>OX493385.1:7109954-8359954 GCA_950371165.1 Lacanobia oleracea
TCAGCAGTGGGACAGTTCGGGCTAGATATAATATAATAATAAAACGCTGGTCAAAGTTGACTTTGTCAATTATATCAAAACGTAGCTTAATAATTATAAAATTATGTTGATAAGAACTGAGTCTATTACAAACTTTAAGTGTACTTGGGTTTATTTTTTACCAAAAAGCACATTTTAGGCGCAGGTTGTTATGTATCTATTCAAATTCTGTTTAAAATAATATCGTTCTCTAGTAAGACTAGTTTCCATGACTCACAGTCTATCTAGTTTTAGTCTGCTATTCTAGGCAGAAACTCAGGTAGATCCGTACCAAACGCAATGGCCTATAAATCAGACCAACATACATACATACACTGAAATATATTTATTATTATTACCTGGCCGCCGTTCTAGTTTACGATGAAATAATTCAGGTAAATATTAATAATGACTTTAAACTAGTTTAGTTCTTGACTGAAATAATAGGAGTTTCAGTTTGGAAATTATTACTTCATCGTTTTCTTGCCATTATTTTAATTTGTTTTCAGGCGAAGCAACATGTTATCTTTTACTCTTCTATTTATTTTCTATTAGAAGTCAGCAGAAATCTTGTTTTACGACTTCCCCGTCTTTCACGCAGTAACTTTTTTAAGGTCGGGAAATCATGAAATGACTCCTTCCGCTCTGGGTGGAGCGGAAGGGAGTGTCAGACTCTTACTGACTAAACACATCCGTTTTCTTACTTATACCCTTTGCGTTCCAGGACCGCGGTGACTCTATCGAACAAATTCCCGCAATCCTGGCTCTAGCCACCTACAAATATTACCACCTACATTTATTCAACTAGCGGACATCATACGGTTTCACCCGCGTAGTTCCCATTCCCGTGGGAGTTTGGGAATAAAATATAGCCTATGTTACTCCCTGATAATGTAGCTATCCATTGCTGAAAGATTTTTTTAAATCGGTACAGTTGTTTTTCAGTTTATTCATTACAAACATATACACACACACACAAAAAATCAAATTTATAATATTAGTGTAGATTGTGATTTTGAACGAGATCAAATACAACAGCACGCTACGGCAATTCCGCTCAAGTTGATTTTTGCGATTTCTACTTTTTAATGTCATTGGATAGAACTTTTTGTCGCGAATCGAACAGATAGTTCACTGAGGACAGACGCCAATTCGCACTAAGCGTTTTCAAACGTCATTTATAATGCGCACAGCAAAGAAGTGGATTGCTTTCTGCCTGCGTCTGTGTTTCCAAACGCTTACAACCCTAATATCTTCGAAGTAAGAGTGAACACTGAACAGGCTTCTTCTGGGTAAGCTCGCTCCATTTTTGACCTTGTCTCTCTCAGTCATTTCTGATCTAGACTAGAGTCAAGAGCAAACCCATCTTATAACCTAACTTATATTATAAATGCGAAAGTAACTCTGTCTGTCTGTCGCGTTATCACGCTAAAACTACAGAACCGATTTAAATGAAATTTGGTACGCAGATAGTCTAGAGCCTGAGAAAGGACATAGGCTACTTTTTATCTCAGGAGTATGTTCCCTAGAGACCACGCGGGCGAATCCGCTGGCTGAAACTAGTAAAAAATAATAAAGAAAATTTGAATGAAAACAAAGTAGCTAGACCGTAAGAGGCTACAACGAAAGTATAGAATCAAATTATTTTTACAGTAAACAAACGACGCCAGCTATTCCACGAATATTTAATAAAAAATAATCATACTGAAACTTAGCCAGACGTCTTAGTATGTTGAAATAGTACGACCGGCCAAGTACGTTCAGACTCTCATACAAAGGGTTTCGTACCATAAACTGATTCAAAAAAAAAGAATATTGCTAAAGTGGCAATAGAAATACACACTCGTGTGAAAATTTCAACTGTCTGCCTATTAGATACGGTTCATGAGATACAGCCCGCTGGCAGACATACGGACGGACAGCGGAGGCTTAGTAATAGGTTTACGTTGGTTCCTCTCCGGGTACGGACCACTAAATTATCCGATTTGAATGTGTTATACATTCAAATCGGATAAATTAGTTCTCGAGTTATAATCTCACTACAGGACAAACAATTGTTACCTACATAATAGAGAACTAGAGAAGCCTCATGGCTAACACATATAAATTGGCAGCCTGTGATAGTACTAATACTCAGCTACATATGGTGGGCTCGAAGCCGATCCTAACATGAGAAAAAATTAGACAGATTTATTCATCATCGTCAGCCTAGCCTTTTCCCAACTATATTGGGGTCGGTTTCCAGTCAAGCCGGATTTAGCTGAATACCAGTATTTTATGAGGAGCGGCTGCCTACCAGACCTCCTCAACCCATTAACTGGATAACACGGTACTTCATGGCAAGGCTGGAGCCAGATTTACTGGCTTCTGACTATCCGTAACGACAGCCAAAGATCTACAAATGACAGCCGGGACCGATTAGACAGATTTTTTATAAGGATTAAATTAATTAATTTTTGTGATCTTTAACGATGTTCTCTGCCCAGCCCGCGGCCACAGTAAATCGAGTTGTTTATGTTTGTGTTGGTGATGCGTGCGCGCACGTTCTACAGCCGACGCCCCCACGTGGTGGAGCTATTTCTGGCCGCTTATTTCAATATCGCGACGCGGAGGGCCTTGGGTACCGATAGCAAAATAAATAAGAATCATATACTATAGTCTCGTGTTGCTTATCATCACAGCATAAAAGACATAGTCTATGTGATTTATTTTAAAATTTTAACCTCGAGTGAAGTTTTAATCAACTGGGAATTGCTGTCAAAAAGGTATTCTAATTGTTTATTGATTTTCGCTGATGGTACATTTACGATGTAACTTTTATGTATCCTCAATGAAAGAGTTGAAAGTAGGGCTTACTTAGTGCCTGGCTAGGTAATTGATTTTTAATTGCCAGGTAGGTACATAGCATATTTTGGTCAGTGTCGTTATTATTTTAATTATAAAACTTCTTTTGCATTGAAAGGAAGCACTTATTTTTATGCGGCTATTAAATCCCCATTAACACGTGTTTGTTTGCGTTTAAATGTTTTTAGGATTCCGTACTTAAAGGCCAATAGAAGCATTACTAAACTCCGCTGTCCGTCCGTCTGTCTGTCTGCCTGTCAGCTCATGAACTGTAATAGGCAGATAGTTTAAATTTACACTGAGTGTTTATTTCTGTTGTCGCTATGACTATAATAATAAAACAAAACAAAAATACGATGGCACGGAACTCTTCATGAGCGAGTCCAACTCGCACTTGGCTGGTTTTATTTTTTCTTATAGATGGTTTTGTGTGCTTTTTTTTGGATAGCTCTACACCGTTAATAAAGATGCAAATAAATTATTTATGCACAGTTTTAAAAATACATAGCTCTTGTAAAAAGTCCGTACAGAAATAGAGAAAAGAATTTGGCAAAACAAGCAATCAAAGCACTTAATATATATTTTCCTAACGATGTCATGTTGCAAACAGTCCAAGCTTTTTGTTTTAAAAACACATATGACATAAGAATGGGCACGCAAAGCAAACGTTTTGGGCTATTTTCGTTTAATACATTCGTTGAGCAATCGCAGAGCATTGTTATTATGAAGTCGTCGCATTATCAAATCGCGAAGCTTTTGACAATAAACTAGTGACGTATCAATACACAACAAATAATTTATGTAAATATAAAAGTATGACTCTCCCGTTACTGGTAACTGGCTGAGTGACTGACAGAAAACGCTTAGCCGAAACTGCTGTTCGAAGAAAGTTGTAGCATGAAGATTAATCGGGGAGTGAACACCGGGAAAAGATTTCTCGAAATTCCAACGGGAACGAGAAAAACCGGATATGCGCGTACGAAGTCGCGGACAAAAGTTAGTATATATATTCCCAGATATAAAATTACTGACATGCTATTTACATTGCGATTTTCAACGTCGAAATGACGTAAGTATTCTTAATTTCCAATCTCTACAAAGAATTCTAGTAATCTTTGTTTAACAGGGACTAAAATAGTACATAGAATTTTATGGTTATGACTTTATATATTATTTTAATAGACTACCAAAATATAGGTTAATAAATGTGTACAAAATAAACTAACACTATTTTTGCGTTAAACTAAACCTAGACACATCTACCAATTTTGGTTCATATATTATGTTGGTACATAGAGAGGCTGGCGGATGGACACCCGCCCGTAGCAGGTAAAGATAGAACGCAGCTTTCAAATTGGATAATTTGGTTGTGAATTTCGGTCGTCTGCAAGTACCTACTTGGATATGACGAACGGGTGATAAAACTGTCCTCGAGTTTACCAGTCTTTGTTTTACGGTCAACTAATGTGTCACTATTCATCATCATCATCATCTGCCTAGTCTTTTCCCAACTACATTGGGGTCGGCTTCCAGTCAAACCGGATTTAGCTGGATGCCAGTGTTTTACGTGGAGCGGCTAGCTGCCTACCAGACCTCCACAAACGGTACAACTTGGCTAGACTGGAGTCAGATTTACTGGCTTCTGACAATCCGTAACGACTGCCAATGATCTACAAATGACAGCCGGGACCAACGGCTTAACGTGCTTTCCGAGGCACGGAAGAAACTCGTTATGTTAAGACGGTCACCCATCCACAGACCAACCTTGGCAAGCGTTGCTTAACCTTCAAGATCGACCCGTACGGCTGTTATTATTTTAATGTGTCACTATTATAAAAGATTTATTGAGTTGAAGATATACATTTGTAGAGGCGCTTTGTCGTCATCATTTCTTCAAAAAAAGTCCACTGCTGGACTTAAGCCGTCACCAATGTCACCTCATCGACCGGTCATATGTATTTATTTATTTATTTTTTAGGATCGTCAACATTGCATACACAGTACCTATAGCTAATAAGTATTATTGAAGACAAAATATTCTAGTGCTGCAACACTTACAGACAACTACAACATTGCTATACAACTATAGAAATACATTACTAACTATGTATTTCTCATCCAACGGATTATTACGGCCTTGTGGTTTTGTCATGGGCCAATAACAATTATGAGGTTTAGTTTACACAGCCGCAGCGTTATAATCAGCCGGTAATGTTCCCAGTGCTGGGATACAGGCTACCCCTCTCTGTGAAAGGAAGTGTGCATACGTACAAGTGCAAGTTATGCACACTCCTACATACTTTTGTGCTAGTTTTAGAAGAGCGCGAGCGGGGCCTCCTAGCACAGGTAAATCTCAAACTGAAAAGGAGTCCCCCTGTTTAAGACATATTGTAGAAGTTGTAAAGTCATCGCTTCCCATCAGGTGAGATGGTGGTCAAACGCGAAAAAAAAAGTGTTGTAGTAAGTAAATTTTATTTTTAGGTATTTATTATTGTTTCGTTTGTTAATTTTTATATACATATATGTTACATTATTAAATATATCTTAAAAAAACTCATTAAAAATAAAAAAAGTAGTAGTCCGCCGGTGTCGGGAGCAGGGTCCAAGCTACCGGTGGTTAGGGCTCCAGAGAAAGGAACCTCCTCACAATACTAGCCGTATCGAAGAGTACTGCCTTCTGTATCAGATGGTCGTCGAAGCTTTTGGCCATCAGGCCATTGGCCCGTGGCCGTGACGACAATCGGCACAATGACAGCTGAGTCCACATTCCAAATGTCGACAACCTCGTGTGCTAAGTCGAGATATTTGATTCGTTTTTCTTTCTCAACTTTCACGAGGTTCTCGTCATGCGGGATGGAAACATCAATTATCATTGTGCGGCGCGCAAATCGGTCTACCACTATATCAGGCTTATTGGCAACAATAGTGCTATCAGTGATGATAGATCGATCCCAGTACAAAGTGACATGGTCATTTTTGAGAAATGGGTCGGGCACATACTTGTAATACGGTACCTCAGAATCCACAAGTATGTATTTATTTTTATTATTGCTATAATTACACATCGAGGGCAAGTGCGGGTTTTTGAATGTCACATGTCTTTGAATCGAGATCGGTCTTTTTTTTATTTGTTACTAGCTGACCCGCGCGGCTTCGCTCCCGTCAACTGGCTACCCTACCTACCTATCTCCTTACCTCCCTAACTACCTACCTACCTACCTACCCTACCCACCCTACCTACCCTACCTACCCTACCTACCCTACCTACCCTACCTACCCTACCTACCCTACCAACCGCCTACTTTTTTAAAAAATATTTCAATACTTATTATGCTATTCCGGATAAAGATTAATCCAAAAACACTAAAATCATGAAAATCGGTCCAGCAGATCTCGAGTTATAAGTGTTGTAATAAACCCGTCTTTGTTTTATATATATAGATGGGTTTGCTCTTGACTCTAGTCTATGTCAGAGATGACAGAGACAAAGTCTACGATGGAATGAGGATTTGCTGGCTACCTCATAATACTTTTACTATATAGCTGACCCGCGCAACTTCGTCTGCGTCACAATTTTTTTATTGCTCCGCTCCTATTGGTTTTAGCGTGATGATATATATATAAACTCTTCAGCTTTATATATTACTATAGACTGATTGTTTTTACAGAGGGGTATTAGGTTAGATTCTGGCTCAGTGCAGTGACTATCTTTGCTGTGTGGTTAGGAGCAGCTGGATAAATGTTACCTACCCGTGACCTTAGTGCGAGTTTTTTAACGTTCTCGATCGCGTTAGCGTAAACTTCAATTTGTATTCAAACTGAATAAGCGCCGTCTGTGACACTAATGGAAGACCTTTTTTTTCTATACAATTTGACATAAGTGAACGTTTACGTTAACGCGATCGAGTGCGTTAAAAGTTTACACTAAGCTTTCTGACCTAACCAGCGTTCGATTCGGGATCATAATCGGCGTGTAGGTAACAGTCCACTGGTTGGACTGTTCATGATGTTCAAACGTCGAACTTTAGGTCTACTTAAAACTTAGTTTGTAAGAAACTTCAGAATCAAAATGGAGTTAGAATTAAGAACTTACGTACGGGTGCCAATTATCCGTGACATTTATAATTTAGCAAGCAGCGTCACTTTTGTTAGGTGGTGATTCACATGACCAAAATATCCACGTCATCACGCAATAAAATATTCTGTGTGTAGTTAAATACGATTCGTTGTGTTTCAGGACACACTTTATTTATAATTGTCGCAATTTCTGTAGTTGAAATCAATGTTTCGTAGTTCTGGCTTCCTAGCTTCGATGGGCTATTCTCACCTTTCCAGTCACCTGGCTAGTTGCCCGTTAAAAACTACTTCGAGTGTAAAATCGCACAGCTATTCTTGGCAATACAATAAATTTGACTATCTCTTCTCCAACTATGTTGAAGCGTCCAGTTTAACCGGATAGAGCTGAATATCAGTGATTTATATGGGGCGACTGCCTACCAGACCTTGTCAACCCAGGAGTTGGGTACCCCTTGGCAAGACTGGTGTCAGATTTTCTGGTTTCTGACTATTCTTCATCATCATAATTTCAGCCTATTCCATAAACTGCTGAATGTAAGCCTCCCTCAAAGAGCGCTAACCATCTCAGTCTTGAGCAGTCCGCATCCATCCGCTGCCAGCCATCTTTTTTAAATCATCGATTCATCGTGCTGCAGGGCCTACGTTTGCCCATACGCGGTCTCCACTCGAACACATGTCTACTTCATCGACCGTCTGTCCGTCTACAGACTATCCTTTACGAGTGTGCAAAATGACAGCCGGAACCAACAGCTTAGCGTGGTTTCCAATGCTTGCCAATAAGCAATTCCAAAGACGGTTGGATTCTGATGCGAGTCTTTTTACCGCGCAAATAAGTCTACGCCAACTTTTCCTCTCTTGAAACGTGGAAAAACCATTATATCCAAACGAGTTCAATTACCCCACTAAACGCATTGCACGTCCGTATATTTATAGAAGCAAAAACATTCGGCTACATTTCATAAAATAACGTAAAACACACGGAATTTTGGTTTCTTTCATTATTCCGTGTACCTAACCTTTGCAAAGCCGTCTTTATTCTGGTCGAGTAATTAAGACCAATCATTGTAATTAGTGGCACGCCGTGGAAAGCTCCTTAAATCTCGTTGGGTCTGCAAGTCGTAACATTATTAAATGCTTCTGTTTGGCACTAAGTCCACAAACAATTTCGTTATTATAACATTAATTAGCTGAGTAACAAAAGATTGTTACCTCAAGCCGTGACATTGTGGGGCGAACGAGACCCAATGCATTGTGGGGCGAACGAGACCCAATGCAATTTTTTTCCGGGCGTAGAGGGCTGGCAAAACACCCGACATTTCTTGTCAGCGCCGACACAAAATCGGTGTCGGACAAGCCTCTCTCTGCAACTTCCGATAAAAATCCAGGCCCGGCGGCAGCCGACAAGTAATAATATAATATTCCACACAACTATCACACAACGCCATCTAGTCCCAAGCTAAGCAGAGCTTGTGTTATGGGTACTAGACAACTGATAAACATACTTATATATTTCTAAATACATACATATTATAGATAAACTACACCCAGACACAGAACAAATGATCATGCTCATCACACAAACATTTGTCCTGGGTGGGAATCGAACCCACAACCTCTGGCATAGCAGTCAGGGTCACTAACCACTAGACCAACAGGCCAGTCAAAGTGGGGATGGGCTGTAATTATTGTGCGACCTGCTAAGGATTGGAATGCTCTGCCGGACTCATGATTCTTGATAGCTAGGCAAGCGAGCACCATCTTCGACCAGGTGATCATAGTTTATCATCAGGTGCGACAGTGCTTTGCTTAGGCTGCGGGCTTACATTATACCAAAGTATATTTTAATACTAAACTAGACGATTTCAGTCCACTCATCACTTAAGTATCGTATTTGGCATAGTGTATTTCAAAATTATTTTTAAGTGACCATTAGTATTAAAAGGCTGTGAAAACGAAGGTAAAGTGGGTATTAAACGGAAAAGGTTTGCTCTTACTCTCTAATCGTAGTAATCCAATGGACTGAGCTTAATACGTTTTACCAAGAAGTGCAGGGTGCTTCGATCATCGTTCGTCCTCGGGATAAGAGCATTTCCATCGAGTGTAAAATTGGATTGGAAAGTTCCACAACTGTATATTTCAATTTAGTTGTATTTTTTGGACCAATAGATCTGTATTGGGTCAATACGGCATCTGGTATTCTTTAATCTATCTTAGATGTCTTAATTAAAATTCATTAGAAATTTATCGTCAAAGAAGTGAAACGGGGCTCGCGGCGTCACACGCGGGGTCACACGCGGCGTCACACGCGGCGTCACACGCGGCGTCACACGCGGCGTCACACACGGCGTCACACGCGGCGTCACACACGGCGTCACACGCGCGGTCTTTATCAAGCCACATGATTGAATAGCTGTGGTAGTGTTTTTAAAGGTATTAGGAAGGTACCTAAATACGTTATTATTTTATTTTAGACCCATATTGTATGTAACTTAGCAGATCAGTACCCCTATGTTGTAACAACATTTTCGCGTCTCGACGGCGGAATCCGAGGATGAGTATCAAATTACGTCAAACGTAAGACCTTTATGTTGTGTGCAATAAAGCTCACTTTGTGAGGTTTGTCACTCAGGTGAAGCTCGATATCGTAATGGTTATTTACAGAATAGACGAGAGGGTCTCCCAAAAAAATAATATTGGCCTGGGCTAGTGAGTATCTCTAAAAACTTGGCATGTCAAAGAAGAAGAAGTTTTTTTATAATTGCCTATAGCTGAAGCGCAAGCTCATCGGCATAATGCATTCTGCCTAGCCTCAAACGTGGTCCCTAATCGAGTCCTAATATGTAGGCAGTAGGCATCTATAACTGAATGTAAGCAATAGTTCTCCGAGTAAATATTGTTTTGAAAACGATTTTCGGTAATATAACTTAATTTCGCTAAATGTGAAACGTCCATTTCCAACATAGATGAAGTAGATACTGTTGAATTACTAGGTTTCAACAGATGTTCCTTATATCAAATGGTAACAGTTCAAGTATCAAATGGTTTATATTGGTTTTCTTCTAAAGAACACAACGATCTGTAGACAAAGTGACTTTCCATCAGTTATACCGATTGTCAAACTACCTATAAAAAATGTATAGGACTGACCACAATGTGTGCATGTCAATCCAATAGATTTGAGTATTTTTACCAAAATCGTAAATGAAATCATGTAAAATGTTGCCAAGAAGATACCATATAGCTCGCACTGTCAAAAAGTTATCAGATCTCATGTTGAGCCAAGCTTCTAACTCTACACGCCCTAACTATACAAACCAAACCAAACTACAAGTTAGTCAAAATATATGGCTTGGCCGTTTCGTTACTACAAGAACGCATTGCATAACAGAAAGTAATGAACAGTGAATATATTTTTCACCTTATGCTCATGTGAATGTAGCGAAATGGCCAAACAACATATTTTGATTAAGGGGGTGAAACTGAATTTTTATCAATGTAAAAAGTAAAAAATAAAGTTCAGTTTTAATTTTTTTGGCCGACTTCTAAAAGAGCTGTGTTTTTTATTGGTTTGTCATCTGCCTAGCCTTTTCCCAACTATATTGGGGTCGGCTTCCATTCAAACCGGATTTAGCTGAATACCAGTATTTTACTCGGAGCGGCTGCCTACCAGACCTCCACAACCCAGTAACTGGGAAACACGGTACTTCATGGCAAGACTGGAGTCAGATTTCTGGCTTCTGACTATCCGTAACGACTGCCAAAGATCTATAAATGACAGCCGGGACCAACGGCTTAACGTGCTTTCCGAGGCACGGAGGAAACTCGCTATTTTAAGATGGTCACCCATCCACAGACCAACCTAGGCAAGCGTTGCTTAACCTTGAAGATCAACCTGTGCGGCTGTTATTATTCAGCCACGAGCTCTTCCAGCCTACGAGGTCTGTATAGACGTTATGCTTATGAAACGATTTTGGTTATTTTTTTAATAGTGTCGCTTTGTCGAGACTAGCCTTTTTTATAGGGATGGGAAATTATCAAATGACTCCTCCCGCTTTGGGTGAAGCAGAAGGGAGTGTCAGACTCTTACTGACTAAAACCCATCCGTGATTCTCCGTTACCTTGCAGTACAATTTATTGATCGATACAAATATGGCATTGAAGGAATTTTCTGTGCCACTTGCCTCTTTCATCAGAAGACCAAGTCTAATATTTTTTTAGCAACGTTCGCATTCGCATCTCAGTAGCAATTCGCAGAGGCCAGTGGTAGTCATCTTCCGTGAACATCATTTATCTATACGAATATTATAAAGAGGTAAAGTTTGTGAGGTTGTAGACCGTAATCCAGGGTAATTTCTGGTTCTACTGAACCGATTTTGAAAATTCTTTTACCAATAGGACGCCACGTTATTTGTGAGTGTCTTGCTATATTACCGCCCAACGGTTCAGCTAGTATATTTATATAGAGGTATGATTATTTTCCCAGTCTAGATGAACTACTCGTAGTAACTACTTGTATCTCGCTCTCGCATACTCATTTACCAAACTCTTGACAGCTGAGATCGTACTGTTAGCGAGATAATTAGTTTTAACGCGAACGCGTGCTTGTCATTAAGCAATTACTGTCTCCTATGTTTGAATGTCAGCCATTTAATGTTAACCTACAGGACCACGTTGTTTTAAACACTTGCATCTGCTTGAAGACATTCCTTATGTATTCGAGTAATTATTTAATTGTCAATCAACATGAATTTGCTTCTGCTGCAAAATGGTTGAGGCCCGGCTGTATACCAAGCTAAGCGTGTACTTATTGGTTCATTTTCAGAGTTTTCATTTTCCATACCAAAAGGGAACCTTATTACTAAACGTCCGCTGTCCGTCCGTCTATCTGTCAGCGGGCTGTATCTCAAGAACTATATAGGTAGACAGTTGAAATTTTTACAGTGTGTAATTTTTCTATTGCCGCTATAAGAACAAATATTAAAGTCGAATAAAAAATGAAAGGAACGTGTTTTGTTTTTCGGTTTATCGTACAGAACCCTTCGTGGGCCTATCTGCCGTCTTTCATAGACGCTATTAGTGCCACGGTGTGGCAAGCCTCAGCTGCTATTCCTTCCTTGAATGACTGGCTGCTCATTTGTGGTCAACAGTAATTATCTACAGCTAACATGACAAACCTCTCCGGGCGTATTGTACGGAGCAGTAGACATCCTTTAATAAGTCGTCTATTTTTTATTTTGTTGACCATAGATTGTCTATGATGTGGCCGCGACAATAAAGACATTTTTGTAATGCCCGTCCCTGACACAGGCAGTTGTTTTACGGAAAAAAAATTTGCCTCTGATTTTGTTTTTTTTTGTTGTTTTTGTTTGTATACTGTAAAATAATGTAATTTTAGTGTGCGTTTGTTTGGGCAAAATAAACTTTTTTTTCAATATTTTTCTTTAAAATAACTGAGAATACACGGATATTTTTACAGGTGTCTTTTATACGCTGGTGTACCGCGACGCACATAATTCAGAGTGCATTTTAAAGCTCTGATACTTTAAAATTAATGTTTATTTTCTTTGTTGACAACGTGCTCGGTTTTCCAAGTGGTTTCAGTTTGTCCTACTTAGGCAGGTTCTGCAACTTGTTGCTCGTTTAATGAAATTTTCTTTACTTACATTTTTCTTGGAAGACCTTGCTTTCGCTTTGTTGCTTCGGGTTATGTTTATATAACTACCAAGTTTGTTTATCCGTGACTTTTTCCCGACTGCGGCAAAAAAGAAAGGAGAGAAACAATCAGTACTCGTTGTTTTAGCTGGGAAGTGAAGGTAGATAATGTACCTTATTTTTATGGTTCCGTACCTCAAAAGGGAAAAACGAAGCCTTTATAGGATCACTTTGTTGTCCGTCCGTCTTCTGTCTGTCTGTCAAGACCCTTAATCGGGAACACGTGGAGGTATCGAAATTAAAACCATATACTCAGGTCAGCAGTCCCTTGAAGCTGTGCTAAAAATAAGATACGGCCGTTTATGCCACAAAAACGTACATATATTTCGAAACTCTCAATGGAATCAAAATTTATACCTAGAACTATGAAAATGAAGTTCTAGGTCTTATACTACAAGTATAGGAAAAATCTGAAAACTATATCTACATTAGTAAATAAATGATAAAAAAGGACATTGCCTGTCGTACATACATAGCTCGCCTAAGATCCAACAGGGAGGTGTATTTACTCTTTGGGTTTTAGATAATGTATATATTCGATTAAACCTAAATTAAAACAACGGACACTTTTGAGAATTCTGAAAAAATCAAAACACTTTAGGATTTTGAGGTTATAATTTCGTCAATAAAAACATTCGGTATGTAGCAATAACTTAGCATTTATTACTGAATGTAAGTACGACAGATGCGCGCTTCTTGACATTGAACTCTAGGAGTCGGGAGTCTTAAGGACATGCAAGGGTTTTATTAAGGATTTACTTTTTAATTTTCGTGTGATTATAAAGTAGGTATAGCATAATTATGTAGTACATACGCGCCAAGTGACATTACTACCAAATGTCAAATGTTGTCATTTGTCAATTCGTCAACTGTCAGTGTCGATATTATTGCTCGTTTCAAACAGCGCTTTCAATCGAATTTTTTGATAAGGCTTACTATGGTTCCGCGACATCATAGCGGACTGTTTGTAACTAAAAATCATTATCATATATCAAGTGTTGAGAATACTGACGCTTGTCTGTGTCAAACTCCTATTAAGAGTGCTGTTACAAAGACTTGGCTGTACAAGCTATAATACCTTTGCCTATTAAAAACCTACAAAAATAATAGAACTATCACCGAGGATTATGACGGAAGCTAAGGGCGAAAGTAAATACTTTTTAATTTTTTTTCGAAATTAAAAAGTGTCCGTTCTATTAAAATATAAGTAATGTATATTATTAAAAGAAATAGTAATTATAGTAAATATTTCATGCGTGTTGGTTCATAGACCATTTTTTACAATGTCCTTTTTAGTCTTTATTAAAGTAAATTTGTACGGAACCCTCGGTGGGCGAGTCCGACTCGCATTTGTCCGGTTTTTTTTATTTTTTTTATTTGTAATGGGTTTGCTCTTGACTCTAGTCTATGTAAGAGATGACAGAGACAAAGTCTACGATAGAGCGAGGCTACCCAGGAGCCTATTCACTCTAACTTTGAAGAGATTAGGGTTGTAAGATTTCGGAAACACAGACGCAGGCAGAGAGTTCCACTCCTTTGCTGTGCGCATTATAAAAGACGTTTGAAAACGCTTAGTGCGTAGTTTATGTCTCGTATGTTGTTGAGGTAGTATCTACTTACATCACATATTGTAGTATAGTGCAACTATCCCACGCCCATAGCTATATAGCCATTAACGATACTGCTCTTCTGCAACGTGTTATTGCCATCACGATTTCACTGTGAAAAAGGGATGATGGTATTCGCCCATCATCCGTCTATCTCTCACAATGGAATCATGAAAACATTGGTGCGTCATAGTAGGTGGAGATGTTATATTAATATGATCGATTGTAAAAAGGATACTAGTAACAGATAGATACATAATAATTAAGAGGAATAAAATATTATTAAAGTATTTCTTGATAGTATTCATGCAACCAGTGTGTATTACTTGTCATATTCTATAAAAAGATCACGAATTGAGGGACAAGTCCATTTATGTTCGTGTGAGGTAAGAGCACAAGGAATCATTGGAAGTGATCGGCGCCAGTCGTGACGTCATCTCAGAAAAATCTAGACCACAATCTGCGCGTGAGTCACTTGGAGAACTTGCATTTTGTTGTGCTAACAAAAACCTGGTGACTGAACTCTTGTGTTTAATACTACAGTATGTTTTACGACCTGTCGAAAGTTTTACAGTTGTATACACACTAATATGTAAAGAAACACGATTGTTAGTTTAGAACAGTATGAAGTGTTTATATTCATATTTATTCGGCGTCGGCGAGATAACCAAAACCTATCCTTTTTCTATACAAGCACAATCCTAATTCTGCACAATATCTCCGTGAACGCTTTGAGTACAGCAAAACGTCCGCTCGTAACCAGTTCAAAGTGTTTTAGCCGGGAAGAAGAAATAGCGCAACCAACTACTCAGCAAAATATGGAAGGTAAAACTAGCCAGTCCAAACTGTGCACAATACTGCACTTTCCATTGGTTACCACAATGGTATTTAACTTAGTGAACCATTTTATAGCCATTAGTTGGTCGTTAAGTCAAGGCTTAATTACTACAAATCAATAGTTAGCCATGAATAGCGAAAACGACAGCTGGTAGAGACTATTATTCCACAAAATTTAACATTGCTGTAAATTATAGAATTACAAAAAAAAACGTACCTACTAGATTCATTTAGAGTACAAAAATACAAAACGCACCTACTAGATTCATTTAGAGTACAAACATATTTTGAATTTAGAGTCGTTTTGAATACAATAATCAGCTAGGGTCACTTATAGCTCGGATTAAACAAAATGTCTTGGCTTTACAAATACTTTATGTAGAGTACCTACGGTCTATCTATAAAACATCCTTTTTTATATAGGTAATCGTAGGTTAAAATTAGGTCTCCACGAGGAGTTCGTGGCTACATAATAACAGCCGCACGGGTCGATCTTTAAGGTTAAGCAACGCTTGCCAAGGTTGGTCTGTGGATGGGTGACCATCTTAATATACCGAGTTTCTTCGGTGCCTCGGAAAGCACGTTAAGCCGTTGGTCTCGGCTGTCATTTGTAGATCTTTGGCAGTCGTTACGGAATGTCAGAAGCCAGTAAATCTGACTCCAGTCTTGCCATGAAGTACACCCAGTTAATGGGTTGTGGAGGTCTGGTAGGCAGCCGCTCCACGTAAATCACAGGTATTCAGCTGAATCCGGTTTGACTGGAAGCCGACCCCAATATAGTTGGAAAAAGGCTAGGCAGATGATGATGATGAATCGTAGGTTAAAATTAGCTTAATCAGTATTTTCAAGTGGTGCAACTCGTTTGAAGTGTAATTTCAGCGTTCAAGCGTTTCATCATATTTCATATTATCACCTTGATTATTGGAACGACGTGTGCAGCATATACAGGATGAATTATTATTAGCGTAATGCTCAGCTCTGCCCACGGGAATACTACGCATATTGGCTTGGCTAGCGAGTTAGGGATTACTCACGTATAAACACAACTAAACAAAGTTGTTCATAATTCATGAGAAAAGTTCTTAAAATACTAAAAGCTTAAATGATGACACTCTGTGACCAAACAGTCGGCGCGGCGTGACGGACTTGGTAGCCGCGTCACGTAAATTCAGCTGAACTTTCAAGATGACCCATCTTTTATATCGAAACGTCACTTCTCAGTTTCCAATTGAGAAAATAGAAACTTGCTGGTGAAGCGGCAAACTTTATGTATGAAGGTGTAAAGTTTGTATATACCAATGCGGTGGAATATTTTGCTGCCAAGAGGGAATAAGTATATCATTCAAACTGATTGCCCTCAGACAGTACACTTTCATTGGACATTCTAATTGCGAATTCATTGAGGTGTTTTTTTTGATAAATTGTTTTGGAGATACAAGTGTCCATTTACTAATACTGCAGGACTATTTTTGGTTAGTGTTGTTTATATTGATGCAGTTTAACAAACATACCTACAAGCTAAGAGAGAGCAATGCTCGAGGTTTATCTGGTAGGTAGAACTCGCAATAAAGTCATTCGCCAGAGGGCTTGTCTACGAGTATATGCCAATGACCTTGTGCGTACAAACGAAGCTAACTACACCTCTTCGCGCCACTCCGCTACCCGTGTTTTTAATTTTTTATAATAAAACAAATACATATGTTTAAAAAGTAACAATACCAAGTTATTTTCGTTTGTATTGTACAGCAGTAGATATTATTTTTTAGTCTTTTGTTAAAAAATTAAGGAGTAAAATGGTTTCATCTCAACGATTTGGAGGTGATTTGGTGATTTTTTCCTATTATGTGATACCGATACATACATTCTAGCTAAACCAAGTTATGTGCAATATCGTGTAGATTATTACCTATTTTTTTCAGATCTAATTTCTGAGTAAATGCCGACGAAAAACTGCTTCATCTGCACGCTATATTTAAGATTTTTTGAGAGAGCGCCCTTAAATCAACGACATCGCGCGGTATTCAGCATGCCGAAGTGGATGTGGACCGGCCATGTCTGCAAACGGACAGACGTGACGCGACGATGATTTGAAGAAGATGGCTGGCAGCGGATGGATGCGGACTGCTCAAGATCGGGACGGTTGGCGCTCTTTGGGAGAGGCTTACGTTCAGCAGTGGACGGAGATTGCTGTACCAAGAGGAAATATTAAAAAAAAAACAAGCAACGAAAACTAATTAGGTTTACGTATTAATTTAAAGAACCCATGGAGATTGTGTCTGGTTTAACATGAATGAGCTACACCAAACTAAATTATGAGGGTAAATTATTTTCTTGTATATTTGATGGAAAAATATTTAGTGGTAGAGAGCTTAACCATATTTCGAGAAGCGGAAACGACTCCCCGTACCACAAGGCTCTATGCCTTGTGGTACGGGGCAGACTGGAGAGAAGGAGATCGCTGTGTCAAAAGCAAAGTGGAGAACAATAAGAAGAAAATCCTCGATATCGCTGAGCGGTTTGTCTAGTCTTTTGGACTGATAGACATATACTGTTTCTGTGCTAGGCTATAGAAGGGAACAAGAGGAAAGTGCTAGATTACCTACTGTTTATTCCCATTTATACATACAAAATTAGGTTATACTTTTTTTTTTAAAGATGGGAAATCATCAAATGACACCTCCCGCTTTGGGTGAAGCTGAAGGGAGTGTCAGACTCTTACTGACTAAAACTCATCCGTGTTCCTCCTAGTGCCCTTTGCGTTCCTGGGTACGGTGCCTCTTTCGAACGAAGTCCGCAACCCCAGCTGGCACTGGCCCTAGCGGGCCCCGTCTTTTGTGCTGACAGCTCTTTGAGGCGCACGTGGAACACAGCGCGCCGTCGTCCCGGACCTGGTTCTGATCAGACGGCAAGCCACCCAAAGCTCGCCGTCCGCAGGCCCGCGCCTACGGTGGCCGAGAATCGCCCAGCGACTCGCGACGCCCGGGGCGTCTTCAAAATTAGGTTATACTTAGAATCGTATTCTGAAAGTTTGCATTTGAGCTTGTTTTGTGACGGACTCGACGAGTAGTTTTAATGTATTCAGTTTCATTTGTTAATTTAATGAAAGAACAACGATACTGTAATAACAATATGCCAAAAATCTACATGAATTAATTCTTATCTGAGAGTGGTTTCTAAAATAGTTCGATGTGGGGAAAAATAAATATGATCGGTAAAAAAAAATTGGATATACACGCTTTTGAAGTTATTCTTCTATCCTTGGCAGGGAAATCGTCGTTCGTTCTGGATGGCGCAAATTCACTATGGAGTCACTGGTAAGTGACAACACACACAAATAAAAAGCGGTACAATGACTCATCTGCCTAGCCTTTTCCCAACTATATTGATCCGCGACAAAGAGTTCTATCCTAATGACATTAAAAAGTATTAATCGCAAAAATGGATTTGAACGGTATCGACGTAGCATGCCAATAATTTTACTTGACAGTACAAAGACTGTTTGGTAAACAGGCAAAAATGTTTCTTTTTCCACTAGACCTCATCATCTGCCTAGCCTTTTCCCAACTATATTGGGGTCGGCTTCCAGCCAAACCGGATTCAGCTGAATACAGTATTTCACGAGGAGCGGCTGCCTACCAGACCTCCACAACCCATTAACTGGGTAACACGGTACTTCTTGGCAAGACTGTAGTCAGATTTACTGGCTTCTGACTATCCGTAACGACTGCCAAAGATTTACAAATGACAGCCGGGACCAACGGCTTAACGTGCTTTCCGAGGCACGGAGGAAACTCGGTATGTTAAGATGGTCACCCATCCACAGACCAACCTTGGCAAGCGTTGCTTACTTAAGCTTAAATATCGACCCGTGCGGCTGTTATTATTTAGCCACGAGCTCCTCCTCTTTTTCCACTAGACCTGCCAATATTTATTTCTTACGTACGCGTACAATAGAATAATGCACTGAGAGTGCTGCTGCGGCTGCCGTGGCCGAGGAGTGCGGCAGTGATGTTTGCGGATAATAATATTGGTGGTTTTGCCGCCATTATTAGAAAGAGATGTGCATCCCTGATGGCTCGTATTTGCGGTTATTGTATTCCCCGATGTTGCGGAGGTGAATGCGACTCCTCACTGAATGTTAATTGTATATTTTAATCTGTGTCTGTTGCCTACTAACATTAGAATGTAAGTAAAATTGTTACTAACCCTATTGACTCCGGTCTGAAATAAAAACATTCTATTCTTCTAATTGTCTACTCAGCACATTCACAACATTGTTTAAAAGTAGTTGCAATTTAGCTGCCTGCATACCAAATAGCTTTGTTGACTGTACATAAAGGTTACACTGTAGTTAACATCCTTTTAGAGTACCAACACGTTATTTGTAAGATACGTGGGTTATCGCTTTGTAAACAATGTTCGATTGAGGCACTTTATCTAATTTCAATAAATTAGCGTTGAAACATTTATCTTGTACACTGTCGGGCCTGAGATACGGGACCTTGTTATTTATGCATCTCCGTTTTTATCCCAATAGTTAATTATTGTCGTGAGGAAACTGTTGGTATGGACGTGGGTGGTTATAAGAGAGGAGGAAAAATTAATCAGAGCGATCCAACGGATTAATGTCCATATTAATTCTGTGTTTTTTTCAATGAAAGTGAATTAATTCGTTGAACTGTGTAAGTAAAGCTTCTTTTTTGTTAAAAGGAATACGTGGAGTATATTACGAATATGTACAAAGAATGATCCTGGAAACAAACCATAAATTCTTTCTTTTTTAACAAATGCCTGTATTAAATACACCATATTCCCAAAGAAATTTTGCCCCTTTGTTTTGTGATGATTTTGTTTTCACTGTAAATATGAACTGCGGCTAATTTTTTTTAACTTTCAGAAGTATTACTTCAATGTATCAGGAACTAGTGATAAAAGTAGTGTGCAGAGGACTCTTTTTTGTGGCAACGCTTGGGCAGGCCTATTTCAAGCTGAGGACTCTGTTTGTGGCTATGCTTGGACAGGCCTATGTCCAGCTGAGGACTTTTTTTTTGTGGCAACGCTTGGGCAGGCCTATTTCAAGCTGAGGACTCTGTTTGTGGCTATGCTTGGACAGGCCTATGTCCAGCTGAGGACTTTTTTTTTGTGGCTATGCTTAGGCAGGCCTATGTCCAGCTGAGGACTCTTTTTTTGTAGCTATGCTTGGGCAGGCCCATGTCCAGCAGAGGACTCTTTTTGTGGCTATGTTTGGGCAGGCCTATGTCCAGCTGAGGACTCTTTTTGTGGCTATGTTTGGGCAGGCCTATGTCCAGCTGAGGACTCTTTTTGTGGCTATGCTTGGAAGGCCTATGTCTAGCTGAGGACTCTTTTTGTGGCTATGTTTGGGCAGGCCTATGTCCAGCTGAGGACTCTTTTTGTGGCTATGCTTGGAAGGCCTATGTCTAGCTGAGGACTCTTTTTTTGTAGCTATGCTTGGGCAGGCCCATGTCCAGCAGAGGACTCTTTTTGTGGCTATGTTTGGGCAGGCCTATGTCCAGCTGAGGACTCTTTTTGTGGCTATGTTTGGGCAGGCCTATGTCCAGCTGAGGACTCTTTTTGTGGCTATGCTTGGAAGGCCTATGTCTAGCTGAGGACTCTTTTTGTGGCTATGTTTGGGCAGGCCTATGTCCAGCTGAGGACTCTTTTTGTGGCTATGCTTGGAAGGCCTATGTCTAGCTGAGGACTCTTTTTGTGGCTATGCTTGGAAGGCCTATGTCCAGCTGAGGACTCTTTTTGTGGCTATGTTTGGGCAGGCCTATGTCCAGCTGAGGACTCTTTTTGTGGCTATGCTTGGAAGGCCTATGTCCAGCTGAGGACTCTTTTTGTGGCTATGCTTGGAAGGCCTATGTCCAGCTGAGGACTCTTTTTGTGGCTATGCTTGGCAGGCCTATGTCTAGCAGAGGACTCTTTTTGTAGTAACGCTTGGACAGGCCTATGTCCAGCAAAGGCCTCTTTTTTGTGGCTACGCTGGGGCAGGCCTATGTCCAGCAGAGGACTGCGCAATATGGCGATACTTGGAGGAGGCTTATACATATGTCAGTTCTTAAACTGACATATTCACTAAATATTGACGCCCAGTTGGATATCGATTGTCATTCACTACAATTTAATAAAACAACGCTTAGGATAATTTGTTATTGAAATGAAGTAAATGTTAAAATAATCTTAAACAGTTGTTTAAACATTGGACACAAAAGATATCGTAATATAAAACACACTCGTGTGAACGCATGACCTTTGACCTCATTATCACACTATAGTGTTACACGTATTAAAATGAAGCAATTTGAATTTATGCGTTGGAAATAATATCTCCCTTTTTATTAAGTTTGTTTTACGATAGGTTTTGTTATCCTATGTACATTATTAGAAGGTTTAAGACATCAATTTCGTTTAACAGCCACACCGATAGAATTTTTTTAGCTTAGTTATGTAAATAAGAAACTATTCAAGAGCATATAGTTTTTTTTTGCATTAGGTAAATAATCTATAGATACTACAATATTATAAAGAGTTAGAGTTTGTGAAGTTGTAAATTGTAATCTCTGGATCTACTGAACCGATTTTGAAAATTCTTTTACCAATAGAGAGCCACGTTATTTGTGGGTGTATATTAACCCGAGAAATACCGCCCAGCGAAGTGGGCACAGGTCAGCTAGTGGCAATAAGCAGTGTAAATATCAACTTAATGCCAATACAAACAAGGCTTTGGCCAGAGTTTTAATAGTCTTTAATCTTTTGACCGGCACGGTCGGCTATAGCCGACAAACGAAAAAGTGATCGCGATATATCTTAAATGAAGAACTTGACCCATGAATCCTTCAAAGCATTTGATCTGGCATCTCCTTGGCTGAACTCACCCAATGCTTACCATACGGGGAGATTGAACAAGTATTTCGTCTTATCTTATTACTTCGAATACAAACAGATAATAATAAATGGTATTGACCCCCTCTATTGTTTGACAATAATCTTATTATGAACTAGTTGACCCGCGCAACTTCGTCTGCTCCGCTCTTATTAGTCTTAGCGTGATGATTTATAGCCTTCCTCGATAAACGGGCTATCTAACACTGAAATAATTTTTCAAATCGGACCAGTAGTTCCTGAGATTAGCGCGTTTAAGCAACAAACAAACAAAATTATCTCTTCAGCCTTATATATTAATATAGAGATAATGTGCCACCAGTTACGGAACCAAAAGACCTTGGCCTTCTACAGCACGCGTAATCAAATAGTGCAGAGTACGAGCTGTTTTTAAACCCGTTCAATTTTTTAAAGATGTTTATAATCGAAAATCCAAAAAATCCTCATACATAGTTGCAAATATTTAATAGAATTAGTTCCTACAGTTCAAAGTCATAAAGATAAGGTCATTTTTAGAGTAAATACATTAATGATAGACATTTCATATAACGCAACCGAAATAATGGTCACTGTATTCATAAATTACAGGAATAAACATGTACAATTTGGGCATAAAAGATAGCGATGCACAACACAGAATAAAAACAAAAAGTAAAAAAAATAAACATACGCCTCGCCATTGACACAGCTTTAAAACAAAAAGAATAATTACCTGATTCCGTATAGTATCGTGCATGGTTGAAGCGTGATCGTGTACTTCAATGTATTAAACAGGGCACCAACAAGCGGATCCAACGAGAAACCAGTCACAACTGAGATGAGATAGCTACTAGCCCGCCGACTTGCCCGCTCGGCGGTGATACAAGTGCGACTCCCACACGCGAATACGTCACAACACACCAAAATATCGCATACAACGTCCGTCTCATACCCCAGCGATGACTAAACGAGCATTTAAAGCCAGCGGTGTATGTTACTCAGTAAGAAACGATGTATCAACAGCACGATGCGCCCGCGCCGCAGCTAGGGACGCGCCGCCCGCGACGCCATCTGTGAAAGATTGACGTTTTTTGTGACAGGCCAGTTATTTTAAAGTTGTTCCTTGCCTTTTGGGGAGGATTGTGTGCATATTTAGATCATGACTCACATAACACACTTCAGTTATGGTGTACTAATGATTATGACTTCGAGACAAGTGACACAATGCACTATAACTCCTGACAATCACAGTAGGTACCTATACATTTATTGGCGACATATCGTGATCGTCGTCCCAGATGTCACCAATAAATTAGCTTTCTAATTTGTTATTTGTCTTCGGAACCAATTATTGTACTATAAATTATGCATACCAGCGCTGGAAGGTATGCATGTCGTTAAATCTAGAATTGATAATATGTCGATAGATAAAATTATAGGTTTTTTATCAAGTTAAAATTGTAAGTATAAATAATCGCTGAACACAACTCCCAGAGATACAGGTTACCTACCTCAGGGGATAGGGTCAAAACTTCTTGGCAACTATTTATAGTCCTACTAGTCGAGGTAAATTAGTCAAAATTAGGTAAGAATCTCGGAATGAGAAATAGTCAGCTATAAACTTGTATAAACCTTTATTTTGACTCCCTAAAACTTACAGGTATTCCAAGGGCAAAGATAAAAAAATCGAACTTTACACATTCTTTGCAAATAGCTCGTATCACACCCCAATTATATAATATTTGTATTTATGATCAATATTGTAAAAGATTAAACTTTATTAGTCGCGTGGGGTCCATTGGACCCCAAGCAAGATAGTTTTTGTCATATTTCGGCAAATGGTACACTTACGCGGCTGTGCGTTTCAATAGCTTCCTAGCTCACCCGCCCCTCTCGTCTCCCGTCCCGTGCCGTACGGAGGTGCTTGGGGTAGAACGGACCCCGCGCGACTAATAGTGTTCTACAAATTTGGTAAGTATAATGATGAACATTTTGTTATTTCGTTTTGCAATTTTGTGCAAACTTGTGTTTCATAATTATTTGTTAAATTTTATAGGTCAAATAACACAATGGCAAGCCACTTGAATTTAGAGCAAGTATCAAATCTGCTAAATGAAGATGAACTACTCTGCCACGGCCCTTGAAAAGACGACTTCAATGTGATACTGAACCTTCTAATTCTGGAAGAAGCTCAAGTGGTTCCAACGGTCGTGGTCACCTATGTGCGAGGTCTAATGATAGGAAAACAAAAACTAAATGCGGTAAATGTAACAAATTTACACACGAATGAACATCTTGCAAAAGTTTGTGATTCATGTGCCTAATAATTTAAGATAATATTGATTACTACTGTAGAAGTTTATATTTTTTTTGTTCTCTAGAAGCCTTTCTTTATTTTGTTAATTTAGATGCTGTTTTGTAAGTTTTTAAATAGAATAAATATTTTCACTTATTAAATCCTAGGGTCCGTACGGACCTCACGTGACTATTAGTGTAAGTATTTAGGCGCGACTAGCTAAAGGATTCCCTACAACTTTTGTCTCAAAAATTTCAAATAGCCGACACTACTGATCGTAGAAAGTTGAAACTTGGCATGTAGCTTCCTTACACTTCTTAAGGGAGCACTAATAGACGATTTCCGAAATTCCTACGGAAACGGGAAAAAACGGAATATGCGCATACGAAGTCGCTAGCAAAAGCTATGTTAAAAATAGATACGTTGGAGAAATAATGATTTTGTCAGTAGCGTAGCCTGGGGGGGCGAAGGGGGCGGCCCGCACCGGGTGACACCCGTTTAGGAGTGACACCCGACCGCTCGTTGACTGGTTTTTGTCACTAACCAAATAACATTTTGGTGTCAGTTACAGGCATTTTTATAACTTTAAGTAATATAACAGGGTTATAATTATCTCAGTTATAACTAAAGACGATATAGAGAAGTTAACAAACATGTTTTAGCCCCAATCGCAGCACTAAAGCTTTAAAGGACGACGTAATACAGCTTTGAGAGTTATAATGGTGCTAGGAGCAGCTAGTATACTTAATACGTTATAGCTTTAACCTTTCTGTGACACCCAAGTCTTTATAAAAGTGTTCGCCGACTCCTTTTATCACTGATTGTTGTATAGTTATTGCAATGAAGTGTTTTGTACCACTTAAGGTGCTATATTGACTATTATTGCAGACATAGGCTATAAAATAGAGATTTCGAGAGTTTTGTAACACGAAAAACTAAAGGTGTAAACAACTCCTCTATCTGGGTTTAACCTGTAATAAAGGGTTTAACTAAACCTTATTGTGTTAGGCAGTACTCTTTTAAAGACGTTCTAAAGGTATTGGTGTCAAACAACGCAAGTATGGGTCGTTTTTAACACTAACCTCACTTTTGTAAAGTTCGCCATTGTTTTGGTAACCTAACAATTAATATTATTTCGTGTTATTCAACATTTGACTACAATATTCAAAGTTTCTTACATTATTGAAGCGTTCCATGAATGCCACTTAATTTAACATACCACTGCTCAGCATGCTCAAACTCAGTTGCACAGGTATGCGTTAACACTTTTATACTCAAATAGAACTGATATACGTGTCGTATACAGGTTTTATTAACGCTTTAGTGTTATTTGGGTATCGGGTGGCACCCCTTAACGTTTGACGCAATGAAACCTGTCTGAAGGAAGGTGCAAAATTTATTGAGCTCGCTACGCTCGGTCCTGCATTTTGCCCTCTCTGACTTTACAAAACTTCAATTTCAGTATCAAAGATCAAAATACAATAATAACCTCCCGAGATGAAGTAATAAAAATTCTTTAATTCTTCAGGTTTTCTGCATTTAGGGCTGACACTCGTTCGTAGACTTTTTGGCACAGTCGGGTGTCAGCCCTTAACGGGCGACGTATGGGTGGGTGTAAAAAATTTCGAACTCGCTACACTCTCGCTCTTATATTCTTGTATAATTCAACGAGATTACTATGTATAACTATGAAATGATCAAAACAAAATAAAACCTTTCTATGTTGGGGTGCGTGAATAATCGAGATCGTTTCACGCGCTTTTGTGTTAGGTCCTCTTTCAGTTAATGTGCTTTCTTGCATCAATCCACTAGGTTTCTTCTATAAGTATGATATGAATGATTAAAAGATACTTTCCGTGGTCCATGAATTATCGAGCTCGCTTTGCTCGCTCTTATGTTTTACCCTCTCTTAATTCATGAGCTTTCCTGTATCAGTCCATAAAGTAACTTCTTTTTAAGTATGACTAATCAAAAGAAAACAAAACCTATGTGAGGCGGGATATAAAAATGTTCAAGTTCGCTTCGCTCGATCTTGTGTTCTGCTCTCTCTCAGTCAATGAGCTTTCTTGCATCGCATGATTAAATATTATAAAACAAACTCGCTTCAAAAACTCCGCAACGGATTTTGATGCGGGTTTTTTCATTAGATATAATTTTTTTCGAAGAAGGTTTAAGTATATAATTAACGAGTATCAAGGTTTAGTGTAAATTGGCTGATATATGAAGATTATTACTGAAGAGCTCGGAAAAAATGATCTAAAAAATTATTTACATCACGTGCGCTGCAAAACCTATTGATAATAGAACAAAACGATGTACTACTATTTTAGATAACACATCAATACTTACGAAAAAGTCCGCACTAGCGTATGTCTATCTTTTATGGTTGACACACAATAACCATTTTTATGATTTTCTAATTTGATATAAAATACTGCTTCATTAGCAGAGGTGTTTTCACCAATATAATACAAATCCTTATCTTAATAAATATATAAATCATCTTGAGTGTTTAATTTAGAGCAAAATTCGCGTTCTCATCATTTAATTTGGATGAATGTCTTAGGCGCGACCGCCAGTTTGTAAGTATCATCATCAGATGCTAGCTATGAAACGACTTGATCATTTTTACGATTTTTACAAAATACATTTTCTTAAATAATTAGTTATTTAATAAAAAAATTAAGACTTCTTAAATAATTAGTTATTTAGTCATTGTAAAAGTGAAAGATCTGATCACTATCTCCACTGAAAATTGAGATCCGATTCACAAGTATGTCTTTTGTATATAGTTTATTTAATAAGCATAAAAAGAAAACTGTGAAACTACCTCCTAGACATTTGAAATATGCGTTATACCTAAATACATCACTAAAAAAAAAAATTGCCCGTTGGACCGAGCGAGCAGTTATGTATGCGTACGTTGAAATTACACTGGCACTACCCTATTCCCTAAGCACTCGGAACTGTTATGGTAGATCATCGCATGGTAATACTGTCGTACGTGGGACTTGACCCATCGCCAATACAGGGTGTTGCAAAATTAAGTCAACAAATTAATAATGTTAAATTTAAATCATTACTTGATAACGTAAATTGGAGTGAAATTGATAATACAGAATGTGCCAACACAATTTACGATTGCATCAGAAAACAATTCCACAAATGTAACGAGGAATCAAAATACGTCAAAAAATAAATGAAAACAGTAAAAGCAACAAAGAACCCTGGATTAATAATAAAATCAATAATATGTGTAAACAAAAGGATCTCTTATTTATAAAATGGAAAAACGATTCTACTAATAAAACGCTACGACTAGAATATAATAAAATAAGAAAGATCCTCATAAAAAAATTGAAAAATTTCGAAATAAATACTATCACGAACTAATAAATAATAATAAGAATAACCCTAAAAAACTATGGCAAATACTAAATAAGCTGTCTGGTTGCAATAAAAAATCGGTTGACGAAATCATCTTAAAAGCCTTCAAAAAGAATTGCTATAGAGTTCAGAAACAGTGTAACAGAGATATTGCCTTAACGTAACCAAAGTTTACTGAATGAATCAGAATATGTATTTCCTAATAACACGTCAATGTATTTCAGGAAAGCTACATATAACAGCGTTAACAAAATAATTAAAAACCTTAATACTAATAAAGCACCTGGGATAGATGATCATCATCATCTGCCTAGCCTTTTCCCAACTATATTGGGGTTGGCTACCAGTCAAACCGGATTTAGCTGAATACCAGTGTTTTACGTGGAGTGGTTGCCTACCAGACCTCCACAACCCATTAACTGGGTAACACGGTACTTCTTGGCAGGACTGGAGTCAGATTTACTAGCTTCTGACAATCCGTAACGACTGCCAAAGATCTACAAATGGCAGCCGGGACCAACGGCTTAACGTGCTTTCCGAGGCACGGAGGAAACTCGGTATATTAAGATGGTCACCCATCCACAGACCAACCTTGGCAAGCGTTGCCTTACCTTAAAGATCGACCCGTGCGGCTTTTATTATTTAGCCACGAGCTCCTCCTCCACCTGGGATAGATGATATTAGGTAAAAACTATCTGCGACAAAATTTCACTCGTCATTGTCAATCATATCAGTACTAGTATTAAACAAGGAAAATACCTGAATGTACTTAAAACGGGTATAGTGCGGCCAGTATATAAAAAAGGAAGTTCTGCTGATTATGTAAACTACAGACCGATCACTATTCTACCAGTTATTGAAAAAATAATAGAAAAATATATTTTTAATCAGATACAATTTGGTTTTCAGCCCAATAAATCCACCTCACAGCTGTTGTCAAAATTCACGGACGAGGTCAGCGAATCTCTTAATAACAAAAATAATGTGTTAGGCATGTCATGCTGTTGACAAAATTAGATAACTCGGGAGTTCGAGGACCAATTCCTGAGTGGTGCAAGGACTACCTCCATAATCTGAAATACAATGTTAAGACCAAGGATGAAAATAGTGACACCATCGAAGTCACTGAAGGCACGGGCCAAGGTTCAGTACTTGGACCATTACACTACCTAGCATAAGTCATCGATATGGAACATGTGGTTGACCACTGTTCTGTCTATCAAAATGCGGTTGATAATAATAATAATAATAATAATAATAATAATAATAATAATAATAGTTCTTCCATAGTAGTAGTTATTAGTCCACTAAACCAGCCAAACCCATAGCGTTTCATCTTTTGTTTCCATATTTTGCAATAGTTTTGCTCCAACCGAGGATTGTCCTTGGGTATACTTCCACAGTGCATACAGGGATAATCGTCGGTTGGTGTCCCATTCCATTTGAAATGTCTAAAGAGGCCTCTGCGAGTTGGCTTCGGCCCCTCGTACGCCTACCAAAGGACCGGGTCTCTAGGGACCCGAGAAAGTCAAAAACATGAAGAAAATAATAATAATAATAATAATAATATAAAATAGTCATATTAACAACAACAACATCATGTCTGCCTCTCAGAATGGATGTAGGAATGGGTCCCGCGGTACTAAGGAGCTACTCCTTATTGATATGGCCATTAGCCAACAGGTTCGGCGTTCCCGAAAGGATCTGTCGACATGCTGGATAGACTATAAGAAGGCCTATGACTCGGTGCCTCATACATGGCTCATGAGGGTGCTAGAATTGTATAAAGTTGATGCAACGCTACGCACCTTCCTGATGTCGTGTATGGGGCAATGGAGGACAGTCCTTCGCTATCCAGGATGTCGAAATATCCAGAGGAATATCGAATCGGTAAGGATCGAGCGGGGTATATTTCAGGGCGATAGTTTGAGTCCACTTTGGTTTTGTCTAGCCTTGAATCCTCTTAGCACACTGCTAGAGAATTCAGGGCTAGGCTATCGGTTGAAGAGAGGTGGTCAGGTTATATCTCACCTCCTTTACATGGATGATCTGAAACTCTTTGCCCCCACTAATCTGCAACTGATGGAGCTACTGAAAGTAACTGAAACATTCAGTAACGCCATCAGGATGGAATTTGGTGTGGACAAATGTGCGGTCATGCATGTAAAGCGTGGAGAGATTATGGAATCCGTGGGAACTCAACTCTCGGATTCCATAAACCTGAGATCCCTCTCTCCAACTGAAACTTACAAGTATTTGGGTATGTCGGAAGCGTTAGGTATCAATGTTACTGACATGAAGCAATCGTTGAAGGAGCGCTTCTTTGGCCGCCTGAAGAAGGTATTTAATAGTCTTCTATCGGGCGGAAACAAGGTGCGCGCCTTCAACGGTTGGGTCATGCCAGTATTGATGTACTCTTTCGGCGTACTCAAATGGACTCAAACGGAACTTGACGCCCTGGATAGGCGGGTCCGTACACTGCTTACTGCGTATCGAATGCATCACCCACGATCGTCGGTAATGAGACTGTATATCCCGCGAAAGTGTGGAGGTCGAGGATTTTTAAATGCTAAGACTCTCCACAATCGCGAGATATGCAGTCTTAGGGAATATTTCCTAGCTGTCGACGTGGGTATGCATCGAAATGTAGTGGCGGTGGACAAGGGACTCACTCCGCTCTCCTTGGCAAATGAGAACTGGCGCAAACCTGCAGTGCTTGACACTAACGATCGCAGGGCGGTATGGCAGAGTAAGGAGCTTCACGGACGCTTTTTCCGGGCCCTACATGGGCCTGACGTAGACCAACTAGCGTCCGTAGCCTGGCTGCGTTTCGGTGATCTTTTTGGAGAAACCGAAGGTTTTGTTTGTGCAATTATGGACGAAGTTATCATGACGAATAACTACCGGAGATTTATTGTGAAAGACGGCACGGTCGACATATGTCGGGCATGTCACCGTCCGGGAGAATCAATTCGCCACATTGTCTCTGGTTGTTCTCGTCTAGCTAACGGAGAATACTTGCATAGGCACAACCTTGTAGCCAGGATTATCCATCAGCAACTTGCTCTGAAATACTCTCTTGTGGAGTCGGAGGTGCCATACTATAGGTATGCGCCCGACCCAGTTCTCGATAATGGCAATATCACATTGTACTGGGATCGGTCCATCATCACTGACAGGACTATTGTTGCCAATAAGCCTGATATAGTGGTGGTGGACCGAATTGTGAGGCGTGCAATGATTGTAGACATAACCGTCCCGCATGACGAGAACCTCGTGAAAGCCGAGAAAGACAAACAAATCAAGTATATTGACTTGGCTCGCGAGGTTGTCGACATGTGGGAAGTGGACTCCGCAATCATTGTACCGATAGTCGTATCGGCCAATGGCTTAATAGCCACGAGCCTCGACCAACACCTTAGGAGGCTCTCGTTGGGCAGCTGGATCAAGGGCTTGATTCAGAAAGCGGTACTTCTGGACACGGCTCGCATTGTCAGGAGGTTCCTATCTCTGGAGCCCTGACCACCGGTAGCTTGGACCCTGTTCCCGATATCGGTGGGCTACTATTTTTATATTTTTAAATGTTTTTATTTTTCTAATGTATATATTGTTTAAAAATGTTTAAAAATATCTAAATATGTAAAGAAAATAAATAAAGGAAATAATAATAATAATAATAATAATAATCTGTGGCTCGGCTGTCAAGCCAACTGACGTAAGGAATTTTTCATCCCGTATTTTTATCGATTTCAATTTAAAAAAACCATAGAAACAATGCATTTTATACCGAACACATCAAGAAAAAAAAAATAGAACCACACGAAATTAAAAACAACTCACTAAATGGAAAAAAAAATGACAATATGGAAATAAAATGTTGACACGACGCCGAGCACGACTACAAGCCGCACCAACACCATCTTCGGGTTCGTCGCCGAGCTCCGCCTCGCAGCCGCCGGGACCTGCGCCAGCCGCGAGTCCAGAGATTCCGGTAGCTGCAGTTGCGTCGAGCTCGAGCGACGAATACTTCTCGCCGCCGACGACACCACCACCTGCGCGTCGGCGCGGACGAGGCCGACCACCGGCCAGCTTAGGACCTCGAGGCCCACCGGTCTCTGATAGGGTCCCCGCTATCGGTGGAAGTGTGCAGCGTATGAAATGGACTCAAGCCATAAATGAGAACGTAATACGCTCATACTTTGGGGCTACAGAGGGGGGAACTAACCTGACTGCGTACCGTGGTCGGATGCTCTCTCTGTTTCAGGTACTTGAACCAGCTGTCAGCGTATCGGCCCAACGACTGTCGGATCAGGTGCGCGTCATCCAGCGTAACCGTATGTTGGATGATAGTGTGCTTGATCGCCTCCGAACTGAAATGTGTAGCCATGTCATTGCTCCTCCGTCGCAGACTGTGGCACCAGCATCGTCAACCCAATTGCCCAGGCACGCTGACGAGGAGAGTAATGACAGGGTTACAAACGTAAGTACCCAGTGCAATAACGAATTGAGGAGTGCTTTGGAGTGTGCTATTCGGGAATACCGCTACATGCCGCCTGAACTTAGACCACGCTTACCTCGTTTACCCATGCATAACAAGAACAGGGCGCTGGTGGCTGCTCTGGATTCGCAGTTGTCAAGCTATTTTGATAACTGTGATAACCTCACCGATGCACATTCGATTATGTACTGCGCGGCTGTAGCGGCATGTCGTGTAGCTCATGTCAAAATAAAAATAACCAATGACAGAGCTACACGACCAAAACCAGCCGTACCAGCTTGGCAGTGCAGGATCGAGCGTCGTATTGGTGAGGCCAGAGCGCTAATCGGCAAACTGATCTGCTTCAGGGAGGGCAACACACGCCCTAGAGTGATGCGCTTTGTGAGACGGGCGTTTTCGGGGACTGATGTCAATCCCCGAGATTATATATCTCGTGTCACAGAGCGCATCGACTTCCTGAAGCAGAAGGTGTATGCATGGGCAAGCCGTATTCGTAGGTACAGGCGGCGAGTGGAACGATACACCCAGAATCGCACATTCCGAAGTAACGAAAGGTGGGTATATAGGGATTGGGAGCGACCGGACCAAGGTGTGACTGACACGCGCTTGCCGGATGATGATGCTATGTGTTCATTCTGGCGCAGCATCTGGTCGGTTCCTGTCAGTCATACTGAGGGTGACTGGACTCGGGAGGTCGAGCGTGTGTGCGATCCGATACCAGAAATGGGGGCAATTTCCATCAGCCCCCAAGATGTAGCTTGTGCAGTCCGTCCGTTGCCTAACTGGAAATCTCCAGGGCCGGACGGGCTGCACAATTTCTGGATTAAATGGTTTACGAGATCGCACGCTTGCTTGGCGTCTCAATTCCAGTCTGCCTTAGAGTCTGGGTCGCTACCCCAGTTCCTAACTACAGGAATAACCCACCTGCTCCATAAATCAGGTAGTACTGCGGAACCTAAAAATTATAGACCGATCACGTGTTTGCCGACGGTCTATAAAGTTCTTACATCCATTTTGAGGGCAAAGATTAATAGTCATATTAACAACAACAACATCATGTCTGCCTCTCAGAATGGATGTAGGAATGGGTCCCGCGGTACTAAGGAGCTACTCCTTATTGATATGGCCATTAGCCAACAGGTTCGGCGTTCCCGAAAGGATCTGTCGACATGCTGGATAGACTATAAGAAGGCCTATGACTCGGTGCCTCATACATGGCTCATGAGGGTGCTAGAATTGTATAAAGTTGATGCAACGCTACGCACCTTCCTGATGTCGTGTATGGGGCAATGGAGGACAGTCCTTCGCTATCCAGGATGTCGAAATATCCAGAGGAATATCGAATCGGTAAGGATCGAGCGGGGTATATTTCAGGGCGATAGTTTGAGTCCACTTTGGTTTTGTCTAGCCTTGAATCCTCTTAGCACACTGCTAGAGAATTCAGGGCTAGGCTATCGGTTGAAGAGAGGTGGTCAGGTTATATCTCACCTCCTTTACATGGATGATCTGAAACTCTTTGCCCCCACTAATCTGCAACTGATGGAGCTACTGAAAGTAACTGAAACATTCAGTAACGCCATCAGGATGGAATTTGGTGTGGACAAATGTGCGGTCATGCATGTAAAGCGTGGAGAGATTATGGAATCCGTGGGAACTCAACTCTCGGATTCCATAAACCTGAGATCCCTCTCTCCAACTGAAACTTACAAGTATTTGGGTATGTCGGAAGCGTTAGGTATCAATGTTACTGACATGAAGCAATCGTTGAAGGAGCGCTTCTTTGGCCGCCTGAAGAAGGTATTTAATAGTCTTCTATCGGGCGGAAACAAGGTGCGCGCCTTCAACGGTTGGGTCATGCCAGTATTGATGTACTCTTTCGGCGTACTCAAATGGACTCAAACGGAACTTGACGCCCTGGATAGGCGGGTCCGTACACTGCTTACTGCGTATCGAATGCATCACCCACGATCGTCGGTAATGAGACTGTATATCCCGCGAAAGTGTGGAGGTCGAGGATTTTTAAATGCTAAGACTCTCCACAATCGCGAGATATGCAGTCTTAGGGAATATTTCCTAGCTGTCGACGTGGGTATGCATCGAAATGTAGTGGCGGTGGACAAGGGACTCACTCCGCTCTCCTTGGCAAATGAGAACTGGCGCAAACCTGCAGTGCTTGACACTAACGATCGCAGGGCGGTATGGCAGAGTAAGGAGCTTCACGGACGCTTTTTCCGGGCCCTACATGGGCCTGACGTAGACCAACTAGCGTCCGTAGCCTGGCTGCGTTTCGGTGATCTTTTTGGAGAAACCGAAGGTTTTGTTTGTGCAATTATGGACGAAGTTATCATGACGAATAACTACCGGAGATTTATTGTGAAAGACGGCACGGTCGACATATGTCGGGCATGTCACCGTCCGGGAGAATCAATTCGCCACATTGTCTCTGGTTGTTCTCGTCTAGCTAACGGAGAATACTTGCATAGGCACAACCTTGTAGCCAGGATTATCCATCAGCAACTTGCTCTGAAATACTCTCTTGTGGAGTCGGAGGTGCCATACTATAGGTATGCGCCCGACCCAGTTCTCGATAATGGCAATATCACATTGTACTGGGATCGGTCCATCATCACTGACAGGACTATTGTTGCCAATAAGCCTGATATAGTGGTGGTGGACCGAATTGTGAGGCGTGCAATGATTGTAGACATAACCGTCCCGCATGACGAGAACCTCGTGAAAGCCGAGAAAGACAAACAAATCAAGTATATTGACTTGGCTCGCGAGGTTGTCGACATGTGGGAAGTGGACTCCGCAATCATTGTACCGATAGTCGTATCGGCCAATGGCTTAATAGCCACGAGCCTCGACCAACACCTTAGGAGGCTCTCGTTGGGCAGCTGGATCAAGGGCTTGATTCAGAAAGCGGTACTTCTGGACACGGCTCGCATTGTCAGGAGGTTCCTATCTCTGGAGCCCTGACCACCGGTAGCTTGGACCCTGTTCCCGATATCGGTGGGCTACTATTTTTATATTTTTAAATGTTTTTATTTTTCTAATGTATATATTGTTTAAAAATGTTTAAAAATATCTAAATATGTAAAGAAAATAAATAAAGGAAATAATAATAATAATAATAATAATAATCTGTGGCTCGGCTGTCAAGCCAACTGACGTAAGGAATTTTTCATCCCGTATTTTTATCGATTTCAATTTAAAAAAACCATAGAAACAATGCATTTTATACCGAACACATCAAGAAAAAAAAAATAGAACCACACGAAATTAAAAACAACTCACTAAATGGAAAAAAAAATGACAATATGGAAATAAAATGTTGACACGACGCCGAGCACGACTACAAGCCGCACCAACACCATCTTCGGGTTCGTCGCCGAGCTCCGCCTCGCAGCCGCCGGGACCTGCGCCAGCCGCGAGTCCAGAGATTCCGGTAGCTGCAGTTGCGTCGAGCTCGAGCGACGAATACTTCTCGCCGCCGACGACACCACCACCTGCGCGTCGGCGCGGACGAGGCCGACCACCGGCCAGCTTAGGACCTCGAGGCCCACCGGTCTCTGATAGGGTCCCCGCTATCGGTGGAAGTGTGCAGCGTATGAAATGGACTCAAGCCATAAATGAGAACGTAATACGCTCATACTTTGGGGCTACAGAGGGGGGAACTAACCTGACTGCGTACCGTGGTCGGATGCTCTCTCTGTTTCAGGTACTTGAACCAGCTGTCAGCGTATCGGCCCAACGACTGTCGGATCAGGTGCGCGTCATCCAGCGTAACCGTATGTTGGATGATAGTGTGCTTGATCGCCTCCGAACTGAAATGTGTAGCCATGTCATTGCTCCTCCGTCGCAGACTGTGGCACCAGCATCGTCAACCCAATTGCCCAGGCACGCTGACGAGGAGAGTAATGACAGGGTTACAAACGTAAGTACCCAGTGCAATAACGAATTGAGGAGTGCTTTGGAGTGTGCTATTCGGGAATACCGCTACATGCCGCCTGAACTTAGACCACGCTTACCTCGTTTACCCATGCATAACAAGAACAGGGCGCTGGTGGCTGCTCTGGATTCGCAGTTGTCAAGCTATTTTGATAACTGTGATAACCTCACCGATGCACATTCGATTATGTACTGCGCGGCTGTAGCGGCATGTCGTGTAGCTCATGTCAAAATAAAAATAACCAATGACAGAGCTACACGACCAAAACCAGCCGTACCAGCTTGGCAGTGCAGGATCGAGCGTCGTATTGGTGAGGCCAGAGCGCTAATCGGCAAACTGATCTGCTTCAGGGAGGGCAACACACGCCCTAGAGTGATGCGCTTTGTGAGACGGGCGTTTTCGGGGACTGATGTCAATCCCCGAGATTATATATCTCGTGTCACAGAGCGCATCGACTTCCTGAAGCAGAAGGTGTATGCATGGGCAAGCCGTATTCGTAGGTACAGGCGGCGAGTGGAACGATACACCCAGAATCGCACATTCCGAAGTAACGAAAGGTGGGTATATAGGGATTGGGAGCGACCGGACCAAGGTGTGACTGACACGCGCTTGCCGGATGATGATGCTATGTGTTCATTCTGGCGCAGCATCTGGTCGGTTCCTGTCAGTCATACTGAGGGTGACTGGACTCGGGAGGTCGAGCGTGTGTGCGATCCGATACCAGAAATGGGGGCAATTTCCATCAGCCCCCAAGATGTAGCTTGTGCAGTCCGTCCGTTGCCTAACTGGAAATCTCCAGGGCCGGACGGGCTGCACAATTTCTGGATTAAATGGTTTACGAGATCGCACGCTTGCTTGGCGTCTCAATTCCAGTCTGCCTTAGAGTCTGGGTCGCTACCCCAGTTCCTAACTACAGGAATAACCCACCTGCTCCATAAATCAGGTAGTACTGCGGAACCTAAAAATTATAGACCGATCACGTGTTTGCCGACGGTCTATAAAGTTCTTACATCCATTTTGAGGGCAAAGATTAATAGTCATATTAACAACAACAACATCATGTCTGCCTCTCAGAATGGATGTAGGAATGGGTCCCGCGGTACTAAGGAGCTACTCCTTATTGATATGGCCATTAGCCAACAGGTTCGGCGTTCCCGAAAGGATCTGTCGACATGCTGGATAGACTATAAGAAGGCCTATGACTCGGTGCCTCATACATGGCTCATGAGGGTGCTAGAATTGTATAAAGTTGATGCAACGCTACGCACCTTCCTGATGTCGTGTATGGGGCAATGGAGGACAGTCCTTCGCTATCCAGGATGTCGAAATATCCAGAGGAATATCGAATCGGTAAGGATCGAGCGGGGTATATTTCAGGGCGATAGTTTGAGTCCACTTTGGTTTTGTCTAGCCTTGAATCCTCTTAGCACACTGCTAGAGAATTCAGGGCTAGGCTATCGGTTGAAGAGAGGTGGTCAGGTTATATCTCACCTCCTTTACATGGATGATCTGAAACTCTTTGCCCCCACTAATCTGCAACTGATGGAGCTACTGAAAGTAACTGAAACATTCAGTAACGCCATCAGGATGGAATTTGGTGTGGACAAATGTGCGGTCATGCATGTAAAGCGTGGAGAGATTATGGAATCCGTGGGAACTCAACTCTCGGATTCCATAAACCTGAGATCCCTCTCTCCAACTGAAACTTACAAGTATTTGGGTATGTCGGAAGCGTTAGGTATCAATGTTACTGACATGAAGCAATCGTTGAAGGAGCGCTTCTTTGGCCGCCTGAAGAAGGTATTTAATAGTCTTCTATCGGGCGGAAACAAGGTGCGCGCCTTCAACGGTTGGGTCATGCCAGTATTGATGTACTCTTTCGGCGTACTCAAATGGACTCAAACGGAACTTGACGCCCTGGATAGGCGGGTCCGTACACTGCTTACTGCGTATCGAATGCATCACCCACGATCGTCGGTAATGAGACTGTATATCCCGCGAAAGTGTGGAGGTCGAGGATTTTTAAATGCTAAGACTCTCCACAATCGCGAGATATGCAGTCTTAGGGAATATTTCCTAGCTGTCGACGTGGGTATGCATCGAAATGTAGTGGCGGTGGACAAGGGACTCACTCCGCTCTCCTTGGCAAATGAGAACTGGCGCAAACCTGCAGTGCTTGACACTAACGATCGCAGGGCGGTATGGCAGAGTAAGGAGCTTCACGGACGCTTTTTCCGGGCCCTACATGGGCCTGACGTAGACCAACTAGCGTCCGTAGCCTGGCTGCGTTTCGGTGATCTTTTTGGAGAAACCGAAGGTTTTGTTTGTGCAATTATGGACGAAGTTATCATGACGAATAACTACCGGAGATTTATTGTGAAAGACGGCACGGTCGACATATGTCGGGCATGTCACCGTCCGGGAGAATCAATTCGCCACATTGTCTCTGGTTGTTCTCGTCTAGCTAACGGAGAATACTTGCATAGGCACAACCTTGTAGCCAGGATTATCCATCAGCAACTTGCTCTGAAATACTCTCTTGTGGAGTCGGAGGTGCCATACTATAGGTATGCGCCCGACCCAGTTCTCGATAATGGCAATATCACATTGTACTGGGATCGGTCCATCATCACTGACAGGACTATTGTTGCCAATAAGCCTGATATAGTGGTGGTGGACCGAATTGTGAGGCGTGCAATGATTGTAGACATAACCGTCCCGCATGACGAGAACCTCGTGAAAGCCGAGAAAGACAAACAAATCAAGTATATTGACTTGGCTCGCGAGGTTGTCGACATGTGGGAAGTGGACTCCGCAATCATTGTACCGATAGTCGTATCGGCCAATGGCTTAATAGCCACGAGCCTCGACCAACACCTTAGGAGGCTCTCGTTGGGCAGCTGGATCAAGGGCTTGATTCAGAAAGCGGTACTTCTGGACACGGCTCGCATTGTCAGGAGGTTCCTATCTCTGGAGCCCTGACCACCGGTAGCTTGGACCCTGTTCCCGATATCGGTGGGCTACTATTTTTATATTTTTAAATGTTTTTATTTTTCTAATGTATATATTGTTTAAAAATGTTTAAAAATATCTAAATATGTAAAGAAAATAAATAAAGGAAATAATAATAATAATAATAATAATAATCTGTGGCTCGGCTGTCAAGCCAACTGACGTAAGGAATTTTTCATCCCGTATTTTTATCGATTTCAATTTAAAAAAACCATAGAAACAATGCATTTTATACCGAACACATCAAGAAAAAAAAAATAGAACCACACGAAATTAAAAACAACTCACTAAATGGAAAAAAAAATGACAATATGGAAATAAAATGTTGACACGACGCCGAGCACGACTACAAGCCGCACCAACACCATCTTCGGGTTCGTCGCCGAGCTCCGCCTCGCAGCCGCCGGGACCTGCGCCAGCCGCGAGTCCAGAGATTCCGGTAGCTGCAGTTGCGTCGAGCTCGAGCGACGAATACTTCTCGCCGCCGACGACACCACCACCTGCGCGTCGGCGCGGACGAGGCCGACCACCGGCCAGCTTAGGACCTCGAGGCCCACCGGTCTCTGATAGGGTCCCCGCTATCGGTGGAAGTGTGCAGCGTATGAAATGGACTCAAGCCATAAATGAGAACGTAATACGCTCATACTTTGGGGCTACAGAGGGGGGAACTAACCTGACTGCGTACCGTGGTCGGATGCTCTCTCTGTTTCAGGTACTTGAACCAGCTGTCAGCGTATCGGCCCAACGACTGTCGGATCAGGTGCGCGTCATCCAGCGTAACCGTATGTTGGATGATAGTGTGCTTGATCGCCTCCGAACTGAAATGTGTAGCCATGTCATTGCTCCTCCGTCGCAGACTGTGGCACCAGCATCGTCAACCCAATTGCCCAGGCACGCTGACGAGGAGAGTAATGACAGGGTTACAAACGTAAGTACCCAGTGCAATAACGAATTGAGGAGTGCTTTGGAGTGTGCTATTCGGGAATACCGCTACATGCCGCCTGAACTTAGACCACGCTTACCTCGTTTACCCATGCATAACAAGAACAGGGCGCTGGTGGCTGCTCTGGATTCGCAGTTGTCAAGCTATTTTGATAACTGTGATAACCTCACCGATGCACATTCGATTATGTACTGCGCGGCTGTAGCGGCATGTCGTGTAGCTCATGTCAAAATAAAAATAACCAATGACAGAGCTACACGACCAAAACCAGCCGTACCAGCTTGGCAGTGCAGGATCGAGCGTCGTATTGGTGAGGCCAGAGCGCTAATCGGCAAACTGATCTGCTTCAGGGAGGGCAACACACGCCCTAGAGTGATGCGCTTTGTGAGACGGGCGTTTTCGGGGACTGATGTCAATCCCCGAGATTATATATCTCGTGTCACAGAGCGCATCGACTTCCTGAAGCAGAAGGTGTATGCATGGGCAAGCCGTATTCGTAGGTACAGGCGGCGAGTGGAACGATACACCCAGAATCGCACATTCCGAAGTAACGAAAGGTGGGTATATAGGGATTGGGAGCGACCGGACCAAGGTGTGACTGACACGCGCTTGCCGGATGATGATGCTATGTGTTCATTCTGGCGCAGCATCTGGTCGGTTCCTGTCAGTCATACTGAGGGTGACTGGACTCGGGAGGTCGAGCGTGTGTGCGATCCGATACCAGAAATGGGGGCAATTTCCATCAGCCCCCAAGATGTAGCTTGTGCAGTCCGTCCGTTGCCTAACTGGAAATCTCCAGGGCCGGACGGGCTGCACAATTTCTGGATTAAATGGTTTACGAGATCGCACGCTTGCTTGGCGTCTCAATTCCAGTCTGCCTTAGAGTCTGGGTCGCTACCCCAGTTCCTAACTACAGGAATAACCCACCTGCTCCATAAATCAGGTAGTACTGCGGAACCTAAAAATTATAGACCGATCACGTGTTTGCCGACGGTCTATAAAGTTCTTACATCCATTTTGAGGGCAAAGATTAATAGTCATATTAACAACAACAACATCATGTCTGCCTCTCAGAATGGATGTAGGAATGGGTCCCGCGGTACTAAGGAGCTACTCCTTATTGATATGGCCATTAGCCAACAGGTTCGGCGTTCCCGAAAGGATCTGTCGACATGCTGGATAGACTATAAGAAGGCCTATGACTCGGTGCCTCATACATGGCTCATGAGGGTGCTAGAATTGTATAAAGTTGATGCAACGCTACGCACCTTCCTGATGTCGTGTATGGGGCAATGGAGGACAGTCCTTCGCTATCCAGGATGTCGAAATATCCAGAGGAATATCGAATCGGTAAGGATCGAGCGGGGTATATTTCAGGGCGATAGTTTGAGTCCACTTTGGTTTTGTCTAGCCTTGAATCCTCTTAGCACACTGCTAGAGAATTCAGGGCTAGGCTATCGGTTGAAGAGAGGTGGTCAGGTTATATCTCACCTCCTTTACATGGATGATCTGAAACTCTTTGCCCCCACTAATCTGCAACTGATGGAGCTACTGAAAGTAACTGAAACATTCAGTAACGCCATCAGGATGGAATTTGGTGTGGACAAATGTGCGGTCATGCATGTAAAGCGTGGAGAGATTATGGAATCCGTGGGAACTCAACTCTCGGATTCCATAAACCTGAGATCCCTCTCTCCAACTGAAACTTACAAGTATTTGGGTATGTCGGAAGCGTTAGGTATCAATGTTACTGACATGAAGCAATCGTTGAAGGAGCGCTTCTTTGGCCGCCTGAAGAAGGTATTTAATAGTCTTCTATCGGGCGGAAACAAGGTGCGCGCCTTCAACGGTTGGGTCATGCCAGTATTGATGTACTCTTTCGGCGTACTCAAATGGACTCAAACGGAACTTGACGCCCTGGATAGGCGGGTCCGTACACTGCTTACTGCGTATCGAATGCATCACCCACGATCGTCGGTAATGAGACTGTATATCCCGCGAAAGTGTGGAGGTCGAGGATTTTTAAATGCTAAGACTCTCCACAATCGCGAGATATGCAGTCTTAGGGAATATTTCCTAGCTGTCGACGTGGGTATGCATCGAAATGTAGTGGCGGTGGACAAGGGACTCACTCCGCTCTCCTTGGCAAATGAGAACTGGCGCAAACCTGCAGTGCTTGACACTAACGATCGCAGGGCGGTATGGCAGAGTAAGGAGCTTCACGGACGCTTTTTCCGGGCCCTACATGGGCCTGACGTAGACCAACTAGCGTCCGTAGCCTGGCTGCGTTTCGGTGATCTTTTTGGAGAAACCGAAGGTTTTGTTTGTGCAATTATGGACGAAGTTATCATGACGAATAACTACCGGAGATTTATTGTGAAAGACGGCACGGTCGACATATGTCGGGCATGTCACCGTCCGGGAGAATCAATTCGCCACATTGTCTCTGGTTGTTCTCGTCTAGCTAACGGAGAATACTTGCATAGGCACAACCTTGTAGCCAGGATTATCCATCAGCAACTTGCTCTGAAATACTCTCTTGTGGAGTCGGAGGTGCCATACTATAGGTATGCGCCCGACCCAGTTCTCGATAATGGCAATATCACATTGTACTGGGATCGGTCCATCATCACTGACAGGACTATTGTTGCCAATAAGCCTGATATAGTGGTGGTGGACCGAATTGTGAGGCGTGCAATGATTGTAGACATAACCGTCCCGCATGACGAGAACCTCGTGAAAGCCGAGAAAGACAAACAAATCAAGTATATTGACTTGGCTCGCGAGGTTGTCGACATGTGGGAAGTGGACTCCGCAATCATTGTACCGATAGTCGTATCGGCCAATGGCTTAATAGCCACGAGCCTCGACCAACACCTTAGGAGGCTCTCGTTGGGCAGCTGGATCAAGGGCTTGATTCAGAAAGCGGTACTTCTGGACACGGCTCGCATTGTCAGGAGGTTCCTATCTCTGGAGCCCTGACCACCGGTAGCTTGGACCCTGTTCCCGATATCGGTGGGCTACTATTTTTATATTTTTAAATGTTTTTATTTTTCTAATATATATATTGTTTAAAAATGTTTAAAAATATCTAAATATGTAAAGAAAATAAATAAAGGAAATAATAATAATAATATTTATTTATTTATCTCCACAAAAATTACACTACACATTTTAAGTCGACGGACAGTTTGGCAAAACAATTGTAATTTGTGGGAGATCTGGAGCTTGAACTAAGCCTAGGCCTGTATTTCAGAGCTCCAGGCCCCCATCACATCCTGAACAGAAAAGATTGTCAACGTGTAGTCAGTGTGTGTGTGTGTGTGTGTGTGTATGTGTGTGTGTGTGTGCGTGCATAATAGGTATTTATAGTATATATAATTGTTTATAAATATAAAAGAAGAATTTAAAATTATTACATAATTATCATATACCTACCATCTGTCCCCCATGAGCGGGTAGCCTTCCGTTTAGTTGGCCACCCAGATAGTGTGAAACAGGTGCCAAATATAAAAAAATAAATATGTCAATAAATAAAAATATTAAGAAAACATTAATACATGTCATAGTACGCACATTCATACCCATGCACATTGCTACCTAACTACAACAAGCAGTTTTTCTGTTTCCACATAGTTTTGGTTCAGTAACCATTGGATGATTTTATTTTTACATTCCTTTTTGCGACAGGTTGCTGTTTTTAGAACTTTATTTATTTTATTATATAATTCGCATGCTCGGAATGGAAAAAACCTTTGCGCGAAAGAAGTTTTAACCGCAGTGGTCCGACACATTGCGTAGTTTCTTCTGGTGAGGGTTACATGTATTCTCCTTTCCACCGATAAGTTGGAGTGTTGAAGAAGAACAGTAAGCAATATGTATAGCTGGCGTACAGTTAGTACCTGCGCTTCCTTATAAAGTATTTTGGTGGAGAATAGACGTGGTTTGAATAAACTTACTTTTAGGATCAGCCTTTGGGCTCTTTCAACAGTAATGAGTTTTGTTTTACATGCTCCACCCCATGTTGTGATGCAGTAGCCAATAATCGATTGGACCAGAGCTTCGTATATCATCCTCATCGTCTGTTTGTCTGCTACATTACGGAGTTCTTTAAAAATATATGTGAGCTTTCTTATTCTTTTAGATAGATATTCTATGTGGTTTTCAAAAGTTAAGTTAGCATCAATTTCAACGCCAAGATATTTGAGACATTTAGTAGAACTAATATTAGGACAGTTACAGTTTAAATTTGGAGGAAAGTTACATTTATGCGCAAAAATATTGTAGTTAAGGTTGGCTAATTTGGGTTCATTACGAATTGATGGTTGATACATGTCTGGTAGCTGCCCATAAAGACATAAATGTAGCTGCCCAGTGGTTGCAGGATAATTTCACTCGTGTCTCTAAATGGGCACACGATTCTGGACTGGTACTTAATGCGAGTTAAACAAATAGCATTCATGTCCACTCTAGCCATCTAAAACAAATTGCCACCGTTAATATAATCGCACATAGCCACAGCTGTCTTCAATCCCCTTCATCAGGTACTTGTCAATGTGAGGCAATCGATCAGGTGACGCACCACACCTACCTAGGTTTAGTCGTAGACAGTCGTTTCAACTGGGGCTATCATATAGAATCAGTGTGTGATAAATTGCAAGCCATACTGGCAAAGTTCTACATTTTAAAACCTAAAGTTCCATTTAAAATCCTACTTAACATGTACATTGCTTTAGCGGAGTCAATAATAGCATATGGAATAACGAGCTACGGGCGAAAATTTAAATCATACACTGAAAGGGTTTCCAAACTTCAAGTTAGACTTCTAAAACTAATAGTACACATAAAAATAAAAGACAAAAGCAAAGAAAACCAAATTTTGCCAGTACAAACTAGACATAAAATGGGCCTATTAACTCAACAGCAAGTTTTCAAAAACTCACAAAATAACCACTCGAAGTATCGCCAAAAATAAATTAATTGTACCTCGGGCTAAAAACTATTACGGTAGGCGAACGCTAAAATATTTAATTCCCACATTTATAAATGAAATCCCTCCAAAAATAAGAAGCGAAATAAATACCAAAAATTATAAACTAAAATACAAGAAATACTATTACGACTACATAAATAACTTAATATAAAATTTATTTTACATTTTGTGACCACGTGTCAATAAAAGTGGAGCAACCTGTATGCGTTGATTAGAACCAGTTTTCTAGTAACCGGCCCAGTAGCGCAGTTGAGACAATACGTAACAAGCAAATTTTTCATGTGCCTTCAGTTCTGCGTTCTTACCTACTAATGAATGTTTACCTCTTAAACAACTTGGTTAAAAATGTTACCTATTAAGATACCCACATTATTAGTTGAAGTATTCGTGATTTAAAGGTGTATTGTTGTAGCGAATGTGAGTGGCAATACAAACCAATCCGGTTTAATGGTGCAATATTAACTCAAAACTGTACACTAACTGTAATAAAGAACAAAAAAAAAAAAATATTAATGCGAAATAAGTTACGTCGGGGAGCTCTGGGATCTTGGACTATAAACTAACAGAAGTTACGTCACCAGACGCTGATTGGTGTATTAAAACACGTTCCGTTTCACGTTACTTTAAATTTGTAATTACTGTTAAAATACATATTAACTGGAATAAAAACATGTCACTGGCCCTTCTCTTATGCTTTTTTGACAACACATTATCCGCTCCGGGTGTCACCCGAGCTAGCTACGCTACTGATTGGGTAATAGTTAATAGGAAATGAAAATGATTAATAATTATGTATTTATTAATAATTAATACTTTATATGGCGTGTTTTTGACCGGGACTACCGGTTGACCTTAAATTATGCTCTGAACGCGCGCTCTCCGCCCTTTATCTCGAAAAAGATTCAACGTATAAAAAAATTTAAGGCAAAAGTTGAAGGGAATTTAATCCTCTACAATATTGATCATAGATACAAAGTCAAATTAGTCAAAATGACTAATTTGACTTTGTAACTTGTCTCAAAACCTACTTAGCGTAGGGTGTTCATAACTGTAGATATTCCAAGGGCAAAGATCAAAAATCGTTTTTTTTTTTAATTTTTGCAAATTCTCGTTTCCTATGGCTTTTTCGCTATTTGTCTTCGATCAATAATAGTCGAAGCTATTTGTATTTATTTTCAATATTGTAGAAGATTGAATTCCCTACAAATTTTGTCTCAATTTTTTTAATACACGTTGTATCGTTTTCGAAATAAAAGGCAGAGAGCGCGCGGTTCGAGCATTATTTAAGGTCAACAGGTAATACCGGTCCAAAATACGTTATATAAAATGTATTTATTATTGATAAATACATAATTATTAATAATTTTAATTTCTTACTAACTATTATATAACATATTAATAATTATTTTACTTAAATTGGTCACAACTAACAGAATCATTCTTTTTGTTTTTTAAAGATGGGAAATCGTCAAATGACTCGTCCTGCTTTGGACGAAGCAGAAAAAAAAGGACAACAGAATCATGACGGTGTATTTCCGAAGATGAGAATGTGAGGCAAAGAAGTTGCTCGTCGCTCCGGCTCTAAAGTCTACGCAAACGAAGTCGCGGGCAGAAGTTAATAAACAATATATTGTTGACAAGTCTTTACATAACTAAGAAATTGTTTGTCGAAGGAAAATATGTATAAATATTTTTACGATGAATAAAAAATTAAACAAAGTGTTATTATTATTATTATAACTTTTGTTTCGAAACATTGCTTTCTGAGGTTTCAGCATAGAAAAATATTTTTGGATTATTTTTATGAATTAAATCGGGGTAGAAACATCGAGAGTTCTCCAAGACAAAAGGGGTTACAAAGAAGCTTTATGAAAAGATTTCTGTAAGTAGTCATGGTGCACCTAAAATTAGCAATAGTGGTACCTAACATTTTTGTGATTAGTATATCTAGAGAGTAGGGGACAGGTATCACGTTGGTTGAGGAATTTGTTCGATAGCGTCACCGCGGCCCTGGAACGCAAAGGGCATTTGGAGAAACACGGATGGGTTTTAATCAGTAAGAGTCTGACATTTGGTTCCGCTCCGCCCATAGCGGAAGGATTCATTTGATAATTACCCATCCTTTAAAAAGGGTGTCACGTTACTTCTCTCAGATTTCTACAATAATAGAATTACGACTCTTCTGGGTCAAAAACTCATCTCTGACTAATTCTAACAGTGGCTTGTATTCCATTGGAGAATTTATATTTAACACAATTTAATCTTACTTATTTAATGTGACTTAACAATCCTACAATACTTTGTGTACAATTTTCACTGAAATTTTTGAATGAAAAACTGTGCACACCTGGGACAAGGTCACTATAGTATTATTTTAGGAATTATTTTATGTATGAATGTATTTGTGACTTTGTTGTTGGATTGCCATAATAAATATAAATGCACAAAAATATAAACAGAAACAGCGTAACTTTTGATCAGTATCTAAATCTTCTAAATTGGATCGTAACGAAAATTCTATCATTAATCTTTTACGAATATTGCATTGTGTAATTGTGTTCTATAGCAGACTGCTGTCTGGATAGCACCCTGCTATAGAACACACATTCCGATTATTTAGGGACGATCCGAGTACATAATAATACAATTTTATTGATAATATGTACTTACATATTCTCTACCTGGACGTAAATGGATTTATGTACAGCCGATGAGAGTAAGATGCCCAGAATTTTGGCATAGGAAGTAAATAATCTAATATATAAAAATCTCGTGAATGTAACCGAACTCCTCCGAAACGGCTTGACCAATTGTTATGATATTTGGTAGGACTGAGAATAAGTCGTAGGCTATTTTTTATATGTCAATGAGCTCTTTTCTTTAGTTTGCCATGTGTTATTATTTCCCAGAAATTGGAAATAATAATAATAAGAGGTGGTGGTGGGAGGTGGTATAATATTTATTATTATTTATTTTGTTTGTGATGGCTTTGCTCTTGACTCTAGTCTAGACAAAGTGACAGAGACAAAGTCTACGATGGAGCGAGCTTATCCAGAAGGAGCCTGTTCACTCTAACTTTGAAGAGATTAGGGTTGTAAGCGTAATAATACAGAATGTGCTTTTAACCAAAATGAACTGGTTCGATTCCTGGGTACGAACAACGATTATTCAAAAATCCAATGTTGCAGTTTTACTTTTCATCAAAATCGGGCTCGAGAATCGTTTCAGAGTTTTTCGATATTCCTCATAGTTTCGGATTTGGCCCTGAAGGCAGACTTTAAAAATTCACCCTGTATAATAAAAATAACTAAACTAATAAGTACTAATTTCTCAAGCTAAATTAATATTCTTAAGAAAATCGAAAGCTGCGACTTTGCCTTTAACCCATTTTATTTCTAGAGTATAGATATTAAAAACTATTTTTTTAACTACATTTTATAGTGAATCGTTGTAATACACCTATGATTATAATAGTTAACCCGTGCAACTTCGTCTGCGTCACAATTTTCATTACTGCTCTGCTCCTATTGGTCTTAGCGTAATGACATATCCTATAGCCTTCCTCGATAAATGGGCTATCTAACACTGAAATAATTTTTAAAATCGGACCAGTAGTTCCTGAGATTAGCGCGTTCAAGCAAACAGACAAACTTTTCAGTTTTGTATATTAGTATAAATAAATGTGTCTTATAAACCCCTAACACTCAGGCGTTTTATTTATGCATCCAGCAATTTTGCTGTTGAAGTGTTGACGCTACCAAAACAGCATTTGATTGGAATTGAAGTATAGAAATATTTTGGGGGTTTAAGGTGGAATGAATGTGATGACCGTAGACTTTTACCCTACCTACCCTGCCTACCCTACCTACCTTGCCTACCCTGCCTACCCTACCTACCCTGCCTACCCTGCCTACCCTGCCTACCCTGCCTACCCTGCCTACCCTGCCTAGCCTGCCTAGTCTGCCTACCCTGCCTACCCTGCCTACCCTGCCTACCCTGCTTACCCTGCCTACCCTGCCTACCCTGCCTAGCCTGCCTAGCCTGCCTAGCCTGCCTACCCTGCCTACCCTGCCTACCCTGACTACCCTGCCTACCCTGCCTACCCTGCCTACCCTGCCTACCCTGCCTACCCTGCCTACCCTGCCTACCCTGCCTACCCTGCCTACCCTGCCTACCCTGCCTACCCTGCCTACCCTGCCTACCCTGCCTACCCTGCCTACCCCGCCTACCCTGCCTACCGTGCCTACCCTTTTTTTTTCCCGCCGTTCTCGAGTTTTAGCGAGACTAACGAACAGCAATTCATTTTTATATATAAAGAAATTAAGTAATTAATGACTTTTAGGTTTACTTATACCGAGTACCTACGTGAGCAGCAGAATGAATTAAAGTTACATTGAAAAATAATCAAAGTATACTAAAATATAAAGCTGAAGAGTTTGTTTGTTTGCTTGAACGCACTAATCTCAGGAACTACTCGTCCGATTTGAAAAAATATTTCAGTGTTAGATAGCCCATTTATCGAGGAATGCTATAGGCTATAATCATCACGCTAAGATCAACAGGGGCAGAGCAGTAATGAAAATTGTGACGCAGACGAAGTTGCGCGGGTCAACTAGTGTCATATACATTCAGTCAAAAAAGTATCGGGAATGGATGATTTGTTTATGGTTCCAAATTCAAATTTTTGTTTTTTTGTAGTTGTTAGATTGGCACAACTGTTTTCCATTTTGGCGCGGAGTTTGAGTTGCATCTGTTATTTATATTAAATACAGTGCTGGTTTTAGTAATATCATATTAGTGTGTATTGCGAATTTCATAATGGACAAAAATATCGAACAAAGAGTTTGTCTTAAATTTTGCATCGCCAGCATTGAAAATGTTACAGAAGGCTTACGGTGAATCGACTTTATCAAAAACTCGTGCTTATGAGTGGTTCAAAGCGTTCAAAAGCGGTCGAGATGTGATGGAAGATTTGCCTCGCTCTGGTAGGCCGTCAACGTCTGCAACTGAAGTTAACATCGCAAAAGTGAAGGAAATAGTGACTGAAAATCCCCATTCAACTCTGAGAGAGATAGCCGCCGAACTTTCTGTATCTCACGAGTCGATCCGTACCATTTTAACTAATCATTTGGGTATGAAACATGTTGCTGCTCGGCTAGTCCCAAAAGATCTGAATTTTCTCCAAAAACTCAATCGCATGAAAGTCGCTGAGGACATGCTAGAACGAGTCAGTTCGGACCCACCATTCATGAAACGCATTGTTAGGTACTGGTGACGAGACGTGGGTTTACGAGTTTGACATGCAAACTAGTCAACAAGCTTCGGAGTGGCGCCTTCCAACTGAACCGAAACCGAAAAAACCACGCCAAAGTCGATCAAAAGTCAAAGTCATGTTGACTGTTTTCTTTGACTATCGCGGTGTTGTGCACTCTGAATTCTTACCGGAAGGTCTAACGGTAAATAAAGAATATTATTTGAGCGTTATGCGGCGTTTAAGAGAGCAAATTCGACGAAAAAGGCCAGATTTGTGGAAAGAAAATTCTTGGATTTTGCACCACGACAATGCGCCTTCGCACAAGGCTATCATTGTGAACGAATTTTTAACCAAACACTCAACAAATACCATCCAGCAACCACCATATTCACCAGATATGGCTCCTGCTGACATTTTTCTTTTTCCTAAACTCAAATTACCACTTCGTGGCACCCGTTTTCAATCGATAGAAGACATAAAGGAGAATTCGCGGCGAGAACTGAACTCAATTCCGGAAGCAGCGTTTAAAAAATGTTTTGATGAATGGATTATTCGTTGGCGCAAGTGTATCGTTTCTAAAGGAGCATACTTTGGGTGGAAGGTGATAAAATAAATTTGGATGAATAACAGACATTTTGTGTATTATTGATCTTTTCCCGGTACTTTCTTGACAGAGTAGTAAACAGGAACCAAGGAAAAACCAAAGGTACTTATTTGAATAAATAAAATAACCATAATGCCTTGGAAATCGGGTAGGCGTTTGGTGTGTGGGATGCAACATGTGTAGATACCCTTGCATCATCCCATCTTTTTAGCCCGGCGGGCTGCGCTGGGGCGGCTGCAGCAGGTGCAGAAAACCTCAAACAACTTAATTAGGACTTAATTAGGAGATATAACAACTTAATTAGGAGTTTCATATTTGAGCCGTTTGGCGTTGATACATTAGGCGCATGGGGTCCGAGTGCTCATCGAGTCTTTCGAGATATCAGTAAAACAACTTGTCGGCTGTTCACGTGACCAGAGGACTGGACTTTTCTTCGGCCAAAGAATCAGCATTGCCATTCAACGCGGCAATGCTGCCAGTGTTCTGGGCACTTTTGCCATTGACAGCGAAGTGGATTATTTTTTTGATGCCCATGTTTGTTTTTATACGCGTTTGTACATAATTTATTGATAATTAGTGTAGTTGTTTAAGTCTGCATGTGTATAAAATAACAGTTTCATAGAAAAAATAAACAAAAAACAAGGTAAAAAATTGTTAGAAATGGTTAAATGTTTAGATCTCATATTCACAAACTTCGAACATACAGATATGTACACAACGGTAGAAGACTTAGGTTTTTCCGATCACAGTAGTACAATTTTACATTTAAACCTACCCAAACAAACAAATAAATGAATTTGGTACACAAAAAAAAAGACGATTTAACAATACGAATATGTTAAAATTCAAATCAAAATTACAAGAAATAAACTGGAATGATGTAATAACTACTGCAAAAAAAAATTTAAGCTATGAAGCTTTTAACGAAATTCTAATTGGCATCCTAAATCAATATATTCCATTACAAAAATATAAATTAAAAACAAATTATAATAAATACTGGCTCTCAAAAGGTATTAAAAACTCCTGCAAAAATAAAAGACTGTTAAAGATACTAATTACCAAAACAAAAAATCCTATATTAACAAATTATTACAAGAAGTATGAAAAAATATTAAAGAAAACTGTCATGACGGCAAAAAACTACACTATAAGCATAAAATGATAAAATCAAGCAATAAAGTTAAAACAATGTGGGGAATAATACCTAAATGAACGGACAAACAAAAAGATAAGAAGTGAAAAACAAAATATAACTCTACAAAAAAATAATAATAACATGACTTCAGAGCCCGTGGAAGTAGCTAATATCTTTAATAAGTTCTTTGCTTCGATTGGGAAAACTAGCGTGAGCCCACCGCCCACCGTGGAGATAATGTCTTTAACAGAGAACTCGATCTTTCTGAATCCAGCAGATCCCTATGAGGTGAATGCATTATTAAGAAACTTAAAAAATAAATCGAGCTATGGTGTTGACGAACTTCCGCCTACATTATTGAGAAAATATGCAGATGAACTAACTCTCCCATTCTATAAACTGGTGAACCAATCTTTCGAGGAAGGCGCTTTCCCCAAGCTCTTGAAAAAAGCCCTTATAAAGCCTATTCACAAGAAGAACGCTAAAACTGACCCTAACAACTACCGCCCCATCGCTCTCCTGCCAACTGCATCAAAAATATTTGAAAAAGCCATGTGCAACCGTGTCTACACCTTTTGTGAAAAATACAATATATTTAACGACTGTCAAAATGGTTTAAAAAAAAAACCGATCCACTATCCTGGCCGTCTATAAATACATTCAAAAAGCGCTCGATACCATAAACTCCAAAAAGTATGCAATAGGCTTACTGCTGGATATGAAAAAAGCTTACGAAAAAGTTAAATTCAACATATTACTAAATAAACTATATGGAATAGGGATCCGTGGTAAATGTCATGAATGGTTCGCATCATATTTACAGCATAGAGAGCAATTGGTGGAATCGGAATTTTTTAACCAAAAAACGAACGAAATAGATTCGATTCGTTCTGAAAACATCCCAATCACTGCTTCAATACCACAGGGCAGTGTAATAGGCTGTTTCCTATTCTTAGTTTACATAAACGACCTCCCAAAGCATATTAGCGAACCTTGTGTTTTGTTTGCGAATGATATATCCATTCTTGCCTCATGCGAAACTAGTACCAACCTTTACAATAAACTCAATACAATACTTGACACTACAACTCAACGGATGACGGAGCATAACCTAGAAATAAACTATAGTAAAACAAAAATAATGACATATCACCCACGACAGAAAAAAAACCTATTACACTTAACTTCAGTTTTAAAAATTATCAGTTAGAAGTAGTTAATAAATTCACCCTATTAGGCTTAGATATAGACACACACATAAATTGGAAGACGCACATTCAAAAATTAAAAGCATAATTATCTAAATTTTCATACGCTTTTCGGGAAATTAAAAAAACGACAGACCAAAATAATGCATTGGTAAACATATTACGCATATGCTTATGCATGGCTAAAATACGGTGTCATATTATGGGGGACTAGTACAGAGGCACTCTATTCACCCTACAAAAGAAACTTATTAGAATTTTAGTCAACATCGAACAAACCGATAGCTGTAAACCACACTTCCAAGAATTGAAAATTTTAACCCTACCGTGCCTCTACATCTTTGAGCTCTGTAAATTGGTACGTAAATACCCGAAATTCTACACAAAAAGAGAAGATATTCAAACCAAATTTACCTTAACACATAAAAATAGATTAAATATACCCACATCCCGATTAAAAATTCACTCCTTAAGCTCCTACGTTATGTCGATAAAAATATATAATAAGTTACCAGAATAAATTAGAAATATAAATGAGTATAATATTTTTATTAATAAACTAAAACTATTTCTTTTAAACAAGTGCTATTATGATACAAATGAATACTTAAATGATAAACTATAACTGATAGAAATATATACATACATTCTTTAATATATAATTTATGTTTTTTGTTTTGGTTAAGTTCTTTAATATTTTAATTGTATAGTTATATGTCAAGAAGATAATTTGACACTATAAAATAGGTACTATATGCTGAGTGTGTAACCTATCTCTAATTGTGATACACGAAAAAATGATCTCGTTAGTATTATTTATTTGTATTTTTATGTGAACCTTTTGCTGTGCCCTAACAGGGTCTACAACGGTTCTTAACTGTAAGCCTTTTTATGACATCTTTAGTAAAAACCTTGTAGAACGCAAATAAATGAATAATGAATAAATTAATAATGAAATCAATGATAGACCATTCTGACACTATTGTAATAGTATATTTGAGGCCCAGACTCCAGGCTGCTACTGGCAAAAAACTTAGTGAAAAATTATATCAAGAGTATCTTCCTCAAACAAATTATGCGTAAAAACCTACAGAGAAATTATATTTTACAATATCCGTTTCAGTAAATGTTGTTTTGGTATTCAATCTAGAATACAGTATTTTCCTGCGCATCTCATTGTGCTTAAACCTATATTTTGCATAACATAACGAATGTTTTATTACAAACTTAAGATGCCATTGTTATTCATGTCACCTATTATCTACAAAACAAAATATGTACGTATCTTGTAAGAACATGGCACGCTTATAAATATTAATCATTCGTGTTGTAAACCGTATCGGATCTAGCACCTGGAGTTTATTGAAATACGCTACAGGCGGCGGAGGAGCGATACAGTGGTGGGGCGCACGCTCATAGCCAGGGGCTGGAGGGGAGGGAGGTAGCTGCCTAGATCCACCCGCCCTTCGCCAAGCCTCGCCGAGTCCCGCGGAGCCTTGCCATTCCATCGGCGACTTTGGCCCAAGCCAGTCGCCCGCTAGTACACCTAGCCATCGCGGAAAAGTTCTACCGTGGCATCAGTGCCCACTCTCTTTCGCGCTAAACGGACCATTCTGAATCAAAGGCCCAGGAAATTATGATTTTTCCTGGCTGCCAGTTAGTTTTTCTTTTCAATGATTGAATAAAATCCGCAATCATGTCACTCATCGTTAAACTAAACCGTTTCAAAGTACTAAAGTGTAAGAGCGAGAAGTTCGCGAGGCTCGACTTCCGAGGTAAGTTGTGTATGTTGTTGCCTGGATGTTGTTTTTTTATAGTTTTCTTATTTTAAGTTATTTATTTGTTATTTTTATGTGTCGTCCTTATTTCATTTGCGTATTGTGTACTGTGAATTTTATTTTTTATGTTTGTTATTAATAAAATATTTTATTTTATTCTTTGTGTAGCAATATTATTATTTTGCATGTTTTATACGTGTGTAATAAATTATGTTTTACCGTCGGAGTTGTTTTAATTACGTTAATGCAATCAGATACCGAAGGAAAATTATTTTCACTACTTTATTAACATGAAACGGTGAAGGACGGAGCTGTTTGTTAAAACGCCATAGAAATTGCGGCATTTCTTTGTTTTCCTATGTAAAGTCGCGTATCAATGAATTTAACCATGCACCATAATCGCCACGTCACATTGTTGCAAGGCTTACCACAAGGATATGATCAAAGTAGAGCCTATTCTACTGTCTACTTTTGTTAGAAACGAGGATGTCTGTATGTGCCAAACGGCTGGACGGTTTTGGTCAAAATCAGCCACACGGGTAGACTAGGACCTTGATTAGGAGAGGAAAGATCTGATGTCCTGCATACTGGAATTGTTCTAAGCTCGCGGGGGTTACTTCTCAATAACCAGACGGGTGAAGCCAGGTAAACTTGTATAACAAACAAAATAAGGCTTAAATTGTGCCCTGATGAGACTCCTGAAAACTAGAGGCTTATAAGTAAACCGCTGAGGGCCTAAAAAATAACTAAGACAAACTACGGTACTCTCAGTTCTTGAATAATTACGGATATACTTTCATTATTTTTAGGTCGAACCCACCTTTTCTTGGTAAAATATCTCCTGTAAGACCCTTTTGAGGTATTTCCTAGCAAGAAAACTTGAGTTTTTCATATTATTTAAGCAGATGGAAACAAAACAAGGGTTAACGAGCAACACCTTATAATAAGAGCTTTTTAAAGCTACTGGACTGATATAGCAACCGAAATAAAGAAGAGAATAGTAAAATATAACAGCCTTTTCTGAAACTTTTATTACATTTCTTTATTCGGATAAGCTATAGTATTGATAATCTATAAAATACAACTCTCAATAATTCATGCCACAAATTGCTTTCCGGTTTGTATAGGATGCCTTGGGAAAATAATTATCATCAATATCTAATATCTCTAGTAATGCTGGACATAGGCCTCCCCCAAGTATCGCTACAAGAACCGAAAAAAATCTACATTTATTAAAAAAAAAACTTCAAAAATAATTTTCTTTTAATTACATTTTCATCACTATAAAAGTACAAACTTACAAAAGACTTATATTTTACAAGTCCCTTTTGTTACAAAAATTAACAAACGTAAAAAATACCATCTCCAGTTGATTTATGATGAACTATGCGATTAAATAAATGAAAAGCAAACAGATCCTCTTCGACATTGAAAGAAATAGAATATCTTTCATTTCGTAAAATAATAATATTGAAAAGTAAAAGATACCTCTGGCCTTGGTTTTTGATTAGGTCCCTTAACCTGAACAATGAGCGGAGGGACATCATGATATCATTGGAAAACAAACACTTATAATATAAAAACCAACATTGTTTGGATTACTTTAGTAACCATAATTTAGTACGGCCCCGTAAGCTTGAAGTGCAGGTTGTCATAACGTATTAGTTTATTTATGGACGCATAAACTACAAACAAGAGATAATTGTGTACAGGAATAAGAGCATAAAGATATTGCTTATTTAAAAAGAAACCTCTTCCAGTAGACCTGCGGCAGAAATCTGGGATGAGAAACATAGACAGAAGGAATCTTATAATTGACAATTGGTACCTACTAACTTAAGTAAAGCATATTATTAGGGATAGCTTAGGGGCTACTTTTCGGGGTACATGTGTTCCTGTGTCTGATCGGCTTGAGGCATGGAGTAGATATCAAGTCTCAACCTTAGCGCTACCATTGAGTAAAAAGCCCAAACTGCGGCCAAAAAGCTGGACATCGTTAATAGGGCGAATCGATACTTCAGGCCTGGACAGCTTTTAAAGCACAAGTCCGATCCTGCTTGGAGTATTGCAGCCAGCTTTGGGATAGCTCAGCTAAGTACCAGCTTGCCGCACTTGACTCTTAGGAACACAGTGTGTCAGTGGAAGTCAGAGTGAACAGGCTTCTTCTAGGTAAGCTCGCTCCATCGTAGACTTTGTCTCTGTCATCTCGGACCTACACTAGAATCAAAAGCAAGGCCATCTCAAATAAAAAAAAAAATATATTATATATTTTCCTACTCGTTCGCTATATTTTTCTGATTAATTTCGTTGCGGGATCCAAGACTTTTGTATTGTTTCGCCGGGACTCGAGCTTCATTGACTCCGCGTTTTTTCTTGTGGTCACCACTGTTAATTCTGGCTTTCAGGAGTTGCAGTGGTTTAAAAAATAGATAAATATCTTCTTCGTATCACTACAAATTATAAAACAAAGTCGCTTCCGCTGTCTCTCCCTATGTATGCTTAGATCTTTAAAATTTCGCAAGGGATTTCGATTCGGGTTTTTTTTAATAGATAGAGTGGTTCTCGAGGATAGTTTTAGTATATAATTTGCACCCGTGCAAAGCCGGGGCGGGTCGCTAGTGATTATATAAAATGAATCCCTATTGCACTTGGTTACGGAACCACGCGTTGGGCTGGACCGATTTCGCTAATTCTTTCTCTATTGTGTTTGTTATTGTCAGGAGAAGGTTCTTATGAAAGAAAACATTAAGAAAATTGCGGAGTAGGTAAGTAGGGTAGGTAGGTATGTAGCCAGGTGACGGGAGTGGAGCAGCGGGGGACAGCTAGTATAATACATTAATAAATAATCACGGTACGGAAGAAAGATCACGAGAGTGTTGTGAATAAATGAGACATTCATAGAATCCTGAATGTTACTTAGTTCAGATATAAGAGCAGCGGGCCTAAAAAGGCCACTTTAGCGAAATCAGAAAGCAAATCACGCTACCTGTCACTCAAATTTTCCCAAACAAGTTTGAACCTAATGCGTTAGCGATAAACATGAAAATTAAATTTGACAGATTCTTGTGTGATTAATAATATGATTCTCCTAAAGTGGCCTTTTTTGAAAAATATCACACAGTTATTTTCTGCATATATTGAACCAACACAAATATACATATTTTCGCATTCCGGTGTCGTGTTTTCGCATCTGGTCTGGTACATGGTTACTGCGTTCTCACTGCTGGTCAAAGACGTACCCGATGGACTTCCAGCTGCTTCATGCTATCCAATAGTAGTTTAAAACTAGTTCTTACCATTGGTCGTTAATTTTGTCTAGCCATCCTATACGCATAAAGGTACGCAGAAAGGTGACTTAGAACTAGTTTAAATGCAATTCATTGGTAGGTAAATATTAAAAGTCGAGTTAAGAAAAGTTTTGAGAATTTTTGAATTTATAATACGTATGGTATATATTCAACACAGCAGAAATAAAAATTCTTGCAACTAAAACTTGTAGCTTGAGTCTAGCGACCAGTGCATTAGAGATAGAACATTTATACGAAACATTTGGAAGCACGTACGCAGCGTTGTCAGCGTCATCTGTCCACTTTATGGGAGCACAAAGTGGACCGATGACCTGGTGAGCGTCGCGGGTCGCCGATGGATGCGAGACGCACAGGAGCGGTTGTTGAGGCGACACGCGCGGGGTGGCCTTGTCCAGCAGTGGACGTATATCGACTGATATGATGATACCAAATATACATACAGTCCCGTTTATTGGGTGCAGGCAGTACTGCAACCGAACACCTTTTGCTACGATCCTGAGAAATAGAATAAGAAGTTCCTTCATCCCAGTTTAATACGTTTTGATAAGGTATACTTTATATGTACGGGAACTTTTAAAACGTCAAAAGACAAGGTGTACGTTTCCGTAATTCATAAGGAAAGAATTACCTTTGCAATTTATATTTTAGATATTTATTAAAAATAATCCCTCAGCGTGCCACGTCTTTGTACGCGTAACATCAAAAAGGCATAACCAATGCAGATGAGAATTTTATTGCCCTTCCGGGAACCTATTCTTTGTGAAAAGTTTCAATTTAATAATCTTTGTACTACTCTAAAGAAGGAGAATATTAGGCAAAAAGCGTAAACTTCCTGTTAGACGGTTTTAATGAGAATTAAGGCTCACAAATGCTTACGAGATGTAGGTAGATACAAATATATAAAGCTGAAGAGTTTGTTTGTTTACTTGAACGCACTAATCTCAGGAACTACTGGTCCGATTTGAACAATTCTTTCAGTGTTAGGTAGCCCATTTATCGAGGAAGGCTATATCATCACGCCAAGACCAATAGGAGCGGAGCTGTAATGGAAATTGTGACGAAGACGAAGTAGTGCGGGTCAACTAGTCAATTATATTTAACTGAAGGTAAAGCTCGCCGCATCGTAGACTTTGTTTCTGTCATCTTTGACCTAGACTAGGGTCAAGATCAAACACATCACAAATAAAAAAGAAAGCTATTTTTAACCGTTTTCTTTTTACTTTTTACTTTTATCAAATTTCGTATCTCTCCTCACAGAGTGCTTGTTGATCTTGTCTATTACCTTATAAGAGATCAAAAAATCTTTACATTAAAGAAATATTTACTTAAAAAGTAAATAAGATCATTTTAACAAAGGATTCAAATATTAGATTTTAAATTATAAAATATTTTTTGCAAGAGAAAGACAAAGGTAAGCTGAACAAATGCTTTTAAAAAGTCAAAAATAACGTTGAAGCATCAGGTCTACTTGAGTAGAATACCTACAACTTCGCAGTTTATACAATGTTTTTACTTTAAGCTCTTCTTGCATCGGATCGTAAATTACGATAATAATTTTATTAATTTATGTAATTATAATTTTTATTTGAAGTGATAAAATTGTTTGTTAACGGTAACTTATAGAAGCGTGAAAATTTTTCAACTGTCCTACTGTTATGCTTTTTGAGATACAGCCAGCTGGCATACAGACGGCCGGACGGACAGTGGAGTCTTAGTAGTAGGGTTCTGTTTGTTGCCTTTGTTGGAACCCTAAAAATATAATATGCAACTGTCTAAGTCGAATATCGTCCCTTAAGTTCTAGCACCGCGGATGTCAATTCCGTAATTTTTCGGGAGAACCAATAAACTGCAGCACGTAACTCAGTTTTGTGATAAAACTGAGTTACGCGCTGTTGCTATGGAAATAAAACTGAGTTACGCGCTGTTTCTATGGAAACAAAACTGAGTTACGACCTGTTTGCTTTGAAAATAAAACTGAGTAACGCGATATGGCTATGGAAATAAAACTGAGTTACGGCCTGTTGCTATGGAAATAAAACTGGGTTACGCGCTGTTGCTATGGAAATAAAACTGAGTTACGCGCTGTTGCAATGGAAATAAAATTGAGTTACGGCCTGTTGCTATGGAAATAAAACTGAGTTACGGCCTGTTGCTATGGAAATAAAACTGAGTTACGCGCTGTTACTATGGAAATAAAACTGAGTTACGGCCTGCTGCTATGGAAATAAAACTGAGTTACGCGCTGTTGCTATGGAAATAAAAATGAGTTACGCGCTGTTGCAATGGAAATAAAATTGAGCTACCGCCTGTTGCTATGGAAATAAAACTGAGTTACGGCCTGTTGCTATGGAAATAAAACTGAGTTACGGCCTGTTGCTATGGAAATAAAACTGAGTTACGCGCTGTTGCTATGGAAATAAAACTGAGTTACGGCCTGCTGCTATGGAAATAAAACTGAGTTACGCGCTGTTGCTATGGAAATAAAAATGAGTTACGCGCTGTTGCTGCGGTTTTCTATACGAAGTTGACATACGCTATATTTTTCTTTTATGAATAACGTTTTGCCATTGGTCCAAACTCTCGTGCTTGAATGCTTGAAACTTCAAATGTCAAAACTGAATTGAATGCTATTGAAATCTGTCAGATTGCCATTTTCCGTTGTCAATTAGTGTCTGAGATTAAAAAACAGACTATAGTTGTTTCAATAATGACAGCAACGGTTACCATATTAAAACTGTCCACTTCTCTTGTGCGTTGTGTTTTGTTTCATTTAAAGTCACATTTTCACAACATTACATGACATCATTGCATGCTATTAGGCCCAACCAATAGACATCCCGTTTTATGCCAAACGTCATTCAATAGGGATGATCGCTGAGTAAAATAATTCGATTCTATTTAGTCCGTTAGTTAGATTATAGAAAAATATAGGACACGTATTTTTTTCTTTATCAAATCAATAAAAATTGACAAAAATAAAACGCATCAAAGATGGAGTGGGGGCTTGAGACGTCACCATTCGGTAAAAAGTGTAGGTACTCAAATGTGACGAGTTTTGTAAGCACTGTATCTTTTTAATTTTTTGTTAACGTTAAAAAAAAAACCTACATATCCAATATTTTTCGGATTTTTTTCTGACGGACTAATTACATTTTTTTAGTCATCCACCCAGAGGTTTCCAATATGTGCGTGGCGACTCCCAGGGGCGTCGCCGTGCTTTCCCTGAGACGTCGTAAATCGCTACGGAAATTAAAAGTAAATGCTACATTTGGCAAATAAAATGGGAGCGTCTTGTTTTGCCAGCCTTTCTGCATGCAACATCTTTTGAAGATCTAAAGTCAAGTTTGCAATAAATTGATTTTAGTCGAACAATTATCGACCTTAAGCACACAATATTATAAATACTTTTCAGTGAGTCTTAATCAGAATAGCAAATTCAACTGGCTCATTGATTGTACGTACCTTCTAGTTATCCTAAATGGTGCTACCACAAGTGTCTTCTTTTACAAGGGTGTCGCAAAAAAGAAGACACACACACAATCACACTATAAAAAGATTGGGAATCCCTGATCTACCCTATTGATTACAAACGAACTTTGCAGTATTGGATAACCTTGCCGCGTCATTTGCGTGTTGTATAACGTGTAATTTTATTGAACGCGTGCTTCGGGTGCATAAATTAATCAGTTTTTTTTTATTTCTCTTGCTAAAAATATGGGGACTTATTTTATTGCGAAATCTTTGTAATATTAGACGTGAAGCTTCGCTGGCTCTCATGGCCAATCCCGCAAGGACCACGTATTTTGGTAAAAACAGTTTTCTATTTATAAAGCAATTTCTAGGGTCGGATCAGTCATTACTTCCTCAAGCAAATATCTTTACCATCTAAATCCACCCGACGGGTCTTCAAAAGATCGCCCATTGTGTCGCCTTATGTATGTGTCCTTCTTTTATCTTCTCTGTTATTGTTTATATGGTTAACACAATGAAAAGTATTCTATTTTCTCTATTATATTTAACTATCGGATTTAACCACGTCTCCTCTCTCCCTAAGAAAATTAGTAGAAATAACTTAAGGTGAATGCTCCAGGGTAGCCCGCGAAATTCAAATATTTTTATGTTTTTTGCAATTTGCCGGTCAGTGTGAAGCTGTATGTGGACCAAATACGATCCGCGACCGTAACGCGTATTTATCTAAAGAATTATAACCATTTTAATCATCAATATAGCCCTCTAAGTTCATGTTGCTCGACAGAATGATTATTTCTTATTTGAATTTCGCGGGCTACCCTGGAGCATCCACCTTAACTTGGATTTAACACAACCAATGGTAAAAATTGCGGTAAAATTGTGTTGAATGCGTTTTCGATCAATTCTTAGTTTGACCAATGTTGCAATTGATCAAAAACCGCACTTTAACAGATTCGATGGCGTATAAATGAGACATTAGGTATTCCTTTGAATGTCTTCTGTCTTACAACTTGCAACAAGGTCCAAACATTTGGAGAAGCGAGTCAGGTCGTTGATAAAGACCTGGGCTTGTCACTTTATACACTGAACTTGGTTTAACTTGTCTAACTTGAGTCTGGGAAGCCTCTTCGTTGTGGCAGACAGTAGCTTGGCTTCAACATTGTAACATGCTGTGTAAAATCCAACTTTACCTTTCATTTGCATAATTATGTTGTCTATTCTTATTAGATTGTGAAAGAAATAGCTATAATCTATTTTGTTCGGTTCAGTCGGAATATTGTAAAACTTTGTTCAAAGAGTAACCGCGTTGTTTCTTACCAATTCTTCTGCTTATGAAACTAATCATTTGAACCGCACACATAGTCAGTAAGAGTCTGACACTCGCTCCTGCTTTACCCTGAGCGGAAGGAGTCATTTGATGATTTCCCATCCTTAAAAAAAAGCTTCTGACGTTTAATAAATTGTGCTCATGTAAATACTTAGAATTTTTAATCTTTTCCATCTTTGATTCATGGAGAGAAGTTTAAATTTAACAAAAGTTCTCCTTTCGTTTCTAAATTCTAAAACTGACTGTTACAATAACTTATGTGTACCACTGTCTTTAATTTTTCAATTGGAAATAATAACATTTTATATTTTTCGTATTTCGGAAAACGGAGGTTTTCGCCCAAACCAATGTACACACAAGAATAAAAAGTTATCGTCGAATCGAGAAGTTTCCTCGATTTTCGGGATTTTCTTATTATAAGAGATAGAAGTGGACTTCGTTAGTGTGGAGAACTCTCCGGAGACTCACCCGACTTGATACGACCTCTTATATTCGTGACCTATTCAATTACAAGAAGTATTACACCTCTGTTCTGGTTTGGAGGAGCTTTTGGCTAAATAATAACAGCTTTAAGGTTTAGCAACGCTTGCCAAGGTCGGTCTGTTGATGGGTGACCATCTTAATATACCGAGTTTCCTCCGTGCCTCGGAAAGCACGCTAAGCCGTTGGTCCCGGCTGTCATTTGTAGATCTTTGGCAGTCGTTACGGATTGTCAGAAGCCAGTAAATCTGAATCCAGTTCTGCCATGAAGTACCGTGTTACCAAGTTAATGGGTTGTGGAGGTCTGGTAGGCAGCCGCTCCTCGTAAAATACTGGTATTCAGCTAAATCCGGCCTGAATGGAAGCCGACCCCAATATAGTTGGGAAAAGGCTAGGCAGATGAATGAATCTAGAATGGTATTCGATTGTGAATGACATTGTGATTTTATTAGTTACGTACACAATTAAGGTGTGCGCAGGGTAAAAAGTTTATAACACAATATGGAGTACTCTCTACAAATCCTTTTGTTGAAAGTCGTGGTTAAATCCTACTGGGCTTTGAAACACTGCATTAAAAAGTACTTATAACGCTTTTACATTTTTATTATAACTTTAATCCCTGGCTGTACAGTTGGCTTAATTTATTCATAAAGTATTACCCTGACCGCTTCACTAAAAATGGCGTAAATAAAATAAAAGCTAGCCAGTTCGTAGACGTGAAATAATTTGTTTATTTTAGCTGTTTCAAACAATTGTATAGCGTTAAAATAATAAGGATAAGCAGGAAAGCTGATTCAAGAGGTTTTAATGATCTCAGTTCTTTCGAAAGTTGTAAAAATGCATTTTAATGTTTTTTCCTTATAAAAGTTCCGTCATAATTATTATGTTGAGATTGGATGAAATATGACACTTGCCGTATGGTGTCGGCCGGTGCCGTATGGTGCCGTAAAATAATAATACCATCGGATCACTTCCCGTGGGTGTCGTAAGAGGCGACTAAGGAACTCGCCAGAGAATGGGCAGCAGCGTTCTCTGTAAAACTCAATACCATATTATACACTGCGATTGCCAACCCGCTTGCCAAGCGTGGCTATTAGGTATGGAAAACTCTCTATCTTGGGGGAGGCCTATATGTCCAGCAGTGGACGATTTTCGGCTGATATGATGACACTTGAAAGTCGGAAATAATCGGAAAGGAACGTACTCTCCTTGGATCGAATGAGACGACGAGGCGTACCTACGAGTATTCTTTCTAGGTAGGTACTATACATACTTTGTGCAAGACATAGTCTACCCGAGTACCAATTTTTCATCTAAATCCGTTTAGTCGTTAAGATTTGAAGACGACAAACAAACAAACTCATTTTCGCGTTTTTGTTGAAGTTACGGGCCGAGAACGCCATGACCAAAGTCCACGCGTATCAAGCAATAATATTAATTTTCAACACACGAAGAAATAATTAATAAAAATTCACAATTAAAAATAACTTTATTTATTTATTATATACTTTATTGTACACCTCATAACAAGCACAGTAAAAACGCTTATAAAACTAGTGTACAATGGGCGGTCTTATCGCACAGGGCAATCTCTTACAGACAACCTTTGGATGGACTGAACTAAAAAAGTTAGATTTAGGGCGGTCAGTGTACAAACATCATGCATAATATTAATAGAGAGACATACATAACAATATAAAACAAATACAGACAATATTAAGTAATATACTAATAAATATCAAATTATTTAAATCAGGGCCAATATCCCATAGGGTTTGTTATTACATACTTAAACTATGTTAGTATAATACACAGACATAGATATAGACACAATACACCAAATATTTGGAAGAAATTGGCTCGCACCGCTCTCAGATTTACGTAAATCTGCGAAAGGGTGATTCAATTCTTCCGGAATCCTAAAACTGAATACTATTACGTATTCGTGTTCGTTTTTAGGGTTCCGTACCGAAATGGCAAAAAAGTAACCCTTATGGTGTGACTAAGTCTATCTGTCTGTCACAGCAAAGACGCAGGCTGGCAAATAGCCTAATATTAAAAATATAACCTCTTTGCTAAAATTTCGAGAAAGCTCAAGTCTCTCCATATTACATATAATATGCTCAAATAAAGTACTAAGAAAAAAAATACACGTGTACTCGAATAATATACAGTTTTCGGGGAAGTTTGTAACAAAAACATTAGACTACCCTCAAAAGATGTTTTTGTAACAATATTCCCCAAAAGGCTGTTGCTACCAGCCGTAAATCAGTCGACATTCAACACTAGCGAACGCTCCAGTAAATGCTCGTGAAAAATATAGTCGTCTCGATGATGTCAAACAGCAATGGCAAAAATGCTCGGCTCGGCAAATAGCTCGAAGCACAGTCGTTCGATAGAACACTCGCTAGAACGCTCATTACAAGCAAATGCTCTATTAGCGGCTTAAGTAGGTAAGTAAACACAATCAAGCCACTCCATCCAATAAGATGGCAGTATCACGCTGAGCATGAGTTCGATCTGTTTGCTTCATAAAATCATATTTAATGGCCCCACTTCGAACGCGCGTGCTAAATGGATATAAACACTAACATTTTACACCCTGTACATAAAGGTAGGGACATACGAAAACCGCTTGAGTTCTTGTCAAAACTTTTGAAGGCAAGAACTTTAGTGCTTGTTACTAAAGTACTTATTTCTTTCTTTTTGACTTCCTGAAAAATTTCACGTAAACTTTGAAGAACAACACACATACTTTTAGGTATTTCTCTGAATTTCGGCCACTGTGTTGAATCGTCTTTATTTTATGATAATATCTAGACGTATTTTATGTATTTTTTATGTTAGCTATAAAGAAAATAACCCGCCACTCTCTGCCATATTTTAGATTGTCAAACATAGGCCGTAACGTAGGTAAGGTAACTTTTTTTAGTCTATGTACCAAAGTGAATACTTAGTTAATGTTATTATGCTGCGTTATTTTCTTCCCGTTCCTCTGCATGAGGGTTTTGTTTAAGTTTCTGCCATTTGAATAAGTTTTAATTTTATTTACTTTTTAAACTTTATGTACATTTATAATGGTGCATAGGTAGCGCAACAGGGCATTCTGTTGGTGAAGAAATACATTGTATTTTAAACATGCTAATAATACATATAATTTATTTTTATTTGTTTAAACTGAAAATTTACCACCAAATATGAATACCTTTGTCTTTGCTAGGTAAAATAGCTGCTGAATTATTTCACTCGTGACTTTGGTCCATCGTTCCAAGTACAGACTTGATATAGGCGACCGCGGCCGTTGGTGAATTCAGGCCTTACATAGGCTCGTATTGTTTGTGTCCGTAGTGCAGTGCCACTAAAGTGCACTTAAACAAACAACACTAGTGCTTTCCAAGGACTATGTAATCGCGGCCATCGCGTTTATTGTCAAACACTACCATCATTGTCAAAGGCGGGTGGCACAACTCTGCATGTCACTCTGCAACATGCAGTCTGGCGTTTGCATGTGTCTACGGCTTTAACTAGCAATAGGTTTTGATTAAACTGGGTGTTGGTTTGAAGGGAACGTTAAGTCAAACGATTGTCCACAGGACACGTCGTTAAGTGTAGGCCGTACAATACGTTTTGATAGTGTACGCTAACCGGAGAATATTACGAAAGACGTGAGGGCAGATAATGGATGTCAAATCAGTATTTGAAAGGCTACAATTTTAAAATATGTGTCACTTTCTTTAAATCCAAACACAAGAAAGTTTATGAAAAAGAAGCTTGGACTTACAAAAATTAAATTAAATAGCATAATGAGAAAGTCATTTTACTTTTATATTAACATATATTTTATAGTCAAAATTGTCTATAAAATCTATGTTAGCTCTATACTTTATGGTGATGCCAAGCTCTGTAAAAATCCCTCGCTGTGCCGAGTAATTATTAGAAGTAAAGTTTTAGTTTCCGATCCCAGTTATTTCTCTTAATAATTTATCAGATTAAAATAATAATAAGCAGCAGGAGTAAACAGGTTATTTGGCTTACTTAGCGACATCTTCCGAAGTTTAGAACGCAAACATCACTGTCAAAGAAGCTTGTTACCTCGTTGAGTCGGTTGAAGCAACAGGCGAACCAAACGATGCCAAACAGGTTACACCGCGTCCTAAACTTAGTTTATGTACACATCAAGCGCACCCATCTGTCAAATTTATTTAAAATATTTTCAACTTTATTGCCAAAATATAAGGTTAAAGGTTGATTGGGAAAAATTGTCAGTTTCCAGAAGCTTGTTGTAAGCGAGCACGACACTGAAAGTTAACGTGGCTTTCTCATAGACTTAACCTCCGAGCATCCAAAAGTTTGTATTCTACATATTCCTTCTCACCGCACCGGGATTTTGTCTAATTCTTATGCCATTACCACCATTAAACTCTGGAATATGCTACCCCTTGACATCAAGAAGGCTGAATCTAAATTTTCCTTTAAACGAAAAATCCGAAAACACTACTTGAAAGCCTGATTCTTAGTGTGGTCTTCGTCATTATTATTATGAGTTCTCTTAGTCAGAAAGATAATTATAAATCATCATATTTATTAGTTTAATCAGCTGAATCCGGTTTGACTGGAAGCCGACCCCAATATAGTTGGGAAAAGGCTAGGCAGATGATGATCATATTTATTAGTTTATTATTTTACCAATATATGTGTATTTTATTGGTAATATATATTTAGTTTATTCATTTACTTGTATTATATATGTTATTTCTTTGTATATTCCTTTTTTTCCGAAAATATTCTATTTTATAATTTATTTATTTGCTGTACACCTACCACAGTGTGTTTCGTTTTAACCCAAAGGTTGACTGGTAGAGAATGCCTTGTTGCATTAAGTCCGCCTATGTAACACTATTGTACATGAAGTTTAAATAAATAAATAAATAAATAAGGTGAACCAATTCGAGATAATTTCAATTTTAATTTCAACTCAAGTATCTACTTTAGATATGTGTATTTTGAGATGATTTTTAAGAATAGAATAGAATAGAATACTCTTTATTATGTACACCATATAAGTTACAGAAAAGATAGATGAAGAAAACAGTACATAGGATGACATAATGGGCGGCCTTATCGCTAAAAGCGATCTTTAAGTTATAATTGTATTAAAAAGGCCAATTAATTTGTACCTTGAAAAGTAAGACAAAGAGTTTGTCGCTCCAAAATTTTATGAATATCTCGAAATAGCTGACCCGCGCAACTTCGTCTGCGACACATTTTTCACCAGTGGTAATAAGCTGCCTGGAGACCCAGACACTCGGACTTAGGCCATAGTTTCCATTACGTGATAAACCTAAAGCAACATTACAGTTAAGGAATTTCATGCGAAACTTCATACATAAACTCACGCGTTTTTCCCATGGGGTCTGCGGAAACTACAATTTGCCAACTTTATCTACTTAAATATATTCCTTGACCGTCATATGTGAATGAATATATCTAAAGTTTCAAAACACTTATCTTGTAGGTATTCGGAAAAGAATATCTATCTACGGAATAGGATATCTACGGGCTTATGAAGAAACGACGCTGCGTCATCATCATCTGATCAGACTTCTGCCTCTAGTACAGGACAGAGTTGTGTGGAAAAGGGATTCCTTTACCCAGTGTTTAAAAAAACTAGACTAAATAAATAAATAGATAGAACGACAAAACCTTACTTGCGTATAACGACACGTTTCTGAAAAAAGATAGATCAAAGCGCACTAAGCCGAAGCTCGGGGCGGTCGGTGCAACACATGTTTGCACATTACACACATTACCTGTTTACAACCCAATCCAGCACGTTTGTCAACATACATTCAGTCAAAAAAGTATCGGGAATGGATGATTTGTATATGGTTCCAAATTCAAATTTTTGTTTTTTTTGTAGTTGTTAGATTGGCACAACTGTTTTCTATTTTGGCGCGGAGTTTGAGTTGCATCTGTTATTTATATTAAATACAGTGCTGGTTTTAGTAATATCATATAGTGTGTATTGCGAATTTCATAATGGACAAAAATATCGAACAAAGAGTTTGTCTTAAATTTTGCATCGCCAATGGAATTTCGTGTTCGGAGTCACTGAAAATGTTACAGAAGGCTTACGGTGAATCGACTTTATCAAAAACTCGTGCTTATAAGTGGTTCAAAGCGTTCAAAAGCGGTCGAGATGTGATGGAAGATTTGCCTCGCTCTGGTAGGCCGTCAACGTCTGCAACTGAAGTTAACATCGCAAAAGTGAAGGAAATAGTGACTGAAAATCCCCATTCAACTCTGAGAGAGATAGCCGCCGAACTTTCTGTATCTCACGAGTCGATCAGTACCATTTTAACTAATCATTTGGGTATGAAACATGTTGCTGCTCGGCTAGTCCCAAAAGATCTGAATTTTCTCCAAAAACTCAATCGCATGAAAGTCGCTGAGGACATGCTAGAACGAGTCAGTTCGGACCCAACATTCATGAAACGCATTGTTACTGGTGACGAGACGTGGGTTTACGAGTTTGACATGCAAACTATTCAACAAGCTGTGTGTGTGGCACCCGTTTTCAATCGATAGAAGACATAAAGGAGAATTCGCGGCGAGAATTGAACTCAATTCCGGAAGCAGCGTTTAAAAAATGTTTTGATGAATGGATTATTCGTTGGCGCAAGTGTATCGTTTCTAAAGGAGCATACTTTGAAGGTGATAAAATAAATTTGGATGAATAACAGACATTTTGTGTATTATTGATCTTTTCCCGGTACTTTCTTGACAGAGTAGTATACACGTATCGGACTTACTAATTCATAGATACTTTGTACCCTACAAATATGGACAAATAACAATGTGTCTTTATCAATTATTTTGTGTTTTTTAATTTCTGTGGAATGTGTGTACGATGTACCGAAATATCACGTATTCTCAAATGTCTCAGTAAGAGTCGAGTTTTTCGATAGTCATACAACTTTTACCTGAAGAATAAAAACGGCGACGTAACAGATTTTGTAAAGAAAACATGCCAAACTTTAATATTTTGTTACTAAAAAATATTTTACTATTGAAAACTCAGCTCTATGTTGAAAAAGCTTGCCGCAGGTATTATTATTTCATGCACAATACTAATAAAATAGTTTCATCATATCAGCCGAGAGACGTCCACTGTTGGACATAGACCGTCTCATACATCGGCTACACGCGACTCTTACCAGATCATCGTTCCGCCTTGTGAGAGGCCTTCCAAAGTTGCGTCCGGTACGCGGTCGCCACTCCAGACCTTTTCTTCCCCATCGACCATCTGTTCTGCGAGCAATGTGCCCTGCCCACTGCCACTTTAGTTTGGCGATCCTTCGGGTTATGTTGGTAACCTTGGTTCTCTTGCGGATATCATCACTCTTGGTTCGATCACGCAAGGAAACTCTAAGCATTGCCCTCTCCATCGCCCTTTGAGTGACTTTAAGCTTTCTGTTGAGGCCCATTGTTGCGCACATGGCTATAAGAACACACCCACAAACAAATGGAGCGCTGGTGAGCCTTGGCACCAGGCTGCAGGCCAGACCAGGAGCCTTTTGCGACTGGATAGGGGAAGCCTGCTAATGGTGGCGGGGACCATCACCGGGCACTGCTCATTGAACAAACGCTTACACACGATAGGTATTATGGACAGTACTTTGTGCAGAGCATGCATGGAGGAGGAGGAAACGGTATCACACGTACTCCTTGAGTGTACAGGCGTTACCGAAATACAGAGTCAAGCTATAGGGACACAGAACTCGCTCACAGACGTCTTGGTAACACACTAGGTAACCTAATCTGTTTTTGGAGGGAGATATTTTGGTTAGACTAATGGCCGCCAAGGTTTACGCACAATGGTTCAATATCAGGACTTCTCTAGCAGTAATAGCAGAAACCAAATCCCTAGATAAATAGAGTAGAGGTCCATTGTTTGCCCTAAAATCGTTTGTAGCAACACCATTCATCGACAGACATGTTAATTAAGAGATTGACAGAATTCAGCGAGCTCCATTGCCAATTTCACGTTGAAATCAACAATGGAGTTGAAAATCACAGCCCTGTCAATGTTTGCGGTTGAGGCAGGATTTTAATTAATAAATACAGTCTGCCTACCATTTCGATATTATGTTTCACTAGCTGCTGATTGCGGTTCCGCCCCCGTGTGTTGGTCTTTGGCTATGAGTTTACCTTTTTTTCGGGCCACTTTGAACTTTGTTAATTTCGGTTGTACTGGGAATTTTGGATTCAATAAGTTGTGCTTTCACTAGCAAGATTACGGTGCAACACAAATTTACGATGATAGCAGTAATTATTTGATAAGATATATTCCTTTTATAGTTTTAGAGTCCCTGTAGAGCCTGACGAGCATCAGGTTCCTCATAAACTTACCTCACCAATGTAAAGTGCCACGTAAGGTGCAAAGTGGATTCCTTAAGTTTGTTCGAAGTTGGAAGCCACGTCTAAACTATGGAGAGGCGCTTTTTAACTAAAACACGAACTTTGAATGCTCTCGTACTTTTCATCTTTTTCAGACTTTAATTTTTAGAGATATTTTTCTTTCGTACAGCTGTAAGAACAGTTTTCACCGCAGAAAATAAATGAGCCAGTCAGTAAGATTGGTAGCGGTGCTGAGTCCAGTTGATAACTGGGTTTAGCTGATAATCTGTAGACACGCTCACTGTCTGTGGGCTTGCAAAATGCACCTTAGTACATTTTTGTACTTTGATTCAGAAATCAAAGAAATAATTCAATAAGAAATAATCATGAAATAGTGCTACACTCTTAGGCAATTATGAAATAGAAATGTCGATAATTTTCTTAAAATGGATGATAATTATAATCTCGTATTGTCGCTTGACCCCTACCACAATTCACTCGGAGCCATCATGGTACAGAGTAAATAGAATGGCTGCAAGGTATTCTTGATCGTTCTCCCAATTACGATTGCCTATAGAATTTGAGCAAACAGTCCAGTGTTAACCGTAGGTAAATGACCGGGCCGAGTATCTTGTCTTCGTACAATCTAAGGCGTTGTCCTAAATGGGTAACGATCGTACGAAGTAACGATGCGATTTCGTCGCGCGATGAAAATGATTTCTGTGCTCGCGCGATGATTTGCAAGCTTTAACTAGGCCACAAAAAGATAATAAAGCTTTTTTTAAAAAAAAAAAGCTTTTACTTAAATGCTCTAAAAAGAAGAAAATAAAATTTTCCTTTAAAATTTTAACTATCAACTTATAACCTCATTATACACAGTTTGTATGATCATAAAATCTTGTCGCGAGATTTGCGTAAGTACCTATAAGTATTTAATTAATCAAACCTCGCGAGTCGAGAAAATTCTCATCTGCCTAGCCTTTTCCCAACTACATTGGGGTCGGCTTCCAGTCAAACCGGATTCAGCTGAACACCAGTATTTTACGTGAAGCGGCTGCCTACCAGACCTCCACAACCCATTAAATGGGTAACACGGTATTTCTTGGCAAGACTGGAGTCAGATTTACTGGCTTCTGACAATCCGTAACGACTGCCAAAGATCTACAAATGACAATCGGGACCAACGGCTTAACGTGCTTTCCGAGGCACGGAGGAAACTCGCTATGTTAAGATAGTCACCCATCCACAGACCAACCTTGGCAAGCGTTGCTTAACCTTGAAGATCGACCCGTGCGGCTGTTATTATTTAGCCACGAGCTCCTCAGCGACAGCATATTTTGACCTCCACAATTCAGCATCTGAGTACCCTTGTAGACCCAAAGAGCATTTAATCATGAAAATCTTCAAAAAAGTATTTATATGAATACTCACGAAAACGTGACTGGCATATGTGAAAGAAACCATTGATGACATTTACAAGTGAAAAAAAAAAACTAATTTGGTGTTTTTTATTTTTATCACCAGAAGCAGCTAGCACGTGAAAGTTTAATTTTAAAGAGGTTGATACTAAGAAAGTTACGTAGCAGAATCCTCCATATTTAACTTTTATTAGAGCTAAAAGGAAATGTAGGTCAGTAAATAATGACGTAAATAAACAATTCCGAAGGACAGTTCCAAGAAAATTCAGGGAATTATATTTTGTGTCTCTTTCTGTTATTCTGTTTCGAACGAAAGGTCATTGGGTAATATTGTGTAACCATTTTGCTTGGCCTCTTCAAACTTTAATTATCCAAGTTAATGGGCTGGATCCATTTCGGCTTGAAAGAGATAATTTATTTTTTTCCCGCGTATTTGGTTTTCTTTTTTTATTGCATAAGATGGAAAGCAATAGATGATATTTAGGTACGATTTAATGATCGATTGCCAAGGGCTGTTGGCACAGGTGCACACATAATAATATATATATATAATTTAGCGTGTAGTGACAACGATCGATGAATCGATCGTTGTCACTACACATACGTATAAAATTGAAAACTAAAGTTGCATAATTGATTTTTATTGTTACATATTTAAATCGTGTAGCTATTCTGCTATAGAGGGCCCAGCACGAATGTTTCGACGTATCGTAACGCTGCAGAACTGCACGCAAAAGGCGCGCTTAGTCGTGGAGTTGCGGAAACCAGCCCGATTTACATACAACGTTGCAGTACCTATCGTTAACGTACCTAAGTGAATTTTGAATACAAAAAATAAACTACAAACCCATAGTATTTTGGTTTATAATTTATTATATACATTTTTCATTTAATTTGGTTAGTGTAGTAGTCAAACCACGAGCTCGAAAAAGTGCCGTCGCGCTTTTCATGATAAACTTACTTCAGAATTTTGGCTTTTTACAAATAGCTGAGAGAAAAATGCGAAAACTGAGGTCGCTATAAACTATACTAATAACATATCTCAACTACTCAATAAGCCACAGTTGTCTGAAGATTTCAGTTTCTATGAATATGAAAGCCAAAGGTGGCCATTTTACGCAAAAATCTAAGTGAAATTGCAATAGTATCCAAATTAAATAAATATTATGTGCGAAACGAGAATTATAGCTTTCGGACATCTTTCGGCGGTTATTATGAGTATTATAGCTATAGTATAATTTACGTTACGTTACTATACGTCATAAAAATCGTGCTAGGCCCTCAGTTTCTTTTATTTTTAATATAAAATTAACAGTCATGAGATTTTATTTCTTAACAAATACAAATGAAATCACCTGTAGGTGATTTCATTTGTTATTATTATTATTTGTTAGCTGTAGACATCGATCGCTGATACCCTGGCGTCAACGCCCCGAAACATCTTTGAGATGGGATTAAAAGTTTTAATTAAGTATTAATTTCTAATTTACCAAAGTAAGTGAAGTTATGTACATGCGTTTCTGTAGGTACAGCTGTTGTTTGTTTTATTTTTGTTTGTAAATTACTCAAGATATCCATTGCTTTATATGCACGTTACAGCTAACTTTTATGTAAAACAAAACATTGTATCGACTTGCGTTTCAAATTATTTACGAAAATGTTGTATACTTATTGATCTACTCTAGTGATGACGAAGTGGGTTTGATTCCCGGTCGTGAAAAGTGTTTTTGTGTTGTTTGTGTGGTGTGAAGTCTAGAACTTCTTAATGGCAGCGCGGAGTTTGAATTAGTGCCCGATTAATGGCAATAGTCGCGCCTCCTATTATATCTTACTCAAATATAACTGGATGATAATGTTTTACACTATAGAAACAGGTCTGCCCAACCACTTGCGTAGTACGCACAGAAATATTATATCTATGGTAGTACGGGTGTGATGTTTAATTTTGAGATTGCCAGCAAAATGAAAACTTAACTGCGTATAACTACCTATCTTTTTAAATTATTTTAAAACAAGCATAGAGATTGGTACAGCATTTTTTGACAAAAAAAAAAACAGTTGCCCGCTCCTAGGATTTATTCATAAACTAACTATACTACGCCATGTAATGTCGTATGGTGTCGGCCGGTGCCATATGGTGCCGTAAAAGAAAAAATACCATCACTTCCCGTGGGTGTCGTAAGAAGCGACTAAGGGATTCACCAGAGAATGGGCAGCAGCGTTCTCTGTAAAACGCAACACCATACGATCGATGGGTTGGCGATCGCAGTGATTGCCAACCCACCTGCCAAGCGTGGCAATTATGGCAAACCCCCCCTTTTGGGGGAGGCCTATGTCCAGCAGTGGACGTCTTTCGGCTGTTATGATGATGATGATGACTATAGCACTACTTACGTGAAATTATTTGACGAGACTATGTCGAGACTTCCCAGTCTCGACATAGTTACCGATCGCCTAGCGACCGAAATTCGGTAGTCAATTTCGAACGCGATCTACAACCAAAATCAATGTTCTGATCCGTGGATTGCGTTCGAAATAAATTGGATTAGGCCGGATATGACTGTGTACGCTTAGCGGCCAAAATTCGGTAAGGCCACCCGCCTTACCGGATTTAGGCCGCTAAGTGATCGGTAATCGGAAACACCGGCCTAATCCAATTCACCTGTAGGTGATTTCATTTGTTATTATTATTATTTGTTAGCTGTAGACATCGATCGCTGATACCCTGGCGTCAACGCCCCGAAACATCTTTGAGATGGGATTAAAAGTTTTAATTAAGTATTAATTTCTAATTTACCAAAGTAAGTGAAGTTATGTACATGCGTTTCTGTAGGTACAGCTGTTGTTTGTTTTATTTTTGTTTGTAAATTACTCAAGATATCCATTGCTTTATATGCACGTTACAGCTAACTTTTATGTAAAACAAAACATTGTATCGACTTGCGTTTCAAATTATTTACGAAAATGTTGTATACTTATTGATCTACTCTAGTGATGACGAAGTGGGTTTGATTCCCGGTCGTGAAAAGTGTTTTTGTGTTGTTTGTGTGGTGTGAAGTCTAGAACTTCTTAATGGCAGCGCGGAGTTTGAATTAGTGCCCGATTAATGGCAATAGTCGCGCCTCCTATTATATCTTACTCAAATATAACTGGATGATAATGTTTTACACTATAGAAACAGGTCTGCCCAACCACTTGCGTAGTACGCACAGAAATATTATATCTATGGTAGTACGGGTGTGATGTTTAATTTTGAGATTGCCAGCAAAATGAAAACTTAACTGCGTATAACTACCTATCTTTTTAAATTATTTTAAAACAAGCATAGAGATTGGTACAGCATTTTTTGACAAAAAAAAAAACAGTTGCCCGCTCCTAGGATTTATTCATAAACTAACTATACTACGCCATGTAATGTCGTATGGTGTCGGCCGGTGCCATATGGTGCCGTAAAAGAAAAAATACCATCACTTCCCGTGGGTGTCGTAAGAAGCGACTAAGGGATTCACCAGAGAATGGGCAGCAGCGTTCTCTGTAAAACGCAACACCATACGATCGATGGGTTGGCGATCGCAGTGATTGCCAACCCACCTGCCAAGCGTGGCAATTATGGCAAACCCCCCCTTTTGGGGGAGGCCTATGTCCAGCAGTGGACGTCTTTCGGCTGTTATGATGATGATGATGACTATAGCACTACTTACGTGAAATTATTTGACGAGACTATGTCGAGACTTCCCAGTCTCGACATAGTTACCGATCGCCTAGCGACCGAAATTCGGTAGTCAATTTCGAACGCGATCTACAACCAAAATCAATGTTCTGATCCGTGGATTGCGTTCGAAATAAATTGGATTAGGCCGGATATGACTGTGTACGCTTAGCGGCCAAAATTCGGTAAGGCCACCCGCCTTACCGGATTTAGGCCGCTAAGTGATCGGTAATCGGAAACACCGGCCTAATCCAATTAATATTTGACTGTGTACGCTTAGCGGCCAAAATTCGGTAAGGCCACTCGCCTTACCGGATTTTGGCCGCTAAGTGATCGGTAATCGGAAACACCGGCCTAATCCAATTAATATTTATAAAAAAGATTGACGTGTCGTGCCGTTTTAACCAACTTTAAAAATAAAATATTATTTTCTTTACATATCGACGCTTGAAAGGCAATCCTTACTAAGCGACATTGAGTAAACTTTAAAGTTCAATTTTATAAAAAAAAAAACAAAAAAATTCACATTATTGCTTCGAAAATTCGAATCTACAATAAGGTGAATTTGATTTATGATGTTTTTTTTATAAATTTGAACTTTAAATCACTCTCCTGTAAAGTTTACTCAATGTCGCCTTTCAAGCGTCGATATAATAAAATCGTAGACTTGCCGTGTCGGTACCAACATTGAATATTTTTTCATAAAAATCACATACATGCAGTCAAAAAAGTATCGGGAATGGATGATTTGTTTATGGTTCCAAATACAAATTTTTGTTTTTTTGTAGTTGTTAGATTGGCATAACTGTTTTCCATTTTGGCGCGGAGTTTGAGTTGCATCTGTTATTTATATTAAATACAGTGCTGGTTTTAGTAATATCATATATAGTGTGTATTGCGAATTTCATAATGGACAAAAATATCGAAAAAAGAGTTTGTCTTAAATTTTGCATCGCCAATGGAATTTCGTGTTCGGAGTCACTGAAAATGTTACAGAAGGCTTACGGTGAATCGACTTTATCAAAAACTCGTGCTTATGAGTGGTTCAAAGCGTTCAAAAGCGGTCGAGATGTGATGGAAGATTTGCCTAGCTCTGGTAGGCCGTCAACGTCTGCAACTGAAGTTAACATCGCAAAAGTGAAGGAAATAGTCACTGAAAATCCCCATTCAACTCTGAGAGAGATAGCCGCCGAACTTTCTGTATCTCACGAGTCGATCCGTACCATTTTAACTAATCATTTGGGTATGAAACATGTTGCTGCTCGGCTAGTCCCAAAAGATCTGAATTTTCTCCAAAAACTCAATCGCATGAAAGTCGCTGAGGACATGCTAGAACGAGTCAGTTCGGACCCAACATTCATGAAACGCATTGTTACTGGTGACGAGACGTGGGTTTACGAGTTTGACATGCAAACTAGTCAACAAGCTTCGGAGTGGCGCCTTCCAACTGAACCGAAACCGAAAAAACCACGCCAAAGTCGATCAAAAGTCAAAGTCATGTTGACTGTTTTCTTTGACTGTCGCGGTGTTGTGCACTCTGAATTCTTACCGGAAGGTCTAACGGTAAATAAAGAATATTATTTGAGCGTTATGCGGCGTTTAAGAGAGCAAATTCGACGAAAAAGGCCAGATTTGTGGAAAGAAAATTCTTGGATTTTGCACCACGACAATGCGCCTTCGCACAAGGCTATCATTGTGAACGAATTTTTAAGCAAACACTCAACAAATACCATCCAGCAACCACCATATTCACCAGATATGGCTCCTGCTGACTTTTTTCTTTTTCCTAAACTCAAATTACCACTTCGTGGCACCCGTTTTCAATCGATAGAAGACAAAGGAGAATTCGCGGCGAGAACTGAACTAAAATCCGGAAGCAGCGTTTAAAAAATGTTTTGATGAATGGATTATTCGTTGGCGCAAGTGTATCGTTTCTAAAGGAGTATACTTTGAAGGTGAAAAAATAAATTTGGATGAATAACAGGCATTTTGTGTATTATTGATCTTTTCCCGGTACTTTCTTGACAGAGTAGTAGATACGTTAGGAAAAAGACATACGAGCACAAAATTTTTTTTTTTTTGAAATTTTAGTCTATTTGTTTATCTGTGCGTTTGTGGGAGCATGACGCCCAAACCCAATTGGATTAAAACTCTAGGTACTTAAAAATATTATGTGATAACCCGAGTTAAACACTTTACTATAAAATGTAAAAACCGGCCAAGTGCGAGTTGGACTCGCACACGAAGGGTTCCGTACCGTAATCCTTAATTTATATTATTTGTTGTTATAGCGGCAATGGAAATACACAATCTGTGAAAATTTCTACTCTCCACCTATTACGGTTCTTGAGATACAGCCCGCTGACAGACAGACGGACGGACGGACAGCGGAGGCTTAGTAATAGGGTTCCGTTGGTTACCCTTCGGGTACGGAACCCTAAAAATGAATTAAATAAATCAGTGTTCTATAATCTGCAATTGTCAGTGAAAATCGACGAAAATGTGTTTCTTTTTGGTCATCAGTTTCTTTATTAGGATTACCAACATTCGTTCGATAGTCGGTTTTCTTGATTTTGATTCGAGGCTGGTCGGCATTTCAACCGGATGAGATGATACAGTGCTCTGCATTAGGTATCCTCTTCCCATTTTAATTCGGAGAGAGATCAGGATACGCAAGGTATTAACTGAATGTAGTATTTATCTCATCATCTGCCTAGCCTGTTCCCAATTTTATTGGGGATTGGCTTCCATTCAAACCGGATTTAGCTGAATACCAATATCTTACGTGGAGCGGCTGCCTACCAGACCTCCACAACCCATTAACTGGGTAACACGGCACGGTCAAGGCAAGACTGGAGTCAGATTTGCTGGCTTCTGGCTATCCGTAACGACTGCCAAAGATCTACAAATGACAGCCGGGACCAACGGCTTAACGTGCTTTCCGAGGCACAGAGGAAACTCGGTATGTTAAGATTGTCACCCATCCACAGACCAATCATCTTGGCAAGCGTTGCTTGACCTTGAAGATCGACCCGTGCGGCTGTTATTATCTAGCCACGAGCTACTCCTGAATGTAGTTTTTATCTATGCAACATCTTTTTCCGACATCCACACGAATGAAGTCGCGGGCACAGCTAGTTTAACATTATATACTCGTATCTGAAACTTAGGGCAACGATGTAGCTATCCCATCAAAATTTAAAGACCGTTGTTTCCGGCCTTCCTGGCAGAATCTGGTGAAACGTAAAAGATGTAATAAAACAATGTAATCGTCGCCTCGATCCAATTTACACTAAATTAAAATATAGCCGCAGCCTCGCTAAAGTATCTAAGCTAAAGTCTATTTAGCGACAAATATTAAAGTAATTGAGAATTGGGGGAAGGTATGATAAGATGAGATAAGATTTCTTTATTTTTTAAACATTGTGTACATACAAGAGCATGCAAGATATTAAACCGTTTAAGTCCAATCATGTTTAGCCGTAATTATCAGCGTACTTATATTTCCATAACATTGAAAGAAATACAACAATTAAAGAAAATCGACAAATTACCTAAATAAAATAGGCACTTACAAGGATTAAAATTGTTTAGAAACATTATAGATTATGCTATAATGTATTTTTTTTTGTTGTGGTACCACGGCGTGTTTGGGGCAGGTCTATCCTTATTCTATTCCTTCGATGTGAACTGTGACCACCCGACTGCGTCCAGCCGCGCTGACGTCCTGTACCGGGATACTGAGGTTCCGTACCACACGTGTCATGTTCTTCTTTCTTGCTCTTTACTCTTGCTGTTTTTCGGGGTAGATTGTGGTTAGGGATGTTTGCTCACCAGGGATAAATGAAGATGTAGGATTTATTGTAGCTAACACTGCAGCTAGCGGTTTAAGGGAAACTTTTAACGACTGTTTTACCATTTAGTTAAAATTCTAATTTAAGTAAATAGTAAAATATTTCCCAAATTGTGGCTTTATGCCTATCTGGCCATAAAGAGGTGTATATTTCTGATAGAGTTCAGCGCCAGGCTTCTAGTGTCGATTATCAAAAGCCTGAATACCTAGATTATCTGTATGTTTAGTAAATGAAGGTGTCTGTTAATGGTGGTTTTTCTGGACTGAAAAACCACACCTTACGTGGAGCGACTGCCTGTATGACCTCCACAAGTCGACAGCCAATTAACTGCGTAATACGATACTTCTTGAAAAGAACAATGATAATGTTGATTAATCTTCCTGCCCTTAATCCCATGTTACTTGAAGTCTTTTTTCATAGTTTTCTTCATCCAATCTGTTTTGTCAACCACAACGCTATTAATGATTTCTTTTTCTTTAATATCACTACTCACGCAAACCACCCAATCTTTTCTCTGGTCTAACTCATCTTATTCATCTAACAATGGAACAGAAACACATGGAATGGAACGGAACAGTACTTAAGACTCGTTAGTTTTTTTATTTCCAAGGAATTGTAGCCATTGCTCGCAGTACAGATGGTGGGTGGGGCTGAAAAGTTGTGGAGTGGCGACCGCGTACCGGAAGACGCAGCGTTGGACTGCCTCCCACAAGGTGCACCGATGACCTGGTGAGGGCCGCGGGTAGCCGATGAATACAAGACACTTAGGACCGATTGTTGTGGCGACACTTGAGGAAGGCCCATGTCCAGCGGAGGATGTCTTACGGCTGATATGATGATAATGAAATAGACTAATAAATTAATTAATGATCTTTTGCCAGTCACGCCACCCGCATTTAAGTCGATTCCAATGGGAATAGCTACCGGGATAAAAAAGCATCCTTCAGCCAAATACAAGATCTACCTCAATTTCATGTATACCGGTTACATAGCTGAGATGTGATTGACTTTTGTGAGAAAAGTGAGTGATTGATTAGCAGGAGTTTCATGGATTGTTTTATTAAGGTCGTACCCTAAAAGTAAATCATAGCTCGACTTCACCGCCCGCAACGCGCGGTCCCCGCATGCTTCCACAAGGAAATATTGAAACATCGAAGCTAGCGACACAACATCAAATTAATTCAAAACACCAACTGATTCAGTATTACTACGCGATAGACCTTTAATTTAACAAAAAATGTCTTAAGTGTTTTATAACATTGGCACGTCAAAATTTATTTTTTATTTGCGCTGTGCCATCCCTTCAAATTAAATATTTATTAGAACAGTGACCCGTTGGGGACCTGTCACGCCTTTGCACTGGCTAAAATATTATAAGGAATATCTTGACCCACCCTCTTCCTTGTAAGACATGAAAACAGAACAAGTATATTTGTAGATTTATATGTACCTAGAGTAAAAAATTCTAATAACACAAAAGGCTACTCTGAATTTTAGATTATACTATTTATTACAATTACAAATAAACAGTTCACAAAATTATACACTATTTTTGTATGGATAGTCATCAATTTTGACTTAAGGTAGCGCATTTATTTCTGTGCTGAAAGCATAGCAGTTCGTAGCGGTTTCGTAGGAATGTCGTAGCGATTTTGTAGGTTAAGTATAGAGTAGGTACCTATGTAAGCTAGCTCAGAAAATGCGGGACTCAGCTTTCTCAGTTATTTGCTCCCTTGGGCCATCCCTTGGAATTACCGCTTGGTCGTAATGTTCCAATGTGTAGTAGTGATTTTAATGAGGTGTTTTGTACCTTTGGCGAGGTTTAACAAAATAAATTTTCACAAGCACACGTTTGACCACTATCTCACCTGATGGTAAGCGATGATGTAGTCGAAGATGGAGCACGCATAAAACGCGAAGCACGCGGAGAATTTTATAGATGTGAACATTTTAATGTCACATATTTGTTTCTGATACTTTCAGTCAATGGTGTAGCTGCTTGAGCATGTAAATGATATTAGATACAGCTACAACACCAAAAAACGTTCAAATTGTTTGATATGGATCCAAAAAACAGACTGATGCATTGCATTCAAAGGTAGCTCATAGTTTATGAATGAAACTAGAGTATTTTCGAAACGTCACAATAGTTTGAGAGTTTTCGTATTCATAGGTACTCAGGGTAAACAAAGTGTGTTTTCGTACCCAAACTAGTTCGTGATGACATGAAAACAAAATGGTGAAACAACATGCACATAATGCTTGTTATTTGTGTTGGTATCTATGTCGGATACGCCGACTATTTTTCAGCAAAAATATACGGGTTTGAAATACCGATACTTCGAAGTAGTGTTGCGATGTAACTTCGCCTTCGACACTACAAATATATTTGAATATTCCACCAATTCGCACTAAGTTTTTCCAAATGTATTTTATAATGCGCATAGCAAAGGAGTGGAACTCACTATCTGAGTCTGTGTTTCCGATCGCATTCAACACTAATCTCTTCAAAGTTAGAGTGAACAGGCTTCTTCTGGATAAGTCATTCCATCGTCGACTTTGTCTCTGAGCAAACTCATCTCAAGTAAAAAAAATATGCGGGACTTCCGCAAGAAATCGTATTTTGCCTTTGCAAGTATTTTGCAGAGTAAAATATTTTCGCTACCATCTCCTACAAAACGTCACTTTACGCTACATCCTTAGCAAAGAATATTAGAAATATCTATCGTACATTCGAAAGAGAATTCAAGATTTTTCTCGAATTTTATAAATGTTTGTTTGTATCGAATCTGTTTTCTTATTTATTTGTACTTAAACTAGCTTTTGCACGCGAATTCGTTCGCGTAATTTTTCTCGTTGTCGTAGAAATTTCGGGACAAATTATACATACAAACCTTCCTCTTCAATCACTCTGTCTTTTGATGAAATCGTCATTAAACCCCGTTGCGGAGTTTAAAAGATATACCTAAGCGTACAGAGGAGGTCTGGTAGGCAGCCGCTCCTCGTAAAATACTGGTATTCAGCTGAATCAGGTGTGACTGGAAGTCGACCCCAATATAGTTGGGAAAAGGCTAGGCAGATGATGATGACTTAAGTGTACAGAGAGAAAAAGTGACTTTGTTTTATACTGTGTATTCTACCTATATCTTAGGTAATAGAAAATAGCGGAAACATTTTATAAAACAAGTGTGCAATAGATGTTCTTGTAGCACAGGTCGATCTCTTAAGAATAAAATCTTTGGGTGGACTGATTACAAGGAGATGGAATGTGTAGAACATAGCTTACTTTTGAAGCTATTTAGATCAAATTCAGATCATATTTAGATCTCTGACAGTCGTGACGGATAATCAGAAGCCACAAAATCTGACAGTTTGCCAAGGCGTACCGTATCACTCAGTTATTGGGTCGTGGAGGTAAGATCGGCCTTTTGGTAAGACACTGGTATTCAGAATACATAGTTTGACTGAGACTGACTGAACAGAGTTGGGAAAAGGCTAGGCAGATTCGTTAATAGCTTACTTTTCGTGCGTCATTTTGCTTGTCGTTCCGTCTATTCTTGTCCGGCAAAAACGAACGTTTCAATTTTAATTGAAATCTTATAGTTTCATCTTCAATAAAACTTTCGGTAGAAAATGACTATTAAAAAAACCGGCCAAGTGCGAGTCGGACTCTCACACGAAGAGTTCTGTACCTAACTGAACAAATAAAAACAAGTTTCTTCTATGGTAGCCCCATTTTATTTTTAAATTATTTTTATTGTTTTTAGGGTTCCGTACCCGAATAGTAACCAACTGAACCCTATAACTAAGCCTCCGCTGTCCGTCCGTCCGTCCGTCCGTCTGTCTGTCTGTCAGCGGGCTGTATCTCAAGAACCATAATAGGTAGAGAGCTGAAATTTTCACAGATTGTGTAATTTTATTGCCGCTATAACAACAAATATATAAAAATTAAGATTTATGGTACGGAACCCTTTGTGTGCGAGTCCAACTCGCACTTGGCCGGTTTTTTGTTATAGCGGCATTAGAAATACACATTCTGTGAACATATCAGTTGTCCTTCTGTCTGTCTGTTAGCGGGCAATAGCCCGCTAACAGACAGACAGAAGGACGGACAGCGGTGGCTTAGTAATAGAGTTCCGATGGTGACCCCCCGAGTACGAACCCTAAAAAGTAGGTACCTACTCAAGTAAATCGTCGCACTTCAACCGTTTAAATCGGGATCCGTAAAATTTCTCGTGGTTATTTCTTACAAAGAAATTCACTGTTGAGCAATGAGCGTCTTGTGAAAGGAATCTCTTTACAAATACCAAAAGGAGAGATGAGTGCCTACTAATAAAACACCGGAACGGATTTGCAATATGAAAGCATCCGTAAGTATAAAACGGAAAATTTTGCTCCTCTTTGTGAAATAAGATGGATGGAGGAATATGTTCCGAGGAATGTATTTTACGTGAAAGCCTTCCGATTGGCTTATCTACCACCTGAAAGGTGAGAAAGTTTAATATACGGCAAGCATACCTACGTCATAACAGGTAGTCTGGAAGAGGTCGCAGAATACGATAAGGCCGCCCATTGTATTTGTTTAGTTTTAAGTTTCCTTCTTGTTGATACTTTTGGTGTAAAATAAATAAATAACCTACTCATGGATAATTTTTACTGGCACCAAACAAGAGAGAGACATCATAACTTCGTTAACTTGAGCACAATAGATTTTTACGCTCCTATATGTAGTTACATTTATTTAAGGGTGCGTTGTCTTGAAATGACTCCTTCCGCTCCGAACGCCCATTGCGTTCCCCGGCCGCGGTGACTCTTTCGAACAAATTCCGCCACATATATGTACGCACCGGGACTTGCAGCTTAGGTCGGCCGTGTTTCTAAATGCGAACAGTGTGGCTAAGTCTGAGACAATTGGGCCTGGTACCTACGAGTAACCTATGCCTAAGACCTTAATGATTATTAACCTAGCGCTATAACAATTACCTAGCACTCTAGTTATCCTAATGCCCGAACCTATCATACAAACTATACCAAACGTAAGTTACCTTTCGTCTGTTACCGTAAGGAGACCTACGGTAACAGACGGAGCTGGGGTAGTAATAGGGGTTTTGTGTTCGTCGTGCAATGTACACAGGAAATGGTTTTGTCACTGCCGATCCTCAGACTCATAGGAAGACGCTGTGATGCTGTTGCTGGCGCGTGTTCGGGGTTGAACAATATGTATTAAATAGGAACTATTATAAAAATAATGTGAGTAGGCTATTGAAGCTAAACTACTTAAGAGGGTTATTACAATTTTTCTTGGATTCAAATCCGATGACGATTCGAACGTTTAACTCGATTATGATATATTTGATTATGGTTTAGTTATAACCACAAAATAATATATGATATGTAATTAGAAAGTTTGATTCTTTTTTAACCGACTTCTTAAAAAAGGAAGAGGTTCTATGTTCGGCTGTTCACCGATTTCTCCGCCATTTGTGGACAGATATTAAAAAATAATTTTTGGTTCGAAAGCCTATACTCCTGGGGTGGTCCCATTGTCACCAAATTAGAATTTGATGATGGGATTCCATGAAAATCGAGGGAAACCCTCAAATTTTATAGGCACATACAATGTTTTTCATGAAATTTCTAACGTAATTCAGATATCTGAGCTGATGATGGAAGGTATAAGTCAGGATAAAATCCAAAAACACCGACTCGGTCGGTTTTATTTTTTTGTAAAAAGTTTTTTCTTAGGAGTGCTAATATGGCATATATCAATTTGTCAACATAAATGAGTAAAAACCTGGTCTCTGCAAAGGATGTCTCATAAAATTTTACTTTCGGCATCTTTTAATGCTTTGTTACGTCAAAGATATAATAATTAAATCATTAATAAAGAAATTTAAAAACAAATATATAAAATAAAATGAGTAAATTTTCAAAATACTCTTTTGTTACATGATTTGGTGAAAAAACCATGCTTAATTCTAAATGTAAAATAATCAAGCAGAAAATTTCTAAAACCCATAAGTATTTTCTTTAACCAAAAGGTCAAAATATGTAAATGAAAGAACTTAAGTAGTAGACGTACCAAATATGTGCCTCTCTATGTATCGTCAATACGGTCTAAAGGGAAATCTCTGCAAAGTAGTTGAATAAATAAATAAGTAATAAGATGAATTTACTATGAAATAACCGAAGCAACCCTTGGTATTGAATAATATTACGCGTGAATTGTTATCCCACAGGGAAAGGCGGAGATCCCACTTCTTTGGAGTAGGTACACCAAGTTATCTAGGTGCGAGCCTTGTGCTATGAACCGTGCAACCAGGTACAAATCCAGACGGCTGTTTTAGGGTCCCGCATTGCAAGGGATATTGCTCTCGCTTTTTCTCGTCGGTCCCTCTGTCAAAAGGATTTAGCGACTAAAACGTAAAGCTAAAGTTTTTTTTTATGTTTTTACATATTGTTTTTAAATATCCAAGTAAGTCAATGTATCTATTCTGCATAATACGGCCAGTAAAAGTTGCTTCAAAAAAAAGTTTTGTACCACTCCAACGTGTACCATATCAATGATGGATGGTGTTGTTTAAAACCTCTAAGTTTGGTATGGATCCCTGAATGTCCGAGGTGCGACGAGCACTTGGCTGGTTTTTATAACTTTATGTCATCAAGTAGGTGCCGTTATTTATCTTTCAGTTACGGAACCCTAAAAATAATATGAAAAATGGGGTATCAGTGTTTAAAGCATCATCATTCTGTTTTTTTTTTTTACTATTCATTGGCACGCGTTTGACCACATTCTCACCTGATGGTAAGCCATGATGTGGTCGAAGATGGCGCACGCTTGCCTAGAAGTAACCTATTCACTCTTGAATATTCTTCTTCTTATTATTCTATTCACTCTCCTAGGTTGTAGCTTATAGGAAACACAGACTCTGGCAGGAAATTGCACTCCTTAGCTGTATTAATGTGTGCGCATAATTAATGTGTTCCCTCGTTCCCAAAACGTATTGTGCGTGTGGTTGGGATGTCCCGGTGGCGCATCGCCGTACGTCTTGTGGTCCGATGATGACACTCCCCAAAATGCAACCGGTAGAAAACCGAGGGACTAGCAACTCATCGTCGCTGCTCAAGACTTTGGAGTTTCGACTCGACAAGGCAATCTTTGCCGTTGATTCTCTTGACTCGTTCGCGTTCACACTCATTCAGCTGCGTTTCACTCTGCGAAGATATCTCATTTCTAAGAGAGGAATTACTTCTCCATAAAAAATTAAAGATAGAATTTAAATAAAGTACTAATAAATTAATTAAACCGCGATTGAGGGAGCGTCTAATGTCATGAACAGTATGTTCTCAGGGTAGGACACACGTTTACCCCTTCTTTAATTAAAATCTAATTACTTTATTATAACGATTTTAGGGCGTATAAAATTAAAGCGTACGTCCTTTACTTCGATGTTTAATAGAGCACATGCAATATTTATTTTTTGTTTTATTTTTACAGAACTCCATCTAGAATAGACCACCACATAAATAAATAAGAAATTAAAACGATTTAGTTTTTTGCAAAAATTGCGTTTTTAAACTGCCAGTTTAAATTTTCGCGTGAAAACGGACGATGACGTCATTTATGTCTGCCACTGGTCAAGAACTGTCCTAACTCAAAGACATAAGGTTACCTTTTCGTTGTCATAACAGCAGTGAATTCACTAAACGCTGATTGTTGTTTTTAAATACGTTCCGTTTCACGTTCCTAAAAATCGATATTAACTAAAATAAAAACGTTGCAATGGCCTTTATTTTATACTTTTTTATCATTGTATTAACAATATTCTCATAAATTCTGTATTTGCATCTTCCCTATTTGATGAACGTAGGTACAAACTATTTGTAGTTATGTTGTATGAGTTCATCGTAAATTGTATCAATGCATACGCAAAATTAAGTTCGTTAAAAATAAAAAATCACACAAAATGTTGAAAAACAAAAACTGGACAAGTGCGTGTTGGCCTCGCCCACCAAGGGTTCCGTATAAATTTGTAGGTAAATATTAAAAATTGTTCAGGAAATGACTCCCAGTTTTTTCAGAGCTTTTCAGATCAGTATAAGACGGTATTACTTGCCAAATTTCATAGTTCTAGGTCAACGGAAAATACCCTGTAAAGGTTTTTGACAGTAAACGGACGGACGACAGCAAAGCTATCCTATAAGGGTTCCAATTTTTTCCTTTTTGAGGTACGGAACCCTAAAAAAACTGACTGTTAAAGGTTCTCACTACTTAATGATCCGTCAAAATTAAATTAAATTAAAACACAGACTTAATCAACTTAATAACTTCTTTATGAAGGGATCCTTCTACTTCTTTCATGTTCCTTTTTACATAAACCGGAACCCCTCAAGAAACATAATAAATATATTTATCGCTTCACATTATGTGGCCTTGGGTCAGTAAAATACATTAATAGTCCAAATATGAAACTTCGACGGTTTTACTGCTAGACGCTTGTGATTAAAGGACAGACGGACAGACAGCAAGAGCATCAATGTTTCGTTAGGATTCTCTGCGCACCTAGTATATCCTCAAAAAACAAAATTTCTTCCCATTATATCACCATGAAATAAGAAACAAAAACGCAATAAACTAAATGGCCGGTCACGTACGCGGATCACGTGGCGATATTGATGAACGAAACGCTACGAAGATTCAATTTCCCCGAGACAGAGCTATTTCCGCACACAACAAAAAACGGTCGCCTTCTGGAACGAAAATCTTGTCTAGAAAAAAAAAACATTGGTAGGTAATTCCGAAATTTTTCTCTGGACGATCCATCGAGAGTCACCTTCAATTTATGTAAGTCCACTTGTTCTTTATTAGAAATATGAGAGATAGAGGGCAGTAATCAATGTTGGCATTGGAAACTGACCTTGGGAAGGAACTCATATTTTCCACTCCAAGAAGGTTGCACGTCAAACCCATTCCAAAACTTTGTTGCCATACAATCCTATATATAACTATCGTCTACTCTGGCCTCAATTAACTTCAAAACCATCAAGTGCAGTTGACGTCATAGAACTATTGTATTTATAATTCGAACGCTTTCAAACAGAAATGTCGTTTGAAAACATTTGAAAAACAAGACGGCGCCGGCAAATGACGTCAAATTGGATAAACACCTAGCTGTCAGATACATTTTGCTGCAAAAGGGGTAAACTCTAACTAGGTAATTAAGTTTAATTTAGCCTCACGTGGTTTTGCAACCTAGATTTTGCGTAATAGCCTAGGTAGCCGTGTTTAATTAAAATAATTTAATGTTTTAGTTAGTTACTTAAGTTGACCTGAGGTTTGCTTGGGATCTTTTGTGACGTCATATTTTTGTTTTTGAGATGGGAAACGATGTATACCTTTACTTTTGGGTAGAAGTGACACGTGTAGTCAGCAGGTAGCTAGTATGTAAACTAAAGTACGTTGTTAAAAGTTTGGGAAAACGTGCGTTCTACCAAATTCTACGTATTTTCTTCGTATATCTTAATGCTAAATCGCGTTAGATACCTTAGCCTGACAGGCCAATTGTATTATGTTGATGTCTGACAAAACTGTTGGATCAGTTTACACGAAATTTTGGGATTTAAGTCATAAAAAGACAATTAATCTAGTGATAATTTTCATTTTACGAGACGTGTAATTGATTTCCGCAACATTCAAGCTCAAACATCATAAGGCGCGGTGACGTCATTTTGATTTATCTACGTAATGCATATTTTTGTAAACAATCATCAGGAAGGATTGCTTCTGCGCGGCGGGCGATTACTCTCAATACTCGCTCCAGTCTACGTAGAAATTACGGCTGGTTGGTGAGTTCTGTTCTCCAAACGAGTATTACCGAACGGGTGACGCTGAGCGAGTGCAATCTTTGATAGCTCTTGTCGCTGCGATCAACTATAGGCAAGAGACGCTCGCCGGCAGTGTGAACAGCCAGCTATCGACTATGAATGTATGTGTCTCTTTTACTCACACGAGATCTATATATTTTGTCCCTTTCCTCAGCGAGCAAATAGTCGAAAGCCAATCGCTTCCCCGCCGGCGGTGAGACTAGTGCCTTGTAGCTACAAAGGGAAAACAAAGGAACTTACAATAGGTAATTGGATACCTTCTTTCTTATTAGGGTACATGTTGTGGCTGGAGGCACCATATTGGATTTTACATGGGCATATAATAATAAACTAAATTTTGCCTCCGTATCCGTACGCGCATATCACGTACGAATTTCGGAAATCCTCTCTTTATTTATTTATTTGTGATGGGTTTGCTCTTGAGTCTAGTCTTGGTCAGAGATGACAGAGACAAAGTCTACGATGGAGCGAGCTAATCTAGAAAGCTTATCCTCTCTTAGTGCGGGAGTGTAGGTGAGTTTCGTTAATTGAAGTAGACGGAAACACTGTTATGAATTTTCGTTTCAATTTATTATCTTTTAATTGTATTTTTTAAAACCATTACAAACACTTGGGTACTATAGTATTTATAATTTGATTCGTTATGATATTTTATTTAAGTATAGTGTATACTGTACAGCAGTTTAGTCATTTGTGTCTCTGTATTGAGTACTTATGTGCAAAAAAATGGATTGAATCTCAGTTTAATTAAATTAAGTTTTTTGTTTGTGTTTCTTTTTCGTTTTTATGGTTTGTGTGTTTGTGTCAGGAACTGAAAGGATTTTGGGCTGACATGTGTGGCCGCGACAGTCGCTGTCGCGGCCACACATGTCAGTGTCTTTTTATTTTTATTTACTTTGTCGTCCATGGTTTGTCTATGATGTGGTCGCGACAGGAATGTTTTTTTTTTCTTTTCTTACAATGCCTGTGTCAGTGACACAGGCAGTAGTTTTTACGGACGATTTTTTATCTCATTTTATTTTATAGCTGTTTTTCTTTGTGTATTTTAAAAATAATGTAATGTTATTGTGCGTCTGTTTCGGCGGAATAAACTGTTTTTCTTTCTTTTTTCTTCTTTCAAACTCATAAATAAGCGTTATCGCTGGAACACTACAATTGCTATTGCTATCAGCCAATCTAGCTATTATTGCCAGTAAATCTGACTCCAGTCTTGCCAAGAAGTATCGTGTTACCTTGTTCATGGGTTGTGGAGGCAGTCTGGTAAGCAGCCGTAAAACCCTGATATTCAGCTAAATCTGGTTTGACTGGAAGCCGACCCCAATATAGTTGGGAAAAGGCTAGGCAGATGATGATGATGATGCTATCGCTAACAAAGGGGTGTAACACGAAAAGGCGTACACATATTTTAAACTAGTCACTTCTCAAAAAAAAAAAAAAACGTTATACACAGGTATTTTCTTATATTTTCAAATAGATACCTAAAAAGCACGATTCTACTCATAAAAACCTGCCAAGTGCGAGTAGGACTCGCATACCTCAAAGTTCCTTACCATAAACCTTAGTTTTTATTATTTGTTGATATAGCGGTAATAGAAACACATTTGAGATACAGCCAGCTGACAGACAGACGGACGGACGGACGGACCGCGGAGGCCTTGTAGCTATTCTACCAATTCGCACTAAGCGTTTTCAAACGTCTTTTATAATGCGCACAGCAAAGGAGTGGAACTCTCTGCCTGCGTCTGTGTTTTCAAAAGCTTACAACCCTAATCTCTTCAAAGTTACAGTGAACAGGCTCCTTCTGGGTAAACTCGCTCCATCGTAGACTTTGTCTATGTCATCTCTGATATAGACTAGAGTCAAGAGCAAACCCATAACAAATAAAAAAAAAAAAACGCTTAGTAATAGGGTTCAGTTACGTACCCTTTGGGTACGCAACCCTAAAAATAAAACATCCACTCAAACTAATGTCATCTATTTTTATTTACAAAGAAAAGTCTGTTGGTTTGTTTACGTAATAATGTGGTTTTATTTTATTACACGAATCGAGCCAACGTTTACAGACATATACAAGGTACCTTAGATCTGTTATCGTTTGATCAGGAACCCGAATGCTCCGAGCGATACGGCAAATGTCATGGTGGGATGTAACAATACATTTAATGAGCATCAAAACAATGTCAAAGTATTGTACGACATTGTTTTGATGCTCATTAAATTCTACCTTAATTCTATGCATTCAGTGGCGGTCTTATCTTTGACAGCAGTATCTACCAAGCAGCCATTAGATGTACTGCAATAATTTAAATTAAAAACGGACCTTTCCCTTTTTGATTTAAATTTCTTTTTTTCGTCCTTTCAATAGATCGTCTACATAACGTAATAAAAAGTACTTTTATGGTTCCGTGCCCAAAGGGTAACCAACGGAACCCTATTACTCCGTTGTCCGTCCGTCCGTCTGTCGGTCAGGTGGCTGTATCCCAAGAACCGTAATAGGTAGATAGTTGAATTTCACAGATTGTGTGTTTCTATTGCCGCTATAACAACATCATCTGCCTAGACTTTTCCCAACTATATTGGGGTCGGCTTCCAGTCAAACCGGATTTAGCTGAATACCAGTATTTTACGCGAAGTGGCTGCCTACCAAACCGCTATAACAAAAAATTATAAAAATTAAGGTTTATGGTACGGAACCCTTTGTATGACAACTGTATGTAATGTAACCGGGAACCCAAAGGGTAACCGACGGAACCCTATTACTAAGCCTCCGCTGTCCGTCCGACCGTCCGTCTGTCTGTGTGTAGAGAGTTGAAATTTTCATAGATTGTGTATTTCTGTTGACCCCAATATAGTTGGGAAAAGGCTAGGCTGATGATTATGATGATAACTTTTATTGCATCGGTGTCGACTAGATACGTATCTAGCGGCGTAGCACCGTAGCACCGTAGCACCTTAGCGCCGTAGGCAGCTGCTACGTGCTACGACGTTGGGAAGGTTTAACGTAGTTTCAGTCGACGAAAGTTTTGTAATACATAAACGACTTAAGTAAACGTTTACGTTAACGCGATCGAGTAAGAGTCCTTGATGATCGATATGAAAGACGTGCGCTTCAAATGTTTAATTAATTATTTTATCTTTCTTGTTTCAGGTTCCAGCAAGTACACTCCAATTCTAAGTGACACAGATGAGATCATTTTCGTCAACCAGGTTAGTCAATGAGTTAAATTAGTTCTAATATAAGACTTTCTTAGTTGTTTTAAGAACTTTTGGTTGAACCAGCCAAGTACGAATTATATAGGTATGTCTAGATTGCTCAGCTGAAAACGCTTGCGTTGACAGACTTACCATCTTCGCGCCTTTGTAACTTATCGAAAGAAGAAGTTATAATGTCAAACATAAGCAGGGGTCGGTACAAGGCCTTTTCATCTCTAACTCTCCCCTGTCGACCATTATGGCTGTCATTCAATCACTTTTTTCATTCATTCCTCACACAATTCACTACCGAGGTTACTACTCTACACTACCTCTCACATCCAAACGTACTAATTGTATTTATTTACTTAGCGACATTCAACATCGACAATATTAAATGTTCACTTAAATAAAAAATAAAATGGTAACATTTTGCAGCCAGTAATATAGCCGGTAGCTTATTAAATACACTCGCGAGCAATAAACAGGAATCACTTCATCGCGCGTTGCTCAAAGCACTTTATTTTTTCAATTTCTATGCATAAACTATGGGGTATGGTATGGTTAAAAAATAAATTTAGAAAAAAATTGAAGAGAAAGTGAAAGTGTAAAATGCAATATTATGGAAATTTTCAGACCTTGTAACGTCAACTTCAGGGAGAGCAGAAACAAAGTACTTTCATTAGATCTTTACTGAATATTAGATGAGTTTACTCAGCTGTTTTAGTAATTAAACAATTAACATCTCGGTTCGAGTCTATGCATTTTAAAAAAGAGGGTCGGGTGTCGCTCTTTCTTGTTTCAAACTTTGTATTACGAAATTAATACAAAACTCAAGATTTGGTTTTTACTACTCATTTTCTTACTACCAAATAAACTATAGAATAAAAGGAATTAAGTGTATTGTTCATACGGCTTAGTATGCTTTTCAAGGTATGGAGTAGTCTCGATATCAAATGGAGGTTCAACCATCCAGGGACCGTCGTTTTAGCGTCCTCTGTTGCTTTTGTAGATTATAAAGTAAGCCTGCCCAAAATAGAGTACAATACTCTAAATTGATACACTGTGTTCAACCGTACTGACCATTGATTATATCCCTGACATCCGATAAGTGTTATGGTTATCGTAATTGTCAACAAACACACATTGTTTGCAGTGGCTAATTGCTTATTAAATGAGAGGGCAGCAACGGGCACAATTACTGTCACTCAATTAGTTTCTAATTTGAAACACAATCGTAGTTCTGTGCTAACAAACGTGTTGCATACAGTGACCCGATGTAATTAAGTGGGCAGGAAGTCTCAACATAGTTACCGATCGTTTTTTTTTTGTAGATGGGGGTTGTCAAATGACTCCTCCCGCTCTGGGTGAAGCAGGAGGGAGTGTCGGACTCTTACTGACTAAAAACCCATACGTGTTCCTCCTAGTGCCCTTTGCGTGCCCTGGAACGCAAAAGGCACTAGGAGGAACACGGCTGGGTTTTCACGGGTGGTTTCATGGGTGTTCACGGAAAAGTAAAGTAAAAATCGTTTTAACAAAACTTTTTAATGAACTGAAAAACCAGCCAAGTGCAGGTCGTACTCGCACACGAAGGATACCATAAACCTTAATTTTTATTATTATTTTGTTGTTATAGCGGCCATAGAGATACACAATCTGTGAAAGTTTCAGCTTTTTACCTATTACGGTTCTTGAGATACAGCCCACTGACAGACAGACGGACAGACGGACGGACGGACGGACAGCGGAGGGTACCCTTTGGGTACGAAACCTTAAAAAGTACTAAATAAAAGTCATCATCTCCCAAGCCTTTTCCCAACTATATTCCAGTCAAGCCGGATTTAGCTGAATACCAGTATTTTACGCGGAGCGGCTGCCTACCAGATCTCCACAACCCATTAAAAGGGTAACACGGTACTTCATGGCAAGACTGGACTCAGATTTACTGGCTTCTGACTATCCGTAACCACTGTCAAAGATCTACAAATGACAACCGGGACCAACGGCTTAACGTGCTTTTCGAGGCACGGAGGAAACTCGTTATGTTAAGATGGTCACCTATCGACAGATCAACCTTGGCAAGCGTTGCTTAATCTTGAAGATCGACCCGTGCGGCTGTTAGACGAATTGTTCCTGACGATTCGGAGCAAATTGGCTGAGGCAGCAAACTGGCAACTGAATACCAGTATTTTACGTAGAGCGGCCGCCTACCTGACCTCCACAACCTGTCAACTACTAACCACAAACTACCGTATTACCCAGACGGTAGTTCTTGGCAAGACTGGAGTCAGATTTACTGGCTTCTGACTATCCGTAACGACTGCCAAAGATCTACAAATGACAGCCAGCTTAAAGTGCTTTCCAAGGCACGGAGGAAACTCGGTATGTTAAGATGGTCACTCATCCACGAACCAACCTTGTCAAGCACAAGACTTATCCTATAAGGAAAAAGACCAGATTCGGATGTAACAATGATTTGCTCATAGAACAGTGGCCTTAGTGCAAGTATTTTAACGCTCGCGATCGTGTTTTTTCATACAATTTGGCATACCTAAGCAAATGTTTATGGTAACGCGATCGAGTACGATAAAAAAAATACACTAAGTCCTCTGAACTTAATATATTTAACATACACGGGAACAAACGGGATTTGCGTGTACGAAGTCGCGGCAAAAAGCTAGTTTATTTATATTCTACAACTGATACCTATACAGCCTGACGGCCTCCTCACAATTCCGAGGGGCTGAAAAAAATATATTTTTCTTTAAATATTCTAATCTATTTTAAAGGAGATGAATAGTCTTCATCGGTATATATTTTTGTTTTCCCACTTTCACATTTAGAACAAAAATGTATGCCATAAAATAAATGATCTCTTTTGAACAATCCTTTAAAAGCAGCTAAATTGTAGCATTTCCCGCCAGTAGGTATGTGTGATTTCATATCTCATGCAAGTTTCTGCGTCACAGTGGAATTATGCACTTGTTCTAAAGAAACGCGGCCCTGGAACGCGAAGGACATTTGAAGTAACACAAGTGGGTTTTAGTCAGTAGGAGAGACACCCTCTTACTCCGCTCAGAGCGCGGGAAAACTTTTGATGACTTATAAAAAAAAAGACAAAGTAAACAAATACGTATACAAGCCCCTCCCCTTGCTAACGACTGTCTCTCACGCGGAACTTGGACAAAAGAAACACATAAGTCGTATTAATGAGCAACACATCGCTAGATCCCGCAAACTGTCAAGCAAACAAACAAACTCTTCAGCTATTATTACAGATTATCATGTCGCATGACGTAGTTTGAAACATCCAGGAGCGAGCGCAGTCCGAGCATTGTGTACCAAGGACCGGCGACAATGCTTTGATGCGTAAACATCAGCGCTGCAGCCGCGCTGCTGCCGCGCGGCACTTTGCGACAAGTTTGAAGGTGCCCTAACTGAGTGATTGAGTGGCTGACAGACTACGCACAGACAAAACTGCTGGTCATAGAAAGCCAAAATTTAAGGAGGAAGCCGAACGCGAGAGAGAGAGGCAAACCTCACGCCCCAGCCACCCCAACAGAAGAAGACGCCCCGGGCGTCGGGAGTCGCAGGGCGATTCTCGGCCAACGTAGGCGCGGGCCTGCGGACGGCGAGCATTGGGTGGCTCGCCGTCTGATCAGAACCAGGCCCAGGTCGACGGCGCGCTTTGTTCCACGCGCGCCTCAAAGAGCTGTCAGCAAAGAAGACGGGGCCCGCTAGGGCCAATGCCTGCTAGTGCTGGGCACTTTGTTCGAAAGTGCCCAGCACGAAAGTGTACAGTAGCCCTGGAACTGGCTCTAGGAGGAACACGGACGGGTTTTAGTCAGTAAGAGTGACACTTCCTCCTGCTTCACCCAGAGCGGGAGGAGTCATTTGAAGATTTCCCATCCTTAAAAAAAAAAAACAAAATTTGGCATGTATGTTTCCTGGGGAGTGCAGGGGAGCACTAAGAGAGGATATCCTGAAATTCACACTGGAATGGGAACAAACGGGAAATGCGTGTACGAAATCACCGGCAAAAGCTTGTTGTAAATATAGTACAAGGTGACCGAGAGATGTGTACTGTATAGGTACCACTTTAGATATAGTACAAAGTGACCAGGAGAGATGTGTACTGTATAGGTACCACTTTAGATATAGTACAAGGTGACCAGGAGAGATGAGTACTGTATAGGTACCACTTTAGATATAGTACAAGGTGACCGGCGAGATGTGTACTGTATAGGTACCACTTTAGATATAGTACAAGATGACCAGGAGAGATATGTACTGTATAGGTACCACTTTAGATATAGTACAAGGTGAACAGGAGAGATGTGTACTGTATAGGTACCACTTTAGATATAGTACAAGGTGACCAGGAGAGATGTGTACTGTATAGGTACCACTTTAGACATAGTACAAAGTGACCAGGAGAGATGTGTACTGTATAGGTACCACTTTAGATAAAGATGTTTTTATCAAACAAAAAATACCTGAGGGGCAATTCCCGTACCCACTAATTTGTATAATTGATTTGCATTAGCATCTCAATAGTAATTCGTCAAAAACCGGTCAAATTTCCTAACATTTTGGCAGATTACAACTGCGGACGTTACTTATAAAACAGGGACAAAAGGGAATATGATGATGATATACCTACTTGTCAGCTCTTACAAACAGTCATGAAATTATTTTTGAAATACCTTCGTCAGCGATGAAGTTATAATGCTTCAAAGATAATAATTAGAAAGAGAAGTCCGTTTGACGTCAAAGTCCATGACGCCTATACGCGAGAGGGACAGATATATTTTGTCAAAATAATTATATCTCGTTTGCTTTTCGAGCAATTTTGATTCTATTTTCACTTTTAGTATTATATATTTTTGTATATTTAAGATGAACTGTACAGATAATAAATATTTTTTTCATGCATATTCCCTAATGTAGTTTTTAAACTAATAAAATAATTTAAATAATATCAAATACTACTGCTGGGCTCAAATTGAAACGGTTGCAAAAAAAAGTATCCATTTGGCCGCCCTAAAATTAATCAAACATTTTTATTTTCAAACTTGAACAAATTACCTTAAATAGCCTGCAATGTTCGTAAAACAGCCCAGTACCCAAGCAATACATTTGATGTAGGTATGTTCATGTTGCAGCCCATCGTGGGTAACAGACAATCAAAAGGATCTCACTCAGATAAAAGACACGAGACAAATGGCCTTAACGTGCACTAAGTGGCTATAACGACACCCGGAAGACTAGGGTTCCGTGTTTAACGATTTAAGACGACACGATACCGCTGGGCACTTAATGCAACATTTATAGAGAGGGTAGGGAAAGGTACTACGACGACGGTCAATTCTACCTCTCTTAAGCAATGCTCTTCTGCCCCTTAGTCGTAATCTGTCAAAAACATTTCTAATTTCCTTATAGTTTAAGCCGACGTATGTTGCCTTATATATAAAATGCCGAATCAGAAACCTCGCAGTAATCGGTATACATCCTTACACAAAAAATACCAGGGGGCGTTGCTACCCGCTAGCTAAAATATACACCTAATTGAGACCTCCTTTTCTATAAAAGGAGTTCTCAATTCGGTGGGTATTTTTCAGTGGCCTAGTCCCAAAGGGTACCGGGCCCCTTTTTTGACTCACTCAAATTTTTGGGGGGCCCATTTTTAGGGGTATTATTTTGTTAAACAAAATTGGACCTACTAGCTAAGGACTGTATTGGCAGGCCACGTCGGAGACGGTGCGACTAAATGTAAGTATAGCTTTGCGTCCACGTGTCGGGGCCCTTATAGTCCGGGGACCCCGTATCTTTGATACGACGGTACGTATTTTTTTATGTAAGGATGTACACCGATTTCTCCGAGGTCCGAACAATATCGTGTGATATATCAAATGAAAGGGCTTACTGTGAATGTTTTAAGTATATTTTTTTCATAATTTTAGTATAAATGATTTTGACATTATTCAAGAAATTAGACGAAAAATGACCTTGTCTCAAAAGTACTGAGCCTAAAATTTTGAAAAAAATGGAGATAATAATAGATCTTTACCCATAGATTATAGGAAAATCTATAAGAATTCTATAGTGATAAAATATCATTTAAAAAAAAGAAATTCGTTCGGAACCCTTTGCACGCGAGTCCGACTCGCACTTGGTCAGTTTTTTGGAAGTCAGTTTTTTTTGTAAAATATTTTTTTCACAGGTTGTGATTAAAATGTGAATGCGGGCGTTACTTAAAAATAAGACAAGTTGAATTGGCCCCATGCCTTTTTTTACTTAAAAATGGTAAAATAAATCGTGGAGCCAATTCACGCGTTTAGCCACTGTCCCACCTAATGCTAATCGGTGACGTGGTCGAAGATGGAGCATATAAGGAAACACGAACTCTGGCAGAGAATTCCACTCCTTAGCTGTACGCACAATGAATGGAAATGGTTGTTTGCAGAAGAAAATCCCATCAAGTCGCAATATCGCCTCAGCGACAATCGATGTCAATAATTTGACACATGTAGGGAAATTCGAGGTGCTTTTTAAGTTTGAAGCTGAAATGCGGATGTAAACTCTCTCGGCGCAAACGAACGCTTTTTCTTTCTTTCTTTCTTTACAATTACGAGAACTGCTCTTCAGGTTGGTCGATTTTGGTAGGAGTAGAAGAGGTTGGTCTTCACTTTGAGGACGACACAAACTGGTTGGGTAGATTTCGCCTAGTTTATTATTAGTACCTGGATGACCGGTTTATTACGACTTTTTCTAAAAATTAAACCTACCTATATCGATTTATCGCTCCCAGAACCTCCTGCATACTAAATTTTATGAAAACCTGTGATGTCACATCTGAACAAACCAATGAGAGCCTAGTTTCTTGTAGATTTGTTTTCTGATTGGTTGCCATTTTATTTTAGTTCACTATTTCTCGAAATGAATTCGGGAATTTATAAATTATCCAATTTTGATGGATAAAAAAGCATCCCAAATGTTCAGTTGACAATTTAACGAAAGTTTACAATCTCTCAAGTTATTTTATAATCTGACGAAGTTTGCAATTTTTCGGTGACATAGATATGGTAGGCGCCAGGTAAACTTGCATTTTCCCAAATTTTCCTTAGCAGATACCCGAACAATTAATAAAGAATTGTTTTTAATTAAGAAGAAGTCGATTCAGGACAGCTTTATGTCTTTATTTTTGTTATTTATCCTAAACTTAACCGTGTGAGCAACTAATTTGGAATTTAAAAAATAACTGCTTTGTTAATGATTTCAAATAGAACTTATTCCTTAAGAACATGAGTAACACACATTCAGCTACTAAAGCAATAAAATAAATAAACTCATTATCAAAAACCCTTTATTTTCAATGGATTTATTACACTAAAAAGCCCAATATTCCAAGATAGCCCTTAATCCGGCCACATGGAGAAAATTCTCATGTATTATGAAAGGCAACAGAGATTTCAGTAGTCTACGACTTGGAGTAACCGCATATCAATTATGAACGAAGGTCTGTGCTAGACATAAGGTATTATTGCGCTCTCCTTCATTTAGAATGCAGTGGCTTGAAATGAGATCTCTGAATTAGTTAGCGGCAGTCAGCCAAATAAACCAACTGTTGTTTAGAACCACATATTATAGCCACAAAGTAAGCAGCCCGTCTATTCTGTCGCAATCTAACCGTGTTTGTCCACCGCCACCGTCAGCGGGACGTCACCGAGAACGAGATTATTTCTGCCCGAGATCAAGTTGACGTGACGGCGATAGTTTGTCCACTGCGGTGATCTCGGTGGTTCAGTAAGTTTTTTGTAGTTGTTGTACTTAGAAATAAAACAAATTGCGGAATGGCTTGGTTCAACCGACGATGATTTCTCTTTCTGTTCTATTAATGAATAACTGTCGCATTTAAATTTCTGGGCCATTTTTATTTATTGTAACTAATATATTTTTTACATAAATAATCAAAAGCTATTGCGGTGCGATGACGACGATGTCACGTCGCTGGCGTAGATATAGTAGACGGCGTAGACGTTTAAACGTCATCATCTGCCCAGCCTTTTCCCAACTATATTGGGGTTGGCTTCCAGTCGAACCGGATTTAGCTGAATACCAGTATTTTACGCGGAGCGGCTGCCTACCAGACCTCCACAACCCAGTAACTGGGTAACACGGTACTTCATAGCAAGACTGGAGTCAGATTTACTGGCTTCTGACTATCCGTAACGACTGCCAAAGATCTACAAATGACAGCCGGGACTAACGGCTTAACGTACTTTCCGAGGCACGGAGGAAACTCGCTATGTTAAGATAGTCACCCATCCACAGACCAACCTTGGCAAGCGTTGCTTAACCTTGAAGATCGACCCATGCGGCTGTTATTATTTAGCCACGAGCTCCTCATAGACGTTTAAACGTATTAGTTTGTATTGCTGCTATTTTGGCCCGTCACAATCTCGGGCCGAGTTCTAGCGGTAGCGTCGAACTAAGCGATATATCGGCGGACGGGAAAACAACGCTCGAGCACCGGGCGTGCGGTGGACACATGGCCATAGAAAATGTATGTATCGCTAAATCGGTGCCGTCATCTCGTTGTCGGTGACGTCCTGGTGACGGTGGCGGTGAACAAACGGCCTTAAGTAGGGTGAACGACAAGTGAGCTGTCATTCCAACTTGTCTGTATGGTTCGATTTCTCACTTGTCGTTCACTTTGCGTAAGTTTTCACTTCAACATGTTATCAGGAATCGCACTGCCGAACTATCGTAACGCATAAAAATACGAGCGATATAAGTTAGATAGGTTTTGTTCCTCAATGTTCCAAGAAACTCTAGAAAGTGACATTCTGTCAGCAGTAGCTTTAGTCATTATTTATCATTTATTTTATAACAATATACATTGTGAAGAAATTGAAGAAAATCAAGAACAAAACAGCATCATTTCATAAATTAAAAATACATTATTCATCGTGTCATATATGAACTCACTGATACTATAGTACCCCTTCCTCAATAAATTTTCAAAGAAGTTTGAGCTATTTATTTTTTAAAATTTAAATGGTCTTCTTCCACCTGGCGTTAATCCCGGCCATTGCCAGGGTCCGCCTTCCGACTGAGCTTCCTCCACTTTGCTCGATCTTGAACACCTTTTAAATTTAAATGGTATCTTGTTAATAAGAAAGACAGGCTGATATCTTTTAACTTGTTTTTGTTCTTCAGTTTCAAAATTGTGCAATGTTTTTACGGTTTTCAGAATATAGAGAATTGGCACTGTTAAAATTTTAAGTCTATTTAAAGGCTTGGCAAAGGCAGTTATTGTCAAAACCTCAGAAATGTGGGGATCGTTTGTCAATTTCCACATTTTTGCTGTCAAAAAAACCCTTCGATCGTACCCTTATGTTTTGGATTTCGACAATAATTACTGCGTTCGCTAATACAATTCACTTTGTCTAGTGCCTTAGTTATTTAACCATGACTTAAATTACCTTTCAGCTAGCGATCATATGTTTTAACCCATTAACAAGTTGTCTAGATTTACAGTCTTTCTTGTGTGTCACTGTTCTCTTTGTATGTACTACGTAGTACATACGTGTACGTATTTTGACAACAACAAAAACTTAAACAAACGAGGTCAAAATGAACAAGGTACTGAGGAAGTCATTATGACAGCCATCACTTGACAGCTCCGGTATACGTATGTACTACGTAAAGTGTGTGCCAGAGTCACACGACGTTATCCCGCCACTCACTAACGAAGAACTACTGCATATTGCGAAGTGTTCCTACATTTATCTAATGCATCATCTCAGCCAGAAGTATAGTTACAATTTTACGAAGCTATAGCACAGCCCCAGCCTTTCAGTGTTGTTCTGTCCGTCTGTCACAGCTGATTTCTCGGCTTCCTGACGTGTAAAGAAAATAAAGCCAGCCGCTCGAGGTCAAGAGAAATTATAGTGCTTGTTATAGTGGGTCCACTCGACACCGACTTTTGTCGGTTTAGGCTTTGAACTCTGAATAAAAAACCGGCTCGAGTTTTTATAAAAAAATACTTCTTCTATTTTAGTCTATTATTGATACTGTTTAAAAATATCGATACGATAAATATAAATATACTTTTTTCACTTGCCCATCCCTAGTATAGGAATCTTACATTAACTCGAAATATTTAAATATTTAGTGTTTCATAATTTTCTGGAACGTTCGTGAACTGTTTAACATAAAAAAGTATCTTAATTGCTTTTCAACCATTTTCTGTTTGACATGACAAGATCAAGGGGAATAAAATAGTACCGTAAGCTAGGGATTCGATCATATCGCATTTCCAGAAAGTACAATTGAAACTGCACTTATATCGATTTTTGATAAAAGTTATCAAAACGATTTACTTTCTGAAACTGCATAATTGCGGCTGAGTAAGCACATTACTAACAATTTCGGCGACTTAGGATCGATTCGAGCCTCATTGTAATGTTTGGTTTAACTTCAGGAGGCTTGGCTCGATTCGATGTCGAATTCACTTCGTGAGGCTTTGGATCGATGCATTCGTCAGATACCGGAGCTATCAAGTGATGGCTGTCATAATGACGTCCTCAGTACCTTGTTCATTTTGACCTCGTTTGCTTATGGTTAAGTTTTTTTTGTTGTCAAAATACTTCAAACAAAAACTAAACCTTAGTTCGATTTTATCATGAGTGAAAGGATGCTTATAACATTCTGCGTTTTTGTGTTAGTTTTGTCGTCATTGAAATCTCGAAACAAATTAGAAAATAATATTTCGGTGGCGGCAAGTCTAGCGAAAAAAATACTGACATAGTAGACGGTCTATTACGATCAGGTATGTTTTACGAAAAATTTCAACACGTTTTCGGGTCTATTGTTTAAATACATATGCTGTAGTACTTTTCAATGTCAAGTTTACTCCATCGGGTGCTATCTACGCTTGTAACATAAAGTGTGAAAATAAATTAAAAGAAATCTTATAAAATCAGTCGAAACTTGTTTAATTTCTTAAAAAAAATTGAGGGGACTATATGGGGAATCAGTTGATTTTTTGTCCCCAAATTGGGGAATTTGACTTGCATATCCTCCGATATGCAAGTAAATATGCAAGTAATTTGATAAATTGGTTGTCGGCAACGCTGTTTTTTACTTACCTTAAAAACAAAATCAGTTGTTTGGGTCAGTTAATATTAATCCTTTTCTTCTCATCATTTATTTATGTTGCCTGTGACGACTATAAGTACAAATGAGCTAAAATAAATTTCAAATCATTTAGATACCTAAGTAGTTTAGGCTTTAAGAGAATTTAATACTCGCGGACTGTATGTAGGAAGTCCGTTGTATAACGTATTTGGTGCAATTTCCCTTTGTAGATATTCACTCTAGTACCGTCGTGAAATTACGGTAGGTGGCTGGTCAAAAATGCAATTTATCAATAAATGACAGTTGATTCGTCCAAACACCTTGATAAAAAATTATATGTCATTTGTTTGAAGTTTCCTATACCTATTGTAGTAGGAGTTATGCCATTATATTTTCTGAATTGTATAGATATGAAAAGCTCCTGAAACACATTATATACTAAATACATTCAGCTATTCAGCATTACATATTGCTAAGTACCAAGTTAATTCGTTGCTGGGGCAGTCGTTCATACTTCAATTTAGTCATCTCCTTTGTAGGTACATATTACTTTTTATAAAGACTATATTTTTATCTATACTAATATATAAAGCTGAAGAGTTTGTTTGTTTGTTTGTTTGCTTGAACGCGCTAATCTCAGGAACTACTGGTCCGATTTGAAAAATTATTTCAGTGTTAGATAGCCCATTTATCGAGGAAGGCAGGAGCACTAATGAAAATTATGACGCCGAAGTTGCGTGGGTCAACTAGTTTATGATATAATTACAAATGTACAGTTTTTAAATTTTTTCCTATACTTGTAGTATAAGACGGTATTACTTGCCAAATTTTATGGTTCTAGGTCAATGGGAAATACCATAGATATTTTGATACGAGATTGTCGAAATATACTTTTTTTGCGGTAGGTATAAACAGCAGTATCTTTTTTCACATTAACTTAGAAATTTGATTTTTTCACAGCTTTAAGAGACTGTAGTCCTAGAGTAAGTGGTTTCAATTTCACTCGATACCTCCACGCGTTCCCGAGATAAAGGGTCTTGAAGGACGGTCGGACGGGTGGTATTGTATGTCTGCACAGACTTACAACAAAGTCTACGCAGTCAATAGTCTGGGTGATAGATTATTTTATTCAGCGTTCAAAGTCTGCGCAGACATAGGTACCTACTCGCAAGTATGTACCGTGTAGACGCACTTTTACGAAATGTGAATAAAACGATGTATCTTCTAATAAGCTTGTGATACAATCTCAAATCAAAGAAAATGGCAAGTCAAGTGGGTTTTTATTCGTTGTGAGAATACGGAAACCAGTGTTACGTGATCACACTGTCTTTATTTCACAAAGAACATTTTTGTAAATTGTGACAATAGGAACGTTTCGTGTCTCTCGCGACGGTATATTTTTTAGCGAAAATACAAAAAAAAAGTTAACCTGAATTTTGTTGAAAAGTTAATGAGAATTATTTTCTCTAGTATTGAACCAAAAATAATTCAAGTTAACAATGTTTTTATCCAATTTCGAAGCCGTCAAATTGACTATCTATCTATATATAGTCTAATTATTTATTTATTTATTTATTTATGTACACACAATATAGGTACTTAATCTTGTGATCGATCTTTAGTCACTTATTTTTACTGTGGATAGGCACGCGTTTGACCACTATCTCACCTGTTGGTAAGCGACGATTTGGTCAAAGATGTAGCAAGCCTGCCTGGAAGTAACCTATTCACACTTCTCGTAATTCGATTTAAATGAAATTATTCACTCCCTTCGTAGTTTTCTGATTTTGCAATTTCCTGTTGTCTTATAGATATAGGTGATCTAATGTTAAAGTAGGTAAGAGTGGTACGATTTTTTTATATTAGGAAATATGCATGCGCTTCTTTTATTTGCAAAATTAAATACTTATTAGCTCTCATGAAATTATTTTTTAAATACCTTCATCAGCGATGAAGTTATAAAGCATCAAAGATTACATTTAAAAAGAATAGTCCGATATGAACTCAGACGTCAAAGTCCATGATGCCTGTACAGCTGCAATGCCATGCAACTCTCTCTCGAAATACAATCGAGATAAAATAATTATATCTCGTTTGTTTTTCGAACAATTTAAAATCTATTTTCACTGTTAGTAACTAAGTATTATATTTTTGTATATTTTTAGATAGGTGTACAGTGTACACATAATAAATACTTATTTCATACTATTCCCTATTACGTAACATTGAAGCAAGAACCATTTCTTTTGATAAGTTAGTAATATTCTTATTTTGAACCTTTTTACGCTATAAGCTTAGTCGACATACTGTTTAATAAAGCAATAGGTGAGTAGTACTTACTTAAAACAAAAGGAAATCAGTCTACAAACTTACTCTAGATATTATGTACATTAAAACTATTTTTTAAGGTCCCTCGGCAATCATCAATCATCGCATTACCGAATACAAACGATTTTTCTCCCATTAAAAAATATGTTAGGTTAAAAGACTATTAACAAGTCTATATACCTACTTCCAAGTTGAATGAGAGTGTCCGGTCTGCACTAAGTGCAAAGGGCAACTGATAGAAATTTAACAACTGAAGAAACACGAAGTTTGTCGAAAAAACACGAACTTGTACTGTACGTGCGCAACCTGTGTATCCAAATTCAAAACGGTGTTTCGTTCACCGCCGCGCCTGTTCGGGTTCCGGTAAACCCGGATCGATCCTTATGATCTCTAATTAGCTGTCTAAGGCATACCATTACGGAATTTAATACGGTCAATGTAAACCGGGGCGTAGCCCGGGGCATAATTGAGTTATTGTTGTAACGGGTATTTTAAGGCAATGAAAAAATCTCACGGTTCAACCAAATTGATTCAAGTTTACAGAAATACACCGTTGCAGACAATGTTGAACGTATTTCAACATATACCTAGCCTTTTCCCGACTATATTGGGGTCGGCATCCAGTCAAACCGGATTTAGCTGAATACTAGTATTTTACGAGCAGCGGCTGCCTACCAGAGTTCCACAACCCATTAACTGGGTAACACGGCACTTCATGGCAAGACTGGAGGACATAGATACTCGCACAGCACTCAGTTTTTACATTAATTTCTTATAACGCAATGTTTTCAAATGTTTATTATCCTTGTAAAACTTCATTAATTATCATCATCCTAATATACTTGGTACCGACGCAACTTTGCCTCCTTCTATCATACAGGGAGCCTATTCGCCGCATATTTTGACGGTAGATATGCGAATAGGCGGGAATGTCACCTTTCAAGTTTCATGTTATATAATACATTCATTGTTTCTGCATAGCCATCTATATTAATAGTAAAATATTCCTCAATACTTGTTCATACAGAACAGCGGCAGTGCAGCAATAACTATTTCGATATCAAACTTCACCTGAGTGACAAAGCTCACTTATAATAGTATTAAGGCTACTATCTCGAGAAATGCTTAAAAACTGTGTGCAGATGAAGCAATTTTTCGTCGGCAATAACAGAGAGATTACATCCGAATAAAATAGTTAGCAATCTACCTTACGTAATTTGGTTTAACCAGAATTTACGTATCGGTATAACATACCTAATAAAAAAAAAAAACACAAAATCACCTCGAAATCGTTGATTTGAAACCATTTTACTCCTTCGTTTGTTATCAAAATAGCATAACAATTTGTTACTTTTTAAATATAGATAATGTATTATTTTTATTATCAATAATTAAAAAGACGTGTTTCGCTACCCGCGTTTTTATTTTTTTTCGCATAAAGGTTTAGTTAACTCCATCTGTAGGTATGCACAAGGTCATTGGCATGTATAAGCCTTAATACGAATTTGATACCTCACCACGGATTCCACTGTCGAGGTACGAAAATGTTGTTACAGAATAGCACTGCAGTTATGAAAAGAATATAAAAATATGTTAATACATAATTGGCAGTTTATTCATTAAACTGCCACATAAACGGGCTTATCCCACGTCTAGGGGCACAAACGCCAAGTGCTACTTTGGTCATTAGGTATCATTATTTAGCTTAGGTACGAAAGCTAGGTGAATACTTAATAATGAACTGTTAATAAAAAGTACTATTTTTGTCAATAAGACGTTGATAGTAATACTGTTACGATGTTTACGACTATTCATCTCCGCAACCTTTTTGTATACAAATCACGTTTTAGCTGTGATGGACTTTAAGAATAATTACGGTCGTTATTAGCTGTCCCGCGGCATTGTATGTACAAACAAAATTTCTTTTAAGCCCCTTTAAGGTCGAATTTAAAGAGAAAAGTCTTCAAAATTAGAATACTTATGGAAGAAAAGTTGTTTGTCTTTTTAATGGTGGTAAAAAAAGTTATATTTGTTGAGGATATTATTTATTCAATCAGCTCGTTCATTGTGGAGGATGGGACAAAATGGTCCAAGTAAACAACAGCAATGAGGTTTATATTTTCTGAAATGGCGACTTCGTACGCGCATATCCCGTTTTTGCCTGTTCCCGTAAGAATTTCGGGAAGTAGTACCCCGAAATTCTTACGGAGAGTTAGGAAGGTACCTACACGTTAAATTTCAGCTTTTTACGACCAATAGTTTCGGCTGTGTGTTATCTGTCACTCACTCACTCACTCACAATTTCGGGAAATCCTCTCTTAGTGCTCCCCTACACTCCCCAAAGAACCTACACGCCAAATTTCAGCTTTCTACGATCAGTAGTAGCTGCTGTGCGTTGTCTGTCTGTCACTCAGTAACGGAAGAACCCTTACTTCCTTACTATTATGTACTTCCATACTTAAAACTATAAATGCGACAGTAACTCTGTCTGTCTTGTCTGACAGTAACGCTTTCACGCGGGCGAAGCCGCTGGCAGAAGCTAGTTTTATATATTTATTAGGATTGATTGATTGCACGGCTTAACCAAATTCATTTACTTTCTTTGATCAATCAAAGTCGCAGAAATAATATTTTATAATTATACCTTAGACGGATTTAGTTTACTTCATACTCAAAACGAAATAAAAATTTATACATATAATAAAACAGTTAATCTTAAGGTGTATGTTTCCAATTGGCGCGAAAACTACTGAACACATTTGGTTCAAACTTTGCATAAGTTATCCTTGTAGGTACGATCAGGTTTTAGGCTATATTCACGCTATGTGCTATGGAGGATGAGCAATACTCAAAAATATCTGTACCCCTATTCTGTAACAACATTTACGTGTCTCGACAGCGGAATCCGTGGTGAGTATAATTATAAGACCTCTGTGCTGTGTGCAATAAAGTTCATTTTGTGAGCTATCTCACTCAGGTGAAGCTCGATAATTATCGAAATGGTTACTTACAGAATAGCCTTGCTGTTATGAACGAGAATGTTCTCATGGTTCGATCCCCACCAACAGATATTATTTTTGTATTTATTTTCTCTTTTAAAATGTATTGTTAGAACACAGTTGTCAACATAAAAATAAAAAATAGGATTTCGCGCGTTTAAAATAACATTTTATTCATTTGACATTTTTCCAAATAGTTTAGCGAGGAATTGTTATAAGAAACCACAACATATTGCAGGTACTAATGGTTCAAACTTTAGGATTAATTATCATCGTACTATACTTTGGGGAGGTAAGCAGCGAAAAACCAGGACATAAATAAGATCAGCTAAAAGAGATCATCAGAAAAAGCCTACCTTTCTGATGTTTTACGTAAGTACAAGGAATGCCACCCTTGCCGACACCCTGCCGCATTGCACAATGTTGCCCCTGAGTGACTTGTGGACCATAAACCCGACGCCACCTTGGGATGGTTTTGGTTGTTATCGTCTCCTCCCCCGTCTTCAGATCTCCGATAGTCCCACAAAGTGCTAGTTAATACGACTTAACTCCACGTCCAATTCCAAGATTCCAGGTGCTCGTTCAGCCGCAGAGAGCGTCCATTGTACGTCGCCAGGTAATTTTTTCGGGATTGGTACTCTGCCGTAGCCCGGCACTAGCGGCACGGTATTCTTAGCACCCCGCACTGCACCGTTACCGTGGCCGGTACCATGGCCAGAAATAGTGCTGCTACCGAGAACTGGGGGCCGTGAATTTGGGCTGCTTGTCATTGGGGGGATTTGCCGTAGTCTCCACCAAATTTAATTTAATTTAATTCCGGACAACCATTGATCCATTACATTTATGTTGTTTGTATGAACTTAAAAAACTATGTTAGTACCTTATAACTAAGAGAGACTTAGTCCTCTGGGTGAGGCTCCACATCAGAGGGATGTCTGTCTTATCGCCTATTACCTTCAGGATGCTGTTACTACTCCCACGCAATCTGCTTAACAGCGAGGCTGTCTTTTTGCGCCAGATGGCATCAAAGCCGTCAGTGCGCGACTCAGCGAACATTGTTGACGCACTGCAGAAACGCGGCAGACGTAACAGCGCCCTGTAGGCATTGTAAAACTGGATGCGCAGAGAATTGTAAGCCCTTTGGGTATATCTGAACCACAGGCTCGCTGAGTACAGAAATGTGAAATACGCTTTGAATAAAGTAACTTTCACCGCATCTGTACATCGAGCGAACCTGCGGGCCAGCATGTTCCCCCGGACTGACGACGCTCTGCGCTCCCTCTCCATGTCTACATCATCTCCAAGATTTTCGGACACCACGTGCCAAGATACTTGAACTGGTATACTCGATTAAGAGAAATACCATTAAGCAACACTGGTGGAACATCAGTTGGGCACTTGGTACCCGCCCTGAAGACCGATATATGTACTCTGACTTTTTAACATTATAACTCAGATCGTGTGTGGCCGCATACTTTTCACACACGCCAAGTAACTTCCGCAATGCACAAATCGAGGGAGCCAGCAGCACCATATCATCGGCATAGCTAAGGTTGTTCACACTGACACCATCTACGTAGCACCCAACAGGCATTCGACTGAGTTCCTCGAACAGTGCATTGGAATACGGGTCATTTCCCCCTTAAAAAAAACCCTCTTTAAAATAGGGTACCATAGATAGCTCGATTTGTAGAGTTTACTTCGATGCCGAGGAATCAGTCGCCCACGTCGTCCTGGAAGTAAAGCCGTGGCTTCCCAACGTGTATCAATTCTCGGAACTGATCCACTCATGTGTCGCTCACGCTCCGCAATATCTGTGAAGCAGCCAGAAGGCTCCTGTGCATTTGGGCGGAGCTAGACTGGTTAATTTAGCTAAGACACGCGTTGTGCGTAGTTCGCATAGCGGGTCGAATGGGATTACAAGTGCGGATAACGGAGTCCCTACTCTATCCGTTGCGGGGTAGAGTAATCTTTAGGTTGGTTTTCCCATGGCCAACTTTATGTAGCTTTATCACGTGTTAACAACCCTAGCAACTTTCTACAACATCGTGTACCTATAGTGAAGCGTTTCATCCCCGCAGCGCTGCGCGACCTTTGCGCCCATCTGACCAGCTGCTCACTGTGATCTCCCCAACTACAGCCCCCGCAAAGCCCGTGCCTTTAAAGGAAACGGAACGGGCTGATGATGACGGCTTCGTGACGGTGCAAAGGAAGAAGTACCGGCCGAGTAGCTGTAAGAACCGCTGCGGCAAGGCTCCTACAGAGCCAAACGAAAAACTGCGTGCTGCGAAGCCGAATACCCCGGTGTACATTTCCCGTCTCTACTACATCGTGAAGTACTTGCGCCAGAGGCTGAAGTACGCGCCGAGAGTGCAGCTGCTGGAGTCGCATCGCAATGTCAACTTTAAGGCGTTTGTGGTACATACGAAGAATGCGAAGGTTTTAGTATAAAATTTGCACTCGTGCGAAGCCGGGGCGGGTCGCTTGTAAATAATATAGTTTTAACAAGCCCTTAGAAACTGAGAAACCCTACTAATCTTACCTAATAAGAAATTGTTTGTCGAAGGAAAAAATATTTTTATGAAGAATAGAAAACTAAACAAAGTGGTATAACTTTTGTTTCGAACATTTAATTCTGAGGTTTCAGCACAGAAAAACAGCGTAGGTACACACGCAGTTTACGATAAATTGAGGCCAGCCGCGAAACTTACGGCAGTGAGGCTAATACTTGCTGAAAAGGCTTCTTAATTTCTTCATTTTATGTAAATATAAATGCGAAAGTTTGGATGGATGTTTGTTTTCATTATATTAGGTCCTTACCTATGAAATTGCCGTTATGCAGTACTGGCCATTTCAAATCAAAATAATTTTTGAAGAATTCTAATTTCAAATTAATTTTATTTTAAAAACATGGTTTTTTTTCCAAAAGTAGTCATTTGTTTATTGATTAGTGTTACATTTTCATCGCATTTCAATCTTTTTCGTCATCATGGATACGTTAAAAATTCGAGTAATTATGGAATATGAATACCGTCGTGGCAGCAACGCGGCACAAGCGGCACGCAACATCAACGACGTTTACGGAGCTAACACTACAAACCAACGCACCACCTGTTATTGGTTTGCTCGCTTCCGTTCTGGAAATTCGACCTGAAAAATGAACCTCGCAGTCGTCCGAAGACTTTGGTCGACAATAACGAATTAAAAATCGATTGTGGAAGCTGATGATACACAACCTACGGCTGAATTAGCAGCAGCTTTCGACGTTAGCGTCAAAACAATATTGGTCCATTTGCGTCAAATTGGCAAGGTAAAAAAGCTTGACAATTGGGTGCCCCACGAACTCAATGATCGCGCGCCAGCACGAAGTACGCGTCGAGACGTGCCTTGCACTGCTCAACAGACACACAAATGAAGGAATTTTGAACCGCATTGTTACCTGCGATGAAAAATGGATTCTGTTTGATAACCGCAAGCGCTCAGCAAGTTGGTTGGATCCTGATTCAGCACCTTTGTTTAGGTGCCCTAAACGAAAACTTACCCCTAGAAAAGTGATGGTCACTGTTTGGTGGTCTAGCGCCGGTGTGATTCATCACAGCTTCTTACCAAACGGGGTGAGCATTACTGCAGATGTGTACTGTGAAGAACTGAACACAATGATGGAGAAGCTGGCACATCTCCAACCAGCATTGGTCAATCGCTCGTCCGCTGCTCCTGCACGACAACGCGCGACCTCATACTGCACAGCAGACGGTCTCCAAGTTGCAAGAACTGGAATTGGAAGTTCTCCGTCATCCGCCCTACTCACCAGACCTTGCGCCTACAGACTACTACTTTTTCCAGAATTTGGATAACTTCCTGGCGGGAAAAAAATTCAATACACGAGAGGCAGTACAAAATGCCTTTGAAGAATTTGTTGCCTCCCGTCCAGCTGATTTCTTTAAGAAGGGCATCAATAAACTGCCACTGCGTTGGCAAAGATGCATTGATTGCATGTATTTTTTATTTGTATTAATCGAAGTAATCAACTTCGAATAATACAAATAAAAAATACATGAAAAAAATTCGTTTAAATTTTTTCATGCAAAACGGCAATTTCATAGGTAAAGACCTATATTTTTCTAAAATTTTGAATTCAGTAGTTTTGGAGATCATCATCATCATCATCATCATCTGCCTAGACTTTTCCCAACTATATTGGGGTCGGCTTCCAGTCAAGCCGGATTTAGTTGAATACCAGTATTTTACGAGAAGTGGCTGCCTACCAGACCTCCAAAACCCATTAACTGGGTAACACGGTACTTCATGACAAGACTGGAGTTCAGATTTACTGACTTCTGACTATCCGTAACGACTGCCAAAGATCTACAAATGACAGCCGGGACCAACGGCGTAACATGCTTTCCGAGGCACGGAGGAAACTCGCTATGTTAAGATGGTCACCCATCCACAGACCAACCTTGGCAAGCGTTGCTTAACCTGGAAGATCGACCCGTGCGGCTGTTATTGTTTAGCCACAAGCTCTATCATTTGAAATGTCACACGGTATATAGTGTGAAAAACGTTTACACCAATCCCAAACCAACCAATACCAACCAACCACCAATTTAGCAATTTGTTTAAAACACTACTATGCCAAAATTCGCTTATATTAACGAATTATTTGCTCTATTTGGCAGTTTTTGGGTTTCGTTTGGTGGACTAATTTTAGAATGACACATAAGCCACACCAAAAAGGCTTATATATTTTCTGAAAAGGCTACTTTCCTATACGCTTCATTAAAGTTATGTAGCGTAGGTTAATTGATATGGAATATTGGGGTTAATGTATACGGCATCATTTTATGAATACGTTTAATACAGTTTTTGTTCATACGCCGGCTTTGTATCAAATTTAATTAATTATATTCTTATTAACATGTTTCAAGTACACAGAAAACAAAAAGAAAAATTGGTAAAAAAGTTCTCGGACACATTTCTTTTCAAAATTGATTTGGTCCTATAATGCTGCGAAGACTGTTTTCATGTTTCTGTTTTCACTGTTACAATGCAGTATTTAATATGTAGAATGCAATAGCCAGATTAGACGGTCCCCTCTAATTGATACCAGGTTAGGGCTTGAATAGAAACGGGGGATCGGTATAAAGAAGAGAGGCCTATGCTCAACAGATGGCGAATGCTCTAGATTATAATAGTGAAGAATAATTAAAAAAGTAAGGACAAGGGCATTAATTAAATTGATTTACTCGAATTTAGCAAATTTTATACCTTAATTCACACACCTTTAAAACTATTTTTTCAAATTTTGTAATTTGTCGTACTGTTAGGTAAAGGCCTTCCCCACAGTCTTCTAACCTTCCCAGTGGGTTTCTTCTCCTCCACTACTCTAATCATCATCATATCAGCCGAAAGATGTCCACTGCTGGACATAGGCCTCCCCCAATTGGGGGGGGGGAGGTGCCATAATCGTTACGCTTGGCATCGTTTCGTTATATACTGCGATCGCCTACCCACCTGGGTAGGCGATCGCAGTATATGCTGTTGTGTTACTACTCTAATTGTTCAAGATTATTATAAGAACCCCCGTACCGTATCACAGCACCATTATCATAATATCTGTAGCGTAACTATTATTACGACAACCTCTGATCTCACCTCAAATCCCTCCCCCACATTCCTTTTGCAATAAAAAGTCGAAAGTTATTTTAAAAAGTATCTTTGCAAGGCTTTCTGAGCCTTCGTTAGGAGCAAGATTGTACAAAGGAGATGGACACCAAAGGAAACGTTTGAGTCAGCGCTTACATACGTAAGTTCTTTTGCCACTCAAAAACATGCCGTTAATCGGTCAGACCCTTTTTAAAATTGATCTTTCTGACCTTTTCCCAGCTATCCAGCCTAGCACTGAGAGCAGTGGTGGCCGGGTGGTAATGGCTGCGACTTACGAGTTGTAGGTCGTAGTTTCGAACCTAGGCAGGCGCATTACTTTGTGTAAATTATTTCATCACCACTGCTCTCAAAACGGTGAAGGAAAACATCGTGAGGAAACCGGCATGTCCTAGAACCAAAAATTCGAAGACATGTGACATCTACCAACCCGCACTGCCCACGCGGTGGATTGGCCCACTCCATCTCACCGAGAGGAGGCCTGTGTCCCAGCTGTGGGAAAATTATAGGCTGATTATGTATTATGTATGTATGAGCCTAGCGCCTATCTGATCTCCAAAGCCCTGATACGGGGTAAAACTAGATCCATAGCAAGATTGATTTGTCTGTTTTTCGGGTATCCGCATACCTGTAAAGAACATCAAAGGCTAATGAAAACTTTCACCAACTGTTTCATGTGCTCTTCAGGGCATGAAAGGGTCGCAGTTTTTTTTGCACTTATCCTCCAAATTATTGGCAACCACTGTAACTCCTGAAATCCAGAATTAGCAAAGGTGACTACCAGAAAAACGCCGAGTCTGTGAAGCTCAATTAGTCCCTTGGATCCCGGCCCGTAACGAAATTTTTTTTTTTTTTTTTACTAATAATAGGCACGCGCTTGACCACCATCTCACCTGATGGTAAGCGATGATGTGGTCGAAGATGGAGCACGCCTGCCTAGAAGCAACCTATTCACTCTTGACTTAAAGACTCCCAGGTTGTAGCTATCGGGAAACACAGACTCCGGCAGGGAATTCCACTCCTTAGCTGTACGCATTATGAATGTGTCCCCAAAACGTTTTGTGCGTGTGGGTGGGATGTCCACCATGTACCGGTGGCGCATCGCCGTTCGTCTTGTGGTCCGATGATGGAACGGGCTTGGCGGAATTAAATTATGCAATTCCGTCGCACATTCCCCAAAAAAATAAATCTGAAAGAACCGTGAAGGAGTTACAAAAACATAACGTCCATAGCGGTCGCAGTTTGTTAAGGGTGGAAACTATCCACAACCCTCCTTTAGTAGGCTTTCTTCCTTACTTAATATTATAAATGCGAAAGTAACTTTTTCTGTCTGTCTGTCTATCGCGCTTTCACGCCAAAACTTCTGAACCGATTTAAATTAAATTTGGTACAGAGATAGTCTAGAGCCTGGGGAAGGATTTAGGCTACTTTTTATCCCGAGAATAGGTATGTTCCTTAGGGACCACACGGGCGAAGCCGCTGGCAGAAGCTAGTTTACCATAAAAGTCAAGTCTGATGTAAAGAGCCATTTTAAAATACATACGTATGTCCTATTGTAAGTACCATTAGAATTTGCTAAAGATACTCAGTTTCTTAAGAGTTATTATGTATACAAATCCCTTTCCATTCGTAATACATAACTTTCCTTCCCACGCATTTCTTCTCAAAGAAAAATCTCTTTTTCTTTGTTTCCAAAGCAAAACATGGCGTGGGAATAGTATCTAATATTTATTTCATATATTTCCTCGAAAAACCTCTACTGAAAAGATCTTTGTTTGTTTTTTTGATCACTGTATCCAACCGAAGTAATTAATGTTGATTGTGATTATGGCGTTATATACCGTGTTATATTAAGGAGTCAAAATAAAACAGCTTGACGTTTACTTTAAATATACATTTCTTGTGTTTAAAATGGTAGTCTTGTACAATTTAAAACTTCACCTGAAAGTTAGTACATCGTGAAACCACATGTTGTTTCTTAAATCTTGTGTTTCGAGTTTATTCGGAGGTAACGAAACAACATTAGAATAAAACAGTTTATTCACGGAACATTACCTTCGCGCTATTTCAGTTATAAGACAGAATGTTTCACTGAAGATACATTTAGCATGTTTGAAGTTAAATCCGAAACTATGAGGGTAAGCGAAAAATACTGAAAGGAGTCTTGAGCCCGATTATGATGAAATCTAAAAGTGTTTCGTTAGATTTTTGAAAAATCGGTATTCCTAGCCCGGAACCGGACGATTTTGAAAACGAAATACACTTTATATTTTGTTACACCATCCGGAAGTGTCCCTACTAAGGATCAAATACTTCAAAGTAATGATAAACTAAAGAATAACTCTCATTTTAAACAGTTTCAGGGTTTTTTGATATTCCTTATACAATACATACTATGGTGGGCGCCAGATAAACGTACAATAAAGAACATTGATCTTTCCGTAATATCCCTTCGTAATATTCGAACAATAAATTACGAACCGTTTTTTATAACCAGAGAACGTAAGGGATCACGATAGAAGTCGATCAGGATAGCTTTATGTAATTATTTCTGATTTTTACACTAAGAAAGTCAATAAATGTAGGTGGGTCAGTGACCGTTATTGCACGGGTATCCTTCGTCTACCATAGTTTCGGATTTGGCCATCCGTGCACATTTAAAAATTCACTCAGGTTAAAAAATTGAAGCAGCACCTTTGGTCAAGTGTTCGCAAGGTTTACAGCTGAACCTTCGAGTCCTGGCTTTGAATCACGTATCGGGCAAGTGTTATTAAGTTATTCGGAGTGGATTCTCACTAGCTGCGCAGTCCGGCTTCGTGTCCGTTTGACACGACAATTGGTGCTCCCTCTAATAAATGGGACCTAAATGTGACCTTGGCCCACAAATACAGGCATATTACAATATTAAGTAGATGTGTTGGATAGTTATCGATGAGTTTTAACTTCAGGTAGATCGCTGCATTATCGTCTTCACGGACCAGTGGCTTTTCCAGGCGTTTTCGATACGACGATTGATCTCCTTCTGACTGTTTTCGAAATAAACTAACAGGCCCAAGTAGAGATACTTAGCGACATGATGTATTTTCTGCTCATCGACCTCGATCTTAAGCTTAGTGCTGTTGGCCGTAGCTTTAGTCTTGGGCGGATTCATCGCTGGTCTCATCGTGCGGCTAGCCGTGCTTAGGTTGTGAAGCATGGTCTTTAGTTCTAGAGTAGTGAGGATAAAAACCGGAGGTTTCGTGACCCTCTTACTTCCAACTTAAATGCTCTTGGTCGTCCATGAGGCTACCAGTGTTTTAAAGATCTCCTCGAGAATTTTCCGCTGGTATCTTTAGGGTTCCGTACCTAATAGGAAAAAACGGAATCCTTATAGGACTACTTTGCTGTCCGTCCGTCTGTCATCTCGGGAAAGCGTGGAGGTATCGAGTTGAAATTAAAACCATATACTCAGGCCTACAGACTCCTGAAGTTTTGAAGAAATCAAACTTCTAAAATAACGTAAAAAACGATACGACCGTTTATGCCGCAAAAAAACGTACATTTCGACACTCACAAGGGAGTCAAAATTTACAGAGTATTTTCCGTTGACCTATAACTATGAAATTTGGCAAGTAATACCGTCCTACATACAAGTATATATAAATCCACTGTATACTATACATTTGTAATTCAATCATAAAAAACATAATTTTTATTTAAAGTACGTAATCAATCATTGAGGTTAAGCAACGTGAAATTCCCTCGGTGGACGAGTCCTACTCGCACTTGTCCGGTTTTTTAAATAAAATAGTATCACTATCATTATTCATTTGAAATCCAAGCATGAGGTATAAATGTTTCATTTTCAAAGGCACCACCACTCCAAAATACAAACATTAGTCTCGTAGCTGTGCTGATCATAAATATCCATAAAGCCCACTTTTGATTGCAAGCCTCGGATCCTTTGTGTAGCGAGAGCGCGTGTAAAACCTGTCGGTATGAAACTTCACTTGAAATACAGCTTTATTTTCTCTAGCCATAAAAACTGGAGCCATTTATGAAACAACATGTATACGCAACCTCATTGGATGTTCTATTAAAACTTAGTATCTTGTTAAGGGAATATAGGTGATCCAGCAATCTATATAAATAAAAAATAAATGGTGTTCGTCGGTAAGGGCATCACTTGAGAACAGCTTGAAATTGTTCTTAATATTGGGCACTTTCAATTATCCAGAAAATTCAATTATGGGTTTTGTATGAACTAAAATTTTGCAGTACAATGTACTCGTCTGCCGGATCTGCAAATAAAAGTTATGAGTGTTTGTTACTTTATCTTTGTTTAAGGTGAATGCTCCAGGGTAGCCCGCGAAATTCAAATATTTTTATGGTTTTTGCAATTTGCCGGTCAGTGTGAAGCTGTATGTGGACCAAATGCGATCCGCGACCGTAAAGTTCGAAAGAATGATTGTTTCTGAAATATTCATTCTTTCGAACTACATGAACTTAGAGGGCTATATTGATGATTAAAATGGTTATAATTCTTTAGATAAATACGCGTTACGGTCGCGGATCGCATTTGGTACACATCACCTTCACACTGACCGGCAAATTGCAAAAAACATAAAAATATTTGAATTTCGCGGGCTACCCTGGAGCATCCACCTTAAGGGATATTTTTAACTTGTATCGCCGAATGGAAAGTCAGCATTTTAACATTTACAGCTAAGTCAAGAGCCTAATAATTTCTGAACCTTTGATACTTAGTCTGATTGGAACCAGAGAGATGCTCTTTTTGGGGCTAGACCAAAGAGGTAACCAAAGTCATGGGCAATCAACGTCAATTTAACCTTCTGAAATCCGGAAACACTAACAACTTTTCTTATATTTAATGAAAGATAACCTTTTTATTCAGTCAAACTTTGAGAGCAACTTTTTAGGAAAAAATAACAAAACTAAACTAAAATAGTTAAAAAAACATTACTGTTTTAGAAAATGATATGACAGAAAGTGCATCACTACAACCCAATAGGTCATTCAGCGTAAATCCAGACAATAGTACTCGAAAATGATGTTATGTTTTCTCTTGTCCGCAGCGCTTTCAATGGGTGGTCGGCCGGCCCATAGACCCCGGCGAGGTGGTGACCCTTCACCTGCTGACTCGCGGACGCTGGGGCGCCCCCAGGGTCCTGGGAGTGTACCGCCTCGGCCTGCAGATCGTGGTCACAGATGGACAACTCGCCGTTACAGACTCTCTTGTCGATGACCGGAATAAGCCGGTTCCGGTAAGTACCCACTAAATACTAAATAACGGGGTTTTATGCTGCAGGATCTATCTGCAGCCTAATTCTGTAACAGCAAAATTAATTCAATCGGTTGCAAATGCTTTCTTTTAGACATTGCTACCCTATCATTGCGTGTTTTGCGTATTTGACCAGACAAACTTAACGGATCTGCAGCTCCTTTTGATTGTGAAAAAATACTTAAACGATTTTACGAGTTACTGAATAGTTTACTTTAAGGCACCTTTATATCAAGGTTTTTGCACTTTGACTGCATCTTACCCTGCTGCCAACGACATATTGGTTCGAAAAAGCGACTGTTGAACAGGAACAGAATCCTGACCTATTTTGAATACAGAATATGGTTTCACATTATGTTCGTTTCAATATACACAGAACTATTCAGTGTGTCCACGCAAAAACACGTTTACTTTGCTGAATTCTGCGGTTTGTTCAGGTTTGAGGCACACTCATTGTCTTTCACTTGTTATTTTACTTGTTTCGGTGCCCAAAGGAGTTTTACATACAGTTTGTTTATTTTTACTCATAATGAGTACCGCATAAAGATTTACCCTGTTCCAAACTGCTGACACTCAAAAGTTTTCATTCATGAAATTCACTGGTTTCACCAAAACATGAATGTAAACATTTCCAAATATAGGCGACTACCAAACCAAGGTTTTCCATTAAATTTAAGCAATCAGCACAGAAGTGACGTCAAACGAAAGTCCATTAGAATAGGTAAACTTGTATCAATCAAATTAGTCAACTATTCGGCTATTCTATGAAAGGTTTTGAAGTTATTTGGAGGGCGGTTTGTTGGCCATATTTTGGCATAATTATGTACTAGGTATAAAGCAACGTGACATTTTAAAACAAGAACAGAAGTTTTTGTTTTAATATTGATAGACCTACGTTTGACCACAATCTCACCTGATAGAAAACTATGACGTGAACTACGGTGACGCTTCCCAAAAAGTACATAATGACCTAATCAATGTGAATTGGTTAGGTTAAGTAAGTAGTTTAGGTTAAGTCAATAACGATATTGACTTAAACAGGAATCTATGATTGCTGACTCTTTTCTATTCCGTATATCTCAACACTGGTGAATAACATTTGAAGTCAGTAGCTGCGTCTTTTTTGTCCGGTGCGTTGTTCACACATGTTTTGTTTCCGGTTACTTATGAACCTTTTATGTCAACAAGCTTTTGCAATTATCCAAACAAATCAACCGATTTACGACAAAATTAATTTTATCAATATAATTATTAAATGTTTTTTGCAAAATTTGACTACAGACCAGAGTATAAAATTTAAAGGTTTAATGGGCGGAAATATATTTTGTTCTCTCTTTCAATGTTTAGATATAGGTAACAGAAATTACCAAATCTTTTATTCATAAGGGGAACCGGGTGAAATCCTGTGATTGCGCATTCACAGCATAGCTTCGTGGACCCTCATTTTTATTACAGCTTGAATTAAATTGTTATAACTTGTTAACATAGCAAAATCATTTAGAAGATGAAAGAAAATTGTTTACTTACTTGAGCTTATGGCAAAGTTTTACCAATGCCGCAAAGTTTGCTCCGTTCAAACTGTCTATAAAATCAAAGAAAGGAAAGTGATCCTGAACAAGTTACTTTGTATAGGTATTGGTTGACAATGTTTTTGTGCGAGCATAAGGTGGCACTTTCCTTTTCCGCGGTTTATAGAGAGTAACCGACCAATAATGCCCGGTTTTAGATGTACTTTATCGGTTAGCGTTAACAGACAGATAAACGACCGACAAAAACTTGACTTGGCTTGACTTTGTGACTTAATTTAAATTGTAATTGGCGGATAACTTACGTGAAGATACACTTTAGGGTTTTTAAACTTGTAAAAAACGCAGTATACAATCCGATCACTCACCCCCTCCCTCTCACAGAGAGGCCTGAGTCCCGGAAATTCTTTTTTTACGTTGTCGGTATAATGGAGTGTGCTAGCTAACACGTGGGTTGATTTATGTGTGTGTCAGTAGGTACCTGTATTATTTTTCTGTATCTGTTGTATGAATTTTTTTAAGGTGAATGCTCCAAGGTAGCCCGCGAAATTCAAATATTTTTATGTTTTTTGCAATTTGCCGGTCAGTGTGAAGCTGTATGTGGACCAAATGTAATCTGCGACCGTAAGGCGTATTTATCTAAAGAATTATAACCATTTTAATCATCAATATAGCCCTCTAAGTTCATGTAGTTCGAAAGAATGAATATTTCAGAAATAATCATATTGATGATTAAAATGGTTATAATTCTTTAGATAAATACGCCTTACGGTCGCAGATCGCATTTGGTCCATATACAGCTTCACACTGACCGGCAAATTACCTTAAGTAGTTTGAACTTAACAAATATATGTGTTGTGTTGCTACCCAAGAAGTGGTAACGGATGGGTGTTTTGGGATACTGTATGTCAAATTGAGATTGAAAAAATGGTAGCTCTCCGCCTAAATTAATAAATGATATTTGATTTTTTATTTGAATCAGTGGGAACATATAGGCTGATAACATGCATATATCAGTATTAAATTTTGTAACTAAAGCTGCCAAATAATTGCGTGTGACTGACAGTTTGTTCTGCACGCATCATGTATCATTACCATTACCGTCAAATCAATTAATTATTATAAAAGCATACTGTGTCGAAGCTCTAATGTCATACCTAATTATTACGGGTGCAATTTGTCAAGCTATTCCGCATGTATGTCTTATTATTTTCAAATCAACTAAGAATTACTCTAGTAATTTCATTCCGTTCTAAGTGGAGGATAACTATTGTAAAATAGCCGATAGCATTGAAATGATTGATCAACCGTGTAGAAATTGCGCTGAATTGCTTTCCTTGAAAATTATATAATTGCATTCCAGCGCTTTCAGTTTCTTCAATTTCTTTAAGTGTCCTGAATCTACATGAGCGATGACGGATCTGATTATATCCCTAATCTTCGTTTCATTTTTTTAAGTGAAAACCACCTTAGCAGCGTTGTGCACTTTTTGTGATGGTTAAAAAATGTTAAACTCGCGTCAGGACACGTGACTTGATTGAAAATTCGTAATACAGTCACGTGCCCTCTTTTTTTAAGGTTGGGATGTCATCAAATGGCTCCTCCTGCTTTGGGTAAAGCAGAAGGGAGTGTCAGCCTCTTACTGACTAAAACCCATCCGTGTTCCTCCTAGTGCCTTTTGCGTTCCAGGGTCGGTGTCTCTTTCGAACGAAGTCCGCAGCCCCAGCAGGCACTGGTCCTAGCGGGCCCCGTCTTTTGTGCTGACAGCTCACTGAGGCGCGCGTGGAACACAGCGCGCCGTCGATCCGGGCCTGATTCTGATCAGACGGCAAGCCACCCAAAGCTCGCCGTCCGCAGGCCCGCGCCTACGGTGACCGGGCGACTCGAGACGCCCGGGGCGCCTTCTTCTGTTGCGGCAGCTGGGGCGTGAGGTTTCCCTCTCTCTCACACGTTCGGCTACCTCCTTTGCTAGCATTACTGCTTCGCAGAAGGAGGTGACCGCTTCCCATGTCTCCACACTCAGGATCATGGACTGAACCAGGGCCGGAACGATCACGTGTCCTACAAACTTCTTTAGCGGCGTTGTGCACTGTTTTGTGATGGGTAAAAAAAATTAAACTCGCGTCAAGACACGTGACCTGATCAAAATTCGGAAGACGGAGGGAGAGAAGCACGTATTCAAGTTTTCACTTCTGCTAATCGATGATGTGGTCGAAGGTGGAGCACGTTTGCCTAGAAGGAACATATTCACTTATTAAGTTACATATTCATATTGCAAAACTGTGAGACAACACCTAGAGTCTAAACGTAATAAACTTATTCTACTAAGTAACTAAGGGTAGGTGTCCAACAAAATTAAAGCTTTCACCTAGGGACGAGAGAAAAGGTCTCGTGTCCTTGTCTTAAGGTATTCAAGGTCAAATTACCATATCGTTTCAAAGAAATGTGCATGTATATGACCATTTAGGTGGTTCAAATTAATGTAAAAGTAATCATACGAATATCAATTCTAGATTTAAAAAATAACATAATATCTACTGATATATTAAAATAAGGTAGGGTAGGTAGGGTAGGTAGGGTAGGTAGGGTAGGTAGGGTAGGTAGGGTAGGTAGGGTAGGTAGGGTAGGTAGGGTAGGTAGGGTAGGTAGGGTAGGTAGGGTAGGTAGGGTAGGTAGGGTAGGTAGGGTAGGTAGGGTAGGTAGGGTAGGTAGGGTAGGTAGGGTAGGTAGGGTAGGTAGGGTAGGTAGGGTAGGTAGGGTAGGTAGGGTAGGTAGGGTAGGTAGGGTAGGTAGGGTAGGTAGGGTAGGTAGGGTAGGTAGGGTAGGTAGGGTAGGTAGGGTAGGTAGGGTAGGTAGGGTAGGTAGGGTAGGTAGGGTAGGTAGGGTAGGTAGGGTAGGTAGGGTAGGTAGGGTAGGTAGGGTAGGTAGGGTAGGTAGGGTAGGTAGGGTAGGTAGGGTAGGTAGGGTAGGTAGGGTAGGTAGGGTAGGTAGGGTAGGTAGGGTAGGTAGGGTAGGTAGGGTAGGTAGGGTAGGTAGGGTAGGTAGGGTAGGTAGGGTAGGTAGGGTAGGTAGGGTAGGTAGGGTAGGTAGGGTAGGTAGGGTAGGTAGGGTAGGTAGGGTAGGTAGGGTAGGTAGGGTAGGTAGGGTAGGTAGGGTAGGTAGGGTAGGTAGGGTAGGTAGGGTAGGTAGGGTAGGTAGGGTAGGTAGGGTAGGTAGGGTAGGTAGGGTAGGTAGGGTAGGTAGGGTAGGTAGGGTAGGTAGGGTAGGTAGGGTAGGTAGGGTAGGTAGGGTAGGTAGGGTAGGTAGGGTAGGTAGGGTAGGTAGGGTAGGTAGGGTAGGTAGGGTAGGTAGGGTAGGTAGGGTAGGTAGGGTAGGTAGGGTAGGTAGGGTAGGTAGGGTAGGTAGGGTAGGTAGGGTAGGTAGGGTAGGTAGGGTAGGTAGGGTAGGTAGGGTAGGTAGGGTAGGTAGGGTAGGTAGGGTAGGTAGGGTAGGTAGGGTAGGTAGGGTAGGTAGGGTAGGTAGGGTAGGTAGGGTAGGTAGGGTAGGTAGGGTAGGTAGGGTAGGTAGGGTAGGTAGGGTAGGTAGGGTAGGTAGGGTAGGTAGGGTAGGTAGGGTAGGTAGGGTAGGTAGGGTAGGTAGGGTAGGTAGGGTAGGTAGGGTAGCCAGTTGCCGGGAGCGAAGCCGCGCGGGTCAGCTAGTTAACTAACATAAAATACAGTAGAATTTAGAACCCAATTCACACTGCTCTAAGAACTTTGTTGAAAGCCGGTTTCCCTGACGCAATATTGTCTAGTGAAATACCTACAGAAAGTTGAACACAGGAACGGTACGTTAGATAAAGGAGCTCTGCTCATTATCGTAAGTACAATACATGTACGTAACGCACGTCGCAAATTCTTTCATGGGAAGCGAACTTTGAAAAACGGTAGAGAGAATAAATAGAACTCGCAACATGTAGACAAAACGGTTTTATTCCGATATTTAAACGGAGGACGATGTATATGGTTTCGATAATGAGGGCACGATTTCTTCACATTATGGTTTTTCAAGCATAGTTACAAATGAACGATGCTTAACATCTGATCATCATCTGCCTAGCCCTCTCCCAACAATATGGGGGTCGGTTTCTATTAAAACCGGATTTAGCTGAATACCAGTATTTTACGCGCAGCGGCTGCCTACCAGACCTCCACAACTCATTAACCGGGTACCACAGTACTTCTTGGTAAGACTGGAGTCAGATTTACTGGCTTTCTGTCAAACCGTAACGACTGCCAAAGATCTTCAAATGAGAGCCGGGACCAATCGCTTAACGTGCTTTCCAAGGCAAGGAGGAAACTCGGTATGTTAAGATGGTCACCCATCCACAGACCAACCTCGGCAAGCGTTGTTTAACCTTGAAGATCGACCCATGTGGCTATTATTATTTTGCTACGAGCTCCTCTATCTGCTTTGATGTTTAATTTTTTTTTGCTATTGATAGGCACGCGTTTGACCACTATCTCACCTGTTGGTAAACGATGATGTGGTCGAAGATGTAGCACGCCTGCCTAGAAGTAACCTATTCACTCTTGACTTAAAGACTCCCAGGTTGTAGCTATCAGGAAACACAGACTCCGGCAGGGAATTCCACTCCTTACCTGTACGCACTATAAACGTTTGGTTCGTGTGGGTGGGATGTCCACCATGTACCGGTGGATAGTATGATATTGTCGATATTTTTGTAAAAAGTCTATCATTCGGAATTTGAATTTAGTATGTTAAGCATTCTATTGACATTTAAGGGTTAGCAGTAAACAGGCCAGGTGGATGTTAATTGGAGTGGAGCGTGGAGTTTGGTTCTAGAGCATATTTGCATTGCGATTATGGCTGTTTCCCTTTGGATTGGCTTTGAAGTTTTACTTTTTGGGCCAGTCGCTGTAGACAGATTAAACATGTTTAATCTTTCTACAGCGATTGTCGACGTCGTTTTAAATTAATCAGTACTGATTTTTTGGGATGTTGTTAGTATACTTAAGTATATAAAAATAGTGTAATTCCAGGTTTTCAGCTTCGAAAGATCAGTGCTTGGTGCGTGGTGCTCAGAAAACTAAATTAGTAAAATATACATTTTCAGTTTCTTTTTCAGATAATCTAATATATTCTAAACGGTGCAATCTACGGAAAAACTGCCCAGGTGCGAGTTGGACTCTCACACGAAAGTTTCCGTACCATAAAACGAAAAATACACGTTTTTTATATGGGAGACCCCTTTAATTTTTTATTTATTTATTGTTTTACTCCTATAACTTGAATAAATTTAATTTAATTTAATGTAATTTAATTGATTTTTAATGTTATGGCGGCAATAGAAATAGACACTCATTGAAAATTTCAACTGTCGACCTATTATGGTTTTTGAGATACAGCACACTGACAGACGACGGACAGCGGAAGCTCAGTAGTAGGGTCCCGTTGTCCTTTAGGTACAGAATCTTAAAATGTCAATTCGTATTTTTTCAAAGTAGACATCTATAATTCAGTCTTACACACGGAAATAGGTCTCGAGATACAGCATTTAAAACATTGTTTATGTTTTCCAAAACGTTTGAAATTGTATTTAGTTGCATGTGGTGTCTGTGTAAATATAACTGAAGTACTGGAATGTCGTGTCTATTAAGATGAAACTAATGTGTGTATATAACTATAGCTGTTTATAATAAAACGAGATCTCGGAAAAATGCAAGAATGCGTATATTCTTGACGGCATACAGCCGATCTATTCGGTAAACAACTCACCGTGTAGACTGAGCTAGCATGAAATGAACTGTCATTGTATTGTTTGTTGTACATAAGTATTGTCAGTTCACTTCACTTAGCTCACTTAACTAACACGGTGAAATTTTGACAGAATGACACTGCAGTAGCGAGATTCTATAAACATGTCGAAGTTATGGCTTGGGTGAACGCTCTGAAAAAGAGAGCACAGAAAAACGAATAAGTGAATACAGTAAAATGCCACTAGACAAAGAGTTGCGTTGTCAATATTCAACAAAAAATTTACATCGGTGACGTAAAATTGGTGGATGACCAGCTACTCGTACATAGCTTGGCTCATCGCTGTAAGGTTGCCTGCTTGTCGGTCTTGTACTTCGGTGAGTGTGCCCAAGAACTCCACGACCTCATCACACCGGCCCCCTTCTACCATTTGACATCCAGACGCACTGCATCTTACCATTCCTACCTTACCTATTCCACCAATTCGCACTAAGCGTTTCCAAACGTCTTTTATAATGCGCACAGCAAAGGAGTGGAACTCTCTGCCTGCGTCTGTGTTTTCAAACGCTTACAACCCTAATCTCTTCAAAGTTAGAGTGAACAGGCTCATTCTGGGTAAGCTCGCTCCATCGTAGACTTTGTCATATCTGACCTAGACCAGAGTCAAGAGCAAACTAATCACAAATAAAAAACAAAACAAGTAAAGTTCTAATCCATTTTTGTCTGGAGTTCAATCAAGGAGAATATATTTAGCTGAGAAAACAAAGGACTAGTTTCACTCTTCCATTTGTAATGATAGTAGCTCTATCATAATTACTCATCCACTAGATCTAAACTATAGTGCCTAAGTGATTCATATTCTAAGAGACCATTGTTGCATTGTGTCCATTCTCCAGCTAAGTATGCGACAAAGCCGATTGCAATTTATTAATTTCCTGGTCCCGTCTCAGTGAAAAAGCCTAATTTAGAAAATACATCTCAGGAAACTATAGGATTATGTGAACCATGGAAGAAATTAAACTAAGCCCTCTTTTAGTGGCAAAAGTTGAGTGCATGAAAATTATATAAAAACTGTAGAGAAATTACCCACATCCTGAATTAATGGTAACATAAAACATAGAGATTTTACCGGTAGTCCGGTAGTGTTGTCTAACACCAAAATGGATTGACCACGTAAAAATTTCCACGTAGTGCATTTAAATCCCATCCATTCGTTTTCAGCGATCCATTGTTAATCGTCATTGATAAATAATAGAATATCAATTTGTCGACGTGAGTGCCTATCCGTGATACTAATTTCTTGGAAATCCGAAACCTCATCGATGTACCTTTGACCAATACAGAATAGGTACTGTGATTGGTTTTCGTAATACATAGTTCCAAGATGCTACATAATATGCATTATGTAGATTTCTCAGCAGAATTAATTCCGTTTGAACTCGGCGTTTCAAGTAGAGTTGACCACATCATACGCGCGAGGAAATTACCTTGTCTATGTTGTATTTGTGAAATACATAGCGACCTACAGCACCGTAGTGTTACGATTAGAAATACACGAGTTGTATCTACCTGTACAACTAAAATTATTTGCTTCTTAGCTTTTATGTTAATAAACAGTGCCTTTGTGTTTTTTAAGACTCTAGGCTATATTTAAATCTATGTTGAATGTCACTGAAAAAACATTACAAAACCAGCTGGCAAAAAAATTATACCCAATTTTTTTTTTGATCCCGGTTACCATGGGGGTGTCACTCATATGACGAAAAATTATTAAAGGGAAAAGATTCTTGTTCGAAAAACTGGCGGGTGAAAAAGGAAGTGATCCTTTTAAGGTGCAAAACCCTAAAAACCAACAGACAGGGTTACTTGAACTCATTTACAGTATTCAATCCTATGAATAGCATTACGTTAGGTAGGTAGCAAGCATCTCTCGAAATATGAAGACAAAACCATTTTTAATAAAAGCTTTCTGCCACCTACCAGAGTACTTTCATATCATCTGTGTAGTACGTACCACAAGGTATATTTAGCCACTGAACTTTTCAACTTAGCATCTATAGATATTGTGATAAGTTCTCTTGTCTTTCAAAAGTGATCCAAAACTCTACCAACACTTCCCAAAAATAATATGCGGAAAAGGAGGAAAAATATTTTACGTAGGTCTGATATCTCATGAACAAATCGAATCGAACGAACGATCGATGAATCAATCACCGTTACTGAGTCATTGAGTGACTGACAGACGACGAACAGCCGAAACTACTAGACGTAGAAAGCTGAAATTTGGCATGTAGGTTCCTTAACGAGAGCAGCGGAGCACTAACACAGGAGTTCCCGAAATTCCTAACGGGAAAAACGAGATATTTATTTAATTTATTTATTTATTTATAAAAAACAAGTTGTTGTCCTTAAGATTACAAAAAGCACACCATTAGACCCCTGGGGTCTGTCTTAGCATGCCATGGTCTGGAATTTGATCAACGCGCTAATTAGAAAATTACCTAAGCTAAGGTGTAATCAATTCGATGTAGTGTTGTTTCATCTTGCGCTTGACATTTTTACTGTTCATTGAGTCTCTAATGTGTACTTGGTTTAATAAGGCAGGTATATGATAGATGCGGTTCGTCTACCATAAGTAAGTTGTTTTTGCGTGGCACTTGCAAAGATTTTGTTTTTGCTTGTCGAGTATTCACATTATATCTTATTGGAACTTGAATTTCGGTGTTATCGAAATGTTCTATGAGGAACAGGTACTCAGCGCGGGCCAGCACAGGTAACACTTTGCAATGTTTGAATAGAAGTGTAGTCGAAGTAGCCTACGAAGTCACGGGCAAAAGTTAGTTGATTATAACCTGAAAGTTTACCGTAAACCTATCTGTAACTATCACAGATTCTCTTAAATAAACCATCTGCTTTTCGTAAAATAAAAGTGTCGCAGGATTACCTCACTCGCAGATATAACTGGCAATCCTTCTGGGAGCCATCTTGTCGTACCGTGGCCGCTGCAACGCGTTTCAACGTGCATACGTGAATGTTGGTAAACGACTGTACTGGGCAAACGCAGCTTACTGTTCCCAGAGCCATTTATTCATTATTTAAATGTATTTGTAAATGGCCAGCTATTTGTTAGCTATAACAGCCGTTTTGTCAGAACATACGGAAGCTATTAGGAAACTGCAAATGAGGTTCGGTTATTATTTTCGATTTAAATATGCTTTCCGAGTAATAATCATTTCAGGTTTGGATTGAAAAGCCTTCCTAGAATAATTAATTTGGTTTTCATCCAACTGCTGGTTTAGGTAATAATGCGTAATTCAGGTAAACAGAATTATGTGCAATAAATTAGTGGGGAGTTTGCATTTACGCAGTCATAATTATGATAAAGCTCCATTGGTTTTTATTAAAGACTACGTAACTATTTATTGTAAACTATTTATTTGGTTTTTAAAAAATCCAACAGATACTATAAACACAAGTGTATTGCCATTTATTAACACGATTCGTAACATTGTTTGCAATGACTCTAGCCTTTTATTAGGTTCCATATTTTACTTATGTTGTGGAACGCAAATAAATTAATATGAATTTAATTGTATTATTATATGAACCGTTTTTTTACAAAAATTGTCTCATGAACGTATCATGGAAGATTTACTCAAGTTCTCGCTGCATTAGCCGTGCCCGCTCGCATTCCCCTGATGAGAAATTATTTTTATTAAATTCCCGTCTGCTGTGTTTAACTCTCGCCGACATTTTCTTGGCATTTTAAGAAAAATATTCCTCTTAATCTTCAAATGGAGAAGTCTCTTTTGTTAAGTTTTGGAATATAAACTCAAAATACAGGGTGAATTTTTCAAGTGTGCCTTCAGGGCCAAATCCGAAACTATAAGGAATATCGACTAACACTGAAAGGAGTCTCGAGCCCGATTTTGATGAAATCTAAAACTGTATTTTTCCTACTCAGGTTCAAACCAGTTGATAAAAAAAAAACTCGCTGTATTGGTACACCAACCGAAAGTGTGGCTAATAAGGATCAAATTCTGGGAATTAATAATACACGCCAAACTAAAGGAAAAAGCTCATTTTGAACACCTGGCGAGCCCCGACTACTGTGCTGACATCTCTTTGAGGCAGACTCAGAACTATTTAGAAAAGTCAGATGCAAAAACCCAACGATACTTTGCCGGAACCGGCAATCCAATCATCATACTAAATCGTATGGCAGTTTTAACAACAAGACCGATGATCCAGAAATTGAAAATCTTGACGGAATTTCACAACAACATTTCAACGAATCAGGGATGGAATGTTACGTGCAACATACCGAATGAGATTGGAAGCAGCTGAATCTAGTCATGCCATGGTTTATTAATTCTCTCTGCAACATTCAAAGGTCCCGCTTTCCGAACAAATTAATGGATTATGATATGAAATCCGTTGGAGTTGGTATTCAATTGGTGGAGTGCTTTTGAATGGAGACTCGCAAACTACACAGACAAAGTGAAAATTTGAATGTACACATTATACCAGAGGTATGGTAACGAATAAATATTTCAACTTTTTTTTTAAATTTCGTTTGCCAGATAAGAGAAAACTGGTATCAATTAAGAACTCCATTGTCTCGAAAAATAATACCTTATTGATATCAGCCGCAACAATAACTAACCGCTGAACACAAGTTTTAGGGTCCCTTACTCGAAGGGTAATTATCAGAACCCTATTACTGAGCCTCTATCTATATCTCATGAAATGTAAAAACTGGCCCAAGTGCGAGTCGGACTAGCACACGAAGGGTTCCGTACCTACCATAAACCTCAATTTTTATTATTTGTTATTATAGCGGCCATAGAAATATACAATCTGTGAAAATTTTAACTGTCTACCTGTTACGGTTCTTGAGACTCAGTCCGTTGACATACAAACGGACGAATGGACGAACGGACGGACGGACAGTAGAAGCTTAGCTAGCTTAAAATAATACTATCGAGCATACGTTATTGACAAGACTAACTAATCCCACTTGACGTTTGCAAATGAAATTCCGATAACACATATCCTTCATGCAGGTTTAAAAGCCAAACAGTCAAACTAAATTGGACGTCAATGGAGATTAACAAATAGGCCAACGAAACAAGATACATAAGCCAAAAAGCCTGGCTCGTTGCCTGGCTAACAAATGCCATGGCTTTCACAGGCATTGTATGTACAGAGACGGTTATTTTGCGTGACAAATAGAATAATGGAGACAAAGAATAAAAGTTGCTTTAACAGTTACCATCTTGAGAATTACATTTATTAAGTACATTACGTGAAGACTGGATAGCACGCACCTTGACTGAATACGCACACAAACATGTAAATACTCGTACATGGTATGCTAAACTCGTGTGAAGTGAGACAGATGCAGGGGCTTTTGTCTACACTATAATAATGATGAAAGTTGAAGAGTTTGTTTGTTTGTTTGAACGTGCAAATCTCTGGAATTACCAATTGGATTTGTTTTTTTTTTGGATGTGGCAGCCACATTCATAGGCTCTACAGGAACGGTAAAAAGCGGGACATGCGAGTAAGAAGTCGAGCGCACAAGCTAGTTTAAAATAACGGCGGCTACGTAGAGTTTAAGAAAAGTGTGAAGGAATCGTAACATTACCGAAGCCACCAAAGAAAGGCCCGTGCAAATTTTTGTATTCCCCATTTTTATACACGTGGCAGAAACGTGGACAGTGCGCGAGTTGGAAAAGATGAAAGATAAACGCTCCGGAAATGTGCTGCTGGACGAAAATGCCCGGAATATTGTGGACAGAGTTCCGTGTCGATGTGTCCGTTTTTTGTTTATTTTTTTTTTTATTTGTGATGTGGTTGCTCTTGACTCTAGTCTAGGTCAGAGATGACAGAGACAAAGTCTACGATGGAGCGAGCTTACCCAGAAGGAGCCTGTTCATTCTAACTTTGAAGAGATTAGGGTTGTAAGCGTTTGGAAACAGAGACGCAGGCAGAGAGTTCCACTCCTTCGATGTGCGCATTATAAAAGACGTTTGTAAACGCTTAGTGCGAATTGGTGGAACAGCAACAACAAGGTAGGGATGGTAAGATGCAGTGCGTCTGGATGTCCGATGGTAGAAGGGGGCCGGTGGGATGAGGTCGTGGAGTTCTTGGGCACACTCACCGAAGTACAATCTGTAGAAGACCGACAAGCAGGCAAACTATGTAGCTTGGCATCCACCAGTTTTACGAATCCATACTCCAGAAGCAAGGCATCACGCATCTTCGGTCGGCCATAGTACAGTCGCGCATACTGCAGTACTTTGGACGGGGTAACGAATCCATAGTGCAGCTGGTCGTGTGGGGAAAGTAGAAGGAACTAAATGCGCGGCAGGTCACCTGTACGCTGCCTGGACTGATAAAGTTAAATTCGCTTTAGGAAGCTGCGTATCTGTTTCCGCCAGACAGTTTGCCAACAGGGAGAGATGGCTGGAGATCGTGCGGAGAGCAGTATCCGCCTTTACCACCGACGTGGATGCCTCGACGTGACCACGACTGTTCTGCCAAGAGTGAAACGACAGAGAGGAAGAAAATGCCAAATTAGCAATTTTAAATGACACTTCCAATTTTACCCAGTTTGAATGGCGAAAAGACAATTTAAATTACCATGTCTTGTGAAACAAAATCGCATGATACATTATTCAGCTGATATTTTATGAAAATCTCAAGTTATGCCTACCCTTTCCACATGAAGTTTTGATTACAAAACGTTCTCAACTCAACATAAACATTCAACAATGTTTGAAGTATAATGTGCTTATCTGAAACACGAACCGTTTCGGGAAAGATCGTCTTTTTCCGTCGGTACTTGTTGCGCTCAAAGGTGCCGTACGATGTAAATTCCACTTGAATATGGCACTGTTGGCTGCCAGCCAAGTTTTTATTTTTATTGTTTCAGCGGAGATGATTGAAGCGCTGTTTTTATGAGGTCGATATAATTTAAAATGTCATTTCAATATAAGTAACCTGTTAATAAATTAAAGACGAGTTTTCTGAAATGTGTAGTAAGGCTTTCATTTTATATCGTATCCTTTTGTGCAAGGTTTTTGAGGATTTTCACATTAATTGTGTATGTAGTGGCTGTTCTTCCGATACCTATAACCGGTCTATATTAGTGACAACAAGATCTATGGAATAGTGGAGAAAGCACCGAGTTATTTTAGTAGTTTTTAAACTTGTTAATGTTTCCTTATTTCAGTGGCCAGATGAAGTATACAATTTCCTATAAGTAGGTAAATTAATGAGTGTAGGTTATTACAGCCTTCCACGAAATTAATTTAGTTTATTTCGCGTTAGATTAACTTCAGTCACATTTCGGCCATTGGCATTGTTGGCTATGGCCAATGGTTTGTTTGGCCTACCCTTAAATGTCCTTACTTTGGTATTGTTCGTCGGACCGTTAACTGGGTGGTGCCCATTTTACGCAAAAATTCCACAAGTGGAACTTTTGAGCACAAACTGGTGCTAACCAAAGTTCTGAGTTGAGCTGCACGATAACTGATAAATGCTTGCACTGTCTGGACAAGGCCACTCAACCTGCGTGGTGCTTCCCTCAAAAAAGCAACCTCAGACGTTAACCTACATGGCCTTTATATTCATATGTTATTGACTGGATGGGTCTGACCTCTGAGTTAGCATCGGTGTTCCTTCTCAAGGCAGTCAACTAGGAAACACACCGACCTCATCTAGATTCATATGACCAAAAAAATATTGACGTGTAAAAGAGTTACTTGTAACCTATTTCCAAAATACATACCATTTATCATTTGTTGCATAGCATACCAAATTGGAGCAGTTTTCACACCGTTTCAGCTTTCTAACTTCACATTCATTTACACATAGACTTAAATACTGAATAGATTCCAGAATATCGGCTCAATGAAACCACGTAACCTTTTAAGAGCACTCCTGTGCAGAGCATTCTACGAAATGGAAACAAGTGGCAAGCTAATTATAATAAAGTATGCATGTTAGGAGTTTCCAAGTTTTCCGAACGAAGTTAAGCGCGGGTTTTAAAGGGGCTCTTACATTAGTATAGGAACTTTGTTCTAGCACTAAGAAATTATAAGCTACTGTGTGTGTTTCGTCGGTGCGACTCAAGTGCTTTCAGGAATTTGGAGTCTTGTGCATTCGGTGTTTGTATAATTTCTGATTTGCATTTTAGTTGTAGTGTGGGGAAGTAGTATTATTTCTTTACTTACTAAATGTGGAAGGTATTTTATACTAGACAACATTTTGGGTGATGATTAGTGGCAGGAGAAATTTTACGAAAAAAGGTTATTTATATTTATTGCAAGGAGCACAAAAATATGAAAATAAAATGTTAATACCTCATAAAGAAAACGAAATACAGGTGAACTTTGACTATTAGTACAAATATAATAATTGGAAATCATTACTGTTCTGATGACAGTACTGCCAATTTCTTCTAGCTCACTATGCTGTCAGTATGTGCTTTGAGATAGGATGCATGCCTCATAAAATGAGTCTATCTGTTGAGGTACGTTAATCAGGGGCGGGTTAGGTAGGTTAAGGTGGAGCTTATTAGCTAGTTAATAAGTTTTTCGGTAAAATATTGGTACTATATTTACCGCCTACTGACGTCACGACGCAAATTGCCATTTCATATTTTAAGGATACTGCCAAGAAGTCCAGGGAGCAAATTATTATCAACGTTGTAACGCTGATAAGTAATAGAATAGCATTTTTTCCACCAGCAAACCACTCGGAGAGGAACCTGTAACCTGTTTAACATTAACTTTCATTGCATAAGAGAACGTGGTGAGAAATATTAATTGTTCAACTTCAAGGTGTGCAAGAAGTGCGTTCAATACTTAGAATGATGTTTGGTTTCTGTAATACAATTAAGAAATTGATGCAATTCGTGGTATCTATTTTAGTTCAATCATAGATTTGAAGCTACCAACAGCATCAGACTCCTTGAAAGTGTGATTTAAAAAAGAAAAAAAAAACATTGCCCGTAAAATAATTACAGCCGCACAGCGCAATCATCGAAGTAATCCGGGCGGGAAACGTGTCAAAATCTTACAGACTAAAACCCATCTCCATCTCCCCCATCCATCATCTTCATCTCATCTTCCTCCTAACGCCATTTGCGTCCCAGGGCCGCGGTGCCTCTTACGAACAAATTCCGCGACGGAGTTGATAGTTACGCCTGCATTTACACGAATGTTTACGAAATCCTATTACTCAAAGATGTTGTTGGAATCCTCAATGCATAGTAACTAATCGATTTCATTCTTTTCTCCAGATACGCATTTTGATTGAGGATTAGAAACTGCGTACCTATTTGCGTCTGTGAAGTAAGCTTTCCCCAACCCCGCCGTCTCATGACCTGAATTTGCTAGCTAAATACTACGCAATGACTCGTAGAGTATTCCAAGCCACGATGAGGTTTGATTCTAGACTTGTATTCTATGTTGCTTAGTCTGAAGACAGTTATAATATTTTCCAAAGACTTACACATAGATACACAGATGTCTGTTTAGGCGGAGATATCTGATAGTAGCTTATTTTAAAATGAGAACCACGTCTAAACGGCCAGTCGTAATTTTTTGGAAAAAATATGTGTTACATTGGACAATTTTTTATTATTATTTGAAATACGAAAATTTTGAGAGCTATTGATTCAACATAGTGTAACTAATTCGTTAGTGTATTTGTGTGTGGACATAAAAACGTCAATCGGACCAAAACCGCCGGGAGTATTTTAATGGAATGAAAGGTCAACAAAGCTATTCGCTATGCAAGCAGCTAACTTGCAACTACTTTTAAACAATGTTTTAAATGTGCTGAGTACAAAATTATTGTACACAACACTCGCGAGTATGTCATAAGCTTAAAAAGTTATAATGCACACATAAGAAATAAATATTGGCAGTCCAGTGGAAAAAACAATTTTTGATTTCCAAATAGCTTTGTTGACTGTACACTATCTTAAAGACCATTTAATTATCTACATTTTGATATACGGCTATTTTTTTTAAGTCTTACAAGTAAATAATAAGGTAAGGTAACAAGAATCTACCGAATTTTGGTCGCGCGGGTGTTAAACGAGTGCGCGTTTTGATCCCTCGTATCGTATATATATCGCTGGTAAATAATATTTAGCAGAAATGAATTTTCCAAGAAATAATAATCCCTGATCATTAGTTCTTGGAAGCAGATACAATAATACAGAACAAGAGAGAGATCCATTGTCGAGAAAATGTTTACTTAGAAATGACAACCACCCGAAGTCTATGTACGAGTACTTTACATATGTATTGTTGCTATATGTGCCTTTAATGATCTATTCTTGGAAGCAGATACAATAATACTGAACAAGAGAGAGATCCAATTCGAGAAAATGTTTACTTAGAAATGACAACTACCCGAAGTCTATCTACTTTACAAATGTATTGTTGCTATATGTGCCCTTAATGATTTTATTCTTGGGAGCAGATATAATAATACTGCACCAGACCAAGAATTGACGAGAATTGTTTCCTTAACAATGCCAATTAGCAGTAAGCTGCGTATTCACATTGTTGCTATAATTATGTACCCTTAAATACCCGTATCCAATTAATTATTGAAACAATATCGATCAACACATAGTTAGATGTATTGCAATGGGGCTGAGAGTTTCTAAGACATTTTTTTTTGCACAATTTCGTTACTGTTGCTATTTTTTTAAGAATATAATTAAATAGTCAAACGAACTTACCTGTAAGTAAAGTTCGACGGTAATTATACGAAGTTATTGCCTCGTCTGAAGATGATGAGTCCCACCTGACCCAAACATTCCATGCTCTTCAGCAATATGAGCATGGACCCTAGGTTGTAAAACCAATCAAATCGCTACGAACGTAATGAACACGAACGTAAAATATCACGAGTTATTTCTTAAAATACAAATACAAAAGTAGAAATTAGTCATTTTTTTAATATGGAATACTGAACTATTTTCCTTTGTACGAAAAAATTGCTTCAGGGAAGCTTCTGTTGTTGATTATAGGTCTATTATAAAATCTAACAAAAAAATTGTTGCCTCTCCAGTCCAACCATACAAGACCGCTCTTCGATACAATCCAGTCAAGAACAACAGGATCTGTGGTGATTTGTTTCCAATGACAAATATTACTTGTAACGCTGATGGTTTTTCCTGTCCTCCCACTTTCTGCCCCTCTGCTGGTTCTCTAGGTGCTGCCCTTTCACTTTTGTGCGAGGAGGACCTCGCCTGTTTAAAACTTTGTTTTCGCTTTCTTCAGCTCCTGGCTTGATTTTTTCACTGATTTTGCTGTTCTTATTTTCTCAGTGAGTTGTTCACCAAATAAGTAGGTATTTAATTCCGACTACAGCAAAAAATATTTCATATCTTTATTTATGACTGATAATAAGAGGGATCCACGTTCTCTTGCATCTAGATAAATTGAGTCACATAATAACCTTGAACCATAATTTATCTTTTTTATTATGTTAATCTTCTGTCCTTGAGCAACCTTTAAGCACATCTGAAGGCCCGAGCTTCAATATGACAAGGCTGTGGCAATTTGCTATTGTCTTTTTTATATAATTTGGTTTCACTTTCGAGACATTTTCGTTGATTGCAACGCTAACCGCTGGGTTTAATTTAGGTAGTTTTTCCTTTTCAATACTTACTGTGTTTCTCTGGCTGAGGATTCACACCTAACTTTTCCAAAACCTGGTTGTCTAATGAGTTTTCCTGAGTCGGTTCTACTTCCACTATTTCATTTATCAACTCTGTGTTTTCATACTCCACATTTAGAGGAACATCTATCAACTCCGTTGGTTCAGTTTTAACCAATTCTGGAGAGATATTTTTGTTATTGTCCTGTATATCAGGCGAATTGTTAACAGGACTTGTTACAGTATCTGCAAAAGTATGATACATGCTGTAAAGGCAACAAACGTTGCACCATATAAACACGTAAGTTCCCACAGAACTTCCCATGAAGGTTACAGGAAAAAAGTCAACCATTGTGTTCCCCCCAAAGAACACCCCACAGGTTGCTTAGGTCGCAACTTAGCCATTGTAACAAAACCACGTGGCAACAAACATTGCACCATATAACCATGTAAGTTCCCGCAAAACTTCCCGTGAAGGTTACAGGAAAAACGGAAAAACTCAGCCATTGTGTGTCCCCATAGAACACCTCGCCGGCATAGTGTGTAGCAGCCTTAACAAAACTAATGCGCCCCCGCAGGATGCTCCAAAAGGTCAGGCAAGTTGCTTCGCTCCCAATAATCATTAAATGATTCAACCACATGCGTTCGAAAATCGTAAATATATCCAAAGAATTTGACACAAAAACACGGTTTTCGGCGGCGTTTTCACACACAGTTCCTTGTAAAATTAGACGGCTATTTTCTTACCATCGTCACTGGAATCAAAACTTAAGTATTTTATCAGTTTTTCTAGTTTTCTGATCTTTTTCGGTAGATATGTGACCTTTTTTTCTTCTTTCTCTTTTACCCATTTTCATGTTGCATAGTTTTTCACAGAAAGAATAAAAAAATAAGGAAAAAAACGTGACGCCGTTATTAGACATAAAATCCGAATGAAGATTGTTACAGATGGCAGCACACGTAGGGATGTGATTTTGATTTAATGTGGCAACACTGACCTGCTGTACTTCTTGCATGCAACCCATCACAAACAAAATAAATATATGTAAGCGTCCGAGGGATCTATTTCATCTTACGACGGTACGTACCTCAGTAAAGTTGATATAATCAGAGATTTGGGAGTCCTTCTTGATCGTAAATTAACATTCATTCCCCACATGGGCAACATAATTTAAAAAGCTTCAAAGACACTCGGTTTTGTGTCACGTGCTAAATGTCAATGCTAAATGTTTTCGCAAGCCTAAAACTAAGATTTATCTTTTTAACTGTCTCGTTCGTACTGTATTGGAATACTGCGCGGTTGTGTGGCGTCCCCACTATGCAACACATAGTCTTAGGTTAGAGAGGATCCAGAAAAGATTCTTATGTCATCTTGCTTAGTTGCTTATTCTGCCAGATTAGACAAGAAAGTTCCGAGCTATGCTAAACGTCTTGAAAAATTTAGCATGACTTCACTCGAAAAACGTAGCTCAGAGATAACATAGACTTTATTTTTCTTTACTTCTATAATACTTCAAAGTAAACTGCCCCAAGTTGTTAAGTAAGTTTACCCTATAATTATCCGCGTCACCCTATCAAACTATTACGTCCCCCATTCCGCAAAACTGTATCCGGATCCAACTCCCCCATCCCCAGAATGTGCAGGCTTCTTAATAATTGCCATGAATCAATAGATATTTATTCTACATCACTTCAAAAATTCAAGCACCAAGTCCATCAAAACTAACCACTATATTAACTTCTTATTTTTTAGTGTCTGCTGCTGCAGCCATCCACTGTTTGTTGTTTGTGGTTGTTATTTATGTCAGCACTCTTATTGTAATTTTATTTGAGTTATAGCTTTTCTTTTTTTGTTCGATGTGTCTATCGCATCATATTCTGGTAGAGAATGCCTATGGCATTAAGTCCGCCTCTGTACATTTTTGTGCTGAAAGTGTTTAAAAAAAAAATATTGTGCACTATGCTTGTACTGTATTGCTTGTCTTATTAGAATAAAAAGAGTAACAATTTGTAGATAGGCCAATAAATAAATAAAAAAAAGAAATCTTCTTCCTGCTTCTAAATTATGTGACGCCACAGACTATAATAAATACGAGACTTTCTATCATCATCTTCGGACGAGGCAATAACGAGTATAATTATTATGTACTAGCTTCTGCCCGCGACTTTGTCTGCGTATTTAGAACTAGTTCCAGAGATAAATTAAAAAGTAATCCTACTAATATATTGCCCCCCTAGTACTTGTCTTGTTGTTGTTGTTTTGGATTTTGTCCGCTCACAATAGGGTAGGGATTTTCAAAAAAATCCGTCGCTTAGGGTTTCATTTGTCAGGTACGTAAACCAAAATTTACGAAGATACGACGCTTTTAAAATTCTCATTACGTCACACCGCCGTGGCATAAATTTGAGTGCGATCTGACGTCACGAGCCCCCACTCCGAATTTTGATGCCTTTTATCGTTGTCAATATTCATTTGATTTACAAAAACAACAAATACCGTGTCTGTTATTTTTCAATACTAACTGACGGACTAAGTACTCGTAGATTTGCAATTTATTGATGGTGGAAACCAGCCTATCCTAGCCCCGGAAATACTTCGACATGTTTCTGTTTTCCTGGTGTTCTTTACTTGTGAATCTTTATCTGTCTGACACTAGTCGTGCCAAGGGGTTTCTTTTGTTGGGACAAGCCCGCCACTCATTCATAACCACTGCAACTCCTGAAAGCCAGAGTCGATAGGGACCACCAGAAAAACGCCAAGTCAAAGAAGCTCGACGAGTCCCGGAGAAACGTGTCTTGGATCCCTTAACGAAATGTCAAGGGGTTTCATTTTACACAGTTGATGGGTCAACAGTTGTTGTCAGTCAGTTTAGTTTTCAGTCAGTTTTTTTTTAGTCAGTTTAGTTTTTGTTTCAGTTTGTTGTTGTTGTTGTTGTTGTTGTGTTGTTGTTGTCAGGATTGTCGCTCGCAGTACTCAAACTGCATTCAGTTAGACTTGATGACAACCCCCATATCTTCATCATCATCATATCAGCCAAAAGACGTCCACTACTGAACATGGGCCGTAAAGTTGTTATCCCCATATAGTTCCAAAAAATAAGCCAGTTTGATTGTATAGAACCTCAGATCAAAAACTTAGCTATTGTTTTCCTCACCACTTCCCGGAAACGAAGAAAATTTAAGTGGGTACACAAAAACGCTTTCAGGAAAAACCAACTGAAAATATATTATGATATGAAACCAACAAAAAAGCGTGCTTACCTGTAGGTACACTAACTTCGTAGTCCGGTACTGTGGCCATTATAAAACTTAACTTTTCCAGTTTTGTATTCTCTGAATAAATTCGTAGTCTATTTATTTCAGCCTGCATAAGCCTGTAAAAGCTTTGTCCTTGCAGGCGCGCTGTCCAGAACTTGTCTAGAAAATTAAAGTATTTACTTACTAACATAAGCTTTATGTTGCCTATCGAAACTAATTAATAAAGGTATACTAATAAGGCTACTAAAAACTAAACCAGATACTGGAAAATCTCGTCATCGAATTGAAATGTCCGAATATTTGTGAAACGTATGCTTAAGTGAATAAAAGTACACTAACCGATTGATATTGCTTTCTGTGTCGTGGTTAAGGAAGCCTCGCCGAAACCAGTTGTTTACAAACCCACATATCGTTTAGAAGTACCTAGTTTTTTCCAAGGATTAGTCATCAAATGACTCCTTCCGTTCTAAGGAGGAGTGTCAGACTCTTACTAATTTTTTTTTTAATGCCCTGTGCGATTCAGGGCCACGGTGACTTTTGGAACAACTCCCGCAACCCTGGTAGTGCAAGTACATAGCTACCAAACCAGATATAAACGTGGCCACCTATTTAGTACTAACTGTCTAGGTTAACTTAACTCGAGAAGAAAAAGAAACTACCATTGTAAAAATGATGTGATTAAGGCACTTGTCTCACCGCCGGCGATCAGCGAGTAGCGAGTAAAGCTTCAAACTCGAAACAATTGGCGATCAGCAAGTAGCGAGTGAAAAGGTTCGACAGTTTTGACGCTCGGCTTTCAGCAAGTGCTTTAGTGCGACGAGCTTTAACTCGCAATACTCGCTCCGGCCGGCGCTATACGTAGAAATTACTGCAGTTCTGACCGCCAAGTGAGCATCGCCGAGCGAGTGTCGCCGAGCGAGTGTCGCTGAGCGATGACAATCTTTCATAGCACTTGTCGCTGCGACCAACTAGAGGTAAGAGCCGCTCGCCAGCAGTGTGAACAGCCAGCTATCGACTATGAATGTATGTGTCTCTTTTACTCACACGAGATCTATATCTTTTGTCCCTTTCTTCAGCGAGCAATTGGTCGATAGCTACTCGCTTCCTGAGGTGAGAGAATTGCCTAAAGCACTTTGTTTTTACAGCAAGAACAAATCGAATCTTTAATAAAGTACAACTAGACAAACGTTATTAGAACATTTTATAGATTACTTTAGCGCGATGAAATTTCAACGTCGCTAGCTTTATTGAATCAATAAAAACATAGTATATCCACCAAGAACCTAGTCTAATACTTCTGGTCTACAGAGAGTAAGTTATTCATTTCAATTTTCTACAAAAACTTGTCCAAACATTGACGGATTGCGTGGGATGTAACTGTTCCCAATAACTAAGATATATTTAAACCATTTAGGTAGCTGTGTATAGTAAACCACGAACATATTATAAGATAAATCCTTTACCTATTTAATATTCGTTACAATACAAACTGTGTAACGGATACATTATTATGTGTATTTGTTTTTGCTAAATAGACAACGAGCCAATTAGAGAAATAAATGTGTATCTCGGGAACCGTCGTGATAGCTTGTACCTTGTTGTTCCCGACATGACGTATACCCGACATTTAGTACATGATAACCTTCATTAATCATACAACTCAGCCCTTTTTGTAACATCCACAAATATGCTAAATTAATTTCGGAAAGATTGTTCAAATCGGAGCTCTTTAAACTAGAAACACAGTACGACACAGGGTATCATTGTGTCTAATTTCGTCGTAACTTTCGAACACAGTGTTCTTGTTGGAATGCAAGGATGTGCGTGTCGAAATATAGTGAATTAAAATAATGGTCATTACACGTGAACACGTAACTAAGTGTTGCTAGAAAGATATCCGTTTCAAAACTGTGGTTGTAATAATGTTTGTTGTGTTTGTAATTTATACATTTTATTAAGTTCATGTAGTTCGAAAGAATGAATATTTCAGAAATAATCATTCTTTCGAACTACATGAACTTAGAGGGCTATATTGATGATTAAAATGGTTATAATTCTTTAGATAAATAAGCGTTACGGTCGCGGATCTCATTTGGTCCACATACAGCTTCACACTGACCGGAAAATTGCAAAAAACATAAAAATATTTGAATTTCGCGGGCTACCCTGGAGCATTCACCTTAATTGTTATCTTTGAAGCTTCATAACTTCATTATTTAAAAAAGTAATTACGTGATTGTTTACCAAAACTAATAAGTATTTCATTTTGCAAATAATAAAAACGCCTGCTTATTCCCTATTTACTCAACTTAAAATCGATGTGGCCTATGTCCAGCAATGAAATGATGATGACTCAAATTGAGTCTCACGAACTCAAGTTGAGTAATCTCCTAGAGAGTTGAGTAGATTATTCAAATGAATGAAAATTAGGTATCCTTCTACATAATGAGGCATGCATTTCCTACTGCACGAATTTAAAAGCATTTGAGATGGATGAGCTAATAAAAGGTCGGACGCTCCGCTTGTGATGCAAAAGGCTCCAAATATCTTTCGTCCATTTTAAACCATCCCTGGAATAAAATGCTGAAGGATTTTGAATGGAAAGAATATGCGGTCGATTGCATACATTTGTTTAAAACACAATTTAGGCTACAGATTATCCTTTTAAACTTCGCAAAGGATCGTAATGCAGTTTTCAGCATAATTTTGATAGTATTTTTCGAAAAGTATATGTTTACTTAAAAGGATTTAAAGCAGAAGTAAGGGTTGCTAGCTCTAATTAATTAGAAGTCTTAATTAAGACGTCTCAACATTTCCTTCTTGGAACTGTCTGCATCCATGCTTCAGTGATTTCAGGTAGGTATCAATAATAGTGTTACACGCTAATTGAACAGATCTTGCTCTCTGCACAGTTGAATAGATGAATCCGGATCAGGATGCAGTCATCAATAAAATATTGGGTGTTAATTAAGATAGAGGTATTAAGATATAGAGCATGGGTGGGCTTATTGGATTTTATGAAATGACAATAGAACGCGAATATATGCTAGAAATTTAAGACCAATAAATAGCCACAATTTACCTGAACGCACTTTGTGATGCGTCTTTGTTTTGTTACTTATTATAACAATCTTATATTGTTCAAAATAATACGTTGTTTTCGATCGTATGCGAGCTTGACTACATATTAGTAACGCATTTTTCAAGCATTTCCTGTCATACGATAAAGTAGATATTTTGGGTGATCATAAAACTTTCCAGATAATGCAATTAACTCAGTAACAAAAAGTTACTTCATTTATGTGAGCGTATAAATTAATTCTTAGTCTAGCTCAAGTTAGTTCTTATTAATTTTTGGTATCTTCAGTAATCAATCTGAATCATCCGTAAGGCGCGTACGGAGAGACGACGCATTTGCAAGGAAATGTATGTTAATGTGTGCACTGCAAACTATGGACACGCTACGAGTCAATTGACGTCATTGGTACATGAATGGCTTGCTCGAATATGGCGCTCACATAGCTAAAGTCTGTCAACGCCATGCACGCCGTGCTTGCGGTTCACACTCACGGCTATACGTACAACTACATTGCAGCACAGTTTTGAGATGCGCCTTGTGGAACAGAGGCGTGTGTACTGTAATGGAAACGTAAACCCACGTTGTCAAACAATTGAATTCTCGCTGTAAAATGCTCCGCATGTCTGTACACGGCATGCACCGCGGTGGGTCTACGCCTTTATTCATGTACCCCCGGCGAACTTTGTACCGGATCAGAATTATTTTTGACGTGTTCTGTTTTCGTCAAGTAAATGGCAATGTATTCAAAATTGATTTCTGAAAATGGTTTTCCAACCAAAGATCATCAATATCGGTCCAGCCGTTCTCGAGATATAAATGGTGTAATTAACCCGACGTTGTAATAATAATACTTCCATCTATTCGCGGCTGCATAGGAACAGTCTTCACTTTATTTAAGGAGTTAATAATCGCCATTATAATGAAATTAGCGTTTTATTACGTACCTTCTTATCCCAAACAGTAATTCATAGCCAATGTGGCCGGATATCCCGTAAATTAACCTCAATATTAATCCGTAATAATAGGATTAATTATAACGGCTTTGTAAAATCCGTTCATTAGGAACGAACGACTTAGTTAATATTCTTTTAATGACTTGGTTACAAAACGTTTGTTTAAGGGTTGTGGATAGCCGTTTGTATTATCCATATCGAATTATATGATTAGATAAGGATAATACAAACGTATTGTTTTTATATTATCTATACATGATACAGTCAAAGTCGGGGATGCGATGAAAGAACTTGGGTAACAATGAAATAATAATCCATACTTCCTAACTAATATTATAAATGCGAAAATAACTTTGTCTGTCTGTCTGTCGTGCTTTCACGCCAAAAGTCCTGAACCGAATTAAATGAAATTTGTTACACAAATAGTCTGAAGCCTGAAAATGGACATAGGCTATTTTTTATTCCGGGAGTATGTTACCTAGGGACAACGCGGGCGAAGCCGCTGGCAGAATCTAGTTAACAATAATTTATTCATCAAAGTCATATCTACAGAACAGTTTTATCTGGTAATAATATGTACAAGGCTAGAATTACAAATAATTTAACCCTAACATCTAAAGTAGGCAAATACCTGTCTTAGAAATTCATTAAGAATTGAATCAACTATTATATAAATTAGAGATATGAAGAAATAGAAATACCTCCTTACAAGCACTTTGCGCGTGACTTCGTCTGCACAGATTTAGCACAAACAATTTTCATCCTCATCACCAACATCCAGGTTGAATTTCTAAAATTTTCTCAGTGCTCGCTCACCCACATCTTAAAAAAATTTAACATTTCTTGTTCCTAGTCAGTCAGTTCCCTCATATCTTATATCTTAGATTATATATTATAATATATAAAGCTGAAGAGTTTGTTTGTTTGTTTACTTGAACGCGCTAATCTCAGGAACTCCTGGTCCGATTTGAAAAATTATTTCAGTGTTAGATAGCCCATTTATCGAGGAAGGCTATAGGCTATATCATCACGCTTAGACCAATAGGAGCGGAGCAGTAATGAAAATTGTGACGCAGACGAAGTTGCGCTGGTTTACTAGTCAGTAAATAAAGGAGAAGTACAAGTTAACTGTTAGTTTCTGCTAAAATGTAAATCTCTTGGCGTCGCAGTTCTGGTAAGTATTGACCGTGGTACTGGTATATGAGCTTTATTCCAATTTATGTACATTTCAAAACAAAGGCACGAAGAGCCGTATAGGTCGATGTGACTCCATTAGACCGAGTTCGTTACGTCTAAGGCTTGTTTCACACGTACCACAACCACACCAAACCGTCACGACAAAAGGTGGTCAAGTTGTGGTTACGTGTTAATGGTCTCGCTGCGGCTTCTTGCGGTTGCGTTGTGATACCTACAAAATGTGGATGTGTTTGAGATGTGACCGGCCGCTTGTCCGCTGGTCGTTGCGTGGTGATTGCAACGTGGATGCGACGTGATCGGTATCACACACGCGGTCGATAATGTCGGCAAAGTCCGTGTGAATTTAACTATTAATTTTCATACAATCCCGCCCGCCAACGTGATGTGGTTGGAGTGTGGTTGTGTTACGGGTGAAACAAGCCTAAAGCAGCAGTGACAGGATACGTCATCAGTAGAGTTGAACACCTAGCGAGACCTTTATTTCATACTAGTCGACCCGCGCAACTTTGTCTGCTCCGCTCCTATTGGTCTTAGCGTGATTATATAGCCTATAGCCTTCCTCGACAAATGGGCTATAGATTTGAAAAATTCTTTCAGTGTTAGAACACTGAAAGAATTTTTCAAATCGGACTAGTTGTTCCTGAGATAAGCGCGTTCAACCAAACAAACAAACCTTTCAGCTTTATATGTTAGTATAGATAACTTGGTAAATGTTTATGACGGGATTGTTTAATAGCATCCATTTCACTTTGTAAAAATTGTTAGTTATCACTCACATTATTAAACAGTAAATTATATTCAAGTTTATTTCATCTGCAAGAGCATCAAATTAAAGAAAATAAATTAATTGAATTCACTGTAACTTAATTAAAAATTCGGTCTTTTAGATGTTCAAATTCATGAAATTTCTGTAATAGATATTATTTCACTGTAAATGTAAACTAAGAGAACTAGAGAACTATTTCATTTTCTATCTGTGAGAGGCAACTGCTGCTCAAAGGTATTTATTTGAATACGCAGATTATTTTGATTCGTTGAAATACTAACTGCAAATACAGATCTGATGCTTCAAAGGACTCATATGTACTATACTACTATGAATAACTTCGGTTCGAGGAAAATGCTTCATGAACTTAAAGGACATGTTATGAAATGGGCTTAAAATAATTTTGTTACTAAACAACTATCATTTGCGGTTTTTCTGGTAAAGAAAATTATCCAATATAGCCTTACAAAATCAAAAATATTATTAGAGAGGCCATTTATTAAATGACTAAATATTACATCCGGTTTTTTTTTCATCGTTATATTATTTCTGCACAAAGAAACAATGGTAAAATATCGTTTTTTAAAGCAATGGCAAATATAATAAACAAATAAAACCAACGAGTTCTTTCTGATAAGTAGGATTGGGATGTATGGTATTGATTCTTTTGCCTCTTAAATGGAATCTATGAAAACGTTACCTCTGTCAGTTATGTTGTCACACTTCTCAGTTGTTATTCACTTGTCATTGTCAAAGTTGCTATTTTCCCGTTTGTTTATGATTGAATAGTTGTTATTTGCATGTGATATTTACTTGATATTAGCGAAATCATCACCTGAGAGGGCCTCATAAAGTTCTCGTTGGTGTGTAGTGTGCCATCATACACCTGGCCAGCGTAGTGGACTAGGGCCTTACCCTTCGGATTCTGAGAAGAGGCCAGTGTCCAGCAATAGGACAGTAATGGGCTGAATTCATTGCATTTTGTGTTAATGCAGTGGTATCATATGTACAATAAGGATAAATAATTTATGATAAGGTTAATGAACTACAATGTGTGATTTTATCATCATAAAGTCGGTAAACTGCAGATCAGCCAATATCTGTCCACTGCTGAACGTAAGCCAGAGATGATGGCAATGATTTCAATATAATTCAATGACTGATGGTTATATGCGCCTTCCAAAGCGGGTCAGTAAACAGAGTAGATTGGAATTGTAATTTTTTTCTAAATAGTCGCTCCAGCGTAGTTGCTCAAAATAAATGGGATATGTGAACATTTGTTTTAAGTAGAGAAATAAAAGAATTATTATGTATTTGCTTATATTTATACCAAGTTCTCATTTTCAACATCTTCCCTTACAATAATATTATCAAGAAACTGTGCAGAAGGTAATATGTTGTTTTGATGCCGAGCCCACCCAAGATATCATAATATGATCGTCATCACATGAGCACAGCTTCCGACAGTTTGCTTCCCCACTATACAGCTGCAGTAATATCCACAAATTCTTTCCTATAATAACAACCGTCCAATGTAAGGCTTATAACTGGTTCTCGGAGAACATTTTCAATCTCTGTGCTGGCAGAACTGGAAGGCACGATCCACTGATGAATGGGTTTGGTTCTTGCGGTATGTCCTCATTATCAGTGCTGACAGTACTTGTTATGGATAATCCGGATCCACTTTCTGCAGGTGGTGGTGGTTGCCGATGAGCCCTTTGCCAACAAGCATTATATGCCCGGGGGTTAGAAGGCATCTGCAGTCTTGAGTCAGGCTTGAGTTTTAGTAATATTAATGTCACCCACATTATACAAACAGAAGAAGGTGTGCTGAATTGAATAATCTATTATACAACAAGCAGGTTCACGTACTCCAAAGAGGCTTGATTATATTAGCGCAATAAGTCCATTCAGCATCACCATAATTTAGTTGATGAGAGAGTCTTCCAGTTCTTCTGGCAATGGATATGCCACAAAGTCTTGACATAGGTAGTCTTCACCAATTACCTAAAACAAGAAAAACTTCATATTTAACACTCTTTTTAAGTTGAGCCTGTGCATAACACAACAACTAATGTCGCCTTACACAAATGCAAAGATTAATAGTGAATATATATTATGGTAAATAAAAATCAGTATTATTAAACTGTTTAGTAGATAACATGGTGTCTAGTTTTAATAATAGGTTTACACCAATTGCAGCCCCATGTCATGTCCAGGCTGTCTCTTTGCATGGAAGAGATCGCGGAACGCGATAAGGCCGCCGATTGTATATTGTTTTCGTTTAAGGTATTCTTTGTTTTTTCTTTTTTGGTGCACAATAAAGCATATATAAATAAATAAATAGGTATGCAGATTTTTAGGTACGTACCTGTCTGGCAATCCATTCTTCTAATATAGAGATAATCTCAAGATCCATGTGTTGCATTGTACCAATATGGTTGTGTAATTGGAATAGCAATCCAACAATTAATGCAGCAAGGCAGGATTGTGAGAATTACCTGAAAGATAAAAATATTGGTGTGGTTTCAGAGCCTGCGGAGAGTCAGTCTACGATAATCAATTCATTGTATTATATACAAAGGCAAATCTGAATGCAATAGAACTTATAAGGTACCTGTTAAATGGCCACAAGGCCATTAACTATGGCTTATGTTTAACTTACCACCAGATATAGTAACATTTAGGAGACAAAAATAGTAAATGATCACCAAAATTAAACACGCATTTTAATTTAAAATTATAACCAAAATTTTTACGTCTCGCTATCCTATTTAAGTAAAATGACTCCAAATAAATCATTGTTAACCCAAAAGTAGTAAATGATCACCAAAATCATACCAGCATTTTAATGTAAAATTAAAATCAAAGTTTTTACATCTTGCTATCCTGTTTAAGCAAACTAATGTCAAACAAATCATTGTTAATCCAAAACTTTTAAGTAAATATAAAGCTTTATTTTAATTTATAAGCTTTCTTTCATTTTTATTGGCAGCTATTGTTTGGTGTTTGGAGTTAAAAAAGTGTGAAATAAATAACTTTTTCCCAAAAAATATTCGAGAAGTAGCGCTCGCCGGCCGCTGCCGCGGCACCGCTCGCTTCGCTCGCTCGGCTCGCGCGCGGTTGTTCACAATTCTAACCTAACCTAACCTATTTTATCCAGTTTGTAACCCCAAGCCTACATTTTATGGCAATCACAGTAGTTTATTTAAAATAGCTAGTACTATTGTAATTTTAGACTTCATTTTTCTGGTGTCAAATATATATTTTTGGTAAAAGAACTAAGGGTATCAAAGCATTTTATGGTGGTCATTATATTTAATCCCATTAACTATTCTAAGCCGTACACCTCGAATTGATAGTTTGTTAGAATCCAGAAAATAGAACTTACTAACCTTAAACAGCTTCGATAAATGGAGAAAATTCGTGTGCAAATTTCAAGTCCGAGTGAGAAAAATCAGGGTCGTCAGTATCGCCGGTCGTCAGGTGTTCAAATCGTGTGCAGTATCAAAGAGTCCAAATTAAAAGCCAGGTCAAATAAACATAAACTTAAAACAACAAACTCGAACAAAAATATAAAACAAAAATCAAATTACTCGTATCTAACGTAATCGCATTGACATTGAATTTGACACTTGATTGACGTTCACGATGACCATAATGACATCCAAGAAAACTGTGTTGCCAAAATCAATAATAATAACTTTAGGTTGCAATTTAATTAAATTTTTCTAATGTTATAAATAAAGATTAGTGATTATTAAAAAATAACAAAAATATGCAAACTCTCCTTAATTTATGTACTTTCATAAGAGTATAATCTCATCTCTGTTCACAGATGTTCCGAATAAAAGCCCAGCTTCCATAGAAAAACCTAACATGTCCTTTATAATGAAACTTCAGATTACAAAATCCCGTGAATAATACGTTTTGTGCTTCTTCTTGCAATTTACTCCTATCTTTCAAAGAAAATCTATACTAATATATAAAGCTGAAGAGCTTGTTTGTTTATTTGTTTGCTTGAACGCGCTAATCTCAGGAACTACTGATCCGATTTGAAAAATTCTACGAAAACGCAGACGACCTAGTGTTAGAATTAGTTGACCCACGCAACTTCGTCTGCGTCACAATTTTCCTTACTGCTCCGCTCCTATTGGTCATAGCGTGATAACATATAGCCTATAACCTTCCTCGATAAATGGACTATCTAACACTGACATCGTTTTTCAAATCGGACAGCAGTTCCTGAGATTAGCGCGTTCAAGCAAACAAATAAACAAACAAACTCTTCAGCTTTATGTATTATTAGTATTAGTATAGATTTAAAATGTTTGAAATGTGTCTCTGACCTAGATTAGAGTCAAAAACAAACATATCTCAAATTAAAAAAATAATCCTACTGCATTTCCAAGTTTTAGATAAAATTATGTATTTTATGGTAAAAAAGTGAGAGAATGTTCCAATTCCAGGAAATGTAAAAAAGTTTAAATATTGGTTGGTGTCATGTTCGAATAACGAATTGGTAAAACCCTAAGGCAATGGATGACATTCACGTTGACATTTTAATCAATTCCGGTATTCACCTGGGTGAATTTCGTTGTTTTATCTACTAACTAGTCGATCCACGCAACTTCGTCTGCACCACAATTTTCATTACTGCTCCGCTCTAATTAGTCTTAGCGTGATGATATATAGCCTATAGCCTTCCTCGATAAATGGGCTATCTAACACTCAAATAATTTTTCAAATCGGACCAGTTGTTCTTGAGATTAGCGCGTTCAAGTAAACAAACAAACAAACTGTTCAGCTTTATATATTAGTAGGTATAGATATTATAAAGAGGTACAGTTTGAGGGGTTGTAGGGGATCTACTGAATACCGACTTTGAAAATTCTTTTCACCAATAGTAAACCACGTTATTTGTGTCATAGGCTATGTATTAACCCGAAAAATACCGCCCAACGAAGTGGGTACAGGTCAGCTAGTATTAAATATTTTGCTGACCAATTCACATTGTTTATTAGTGGTACAATCTGTTAGGGTTCACTGTATCGTAGGGATCCAGGGGACACAAAAGACATTTTATTAAAAACTAGTTGACCCGCGCAACGAGGAACTCGTGGCTAAATAATAACAGCCGCACGGGTCGATCTTTAAGGTTAAGCAACGTTTGCCAAGGTTGGTCTGTGGATGGGTGACCATCTTAATATAACGAGTTTCCTCCGTGCCTCGGAAAGCACGTTAAGCCGTGGGTCCCGGCTGTCATTTGTAGATCTTTCGCAGTCGTTACGGATTATCAGAAGCCAGTAAATCTGACTCCAGTCTTGCCAAGAAGTACCGTGTTATCCAGTTAATGGGTTGTGGAGGTCTGGTAGGCAGTCGCTCCTCGTAAAACAACTGGTATTCAGCTGAATCCGGTTTGACTCGATGCTGACCCCAATATAAATGGGAAAAGGCTAGGCAGATGATGATGATGAGTTGAACTGCGCAACTTCGTCTACATCACAATTTTCATTCCTGCTCCGCTCCTATTGGTCTTAGCGTGATGATATCTAGCCCATAGCCTTCCTCGATAAATGAGCTATCAAACAATAAGAAGTAATTTTTCAAATCGGACCAGTAGTTCCTGAGATTAGCGCGTTCAAGTAAACAAACAAACAAACTCTTCAGATTTATATCTATATTAGTACAGATTAATGAAAATGTTACGTAAAACGTAGATCTACCAGAGTACTTATTCCTTTACCTATTGTTAAACATTTTCAACTTTCATATTACTAAACTTTTATATGCAATATCGAGCGACACAAAGCAAGAACTTTAAAGATTTCTGATTAAACCTATACCGATATTAAGTCGAGAACCAATTGGGAATCGTCCGCCATGAGAATGAGAATGACAAAGAAGCTTCAAAGCTGTAGAGCGCTAAAGCGCGGTAGCGGAGAAAAACGACCAGAAAGTAATTGTCTTGTTCCACGGTTTGACGAAGGGTTAGCAAAGCCTGCCCCGGACAGTCAACATGCCATTGATGGCAGCAGTCCATTGATTCTTTATTTTTTAAGCCATCTTACAGCAGATTTCAATCGGTATTGGCTTTAGAATTACGTACGTAAAGAGTCGCGGTGCGAGAGATTTATAGGGAATTAAAAGATGGAATTAATTCGTTCTTTGTTTGTTGGAATAAAGGTTAGAACACGGTGGTCGGAATTTATTTTTCGTCACACTATTTTCGACATTCAAGGTATAACTTTCAGATGGAATTGATAACTTAGGTAAGATTGTTATGAAGCTGTTTAAGATGTAGGTTTTAAGACTGATTAATGCAAACTGATTGTTTGCATTAATCAGAACTGATGACTTTTGGGTGTAAGTGCATTTGCGCGGAAGGAGGCAACGGAGTGGAGAAATATTAACTAATCATGTCAGTCAAAATGTCAGTGAGTGACGTGGTGCGGTGATTTTTCTGCTGCAATGGACAGGCATCCTAATAATGCTGTTAATATTTTACTGTCGGTTAATCCCACGTTTCACTTAAAATATAAACTACGAGTATAAACTGAAATATTTAAACCCAATGGACGCACAGACACATTGTTTCTCAAAGTTTAATGAAGTTGTTAAAGTGAAGTTTACAAGAAAATTATTTTATTACCTAGACGAGTTAGATATTTTCTGCTTGGGTTAGAAACTAATTTCTAGAGCCAACAGTTTGAGTGAGTTGAAATTGAAATGTAAATAAGTAAATTAAATATTAAAGCTTTGAATCCAGTTCCAACGAACTTCTGCGGGTAAAACATGCATTATTTGTATTGTATCACTGCTCCATGAAATGAGTTTTAGTTGGAACGAGTATTAATTCGTGAAATTGTTGTTTTTAATTTCCATGTACCTATGTATAGGATGCAAGATGCATTTTACTATAGTAGACGTCAGATACCCATGCAATAACGGTCATTGACCCACATACATTTATTAACTTTCTTAATATCAAAAACTGGCCAAGTGCGAGTCGGACTCGCGTGCAAAGGGTTCCAAACGATTTTCTTTTTTATAATATGTTTTTTTAACACTATAGAATTCTTATAGATTTTCCTGTAATCTATAAGAATTATTTTAACTGTACGGTAAAGATGTATTAACTGATTTTTTTTCATAATTTTTGGCTTAATAGTTTCGGAGATAAGGGGGGAGGAATGGTCATTTTTCGTCTAATTTCTTGAATAACTTCAAAAATATTGATTTTAAAATTACGAAAAACATATAATTAAAACCCTCACTGTAAGTCCTTTCATTTGATATGTCACACGATATTTTTCAAAAAACTATTTTTTGAAATTTTCTAGTTAGACCCCCAAAAGTGACCCCCATACTAAAAATTTAATCATTTACGTAACCCGTCCGTATTTGAGTCACAAAAGTCAATATGTGTACCAAATTTCAACAGAATCAGTTCAGTGGAACCGGAGAAAACTTGGCTGTGACAGACGGACAGACAGACAGAGATTTGTGCACCGTCAAAAACTTTCCCAGGTCACCCTCAATGTCATTCGTGATTCAAATATCTACAAAAGAAGTATAAGAGATGTGAACAACTTATTTTACAATACAATTGACTTGCCTGGGAAGGTCGATCAAGAACAGCAATACCTCGATCCCCGAAACAAGGAGTTCGCTCGACTGGTAGCGTATGAAATGGATCTTGTGCCACCGGAATAACGTCCTTTTTTACTATTGATAGGCACGCGCTTGACAACCATCTCACCTGATGGTAAGCGATGATGAGGTCGAAGATGGAGCACGCTTGCCTAGAAGTAACCTATTCACTCATGACTTAAAGACTCCCAGGTTTTATAGTAATATTATAAGTCTTATCAGAAAAGTTCGGAAAGTACCAGATTTGGAAGACATGTGATTGTCAAGTTGTGAAGAATCTGATTGAAATATCGTTCTTAATGATTGATATACATATCTACATGTGAAAAATACCTACTAGATTTTTTATTTTAGTACATGTTACGTGTCTATGTCTATGATAGTACTGTTAATTAAGGAGTGTATCGAACTAAATAACCTTTTAACAGTTTTCGAATCTCTGTGATAATAATACTTACAATGCTTCTCTTAGAACCTATTATAACATATTATATTAATCCTTATTGGTATTACTGACTAATCATAAACTAAAATAAGATTTTTTCATTCATTCTACATCATAAATTTGTTCAAAATAATTTTGACCGCTGCCAAGTATGGAGCGGCCGCTCAGTGCGGCGATAAGCGACGAGCGAATGGCACTAGAATCAAGTAACAAGCGGCGAGCGTTTTACTGAGAAAATAAGCGTTACAGATTTTTTTTATTTGATAGCTGCAACTTACTAGCGGAAAGCGACTTTAAAATCAATGTGACAGTGACTTCTTTACTAGCAGTGTAGAATAAAAGGCTTTAAACTGTCTATTGTCTGTCACCCTGTCCTCTAGTTATTCCATCAATCAATTCCTACAGTTGGATAACAAAAATTCGGCCAGTAATTATGTGGCACCTTCTTTTCCGGTAGGTCATCGTATATTCTTTTGTATATTACCCGCAAGTGGATAATAACAAGGTAGATTCGAACCGATTGGTTACATCTGCAAGGGTTCACAGATTTGTTGTCTTTTTTGTTGCCAAGGTTACTAGTATTTTTTCGAAGTTTGGTTTTTATTTCTTGCAGTTTAATTCTGTAAATTGTATCTACTTTTTTTTTTTTTTTTTTTTTTACTATTGATAGGCACGCGTTTGACCACTATCTCACCTGATGGTAAGCGAGGATGTGGTCGAAGATGGAGCACGCTTGCCTAGAAATAACCTATTCACTCTTGATTTAAAGACTCTGTTATTTAATACTATCCTAATTATCTGTCTCTGCCGTGAATAAGTTAAGTACCTCAAGTGTAACGCGTTTTATTGTCGAACACATCATTATCCGGTGAGATAGTAATTCAATGCGAGCCTGTCATAATGTAAAACAAAACATGGCACGGCTCTAACAGTCACAAGGGTTCTTATTGAGACCTGTTGCAAAATTTGTTGCTTTAGTACCTACATATAATAGTTACAAGCAGAAAGGGACTTTAAAACTGACCAAGTGAGAGTCAGACTCGCGTGCAAAGGGTTCCCAACGATTAATGTTTTTGAACATGTTACTTTAAAAAAGACTGTAAAACAAATACAACCGACTTCCAAATCAAAACACTACAGGGTCTGTTACCCTGTCCTTTAATTAAGCCATCAAGTCGTGCTAGGGTTGGAACACTAACATTCGGCCTGTAATTATATGGCACCTTTTTTTTCGGTAGGTCATCGTATATTCAACCACTTACATCTGCAAGGGTTCACTGGTTTGTTGGTGTTTTTATTGCCAGGGATATTACTGAAACAATATTTTTTTTGTTTCGGATTACACTGATTTTCAAGTATGTATAAATATCGAGAAAATTATTGAAAAAAAAAATTGGCGGTTGCCATTTAACGCACAGTAGTTAGTAATTGGTTACTACGACTAAAGCTTTGATTTGTAGACATTTTTGAAATTAAATTATACTTCGAACATATTAGACTATTTATTAAAAAAGGTTTAGGCACTGGTCTCACAGCCGGCGATCAGCGAGTAGCGAGTAAAGCTTGAAACTCGAAACGAGTTGGCGAAACTTTTCACTCGCTACTCGCTGAGTAGCGAGTGAAAAGTTTCGATAGTTTTGACGCTCGGCTTTCAGCGAGTGCTTTTGTGTGACGGGCTTTTACTCGCAATACTTGCTCCGACCCGCACTATAGATAAAAATTACCGCTGTTTGGTGAGTTCTGACCGCCAAGCGAGCATCGCCGAGCATGTGTCGCAGAGCGAGTACGATCTTTGATAGCTCTTATTGCTGCGGTCAAGTAGAGGTAAGAGCCGCTCGCCGGTAGTGTGAACAGCCAGCTATCGACTATGAATGTATGTTTCTCTTTTACTCACACGAGATCATATCTTTTGTCCCTTTCCTCAGCAAGCAAATAGTCGATAGCTACTCGCTTCCTCGCCGACGGTGAGACAAGTGTCTCACTAACAGCTCCTGTATGAAGCGTTTCTTAGGATAAGAGATATTGCTTACAATTGTTTATTTACCTTAAACCAAACATTGGTATCAAATACCAGAAAACATGGATTTTGTTGTAAATTCATTGGATATTGGCTGTATACTGTTAGGTTAGGTTTTATCTCGGAGAAAATATTCCATGAAGAACTTCTAGACAGAAGTACTCGTAGAAGTTATTTGCTGTAAACTTATTGCCATAATAATACAATAATTATTTCGACTCCAATCAGCATGTTCTAGACGCTCTAGAACTCTCTTTGTTGAAGAATCAATTTTCATTCAAGTAAACCTAGGACTACCTTCATTTCTTTGCGTCTTCTTCGTCAAATTCAAAGCACGTTTGTATAAAATAGCGTTCAGTGATGATACCGCTCATTGTTACACCATCTTTTTATTTAGGCTTCTGTTGTAATTCCTTAAGACTTAACATCTGGGGCAGAGGGCATCCACAGTAGTCCTGCATCGCGAGCTCTTGAGCTTCACGTTTCACTTCGCTCCACGTAATTCCGATGCTCGTCGCTATACCAAGACGGTGCGCGCAGATTTGACGAGGACGGCCAACCTTCCGTAATTTGTAATTGAGTACTATAAAGTATATTTTTATTCTTAACATAAGATCGGGCCTCCAGTTGGCATTTAGTTAAGAGCAGGAATGTTAGGTAACTCTCTAAATATTTTCGTTGCATCGTGTGGTGACCTACAGCTAGGTGGGAATTTCAAGCGCAACAGTTCTAGAATGCTACGTTAAATACCTTTATTTCAAGCACGCTAACCATTTATCCAGGCTATGTAATACATAATATCTTATATACTGTATGGCTGGGAATTAAATAACACTGGTATAAAAGCGTTCCATCTTTTTTAAACGAATCCATGTTTTTTGTTGCGTTTCACTGTATTGGAAGATTTGAGTCGGGTTTTCATTTGTATAAAACCGAGTTTTGGAGCACGTTATTTGTTTTGTTGAAATTTTTTCTGAAAAGAAATATTTTTTCAGCATTTCTTTTATCGGTCAGCAGGTTTACATTATATTTCCAATTTCAGTAACACTGACGCCTACACTAATATCAATCGCTTTTAGCAAAATATTGAAATGTCAAAATGATTCAATACGTTTCAGTAGGTATTCTCGATTCTTGCACATGACTACTGTCGAGGTACAAAACTACTACTACTACCTACTACTTGGAGATCCAATTCAAAGTTTTAAACTTTAGTTGAAGTACTTTTACTTTTCTGCAGCGCCAGCAAATTACACTCGTTTAAAGTTAAGCCAAGAAACACAATATCGCTTCGTACGAGAACTAATTAAATATTATTTAGATGAGCAAACAAACTAACGAGTTACATCCGATGTAAAGCCCGGATATGTGGAGAGAAAACAAAGCGCTGAGAGTCGTAATTTGTAGTTTCTCGTTACCTACCGTGTTTAAGGCGTTGTAAACTTTATTTATCAAGTTCGTAAATTTAGGGGAAAATAGACAGTAAAATTATAATATCGGTTGGCTACTTTTACCTACCCTTGCATATTTTTGAATGTTAAGACGGTTGCAGACTTTATAGCAAAATAGTAACAGTCACACGGATCGATTTTCAAGCTTAAACAGCGCTTGCTGAGGTCAGTCCGTGGATGGGTGACCATCTTAACATCGAATTTCATCAGTGTCTCGAAAATTATGTTATGCTGTTGGTCTTTAGAAGTTCTTGGATAGTCCTGACTGGTGGCCAAAAGCCAAGAAAACTTGTTAGATTTCTTGGCTTTTGACCACCAGTTAAAACTACGGCCCTCTAAACTATGCCCCTCGGCACGATCGGTGTTCCAATCGTGCCGAGGGGCATAGTGTTACCCTATTACTTGTCTTTGGAGGTCAGATATTTTGCGCTCCATGTAATATACCGGTATCCGGTTGGACTTGTAGCTGACCTCAATGTAATAGGCTAGTTTTCACCATCAATAAATTGCAAATCTATTAAGTCCGTAAGTTGAGAGTAATTAAGATTAATGTTAGAAACATAATATTCATCACACAATAATCTGTCAAATTTAATTTTCATCTTTATCACTAACGCATTAGGTTCAAGGTTGATTGGGAAAATTTGACAGTGACGGGTAGCGTGATGTGCTTTCTGATGCTGCTAAAGTGGCCTTTTTAGACCCGCTGTTTCGTCGCAATTTTTTGTTTATGTGAGAAAGAAATACGAGTCATATATTTTTTGGAAATCTACCTGACGTACTGATTCGTTTTTTTCTTCAGAAAAATACTATTGAAAAGGCTAGGCAGATTGCAGCCTGGGGGGCTAGTCTCTAAGCCCGAAGTCCGTAGTTTCGGGCTTACTTGCGGTCGTATTCTACTCCGTATCACCTAACCACTAAGAATTAATGACAACACGACTTGATAGTTACTGTAAAATCGTATTGTCTTTCATTCTTAGTTCAGGTTTGGGACTAATTGTAAGTCCTTAGGTGATACGAAGTAGAATACGCCCGCAACTAAGCCCGAAACTACGGACTTCGGGCTTAGAGAGTAGCTCCCCAGATCCGAACCTACTGATGCTAAGTTTGTATCGCTTACCAGTCTCTGGCTATTAGTGAGTTGATGGTCTTCTCCTTCTCGTGTGGGCAGTAAGGTCTATCGAACCCACACATGGTTTATTTGATGACCGCAGCCGGGACCGACTTATACGTGCCTTCCGAAGCACGGAATCATCTTTTTATCAGACAATCAGGTGTTTTAAGCCTGCAATGTCCTAGAAAAACTGGAAATCAATTTGTATGCTTTTATTTTCTTTATCCCGTGGAAATCGAACCCAAGACCACAAGGCAAATGACTAAACGGCTCGACTACGGAGGCAGTTGAGTCAATGCTGCTGTCATCTGTTAAAAAATGAAACCGGAAAAATAGCTAGTTTACGAGCCAGACTTAGAAAGATAGGTATAATTTCTTTGTGTGGGATCGGGTCGTTTGGAACCATCAATCACAAAAAAGGTACAAAAATCATTTTCCATAGCCCGTTTCGCCACTTGTGCCCATCTCAAACATTCTCTTTGAATAAAACAAAAACGGAATAAAAGGAAAAGAAAGCTGAATTATGAATATTGTGTGGAACACTCGACATTGTTCTTTTTACCTTCGTTTGATCGTAGTAGGAGGTTCGTAGTCCCGCGTCAATCAAAAACCAGAAAAAGTGTTCAAGCGACCGACAGATCAAAAACACAGGTAGTACATCTGTTTGTGTATTTTTTTTTTAATGATGGGTTTGAACTTCTAACTTCTAACTTTGAAGAGGTTATTGTTGAAAAAGATTTTAGACTTCTCTATACATCTAAGGTTTTCGAGATTTCAATAAAAAAATTATTTGTAAATTTTTCTCTGTTGATTCATGGCCACAAGCGTTTACTGCAAGAATCGCTCAATTATTTATCGTGTCCGTTCTCCTGAACGACGACCATTATCGAACATTTTACGCTAGATTTAACTCGGACTCTCTCCCACAAAAATGTCTTTTATTCGAATTTGTCGCAATGGTCTGCTTAGTAGGCAAAACTGCCATCGTTCGCGAGGCATATCTTATGACTTGACAAGTCATCCCAATGAGGGCTATCGCGTTTGAATTCACCGCTAGAAGCGCTAGTGTAGCGTGAGGTCGTGTGAAATTTCACTGTTGGTTAGCTTTTGACTCAAGTTTATTCACTTATTTGTTTTGATTTTTATGAATATTTTACTAATTAACAGCCTGACTGTAGCAGATTAAGTTTTGAATTCATTCATTGTGAATGAGTCCTCGTAACACGCTGCAACACTATTTATGTTGTATTAAATCGCACGTTTACGGCATACATATAGAAAACATATGTATGTTTCTTCTAATTTTGTTCCCATGCACGTAATAACAACTTTAATGCCATGATTAAGGACCATACAGTGGCACCAACGGGTGAGTACAAAAACAGTACGGTGGTGGTCCGAGTGCTCATCGAGTTTTTCGTGGAATCTGCAAGCAGCTAGTCGACTCTTCACGTAACCAGAGGGCAACGAAATAACATTGCTATTCAACGTGGCAATGCCGCCAGTGTTCTGGGTACTTTCCTCTTTGCCAGCAATTTGGAAGAATTTTTCGATGCCCTATGAGTTCTTCCCTTCCTCCTTTATACTTCACTTTTTATTCACTTGCACATTTAAGCGAGAGACAAATTGGTCCCATGTATGCAACGCATTATGGTAGCCAGCTAGGTAGTATTCTGTAAATAACTATTTCGATATCGAGCTTCACCTGAGTGGCAAAGCTCACAAAGTGAGCTTTATTACACACAACATAAAGGTCTTATGTTTATACGAATTTGATACTCACCTCGGATTCAGCTGTTGAGACACAAAAATTTTGTTATAGAATAGGGTTAGTGGACTCTTGATTTTATATGAAAAACTATGCAATAGAAACACACTTATTGTATGCAACGCAATATGCGATACCATACGTTACGTACGTCAGACCAGTGTGTCTATCACTTTATATATTACGTAAGCATCGGTATAGTTCTTCTCTTTCTGAATTCAAAATAGAATAGAATAGAATACTCTTTATTATGTACACCTTAGAAGTTACAGAAAAGATAGATGAAGAAAACATTACATAGTAATTAATAATAATAATTGTAGTACAAACATATGGAAACTTGAACACAACTATGACTACGATTACGTCACGTAGGAAAAATCCGGGTAATCGAGACATGGTTTTTGTTGTGTTAATGTAATAATAATATACCTTTTTATGATTTACTACTGCATAATAAACATGAAACCAAACAAAAACATTCAATGACTATTTTCTATCAGTGTCTTCGTTCCTCGATAAGTTTCCCGCAGACTTCCATTTGTCAAGGATTTACGTAGGTCCGATCCACAAGGCGTCTGCTGTCTCCACTATGCCATCGTCCCAGCTTTTATGTTGCCTTCCTTTATTGTTTTTCGATCTATCTTCATTTAATTATTTTTGGGAGGAAATAATAAAAGAAAATTGACGATGACGATATTTTTTGCCCTCTGTAAAATTTATTTCTGATTTTGCTTTGACACAAACCCCACCACCCAAGGCTTACAGGCATACATTTTTTCGACAGTTTCCATTTAAAATGCTTATAAAAATTCAAACGAATCGGAAATTCTTTTGCACTAACATTTGGCAACGTACTTTATGTAACATACCAACATTAAATAAACAATGTGAAAGCTTTTAAAATAATTAATTATCCCGGCTTACCAGAGCCACGCATCCTTTCATTAACGTATCATATTGGCTTTCATTAAAATTGAAGGTATGTTAGCAAATAATGTAATTAATGCACTCAACGCGATATTTGCATGTTGGGTTATAATTTATAGGCACTTATAGATCAAAGGTAGGTTTTGTTGGGGTAATTAACTACGTACTTCCTGTTTTTATTATACTAGTTGTCCCGCGCAACTTCGTCTGCGTCACAATTTTCATTACTGCTCTGCTCATATTGGTCTTAGCGTGATGATATATAGCCTATAGCCTTCCTCGATAAATGGGCTATCTAACACTGAAATAATTTTTCAAATCGGACGAGTAGTTTCTGAGATTAGCGCGTTCAAGCAAACTCTTCAGCTTTATATGTATATACTCGTAAGTACGAGTATATAGATTTCGGCTCAGCGAAACTAAAATGGCCACTTTAGCATAATCAGAAAGAACATCACGCTACCTGTTACTGTCAAATTTTCCCAATCAACTTTGAACCTAATGCTTTAACGATAAACCAAATGTTTGACTGGTTGTTGTGTGGTTAATATAATGATTCTAATACCGTAGCCGTTTTAGGCCCGCTGGTCTGTATATGTATATTCATTACTAGTGCACTTCAACACACGAAGAGGGACTATGATGTGGCATAAAGGTGAATTTTACAAAATCCCTCTTTTTTGTTTATCTTTGATTCCTGCTATCCTTAATGAAGAAGAAAACAAAATGACAATCTATCAGCAGAAAAGATTGATGAAAAATTGGGCTTGACCTCGTGACATTTCGGTAGCTAGCACGCGCTCCCAAATACTGTAGGCACATTTTGACTTTCGGACAGTTGTTAACGCTGGTAGAACGTCACTTTGCGTAAGCCCGCGTTCCAGCTGGATGTCAAACTCTTAATCTGTACACAGCCTCCTACGTGAGCGTCCATATCTCAGCACCGTAAGTCATGGTGAGCAAAACACAGTGCTTGTAGAGGCGGGACTTCAGACATTGCTGAATTTTGGCAGACTTCATCTTCATCTTTGAATTTTTGACAGTTGTTAACGCTGATACTCGTAGAACACCACTTTGTGAAAGCCCGCGCTTCCGCTGGATATGTTACGGATTGGGACAGTATTTTTCCAGGTGCCTACCTGTATATTAATTTTCAAAATAGTTACCCAAGATAACATATATGTACGTAACCAAAATGAATTTTGCACAGTTTTATTGCTCACACGGCCTTTTTCCTGTAATCCTTACTATCCTCACTAATATTATAAATGCGAAAGTAACTCTGTCTGTCTGTCTATCTGTTGTGCTTTTACGCCAAAACTACAGAACCGATTTAAATAAAATTTGGTAGATAGATAGTCTAGAGCCTGAGAAAGGACATATGCTACTTTTTATCCCAGGAATATGTTCCCTAGGGACCACGCGGGCGAAGCCGCTGGCAACAGCTAGTTATATTATAACTTAGTCTCAGACCCGCGCAATTTCGTCTGCTTCACATTTTTCATCAATGCTACGCTCCTTTCGGTTGTAGCGTGATGTTATATAGCCTTTCTCTATACACACATCAAAAAAGTTTGCGATCACTAGCATAAGCAGTTATTTAGCACGTACCTAAGAGTTGGTTGTCTATATCTAACTGCAGCTGTTTGTTACTTTTAATGCCTCTTGTACTTTTAACCAAAGCGCTTTTCAGAAACAGATGTGGCTTAAGAATAACAGGCGTACGGATCGATCTGCAAGGTTAAGCTCGTTAAGCCGTTGGTCCCGGCTGTCATTTGTAGATCTTTGGCTGTCGCTACGGATTGTCAGAAACCAGTAAATCTGACTGAAGTACAGTGTTACCCAGTTAATGGGTGTGAGTGGAGGTCTGGTAGGCAGCTGATCCACGTAAAATACTGTTATTCATCTGAATCCGATTTGACTGGAAGCCGACCCCAACATAGTTAGTAAAAGGCTGGGCAGGTGATGATATTTTATACGACACGGACCATTTATCAAAGGCAAACAAAATTAGAAGCATAGAAAGTCGTGTTAGGGTTCGGTACCCGAGGGGTTGCCAACATAACCTTATTACTAAACCTTTACTTTTTGCCCGTCCGTCTGTCTATCAGAGGGCTGTCAAATTTTACACAAAACCAAAATAAGATAATAAGAAAAGAGTTAATATTGCATGTAATATTTTTTTATTTAAAATATAGTGGAACATGAGCGGACTGAATGCCACAAGGCATATGAGCGGACTGAATGCTACAAGGCATTCTCTACCTACCAGTCAACCTTAGGTGACTACACTTTTTCGTAAACACTCCTACTTTCATGATTGTTATCTAATGCTCACTAAAACGAGACTTCTAAAGAACTTTACCAAAGAAGACTAAGCACAAATCAGTAACAATCTGTTTCTCCAGCCGTTCAATTATTACGAGCTACGAAGCAGGAGCAAAAGGCTCGAGGTTCAGTTCCGTCGTACAATGTTGCATTATCAATGACCGTCGGAACGTTACGAGTAAAGGCCCAGACCCATCGCGGCGCATGCTGTGTATGATTACGCGGCGCATTTTAGCTGCGTGGATTCATTTGTGGGTTTACGTTTCAACAGCTGTACACACTAAACACCCCAACTATGTACAACTGTAGCGTCGCCCACCACGGCGTACTGTGCTGCGATACAGTTGTACATAATCGAGGGTTAATATTCGTGTAATGTGCTCTGTTTGCACAGCGTGCATGGGCGTTGGCAGCGTTGAGCTATGTGAACGCCATATTCGAGCAAGCCACGCATGTACTAATGACGTCAATTGATGTGCAGCGTATTCGTGGTGCAGTAGACATAATCAGTCTGTGCCTTAATGCTTATACAGTCAGACACACGTCAGAAGTAACACATAATGCTGCATTTACACAATCGTGTTCGCTATTCGCCTCGTCATTCTTCGAAACATTCGACGAAACATTCGTATACGAGTGCCGTCGCGAACTACTGTTCACACATTGGCGGGGTGAATTATTTTGACATTCGCACACGAACACGCAGGACGTGACAATAATTGCGGCATGCGCGCTACATCTTGAATGAATGAGTTTATACAATCCTTACTAATAATTAAAAATGCAAAAGTAGTTAAGTCTGTCTGTCGCGCTTTCACGCCAAAGCTATTGAACCGATTTAAATGAAATTTGGTACACAGATAGTCTAGAGCCTGAGAAAGGACATAAGCATGTTTATCCCGGGAGTATGCTCCTAGGCACCACGCGGGCCAAGCCGCTGGCAGAAGCTAGTTATTTATATATTCTGCGTAAAAAGTAAAAAAAAAAACTAGCCAAGTGCAAGTCGGACTCGCGTGTAAAGGGTTCCGAACGAATAATTGTCTTTTAACATGTTATTTTAACACTACAGATTTCTTATACGAGTAGGTTTTACTACTACAGATTTCTTATAAGCAAAGGGCTATTATCTCCATTTTTTTTCAAAATTTTAGAAGATATCTGGGGGGGAATGGTGTAGTTTCGTCTATTTTCTTGAATAACTTCAAAACCATTAACTATAAAATCATGAAAAAATATTATTAAACACCTCACAGTAAGCCCTTTCATTTTGTCTACACGTCCTGTTGGGTCGGGCGCTAGCTATCAACTGAATGCAGGCGAATGTGTAAACAGTAAGCTCGTGTTCGCCATTCGTGCCCTTTGATTCGCGTCCGTAAAACCGCTCCTAACGCGAACACTCGAATCGCGAGGCGAATAACGAGGCCAATAGCGAACGGACTGTTACATATGCGTGTTCGTTATTCGCCTCGCCATTCGCCTCGCGATGCGGTATAACACTAAAACTGCTCTTACAAAACTCGCCACGGATCTCGTGTCTGCCAGCATAGCACATGTCCAAGTAGCAATATGCATATTTGTGCATTTTAATTTACACATTCGTGCGAATCGCGAGGCGAATAACGAACACACATATGTAAACAGTTCGGAACCCTTTACACGCGAGTCCGACTTGCAATTGGCTAGTTTTTTTACTTTTTACGCAGGATATATAAATAAATAGCTTCTGCCAGCGGCTTCGCCCGCGTGGTGCCTAGGGAGTCCTTTCTCAGGATCTAGAGTAGACTATCTGTGTACCAAATTTCATTTAAATCGGTTCAGTAGCTTTGGCGTGATAGCGCGACAGACTGACAGACTTACTTTCGCATTTATAATATTAGTTAGGATTGTATAAACTCATTCATTCAAGATGTAGCGCGCATCATAGTCACGTCCTGCGTGTTCGTTCGGATTATTCGTTCGGAACCCTTTACACGCGAGTCCGACTTGCACTTGGCTAGTTTTTTTTTACTTTTTACGCAGGATATATAAATAACTAGCTTCTGCCAGCGGCTTCGCCCGCGTGGTGCCTAGGAGCATACTCCCGGGATAAACATGCTTATGTCCTTTCTCAGGCTCTAGACTATCTGTGTACCAAATTTCATTTAAATCGGTTCAATAGCTTTGGCGTGAAAGCGCGACAGACAGACTTACCTACTTTTGCATTTTTAATTATTAGTAAGGATTGTATAAACTCATTCATTCAAGATGTAGCGCGCATGCCGCAATTATTATCACGTCCTCCGTGTACGTGTGCGAATGTCAAAATAATTCACCGCGAATGTGTCATCGAATGTTTCGAAGAATAACGAGGCGAATAGCGAACACGATTCTGTAAATGCGGTATGAGGGTATTTTGTATCGTATTCGTCAAGGCAGAAAAACGACTTTAAACACCATTTTCATTTCTGAGCCTGGGGAGTTAATCACTAAGCCGGGTCTAAGGTCCGTAGTTATGGGCTTTTTCGTGAGTTTTTTTTTGTAATCTGTAATAAAAAAATACAGATTTAAAAAACTCATGAATTAGTATTTTTTAGTAATAATCTAAATTTTTTACGACATATTGTTTTTTGCCTAAGTTACTAACAACGGTCAATATCTTACTGTGGTTACTGCTACTAAATAAAGGCACTGTTACGAGTAAAAGAGAACTGACATTTGGTTGACTGTACGTACTATGCGGTAACATAAACGAGCCAACTGTTGCGCTTCCTGCAGAGTGGCTAATTTATATTGAATAGACCTGCCAGGCATAACAAGGTAGATAGTTTATAGGTCATTCCAGCTTCTGTATATATATTTTCTTGTGGGATTTTAGACAGGTTTGATACATGGAAGAATATTTATCGTGATTCAAATAATAGGAGGCTTTTAGTTCGGTGTTTTATTGTTGACAAAATACTTGCGTTTCTTTGTAATAAAATAGAATACTCCATAATTATCATATACGTTAAAGATAAAATAGATGATGAAAACATTACATAGGCTGACACAATTTGCGGCCTTATCGCTAAAAGCGATTTAAAAGACAACCTTATGGAGGATTTTAAAGGGGAAAGGAAAGACAGTACTGTAGGTAGTTTTAGGTGTACTGTTTTACTATACGAGTACATATAGATACAACTAGCACTTCGCCCGCGATTTAGTCCGCGCTGTTTTCTTAAGGATCTCTAATTTTTTTAAATAAATTATAGCCTATGTTACTTCTCGATAATTTAGCTCTCTATTGGTGAAAAAATGGTAAAATTCGGTTCAGTAGTATTGGAGCCTATTCTAAAAAAACAAAAAAAAAATCCTTTTTGGTTTTGCTTGGTTTTTTGACTTGCCAAAAATATTCAAATAAATCTTCTGGATCACATTCTCTGAGAGTCAAAACGACATCACAATCCACCTGGGGTATTACATGGCCACTGTTATACCATTAGGATTCCGTTGTGAAAAAGGGATAATCCGATACGTTTTATATAGCTCCGTCTCCCTTCCACACTGTACCTAATTATGACTTGAATCTGACAGCCATAAATAAAATTATTTAAAAAAAACAGACTTCAAAATAGTATAATTAATAAGTAAAATGGGAGGAATAAAACAGGCTCGTGGCTAATTAATAATAGCCGCACGGGTCGATCTTAAAGGTTAAACAACGCTTGCCAAGGTTGGTTACCATCTTCTTCTGTGGATGGGTGACCATCTTAACATACCGATTTTCCTCCGTGCCTCGGAAAGCACGTTAAGCCGTTGGTCCCGGCTGTCATAAGTAAATCTGACTCCAGTCTTACCAAGAAATACCGTGTCACCCAGTTAATGGGTTGCGGAGGTCTGGTAGGCAGCCGCTCCACGTAAAACACTGGTATTCAGCTGAATCCAGTTTGACTGGAAGTCGACCCCAATATAGTTGGGAAAAGGCTTGGCAGATGATGATGCAACTAAGTCGTAGTATGCCATACGAGTACTGTTGAACACCCTACATACCCTGCCTAACGCATTAAGGCTGGCACCGACCTCAAAAATATACATAGTTAGCATAGCTTAGGTAGGTACCTACTCGTAGTCAAGATATTTATTTAAGATTGATTTTAATCTTAAACTTTAATTTCTCCCTTTTTAGTTACCTATTATTTTACACAGTTTTGAAGTCGGTATTTTTTTTGTAATTACATTTTATTTCTTAATTTTTTTTTTAATTTCAGTTGTAATTGAAACAAATTTCTTAAAAAGTATAAGTACTTATTCCTACGATATTACCTACTGTGATACATGAAGTGACGAACCCATTTTTATGTTGCCATCTATCGACTACACGATTATTTTTTAAATTGCTAATTTAAGCCATTGTTTGATATTTACATCGAGATTAATCAGCTAGAGCCGAAGCTGCATGTAATTACAATTGCTATTGAAACAACATCCATAATGGCATGTTTTAGAATTACGCCGTTAAGGCTGCCTGTCCATTTGCGCGGAGCGAGGTAGCGTGTCTGACATTTCAATTAATTTCTGGCAATTTCCATTGGTTATAACATTTCTTAACGTCACGTTTCTATCTCTATCTCAAAAACTTCTGGACCCGTTTTGATGAAACTGGCACTGTTCCCTAATATATCGTCATACATAGTCCGACTAAAATGATTTTTTTGCAATCTGACTTATAGTTTTTGAGAGATGCGTTTACAACTTTTGAAATTTGGCGCATATGTTTAGAAGCTGCTATAGACTAACATATACAAAAAACTGCAATTCTGTCAATTTTACATACATACAGGTCGAAATGATAACCTCCTTGTTTTTGAAGTTGGTTAAAAAACGTCATTATTGTAAAATTATTTTAAAGATATTGATAGAAGATTGAAGAAGTCAGGAGTACTTACCTGACTTCTTGGTTTTAAAGATCAGTATTTTAACATTTTAAAGATTGAAGTGTAAAATTCATAGGTACTTGTCAGTATAGAAAATATACTCCATAAAAATGGACTATGATTATCTTCTACGTTCGGGATGCTAATGTGCCAACTGTTGCATTTCCCCCTCTAGGAAATGCAACAGTAGTTATTATACAGTGCATAGTTACTTAACCTAACAAGGAAACTCGTTTTGCACACTTGTTAAGATTCTCAATTTTCATGTTGAAAATCTCTCCGATATATTTTTTCTCGGTTCATCGTAGACTGTGTCTCTGTCATTTCTGACCTAAACTAGAGTCAAGAGCAGACCCATTTCAAATAAAATAAAGTCCCATGTAAGAGGGAGCGAGCCCATTGTAATCAACCGGGCACAAAACAAAGCTCAAGAAGACCCTATATTTGGCACGATTTCGAACATATGTTAAGAAAGAAAAATGAGTGAATGAGAACTAAAAGAAGAAGAATGGAAAGTATATAATAAATAAATAATGGAAGAAGTAAACATGTTACGCCGATCCCAAGTATCAATAGACTAGATACGAGTAGATAACGACGAGATGACTATGATTCAGTACATTCATAAATCTTTTTTTTTTTTCAGGTCTTCGTCGACATGGAGGTGTATTACCATCCACCATGTGGTGATCTACGTGGCGACCCATACTTCAAAGCGGAGATGATTTCTTTCAAAGGCTCTTCGTACAACTTACCAATAGTCCATGGCTCAGGACCAGTGCCAATCCATGGAACTGAAGTACCTCCAAAAGCGCACAGTTCTTCAGGAGCTCACAGTTCTCAAGGAGCTCAAAGTTCCCAGGGAGCGCACAGTACCCAGGGACCGCACATTTCCCAGGGAGCGCACAGTTCCCAGGGAGCGCACAGTTCCCAGGAAGCGCACAGTTCCCAGGGAGCGCACAGTTCCCAGGGAGCGCACAGTTCCCAGGGAGCGCACAGTTCCCAGGGAGCGCACAGTTCCCAGGGAGCGCACAGTTCCCAGGGTGCGCACAGTTCCCAGGGAGCGCACAGTTCCCAGGGAGCTCATATTGTCCAAATTCATGGAACCCAACCACAGGCCTGTGCCTCAGGCTACGCTTCAACACCTGGGTCCTCTCGCAGTTCCATGGCAGGGACCTCTCCTAAGGATTCAGATGACAATGTATTGGAAGATGTGGAACGTAATATAGCTTCCCTTGAGCAATCAATCCGTGATAGAGAGGTGTGCATCGATATGGAGTTCCCCCAAGAAGAGACGCGCACCCATAAGCTGAAGTCAGTTGGCAAACGTTTTCTCAGGTAAGGGGCTAATCCAAAGTAAACTCTCATAGATTCTGTAACCAATCTCTGAAATTCTTTTCTCTCCCAACAGATTAAGTTAAGCTAAGATTACCGAAGAACAGATTTTTCGTGAATCTTAGCTTAGCTCGCTTAAAGCTTATTAAGAATACTTATTTCAAGTTATGCAAGACTCCCACTTTTACTCTGAATTGTATGGCTTTAGACTACAAAAACCACATCCCACATGCAAGGGATTGTAAATAATGCTCAATTAGTCTGAAAGTAGGTTAAATATAAATAAACCCTTGATTCGATGAAGATTAGCACAACCTGTGGCCGCAAACACACACTTCATTTACTTATGAAATATTCACGACTCGCGAACGCCTCTAGAATATTTAAATATGCTTAAACATGTTTGTATTCACGGAATGGAGACGATGTCACACGTGTCTCTATTTATTACAGCGAATTTGAAAACAGTCTTAAAGTTGGAAACTGAATTTTTGCAACACATTTTTAAAATATCCTATGCCAAATGCTTTTGAAGTGGTGGCGTAACTTGAAGTTGGTAATTCATCGCACCTTTGCAATTATTGTACAAACGTTTTATGTTATGTAAAAGTAACTTACTGTATGGAAATTGAACCACTGCATACTACATACATAGGTGTCCATGTTAACTACATAGAAGCTTTCAAACAACTACAACATCAGTTCATCCCTAGGCGCGGATTTACCCTGGGAGCAGATAAGCTCGTGGTGGAGATGCCTGAGCGCAAACGCCCCTCAACCCTGAAGACAGTCAAGACATTCATGCGCCTTGGCAAAGTTCGTCCTGCCCGAGGAAGCAGCGATGAGGAACAGGGCTTGCTTGAGACTCCTGGACCCTCGACGGAACCAGACCGCCCCACAAGTCAGACCTCAATGTCTTCTGACGAAATGATAGTCGATGTACATTCCCCGACTGATCGAAAGATTAGAAAGACGTAAGTTTAATATTTTTTATATTTTTTTTGATATTTGAACCTTTAATTATGTTTACCAGTCTCCTAGTACTGCATACCAACTACGACTGCAAGTGGACTGCACAGTTGGTTTGCAGTTTCAATACAGTAATGACCACTAAAGTAGAATTTGAAGCTGGCGTAAACTTTATATAATATGCTGTCCATCTCTAACAAGTTTGATGTGTACATTTTTTTTTTCCTTCTTTATTGCTAGACTCTAAGAAATCTTTGTAAATGGTCTACGTGTGATAAATGTTATTTTTATTTGGCCTTAGACGCACTGTCATCGAGACTGGCATCCCAACAGCCCTGAAGGCTGCTGACTTTCAAGTCTGTGTGACTGTGATCGAGGCTCGGCAGCTGGCCGGCCTGAACATGGACCCCGTGGTTTGCGTGCAAATCGGGGAGATTCGCAAGTACACCAGCGTCAAGGAGAGCACAAACTGTCCTTATTACAACGAGGTAAGGTTCAGTTTAGACCCAAGTAGCTAATTGTGGATGGGAACTGTTTGTGTTAAATAATTTTGACCGCAATAGCAGAACATGTGTCACAAATTTTGAGTGGAACTCAATGATAGTGTCCTGTACTTGTTTGTTTATTGTAAACCTACCTACAGTCCTACCCATACTGCCATAACACAGTAATTAATTGTAGAATATACAACTGAACTCAATAAATATATCAAAATACAAAAACAAACCTATTTTGTAAAACAAATAACAAACTTAAAATTAGTTCCTTAACTTCCAACTAATCCATAATAAAAAAGACCACGCGATAAAACAACAAACGAACAGCGGTAAAATAAGAACTAAGTACCAAGACCTCCTTTGTTGTGGAAGCAATAGTGTATGTTTCATATTTAAGATTATGATCCATATATTGTGGCGTACACTTGGCACGTTTTAGATTAACAACATGTTGGCACAACATTATATTATTATCCCAATTTCTGTACAGACCAAAATACACTGAGCTCGAATTGAGTCGAGGATTACGCGAACGTAATGGGTTGATCCAGTAGATCTTGACAGTAATTAATGTACATACAAGTTATTTGAAAATGTCAGATCTACAACAGAGGAATGCACGACATTATTTTAAAACAAGAGTATTTTTGTGTCTTTAAGGTCCAATTTCACAAAAACTTTACTAAGATTTTCTTGCTAACACTAGGTTGTAAAATAAATATGCATAATTCGTCCCTGTTCGCCGCTTTTTCGGAGTCAGTAAGATTACTCTGGCCGATACAAGCGGCCCTAACAAAGTTAGGAGTACCTTACTAGTGTACGTGTCCGAGAGTCTATTCCTCCAACGGACTATGACCTACCTAATTTTCTGCTGTCAGTGCCTCATACCCGAAATCAAAGATACAAGCTGCAACTGATGAGCTCGTTTTTAAAAAAACCTTCAGTTTATCATAACTGCAAGGGCATATTATACAGGTAATGGCCAATTACTTTTTTGAACATCTAACAAGCAATGCTCTCAAAAGGCTCAAAATAAGTACAATACGACTCTGATCCTCCTACGCTTCGATTGAACGATTGTTACAGTCTCCAGTCATGCAAAATACAATAATAAGCATCATCCAAGCAGACGCCAAAAAACTCGTATCACGGCAACTAGTTGGCGACAACTTCTTTTCTAAGAAAATTCTCATTATAAAATATTTGATTGAACATCTAAGCTACGCCTCTGCAAAATGTTACGCTTCAAAATATTTTTAACAAAATGAACTTTTTTGTCCACAGTACTTCGTTTTCGATTTCCACATGGCCCCGGTAATGCTGTTTGACAAGATTATAACGCTTTCGGTAAGTGTTATATTTTATTAACATTGATCTGATAAGCGACGGATTTATTTGGCGCAAAGCGAATATATATACACACGTGCCAAAATAACTATGATTATTCAGCTAGCGTTGTTTTTAATTATAATAGATGTATACAAAATGACAGCTTGGTGTAATAACAAATTGGATCCTAACATACTTGTAAATTGGGCAATTTTAAATCGCGTAGGCAGTGCTACGAAATCGCGTAGCACATAGCTACTATCGAGTATCACGTGGTCGCGAAGATGCGTAGCGAGTTGGCTGGAAAATGAATGAGGTAAGTTTAAAAAGGTTGTATCGCGTAATATAATTAATAACTTATTTATGTTAGTTATAATAATTAAAATATCCTCGCTAATTCAAAATAAATTCAAGTTTCGTTAACTAGAGCAACTGCTTGCTAACATTAAATTTGAAAGTGTCGTTAAATATTAATAGCGGACTCCATTAAGCGTAAATCAAAAGGAACGCGTACAATTTCACTAAGCAGCACTCAAATATTTACATCAAGAAAATTTTGAATTCCGGACATCATATTTACCTAAGTACCTTTATTATATAATGCCTTAGAAATTTCTTATGGTATCTCTAACATAGTCTCATTTAACAGGAGAGAAACATTTCATAAATCTTTTAATCGAAATGTATTTATTTGTTTATAGAAAAATTACTAGAGGAAAGTCACCAAATATGAAATAGTATCCTAATATGGAATACCTTCATTTCTCTAAGACTAAGTATGAAACGCAACACTCGACCATCTTCTGTTTCATTTGGTCTACTAACTATCGCTCTCACACCATCGAGTCAGTTGCGCGAACGCTTCACGTGTGGCAGGCGTGTTTTGTTTTGTTGTCGTGCCGAAAATTTTAAAGGTAAGTAATAAATGAGTATTACCAGCTGTTATGTTTGTATACATAAGTGTTATGCTATTTAATATATCGGTATTATGTTTATTTCACCATTTTGTGATCTTTTGTCATTAAAATATTGTGAATTGAAACAATATTTAGAAAAGTATGAACTAGTATAAAAATCCAAATATGGACCAAGTAGGTACCTCCTGACTCTGCTGATGCAGAATATATGTTCTGTTCAAGATTTTTTTCCATGGATAAAAGTGGAGAAAGCTTGATTAAATGCTTGATCGCACATTATAATTGTGCTGGTCCAGAGTATCAATCCAAGATCCAAGTATCAATACTTGGATCTGTGACTTTTGCAAGTAATTATGTAACTTCTTTCATTAATCACAATATGTTATATTCATTTAATTGATCTCAAAGATATTAATGTCCATTTTTGTTATTGTTATGTTGATTTATGCTTATATTCCATATATGGGTACCTATTCCATATTTGGTTACTCATTTGTAATATTGTTTTTTGTGTTAGATTTTAATTTGATAATTAATATATTTGATTAAAGGCTGTTAATTACAACATATAAATGTATGACTGATTAGTAAAAACATTAAACTGATTTAATTTATATGAAGTTTTTTTTTTATATCCCAAAAACAAAATGGTATTCCATATTTGGTGACCTTCCTCTATCAATGAACACTCACACGTATAACTTACTTTGTAGAAACAATATAACTTAATATGGTCCCTGCCTGCAGTTACGCTCGTACGTCATATCAGGAAAGTAGTCTAGATACGAGTATGTTCCTTTTTCAGAGTTGGTCCCAAAGTGAATATTGTTCTTTTCCAGGAATTCTTTCACCCACTGAAATTGTGCCAGTGAATTGAAAGTCACCCTGTATAAATTTACATAATTTTATCCGGATAACTTTCAAATTAAAATAATAGACCGTTTCAATGTACTTATGTGTTTAAAACTTTATACTTTAATAACTTTTTTGTTCATTAAATCAACATCTGCAAGCCAGTACTTGGGTTGGTGTTGTATATTATGCTGTTTATTCAAAATCCGTCTGAATTGTGGTCACGGTGACCAATTTCAACGGAGATCAGCCAAGTGCGCAGCAGATATTATAGTGCAGAAATGTTTGCGCAATCACAGGAGGACCAACACGTTAACGTGCTTTCCTAGGGACAGATGTTATTTGTTATATTTACACAAATCGTATGCCTTTTTCGTTTATTATTTTTACAATAGCATTATTTCGTTGAAATTTATCCTCCAACAAGTTCTTCTTCAAGTATAAGTTTAAAAATAAATTACCAAAAATTTTTCCCCAGAAGGAATCTATAAACGTAAACTACCTAAAGAGCAATTACCTGCGTTACATTGAACGTCAATCGACCGTGACGTCCGAATCAATTGCCGGTAATGTAGCTCACTTAAGTAAACTACTTAATCCGCTAAGCTCTTGACATATCCAAGTCAAACATTAATTGATCAATTTGTGTGCCAGCCTAATTCTATCATGAGAAACTTAAGGCGTCGATACCTGAGAAAAGCTGAAGAATATTTTAAAGTGAGAATCACGTCGTCTAAACTTCTAGTTACCGTAACTTTTTGGAAAAAAAAAGTTAAATTAGAATATTTTTTTAATAATTTGATATTATGAATATTTTAGTTTTATTCAGTCTTCGTAGTGTATTTAATTTGTAAAATTATGTTTAACACTGACATAAAAACGATAATCGGACTAAAACCGTATTTTAATTGAATTTACACTATCTAAAAGACAATTTTACTATCTACATTTTGATTTACTGCTATTTTTTAATAGTCTTCGAATAATACCTATGTTAAGTACAAAAAACTACTGAATTTTGTGTCGTGCGCACTCGTTTACCACCCGAAACGAGTGCGCGTTTTTCTTTTAAGGTCGCCGTCGCTGGCGTATGTCGTTGCCTTAAAGAAATGGAATTTACACTATCTAAAAGACAATTAAACTATCTACATTTTGATTTACTGCTATTTTTTAAAAGTCTTAGAATAATATGTTAAGTACAAAAAACTACTGAATTATGTGTCGTGCGGGTGGTAAACGAGTGCGCGTTTTTCTTTTAAGGTCGCCGTCGCTGGCGTATGTCGTTGCCTTAAAGAAATGGAATTTACACTATCTAAAAGATAATTAAACTATCTACATTTTGATTTACTGCTATTTTTTAAAAGTCTTAGAATAATATGTTAAGTACAAAAAACTACTGAATTTTGTGTCGTGCGGGTGGTAAACGAGTGCGCGTTTTTCTTTTAAGGTCGCCGTCGCTGGCGTATGTCGTTGCCTTAATGAAATGGTATTTACACTATCTAAAAGACAATCAAACTATCTAAATTTTGATTTAGGTACTGCTATTTTTTAAAAGTCTTAGAATAATATGTTAAGTACAAAAAACTACTGAATTTTGGGTCGCGCGGGTGGTAAACGAGTGCGCGTTTTGTTGATTCAAGGTCGCGGTCGCTGGCGTATGTCGTTGCCATAAATAAATGGAATTTACACTATCTAAAGGACAATTAAACTATCTAAATTTTGATTTAGGTACTGCTATTTATTAAAAGTCTTAGAATAATATGTTTAGTACAAAAAACTACTGAATTTAGGGTCGCGCGGGTGGTAAACGAGTGCGCGTTTTGTTAATTCAAGGTCGCCGTCACTGGCGTATATCGTTGCCTTAAAAAAAAACATCGAACGGCGAGGGTTGTATGTAAAACAACTTTTTTACATTTTACGTGTCCCCCTCATACGTTATTATTTGATTTATTACATGTAAGTGATGGTAAAATTTTCCGGAATAAAATAAAATTACGAGGCTACAGTTTTTGTTTCAATGTACAAAAGGTTGACTGTAACATCTCACAGGGCCGGACCGAGGTGTTCAGATAACATAGAAACACGCCGCTGCTTCTATAAATATTTACTTAAATTATCCATGCCCTTACATCGGCACCTTAAAATTCTAAATTAAATCTAATTCTTCGTTCTTCGGCGTTTTCTACCTGCCTGTGTAATGTAAGGCTTCTTATGCCAATTATAACAATTTATAAGCTTAATAATACATTCTACCATTATTCTACTCTAGGTTTTGGCTAAAATAGCCTAAGAAAAGGGGTACTTAGGTGTGTAAGTGGTTCATAGTCTTGAACTTGACGTGACACTGACTACATGTATTGTGAACGGTAACGGAGTTTAAACCGAGTGAAATCAGCGATAAATGTTAAAAACGTTTTTACATTTAATAACCTACTGTTAAGTATCGCTGGTTGCAAATAGGTTTCAAATTAAATAAAAAAATAAATAAATCTTTATTTCAGACTATACAGTCCATACATTTAGGGTTTTTGTCAGTAACAATGGGGCTTACTTAAGTAGGTTAGTATTGTAAGTTTACCTATGACTGTCCGGTCTGGCCTCTATCATTTTCACCTGGTTTTCACCTGAGAATACTATTCTTCATTAATTCAATTAAAATTCAATAAACATACGAAGAGGCCAATTTTATTGCTAAAATCTTCCATTATTACTTTGATACCCGCAATTTCCTTGGAATTATCAGTAATTTCCTCCATTTAGAACAACTTGAATGTGCAGCTACCGATTCAAATTCTTGCAAATACATAATTGTGATGGTAGCTCACTAGTTGTCGCCCGCGAACTAAAACAATAACTAGAATCTACCTCTGTACCAGCGGGGTCAAGCATTCGCCCCTGTTCGTAAGTATAGTATCCATATCTTGCCAGCTTATTGTATAAGTTGCTTGTAATAGAGGCGGGCCAATTACCATCACCCAGTCAAAACAGAACTACAGAGTCCGGGCTGCCATTGCCAAATTCCAGATGGGCACCCCAGATATTACTTTATCCTACCCAGGAATCAAACCCAGCTCCTCAAGCGCCGCATTTGCCTTTGTAGGCATAGGTTCGGTTCCTGGACTGCGCGACCGCTGGACCAACACATAACTTGATTACCAAAAAAATATTATCTGCAACTAAACTTGTACGCACCATACAATAGTGCTATTTACTAAAGCAAACTGGTTTATGATGATATATATGTTAGTATATAAGGCCAAAATAGCCAGAAATAAAGCAATTATTATATTATATACGTAATACGTATCTATTTACAAGTTTACCAAAGTTCGGAGATGTCTTGTGACGCGGCATGTAATCCCAAGAAACGGAGACACCGTGGGAACGAAAACTTTGCTGATTAACTATTTTAATTAAAAGGATTGGATTCACGTGGCCGAGTTGGAACTTGTTGGTGTATGTTATAAATAATGTGGCAAGGAACTAAGTTGGTAGAGCCAACGGCGAGAGCAGGGGCGTGTCATTAGCAAATGAGAAGTCATTCTTCAAATAGTTGTCTATTTATTGTGTTTAGACAGTCGTACTAGGTTTATTATAGGGAAATATGCATGAAAAACATATTTATCATCTATTCAGTGTATCTAAAAATATAATACTAACAGTGAAAATAGAATCAAAATTACTCGAAAAACGAATGAGATATAATTATTTTAAACAAATATATCTGTCCCGCTCGCGAAAACGCTGTTTTCTATGACAGCTGTATAAGCGTCATGGACGATGACTTCAAATTTTATATCGTACTTCTCTTTCTAATTGTAATCTTTGAAGCTTTATAACTTCATCGCTGATAAAGGTATTTAAAAATTATTTCATGATTGTTTACTAGAGCTAATAAGTAGTTCATTTTGCAAAAAAAAAATTGCATGCATATTCCCTATTACTTGTTTTTGAGATTTAGATCGTGTATTGTCATTTAAAGTAAACGTGTATTTCAGCTCAATCGGTTGAAGGTATCTGCTTCAAAATTGAGTAGCAAGATTCTACCCAAACATACATACATAACTTGCAAGTAAAATAAAAACTTAAAAAAAACAATTTAAATAAAAGCTTTTAAGAAAATCTAATTTACGTAGTTACACAGGTTTACTGAATACATATCCCGTTCCTACCTAATATTGTTACCATATTTTTTTACGGCACGAGAGTATCAAAATATTTCCTGTTCTAACATTAATATTTAGATAAGCTTAATGGTTCCGTATTCTTATGATTAGCATGTTTATTAAAGGTACTCCGTCACCGGGAGGGAGTGTTTGCGTGTATTGTAACGTTACAAAGTCGAGCTTAACATCAGTGAACGAGGAAAACCGTTTAATACAATGTGCAACACGTAATGATATAATTTTGATACAGCTTGTAACATCAAACGCCATTATCGTTTCTTGTTTAATTTTACACTGGCCACACCAGCAAGTAGTTATTTTTTCCCAGTATAAACCCCCTAGGTATGTATTAAATAAACAAAATAAAAAAGTCTTTTAATTCCTACTAACTAACTACTTTACATTATTTTAAGTAACTTAACGTTATTTACTGATCTTGTTCTTATTTGATTAATACTAATTTAAATTTTAGTAACCTTAAAATACTTAATTTGCTTTAACTGTATTTTTTGTCTGGGTATCTATTAAGACATCTTAAAACCATCATGATAATGGTGTGGGAGGGAGACGGAGTTATACAAGACGCATAATACTATCCTTTTTTAGCACGTCGTAATAGGGCCCCAGGTGTGAAGGCCTATTCTAGACTCAAATCTATCTCTGTGCCAAAATTCATTCAGATCTTCAGCTGTTCTTCCAAATATTGCCATTTTATAGTAGATAAATTACAAAGTCGAATTAACCAATTTTGCTATGGTCAAATGCTCAAAATCAGAACTGAATTGTAACATCACAAGCGAATGCTTGTCAGTCAGGATGGTAGAATTGTAAAGTAAAGCTAAAAATCGTATCTGAAATATTACATTACAGGCGAATGGTCTCAGTGAGGAAGCACCTTTACGAACATGGAACGGTTACACGGTTACAGTGTTCCGGAAAGCCGACTGTCTTACCTTTGCAGCTTATTGGGTACTGAGAAGTTAAAAGACTGAATTGAGCTTCCTATGATGAATCTTAAGAATACTCTCAAGAGCTTTCAGCTGCGTAAGTAGATTGTGCAGTATACTTACAGGTAAATTGATTTTGGATTAAGTGCATCTTCCTTAACGTGAGTGTACCTAGAAGTACGGAATGTATACTTTGCTGCGTCATTGTTTTCTCAAGACCAATTTTCGTAGGTTTCCTAAAACAAAACCGGCCAAGTGCGAGTCGGACTTGCACACGAAGGCTTCTGTACTATATATCTTAACTTTAGTATTTGTTGTTATAGCGGCAATAGATATACACAATCTGTGAAAATTTAAACTGTCTACCTATTACGGTTCTGGAGATACAGCCCGCTGATAGACAGACGGACGGGCGGATGGACGGACGGACAGCGGAGGCTTAGTAATAAGGTTCCGTTAGATACCCTTTGGGTACGGAACCCTAGAAGAATTATGGAGTTTTTGACAGCTTCGCGATTGCGAGAATTTCTTATCTAGTAACCTGTCGGGCAATCCTCGTATTTGTAAGGAGTACTCATCATCATATCAGCTGAAATACGACCATTGCTGGACATTGTTCTCCAAGTGTCGCCACAAGAAACGGTCTCGTGTGTCTTGCATCCATCGGCTACCCGTGCAGCTCACCAGGTCATCGGTCCACCTTATGGAAGCCCACGCTGCATCTTCCGCTACGCGGTGACTAGAACTCCTTAAAAATGTGAGGATTACTTGGGGCCTTATGGATTAATAGTTAGGGTCTGCCACTTGCCACTTCTGCCCAAGGATTTCAAGCATGTCATACAAAATATGACGAAAATGTATCATCCTTATCTAGTACAACAGTATCTGCTGAGATAACGAGTTGCAAGCCAGAACTCAACAGCGGCTCTCCAGACACCCATAGTTCTATAACGTATTCCTACATTAAGAACTCTATTACGCGCGCCATAAGGTTTATGTTCAGCAGTTTACTATCTGATTAATATAAACGAACGGCGGGAGTTAGGCGCATAGTTTCTTACCGCAAGCATTTACTCACGTAGCTTTATACCGTGTGAGAATTTGAGCCGAGACTGTAATATCGTGGTGTTTCTAGCACTTAACCTATATATTTCATATGCTTGTGTCTTGAGCCTTGGTGGTCAGGATCACGACAGTCAACCAGTCCTACTAACGACCATTTCACACGACCGTACAGTTCACAGTACAGTTTTTCACGAAACCTGTAAAAATAATTTGTGTGTTCACACACAGCAGTTTGCATCCTGTTTTTTTACGGAAGAGCAACGGGCAGTTGAGATAAGACCGCATCCTACAAAATACCGTATGCAGGAACGGCCCAGTGGGCACGGCCAAGAGCGGACTCTCAGACGAAGTGTTTCGTAATAAATCGAAAAAAACACGTTTCATGGGTTAGAACCTCCTTTAATTTTTAATTTAATTTTTGTCTTATTTGTTCACGGACAGACGGCTGGACGGACAGAAGAGGCTTAGAAATAGGGTTCCATTAGTTAAAAAAACGTCCGGGGGAGAGAACTAAGAATTATTTGAACTACGAGAAAAACTCATTCATTACCGTCTGTCCTATTTGAATGCTGATGGCATGGTCAAGCTTGTTTTAAAAATAAAACGTCATTCCCATGGGAATGTAAGCGGAAATTACAGACTAGCTACGATCCTTTCACGGTGGTTTTGTTTCAGCGTCCACTGTCATACAGCAATGCTGCGCAAATTCGTTATTTTCCATTTAGACCACGAGTAGGTTAGATTAAGACATTGAAATGTAACGAATATGATGTATCTAAGTTGCCCAGTGGAAATGGATTCTAAATAAAATAGGCTAAATTCGCAAAGCTATGTTGTTTTGTTTTTTTTTTTTTTTTGTAAGCTGTATGGACCAGTTAGAATAATGCGAATCCAGCAACATCGAAATAGTTGTGCTCGCTGCGTTCCACGCGATATATTGCGGAATTTTGGGACATTCCACAACTTTTGTTCTAAAAGTCAAACACTATGCATTTTCGACCAATGAACATTCAGTATTCATATAAAGACACTCAAATTTTCATCAATTTAAGCCCAACCGCAGGTCTTTGGTCCTTACAGGGGCCAAGATGTAGCCCTACAAAATATGCTATATTTTTTCTTAAAAATTGATAATTTTAGCTTTTGCTCACGTTCTAAGCAAAATATTGGCAAACCTCTCGTCCTATGAGAAAAAATATCAATAAAACCGGCCAAGTGCGAGTCGGACTCTCACACGAAGGGTTCCGTACAATAAACCTTAATGTTTATTATTTGTTGTGATAGCGGCAAAAACCTATTACGGTTCTTGAGATACAGCCCGCTGACGGACGGACGGACGGATGGACGGGCGGACGGACGGACGGGCGGTCGGACAGTGGAGGCTTAGTAATAGGGTTCCGTTGGTTACCCTTTGGGTACGGAACCCTAAAAACGTTGTATTATATTTAATTTTCCTTTTTGTAAGCATAGAACGATGTGCGACTAATAGTTCACTCACATCTAGAACGAAAAGGTAAATTAACATTGAAATCGCAAAGCACAATGTAGTTCTGCATTTTTGATATGTTGTATAGGTAGACCAATTAGGATGATGTGGATCTAAATTTGCAACTTTAAAAAGCTTAGTGCTCGCTGCGCAGCACGCGATAAACTGGGACTTTTTACACTTTTTACTCTAAAAGTCAAAAACTAAGCATTTTCAATAAGTAACATTCAGCATTTGTATAAAAACACTTAAATTTGCAATAATTTAAGCCCAACCCCAGCTCTATGAACCTTTTAGGGACCAAGATAGATGGTCTCTTCAAAGGTGGTAAATTTTTCTATTTACACAGTAATTATGAATCTTAGTGTGAGTGAGAGAATCCTTTTTAACGTTAAATAACAAATAATTATTTTCGATTATTTGAAATGATTAAGTAATCAAACAACCGTAAAACCTGAGAAGGTCACTTTTGAGGGTCGCGGGCTACCCTGGAGCATCCACCTTAAGGAGTTACTTTGCGTGTCTTCGCATTTCAAGTCCAGACCAGCTCATGGTTAAGTACCTATCTGCTTTACTTAGGAGTTGACATAAACCTAACAATATCACACTTTACTAGATTTTAATGATTTCTAGTTGAGGTCACTGGATTATCTTTTAAGTTCAACGTCCACTGCAAAATAATGCAATATAGCTATAACTCAGTCCAACACAAAAAAAAACATTCATGAACAATAAAGTTATGGCCAAATAGATAAATAAGAAATTGAACATAGACAACTTGTTGAGATCAGGGTGCACCAAATTGACTTGCGTACACACGCTACACATCTGCGTACCTATTCACAGCATACTAGTGTGATGTTATGGTATAAACTGGTGTAAAAAATAAACAGACAAGCCGTTTCAGCTATCTCGGGAGATTTGCTATCATTTACTGAAGAGTTCCGTTCCTATATCCGAAGTTCTTTATTAGATCTTCGCCAAATTAAAATGGAACCAGTCCGGGAAAATATTCTTCCAAAGAAAAGAAGAATCAAACACTGAAAAGTTACAAAGTAAATATATTTACACAAACACGATTTTTGACAGGAAACCCCATTCCTACGGCGGATGTGGCCATAATAAAAAAACATCAAACAGTCAAGATACAGTATAAACTGAGATACGTTTGAAAGCTGTTGGTGGGTTGGGACGATTTTTTGCAAGATCCTTTGCCGCCATTTTCAAAGGACACGACTCGCTTGACAGACTAGTCAAAAATGCAATTTACAATATTAGCCAGCCTTTATAAAAAATCATAGCAATGACAGTAGAAGTTATGTTGTTTTTTTTTCAAGTGTGTAAAGATATTTTGAACAGATCCTGAAACTGTTTGTATACGATATATGTACTAACATTCAGCATTACGTATTGCTAAGTACCATGTTAATACCTTGCCGGGGCAATCGTCCATACTTCAATTTAGCCATCTCCTTTAAACACATTTCACACGTTTTTTATGAGTCTGACTCGCTATTGACCGGTTTTTTGGTTTTATTTGGCAGACCAGAGGGTCAATTTCCGTATTTGAAGAGATATTCGCATCTTAGTCGCTTTCTGTTAGCAAACCACTAAATTCCCTACATTTTGATAACTATAGGGACATTGCGTGTTGAATTTGAATGTTTTTAAATACATCAATTTAGCTACCTATCTGTTTTATTTAGATGTAAGAAACTTTTCTATAATTTAACGCGTATTTCCCTAAAACTCGAAGGAATACAAAGTCCATGTGGTTCAAAAAGCGGTTTATTTCTCCCATAAGGTTAGCTTCTACCTTACCTTTGAAACATTATCCGGGAAGCGACCCAATATCATGAACTATAGGATAATGACCTCTTTGCCCACGAAAACTTTCTATTGCGGTGAGAAGGGTCTGTTTTGATTTGAAACTATCTAGATAGATTGTTGAAACTAGAGCTATAAGCGACGGGAAAATAAAGGGAATGAAGTATGGACTATTACTAAATGATTTAAGTGAAATTCGTGATACCGATTTCAGACTGGACCTGATGAAGGTCGCATGTAGTCGATGGATGCTAGACGTACCAGACTGGTTGTTGTGGCGACACGCGTGGGGAGGTTTATGTCCAGCCGTGGACGTCTTGCAGCCGATATAATGATGATGATTTCAAACTGAAGGCCGAAAGGCCGAAGGGCCGTTTGATAAAAAAATCCTACTCAAAACCCCGAAAACAGCTAGGGGTTTTAAATTGCTTTTAATTTGTTTGATTCATCGTCATCATATCAGCCGAAAGATGTCCACTGCTGGGCATAGGCTTCCCTTGCGTGTTGAAACAACAAGCGCGGGCGAAATCCTGTGCGTCTCGCATCCATCGTCTGCCCGCGACCCTCAAAAGTGACCTTTTCAGGTTTAACGGTTGTTTGATTACTTAATCATTTGAAATAATCGAAAATAATTATTTGTTATTTAACGTTAAAAAGGATTCTCTCACTCACACTAAGATTCATAATTACTGTGTAAATAGAAAAATTTACCACCTTTGAAGAGACCATCTATCTTGGTCCCTAAAAGGTTCATAGAGCTGGGGTTGGGCGAAAATATGAATATTTCAGAAATAATCATTCTTTCGAACTACATGAACTTAGAGGGCTATATTGATGATTAAAATTGTTATAATTCTTTAGATAAATACGCGTTACGGTCGCGGATCGCATTTGGTCCACATACAGCTCCACACTGACCGGCAAATTGCAAAAAACAAAAATATTTGAATTTCGCGGGCTACCCTGGAGCATTCACCTTAACCGTAAATAGCGCTTTCGGGTATTTCCACAAGAAATTGAGAAATAAAAAAGACATACTTTTTTACAAAAAAAAAATAAAACCTACTCGGTCATTACCGAACATGTTCATGGATTCCCGCATGGCAGCATCCTTGATAAACGAGCACGATCGCGTTGCAACGGCCAATCGACTAGCGCCAGAATTCTTCAACATAGTCTGAAAACGAACACGTAAACCTCTTGCACAATAGGGAATATATGCATGCGATTGTTTTATTTTCAAACTGAAATAGTTATTAGCTCTAGTAAACAATCATGAAATTATTTTTTTATTAAGTACCTTCATCAGCGATGAAGTTATAAAGCTTCAAAGATTACAATTAGAAAGAGATGTCCGATGTAAAATATGACGTCATCGTCCATGACGCCTATACAGCTGCTATAGAAAACAGCGTTTTCGCGAGAGGGACAGATATATTTGTTTAAAATAATTTATATCTCCTTCGTTTTTCGAGTAATTTTGATTCTATATTCTTTGTTAGTGTTATATGTATTTTTGTATATATTTAGATAAACTGAATAGATGATAAATATGTTTTTCATGCATACTCTCTATTATATCGAAAGGAAAAATCTTAATATGCAAAGAGTTAATTTTGTGGCCATGGAGCTAATATGCCACATTTTGAAGAGTTTCCTTAATGGACTGAAGATGATAATATATTATTTGCTTTGGGAACCTACCATACAAAACTTGCCAAATCCTACCTACTGTGTTGAACATTTCCGGAATGGAATTTACTATGTCGAATAATTCAGAGATAATCAATTAGATGATTTTGTCTAGGTACAACATGAAACCGCATAATGCCTGCATGATCAGAGCACGCATACAATCCAGACACATTAGTTAGGTCACGCGTATACTATAGTTGTCTTTTGTCAAACCGTGCTTTATGACATATATGCCATTACACAGTGGTACTGCACATACTTAACAGAGATCCGTAAAATTGGAAGTTGCGCTCATATAATCTCGATTGTGTGGTATATGGGAAAGGGCGTCACATAGAATTTAATCTACCAGCAGACTTCTTATCTATCTTACAATAATAAGCTAATAATTATTTATTTAATTTCACTGGCGTGAATAGGTATATAATATATACCTGCAGCTGTAAAATATACACATCCTACTCATCATCTGCCTAGCCTTTTCCCGGACCGGATTTAGCTGAATACTAGTATTTTACGTGAAACGGCTACCTACCAAACCTCCACAACCCATTAACTGGGTAACACGGTACTTCATGACAAGACTGGAGCCAGATTTATTGGCTTCTGACTATCCGTAACAACTACCAAAGATCTTCAAATGATAGCCGGGACCAACGGCTTAACCAGCTTTCCGAGGCACGGAGGAAACTCGGTATGTTAAGATGGTCACCCATCCACAGACCAACCTTGGCAAGCGTTGCTTAACTTTGTAGGTCGACCCGTGCGGCTATTATTATCTAGCCACGAGCTCCTCAGAAAAAAATAAATACACATCCTACTAATATTATAAAAATGTGAAAGTTCGTATGCTTGTATGTTTGTACTACTCTGTCAAGAAAGTACCGGGAAAAGATCAATAATACACAAAATGTCTGTTATTCATCCAAATTTATTTTATCACCTTCAAAGTATGCTCCTTTAGAAACGACACACTTGCGCCAACGAATAATCCATTCATCAAAACATTTTTTAAACGCTGCTTCCGGAATTGAGTTCAGTTCTCGCCGCGAATTCTCCTTTATGTCTTCTATCGATTGAAAACGGGTGCCACGAAGTGGTAATTTGAGTTTAGGAAAAAGAAAAAAGTCAGCAGGAGCCATATCTGGTGAATATGGTGGTTGCTGGATGGTATTTGTTGAGTGTTTGGTTAAAAATTCGTTCACAATGATAGCCTTGTGCGAAGGCGCATTGTCGTGGTGCAAAATCCAAGAATTTTCTTTCCACTAATCTGGCCTTTTTCGTCGAATTTGCTCTCTTAAACGCCGCATAACGCTCAAATAATATTCTTTATTTACCGTTAGACCTTCCGGTAAGAATTCAGAGTGCACAACACCGCGATAGTCAAAGAAAACATTTGACTTTTGATCGACTTTGGCGTGGTTTTATCGGTTTCGGTTCAGTTGGAAGGCGCCACTCCGAAGCTTGTTGACTAGTTTGCATGTCAAACTCGTAAACCCACGTCTCGTCACCAGTAACAATGCGTTTCATGAATGTTGGGTCCGAACTGACTCGTTCTAGCATGTCCTCAGCGACTTTCATGCGATTGAGTTTTTGGAGAAAATTCAGATCTTTTGGGACTAGCCGAGCAGCAACATGTTTTATACCCAAATGATTAGTTAAAATGGTACGGATCGACTCGTGAGATACAGAAAGTTCGGCGGCTATCTCTCTCAGAGTTGAATGGGGATTTTCAGTCACTATTTCCTTCACTTTTGCGATGTTAACTTCAGTTGCAGACGTTGACGGCCTACCAGAGCGAGGCAAATCTTCCATCACATCTCGACCGCTTTTGAACGCTTTGAACCACTCATAAGCACGAGTTTTTGATAAAGTCGATTCACCGTAAGCCTTCTGTAACATTTTCAGTGACTCCGAACACGAAATTCCATTGGCGATGCAAAATTTAAGACAAACTCGTTGTTCGATATTTTGGTCCATTATGAAATTCGCAATACACACTATATAATGATATTACTAAAACCAGCACTGTATTTAATATAAATAACAGATGCAACTCAAACTCCGCGCCAAAATGGAAAACGGTTGTGCCAATCTAACAACTACAAAAAAACAAAAATTTGAATTTGGAACCATAAACAAATCATCCATTCCCGATACTTTTTTGACTGAATGTATGTGTGTGACTCAATCAAGCAAAAAAGGCTGAAGGTATTAGGATATGGCACACATGTAGTTCACATTCTGGAATAACATTACAACACACAAAAGCTATTTTTTATTCCGGTAACTAACATGACTTTATGGAGACTGAGGAGGAAGTGGAAATCCAGAGCAGCTGATGTCTTAGTACTTTAGATTCAAAAGTACCAGCGGAACACAAAAATGTCGAAGTTTTTTCCAAGCTAGAATGCTGATGTCTTAGTACTTTAGATTCAAAAGTACCAGCGGAACACAAAAATCTCGAAGTTTTTTCCAAGCTAGAATGCTGATGTCTTAGTACTTTAGATTCAAAAGTACCAGCGGAACACAAAAATGTCGAAGTTTTTTCCAAGCTAGAATGTTGATGTCTTAGTACTTCAGATTCAAAAGTACCAGCGGAACACAAAAATGTCGAAGTTTTTTCCAAGCTAGAATGTTGATGTCTTAGTACTTTAGATTCAAAAGTACCAGCGGAACACAAAAATGTCGAAGTTTTTTCCAAGCTAGAATGCTGATGTCTTAGTACTTCAGATTCGAAAGTACCAGCGGACACAGAAATGTCGAAGTTTTTTCCAAGCTAGAATGCTGATGTCTTAGTTCTTTAGATTCAAAAGTACCAGCGGAACACATAAATGTCGAAGGTTTTTCCAAGCTAGAATTTTGAGCGCTGAAGATTCACCAGTACCAGGAGACCAGAATCATAACAAAGTATTTTAGGCAACAATTGTGAACGCTAATGATTCACAAGAACCAGCAGACCAGGAAACATGTCGAAGTAACTCCGGGGCTGAAAGTACGAACAGCAAAGACTCACAAACTATCAGGATACCAGCATCATGAAGATGATGATTCCAAGGATGAGCATTATGAGACAAAGAAGATGCGCGCCAGTTTTAAAGTCTACGCGGACGAAGTCGCAAGCTATATTATACTATAAAAGTTACGTCGTCTCTATTATGCTGTCACGTTTTAGTTAATCGCGGTTATTATCATCATAACACACTATAAGACATCAATATTGAGTTTACTTAACAAAACTACTACCTATCGTGGCATGTTTAGAAGCATTATTTTCTGTTGTAGTTTTATTAAAAATTGCCATATTGACTGTCACGTGGCATAAACCTCATTGTTACTTGTATTTTTCTTTTGTTTTAAAGTGGTATTTTGATAGTTATTTAATTGAAGTTAACAGATTTTTCAAAATAATATTTTATTTATTAAAAACCCATCGATTTTTGGATTACAAACGGTTGTAAGTCTTTTTATGGGACTTCATGATAATATTGAAACTAGTGCCATGTCTATTGGTGGGTGAGGACAGCGGCCATACAATTTTTGCATGGTCCTTTAAAAATCTTACAGGTGTCAACACTGATAAAGGACGCTATTAACTTGTTTGATACTTAAATTGTTTTTGTAGATAAAATAAATATTTGGGATAAACTAAAAAGTGCATTTCAATGTAGGTATTTGTTAGTCACAGTCAGAACTAAAATAAGAATCTATAATACTTGTAGCAAGTTTCGTCAGATAGGTACTCTGTACCAGACTTAATTTATTTACTGTCTTCTATGGTCATGAGATGTTTAACTAAATTATCATTTGTACTTTTCATAACTTCATCATTCAAAGCGGCTACAAAAGTTGTATGTTACTAAAAATGCAGAAAAACAGTTGTTTAAACAGCAATCTCTTAAAGCGGCTATCATTATTATTTGACCTAATCTAAATCTGAAATCGTGATCACATCACAGTAAAATAAATAAAAATTTAGATAATTAAATAAAAAAAGCTAAAAGTATCAAAATGTTGTAGCCCACCTATCTGATGTTGAAACAAACTTGTGACAATCCGTTTAACAGATAAAAGTATTGCCATTATAATAAATCAGCTAAATATTTGTAGACACGACTCGCTTGACAGACTCTAGCGTCCTACCTTGATTTTGCACGAAGATACTAGAGTGAACATCAACAAATGGGAATTGCACCAAATACGTGATAAAATGGACTTCCTACAATCCGCGAGATTAAATACTCGTAAAACATAAACTACTTATCTAAATGAGATGAACTTTATTTCAACTCGATTGTAGGTACCTGTAGTTTTCACCGACAATTTAAATAAGTGATTGATAGATGAAGGTAATTGAAAAGGATTAATAATTATTATTTAACGGGCCCAAACAAGTGACTTGGTTAATGTAGGTAAACAACAGCGTTGCCAACACCAATATATCAAACACCCCAAAATGCAAGTCAAATTCCCCAATTGGGGACAAGGAATCTACTGATTCCCCATTAAGTCCCCTAATTTTTTTACAGAAGTTGAACAAGTTTTAACTATTTTTGTACTTTTTGAAGTGATAACTTCTGTAGCGGCGTTGTGCACTTTTTTGTGATGGTAAAAAATGTTAAACTCGCGTCAGGACACGTGACCTGAACGAAAATGTAATTAAATAATAGACCGGAAAAAGTGCGAAAAAAATACGAAATACAAAAAATCTTATAATATTAAAATTAATAAGCATTAAAAAAATGAAAAAGCTAAATTAAACAAGTTTCAATTGTTTTTATAAGATTTTTTATATATTTTTTTCACACTTCTTGTTACAAGCGTTTGATCGATGGAGTAAACTTGCCATTAATTTAAATAATAGACCGGAAAAAGAACGAAAATTATACGATTTTTTATTTGTGATGGGATTGCTCTTGACCCTACTCTAGGTCAGAGATGACAAAAACAAAGTCAACGATGGAGCAAGCTTACCCAGAAGGACGCTGTTCACTCTAAACTTGAAACACAGACGGAAGCAGAATAAAAACTTATAAAATTAAAATTAATAACCATTAAAAAATGCACTGGTGAAAAAAGATGCCGAAATAAATCCAAAAGTTTTAACCTGTGGAATATCAACTTTATATTTCATATGAACAAGTGGGTACTTTTGGATCCATTGGTATCTTACGTGTAGGTATGCAAAGATCACTAAAAAACGGTAATCCTTCGATATCCATGTAACTGAGCAAAAATGTTAAAACACGTATTAATATTCCCCAAAATAGTGTTATGACTTGGCCCATACTACCAATATTTAAAATCCCCACATTTTTTTAACTACTTGCCAATCCCCACTAAATACCCAATCAACTTCAAATTCCCCACAGTTTGGGGAATTTTCCACAAGTTGGCAACACTGGTAAAGAATTCTGCTACTCTTCTAATACTCTCATGATGCCATGACAATGTAAACGGTGTCTGACGTTTGTTTTTTTTTCATAGAGATGGAGAAGTGCAACAGAATCGATAAAATAAATGAATGGCTAGAAAGAAAAAAATTGAATTTGTCTTTGTCTACCATTATTTAGTTAATATTTTTCGTTTTCTTTCTTTAGTTCCTTTACAAATGTTTGCCAATATTTTTTAGAAATAAAGATAACAATTTAAAAAATAAACGTGTTAACCTCCAGGGTCATAAGTTTATAAATAACGAATAAACTCAAAAACTACTGGACCGATTTCAAAAACTTTTTCTCCATTAGAATGGTACATTATCCCTGAATAACATAGGCCTAATTTAACATAAACCTATTTTTTTTTTAAATTAGGTAAGTATTCTTTTAAGAAAATTGCGAAGTGCTATTGGTGTATATTCATATTTTAACACTGTTTATTAGTTTACGCAAATGAGGAGCTCGTGGCTAGATAATAATAGCCACACAGATCAATCTTCAAGGTTAAGCAACGCTTGCCAAGGTTGGTTTGTGGATGGGTGACCATCTTAACATACCGAGTTTCCTCCGTGCCTCGGAATCACGTTAAGCCGTTGGTCCCGGCTGTCATTTGTAGATCTTTGGCAGTCGTTACGGATAGTCAGAAGCCAGTAAATCTGACTCCAGTCTTGCCATGAAGTGCCGTGTTACCCAGGAGGATTGTGGAGGTCTGGTAGGCAGCCGCTCCGCGTAATATACTGGTATTCAGCTAAATCCGGTTTGACTGGAAGCCGAACCCAATATAGTTGGGAATAGGCTCGGCAGATGATGATATTAGTTTACGCAAATCTTTAGTCGTGGGTTAATAATTGTTAGTATTTTTCGTAAAACATTTTATAATGTTCTGTCATAATCTCATAATACCTGATCGTCTACTGTCAGTATTTGTCTCGCTAGTCTTGCCACCACTGAAATGTTATTTTCTATTTTATTTCGATATTTCAGTGGCGACAAAACTAACACATAAACGCAGAATGTTATTAGCATCCTTTCACCCGTGGCAAATACCGAACTTTTTACTTTTTTTTTAAACTTAACCGTAAACAAACGAGGTTAAGAGAACAAGGTACTGAGAACGCCATTATGACGGTCATCATTTGACAGCTCTGGTATCTGACGAATGAATCGATCCAAAGCCTCTCAAAGTGGATTCGAAGATCATAACATTTATGTTGTCAACATCATCTTATATCGCCACTGAATTCAGCCAAGCCTCCAAGTTAAGCTAAACGTCACAATGAGACCCAAATCGATCCAAAGTCGCCCGAAGTGTTAGTAATGTGCTTATCCAGCCGTAATTATGCAGTTTCAGAAAGTAAATCGCATTGATAACTGTTATTAAAAATCGATATAAGTGCAGTTTCAATTTGACCCTACCCAGCTTGCAGTACTATTTTACTGGCTATTTTACAGAAAATGCTTAAAAACCAATTAAGAAACTTTTTTTAACAGTTCACGTCAGTTCTAGGAAATGATTAAACACAGAACAATTCCTTAATGAATATTTAAATATTACGAGTTAATGTGAGATTCCTATAGATGCTTGGGGCAGTTATTTAGCCATCTTCTTTTTATCGGCGAGGCCTATATTTGTCAGAAAATTTTAATATTGCGGTATATATTGCAGTTTTAAATCAGCACCATCTCTTGACTGCTAGTGAAACTTATTTAATGTTTGTTGATGATTTCTGAAAACGTGTGCTATTCTCAAGACATTGTTTTAATTTTCCTGTAATTTTTAGGGTTCCGTACCCGAAGGGTAACCCATGGAACCCTATTACTAAGCATCCGCTGTCCGTTCGTCCGTCCGTCCGTCCGTCTGTCTGTCAGCGGGCTGTATCTCAAGAACTGTAATAGGTAGACTACGTAGTTGAAATTTTCACAAATTATGTATTTTTATCGCCGCTATAACAAAAAATAATACAAATTAAGATTTATGGTACGGAACCCTTCGTGTGCGAGTCCGACTCACACTTGGCCGGCTTTTACAAAAACTGCTAACACAGTTCATTAATTTCAGATTTTTCTCAATGCAAACTTCGGAGATAAAGGCGGGGGAATGGTATATTTTTGTAATTTTTCGTCAAAACTCGAAAATTATGCGGCTTAAAAAAATAAAAAATGTTTGATAATGTGCAAATAGCGTTCTCTCATTATGATACTTTTACACGGTCTAGTAGGCCCAAATCGAATTTTTAAGAGCCACTTTCAATAGCATATGAAAAAAAAATACTGCACATATTTATTTATTTCTTATTTGCAAAATAGTTGAGCAAATCTAATATTCAAAATTTCAAGTTGATAGCATTAGTAGGTAGTTATAGAGATACTGTGACCGACGTACAGACTTAGTCACACAATAAGGGTTTCTTTTTACCATTTTGGTACGAACCCTAAAATTGGGTGGACATTACTGGCATCTAACCTAACAACCACCCAAAACATCAGGACAATGCAATTTACTGCGACCTTAACGCGTCTTATCTGTCTAAAAATAAATAAATATTATGGTGACTGACCTATGTAGTTGTCGTAAGGTTTAAATGATTAAAAAAAAAACAAAATATCTGCTCGGTTTTACCAACACTAGGTGACATTTAAACGAATGCTTAAAGAAGGCGCGCTGTAGGATTTACAACACTCGACTATCCAATAATCTGTCAGTGCAATAGTTACTCGTATATTAAGGTGAATTCTCCAGGGTAGCCCGCGAAATTCAAATATTTTTATGTTTTTTGCAATTTGCCGGTCAGTGTGAAGCTGTATGTGGACCAAATACGATCCGCGACCGTAACGCGTATTTATCTAAAGAATTATAACCATTTTAATCATCAATATAGCCCTCTAAGTTCATGTAGCTCGACAGAATGATTATTTCTGAAATATTCAAAAGAAGATCGTATTTGGTCCACATACAGCTTCACACTGACCGGCAAATTGCAAAAAACATAAAAATATTTGAATTTCGCGGGCTACCCTGGAGCATCCACCTTAAGAAATGCGAATAACTACGTCGTATTTTCCTGGAAGCTACTGTAATGAAATGGCGTGTAGGTAATGATAGATAGGCGGTAAGCAATGAAACGTCAATCCATAGGCGACGCGCGCCCATGGCTCCTGCGCCAGCCAATGCAATCGGTCAGTCGCGAGCATAGAAATATTTATTTTATCTATGGTCAAGAGTGAAGGACGCCTCCCCAAGCCCGCGAGCCACAGTGCCAATAATATACTGTAGGCTCTGCCCAGTTCCCAGTCAGCCGCCGACAGAGCAGCCCGCGCGCAACATGGCCGTCTCTAAGTATACACGCCAAGAGGTCGAGGTGCTCAACCAGCGCCACAACGCCTGCATCATCATCGACAACGTGGTGTACGATGTGTCGGAGTTCCTGGAGGACCACCCGGGTGGCGCGGAAGTGTTGCTGAAAAGTGCCGGCAAGGACGCATCGCAGTGCTTCTTAGACGTGGGCCACAGCGACATCGCTATGGACTGGCGCGAGCAGTTCGTGGTGGGCGAGGTGGTGGACGAAGAACGCCGGCCCGTGCTGCAGCGAGACCCGCCCTACGAGCCGCAGGCCGAGCCGGGCATGCTGTTGATCACGTGGGGCGTGCCGCTGGCGCTGGCCGTCCTGGCCTCGCTGGTCTACTTGTACCTGTTCGAGTAGCACGCGACGACCACCGCGCTACAGTGCCCACGCGTACCGAGCGGCGCCCTATGAGAGGAGTGTGTCACTTGGGGACATTAGCAGTAGATTCATGGGTTAATGTGGCGTCTGTAGGTTAATAAAATGTGTTCTACACGGAAGTAATCGAGCGTTCAATCAAAGGTGACCTTGGTGAGAGCTTGGTTTCCATCCGCGAATTTTGTATGAATTTGGTAATACATCTGCCGTCTACACGGATACAATCCAGCAAGGTCTCCTTGGATTGAACACTGGATTACATCCGTGTGGAACACGTTTTAGACAAATGGAAGTCGAGTACGATCACGTCGTACGGTGGACGTGAGCATGTCGCGGCATCGAGCACTCGAACGAGTACTGTGTGAAGTACCTACCTTCACGTTTAGTTCATAAAATTAAGTTACGTAAAGATGCTGAGTCTTTGGTTGTGCATGTAGACAAAAAGCATTGTACTAACGATATCTCTATACCTACTTGTATGGAATAAAGGTTGACTTATAAAAATATTCACTCGAGGTGTTCTTTTTTTTAATATGTTCCCGTACCAACGTTGTAATGTGCTAGTACCTACATAAAGTATACTTATGGTACCTACGCTGACTACGTTGAGGTGTCATGTGTCAACACTAATGAATATGCAGTTCAACTTGCTCATTTATAAAAAAAAAAGATTTGATTAAACATAAATGATGATTCATATAGCACAATAATTTGAATGGTGACGCATTACCCCGCTTCTATGCACAGGACTGCATCAGTCGGTTTCGAGGTTCTAGCTGTAGGTAGGAAGGGACATGAGTGTGTACCTATACGACAGGCAGCCATGAGCACCTGACGGTGGACGCGACGGAGTGTGGCGTGCTCGCACCTCGCAGGGCGATGCCAGCCGCTGCACTCAAGGTGAGCCGCTCCTTGCAAGTGCGAGCGTGCAAGTGTGCGACTGCTAACTTAGTAGGTATAACACCACCACTCACACGTCAATCCTACCTAATTAATTATAATTGTAATGTATTCCTACAATGAGGCGTTACGGTATGTCAACACAAAACTATTGTTCTATCGAAATTCGACGTTGACGTTTTATTTATGTAGGTAATTAGCTAAACATTTAATGGGGCTTAAATACGGGGCCGCGGGCGTACCTCACACGGTGAAAGCTCGCTAATTTTCGTATGCTATTTGCAAATCTTTGGATAGATATTTGCCTACCTACTGCAAATCGATTGCGTTAGTTTCTGCCATGTTGGTACCTATCAATCATCGCTCCTGGATCGTAGAACTGATTTGTTATTGCTCGTTATTTTTCAAACAAGCAACGAGCTAATTTAACCTTTGCTAGCTTTGTCGACTATTCTAGGGATAACTCTGAATATTTTTATAACAATCACTTGCCTCAGCTTTCAGCAGCTTCTGTAGGAACATACTCCCGGGTTAAAAACTGGTATATGTTATTCCCGATAATCTACCTCTGTGCCAAATTTCATGAAGATCATTTCAGGCGTTCTGACGTGAAGGAGTATCAAACATCCATCAATCCATCCATCCATCCATCTATCAATCCTCACGAACTTTCGCATTTATAATATTAGTAGGATCAGTAGAATACCTCGTTTGATAGATGATGATTAAATAAAAAATTCTCAGAGACAAAAGTCAAATTACACAACAATTTTAACTACTTACATATTTTAAAAATGGTATCAAAGTTATTTGTTTAGCATGATATTTGGGTATGTTTATTAAAATCAACATCAAAGTCTTCTACCAGTACCGGTATCAGTGGACTGGTAGGGTACGTGGTAAGGAGTACTACTCTGAGGTACTCTCCCGCGCCCTGCGCAGCACTCACTACAGCACCAATGTCCGCACCACGCTGCGCCGAGCTGTATCGTGTCAGTATTAACGTTAATACTTACCCAATATGAAAACATTATTTATTGAATTTTTTACTTATTGTAAATACTTAACTAACTATATACAGTAATTAACACGAAATTGTGTATTAAATATATCATTGAAAATAAATCATTGGGCATCAAAAAAATAATCCACATCGTTGTCAATGGCAAAAGTGCCCAGAATACTGGCAGCATTGCCGCGTTGAATGGCAATGCTGATTCTTTGGTCGAAAAAAAAGCCCAGCCCTCTGGTCACCCAATAAGATAATAATTTAATATCTATGTTATCGTTTGACGTCCAAGTCCGTAAAACTATCACGAACACCTACTCACACAACATTTCACTCGAACTAGGTCCAAGCGAAATGTTAAGATTTCGTCGAATCCAATAATTACATTAGGTAGGTATAAATAAAAATAAAAGAGGATCGTCGTTAAATTTAAAGTTGATACCCACTTGAGGTTTGTTGTTAATTTGAGATTACATTAATTTTATATTTGTGGTAGGTATTAGGCAAACTTGGGTCAGTGGGTCGTCTAAGAACCTGCTATTCGGTCTTGAAACTTACTCTAAAACCAAATACCTAGGTACTTAGGCAAATGCATAATAATATACTTGCATAGAAAACGCTTAAAACTCCAGTACAGTGCGTGTACGTGTATGAGTGATATCTCAACATTCCACAGATAACACACACTAATGAATGTTGTGTCGTCGTACTAAACAATCAACATTATATTTCTGTTGCCTTTAGAATACGCGTCATATTGGCGACCTGTTCTTACCATTAGTTTGCTAAAATTCGCTTAAAGTTAACATGTACTGGTAGTTCGGGCTAAGCAATGGGTTCACGAAGTCTGAGTTCGAATCTTAATTACGTAGTATGACTGTTTTTGTTTTTTTTTTAAACCATAATAATATTTTATTTAAGAGGCCTATTACAATTTGACTGTGTTTTTTGCGATAAATGGCCAACTTTGGCTTTCTTATCTTAGAAACTGAAATATTTAGACAATTTTGGCTTATAATAACTAATAACTATTCTCAACTACACAAGTTTAAAATAATTATTAGTTAGTTTATAGCGGCCTCACATTTCGCATTTTTCCAAAATTCCGAAGTTTGTAAATTTCTCTAAAAGTAAAATCTAAAAGCTAATATTGATTTAAAAATTGGAGTCCTTAAATACAGCAAGCCGAATTTTCATCATAACAGCCGAAAACGTCCACTGCTGGACATAGGCCTCCCCAAAATGAGGGGAGGTTGCCATAATCGTAAAGCTTGGCATGCGGGTTGGCAATCCCAGTGTGTGGTGTTGCGTTTTACAGAGAACGCAGAATTTTCATAATGTGAAAATCGCCTCCAAAGTTTTGTTTCTATTCACCCCTGCGTTTCTTTTCATCCCGTTTTATGGTAGTGGTTTAGTGCATAACAGCCTCAGACATTTGAAATAAGAATGGAATATCCGTAATAAAATCCCATTCAATTCCATAAAACTACTAAAATCGGTCAAAATTAATTATTTTACATTAATATTATTACGAAAAATGTATACAAAAATAAACCATAGTTCATCAAAAATGGAAATTTAATATACTAATTAAACAAATTAATAGTAAACCTTAAAATAAACGTAATTGCAACTGCTTGATTTCTACATTTCATTATGCGTCGGTTGCGATCGTGCAGTCGGTGAAATTTTGTGATAGGCCTCTTAAGCAAAAAAGCCTCGTGAGGATTTTTAATATTATTTTTTTGGTGTTGGAAGGTGAAAATGAAAAGCCCTCTTGGGTTTAAAAATAACATTTCTGCGTTTTATTTATTTATAACATTAAAAAACTTTCATTTGAATTGTGACGTGACACTCCTACCTAGATAAAAGAAGTTCACTTGTAACACAGTTTATAAGATTTTTTATTGTGTACCCACTTATAGTCAATTCATAATAACATAACAAGGAAAGGATATCCTAATAACACAAATACAATTGTTGATACCCACTTATTAAAGATATCGGTATTCCGCAGAGTTTATTGAAAACTAGTATATGATGTAGACTTTATATAAACATGTTTCTGTTATAAACCGTCAAAATGAACGTATCGAGGTTATAGCATATGTGATCATTTTCTTGACGAACAGAATATTGAAACTAAACGTCCATTTAAGATCATTAAATAATTAGGGATAACATACAATACTATGATAACATTACTAACTACACTGTCTAAAAAATATCTAAGTAATAGTTGACTCGCGCAACTTCGTCTGCTCCGCTCTGATTGGTTATATTAGGATGATGATATGTAGCCTTTAGTCTTCCTCAATAAATGGGCAATCTAACACTGAAATAATACAAATCGGACTGGTAGTTCCTGAGATCAGCGCGTTCAAGCAATTAAACAAACAATCTCTTCAGCTTCATATATTAGTATAGATATTGATTAATATTTTGTATAACCACGATTATTTTCAATGCAGTCAAGCAAACATTTGAAGTCGCCTGAGGAGCCTATCCCTTTGACTAGATTTAAGTATTTTCATCTGAAAAAGAAAATATGGCAGTGTTCCAGTCAAAATCTAAATAATCCCGTGCGAAACTTAATCGAACTTTTATGTCTCTCTGTCAAGAAGGGCTTTTTACCTGATCTCCTGTGATGCACACCTTAAGCGTAGAGGCCACGGCGTATAGCTTGCAGTGAGGTATCGCATAATTCCGCAGTGTCTCGTTGGTGTGAAATCATGTGTTTCATACTCGCCCACTATATGCCGCTGCTTTACTTTGCTGTCGACTAGGAAGGCTGCCGTCTTCCTCATGTTTTTTGATCCAGCGTCTTACAGTATTCCTCTAAAACAAAAAACAAAAATTTAAGCAACTATAACAAAATACTGACGTCACTTAATTTAAGGTTCTGTATCCGCGGCGCAGCCTGCGGCAGTATATAAAACTGAATTATCAGGAAGTAAGCTAAGGAAGTAGCTATAATTTATCTTCAAAAAATTCAGCGCGGACAAAGTCGCGGGCGAAGTGCTAGTTATTTATATGACGCTGTAATTTAGAGTTAGTGTCCGGATTAATACAGTATATTATACAGTATACTAACTTTTTCGGGGCAAGGTTCTTTGTTAATCAAAGCCATAAAATACAGTTTCAGTAGTGGGATGTAAAACAAAGATTCTAAACTAGGCAGATTTGAATAATGATGAATTACAAGTTACTTAGTTGATAGAGGTAATAATTTAATCTGCTAATATTACAATAAAACCGGCCAAATGCGATTCGAACTCGCACATGAAGGGTTCCATACCATTAACCTTAATTTTTATTATAGCATACTTGATGTTATAACGGCAACAGAAATACACAATCCGTGAAAATTTTAACTGTCTACCTATAACCCACAATGACAGCGGAGGCTTAGTAATAGGGTTCCGTTGGTTACCCTTTGGGTACGGAACCTTAACAACCACATAATCACGCCATCCAACTTGATGTGCTCTGTTAGCAACTAGGCAATTATTTATCCCTGCAATATTAAGAATCTTGGGCAGCCGACTATCTCCTGAATAACTCACCTGGAGCCGTTTGAGTTACTCACAGAGTACCAAGAAGGCAAGGCCACTGCTTTTTTTTGAGGATGAATTACCATCAAAATGATTCAGGGAGTGGGAGTTGGGTGTGTCAGACTCAATGACTAAACCCTATCTGGGTTCCTCCTAATGCCCTTTGCTTTGCCCGCGGTGACTCTTTCCAACAAATCCCGCAGCCCTGGTAGTAGGCCACTGCTATAGACAGCACTGTCAGAACTTAACGTACAGACAAGCGTGTCAGGAGTATCAACGTTGGCTCAAAAGGCAAATTATTATTCTCGTAATTGAAAGCGTAGAATTTCAAAACGCAATATCGTCTCATTGTCAATCAGTGTAAAAACCTTGTCAAAGTGGAAATTAGAGCAGTTTTCTAAAGTTTGGGGGCGCGATACGAATACGAACGCTCCTAAAATACGAGCATTGTCCTTAAATTTGATAGCCTGTGACAGTTCTGCCTATGGCAACAACATGCCAACAAAAAAAAGTAGACTATGGTAGGTGTCATGTGTACCTAAACTTGAATTAAGTACATCGACATTTCCCTAATAGCGTAGATACCCGAACAATAAATAATAGAACAGATTTTCATTTGTAGAGAATGTAAAGGATCACGGTACAAATCGATACAGGACAGCTTTATGCCTTCATTTCTGGTTTTGATAGAAAGTCAATATATGTGAGTCAATGACCAATATTGCATATTTATCTGGCGCCTACCATACCAAGTCCATGGTGTTTCTAGACCCCGCATGCGGCGGGGTGATTCCATAATCTGACTGTTTTTTTTTTTCGCGATTTCAGTTGTGGTCCAATAATACAGGGTATTCATAATGATGACTACAATTTTTATTGTATTTTTAGGTTTAACGCTAATTCTGTTATACCCTATAAAATCGGGTTGTAGCTACTGAACAATTTCCAATAGTTAAACTAAAGGTACAGACGTACTTTGTCCTTTCCCGTATCTACCTAGATATTCCAGTTTCTAGCAACCAAGGATTACCAAGGTTTAGTGGTTTGTGTGTTTGCAAACGTCGCTTTGAGACTCAAAATTGATTTTAGATACCTACTAATCCTTGTAAGTATCTGCAAACAATTCTCTAGGACTATTTTATTTCAAACTTTATGCAAAGCTTTTCTGTTACATTAGGTTAATATTTTAGAATGGCAAAGTTAAAGACAAAGCCTTTCCTGATAAATTCCAGCCTCAGAAAAGTGTGACCACCAAGTCGACGCGGCATTCCGTACACATTCCCTGCCAGAGTCTGTTTCCTGATAGCTTCAACCTGGGAGTCTTTAAGTCAAGATTGAATGGGGCTTAGATGAGACGGCTTTTTTATTTTATTTCGCTGGTATTAATTACAATCATTAGTACGTTCAAATAAGAAACTATATACACTAACAATTTAAAATAAAACTACTAACTATAACATGGCGTCAAAAAATTCGTCCGCATCGCTGTCAACTGGAAGTGAGCCCAAAAGACTGGCGGCATTGCCACGTTGTATGGCAATGCTAATCCTCTGTCCGAGGTAAAAGCCAGCTCTTGGGTCACACGAACTGTTAACTAAACGTTTAGCTAGGTCTTGAAATAAAACGTGAGCACTCGGACTCCACGGTCCAAGAGTTTCAACCCAAACGGCGCAAAAATATAATTGACAACAAGGCTATTATATTTCCGCCGTTTGAGGTTCTCAGCAGCCGCAGCGGCAGAACCAGCAAAGCACGACGAGCTAGGAAGATGGAATAGCGCAAGAGTATCGACACAAGTAGCGTTCCAAACTAAATGCCTACCCATCTTCCATGGAATTGAATAAGTTACTTCTTGGCAAGCGTGTTCCATCTTCGACCACGACATCGTTCACCATCAAGTGAGATAGTGACCCAACGTGCGCCTATCAATAGTAAAAAAAAAACATTTATATCAAAAACATTTCAATCCGTTTTTCCGTTTTTCAAAACAAGAGTTAAAATAGAATGTAAAACCATCTTATCACTTGTTGAATAAACGACTAAAATAGAAAGTCAAGTTGTCGCTTGAGATAACATCAGAGAACGATGAAGATTTCATTCAACTTTGTTACTTTTGAAGCTCCAATAAAGAAAAAAATGTAAAAAGTTTGCGATTCCTTAACTTTGCTCCATCGTTTCGGGCGGAAAATGCGTCAAATTTTATTTTGAAGCTTAGAAAGAATGCTTGTGAAAGTGTTATCATCTAACTTGTAACATTTACGGGAAATTGCACACAAAATGTTGAAGTACTTTATCTTCAAAAATGTACCAACTTACTTTCGTTCGTAAGCCAAAACACAAAACCACCGAAAGCTCTGATACGATATCTTTTCTTAGTTTAAGAAAAACTATAATAAGGTTGCTTTCCTCTAAACAAATAACCTACTTTACTGCCATAAGCTAAAACTTTTTGTGTTAAAAACGACGACTATTAGATCTCCCTTTGATTAAACTTTAGACCTCATTACCGACCGCCAGTTTATCTAAGAAACAGCAAGAAAAGCGTTTTGAAAGAAAAGCGGAACCTTGAAGGCACAACTTGAAAAAAATATAGCAGCGTTTGAAACGCAGACGTTACATTAGGTATTCCATTCCAGCTTCATAAACAAAATGACAGTTTTCCAACATTATTTTTCTTACTTCACGTTCCATTACTGGCCTTGCTCCGGCCAATACGGACAAATTATATTTCGAGAATGAGATGAGAAAATAACGGTACGTAACCGGCTTGCATTCAAGTAGACCCTTATCAAATCTTCATTAAAATTCCGAAGGGACAGATTCGTAAATATTGGGTCACACTATTTTGAGGGTACAACTCAAATATTTGAATATGAATTGCTTCTGGGTATAAATATTTTAATGCAGATGAAATTATCAACATACATCAATTATATTCGATAAGTACCAAAATAGGCGAAGAAAGTATGGTCTTCTTACTTTTAGTTGACAACATTTTTTGTGATAATAATACTTTCTACTAAAATGTTGAATATAAAACTACCCTAAATAAGCACTCAAAGGGTAATAAACATATGTACATAAAATACTCATTAAGTATACATGTGTTCAACTTCCTTATATGCTTTTGTTTGAGAATTAAAATGCTTGGCACCCAGCTTCAAATAAAATTGGACCATCCTGATTTTTTGGGTGGTGGTTAGGATAGATACCACTAGTGTCCTCCCAATTTTTCAACCTCGAAAGACCTGTGCCAACTGTAGTGCTCAGAAAACTTCTTAATTTTTGGTAATTTTTAAGAGTTACGCTTAATCATCCTAAACGGTGCGTTCTACGGAGAAAGTCAATCGGAACACTTTTAAAGTTGACAAAATTTGCTACAATTTGATTGTAGTGGTTGCTCTGTAGATTTAATAGGTGTTGACGCACAGCACTTCAAACATAGCTATTTTTTTCCAAAAAGTTCAAAATTTGAGTTTAAGTTATAAAGTCGGAGTTAGTTGGAGTTTTAGAGTCAGAGAGTAGGCAATATCGTTACACTATCATATTTTGTTGCATAAAAAATTTAAGAACACTTCAATGACTACACGGTGACATATAAATTACTCATGTGAACTTTTCCGTCGATTTTTTTTAATTCCCTCGCTGCTCACCGATGTCCGCACACTATGTTGTAAGTTCTTTTACGGGCAAGGCGAATCAATATATTTTCAGAATATATACCACATATGGCGATACAGTTTTTGAATTACGAAACATAAATTTTTGCTGACGTCGAAATTGGTTCATTTCTACTTTAGTATTTTAAAAAGCGTTTTTATATGAAAATACTCACTCTACAAGGAAAGTCGCAAGAGAAGTCGTAAACCAGTTGATTCAGGCAATTTTCTTTTTTTTTTCAGAACGTTAACTACAGTAAAAATCAGTTTTGTAGTCCTAATTTACTTTATTTATACTAAAAATGTTAGTATTAGTAGATTTTGTTAGGGGATTGTAGCTGTAAGGGCGCTAACAATATTTAACTTTGGTGCTCAAAATTAGTCACCTAACTAAGTCATTAATAAATAATAATAAATAATAATAATAATAAATTTATTCAAATAAAAATGTTTACAAAAAGTTTACATTTAGCCAACAGTGATAAGATTTCCATACAATTATAATGCCTGAAAATAAACTAAAACTAATATATTATTATTATTATAGGTGCAAGTTATGGTGGTTCGGAATTGCAATGTTATGTAGCAACCAGCCCGGAACACGCTGACAATTACAAAGTCAAGTCACTACTACAGGTTCTTTTTGGGAAGCTCTTTTTACTGTTGTAACTTATGGTTATTAGAATTGAACAAACAAAAACCTTAACTTTGGAGTGTAATTTTTCACATTTTAAGGTTAATATCTCCATTCAGACCTTAAATTAGAAATAGTTATATTTAGGCGCTAAAAATTGCTTAAAGCATTCAAAATTATTTGTCCGTTCACGTTTAATTTCATTCATTACCTCGAACGAATTTATAACTGACAAAAGTCGAATACGTTGCAAATGATCTTCTAGAAAAGGGCTTTCCAACGGTTAATGTCTTAAGTAAATTGAACATTCGGGTATCTTCCCATAGTTGGATGACCATTCTCTTAGATTATTGAAAATATTAATTTATATTATGCCGTGTACATCTGTTGCAGAAGTCATTTACCTTAATTTTCTTCCATAATTAATACTCCCAAAATATGTGCAATATTTAAGATCGAAAATTTATAGTATTTTTTTAATTGTACTCGATTTCATTGTATATGATAAGAATTATTTTCCACTGAACTATCTAAAATGTCAATTTCGAAAGTCCAGTATATCACAGAGCTCCATTTTTTAAAACTACAATTTCGATTTTTTGTCAACAATGGGCCGTGTTTGATGTGCTATATCTTAATACCTGTAAAACCAAATCAACTGCATTAGTACTCTAAGTGTAGTAAATTTTATCTACTTTAATAGTCTACTGATTAACTTTTTATGTAGAATTCACCGTTTAGAAGATAAATGCCAAACTCTGAAAAATTACTGAAAATGTTAAAGTTTTCTGAGCACGACGCCGTTAGTAGTAGTCTTTTGATGTTGAAAACTTGGATGTACACTACTGGCATCTACCCTAATAACATACAAACAAATTAGGATTGTTCAAAATACTGCTACCTAAAATGTCTTGTATGACTAACTGGCAAAGTTTCTGTATCATTTACCGTTTATACTTAAATTAAAATAACATCCGATGTTGTTTTAAAATAGTGAATTATTATGGTTCGTGAATTAATGTCAATATATGCTAATGAATTGACCAGAGGGCTATTCTTGTATTTTTAAGGAGTCTCAAGACTACGAGGAGAGGGTGGGGGATTTAGTTTCCTCACAGCTTGATAAGTTTTTGACACCAATTGTCCTTGACACTTTCTATGAACGAGAATTGGCCTTCAGATATTGAAATCGCATAAAATATTACAATAAAACATGCGGTAATACAAAAAATCTCCCTCTGAAACTAGCTTTGGAAAAAAACCTGAATGCTAAAATTGCATGGCATAGATGTATGTATTAATGTCAAGAATTTCTCCAAAATAACGACATTAATTCCATAACGAACATATTGTGGTTTAACGTTTTTAAAGAATCCTACCTTTTTAATTTCAAATGTAAGAGGCAACAGAAAAGCCTTAACTCGTCCAGTACAGAACATATTCGCACAATATTTCGGTTTATAGGCGGAACGGCACAATTGTCCACTGCGAGGATTTGTTCCGAACCGGCTTCAAATCCGTATATGTTCGGTGCACCATTGTTAGGAAATACAATTGCATTTCCTACGTCCACGGCTACATGGGGGGCACGGATCCCGGATCAACTAAATTCGTGGTACAAATCGATCAAAACAGAACAAAAATGAAGCTCATGCCAATTACGACTGTCAATTCGGCTTAGTCAAGGTTGGGTCGAGTGTAGAAAACAACGCTGAATATGGGTGACCGTTTTGTGAAGTACCTATATTCCCCGAGGTCTTGTACTTATCTTATTTTTGACGTGACACTTCGAGCTCATCACTCATAGGTTATTGATTACGGTCATGGCAACGGTATACGGGAATAGAAAAATATTGAATGAATACATAAATTATCGTAAGTTTCTAGGTCTCTAAACCCATATAACAAAGTGGTGAAATTGTTTGTGTGTCTTAGTGTCCTATTACTAATTATTAACTTATGCTGACTTTCATAGGTTATATAATATAAAATTAGCCACGAGGGCGGAGCCGGGGCACAAGTCCCAAGAAATCCCACTGGAATATACCTTCTGCCCGGATAAAACCTTGTTTTTACTTATTTTTAGTGACTAAATTTCTTCTATATCCGTGTATCCATTGAATTAGACTAACAAACATTAAAACAACCAGATATACAAACTTCAACATAGGATAGTTATCAGGGTGTGCAGTCAATTACTAGTAATTGACTGCGTTACTTGAAATGCCTTGTTCTAGAGCAAATTTTCAGCGATTTCGACCTCGAAAACTTGGGGTGCAAATTGGGTTGTTTTTGAGCTCGTAAGACAATCCATTTCAAGGATCGCACTGGAAAATTACCAGTCACTCCTTTCCATCACCAGTCTTACTTATTACTCTTAGAACAATAAAATATATTGAAATAAAATTCGGTTATTTCAGGCTTTTAAAAAACCAATCAATACCTACAACATTTTAAATAACATCCTTTTACAATTTACAATAAATCATATGAAATTAAATTAGATTACATCACATTAAATTGAATTTTGACAATGATACAACATGAAGTTCTGGGCAATATACGAGTATCATGCTGAGAATAACGTACAACTTTCAAACTACAAGTTATGGTGCTACGCCGCTACGACTTGTGCTACGAAGCAGCTACGAGATCTCGTAGCAAAGGCTTCGAGTTGTGCAGTTAAATCAAAAACTCATTATGAGATGTCATCTTATGCCATTTAAGTTTAATTTATAAAGTTAAATGCGCTTTAGAAATCTTTAGGTTAGTTTGTAATCTATGACTGTTTCATTGGGGAATGAAATATCCCGATGGGGACATGAGTAGGTAACCCATTCACGCTTACCTTAATTAAAGACTTGATTTAGGCCTGTAATTTACCAGGGCATCGAAGATTACTGCTGATATGACAAGTAATAGAAGTTTAGAAGAAGAGACGTTGTACCAAGCATGGAACTCTAAGCAAGCACGCACCTTCGGTTGACCACATTAGTGAGATGTGGTATAACCAAACCATCTATATATCTATTAAAAATAACCTAGGTAAATAAATAAGGATAAATGGAAAAGAATTATGATGATCTCATATTGGAACACAAAGCCTCTTTCAAAATTCTTGTTTTTATTTTCCTACAGTAATCCTACAGTTGAAATTAAGAGTGCCTACACAATTACCTTACTCGAAAGATGGTAATTAGAATATTCGCGTTTTTATCTTTTATGGTGATCTGACATTAATTCGCATACCGTTTAACAAAAATATACTCTATATATATATATAGCTCTCTATATATATATAGCTATAGGATAGCCCGTCAAAAGCCAGTTTTCCTTGACAAGCTCTTTGCCTCGTAGGTCTAGAGGTTGTTAGCGCATCTGCTGAAAATTAGGTCATGGGCTCAATTCTCGGGTAGTTATCATCTTCCTACCCTTATATGATGTTACTTGGGTCGGCGCACCGTGTTTTTTTTCTTCCATTTGTCCTATCAGTCGTTCCGCTGTCACCAACTCCCTTTTCTCCTCACACAAACGCTTCAGAATACTAGTTTTGAGGTGCGAAATAGTTCGTCAACAAAAAACAAGGATTATGTTAGCATAATATTTTTTGTAAACATTTACTCATTAATGTTTTATGGTAAACGCCAGATAAACTTGCAACTCAATTCAAGTCAATGTACTTAACTTGATCTTTCCCTAATATCCCTTCGTAGGTACCCGAATAATAAATTACGAACCATTTTTCGTTACTAGTAAACGTAAAGGATCACGACAAAGTCGACTCAGGACAACTGCAGCAATGCATTTTTTCTGTTATTGATATTAAGAAAGTCAATAAATGTATGTGGGTCAGTGACCGTTATTGTACATTTATCTGATGCCTACCATACCACCACTTTTACCTACAACAATCTGAACATTAGAATCATCACCACTCTTGCAGTTGCAGAATATTGTGTAGAGCAATTCCTGTGGAGCAGGTGCTAAGATTGTCGTGATAGGTTCCAGGAATTCGGTACGCATTGTCCAACCACATTCTTGGGGTTCCAAATCATGTCCTAACCAAGTTTGACTAAGATGACTGGACTATCCGCTCTCAATCTCGAAAACGATTCAACGTATATATTTTTTTTAAACATAAGTTGTACCGAATTTAATCCTCTACAATACTGATAATAAATACAAAAATAGCGAAAAATTCATATGAAACCCTATGAAACGAGACTTTAACAAAAAATGTGCAAAAAATCGTTTATATGTAGGTTTTGAGACAATTTTTTGGATGTCAAAAATACAAGTATATACGACTTTATAGCTGGGTATCTCGAATTCTGAGGTGAACTTACTTAGACGACTAGACTAAACACGCTGATTCCACTAAACCCATTTTCCATTCATTTCTATTACCTTACGTATAAAGTCAACATACAGACTAAGTTTTCAATGTTTGCTCAGATTTTGATGTGGTTTGTACACAAAATCCTTTGGGAGACGAGCTTTCCAACCGGAGAGCTTTGATCCGCCGTTTTATCCTTGTTGAATAGAATAATATTGATTTCGTTCCACGTCAAACGCATTTCATTCTGGCTATATTTACCTTTGGTCCACAACAAAGTTTTTGTCCTATTTAATAATTGTATATGGTCCAATAAGTCGGAAAAGCAGACTAATCGGCTATATTTACAATCGGCAGTTAATCATCATTATCATAACAGCCGAAAGACGTCCACTGCTGGACATGGCCTATGTCCAGTAGTGGACTTTTGGCTATTCCCCCAAAGGAAACGCCATAATCTCTATCTAATTTAACATAATCGTCACGCTTGGCAGGCGGATTGGCGATCGCAGTATATTTTTACAGAGAACCCTGCTGCCCATTCTCTGGTGAGTCCCTTACTCGCCTCTTACGACACCCACGGGATGTGATGGTATGGTATTATTCTTTTACGACACCATACAGCAGTTAATGAGCTAACGCAGGAACCCAGGAAATAAATCACACGCTATTACTTATAAAAACATAAATGCGTACTATATAGTTATAACTTGTGTTTTTTTTAACTGAAACGGTTTAGTACTATACCAAAATAATTATGCTGATTTAACTAGTCGGCTAGCCGTCTTAAACTATAGTTGACCCATCTTACTTTTAAAGTAAATTCATTACTTGGGATATTGCTCCTTACATTATTAATTAATGTCTCTTATTTATAACCCGAAGCGTAACAACAGTACCTTCCTACAGAAACCTACCCTAAGGCAATGTTATTAACAAAACACGGAAGGTTGTAAACGCGCTCCCTGCGGTAGGAAATTGTTATTTAATAAGGGCGAAATACATTTATTTTGGACTTGAACTGTTCTACCTTATTCTTCTTCTTTTTCGTTCTCAGTTGCTACAGCTTTTCATACGAACTTACTTTGAAATTAGCACAAAATACATGAGTCATACCGCGTTGATCTACACTAATATTTTGTCTTATAAAACAAGTATTTTCACGATCCAGTTATATTATACTAGCACTTCGCCCGCGACTTCGTTCGCGCGGATTTAGTTTACTCCACGTACTTCATCTCCCCTCTACCCCCTTAATAATGTGTAAATTACTTATTAATAGACTAAACGAAAGGCAGTTTACTAAAACTACCACGTTTTTCTTACTTAGAGTATTTTTATACCTGTCGTAACTTTCAAACGAAAAGTCCGATTTTAATAATTTAAAGTGCAATTTACATGTACATAACCAAACTTTATTATCACACAATTCAAATGGATAAGGATTAATATCATGATACCAAAATCACTACTATTCCATTCCACCCGAGTTTTGATTGAATAATTTGAACAAAAGTGGTAATTGTGTCTTAACCATGATAGTTATATATATATACCCTCGCAGACCTTTTTTAGGTATTGTTGTCTTATAAAAAAAATTTAGTAGTAGTTACATCACTTTCATGTAGGTATTGTCAATAGTTTCCGCAGCGTAGGCGATATAAGATTATTTTTTTGGTATTTTTTTCACACATTATCGACGTTTTCATACGGATCCCTAACTTTTTTGAAAATATTCTAGAGCCTATGTTCATCAGATATAATGTAGGATTGTAATGGTGAAAGAATTCTTCAAATCGGTCCAATAGTTTCGGAGCCTATTCATCAAACAAACAAATCTTTCCTCTTTATAACATTGTAGACAGGCAATCGAATAAAATCTATAGGTATATATATAAAAATGAATCCCTATTTCCCTTGGTCACGGCATCACGCGTGAGGCAGTGGACACATGTCCACGGTCGTAGCACCGGCCACCGTGTCGCGGCACGACGCCGCTACCGGGAGATGGCACGGCGTCGCCACGTCGTGCGGCGGCACGGCGCCGTGTACGGTGCAACGTGGGCACAAGGTAGCAACCATCGTTCAGTTTTTGTCATGATATGGACCGCGAAAGATGTATTATTCTGCTCCTGTTACTAAGGCGACGAATGCAGAGAAAACTGAATCAACGACATGACGCCGTGCCGCCTCACGGTAGCGGCGCCGTTACACGGTGGCCGGTGCCGTACCGTAGACAGTGTCCACTCCCTGAATGGCTGGACCGATTTCGCTAATTCTTTTTTGCTGTGTTTGTTATTGGCAGGAGAAGGTTCTTATGAAAGAAAAAAATAAGAAAGTTGACAGTTGACGGGAGCAAAGCCGCGGGGGACAGCTGCGATAAAATGCAATTAATCTGAGTTTTCCAAAAAATTCGAATACAAGAGCTTTGTTAGTTCGACATTAACTACTAGATGGTGTTGTATTTCAAGCGGCGATTTCTAAATCGCGCTATGGTTTCGTTACGTCGCGTCGACGGGTATTATAGCTTGAGTTGAGTTTCAGTGAGTACGCGTTAGCTGTGTAGCTCGTTATTTTGCTTACTATGATCATATTTTTGGAAGCTCGTCTAAGTAGACGCTAATTGTTATTGAGCGAGCTTTAAAATTACAGCTTAATGTATTACATACCATCGACTACCGTGTCGTGTGGGCTTTTTTTATTTGAGTTGGGTTTGTTCTTGACTCTAGTCTAGGTCAGACAAAGTCTACGATGGAGCAAGCTTACCCAGAAGGAGCCAGTTCACCCTAACTTTAAAGAGGGTTATAAGCGTTCGGAAACACAGATGCATGCAGAGAGTTCCACTGAGGCACTCCGGCTTCAATAACCATGAGGTCAGAGGAGCAGACGTTAACATCTACTCGGATCGACCGTTCACTAGGGAAGTTTGATATCCAGCTACAAAAATCAGCTTCGATGCCATAAACAGGAAGCTTGCTGAGCAGACTTGCGTGCCAGACCCTGTCAAAGACCTTCTAGACTGCACAATACTCTTCAGACTTCTGTAATGTAAACTGCGATCGCTGCCATCGAAGAGTCACAACGAGGTACAGTTGGTGGTGGCTTGTAGCCAGCGTCTAGACGTGTATTTTCCTTGAGTTGGCTTGATTTTCATATACCTAGACAGGCATTCAAGATTCTAGTGTCCTTAGTATTGAAGGATACTATAGATTACTTCTATACTTTAGGTTTTCAGCATATTTAATTAGACATTGTCGAGTTGATGGTGTGAAGAGTATCTTATATTTTTTTTTTTGCTATTTTTATTTCTACGACAAGCACGTTGCACCTAAATTGTTCAGATTCACACAACCAAGAAGGTTGTGTAGAATTAATAATATTCTTGCTGGCTCTAAATATTGTGTTAACAAGACAAGCAATTTTAACTGGTGGAGCACGTTGCTTGAAGACCATGCATGGGTCGCAAAGTGTGTGCGTGTACCTTGCACTGCGGTGCTAAAAATCTACTCAAAAATGCTTTTAAAGGCCCAGTGGAGTAGTGCAATTTTTATTTTTCAACGAACATAGAAAAATGTCTAACAGGGAAAGCGTTGTGAAAACTACAACGTGTCCAGCGGGAAACCAAAACACAGGTAAGTATAAACATTGAACAAAAGCAGAATACAAGAAACGTTCCACAAAACAGGAACATTCTGACTAAATTGGGTCAGAGCCCCGAGCGCTCTGGCCATACGATCATTAAAATTCCATGAGTACTCTGCCTAACTGTGACGTCATACGCTTCATTTTACAGATTTCAGAATCACAGGTCTATTTATTATAATAACAAAACAAATTGGTCTTTTTTATAAAAATAAAATCGCCTTCAAAGGTCCAGATTTGCTTTTAACTGTTGTACTTAAAAGGTAATTTCAGATTTATGAGCCCAAGGGTTGAACGATAACTGTATGCGATAATTCATGTTGAAACTTTGATGTCTCTATTAAATTAGCATTTCATACAATAAATATCGCGTTACGCGGTACACAATGCCTTTGTGTCGTGACATTACTTCTGTTTTATTATTCAGTTGAGAGATATGGTTACGGGCGATCTTTGTTAAATGTATGTATTTGTTTTAATGTTTATACAATTTACCATTTTGGGATCCCGTACTGTTACACGGTACCACTTTGAAATGTTTGTGATCACTATTACTATTTACCACTGCTGGCTTTACCTAGAAAAAAGGAAGCATTTCCATACATTGCTGCCAGCCTTTTGGGCACATTACCAGTGGTCAGCGATGCGGAGTTTGTTTTAAGTGTAAACAGCGGGTCTAAAAAGGTCACTTTAGCAGAATCAAAAAACACATCAAACTGTCTTTTCCCAATCAAACTTGAACCTAATGCGTTACGATAATGACGAAAATGAAACTTGACAGATTGTTGTGGCCAGACTAAAGTGGCCTATTTAGATCCGCAGATCTTATGACGGTGTTGAGGTTGCGTACTTTCTATTAACCTCAGTAATTGCTAAGGTATTTGTGTCTCCATCGTCTTCATCTGTATAACTTTTTACCAAGTCTTCACCGCGGTCATCAGCTAATCACCTAGCCAACTATATTGGGGTCGTCCAGTCAAGCCAATTTAGCTGAATACCTGAGTATTTTACGTGGAGCGGCTGCCTGCCAGTCCTCCATAACCCATTAACTGGATAACACGGTACTTCATGGCAAGACTGGAGTCAGATTTACTGGCTTCTGACTATCCGTAACGACTGCCATAGATCTACTAATGACAGCAGTACAACGAAGCCGAGGCACGAAGGAAACTCGGTATTTTAAGATGGTCACCCATCCACAGACCAACCTTAGCAAGCGTTGCTTAACCTTAAGGATCAACCCGTGCGGCTGTTATTATCTAGCCACGAGCTCCTAACCAAGTCTTCGCCGCGGTACTCCTACGATATTTGTGTGTTACTAACAAAACGAAACCGTGAACGTGTTGTAATAAAAATCTAATCATGATTTTGTCTGTAGTCAGCATTTTATACATAGTATTGAAGGACTTATTTAGCGCGAAAGTATGTTATTTTGAAGGGTTATCTATACTAATATACAAAGCTGAAGGTTTGTTTGCTTAAACCCGCTAATCTCAGGAACTACTGGTCCGCTTTGAATAATTATTTCAGTGTTAGATAGCCCATTTATCGAGGAAGGCTCTAGGCTCTATATCATCACGCTAAGAGCAGACGATGTTGCGCGGATCAACTAGTATTAGTATATTGATACAGTATATTGCTCATCTAAAGAGGATTCAGAGAATGTTAAGCCTTATTAGGTACATACTAAGGTAAAAAGTCTGTTCACATTAAAAATGCGTTCCCCAACGCTTTTTTTCAACCGATTTTTAGATTGCTAAGTGCAACGCATGAAATTCCAAAAGATCAAATATTCTTTTGATTTTAATTATTCTGATCTGCGCAAATAATATTATTACAATACACTTTGTTTTGATACAAAGACCTCTAACGAGATTGCGAGGTTCCAGCCTAAGGGTGTATTTTCTCAGTAAACTTTGAATAGGATCCTTGTGATACACAGGTACCACAGGAAAATAAGATTTATAATATCACATTTTTTATGACAAAAACGTGCCAGTATCATCATCGGCGTATGTAGCTGTGGGTAGCCCGGGAATCGATCGATCAATAGAGTACAAAAAACTGTTTGAATTGTGACCATTTTTATACTAACGCCCTTTTCGTGTACTCGATTTTATACAAATATTGGCCATCGACGTGGATGAAGCACAATCCCCTCAAATAGGAATACCGGTTTTACATCATCCCTAGTTCTAAATCCAAACTAAACCAATGTTTGAATTCTTAAAAGGATTCGTATCTTTTTAGCCCCATATGAAAATAAGTAAATCCCAATCAAAACATTTTCATGCAAAATGTTGCCAAGACGAGACCATATGGCTCACACATTCAAAAAATTTTCAGATTTCATGTAGAGCCAAGTTTTTAACTCTACACGCCTCAATTTCACAAACTCTACCTTAGTCAAAATATGTGGCTTGGCCGTTATTGTACCATACCGAAGAATTTCATTTTTTTTTTAATTGTAGGGCGGCGTACCTACATAATTATATTGACCCAGGTCACCAAATGTCTAAATGCACCTGTGTTCTATACTACAGTTGAGAACTCTCTAAGAAATCCCTCCTTCATTATCTATGCACTACAATATTCCGCAGAGAGCGTCTGATCTACAAATGGAGTCCTTTCCAGTTTCCAGAACTAAGCTGAAATAAGTTGCAGGATTTATTGGTGGCTGTCCCAAAAGAGACTGGATACTTTGATAGTTTGCGGCTGAAAGTCGTTGACCTATTTTCCTGTGTTGACCCTAATAAAAATTCCTCAGGTCTCCAGAGCTTAGATGCTAATCTTGAAGTGTGGCTGGCCTTGAGTTACAGGCTTTCGGGATTATGCTGAAGAAAACATAATAAAAATTCAGTGGAATTGATGGTCGAATATTATATACATAGCGTTTGCAACAAATGATCAAAATACTCGTAGAGTGAGTTACTTTTGTAAAGACAACGGTAGACGCTAAATAAGCCTGCCACAAAATACATTCGCCTTTACCTTATAGCCCTTCGTAGATACCCGAACGATAAATTATGAACCGTTTTTCATGCTATGAACATTTTTACTGTTGTGGTAGTTAATAAATAACTAATAAAAATAACTATATACATTATGAATAATTATACAAAACCAAATACGATCAGGCGTCGAAAAATTCATTACTAGAGAACTTAAAGGATTACGATAGAAGTCGATTCGGGACAGCTTAGAAAGACAAAAAATGTGTGTGGGTCAATGACCGTTATTGGACTTTTATGTGCGTAACACCATAGCGTAAGGTCTAATTGGTTGCATGCAGCTCAGTTAGTCGATCTGCGGAGGAGTCGAGTTTCAGGATATGACGTAGAATAGAGGAGGAAAAGGTTACAATAGCAGAACGGTAACATTTAATCAATACTCGTGTTATTCTTGAATCCAATTCTAAATGTTACCCACTGTTACGGTTTTCTCGAGAACTTTTTCTTTTATTTGCATAACTTACTACTTAATGAGAATTTTTGTAAGAGAGAAAATAAATACAATTTGTATTTTTTAAGAATTGCGGTCTTTTAGTGATACAAATTACTTTGTAGGACCAAATACCTACACTTTATAAAAGTTACACAACTTTGGATCAATTATGTGGTTTTATTTACGAGTTACGTTACTTTTTTGGGTTATTAATTTGGAGTACAAAGATCCTAGGTCATCGTCATTAGAACGCCACGTTGCGTTCTAATGACGATGACAATGACTTATTTTGGCAATAAGTCATACTTCGTTCAAACTCCATACAGGCTAGAGTACCTATGCATGACGGTTATACAATATTCGCGTCCATCATGCGAACCTTCATACCTCCTCGATACTAACACCAGTGTATCGATGAGGTATAGTGTATCTGTTATGTATTTGATCCGCGTATCAGTCATCTCTACCGCAGTTAGTGCACGCCTGCATCAGTCAACTGTCAATGTGTCAGGCGCATGAAATTGAGCTATTGTGCTTAATAAGCAAGCCGATAACCACATTCATACCCGTCTACTATACTACATACGCAGCTTGGAAAATTTTCTGCATTGCCCATTTATCAAACACTAGCGACCCGCCCCGGCTTCGCAACGGGTGCAAATTATATACTGAAACCTCCTTCGAGAATCACTCTATCTATTAAGAAAACCCGCATTAAAATCCGTTACGTAGTCTTGTTACGCATTCTTGTGTCAAGGACTGTAAGGCCCGATTGGGGCCAAATGATATTGTCTTGCGTGCTCGGTGCCTGACACGTTAAACTGCTAACATATTGCAAGTATCTAGTCAATGAATGTCTAGAATGAGACGTGTGGTAGTCAGTGATGGTGAAAACCGAAAAATTGCAAAGTAATGAGCAGTATCACGCATCGATAGTAAAGGACTTTAAGCATGTTGACTTCAACTTAAGTTAGACACCCGAAGAAAGTGACCATAGCATAACTAACGTAGTGCCAGTGAAGCAGGAACAGCCTTGTTAATAAGCCTGCTAAAGCTTTAATAGACATTATTAGCAAGCATATACAGATTCGAAAATTAACAAGCACATTAGTGTTCCTAGTTCTGGAATCTAGAGCCACAAAGAAGTTCTAAAATCTGATCTACCTTTGAGATTAAAAAAGAAAGTCCTGGACTCATGTCATTTACCATGCCTCTCATATGCAAGTCAAACGTAGATCTATAATACGCACACGAAAAAAAGAATTGAAGAATGCCAGAGAGCCATGGAGAGAAGCATTCTTAACTTAAAACTCCGAGACAAAAAACGATACAGCGAAATAAAAAAAAAGACAAAAGTTATTGACGCGTTAACCCATTGCAAGAAACTTGGATGGGAAGACGAACTTAAAAAGTTCGCGAACAACGACTGGATGAGAACAGCCCAGGATAGGAAAAAATAGAGCGAGATGGAAGGTGCCTATACTCGTCGAGAGGTCCTTAGTTAAAGTGATATCAAAATATATATTTATTATAAAAGTACTGTATATTAAACTAAGGAATAATAGAGGCTTAAATAAATAAATAATAGTGCTACTAAACATTTACAAAGACGATGGAGCCTCTGAAATTGGTTGACATTGTATATGCGGGCGCCAGATGAAGTACGAGTACATTGACCTTTCCCCAATATACCTTCGTAGATACTCGAACAATAAATTGTGAACCTTTATTCATTTATAGAGAACGTAAAGGATCTGTCGTGATAGAAGTCGATTCAGGACAGCTTTATATGTAATTAATCCTGTTTTTGATAGTAAGAAAGTCATTAAATGTACGTGAGTCATTGACCCTTATTGCACGGGTATCTGACGTCTACTATACCTTTAATTATTTTGCTAAAATACGAGTATATGCCTTCTCATCAAAAATGTTTTAATGAAAAGCTTATAAGCGTGTTTACACTGGTTTTTGCACTAAATAAACGTCATGTTGGCATGACTAACACAAACTTAGGCTTACAAACAACAATTTTAAACTTCCTTTATAAAAGTAAACAAAGTTAGTCGAGGATAACATGCACTCTTGACGAAATGGGATGTGTAAACATGCCTTATCTCGTTTCGGGGCGAGATGTTGCGACGACAAAATTATGTCGAACAAGCCTTTTAGCCTGCTGGTGTTTTTTGCAACTTATTCATACTTTACAGAATCATGCGAAAATGCTTCTTCCTGTTTTATTAAAAGCTAATCAACGTACACGTAGACTTATGGGAAAGACGAGTTAGAGATTCAGACTACGGCAGAGCAATAGACCACCCTAATTCCAATGCAAGCCCACAGGGTTCTCAAAATATTTCCCATTTCTTATGTTTATTCTAAGTTTATCTTTTGTATGTAACCGTTACTGTCTCACTTTTGGCAAAGGGCTTCCTCCAAGTCGTTCCAGATATTATTTTCGCGCGCAGTCTCGGTCCAGTTACATTTAGAACACTTATCGATACATAATATTTTAGGTACAGTTCTAAGGTCAACAATTGACAATCAACAAATAAATTTAGTCATCATCATATTATCCGAAAGACGTCCACTGCTGGACATAGGCCTCCCCCAAGTGTCGCGACAACAACCGATCCGGTGCGTCTCGCATCAATAGGCTATCCGCGCCTGCCAAACGACACTGTATCATTGACTATCTTATCTTTCATATTCTCACACAAGATGACCATTTATTTATTTTTTATTTAACTTGCAATATATGTATGTAAGTAAGTTTTTTCGGGTGGAATCTTGCTAATCAATTTGAAGCAGATATCTTAAACCGATTAAGCTGAAATTTTGTATTCACGTATAGTTTGGATGACAATACAAGATAAGCTATGTGACGTCATTCTAATTCCAATATGGCGTACCATCCAAGACGGCGGAATAGTTATTTTTGATGCACTTCTACAACATGGGTATCAAATGAAAGGGCTTGTTGAAAGAAAACTCAAAATAACTAAAAAGTAAAAAATAAATAATAAGCAAAAAAAAGCTTTTTTCTTTAACCTTCCTCTACATAATTAACTCTTTCAATAACATGAAACGTTTCATGTCCGTCTTCTCATAGTCTCTCGCAGATCTACATTACACGCTACGATTCTAGTTCGCAGATCTACATTACATTCTAGTTTCCTACAATGCTCTTGATTTTAAGAGATTTCCGTTCGCTTACTGACCCACATAGCTTTCCAATAACAATTGCATTGTCTCCGATTACGTACCGACCTCATATACCAGTGTTCGTTATTATAGACAGGCACTCGATACCCAGTTACTCCTACGTTACGATATAGCACGATCTAAAAAGTTTCATAAGATAGCTAGAGTTTTATTAGGTTCTAGAAAATGCATTTATTTTCTGACAGGTTTTCGAAACTGACTTATATTTTATACATCCCAGGTTTTATTTTGCAATTTAATATCCGCATTCAACTTTGAGAAGCACAAGGAATTTAGAAGATTCTTGGGTATTGAAGAGAATTTAGTGTCGTTCGCCGTTGTTGGTATGTAGATGGGTGAACATCCATAATCATCACTACAAACGAGTATTATAAAACCAATTCCTCCGCCGCGTCTGTCTGTCTGTTTGCGATAAACTCAAAAACTCCTGCACCAATGTTCATGCTGTTTTCACCAATGGATAGAGTGGTTCTTGATAAAGGTTTTAGAATATAATTTGTCTACAAAAATAGGGATCCATAATTGCAGCTCTTCCGCGGACAAAATGCATGTGCCATATATCCAAGACTGCTACGTGGCACGGAGAGCACGTAATTCGCGGCTGTCATTTTTAGCTCTTTGACAGTTGTTACTGGTAGTCAGAAGACAAACAATCTGACACCACGCTTGCCATGAAGTATCGGGTTTCCCGGCTACTGGATTGTTTCAGCGTCCGATCAGATATGCTGTCGGTCTCACCATCTGCCTAGCCTTTTCCCAACTATATTGGGGTCGGCTTCCAGTCAAACCGGATTTAGCTGAATACCAGTATTTTACGCGGAGCGGCTGCCTACCAGACCTCCACAACCCAGTAACTGGGCAACACGGTACATCATGGCAAGACTGGACCGACTGCCAAAGATCTACAAATGACAGCCGGGACAAACGGCTTAACGTGCTTTCCGAGACACGGAGGAAACTCGCTATGATAAGATGGTCACCCATCACACAAGACACAACCACACACACAGACCAACCTTGGCAAGCGTTGCTTAAGGTGGATGCTCCAGGGTAGCCCGCGAAATTCAAATATGAATATTTCAGAAATAATCATTCTTTCGAACTACATGAACTTGGAGGGCTATATTGATGAATACGCGTTACGGTCGCGGATCGCATTTGGTCCACATACAGCTTCACACTGACCGGCAAATTGCAAAAAACATAAAAATATTTGAATTTCGCGGGCTACCCTGGAGCATTCACCTTAACCTTGAAGATCGACCCGTGCGGCTGTTATTATCTAGCCACGAGCTCCTCAGATATGCTGTCGCTCTATTCATGAAAAATACAGATGAAACATACAGAATGACTTCTAATTCATTTGCAATATTTCAAGGGGTAAAAACTACTCATAAATATAATATTAGCCTTTACTGTGCAAGAATTACGGAATAAAATCAGCTGCCCACTGCAATTTGTTGAATTATTCAAATAACAACTGGACGTGTATTTTTTCATATTTCTATTATTATGTCTTAACTAATAATGACACAAGCAGTAATATATCGCCTGAAACAACAGCAACAGCACTTTGTGAAAGTTGTTCATAATGATGTATGATGTAGATGTATTTTGTTTATTCTGTCTCAGGTTGTTTAAGTGACATATAATATTTGAGTGACGACACGTCCATTTGCTAATGCAAATAGACGTTTCATCCCTTCAATATGTCTAAATTTATTAGAAAGTCACAATTTATACGGCCCAAAAACCACAAAATTTAGGTGACGCTAAAGTTTATGTATCCAAATTTTTCTGGGAAGGTTTGTCTGAATGAGGTTGAGTTCGATCCCTTTATAAATACCTCTATGTTCCCAAACGCCATCTTAAAAACTAAGAACATTCTGAGAAAACTCGGGCAACTGGTAGACACAAGGGCCGATTTTTTTTAGATTTCCAACTTGTTAACTTTCTTTTCTGTATCTTATTAAAACGTTTACTTGCCCTACTTCTGTTACTATTCCTAATTAGGTGGAAGCTGCTAAACAATCTGGGACAGAGTGAATTTATAACACGTAGATATAAAACCACACAATCGCTATCACTATTTAAAAAACTACTCAAATGTCACATCTTGAAAGGTCATTACAAAATTAATTAACTAATATAATTTATTCGAGTTTTTAAACGAGTCCTTAGAATTCAAACACAAAAACAAGATAACGAGACACCGCACGTCGACCGCGTCAACGCGTTGCACGGCGCGGCGGTAGTCAATACAAAATTCTTAGAAATTACCTTCATAAATTCGTAATGTTAACACTTAACCTCTCTATACTCCTGGATATCAAAAATGTATACCTAAATCTAGATAAGTTCAGTATTTATTTCTGTACAAGTGATTTGTAATCTTTAGAAATAAATTAATTCAAACCGTAAACCGTAAACCGTAGATAATAGACATATAGATAACAGACACATAATGTATTTAGAACAAATTCTAAAACACATAATTATTCAAAAAATATGTTTAACTACAGGCAGTTAAACATATTTCGGGATATGTTTAATTATGCAGGTAGGTAATGAAATGTTTGATTTTGACAAAATTGGCATGTAAATACATGGTTTGCCATGCCAAAAATGTATAAAATTATTACAAGAAATAAAAATATTGTTGACTAAGATACAATCAAATTGTCATCAAGCCAATACTGCTCTTTGTCGAAATCCGAACTAATATAGGAGTTAAGTGATTAATCCCTGAAACTGTTTGACATTTCCGATTGCAGACCATAATGACTATAGTTAATCTATAGAGATAATTAATCTACGAATTGAATAGGCATTTGCATAATTAATCAGGAACACGTCCAAAATATTATAAATAATTCAAATACAACCAAATCATTAAGCAAATTGTAAAAAAGTACAAGAATCTAATTCTGGTTTAAATTTTTTTTTCCCAAAAATGGTTTGTTTTCAAAACCTCTTTGTTGTTATTACGCACTGAACGGCACAGCGAGAGGTAGAAATCATACTGGCCACATTTATTTTTTATTCTTTGGTATTCGATTTTGTTATTCTTTTGTTTTTTTTATTCGTGTTTGAAAAGATGAACGAGTACTTACTTTAATTTTATTGTGTCTATCATTTGAAGTAAAATTTTAATCAAGGCGCTAAAGATCACAAGATACTGTACAAATACAAAACAGGTAACTTGTTTAAATTGAATTTAACCTACATTTAGTTTTATCGAAATTCTGTAATTTGATTTGATACGGAGTTGGAATACAAAGGGCCGATTTCTGAATTTAGTTTTTGTAGAAACGTGTCAAACCCTAGTTTAATATCAAAGTTTCACATGTTTTGACAATTACCCAACATAATATTGTGAAATTGGGGAAAAGTGGATTCTCGTGGTGCAATCAAAGATTTAAATCAATCTAGTCAGTGTATGAAACTCCTTCGCAAGTTATAATAACTGAAATCACTACCTCTATATATTAACATACCAACACAATTAAACTGTATCAACATAATAACGGTTTTACAATATATTGTTATTAACCACGCTGCCATTTTTATACTAAAATTATAACGACACTGTATACTAAATAAGCGAATGTATGAAATGCCGAGCATTAAAAAATTCGGAAGTGCCAACATTAAAATAAATCATATTCTTATCCTTATTGCGCTATAAACGGGTTATGTCATGTGGTAATGTTGGTAGTAAAAGGGTCATATTTAAGGTACTACTAGTTATTTTAGTAGGTTGTCTGCGAATGCCATGCAATGTGAGATTTGTTACAGGTACTGCAGTCGCGCCACATACTGCGAGCCAACAAGCTCTTGGGCAGCTTCAAACTTGATGTGGCTACGGTGTGGAGCCAGCCTGGTATGTAGCTTTTTAAATTTTAAAATTAGAATGCTCATAACTACAGCAATAGTTCGGTTTGGACTGGTAACAAGCCTTTTTAATTCATGATGAAACAAATATTTTATGGAGAAAGTAGGGTAAATTGCTAACCTAGCTTTGGTATAGCTGGCGGTCTTATTTACCATACATTTATATTATTCTTATGGGATAAAGCCTTCATTATTCCCGCATCGTCTCAGCCTTTTATTATGTAAGGTCTACATACACATAACACAAAAGTGCTTGGTTGATGTATATACGTGTGTTTTTGGCCATTTTTATTTACATCTTGTTTCGCCGTTTCCTATGAACCTATGTTTTACGATCGACATTTCGGGTTTACGGCCTCCCTCTTCTGGGTGGCTTCATAACGTACGGATAAGCTTATTGTTTCTATTTGATATCAAAATGTTCAGTAAGACGCTGTCATAGTGTAGGGACCTGTCTAATATAATTTAGTCCTTTGACGTTCGATTTTGTAATAAATAACTTTTACCTAAGGAATGGAAATGGCGATTTGAAAACTTTTCTGTAGAAAATAAATTGAATAGCAATTGGTGCACATTCTTCAATTACTACCTGACCATTGAATTTAGTCTTAAGAGAAGGCTGGAATCGCAATCTTAAATATTAGTTTCTATATCTGATATTTTTCCTGTAAGATAATAGAGGAACTAAGCTTACAAACTCAACCATCATACTATATTATTCTCAGTTATGAAGTACGTAATAACAGGAAGAAGTAGTTACTGGAGATTGATAAATAATAAAAACAAATGAACGTTTTTCCGGCGCTTTCATCGTTCCAAAGCAAAACAATTTATTTTTTAAAAACAGTGCAGTATTTATTCAACAGAAACGAACAGAAAATATTTAAGCAATTTCATCAAAACATTACGTCCATAAAATGGATTTAAAGCAATGGGTGAATTAAAACAATAGGGCTTATTTTTCGATTCGTTTGAAAACAAAGAAATATTTGTTGAATATTATTGCTGCCCCACGACACAGGGAATCCTAGTGTGGGGGGCCAGAGATGTATAGTTTTTTTAGTGCCTAAGTTTTCTGAAATAGTATTGTGTATATGTATTGTACTAATTTGGGAATGAATAAAGATATTATATATTAAGATATTATATATTATTGCTAGCTTCTACCAGCAGCTTCGCCTGTGTGACCACTAGGGAATATAATCCCGGGATATATATAACCTATGAGTTATTCCAGACTATAATCTACCTGTGCCAAATTTCATGAAGATCCTTCCAGGCGTTCTGACGTAAAAGAGTAACAAACAACCATCCATTCTCACAAACTTTCACATTTATAGAATAGGATTGCTGCGATATTGGATGTTCAGGGCTATTCCCTGAGGGGTTTTAAACAACCGAATTATTTGAGGCCCACCGTTGATAATGGACTTTTGCAATAGCTACCCGTCTGCGTCAGTTACATAGAAATTATGTCTGACATACAACAGGGGGATTACTGTCATATATGAACCAAGACAGTGAAATATCTCCTAGGAAATAAATAGTACCTAAATAACATTAAGGCAGATAATTTGCAAATAAAAGGGTACTCGTACAACACTAGTGGGAATGTCGAAGGTGTTACAACACCTTCAATCAGAAGGCCAAATAGTGTTCAAATTCAAGTTGCAATATCAAAATTATCAGCGACCATCAACTTTAAAAAGTTCTCAAAATTTAGGGAAATTAGAGTTGTTTTAACAATTCGCGATTGCGATGTAAATTCGAACACTTAAAAATACGGGATTGGAGTACTAATTTCACTATTTTTTTATTACATTTATCAAAACTTAGATAGTAGAAAAGATGCAGTTAAAAATATTGCACAAAAATCTCTAAAAATGGCGGTGTTATCAGCGTTTTAAAATCTGTGATAAACAGAGACAGCACTAAAGGCGTGTGACATCACTCACAAGTCCCGCCTTATTGAATTGAAGCCATTCAGTACAAACGTCATTCTATGTGACAAGAATAGACTTCTCTGTTTTCCATTAGATTAAATAAATGGTATAGGTATGATATTATTCTAAATTTGGTACATTTTTACCAAGCCAGATGACGTCACGCGTGTCTCCAACTCGCTGTATACTCGTTAAGTTTTTGTTAACGTGAAAAAAAAAAAAACGTGTCCAATATTTATTTGAAAATCTATCAGACGGACTAATTAGATTTTTTTAGTAAAATACCCCATTGAACTGATTAATTACATCTATCAAAGTATTTATCTTCTAATATATAAAAATCTCGTGTCACAGTGTTTGTTATCGAACTCCTCCGAAACGACCGATTATAAGTCTTTTCGGTCCGAAAATAGGTCCTTAGCTATTTTTTTTACAACAGTTCTTTATTATTTTATTTTAAATGGCATAGCAACGTTTGCCGGATTCATGTATATTTTTCATAGTAGTGAAAAACCCTATCGCTCCTTCAATGGTTAATTATCGTCATTGTTACTATTGATATATGTTTGTCGCACGTCTATTTACTGCGTCCGATTGTCACATCCTTTTTTAGGAGAACCTTACCCTATTTACTTTATTTAAATGGAAAATATGCATGAAAAACATATTTATCATCTATACAGTTTATCTAAAAATATACAAAAATATGATACTAACAGTGAAAATAGAATCAAAATTACTCGAAAAACGAAGGAGATATAATTATTTTAAACAAATATATCTGTCCCTCTCGCGAAAACGCTGTTTTCTATGGCAGCTGTATAGACGTAATAGAAGATGACGTCAAAGTTTACATCGCACTTCTCTTTCTAATTGTAATCTTTGAAGATATAACTTCATCGCTGATGAAGGTATTTAAAAAAAAAACATGATTGTTTACTAGAGCTAATACATTTGTGAGGCGTAAAGACTATAAGGATGTTAATGTAGGCGTGAAATAAATATGTAAAACTTGCTTTCTTGAAAATATATTTAAACATTAAACATTCAAATCATAACGACAATCATAGTGCAAGTGCGTTTGAAAACGCACGTTTCGTTTTACGGTAAGCACAAACATACTAGGTTTACATTTATGAATTTTAGCATTTTAAAGTTAGTTATACATCACCCTATTAACAACAATAGGTAGATTCTGACAAATGTAATTTTTTTTTTTGATACGTCATGTGTCCTCGAGTCTTGAATCTTCAGTTCCCATAGTTAGTGCCAGTGAGTGAAAATGGCTTTAAAAATTACATAAACTGAAATCCCAAGCCTTCTTCCCAAATCCCGAATAACACCGAGAAGGTACGACGACATCGTTAATGTCTGAGTTCTAAAACAATTAAGTAATTGTCTGGAAAGTAATTCAACTCATTACAAGTGTAAATGAAGGTATTCAGAAAACGCCTCGAGATTTTATTAAGAAAGCAAATATCAAATCAAGATTCGTGAAAAAAATGTAGATCAGAATTTGAGATAGTTATTAAAATGAACTGCAAACACTATGTTATAAAAGACAACGTTTTAATTCCATGTACGTTTTAATTCGATTTTTATTTTTGCGATATTTTTTTCCGCAATTCTGTAACACATTGAATCCTATGCGAGTATCCGCACTGGCGGGAAACAACCCGCGCGGAAAAACAATCCCGATAACGGAATTTAATTCTGATTCAACGTCATCTTTTTTTCAATTGCCGCGCACATACCTAAGGCGCGGTACAGCGATCCCGGTCAAACTACAGCAAACCATTTACGAATTAAACTACAAACAAACAATCTCGGTTGCTGAAACAAACCATTGGTACACCTGAACAACAGGTAGGTATTATTACAGTTTGGCACACATAACATAAGCCAGATAATTAAACCCAGCAAGTTGGGACTAAGCCCGGCTTGGGCCAGCATTTAAATATTTATGAATTATGGCTAACAACGTGCCTTTATTATTTATGAGCTACGAACTCATACTATAACAAGTAGGTTTTGCTTTAGTATAGTGGTGTACAGAGTTTGTTTATTTCATTTCACTTATCTTCATTCCTGCCACACAAAGTACGTCGTAGGTATATCAAGATAGAAAAAAAATTCAATAACGTAGACACTCGTAGGTACAACTCGTTGACTAGGGCTCATCCGGGAGCTCTAAGACATGTTTAATACTCTTACATGAAGAATTTATGTTGCGTGCGACAGGTGTATGGAATTCTGGTGATAAGTTTGACGTTTCTCATGTGCTACGTTTTATTAGAACGTTGATTGTTTTAATAAATCGCCAAGCGGTATAACGGCGCAGTTACTTGGTCGTTTGCCTGCATTCGGGTGCACGAAAGATGTTACTCGAATTCGGGCACCCGATGCATAAATTACATTGTTTTACTCACACGATGTCGGGTTAGCAAAACGAAAGCTGCCTGTCGATTCTGTAAACATGTCGAAGTGAAGTCTTTTGGATGAGGTGATCACAAAGTGAGCTGTCATTTTGTCTTGATAAACATGGATTGACAGCTTACTTCGAGATTACTTCACTTCAATATGTTTACAGAATCGACCGGCTACTCGACTCCGTTCATTTACACTTAGTCGTTTGTCCGAATTCCACAGGCAATCGAATACGAGTTAACGACCAAATGTAATGGCGCCATAAGTGGGATAGGCAGTCGCATATAAAATACTTTCTGGTACTCATTTGCATCCGGTTAGGCTAAGCTAGGAAAAGGGTAGGTGGATTTGTTGGTTGCTTGGAATTAAAACAACTATGTGCAGAGACAAAAAAGCTTGAGAGGTGTCAAGGGACACCCGGATGGAACGAAGTTCCTACGCCGCATGGCTTACAACTATAGCAAAAAGTGTCGTTACAACTTTTGGTCTTAATGTGTCGTTACAACTTTTGGTCTTAATTTTTTCCGTCTAGCCCCCTTTCTCAACGCGCGAATTGTAATAAAACTAGAAACATAACTGTTTTTTACGATTTATTTACTGTGTTTTATGTTTTATGATTTATCGTTGGCAACTAATGACCCACTGTTTCTCATCTCAATCAGTCCCTATTGAGATGAGAAATTCTATTCCATTCCATTCCATTCCATTCCACTCCACTCCACTCCACTCCACTCCGCTCCGCTCCGCTCCACTCCACTCCGCTCCACTCCACTCCACTCCACTCTCCTCCCCTCCCCTCCACTCCACTCCACTCCACTCCACTCCACTCCACTCCACTCCACTCCACTCCAAAATTGTTCAATCAATCAAATCTCCAATGTTAAACAATTACGCATATATCTGAAAAACGTTGTAACTGTTAGCGAACTTACCAACGCTCGACTCGTAGTTGGATGGCCGGTTATTTCAGACTAGCAAGAATGAATACGAGTAGAAGAGGAACTTGCTTTATTTCCCGTAAGTTTAGAGCGAAATGAGAATAACAGTAACGATAATTGTGCTGTAATTTACAATATATTTCATACAAAGTTAACTAGAAGAAACAGAGTACCACAAGTAATATCTAAAAGATAATACGATCGCCTTTCCAAGCGATAGAACTAAAAAGGAATTCCGTAACGTTTTCACAAAGACATGATCATGTCATCTCTGACCTCGACCAGAGTCTAGAGCAAACCCATCGCAAATAAAAAAAAGATCACAAGACATTCTTGATGCAGACCCTAAGCACTTTTCCTTTTTTAATAGTCGAATCTACTCAAGAGATTTAACTATATCGATTACTATCATCATCATTTGCCTAGCCTTTTCCCAACTATATTGGGGTTCCAGTCAAGCTGGATTTACCAGACCTCCACAACCTATTAACTGGGTAACACGGTACTTCATGGCAAGACTGGAGTCAGAATTACTGGCTTCTGACTATCTGTAACGACTGCCAAAGATGTACAAATGACAGCCGGGACCAACGGCTTAACGTGCTTTCCGAGGCACGGAGGAAACTAGGTATGTTAATATGGTCACCCATCCACAGACCAACCTTGGCAAGCGTTGCTTAACCTTGAAGATAGACCCGTACGGATGTTATTATCTAGCCGCGAGCTCCTCAAGTGTGTTTCATCATATCCTGCCTTCTAGCCACGAGCTCCTCGAGTACTATCGACTAACTAAATACATCTCACATCGATGTTTTTTCGAAAATACAAGTCATGGCTACTTTTAAGGCCGTAAAGACGATAATTCTTCACGTACAGATTACAGGGAAACCCATAATAAAACCTATACTATTTTAAGTTTTAACTAGTTTAAATTGCATGAAAAAAATAAGATTTCTTTGAATTCCTTTACGTGCAAGTCCGATTCGCACTCTAATTTTTTATAAAAATACATAAAAAAAAAAAACAAAAAAAAACTTGTATGTTGGTCTAGTGATTGCACTTACTACTGCTGTGCATGAGCTACTGGGCTCCATCTGATTTTTATTCCTCACACCAACTCGCTACTTCGCACGTCTTTGTTGGCAAATCATGTAAGCATGGATTTGCCAAAACTTAGTTAACGTACCATGTGGCTTAAAATGCGTCTTTTTCATCACTATAATTATTCTTAATTTTCTCAATTCAGTCTGCCTAGCCTTTTCCTAACAACATTGTGGATGGCGTTCGGTATAACCGGATGTACCTATGTTGTGTATTTCTATTGCCACTATAACAACAAATAATACAAATTTAGGTTTATGCTGACTATGCAGGATTTCAATCGAATGCATACTATACTAGATCTGGGGTAAGCTAAGGTACTAATTTAGGAAACCTCTGGAATTTCTCATAATGATTAATGACCTACCAAACGTTGTGCAAGAGGCTAAGTGTTTGCTGTTTGCCGACGACCTCAAGCTTTATCTCCCCATCACAAACGTGACTGACTGTGAGAGACTGCAGAGAGATATAGACAGAGTGGTAGCTTGGAGCAAGAGTAATCCCCTGCAGTTTAACGCATCTAAGTGTGTGACCATAAGTTTTTCGCGCGCACACACACCCATCACGCATACTTATACGGTGGACGGAGTGCCGATGGATAGGGTTACTGAAGTGAGAGACTTGGGAGTTAGTTTCATCACTGGGCTCACCTTTCGTGATCATATAGTTAAGATATGTAAAAAAGCATATAGAAACCTAGGATTTGTGCTTAGAATGGTTAAAGGCTTCACAAACATGAAAGCTATAACGGCGTTATACAATGCTTTAGTAAGAAGCCAACTAGAATGTAACGCAGTTGTCTGGGCTCCACATGAAACTAAATATAGTCTCATGTTGGAGCGGGTACAAAATAAATTTATTAGGTACTTATATATGAGGGAATTTGGCGTATATCCATTTTCCATCCAACTCTATTTGTCTTGGGTATGGTCGGATATAATGAACTGAGGGTCAGGAGGCAACTCACACTAGTGACTTATATCTTTAAGATAATAAGAGGGAAGATACACAATACGGATATATTGCAAAAGGTGGAACTAGGCGTGCCAGACGGGTATGTGGGGCGTCGTCGACAACCACGGTTGCTGGCAGAACCGCGCGCGCGTACTAACTTGCTGCGCGAGGCGCCGCTAACGAGCGCGCTCCGCGCTCTCAACCTCATTGCTGAGGACATAGACATATTCTGTTGCACTTTGGGTGAATTTACAAGAATAGCTACTCATAGAATTTGTTATATTAAAAACAGGGAAGTATTTAAGTTTTAAGTGTGCTACAATATCGTATTGGGTCTAGCCTGTAAGGATATTTGTATGTATGTAAATAAATAAATAAATAAATAAATGCTACGAAACGCTGCGATTCCGACTTGCACTTGGTCGGTTTTTGAACATTCTTTTTGTAATTTTTCTCGTTCCTCGGTTCAAATACCGTTATACCATGACCAACAATTTCTTCACAGCTTTTTTATCACCAATGCCACAGATTTCCTTTCAATTCCTCTACTCTTCAAATATGTACATGTGATCTGTCAACTATCATTTCATATCTATCTTCTTTTGAAGAAAAAATGACACTCAACTGGATGGTGTTCACAGAACGAATGTATTACCATTGATATTTGCACTGCGCTCCATATTGAAATATTTCACATTCAGTAAAAGTGAATATTAAATTTATTGGAAGATATTTCTCCATCCAGTAGTTACATTCCGATTCTCGCTAGTCGATTCACGAATACCGACCGTTGAAATGGTAGGACAGTGAAAAATACACATCAGGCGAATCTCTCCTTTACAAGAATGCATAGCATCAGAAATAAGTGTTAATGGACTTTAATTAATTTGGTCCTCAGTACCTAATACTAACCGACCTATTTCCACCGACTATTGCCGAGTTGCAAAATATGCTCCAATATCTGAGCACAATAAGCCTTGAGGTTGGACTAATGACGAATCGGTCAACGATTAAAAACATGACCATTACCACAAAAACCGGCCAAGTGCGAGTCGGACTCTTACACGAAGGGTTCCGTACCATAAACATTAATAATTACCCGTATCGGATGAACGGATGCGTAAACATCTCCATACGTTTTATATTGGCATAGGCTGAATAGAGCTGAATCAAGAGTAAATAGTAAGTACCAAGTACCTGAGAAGCGTTCATGACAGATTTGTCAGATTTACATTTAGCATCATCATCATCTGCCTAGCCTTTTCCCAACTATAATGAGGTCGGCTTCCAGTCAAGCCGGATTTAGCTGAATACCAGTATTTTACGAGGAGCAGATTAGATCTATTATTTCAGATTTACATTTATAATTTTAAATAATTACCGAACGATTTTTATGATTTAATTTTAAATGTCTTTTTCAGTACTTATTCCTTTGTTACTTTAATGTGGGTCATAATGGAAGCACACATACAACAATCCGTAATATCAAAGCCCTAAAGCAACGAAAACGAATTAGGAGAGTCAATACCTTGTAATAGGCAGGTACCTGTTAGGAATGTAACTAGGTATATGGGGAAGCTCGTGGCGAAATTACACAGGAGACGTTCTTCAAGATTACGCAACGATTGCCGAGGTCAGTCTGTAGATAGGTGAACTCCCTGTACACAATAAGACTACTCCAATCCTCAGAACGGCCGCCATTTTTACGGACAGTTAGAAGCCAGAAAATCTGACACCAGTTTTGTCAAGTGATATCATAGTTGCTCGATTGTGTGTGTCAGGCCGCGGACACGGATTCAGCGGACTCAACTCGCATTATCATCACATCTCTGCATTCGAACGCGCCGCTGCAGCGCTTGTCGCGTCAAATGCAGATGTGTACAGTAACTGCCTGCGCCGCCCGCCACGCCGCTGAGTTCGTGTCCGGGGCCTCAGATAGCAAGTCTCTTCATGTAACGAGTCGCCAATTACAAAAATCAGAAAATCCCGACTGCGAAACAGTCAACCGGGACACTTTTATGAACCAAACCTGTTTCCTAATTGAATATTTCCTTCATTTGGATACCCTACTTGATAGGTTTGGTTAAATAAAATATTAAAGACTTACAAAATCCGCCATATTGTTTTTTTATACAGCTATCTAAGGACACTTGGGTTTTTGAAATGAATCTAACGACATCTTAACAGACGAAATCCATTCAGCTGTTAAGAAGGTACGAGATAATAAAGAAATTAACAAAGAAACACATACAAAATACGCGCGAAAAACATAACCCTTTCTTGGCAGTCGGGTAAAAACACTGGTATTCAGCTGCAATCGGTCAGACTAGCAACCAACCCGAACATAAATGGTAAAAGGCTAAGCCATAAGGCAACCTACAGAAGTTCATTAGCGTTAACACAAGAAAGTACAATTAATTTTAAATCCCTACTCCCCGCCTAAATTGGTCTCAATTCTGCACTAAGTAAGCAACTAACTATTCAAATTGGTATAAGTGACGTCGTTAGTTCATATACTCATAATATACAAATTATGCACCGTATGATCATGTAGGATCTACATTGTAATTACTTTGTAGTAGGTACCACCTTCCCATTTATCTCGCATGTCTTGGACCATGATGGGGTCACGTGTTATTTAAAGAACTAGCTAAACGCTTAGTTGACACTTCGCGTGACCCAAGAGTTGGCTTTTACCTCGGACAGGGGATAGTATTGCCATACAACGTGGCAATGCCGCCAGTCTTTTGCCACTTCCAAGTTCCAGTCGACAGCGACGCGAAATAATTTTTTGACGCCATATTTTAGTTAGAAGTTTGTTATTTAAATAAATATCTTCTCGCAAGCATCTTTTCAAAAGCAACACTCGCAAGGAGTCATTGACATGTGTCAGTCAATATTCTTTTTATCGTCACCTTAATTCTATATTGCATACTTTACAATATCAACCTAATTTGCTTTTACAAAGGCACTGTAATTTTCTACCTTTCAAAGAGATGTAAGACATTTTTATTTTGGGTAAATTTTTACCATCATCATCCGCCTAGACTTTTCCCAACCATATTTGGTTCGACTCCCAGTCAAACCGGATTCAGCTGAATACTAGTATTTCACGTGGAGCCGCTGCCTACAAGACCTCCACAACCCGTTAACTGTGTAATACGGCAGTTCTTGGCAAGACTGGTGTCAGATTTACTGGCTTCTGACATTCCGTAACGACTGCCAAATATTACTAAAATTGTAAAATTTTATTCAATAGTTCGCAGAATTTTAATTTCTCAAACTTACACTAATGGAAAAGTTAAATCACGTTTAGTCATATTCATTCATTTATCAATTCGATGAATGTAGTCTTAAACTAGAAACCATTTTATTTTTCAAATAAAATATTAAACCACGTGCTGGAAATATTGTTTTTTGGCTTGCTGGCTGCAGCACACGAGGATATCCCTAATAAGATCGTAATATCTATCTACTCTTAAAATACGCAGAGGATCATTACCTAACTAAAACGAAATACGCTTGAGATACGACAGACTTATTATCTACATATATGTAAATTAAGACGATGAATTCCTCAAGAAGGAACGTGTAATTAGTACCTACGTAGGTATATTTATGTAAGTCTCTCAAACATTGTCTTTGTCTCACGACTGTGTATTCTTCCAAAGCAATGTGTCTCTTGTCAAGTTTTCATATCCCATCCACTTGTGAAAATGTCTCACTTATTTCGAACATATACCACAATTTTTACGTTAAATATAGCTCTTAACGGACACGGGTTTTAATGAAAGTATTTAAATGCACATCCATTAATCCACGTAGGGGCTGTGACGCATTACATAATTCTGAACGAGGTTGTTTTAAATAAAACACGTTTTCAAACATTTTCAGCTTCCATTTTGTTGTTTGTGGTTATAGACTACATTAATTTGGTCTCTCGAGATTTTAAATAAATACAGAAGAGTAAACTTCAGTGTTGGTTTTGCGATAGCAACATGTTTTAATAATGTTGTGTTGAACCGATAGATGTTGAACCACATGCATTAACAATTTATTTTTTGTTTAAATAATAACATATTTACGTACCTGAGATCTATTAGTAGGTCCTGCAATAATTTCATGAAAGATAATTTCCATTTAAGTAATAGTAATTACTTAATAATGTGACACATACATTTAGGGCTATACGACTACATTTAGGTCTTCGAATCATCAAATACACAGTTATAGCTTGTAATTTACTCACATTATCCGATGGTTGTCACCGTTGACATTGAGACTGAGTCGAGTAAAAGTTACTCGCAATGACTTGTAATGTGGGCCTTAGTTTTAGTATAAATATTTGCGAAATGTCAAAGTAAGCCCATTATTCCGAAAGCACCACTCTATTCCAAAACATGTTTCATGTTTTCTAAAAATAAACAATATTAAAACGTTAGTTTGTGGTGTGCTTCCATTGTATTTGAAAAGTTTCAGCTATTATTCCATGCTTGTAATTGTTAAAACTGCACTTGTCCACTCAGCCGACCGTGCGTGCGAGCGTTGCTACTTTAGGCACTTGTCTCACCGCCGGCGATTAGCGAGTAGCGAGTAAAGCTTCAAACTCGAAACGAGTTGGCGGGCAGTGAGTAGCGAGTGAAAAGTTTTAATAGTTTTGACGCAATACTCGCTCCAGCCCGCACTCATTTGCCTAGTTTTTTCCCAACTATATTGGGATCAGCTTCCAGTCAAACCGGATTTTGCTGAATACCAGTATTTTACGCGGAGTGGCTACCTGCCAGACCTCTTCAACCCATTAAGTGGGGAACATGGTACTTCTTGGCAAGAGCTCCGGCCCGCACTATTGGTAAAAATTACCGCTGTTTGGTGAGTTCTGACCGCCAAGCGCACATCGCCGAGCGAGTGTCGCTGAGCGAGTACAATCTTTGATAGCTCTTGTCGCTGCGATTAACTAGAGGTAAGAGCCGCTCGCCGGCAATGTGAACAGCCAGCTATCGATAATGAATGTATGTGTCTCTTTCAAACGAGATCTATATATTTTGTCCCTTTCCTCAGCGAGCAAATATTCGATAGCTACTCGCTGGCGGTGAGGCAAGTGCCTTACTGTGAAAATAAACAGGGGGGGATCTATGCTCACGAAACATGCAATTTCTTGTAACTGAGGCTTACCTAGTGCACCGTTAGATAGGTTTGACCTTAATTTATTTTGCTTATTATTAGTACAATTAACGAGTGATCAAAGGTAGCAATAAACAATGAGTGACTTATTCTTTGACAGTCAAAATTTAATTAAAGAAAAATATTTCAAGTCGCTCCACGTAAAGTGCTGGTATTCATCTAAATCCAGTTTGATTGGAGCTCAATCTCAACATAATTGGGAAAAAACACTAAAAGTGAAACCACAAACACAGCGGGGCGGCGTGATGTTATGTTATGAACTGGTGTAAACAATCAACAGACATGCGGTTTCAGAAATCCCGATCCATTTGATATCATTGATTGAAGAGTTCCATTGCCTACCTCCGAAGTTCTTTATCAGATCTTCACCCAATTAAAATGGGACCAGTCCGGGAAAATACTCTTCCAAATAAAAAAAGAATCACCCAAATCGGTTAAAAATTGGCGAAAATTTCGCTGAACAAACAATTTTTACGGGATCCCATCATCAGATCCTGACTTATACCTTCCATCATCAGCTCAACAACATGAGATGATGATTATCAGGCACAAATATCTGAATTGCGTTAGAAATTTCATGAAAAACATTGTATGTGCCTATAAAATTTGGAGGTTTCCCTCGATTTTCATGGGATCCCATCATCAGATTCTGACTTGGTGACAATGGGACCACCTCAGGAGTATAGGCTTTCGAATAAAAATTTTTTTCAAATCGGTCTACAATTGGCGGAGAAATCGGTGAACATACATAAAAAAATAAAATAAAATTCGTACAGCCGAACATAGAACCTCCTCACTTTTGAAGAAGTCGGTTAAAAACCAAAAACACCGACTTCCAAAATTAAGGTTATTTTATACTTTGTAGTTTTTTGTTTGGAAGTCGGTTATGTTGTTTTGTAAAAAGTTTATTTTTCACCTTTTAGTGGTGCTACTTGGACGACGACTTCGTCTACGCTGAAATTTAAATAATCAAAAATAATATAAAAACTACCGAACCCAACTGAATCAAATTTTTAACGAGAGAAAATGTCCAGTATACCGCATCGAACTAAAAATAATTATATTAATCGGAACAGAAACCTTGGAGTAATCGGTGTACATACATTAAAAAAAAATACCCACCGAATTGAGAGCCTCCTCCTTTTTTGTAAGTCGGTTAATAAACATCTAACAGTGAATGTATAAGTGGAGTGAGATGAGGTGAACTAATGTCACCTTAATTATTCGGATTGACAGCACATGTCACGTTTTCCCGGTGACATTTTTTACACCTTAGAATGTCAGGGGTTCTGTTCAGTATTCGGCTAGGTGGAATCGCTACTTTGACAGAGGAAGGAGGAGTTAGAAACAATATTCTTAAAATCAGCTTCCGTTTTCACTAATTTGATTAATCCGTGGACAATAGTGTGGGTTATATGTTTAACAATTTATATTAAGAATCATATTGTACCGCCTTAACATGTAACTGTTTTTTTGTCCCTAATAAATTTAATAAAAAAATAAAGAGGAGGTGATGGTACATCCGAGTAGCAGCTCAGAGTTGTTTAAGTCAAAGCGTTGTGTCAAATATAAAATCATAGTAACACTTTGCCAGGAACGGAACCCAAGCTTAGCAACAAATAGGTAGAGCAACGGGGCCGGCAACTAGCCGCACCGTAAACTACCCTTAGCTTTTTCAATATTATACCAACACATTTGGTCTAAATAATTTATTTGTGAGCAAAAACTAGTAGAGCATACAATATTTAAACGGGTTTAATGCCTGATTGGTATAGTTGTTTTGTATTCATTGTATTCATGGCGCGGCAGTATTAACGTGTTGTTAACAAGCTACATACTGCGATCAATAACAATTTTTCTAACTCGGTACATCACTATTATGTACACACTGTAGCTTTTAAAACAATATTTGATGAGATTTCAGATAGATTCGAATAGATGATTTTGTAAGAAAACTAGAGGAGCTCGTGGGTACAGATATACTACAGGGGAGGCGCCTCGAGGTTAAGTAAAGCTTCCCAAGGTCGGTCCATGAATGGGTGACCATCCAGTTTCCTCATAGACTCCTTCGTGTCTCGCTGTTGATTTCTGACAGTCGTTACGGGTCAGAGGCCTGAATATTTGACACCAGTCTTTTCTAGTGGTATGTATGTATGTAAATCGGGCTGGTTTCCGCAACTCCACGACTAAGCGCGTATTTTGCATGCAGGTGGGACATATGCGTCATTCGATCCACCCCAGCTCCCCAAGGAAGGCCAGCAACGCCTTGGTGTTACCAACTATCTCGCAGAGGGTACCTGGGTTTCCGAAGTACTTTGCCCTGTAATCCGCGACTACCGCAGCAGCAGCAGCTTAGAAGCAGGTATGCTGCTGTCTCATTCTCCTACATGCTGGCTCTGCATAGCGGGCTGTCAGTGACTCCTATAGCATAGAGGTGTTTATTAAAAGACCCGTGGCCAGTTGTTACGGCTGTGACTAAACGCCACTGTTGTTTAGTCAGTCTTAGGTCGTTGCCTCGAGATTCACTGTATCCCTTGATCCATTGAATGGTTACTTTGTTGTGTCTACCAACCTGGTTGAGACGTTGGTGACACTCGAGAATCAACCCAGAGTTTTCACTGTGTGGCTGTTCAGAGCTTGCAGGACGGCCATGCTGTCCGAGAGTATGCGTATTGAGTGGTCCTTAACTTCCCAGGTTAGGATGGCTGATGCCGCCTACCTACCCTACCTACCCTACCTACCCTACCTACCCTACCTACCCTACCTACCCTACCTACCCTACCTACCCTACCTACCCTACCTACCCTACCTACCCTACCTACCCTACCTACCCTACCTACCCTACCTACCCTACCTACCCTACCTACCCTACCTACCCTACCTACCCTACCTACCCTACCTACCCTACCTACCCTACCTACCCTACCTACCCTACCTACCCTACCTACCCTACCTACCCTACCTACCCTACCTACCCTACCTACCCTACCTACCCTACCTACCCTACCTACCCTACCTACCCTACCTACCCTACCTACCCTACCTACCCTACCTACCCTACCTACCCTACCTACCCTACCTACCCTACCTACCCTACCTACCCTACCTACCCTACCTACCCTACCTACCCTACCTACCCTACCTACCCTACCTACCCTACCTACCCTACCTACCCTACCTACCCTACCTACCCTACCTACCCTACCTACCCTACCTACCCTACCTACCCTACCTACCCTACCTACCCTACCTACCCTACCTACCCTACCTACCCTACCTACCCTACCTACCCTACCTACCCTACCTACCCTACCTACCCTATTTGTGAATCTAAACCATCCAGGGCGCCACCAACGCATTCAAATCGGTCCAGCCGTTTTGGAAGAGTTCAGTGACATACAAACGTACAGTAGAATTACCTATATAGATATATAAAGAAGATTAAAAATTGCAGGTTTGTCTTAAGATTTACTATGTACTTGTACCAATTATCTCTTTACCGATGAAATAGTAGATATGTTATGGGAAACCTACACCACCTGATTATTTTTATGCAATTTCTTCTAATCTTGCAATATGTGTAATTGTGTATGTCCTTCAATTTAACAACTATCTTTTTCTTTTTCTGGTATGTAATTGTGTTACCTTATCACATTTATCTGCATGTGATCTCTTTCTGTGTTCTATTCTGTGCACCTATTTTGAACTACTTCACGCTATTTCAGAACATCCCAGGGACGGATTGGGCGTGCCTCCGGTACGATGAGTATACTTTCGAAAAGCTTTCTGTCACGTGACTTCAGCCATTTTGTTAGTGTAGCTGTAGATTTAGTGAAACATTTGCTTGTATTTGGCATAGCCAATCGTAGATTCAGCGTCTTCAGTTAGTCTATTCTACGTTTCAACTCTCATTGACAAGTTCATGCGGGCGAGGTTCAGGTTTTCAGAATATATTATTCCTTATAACAGGAAGAGAGTCAACACGTTTTACTTGGACCATTTCCTGGAACTATTTAATTGTCCATGTACTTACCAGGAAATGAGCTTTGATACTTGGTACCGATATGCTGTTTGTCGTATTTACGGTAAAAGTTTAAAAATATTAAAGTATTTCTAATTCCAGTTTTAGTTCAATAAAACGACTTGTGAATAATTAAACTTCTTATAGCGACGTAGGTACCTAATCTTCCTAAAGATTTATTTTAGTACTTAAAGTAACCTATTAGAGGAGGTTTATGGATTAATTACGGCTAAGTTTAATTAGACTTACAATATTTAAGTGACTGAAAGTAAGTATTCTAATCGGATAATGAAGTAAACAAAATAAGTAATTTTTCAATGTAAATTACTTATTTGTTTAATTTAATTTAGTTGTTCCTACTAAGTTACGTTTACGCGTATTTATCTAAAGAATTATAACCATTTTAATCATCAATATAACCCTCTAAGTTCATAAAGCCCTATTGAATGGTTATTTCATGAAAAAGTATTTTTATAGGGTTATAATTCTTTAGATAAATACGCGTTACGGCCGCGAATCGTATTTAGTTCAACATACAGCTTTACACTGACCGGTAAATTGCAATAAACATGAAAATATTTGAATTTCGCGGGCTACCCTGGCGCTTCCACCTAAGCTCAAGGCAAAGTCCTTGTTGTCATTCTGTCCGGGACAGCTGTTGTTGAATTTTTTCGGATTAACATCATGACATTTCGATATTGCATGACAATTCGCGACACTTTTGACTTTTCCACAACCGTCTCCGCTCATAGACTTTATTTAGGCGCTCTTAGTGCGGACACGCACTGCATCCGATCCTAATCCGTGAAAATACGTTCGGAAGTAGTCATAGAACTATTTGTATGGTAGTTTACGCACTAGACCCGACTTCCGTCATCCGGTTTCTCTCCGTCATCCGTAAGTCTTTAATTCGGAAGAAATATTGTCGGACAAAAGTAGCCGTAGTACTGTTTGTATGAACGCTTTCGCATTACCTCGGATTCAAATCGGAAATATCCGCGCGACCCCTTAGTGGGACTTGGATTTGGATCAGAGATCGGATATGTGCGTTAGCCATGTCCGAATTCGGTTCGAGTTTATGTTTAGATCCGTATTTTTACGAAATCGAATCTCATGCATGCGTAACCGTTCTAAGCTTATGCATACGGCGTATTTTTAACGCGCCGACGACGCACGTTTTACGAACGCGCGCTCACTTCGCTTTAGATGACCTACAAAGCAGTACTGTCTGCATCTGAAGTGCGTTAGCGAGCGTCATCTGCGCCTTGCCATCCTAATACAAAGTAATCATCTGGCAAGTACAAGATCGTCGCGTTCATTTGTTTGACACAAACAACCGCGCAGTCGCGCGATGGTCGCGCCATGACCATCAGGGCGACGCCTTATAGAAATTACAATAAGTCATTTACGAGTAGTTCAACAAAGGAGCTCCAGTAGATAAAGCAAATAGTTGCCTACTCGTTCATTTGTAGATATCTCCATTATAAGTTCACCTCCCCCATTGTACAGGCATGAATTCATAATAGTTGAGTATGTAGGTAGGTATGTACATTAGACCCAGATAATAGTTTCCGCAAACTTTAGAGCACTTCAGCATAATTAGCTTTAAGCTTTTTACATAATTAATAAGTTTAAATTCACAGACAGAACAGGAATTCCAACACCACAATTAGAATCATAGAAATATGCTTAGAATTAATAGGAAATAATTGCACTTAGACATAGCATAGTCTTCTTTTCTAGTTTTGTCTACGAAATCATCTAGTCATAAAGGCTTTTCATCAGTCGTTTGCAAACAATAAATAAAACCATAGTGTCGTTTATTTGAACATCATTAATCAGATAGACCACGTAGCCTAAGAGCTGAAGACAAACCTCTGTCTAGAACATTTTAGGGATAGGTATACATACCTAGTGTATAGTCAACAAAGCTATTTAGTGTACAGGAAAAAATATTAAATAATTTTTCTTCTGCACTGCCAATATTTACTTCTAATGTGTGCATTATAACTTTTTAAGCGTATGACACACTTACGAGTGTGGTGTACAATAATTGTCGAATCAGCACACTCACAAGAATGCTTAAAAGTAGTTGCTAGTTAGCTGCCCGAATGCCAAATAGCTTTGTCGACTGTACCTACCAAGAAACCAAAAATGTTGTCTCCAAGTCTAAACATGCCATAAACAGACTCTGAGATCATTTATCCGAATAAATACGAAATAAATAAACCTTCTAAAGTTGATTTTAATATTTTGCTACGTAAAGTCCTCTGACCTAAACTAGAGTCAAAGCAAACTTATCTCAAGTAAAAAAACTTGTACTCAATAAAGGTTCAGAAGACAGGAGTTGAAATAAATCTCAGTATAAATTCCAGTGCTTCGTTATGTTTTTCAATAATAGTTACTCAATTCTTCTTCCACCTGGCGTTAATCCCGGCTATTGCCAGGGTCCGCCTTCCTACTTAGCTTCCTCCACTTTGCCCGATCTTCAACATCCTTCTCAGTCAGGCCATTGGCTCTCATGTCGGACTTGACGACGTCCAGCCAGCGCTTGCGAGGGCGACCACGGGGCCTAGCCCCAAGAACAGCCATATTCATGCATCTCCGACCAACGTACTCCATAGGGCGGCGCATGATGTGGCCATACCAACGCAGACGACACTCTTGCAGTTTTTCCCCAATAAATAATAGTTACTCAATTCAATAATATTAAAACAAATCAATTCAACAAAAATCGCGAATGCCACAGATTAAAAATGATCACCACATAAAACTAAAGCTCATTCATTTAATAACTATTTTAAATTTAACTAAATTAAAAATAGAACATCCGAAATAACTAATCCATACTATTCATTTAAGTCATTAAGTACTTTGAAGCTCAGATTAAAAAAAAAGAATTTCGCAGAATAATATATGACCTTATTCGACTAAAACGCTGGTTCTCATTCCTTTTTTTTAATAAGCAGTTCTGCACAGAAATTTAAAAAAAATAAGGTTTTAGTTCATTTAGAAACGCAAAGTCAAAAACGTGTCTGTGGAACATAAAAATCAAAGGTTCTAATTTTAATTCAAAATACTCTCTTCCTGATTTAAGATTCATGTCCGAGCGACATCTTGGAATTAACGTATTTAATGTCAGGAATGTCAGTTGTTAACCACGTTTAATATCAGTGGCTTCAAGCAACTTGCATATAGATCGCTTTACTTTACGAGCTGTCGAGGTATAATGACAATGTGATCAATCGCTCGATCGTATCCCACAATGTAATTTAATAGTGCTCCACACTGCTGTTAAAAATATTTAATAACATTTTTAACACTAATACCAGCACATTTTATTGTTAGATGTTTTTAGTGCTCATGAACTACTAAAAGAAAATTGCAAACATTTCAAAAAATTACATCGGCCCACAGTTTGGATTTAGGTTCGTTCCGAGGCGTCTACACGACAATGGAAGAAGATTTTCTCATTGGAATTGCTTTTATTTTTGTTATAACGTGGCCTAACGTTAAATTTATGTATTTAATGGTCACATAGGCAAAGGATTTTCAAACTTATGATGACTAACTGTTACCCACCATGTCTCGGAATAAGTCACCCTCTTCGAAATAAAAAAGGGCAAGCCACATCAACTCAAATTTCGAAGGCCGTACGCAGATTGTTCGAGAACGTTCGCTTCTCAAATGCGAAACATTGTTCCCAATATTACGCTGAGCGAAACATAAATATTAATATGGATTACATTAATTCAAATTGGACGCGTGACATTAATTTAATTTATTTATTATAATCGCTAGCGAATATTGTTTGCGATGCTTTGCAATGCGATGTGTTGTCCAAATGATAAATGTGATTTTAAATGTGTGCGACATAACTGAAAATGGATTTAGTAGAAAATTGCAGTCGCCAAAATTATGTAAAGGACTTTTTTGTTGAAGTAAAACAAGCGGAACATTGATTCATTTCTTTGTGTGTTTTTTTGCAAAAACGAGTTCCGTTTTCAAGCCTATTAGTACAATGTATTTCCTCGCAGTTTGTGTTTCAGTCACAACCAACAACTACTTAATTGGTCCAGTTTAGTAGTTTGCCGCTGTGGTTTGTCGGTTGAACTGTATTTTGAGCAGTGGTTTAATTCAGACTGCATGCGGTTCGTCTCTTGTTTTATTCATTCTGATACTCGTTGTGTACTTGTTGTCGGGCTTTTCAATAACGCATAATGCCGGTACTTAATATGCTTAGTACCTAGCGTTTATAATGGCGGAAAGTGGAATGGCAAATTAGACCTATAGGTAATCTACTTCTACGTTTGGCGATTTAGTGTTGCCAAAGGTATTACCATAATGGGTTTTGGAGGTCAGATAGGTAGGAATAACTAAAAAGTAAGCGACCCCAACATAGTTCGGAAAACTTTAGGCATATTGATCCTATGATACTAATATTATCAATGTGTCTATGGAAAAACACAAGGAAGTGGTGACGGGCGCGCGTTTTGCGGGACAGCCTTAGGTTACTGCTCGTGCTGTCACTTAGCCTGATTTTAATAAATTACTTTTGATTTTAATGTTTGTTATTCAGTCTCGTCACAACGGCAGAACGAATTTGAATTAAATTTAGAACACGAGTAAACAATGACCTATAGGTATAAACTATGACATTATACTTTTTTTCTCGGTAACAAGTTCCAGTAATTTTCGAAGTCTAAGCGCGCTAAGCCGTTACAAAATTTTTGCTCTTCATTTTGTAGCACCTATCTAGAATGTTTAATGAAATACGATTGGGTGCCAAGTATTCGTAGGTGTACTTACAGTAATATTACTAAAAACCAAAGTTCTATTATTTATCATCGTAGTCGAAGCTTTATAAAATAAAGCAAAACGAATGAAAATTGTATTCATTGAACAAGCGATCTTTTTGACTTTCAAAGAATTGTGCTGGTTCTAGCTTTCATTTACTTTTAATTTAATTTTTTTTTTACTTCAAATTGAATAATATTTATTCAATTTAAAATAACAGAGACCCAATGTTGTCAGTAGCTGGCCGCCAATTTGAAATAAGAACTCGAGCGGTATTGTTTTTTTTTAAACCAACGGAGGAGTCTGTTTACAGAGTAGACCTCTGTGGTGTATCTTGTTCATTTGAGTTTCAAATAAGTTAGATTGCTGTCTCGCACCTATTTAATTTCGATAAAAACAGCAAACATTGAAACTGACTAGGTACTATCTTCAGTGTCAGCATCAGAACTACTGGCTTGTTTAACTGTCAATATTTGTATTTGTCGGTAAAAACAAGTACCTAAAAGAACAAACAAGACTAAAGATTAGTCATAAAAGCGATTTTTAATTAAATGCATTACAAAAGAACGTCTGTGAAAAATTAAAAAGAATCTCATTCCGCCCTTTTAGCTTTGCAAAAGATAATTGAAATGATCTCGCTTAATTGAAAAGCCAGTGCATTGGGAGAAACTAAATTAAAAGCTTAAATGGATTTCTAATAAAAAATGGAAGCCAAGAACCTAAAATATAACCTCGGTACTTAATTTAATGTAGATTGATTACGTGGGCGGATTTACCTTGTAACATTGTGAGAAATAAAAAATATTCAGCTGAATCCGGCTTGACTGGAAGCCGACCCCAATATAGTTGGGAAAAGGCTAGGCAGATGATGATTGTGAGAAATAAAAAATCCGTCTCAGTAGAAAATTAATCAAATAATACACGAGTGCTTTCCAGAAATCTCGAAATAAATTCTAATCATCTAATATAAAGTAATAATTCCACTTGCTTACGGACAGAATTCCTCGGGCTTCAGTGCTATTAACTCAACTGTTATAACGCCGTCAGACGGCGTTGCGTCATTCCACCGCGCATGTGGTGACGCCGTGTAATGGCACCGTCAGTTTTGACGTTATTTTCATATCGACGCTTTCCGCTACAAAGGGCGTGAAGACCATTTTGGCCAAACTTACTTCTTGATGCAGTCTTACTTAGTTTTTCACGCTCTTACTATCTGTATATATAAAATTTCGCTACGGTGAATAAAATGGTTTATACTATCCAACATTTTCTAAACGCTAAACACCTCATTTTCGAAAAACCAAGTCGTAAAATACATTTCTTAAATATTACGATAACAAACTTGGTGAATCTACAAACAAACAAACAAACATATTTTAAAACGGCTAAAACACAATAACAAAACAAATTGTGACTTACGCCCTTCAAAAAACATACTGTTGATGTAGGTCTAGTCACATACAGCTACCAGTGATGCAAAACGAAGAAGAGATTACCAGAGATGCCCCCGACTGGAGATCTACCGAGCGAGAGACTGACGCATCATCAGCTCCCGTTCTCTTGCTCAGCAGTGGATTAATTTGGACATAAGCAAGTCACAATATTGAGAGAGGAGTTGAGAAACGTTGGGCAGCTTTATTTACTACTAGAGCTATTCATATTCTCTCAGTAACGGCTCTATGATCATGGCACTCCGGCGGATGGCAGCGAGAAAAGCCCAATTTGTTGGGATAAATGAGGAATTGGTAGAGGACAGGGAGCCCAACCATGGGGGGTGCATGGGACAGACTCGTGCGATCAGTCAAGAGGGCGCTGGCAATTAACGAAGCCTATACCTGAAGAAGAACTTCACACGATGATAACAGAGACCTCTCACATCCATCAGCATGGATTCAGACCTCTCACACCCGTCAGCAAGGATCCTGAAGACGAAGAAAGCCTAACTCCAAACCATTTTCTACTGAGGAGATCGTGTAGAGCAATAGCGCTGGGAGAATACGACGACTCAGAGTTAACCGGAAAGGCGAACTGGAGAACTATCCAGGAGGCGATGGGTCAAAGAGTACTTACCTCTCCTGATGCCGAGAAAAATCAAATAAAGAGAGACTATCGACCCTAAAGAAGGAGACGTCGCCGTCGTGCTAATAATTGACGCTACACTGCCACGAAATTATTGGCCTCGCGCCGAAGTCATCAAGACGTACCCTGAACCAGACGGAAGAACCAGAGTGCTGACCGTGCGGACGTCGGGAGGAGTGCTTCGGCGTCCAACGCGACGGACTATCGTGCTAGTTCCTGCTGCTTCGTCGCTTCAAGGAGATGAAGTGCTGCGCGCCGTGGGGGAGAATTCTAGCGGCGAAACATAACATTGGTCATTTTAGTACATAATAATTAGGCTACTTACGTTATTTTTGCTTACTTTCCTTATTGGTAATAAGGTAAATACTAAAAAATTAAATAAAGCTTTATTTCAGACTATACAGTCCATACATTTAGTTAGTATTGGTGTTAGTAACAATGAGGCTTAGGTACTTAAGTAGGTTAGTATTCTTAGTTTATAACATTTATTTATTTAAGTAAACCTATGACTGTCCCCACCCAGTGGCCCTGAAAGGGACAGTCCGGTCTGGCAGCTATCATTTTCAGGATGTCACTACCATGCAAGCGTTGTAGTAAGGAGGCCGCTTTCTTTCGCAAGATGGCATGAAAACCATCTGTGCGAACCTCCGCGAACATTCCTGAAGCACTACAACGCCATGGCAGTCCCAACAGCATCCTAAAAGCATTATTAAATTGAACACGCAGGACGTTGTAGGCTCGGCGCGTGTATGATACCCACAGGCCACCCGTGTAAAACGATTCACAGAACGCCTTAAAAAGAGTTACTTTGACGTCTGTGGTACAACGAGCGAACCTGCGGGCAAGCATATTACTCCTCACCGACAACGCCCTGCGCTCCTTCTCTATATCCAAATCATCCCTTAATAATATGCCCTAGGTACCTAAAACTGTTTACAACTTTTAGTGCTACGCCGTTGAGACTTATGGGAGGAACACTGCGCGACTGCTGCTTAGGTGCCTTAAATACAAAGATTTCACTTTTCTTCGAGTTGTATATTAAGCCATGCTCCTCCGCATAGGCCTCGCAGGTCGATAGCACCCTCCTCAACCCACTCATCGAGGGACTGAGAAACGGACTCAATAAATATAAAGTTTTGTAAAATACCGTTAAATAAAATGAGAATTTCATGAAATGTGTGCCTTTATTTCCAACACTTGGCAAAGCCACCTGTCCAAGGTAACAATCGAGGGAGTTTTCCATCGATTTGAAAAGAATAAAAAGAACATACTTTACCGTAACGAGATAAAAATATCAATTCTTATTGATTAAATAGCTCATAGAGTCATATCAATCGGCATTAGTAATATTAACAGGGTGTATATATTTTGCAAAAAAATGGTCTTTATAACTACAGAAATTACCCTTGTACTTGTTTTTAATGCAGGCGTTTGTTACCAGGCTATTTAATAATGGGTAGTATATAAAAATTGTTTAGGTTTTCAGCGGCGTAACTCCATCCTAACTTCGTCAGTAACTCTCGTACACAATTGTAATTACTCGCTCGTTGCCAAAGGTATGGGATTTGGAGTTACGCCCTTTGTAGCGGAAAGCATCGATATTTTAACTATTTCTATCTAGCTCAAAACTTGCACATAGTCGGGAAACGGCATTTTTTCCCGTATCTATGGCTAAAGCCCCAGAAGCTTTCGTTGTCCCTGTCATCAGTTTTGATGAAATAAGTTTTTATTTTTTGCTTTCTCGTTCTAACCTACACAGAGTCTAGGAGAGTAAGAGAGAAAGAGATATTTTCACACACTTTAAAATTACTATTTTTATTAAATCCATATAATACCATTTGCCAATTAAATAACTATTCCAATTTAATTTACGTAACTTACGTAACGTACTTGGCCCCACAGATCAATATGGCCGCCAACAGCTGAGCGGAACGTATATTTGGATACTCTAACTTTTTATGAGGTGTGAGGTCGGTGTAAATTGAGGCTGTATAAATGAAAGGCTCGTAGTTTCCTCACTCATTGCTGATAAATAAGTTGCAGGCATTATACCGAGTTTGTGTGGGCACATAGAACATGTATTTTATTCTGGTTTTGTTTTAATAGACTATAGTGACCCGCCCAAACTTTGCACGGGCACCAATTATCTATACTAATACCTTCCTCATTAGACGAAGAAGTAAGTGGAGAAATATATGATTTCGAATCGAACTTCTGCCGCCCCTCACTATCACCACTGCTGAGACCTGATGGGACGCTGGCCCACTCCGCTGAGGAGAAAGCGAACTTGTTTGCTTCCTTGTTTGCGGAATCTTCGCGTCTGGATCCTGGTAGCGCGAGGCCCCCTGCTTCTCATGGTGGATGCGAGTCGAGCATGTCGAACATTCGCATTCATCAGAAGGACGTCCGTAGGGTACTGCGTAACCTAGACGTGAACAAGGCTAGTGGCCCCGACGGGATACCGGCAATTGTTCTGAAAACTTGTGCGCCTGAGTTGTCTCCGATCTTGACACGCCTATTTCGCCTTTCGTTTGAGACTGGAAAAGTGCCGAAGGCTTGGAAGCAAGCTAACGTGCAACCCGTGCCCAAGAAGGGTAGTCGTGCTGACCCGTCGAATTATAGACCTATCTCGGTAACGTCCATACTCTGTAAGACTATGGAACGCGTGCTGAATCATACGCTCCTGGCGTACCTAGAAGCGAATGATATCCTTAGTGACCGACAATACGGGTTCCGCCGAAATCGGTCAACTGGGGCTCTTCTAGCGTATGCCATTCACATCTGAAGTGAAGACATAGAGAAGCATGGGGAGGCACTAGCGGTCTCCCTTGACATCTCGAAGGCCTTCGACAGGGTCTGGCACGATAGCCTTATAAGTAAGCTTCCTTCCTTCGGTCTGCCCGCCGGTTTGTGTGATTGGATCGCAGATTTCCTGAGGGATCGGTCTTTCCGAGTGGTCACAGATGGCTGCTCGTCTGGACTGCTGGATATTAATGCCGGAGTTCCTCAGGGGTCGGTGCTTTCGGCAACACTCTTCTTGCTGCATATTAATGATCTGCTTAAACCCGGTACCTTTGGGTATGCAGACGACAGCACTGTTGCTGAGAGATACGTGTCCGACGCACGAGCTGGTGGGTCGCAGATCCGGTCTCTCCGGGAGGCTATGGTTGAGCACTTGAATGTGTCCTTACAGGCTGTCTCTGAATGGGGTGATGCCAATCTGGTCAAGTTCAATGCTGCTAAGACCCAAGCGTGTCAATTTTCCGCTAAGAGGAGCCAATTCCACGCAGCTCCATCTTTCCGAGGTGCAACAGTGCCGATAACCGACCAACTTGAACTTCTTGGGGTTACATTAACATCTACTCTCAATTTTGGCCCTTTCATAGAGGCAAAAGCTCAAGTGGCTGCAAGGAAGTTGGGGATCCTAGCAAAGGTGAGACGGTACTTCACGCCGGTATAGTTGCTCAAACTCTATCAAGCGCAAGTTCGATCGTGTATGGAATACCGCTCTCATCTTTGGGATGGATCTGCCAGATACCAGCTTGATGCCCTTGAGTCAATTGAGAAACGAGCCAAGAGGATCATTGGCAATGAGAGGCTCGTCGCGACGAAGCTCCAAAGTCTTGAGCATCGACGACGAGTTGCTAGTTTGTCGGTTTTCTGCCGGTTGCATTTTGGGGAATGTGCGACGGAATTGCATAATTTAATTCCGCCAAGCCCGTTTCATCATCGGACCACAAGACGAACGGCGATGCGCCACCGGTACACGGTGGACATCCCACCCACACGCACAAAACGTTTTGGGAACACATTCATAATGCGTACAGCTAAGGAGTGGAATTCCCTGCCGGAGTCTGTTTCCCAAATAAAAAAAAAATTAAATACACTAAAACTTGTTCCCGCTAACTTCGTCACTACACTCATGTTCGCTTCTCCCATGTTGACAATCTATACAATGTTATGAAATGACGGGCCTGAAGATCTATAGTAGGTACAGGCTTCGGCTTACTTCAGATCTCCCACAAATTACGAATTTCTTGTCAATCTTTCTTGTCGACTTTATATGTAGTACTAGCACTTCGCCCGCGACTTCGTTCGCGCTGGTTTAGTTAGTACTCCACGAACTTCATCTCCCCGTGTAAATTACTTATTAGACTAAACGTTCGACGACGGCAGTTCGCGCAAACTGCGAAATTCTTCTTCCATTTTTCTTTCTTGATTACTTTATAGCCATCATAACTTTTAAACGAAAGGTTTGATTTGAATAATTTAAAGTGTAATTTACTTGTACATAACCAACCTTAATTATACGTTTTAAATTAAATTTATATAGATAAGGATTTCATCATGATAATAAAATCACCACTATTCCATTTCACCCGGGTTTTAAGTGAATAATAATTTTAACAAAAAGCGGTCACTGTGACTTACCCATAATAGTTAGAAATATACCTTCTCGGACTTTTTTTGTAGATCTAATGTCCTCCATAAAACTGTAGTACATGACTTTGCTCTATTGTCAATAGTTTCCGCAGCGTACGCGAAATAAGGATCTTTTTTGGTATTTTTTTCACACCTTGGTCTACATTATCGAAGTTTTCATACAGACCCCTAACCTTTTTGAAAATATTCTACAGCCTATGTTCATCAGGGATAATGTAGGATTCTAACGGTGAATTTTTCAAATCGGTTTAGTAGTTTCGGAGCCTATTCAATTCAAACAAACAAACATACAAACAAATCTTGCTTATTTATAATATTAGTGTAAAAGTGTAGATTACTGGATGTAATTTGTGTCGATGAAATAAACCGTTTTTTTTTTATTATTATTATAAACAGACATTGGCAGGTAGTGATTTTGTTTCATACGCAGGTTTATACTATCAATATATCTAATATATCTTGTCTAGTACCCATAACACAAGCTCTGCTTAGCTTGGGACTAGATGGCGTTGTGTGATAGTTGTGTGGAATATTATTATTATTTTCATGTTTTTGACTTTCTCGGGTCCCTAGAGACCCGGTCCTTTGGTAGGCGTACGAGGGGCCGAAGCCAACTCGCAGAGGCCTCTTTAGGCATTTCAAATGGAATGGGACACCAACCGACGATTATCCCTGTATGCACTGTGGAAATTTACCCAAGGACAATCCCCGGTTGGAGCAGGACCATTGCAGAATATGGAAACAAAAGATGAAAGCTATGGGTTTGACTGGTTTAGTGGACTAATAATCGTTTACTATGGAATAACTATTGGCCCCTGCCTGACCATTGACAATTAAAACGGCTTTAAAATAGCAGGGGGTGACTTGCACACTCAATAAATGGGCCCCCCGAAAAGGGTCGCTAGCACAAAGTGCTAGAGGAGTGGAGAGGTATACCACGGCTATCAGGACAATCCCGGAAGTACGGTCAAGATCCCTACCAGCACCTTACTGGATTATACGTCCTTCTCCCGAGCACGTTTGCTCTTGCGAATCTCCACTCAGACCGGCCGATTAAGGCTAGAAAGAGGTGGGAGCTCTGTTTCTCGTCAGTGTTCACTACGGCCAGCCAATAAAGGCAAGCCGGAGATGAGAAACAAGAATTCTCCCTGGAGATCAGGTCCGTGGGGTCGCTAGTGCCCAACAGTTCGCCACAAAACTGCCTTGCCTTTATTATTATTATTATTATTATTATTATTATATTTTTTTTTGTGAGCTTTGGTAGGACTGAGAATAGGTCGTAGGCATTTATTTTTTTTATATGGCAAAACAACGTTTGCTGAGTCAGCTTGTAGCTACATAAAACGTACTGAGTGATTGACAGACAACGCACAGCTGAAACTACTGATCGTAGAAACTACAACTCATATGGCATGTGGGTTCTTTAAAATCTCCCCTACGGAGTGTAGGGGAGGGAGAACAAGAAAGAAAGAAGAAAGAAGATTTTCCAAAGACGCGGACAAAACCTAGTTTAGAGATAAAGTATGTACTTAGCTAACTGACGTCGACGAATGAGAAATATATGTCGAGAAGATTTTTTTTTTTCAGAAACGATCGTCACCACAATAAACATAACCACAATGAAAATATATAAATCATGCAAAACAAAATATATTTGTAATATCTGGTTCTATTTCGTAAAAAGACGTTTAGGTACAGAAAAATGAAAGAACTTATCTCAATTTACTAAGCTGAAAAATATACTAAGAAACTGTGTTATTTTTGGTAATTTTCTGCTTTTAAAGTAACTATCGGAGATCAGCACAACCTTAGCTAATGGACTTTAATATCAATCAGCCGGGTCAATTTACTTGGTTTCCTATAAACTAATTTTGCACTCTATTTTCCAATATTTACTTTGAGTAAGTTACGAAAATAGTGCCGGTCTTATTAACTGTTTTAAATTTTTCCTTGCTTGCCAATATAGGTCAGAAAGTTTATGTGGGGATTCAGAATTTCTCAATAGCCGTCAAACTTTCTAGTTTCAATAGGTTGAGTACCTACAGACATCTTTACATCTACAGGATGAATTTTTCAAGTATGCGTGAATGGCTAAGTCCGAAACTATGAGGAATAGCGAAAAACACTCACGGGAGTCTCGAGCCCGATTTTGATCAAAACTAAAACTGCGTCATTGAATTTTTGGAAAATCGGTATTCCGAGCCAGGAATCGAACCGGTTGATTTTGAAAAAAAAAAATACCTACTAGCGGCCCGGTACGTGCTTCGCAACGTATAAAGTGAAATAATATAAAAAAATTAGGTAATTGGATGTGACAGCAAATTCCCCATCTCAAAAAAGTTTTAATACAAAATGATCCGCCATTTATTGAATTCATTTACCTATTACAAAAAATGTGATAAATGAAAAACCACTCGACAGATTTTAAGTAAACTTCCCATAAACCATCGAAACACTAAATAGTCCGAATAAAGCCTAAAAATTTGGTTTGGATAGGTGAGCCCGTTCGTGAGTTATAAAATAACAACGAAAAGTGGCATTGATTTTCATATAGGTATATAGATATAGATTACACCAACCGAAAGTGTTTTTAATAAAGACCAGATTCTGGGAAGTAATAACACATGGAAAAATAAACGAAAGCGATATTTTTTTTTAATAAAATTCAGAAAGTCGAACTTATTTTATACCTATATACAGACAGGTATAACAATATACAAACAAATCAGGTTCAAGTGTATGTTTGTAATACAATATAAGCTTTTTACTAAATGCATACAAATGTATATAACAAAACTTATAAAACAAACACAACTTCTGTCTGTTTCTTCTTGCTAATCTCCGAACCAGCTAGACCGATTCAGAAGAGGATTAGAGAAAGTCCCAAGTTCGGGATCCATGCAAAAAAATATTAAACCCATGCAATTGTTAACAGACCCGGACGAAGTTACAACAGCTAATTTACAATATACGTACGATCCAATTGTTGTTTATAGAACTCTAGTTGCCCCACGACCATCTATGACCATTATTGCCCATTCAGGTTCCCTTGCTCGAATAAAGGCCGTACAGAGATTTTGATCGTTGTACGGCCTTTATTCGAGCGGGTAACTACCCCAAAACTAAGTTGTTCCTGACGAACATTGTAAAACTAATTGTGCCCAAGAAGGGTTCAAACATAGGTTAAGTAATTTGCTGCAAAACTACGCGGTGAAATGTTGTATGGTTTAAATGCTATGAGAAAGGCCTGTGGAAAAGTCTTAAGTTAAACTAAATAGCTCGGATGACATAGTGTGAGAAATGAATGCTTCCACTTTGCCCCACCAAGCCGCCACCCTACTGTGGCACAATATACTGCTTAAAATTTTGCAGTGGAATATGTCCTACCTATTGATTTGATGGGGGGAAATTCCACTAGTGTAAAATTTTGGTAGATTCTGCCCCATCAGTGTAAACACCTCAGAATAAAATTTGTGAAGGTAGGTTTACTCGTATTTTTATATTTATTTGTAAAAATAAATAATACCTGCAAGTAAAACGTAGTTTGTGCTGGATTTCCCTGTAATCTATAGGCAAAGAACAGATAAGAGAAAAAAATATAGATAGGCCTATCAGTATCTTTTACAAAATTTCAAAGTCGAGTTTCGGAGATAACTCATAACTCATAATATTTATTTAAATAAACAGATTGTAGATTTACATTTACAATATTTCAGATTTACATCAGATAAGGAGGGCAATGGTAATTTTTCATCTAATTTCTTAAATAACTTTAAAATTATGAAAGCATATATTCGAAACCGTCACAATACGCCCTTTCATATCAAATGTCACACGATACAGTTGAGTAAACTGATTTTTTTTTAGTTTTCTACTTTTCCCCCAATAAGTGACTCATTTTCACAATTTATTTATTTTTGTTACTCGTACACATCCGGGTTTGGGTCACAGAATATTCCATAATTCCTACAGAGACAAACTTCTGGCTTACACCTCGTTCGACAATACCCACTAACGTTAAAACCACAGTAAAATTGTTCAACATCACCGTAATAGCCTCTCCGGTCGTGTCGGGTTGCTGTCTCATCTGCCTATGAGATACGATGACGAGAGATGAGAGAAACTAATGGAAGAGTGATAGCAACTGTGTTTGCGCATGCACTTGTGCACATACGAGACTATCATAAGGCCCGCGCCGATGGATAGTCCCCGTTGAGATTGGTCGCCATGACCTAAATAGGTCAGGAGTACTATGTATATAATATCCAACTATTCAAACCATTTGAAGCCAATCCGTATTTTAATTAAATACCAAGATAACTGTTTTACTTGGAAGCAGAATGTGAGCTTAGATAAAATATGTTTTCAAGAAATACTTAAGTATCCACTTTTCTCTTAGAACTTTGTTATTTTGATCCATAACCAAGTAAATAAAGTCTACTGAATCTTGTAAACACTCTTTGAGGAGACTTCTGAGAATTTCAGTTCTGTTATTACATGAAAATCCTTTCTTTGTCGACCAGCATGAAAAGATGGTTTAAGTGTTACATTCGTTTTATAGAGATTTATCAGAGAGTAAAATCTAAGTACGTTAGTACCTAACACATTTGAAAATCCTGTCGAAATTAGGAGAAAGATGAACATTATGGTGTTTTAAAATTGCCTTCCTCAAGTAGGGGTATGTTTTATACCGACTGCCTCAGAAGAACGGTAATCCATACCAATATTATAAAACTGGAGAGTTTGTTTGTTTGGTTGAACGCGCTAATCTCAGGAACTACCTACTTGTTTGAATTGAAAAGTTATTTTAGTATTGGATAGCCCATTTATTGAGGAAGGCTATAGGCTATATAACATCATGCTATGGCCAATAGGATCGAATCTGTAATTAAAAATGTGACGCAGACGACGCTTAATGTTTTTTATGCGCAAATTTCAACAACAACATAATCAGTCATAATAACAGGCTGTAAATCCTGACTTTGTCTAAATATAACAGACAAGGTAGTTTAATTTACAGGATGCAAAACGAAACAACCACTAGGTACACACAACTACGTAGTCTGAAGTACGTACTCGTAAGTAGAACACCACCTCACTTGTACATTATTAATGTGCCTACTGAAATTGCGAAACGAGTTCATGAATTAAATATTGTATTTCGAGCTATATCAACTGTCCATGAATATTAACGAATTATCTCTTAGCATATCACAAGCCGTGTAATTTTCCTTATCTGAATAAGTAATTTGACCTTTTCGATTGCCTTTTCATTAAGAATACCTATGGAAAAAAATCACTCTGCCTAGCCTTTTCCCAACTCCATTGGGGTCAGCTTCCAGCCAAACTGGACGCAACGAAGCATCAGTATTTTAGAAAGGCATATACCGACTGCACATCTGAGCTTCACAACCCAGCAGCTAGGTACCTAACACGCAAGCCTTGGCCAAGACTGGTATTAGATTTTCTGGGGATTTTCTGATTATCCGTAATGACTGTCAAACATCTTCAAAATACAGCCGGGACCAACAGCTGAACATGCTTTCCGAAGCACAGAAGAATCCCGGTATGTATTGGATGGTTATACATCCAACGGAGCGACTTTGGCAGATCGATCCGTGTGGCCGTTATTATTTAGCCCTCGAATACCTATGGAAAGCATTTTACAAAATGTTTTTCGAACAATTCGGCTTAGTACTCACACGAGCGAAATTAATCGGCTATAAAACTTCGAACTCAAAAACTGGAGCAAATAGAAATCAAGCGTTAACTTCACAAACTTCCCAAGCTTCAGTTGGTGTGGAATCAAACGCTTATAATGTAATCGTTCAAGCATCGAAGTACAGGAATATGATGATAACATTTCCAACAATAAATTCATTGTACCTTGGTAAATATCTTTTAGGTACATAAAATACTTGCCTAAACAACCATTCGTCAAAGTAGTTTTCTGTGATCAAGCTATTTGATCGTTCACTCGATTATCTCTTGATTATTTTATCTCATCAAAACAAAACTTATTTGGATTAGGAACTTTTCTTTCTTTTATTCCAAATGAAACAATAATCGAATCTAAACTTGGGTATCTGGAACATAGGTAGGTATAAAAGGACAAAGAGCAGTCTGAATTCTTTCGAGTCATTTTAAAAATGTTAAGATAGCATTATAGTAAATTTATCATAAAGTCTTGTTCATTAGTGTAGCGCTTTAAAACAGAATATCATCATATTCAGCCCATGATTAGTATCCACTAGCCATTTCTACTGTGTTTCTAACACATACTTATCGCATATTTTTGCCAACAGATCGGCAGTTCTTCCACAAGTGGGCACTGCTGACAGATCCTGAGGATGTTGGAGCCGGGCCTAAGGGCTACCTCAAATGTGACATCAGCGTCATCGGCAAGGGAGACAGCATCAAGGTTCCGCCGAAGAGCGAGAAGGATGAAGATGATATTGAGGCGTAAGTACTTTATGTGTACTTGTAAAATCATCATCGTTGGACCAAGGCTTCCTCAAAGTGTCGGCACATCCGGTGCGTCTCACAGGCAGCGGATTCACCCTTCACCAGGTCATCAGTCCACTTCGTGCGAGGCCATTCCAAAGCTTTTCGACTACATCGAGAATCTGTTCTGTGACCAATATATACATAAGCACTTAAGTTTTGCGATTCTTCCGGCTATGTCGATAACTTTGGTGCTCCAGCGTACTCGTATATCCTAAAATATACAACCCATTTATTAGCCAAGTTCATGACACTTTTGGAAAAAGAACTTCAAGAGGAGCAACAAAATACACAACGCTGTAAGCCTATAAGGTTGACGGATTACCTAGTGAGTGCCGCGGGATTCTCAAACACATCTTTTTCTCGTTTAAAACGACAAGTAAAATTTCTTGGTTTATAATAAATAAATACTAGTTGAAGGCTTCTCAAGGCTTACTTTCGTAAACAATAAAAATAAACACTATTGTTTCAATTCCCTTGTAGTAAAAAGAACGGATTCTTTTTCAATAAATCTCCTACACCATTGGGCTTCCTAATTCGGACATAATCGCAGAAATTGGCGGAGAAAAGTATCACTACGCGAAACAACACAAGGATTATGTTCCTCTTATAATAATTATTTTATTTTTGTATCGCAGTTACTGCAGACTTTGTTGACACACGCCAGTGTCTCAATAAAGTCCGCCAAGCAAATGGGGGATAAAAAGTTAACATATTTTTTTATTAAAAGAAATTTATGATTAACCAGCACTCCTTCAAAATTTTGTGTTAATGTTTAAGTGAACCAACAAGACTTGCTACTGGCTACATATACATTTATATGCTAATCTCTTTGTTTGACTGTACCAACTTTATTTACTTCTGCAGATGTAAAGTTCTTCCCAACTTGAACGACACCGACAACACACATAGCTTGACATCAAAATTAACAATGGAGATGTTCCAACGATAGCGTTGTACGCTTGGAAACTTGGCTCGACATAAAATAGCGATTATTGCGAGTATTGTTGCCGATTTCTTAGCTTGGTTGGTTGTTCATTTACACACCATCATTATAACAATGATGTGACTTCAAATGCCATATCGAACGCCAAACCCGTTTGTCAGCTTTTAGCAGAAAACTGTATTGGGGTCGGCTTCCAGTCTAAGCTGATGCAGCTGAGTAGTGTTTTAAATGGAGCGATTGCCTATCTGACCTACACGACCCAGTAGCAAAGTAAACCGATTGGCAAGACAAGACAAATTTGGTACCTATCTGGGCTTCTGACTATCCGTAGCGACTGTCAAAAACCTTCAAATGATAGCCGGAGCGCAACGGCTTGTCTCGACAAGGAGGAGTCTCGATATGTAATAAATGGTCACTCAACGATACAATGTATTCAAGGAATGTTTCTGAAATCATCATTTCAGTCGAAAGACGTCCACTACTGGACAAAGGCCTCCCCCAAATGTTGCCTCAACAACCGGTCCTGTGCGTCACACATACACCGGCTACCCGCGACCCTCACCAGGTCATCGGCCTATCTTGTGGGAGTCCTTCTAACGATGCGTCGTCCGGTATGCGGTCGCCACTCCAGAACTTTTCGGCCCCATTAGTTTGGCGATCCTTCGGGCTATGTCGGTAACCTTGGGTTTTTGGCTGATATCATCATTTCTGATTCAATCTCGCAAGGATACTCCAAACATTGCCCACTCCTTTGCCTTTTGGGTGACTTTAAGCCTTCCGTTGAGACCCATTGTGAGCGACCACGTATCGATTCGAGTCATCACTGGCAACATGCACTGGTATTTAGACTTTCTTCTTGAGACAGTGAGGTATGTGAGACTAACCTCTCACCCATCTAATTCTACCACACTAAATCGTAGGTGGCTGAGGTAAATTTCACAATATACAAATTCACAGCTGTCTATAGTGAGCTACTATATGTTTACTGCATAGTAGGCAGCAAAGCCCAAAGAATTTCGCGAGTTTACGCGTGTGTTCGCCTAAAGCCGGCCGCCCCCGGGGGGCCAAAAAAAACAAATTTCGTACTCATTCCACCCCACATTTCGGCCGCCGTTATGTTTACATTTATTTATTTACGATGGTTGAACTTTTGAACTTAAAAGGTAAAAGTTACGTTGATTTTGATTCGATATCATGGCGATCGCTATGGCCCAGTTAACTCTGTATGTGTATGTACTCTTGGTATCTTTACAAGTAAAATTTCTTGGTTTATAATAAATAAATACTAGTTGAAGGCTTCTCAAGGCTTACTTTCGTAAACAATAAAAATAAACACTATTGTTTCAATTCCCTTGTAGTAAAAAGAACGGATTCTTTTTCAATAAATCTCCTACACCATTGGGCTTCCTAATTCGGACATAATCGCAGAAATTGGCGGAGAAAAGTATCACTACGCGAAACAACACAAGGATTATGTTCCTCTTCTAATAATTATATTATGTACATACTACAGCATTGTGAGTGGTAACTCATAACTCACTCAACATAAGCTTCTCACTCACACGGTAACAATTTAGTACTTATTGTTATTTTTTAGTTACTTTTTCTATTACTATTATTATTTAAAATATGATGGGTTATAGTTGTAGTCTAATATCTGAAACTATCATTCCATCTCACTAGGAGTCGGGGTTGGTAGCTGTCATCGCTAAACACTGTTTTTTTCTGTACCTGTATTTGTTTTGTTCCAAATAAAAGGCTATTAATATCATGCATATACTTGTTTAGCAATATTTATACGAAACAACGTTTATAATATCTATCTAATATATAAAAACTAGCTGTACCGTGTTACCCAGTTAATGGGTTGTGGAGGTCTGGTAGGCAGCCGCTCCTCGTAAAATACTGGTATTCAGCTAAACCTGGCTTGACTGGAAGCCGACCCCAATATAGTTGGGAAAAGGCTAGGCAGATGATGATGATATAAAAACTAGCTGACTCGGCAAACGTTGTTTTGCCATTTAACAAAATAGCCTACATCGATCAAGCCGTTTCGGAGGAGTTCGGTAACAAACATCGAGACACGAATAGGTCTGAGGCTATTTTTTATGGCAAAACACCGGTTGTTGAGTCAGCTAGAATATTAAAATATTCTCAAGTAATCTCATACACTTAGGTAATCCGATTCGCAAGGGTATTCTTGGTTTTAGAATCATTCTCACAAAAGATCTCCCTTCCAATATCTTTACAATTTCAAAAGACAAAGGAATACACTTACGTAGGTATCGGTAAGGCCTCTCCGGTAACTTAATATTTCACGTTAAAAGCCGAAACGTAACGTTCACTCTGGGTCGACCACAGCTACGTACAGACCCTGTATCTGTATTAAAAGAGTGATTTTTAATTCAGTGGTCCGTTATAGCTACGTTTTGTCAAATTATGTGAACTTTTTATACTAAACCTGATCAAGTTAATTTGTTTATTACCACATAGAGCAACGCTTCAAATAATAAGAGAACTCTAAAGAACTGTTTATTGTAATAGATAGTAGTACCTATTGAAAAAATATAATGAAATAAAGGGTGTATTTTAAAGTGTACCCAAGCACACTTTGACTAAATTCGAAACTAAGAGGAATATCAAAAAACTCTGAAAGGAGTCTCGAGCACAATTTTGATGAAAACTTAAACAGCATTGGATTTTTGAAAAATCGGTATAGTCGAACCGGTTGATTTTGAAAAAACACACGTGTATTTATTACACCATCCAAAAGCGTCGTTGTTAGGAATCCACACATGGCAAACTACTGGAAACGGTATATACATACAGTACTATTTAATAATTAAGTACAAAACTAAAGTTAAAAAGGAATCGCTTGTCTTGGTATGGTCATGTAAAGAGGAGGGATGAAACGCATGTAACTATTTTTTATTTTTTTTTGTCGGTGGCCACTCGCAGTTTCAACCCTAGAGGGTTGTCAACTACTGAACCGGACTTGCCTGTGTGGGCCTCAAAGAATTTAAGGCCCCCAGCCGAGGCTACAAAACTTATATACTAAACTCCGCTCGCTGAGGGCACCCCCTGTGGGGTACGGACCTCGGCTCAACGGCGTCGTTTTGGGGGGGGGGGCAGCAAGAGACTGGCTGGGTCATGTCATTATTTATCACTACTGGCTCAGCTTCTCGGGCTGGCTCGTTTGGCAAAAGACGGGGGGGAGCATTACTGGGACGTCGCGACGGACCTCGGCGGCGAGGTCGGAATACGAAACGCGGTCTGTTCCAGTGTTTCTTGAGAGTGCTGGTTTCCCTACAGCTTTCTTGAAGGACGGCGATTGGGTCGTCAGGATCGACGAGAGTATGCCGAGGACGGCGAATCCTACTAATCTTGGAGGGAGCGTATCGGGTAGCCGATACGATTAAGGGATTCTGGTGCTTTTCTGCAGATTCGATGAAGTGCTTAGTAAGACGCTTCATGAATTGCTTGATAGTTGGGACTTTGAGGTCGACATGTAGTCGGTCATTCCTAACGAACTAGGGAGCGCCCGTGGCCTTTCGGAGAAATCGGTTTTGGATGGTCTGCATCCTATGGATATATCGATCCTTTGTGTGTGCGAAAACGGCACACGCATAGGTCATTATCGGACGTAGCATGTAACTAGAAGAGTTATGAATATAAATATGGATGGATGGAGAGAGAGAGAGAGCAAGGCCGAGATGAATTGTGTGAGGAGCGAATGGATTGTGTGAGGAGCGATATGAAGGCAAAGGCAGTTAGTGAGAGCGTGACGGCTGATAGCACAGAATGGAAGAAAAAACGTGTTACGCCGACCCCAATGGGATAAGGGCAGGCAGGAAGATGATGTTATTTTACTAATAATCAGAACCTTTCTTTTTTCTGCTATGTTTTTCTATTAAATGATTTGTGTGTACATTTCAATAATTAACTACAGAAACTTCAACAGCATATTCGCAACCTTGGCAAAATGCTGAATTATAAATCACGTCACCTTCTTTAGTATTTTAACTTTAATTAGGTAAAATACAATCTCATAATATATAATCAGCTGTCCATTCGACAAGCTCTACTGAATTATGTTTTGTTACCGACCTCGTTTTCGATGAAGCTGTAAATTTTTCACGATATGGTCCCCAAACGACTCGAAATTACAAAATGAAATGAATAAATTCTCTCATGAAATCCCGCCATAAACTCTGATTAAAAATGTATGAAGAAAATTAAGGTGTTCGAGCTTTTATTTGTATGGGTCCTAATTAATTTTGAAATTATTAGGAGCCTGTAGGTAGATTAAATGTTAGAATTAGTCTATTGTTTTGGTTTTACCAACACCTTAAGCAAAGGCTGCAAGACTTCTTATCATATCGAGCCTACGGAAATACTGCCTACATTCCTTTAATTTTTCAGTGTATGGTAAATATTAGATATTCCAAAAAGGAGCTCAAACTTAACTTACTAACGTAACGTAACTTATATAGTGTACATAATAAACATTATTCTACTCTATTCAAATTTACCTCACCAAGATTAACCTTTAAGCACATAGAAGCTTTGGTGATTACCCTTCACTTTAGGGCACCATGTTCCTAACATTTCTTGTTTGTTCAAGTGTCCTCTACCTACATAATTATGTATGTTAGATCGTGTGGAGCTTCTTCGTAGAATAAATGAAAATGGCAGCGAGGGCCGCAATGGTTTTGCCTAACAAGATATTGTGAACATGGCTCGCTCGACCGGCGACCTGTGGGCCTCGACCTCGGCCTGGTATTAAAATATTATTTACTGAATAGGTGATACCTACCACATTTTTCTGCACTAGTGCGAAAGACTTTGTTTGCGTATTAATTCTTTCCTAAAAGCGGTGGAGTTTGTGCTAGCGTTCGAGTGTGTCGAAAAAACATTAAATTCGAACCTAATTCAAAACACTTGCAATGTATTATCACGCCTTACAGAAACCTGCTACTCCCCGACGGGGTCCCGATTGAGCGTCAGCGCGCCCGCTTCGTCGTGAAGATCCACAAAGCTGATGGTTTACCTAAGATGAACTACTCACTCCTGGCCAACATGAAGAGGGCCTTCACTGGAGAGAGCCAGGATCTCGTTGATCCGTACGTCCAAGTCAGCTTCGCTGGGATGGTCGTAAGTGTCAGATTTTTAACTATTTAGTAGATATTTAATAAGGCTTGTATGAAGAACATTTACTTCATATAAAAATACATGTAAACAAATTACGCAAATATATTTACCATAACTGCTTCCTTGGTCGAGTGGTTTAGGCGTTTGCCTTGTGACCCGGTGGTCCTGGGTTTGATTCCCACGGGAAATCATACTTTGTAAGTTGTTTTCCAGTTTGGTTAGGACCATTGCAGGCTCGAATCACCTGATTGTCTGATAAAAAAGATGATTCCGAGCTGTGGAAGGCACGTATAAGCCGGTGGTCCCGGCCGCCAAATAGCGGTCGTCAAATAAACCATGTCAGAGGCCTTTGAGGTGGTTTATAAACTCTGACACTAGCGTGTGTGGGGTCTTTAGACCTTTCTGCCCACACGACAAGAAGAAGAAGTCGAATTCCTAGTGTGGGGCAACGTTTTTTTTTATAAAAAAAAAGAAAGAAAAGCAGAATTAAAAACCTCCTCCTGGTTTCGCAGTCAGCTAAATAAAAACGTGATTTATACTTTTCTTGAGTTATAAATTATCTAAAAGTCGAAAACAAACCATTATTAAATATTTTCACTTCCCCGAAACAACATTTTAAGAACATTAGGGACTGTAACACTGTTTAATCAGAGAAAAAAATTTAATATACGAGTATTCTACGCCGAATCATCGGTTCACCAAATTTCAGCTTTGCTCCCAGTGCAACAAGAGCAATGTAACCAGTCTTATCCCAAACCTTCCAGGGTGTAACATCAGTGCGCAAGAACTCGTACACGCCAGTCTGGAACGAGCAGATCGTGTTCACGGACATGTTCCCGGCGCTGTGCCAACGCATCAAGCTGCAGCTAAAGGACAACGACCCCGTGCACCCCAACGTCATCGGGACACACTTCATCGACCTCAAGACCATCTCCAATGATGGAGACAGAGGTACGTAACCTACGACATTTCTGGGAAAATCAGTTTCAGGATGTCCCTTCGGTATGTCTTTAATTGGTATGCAGAGTAACTAGGGTTTATAACCGGGAATTCTTGTCACAAGGATCACGTAGTTTTCGTTCTCGAAAAAATCATGTCAGGTTTCCCGAGAAGTCCCGAGAAACGAAATCGATTTAACATAAACCCTAAGAGTAACTCGATCATGCCACATTGAGATAAATTAGACAAGTGTTAGAAAAATATGGAAACTGCACCGTTATTTACAAGCTCACCTACAGTTAAATCAAGCTGTACAATACCCTAGATTCTGTAACGTATTGGTACCAAATGTACCCCCCTCCCTAAGCGTCAATAACCCTGCAATAATTTATTATGTTCAAACATCGTTATCTCCAGGGAATCCGACTGCCAGCATTTCATTGTATCGACCGCTGTTTACAGCATGCAACCACTAATTACAACACAACTGACCTACTAACGATCAATTATTTGTTTTCATGTTTTTCCTTTTGCCTTTTGGTTATACTTAGTTAGCAAAAATATTAAAACAGCCTATTTGAATATCGTTAAGTGTTAGGTTTATGCCCATTAGGCAGCAGGTGGTTTCAATATAAATGTTTTAGCTTTTGTGAGCGATTTTAATACTAATACAGTCATAAATATTACACGCTTTGGATTGATAAAAAAATAACTGAACATACTTGTTCGTTTGGATATCCCATAACTCTAGGGTACCAATGAAACCATGTCAAAGTATCACCTGGCACAAGCATTTTTTTTTGTTTTTTCGTTTTCATTATTCAAACAAAATAATATCTCAATATCACGATCATTTATGTAAAACAACAGCCTTACACTCCTACCAAATTATCTGTGAAATGGCGAAAATTGGAACTACGGCCGTCATGTTGAAATGTCATTCGATTGTCAGTGTCTACTACATTCGGGTTCTCTGGTTGTTTTGTCGTGATATTACTGAATTTATAAAGTTAAATATGCCGAAAGCTATTAAAAGTGATGCTCGAAACATTATTCTAAAGGTTAAAACCTTTTTTTAACCAACTTCAAAAAAAGGAGGAGGTTCTCCTTCGGTGGTATTTTTTTTATGTTTGTTACCTCATAACTCCGTCATTTATGAACCGATTTGAAAAAAAAATATTTCATCTGAAAGGGTTTACTTCTCAATTGGTCCCATTGTCACCATGTCAGAATCTGATGATGGGATCCCACGAAAATCGAGGGCAACCCTCAAATTTTATAGGCACATACAATGTTTTTCATGAACTTTCTAACGCAATTCAGATATTTGTGCCTGGTAATTATCATATCATGTTGCTGAGCTGATGATGAAAAGTATAAATTAGGATCTGATGATAAGATCCCATGAAAAATGTTTGAAGATCTGACGAAGAACTTTGGAGGTAGGCAACGGATCTCTTCAATAAATGATAGCAATGGGATCGGGATTGCTGAAATCGTATGTTTTTTTAGTGTTTAGACCAGTTCTTAACATAACATTGCGCTGGTACGCTGTTAAAGGGTACTCAGGTACCTAGGGACCACTAAAAAGTGAAAAATAAAAATATTTTTTTTACAAAAAATACAACCGTTTTCCAAAAACAAAACAATAAAAGGTACAAAATAACTTCGGAAGAAAGAAAAGAACTTTAATTTCGAAATAACTAAAAACACCGACTTCAGAAATTAAAGTTCTTTTCTTTCTTCTGAAGTTATTTTGTACCTTGTAGTGTCGGGCATTATTCGGGCAAAATTGGTAGCTTTTGCCTAGCTAGGAAAAATCGGCATAGGTAAAAACTAGCCTATTTTTGTAAGACGTGTGCGTTACGCTACTGCAATCAGTGCGTTCCATTTTCAAAAAATCGGTCACCAATGATTCGGACGTGGGCGAGCAGCCTTAGGATCCCTAAGCCAAATATCACTTTAACAGAATTGCTGACATGTTCCAGGATTCCTGCCGACCTTTGGGCCTGCCTACATATACATGTACGGCTCCACGCGAGACTACAGCATCCTGGACCAACACGCAAGCCTCAACATGGGCATGGGCGAAGGAGTCTCTTACAGGGGCAGGTAAATGTCACACAACCTCGTATATTGAAGTCAAAAGATCTTTGTTTAGAACTAAACCCTGATTTTACTTTAAATATAAATTATTTTAAAATCTTCTGAGTCCAAAATTAGATGTATTTTGATGTTCCTGTGTCTTATGAGTAATGATCCTCCGAAGGCTACTCGACACGAATATTAACACTACATTTATATTCAGCCGAAGTGAGCAGGGAAGTGTGGCAACACGATATTGTCATACCCATATACACTTGTCGTCAGAAAAATTACACATTTCCGTTTTTATGGTTTCTGTCCTAATTTAACACAAGAGTTTTCATTCCATGAAAAAAATCACATGATTGCATAGCTGGCAGTTTGGCCATATAATAATAAGCGAAAATTCAAAATTAGTTTCATTTGTTTATCATATAATGAAATGATTCACTGTTTTGTGACAAATGTGTGTTTAAATTGGATTTTCACCTTCGAAAACAAAAATTTGCGCTTATCTTAAAACTTTTAGTTCTTTATTTGTTTACTGTGACTTTGGGACCTCTGAAAAAGCTTTTTTCTAAAACATATGAATACTTCGCCTGCAGAAGCCGCCCAAGTGGTGGCATTGCTGTATTCTGCACTTAGTCAGTGTGTTGTGGCTGAAAGATTGCATCTTAACCTGTCGTCTGTTCATAGAGTCTACAAACGCTATCAGGAGACTGGTTTGTTCACGCGCCGTTCAGGATCTGGCAGGAATCGGGTCACTTCTGAGCGAGATGATCGATTTATTGTACGAGTAACAACTTCTTTACGAAATCGACGCCTCAATGCTTTTCAACTGCAGCAGCAGCTTCATGTTGTGGGTGGCTGTAAGTGACTCTACAATTAGAAGAAGGTTGCAGGAACGTGGACTGGTACCGCACAAGCCAGCAAATGGGCCGAAATTAACTGCAAACCATCGAAGAGCGCGCCATAACTTTGCACTTGAGCACCTAAATTTGTCATACCTCCAGTGGAACAAAGTCCTTTTTTCTGATGAGTGTAAAATTATGCTATATGGTAACGACAGAAGGAACAAGGTCTACAGAAGAGATGGAGAACGCTTTGCACAATGCTGCATCGAAGAAAAGGTCAGCTATGGTAGCGGTGGACGTGGACGGTTTGAGGAGGAATCAGCGCCGACGGTAAGACAGAGCTTGTCTTTGTGTCTGGACCTCGTGAGCCTGCACTTAACAGTCATCGTACAGTGTCTTGAGCCTCACGTGATGCCCTATGCACATTTTATTTGCAACAGTTTCATATTCAAGCACGACAATGCTAGGGCTCACACCGCGAGCGTCGTACGAGATTATGTTACCGAAGTCGGTATCTCCATTATGGAATGGCCAGCAAGAAGCCCGGACATGAATCCAATTGGACACCTATGGGATGAATTAAAGAGACGAATTCGTGCAAAAGATTCTGCCCCAGAAACACTTAGCCAGCTGCAAAATGCAATCCAAGGGGAATGGAATGGAATGCCACGACAATTGATCGTGAATCTCTTCCGATCGATGAAGAACCGTAAGGTAGCAGTAATAAGAGCTCGGGGAGGGAATACAAGTTATTAAATAAACATTTCTTAGCTTTTTTTACATTTACGTGTGTTGTTTTATCAATTTCCTTCATACTCCATACAGGGTTAAAATTACTTGTTACACAAAATAAGAAACCTATGAAAATTTGATTTGAATTTAGAACATTAACATTAGGATTTGAAAACCTCATATTTCATTTGACATAACATACAATTTTTTGCAAGGTGTTTTGATTTTTCTGATTATAAGTGTATATGACATTGCCACGCGCGCTGCCCAAAAGAGCGGTTTTTTTGTGCGGAAGTCAAAGGACCGGCAGTGCGTGTTTACAGTCTGCTCCGTCCCTCAGGTATAATACCCCGTAGAATTTGTATATGCGTTAAAAAATCAATTAAGAATGTTGGTAGGTAATTACGAAGTTCCATTACGATGGATCATCCACCATCTTCTACGACGAACTATCTTTTTTTTTGTATTCGACATCTTTTTAATAAATCGAACAAAATAGGTGTTTATGGCAAAAAGGCACATCGCGGTCTCTGTAATTATTAAGACAAACTCGAAAGCGAAGTGAGTGGTAAGGCAAGGCAGTATGTAAACACACACTTCTCTCAATCTTGCAGCAGTAGTATTTAGGGATTGATTGAGGGGCGGCGGCGGCTGGATAGGCTCGCACCATCGTAGACTTTGTCTCTGTCATCTCTGACATAGACTAGAGTCAAGAGCAAACCCATTACAAATAAAAAAAAAAGAATCAATAGTAAATATAATATCCTAGTAAAATTTTAATTTCATCCTCATTAGTTTTTGAATTTCGTCCTCATTGAATAGTGTTTTTGAAGTGAAAACTTCTTTAGCGGCGTTGTGCAATTTTTTGTGATGGGTAAAAAATGTTAAACTCGCATCAGGACACGTGACCTTATCGAAAATTCGCAAGACTGATAGAGAGAAGCACGTATTCAAGTTTCACTTCTGCCGGCACTCCCGGAGTGCAACCCGTTTATTTTTCAAAATCAACAGGATCTATTCTGACCATGAGGAATATTGAATTATCTATAATCCAATGATGCAATTTTAGCTTTCATCAAAAAAGGAGTAATTTGAGTATTTTTTTCTATTCCTCATTGTTTTCAATTTGGCCATCCAGGCTTACTTAAAAATTCACCCTATTTACCTAACGGCTTAACTTTAATTTCAATTTTATTGTGTTTTTGTTAAAAGACCAGATGCGTGCCCTCAGGGACCACGGTAACTGCCTACTGGCAACTAATCTTTGTAATTCTAGAATGGCACAATAATGATAGGAATTTGCAAAGAGTCTGCTATAATTGTTTGTGAAAAGCGTTCTAATGACAATGTGATGTGTAACTGTCTAAGGCTGACTGTCCACTTGAGCGGAGAGGAGAGGAGAGGAGAAATATTACCCAATGAAATTGTATAAAATCTCAGTGACTGACGTGAAGCGGAAATTTTTATGCAATTCCATTGGTTGATATTTTTCCGCTCCAGTGAACAGTCTGCCTTATACCCGGTGTCTGAGGTTTTTAACGGTCGTTTTTCTGTCCGTTAACGCTATTTGTCATGACGCCATTTAGCTTGGTTAGTATAGGATAGATAAACGACTGATAAAGTAGGTACTTCAGAAACCGGGAACTCTTTCTCCACTAAATGTTTAGAAACACCATGATAAAGTAGCAACCTATCTTCACAACACGTAGTTAGTAACATAGTCTTGTTAAATAATACCAGCTAGCCAGCAAACACTTTGAAAATAAGATGGCACCGACTAATACCCGGTTTCTGAGGTATTTTCAGCCTTTAACGCTATTTTTCATAACGCCATTGGTTAGTTAGTGGTTAACGTACCGATAAACGACCGATAAAGTACCTCAGAGACCGGACATAACACTTTGACTTGTGTGATACTTATCGTTCCGTAAAAGGCATCATATAAAATAAAATAAAATAACATAAATATCATAATTTTCACGCATTTTCAAGTTGCCACACCCTGCACCGAAATTAACCAGACAAAATATTAATTACAGAGTCCTCATATCGATCCGTACCGAGATCATCGAAGGCATCGAATGCCCTCTCTCAGCTGTGGAGACCGAGCCCATCCCGCCGATCAACGAGGCCAGCTTCGAGAGGAACGAGGAGTTCTTCCTCTTCTCCAGCATATTCGAAGCCAACATGATTGACAAACATCTCACAGATAAACCTTTGCAATTCGAACTAAGCATTGGTAACTCAGGAAACTCATTGGATGGACACAACGAGTCTGTAAAGAGAGCCCAGGACTTAGACGTCGATCTAGGTATGGATATAAATATAGAAGACGAGTTAAGGAAGTTCAGGATAGAATGTCAATTCTTGCAGGAGAGAGTAATCTATATACAGACCCATCTTGAGTATATTCGGAGGACTGGTCTCAGTGTACGCCGCCATTCGCTGTAGGCGAAAAATACAATTCTATTATGATGAATGGTCTAAGATCCTGATGACACTTACTACACCTACGTTTTTTCTCTCTGTCGCTGGTTATATTCTTATTTTATTTGAAATCTTAATTAAATACCTGTTATAAATGCTTATTTTTGTCTAAGTGCACTTACTGTAGATATGCAAACTAGTTTGGAATATTTTCGTTTTGGATTTGCGTCTATAGTAGTTAATTTATATTATTGCCTTGAATTCTTCATATTTTTAATTCTTGTAAAAATGTTTCTTCTCGCAATTATTCATTAATATTTTTATTTTTATTTGTGCAAAAAATAAAGCTTTTTCACCATTCTTTTTTTAATTTTATTATATCCGCAAAACCTCTTGAGGTAAGTACATAAGTAATCTATGTATGGCTACAATTTAAAACTTTGGAAAATTTCTTATTATGTTTATTTTTACTATTTCCTCAGGAATAATGTTCTTAATTTTAATTTGTGTCAATTTTTGTCATTTTTAGGGTTCCGTACGTCAAAAAGAAAAAACGGAACCCTTGTAATCCTAAAAGGGTTTGTTGTCCGTCCGTCTTTCTGTTAAGACACTTTATCTCAGGAACGCGTGGTGATATCGGGTTGAAATTTAAACAATATACTTAGATCTACAGTCCCTTGAAGCTGTGAAAAAGTCAAACTTCTAAGTTAACGTAAAAAAAGATACGGCCGTTTATGCCACAAAAACGTATATTTCGACACTCTCAAGGGAATCAAAATACATAGGGTATTTCCCGTTGGCCGAGAACTATGAAATTTGTCAAGTAATATCATCTTATACTACAAGTATAGGGAAAAGTCTGAAAACCACACATTAGTAATGAAATCTTAAAAAAAAGATTGTCTTTATTTTAAAGTAATTTGTCCTGCAAATGTGTGTGGAACCCTCGGTGGGCGAGTCCGACTCACACTTGTCCCGTTTTATTTAATTATATCCTCAACAACTCTTGAGGTAAGTATGTAGTACTTGAGGTAATCTGTGTATGACTATAATTTAAAACTTTCTTTACACTTCTTAAAATGATTTATTTATTATTCTCAAACCTCTTGAGTACGAAGGTAAGTAATCCAGGCATGTTTATAATTGAAAGTTTTACAGTTATTATTATGATTTATTTACTATTTTTTCAGGACGTAGATGCTGAAGGTATGCTAACTTTATTTTCTTTCATTTTTACGTTATTACCGCTTGTTTTTTTTTAGTAACTTCTACTAATGCAGTAAGTGTGGGTAATTTGGATCAAACATAGGTGCTCCTAAATAAAGTGAGTTAGGTATACACTAAAAAAATAAAATTACTAGTCTATACTAATTATAGCCCATTTATCGAGGAAGGCTATATATCATCACGCTTAGACCAAAAGGGGCAGAGCAGACGAAGTTGCGCGGGTCAACTAGTAATTTATAAAGCTGAAGAGTTTGTTTGTTTGTTTGCTTGAACGCGCTAATCTATATATCACCACGCTAAGACCAATAGGAGCGGTCCAGTAATGAGAATTGTGGCGCAGACGAAGTTGTGGGGGTCAGCTAGTTCACTAATAAAATTACTGGACGCAAATAAACAAAAACCTGATAACCCACAAAATTAACAGACTTGATAACATTTTTCAAACAATGTTAGGCGATAAAGTCGTAAGAATTTTTTTTTTTGTCGTGTCAATATTCCATAATCCCTTCGACTTCAAAGAAAACCTTTTTTCTCGAAATCTTATATGACAAGTTATTATTTATTTGCGTCCAACTTGTCTTACTGCAATGGCTATTCTAAAGCCTATTCAATAAACTTCATTTCCTACGTCTCCTAACTCCTCTCCCCCCTATCCAGATGAGGTCAGTGCGGACACGGGCTACTGGCAGAGCACGACACAGCCGACGAAGGCATCCTCCACGGATAAGAACTATTACTACCTGCCTTACTGGGACCATAAGCAGTGCATGCATGTGCGCAGCATATGGCCCGACCATAGACGACGCATGTACAACTCCAACCTCATCGCAAATATCATCGAAAAATTTGTAAGTTCATTCAATATCTTTTCACTAAGAATAAAGGTAGTGGACTAAAAAAATCTAACTAGTCCGACAGATAGATTACATTTTTTCTTTTTTCACGTAAACAAAAAATTAAGACGATACAGTCTGTTGAAAACTCGTCACTTGTCGTTAAAAAGTGTACTGAAATCAAATAATATGTGACGATTCTGTTACAATTAGTAGTAGCCTTCGAGCTTGTGCAACTTTATTCTGGAAATTAAATGGATAATTGGCAGTTTTGCATTGGCTAAGAAACAATACCTGAAAACCAAACAAACGTTCTAATATTTGAACTGTACCTATATTGTATCCCACTTCTGACATCAGTGGAGTCTAATTAAATTATGACTTCCTCTATATAATGCGCTATTGTCGTCGACGTATACGGTCGTGAATGCAACAGCCTGATTTTTATTGTAAGAAATTGTTTCTCACATAATTCATTTTTTGCCCGGTTGATGACAGAAGACTTTTCTCCTGTTAAATAGGACAAACATAGAACACGATAAATGTTGAAAGCTGCAGGAAATCCTCAAATAGTGTCCAGTAAGCGAATCTAAATTTAAACATTCGACACCAAAGGACGATTTTACCGAAGAGGAGCTATAACAGGATTCCAGGCAAAAGTAGAATTATATTATAGCTCCTCTCAAATACCCATTCTTTAACAAACAAAAATGTTTTAATCTCCATTTCCAAATTCCAGGAGGAAGGACTAACTGACTGCCAGGCTGCCATCGACGCAGAGATTCTACCAGACAGCAACAGCGTACTCATGCTGAAGACTACGCTTGAAGCGCTGAGCACCGCGTGCAGCGGCTACGTGCGCCACATGAGCACCGCATCGCCCCTGGGCCCCACCAAGCTGGACAAAGAGCGCCACAAGCTCTGCGTCTTCGAGATCGTAAGTGTTAGATGAGTGCTCCTGACTACGCTTGGAGCGCTGAGCAGCGCTCGCAGCGGCTACGTGCGCCACTGAATAATCCGTCCATAATGTAGTTTCTAATAAAGTGCATCTTCAAATCTATGTGTTTTGACTTTGAAGTTACCATGGAGTTCTGACTTAACTTGAGGGCAGCCTGCTTGTCGTTTAATATGGTTATGCTTTCATAGCTGGCCCCAAGGTCTTCAAATACACTTTTCAAGTGAATAGCCTCTTTTGCAGCTTCTGTCAAGGCGACATATTCCGCTTCAGCAGTCGATAGCGCAACAGACTTTTGCTTTTTCGACATCCAGCTTATTGCCGTTCCAGAATATTTAAAGCAAAAAACCCGAAAAGGACTTTCGGTCAAGCCTGCATGCGCCCCAATCTGCGTCAGCCATGCCATGTAACTTGTCGAATTTTTAACCGACTTCTTCAAAAAGGAGGAGGTTCTATGTTCGGCTGTATGTATTTTCACCGATTACTCCACCAATTCTGGAGCGATTTAAAAATTCTTTTTTTATTCAAAAGCCTATACTCTTGAGGTGGTCCCATTGCCACCAAGTCGGAATCTGATGATGGAATCCCATGAAAATCGAAGGAAACCTTAAAATTTTATAAGCATATACACTGTTTTTCATAAACTTTCTATCGCAATTCAAATATTTGTGCCTGGTAATCATCATCTTATGTTGCTGAGCTGATGATGCAAGGTATAAGTCAGGATCTGATGATGGGATCCCACGAAAAATGTTTGTTCAGCGATATTTTCGCCAATTGTTAACCGATTTAAACGATTATTTTTTTATTTGGAAGAGTATTTTCTCGGACTCGTCCCATTTAAGTTTGGTGAAGATCTGATGAAGAACTTCGGAGGTAGGCAACGGAACTCTTCAATAAATGGATCGGGATTTCTGTAATCGCATGTCTGTTGATTGTTTACACCAGTTTATATTTTATAACATAATATCACACCGGCACGCTGTGTTTGCGGTTTTATCAATTTGTTAAAAAGTTTTTCGGAATAATAGACCAACGCTTTTTGTTCCCTTTAAATATCGGAGCACTCTTTTTGCTCACTTGAAATGCTCCTCTCCGTAACAATAATTAAATTGGGAGAGATAGCTTATGGCAAACATTATATCGGGTCGAGTTGCCACTGCCAAGTACATGAGCGTGCCAATCAAATTTTTGTAGAGTAGATCGTTCCTTTCATCATTTCCTCCTCCTTTATTTAGTAGTCTTTAGACCTGGTTCAACATGCTGCCCCTGGGCCACACTAAGCTGAAAAAGAAGTGCCAGACGGTCTGCGTCTTTGCGATTGAAAGTTATTGTTAGATTACCAATTTCGCCTTAAAGTTACCGGAGTTAAAATCGTTGCATATTAGCTGTAGATCATCTCATTAGAAGGAAGTCAAATCTCTAATGTGCCGATCTTTTTTCAAATCGAATAAAAATACACATTATTATCACAGAATGATGTACAGAATGCCTACCGACTAGCGTAGTTTACTACTATAGAATTACAATAATAATGAATAGGCTACCTTTCATTATTTTACCACCAGCTTGTGACCCATTGCCACTTTTTCGTTTTGTATTTCAGTACCATGACAATAACACCCGCCTTATTTTTAACTTTCCAGGAACAGATCGCATCGATGTCTAAAAGCCTGAGGGCTTTGATCACAAAACACTCGATCAAGGAGCGTCTTCGCACAGCGTACTCCTACCTGAACAAACTGAAACACCTCTGCGAAGATGTAAGTATTATCTTCATCTATTGTCTTTTTTACTACTGGATCATCATCATCTCCATTTCAGCCTAAAATCGTCCGCAGCTAGACATAGGCCTCCCCAAAGAGCCCTACAAGCAACATTTGCCCTATAAGCTGTGAACTGAAATACCTCTAGGTATATGAAACCCACATAGCCAGCAGGCGCCATGGTAGACTACACATAGGATCAGGAGATGGTGGGATGAACTAAACAGAGATTTTTTAATGTTTTCCTTAATTTTACTTTAAAGCTTAAATTAAATTTACCATCTTAATATAATTAAAAATTGTTTCCATTCTAGTCCCAGCACGCATTGCCAGACATATTCATCTGGTTGATAAGCAACGGTAAGCGCCTAGCGTACCAGCGCATCCCGGCCAGAGATATCATCTATTCAGACTTTACTGAAGAGTCCGGAAAATACTGCGGTCAGATGCAAACTTTGTTTCTCAAGGTAAGTTATTGTTTTATATAGTTATTTAACACTTTACTCACACAGGTAGCCGATGGATGCCGAGACACTCAGAATTGGTTGTTATGGCAACACTTAGAGGAGGCGTATGTACAGTAGTGGACGGCTGATATGATGATGATGATGATACATGCGAATGCTTTTACCTTAAAAATATTCTGTACCCTAAATTTCCTTACTGAGAAAATAAATAACGTCTGAGGGCTCTGGGCTCTTGTTCCATAAATGTACGTAACATACCACGTACCTTGTAGTACCCCTAATATAACAAGATACTTACAAAAAATTCGCAGTAATAATAAAAAGTAAATAAACTTAATGATGCCATCTTTCTTCAGTGGCCAGGCAAGAAGTCTGTAACTCCAAGCGGGTGGTCGATTCCGGCCAAGATCAGTGTCTACTTGTGGCTAGGAGTCCTGCAAGACAAGAAACATTACATCGACGGACTGCCTGAAGGCTATGAAGTCAGCTCGGAGTTGAGGAATGCAGACAAACTTCGGTCGAATGCTCCATCTACTATCTTTTATGCCGAAAAACACGTAAGTATGATAAAGCATTTTTTAAGGGCTAGGCAGTATAAAGGCTGCATGTACAATAATAATACTTGGTTGAATCTTTCAGAACTTCCAGATGCGGGCGTATGTATACCAAGCCCGATCATTGATCGGATCTGATTCGTCCGGCCTGTCGGATCCGTTTGCGCGTATTGTAATCGGCGAATGCACCGCCACCACACAAGTCATCGATGAGACCCTCAGCCCCACCTGGGACGAATTACTCGTGTTTGATGACGTGCTGCTCTACAGCACCATCGAACGCATAAGGGCTGATCCACCAACAATCGTTATCGAAATATTTGATCAAGATAAAGTCGGCAAGTCCGAATTCATTGGACGGACACTAGCCAAACCACGCATTAAAACTTACGAAGACGTACAAGGGGGCTCACAAAACCTGCCGTCCTTGGAATGGTACGAAATAACGCGTGGTGACGATCGAGCTGGAGAACTACTTGCAACATTTGAACTGCTTGAAATACCTCCCAAACAAGATGCATCGATACTTCCCAATCTACCATCACCAAGAGAGGCCAATGGGAAGCCACCTATTGACATCAACAAAGGTCCAATACTCCCTGTACCGAGAGGCATTCGCCCAACATTATCAAAGTATCGCATTGAAGTCCTGTTCTGGGGTCTACGTGATTTAAAACGAGTCCATCTCCTGACAGTAGACCGCCCTCGTGTTGATATTGAATGTGCTGGCAATATACTGTATTCTTCAGTCATACAGAATGCAAAACGAAATCCTAACTTCACAAATCCGATCAAATTTGTAGATGTAGAGCTGCCAGATCAGGAGTTATACAGACCACCTCTCACTATTCGTGTGGTGGACTGCCGTAGCTTCGGGCGGATCACGCTGGTTGGAACTCACACAATCAATTCTATTCACAAGTACATTTATACCCCGATGAGCAAGCGCGAGCGCGACATCGAGGAGAGGAAGAAGTCATTGATTCCATTACAAAATATTGATTTACGAGCAAACTGCATTATTCCAGATGACACTTTTACTATTGAAAATGAAAAGGAAAGTTGCCCATTGCTGACAAGAGATAGCAAAGGAACTATTTCTTATGGTTCAGGCGTAAAGGGACAAGCTATGCGTAAAAAATTTAACAAACGTGAATCCATGAGGAAGCGCAAGGCTAGCACGGAGTCAGTACTGGACGATGATGAGAGAAGCAAAGATTGGTGGACTAAATACTTTGCTTCAGTGGAGTCCATGATCGAAGAAGAAAAGGAAGCCAAAAGGGAGAGGCAAGGTTTCCTGCAGCCATCCCAAGGTGCTTTCGTAACTGAAATCCGATCACCTCGGGTTGAGGAAATACACTCGCCCAGATCTGAACGTGATAGAGAACGTGACAGAGATAGAGAAAGGGAAAGAGAAAGGGATCGAGATAGAGAGAGAGATCGAGACAGGGAGAGAAGAAGACGACAACCAACTTCACCGAAAATTAAAGTCAGCCCTACCATCACTAAAAAGAATGAAATACCGCGTTCAGCACTGACTAAAGTAAGTTGAGTTTGGTTGTGCTAGTGAATAATGAATCATATTTGATTGGAGACTGGTATAATGAATTGCTTTTTTTTTTTCAGATATACCCGCATGAGCTGGAGGCCGTGGCTGAATACGATGAATTCAAAGAATGGCTCCATTCATTTGAGCTGTACAGGGGTAAGAAAACTGGAGACGATTCCGAAGATGAAAACCGAATTGTCGGAGTCTTCAAGGTTCGTGCAAGCCATAATAACCTACATAAACAATTACTTTTATTTATTTAGGCAACCAACTAAATACACACAACGACAATAGCGCACATCATTTACAAATACAATAGAAAAAAAACCCTAGATACGCCAATGCTTATTATATTACATTATAGTATTTTATTCTTATCTGATCTTAAAAACCGATTTTCATTCCAGGGAGCAATCAAAGTATATAAATGGCCTCTTCCCCGAGGCATTGATGACCACACCGTCATGGGATTCGATCCGAACTTCGGATTCTTCCAAGGTGTCCCGAACAACGAACCCATCCACGTGCTGGTCCGCGTCTACATTGTTAAGGCCACTGACTTACATCCGATGGACCTGAACGGAAAAGCCGATCCTTACATCGTGCTGCACTTAGGATCAAAGAGAATCAGTGACAAGGATAACTACGTGTCCAAGCAACTGAACCCAGTGTTTGGCAAATGCTTTGAGATAGAAGCGACGTTCCCACAAGACTCGTTGCTGACTATACAAGTCCTAGACTGGGATCTGCTCGGAGCTGATGATTTAATTGGAGAAACTAAGATTGACCTTGAAAATCGTTTCTATAGTCGACATAGGGCTACTTGTGGATTGCCCATGAAATATGAAGAGTAAGTCTCTTTCATTATTTTTCATTCATAAGTATTCTTTTTATGGGTTCAATCCTAGTATTTTTTTTTATTCTTTTTTTATTTGTAATGGGTTTGCTCTTGACTCTAGTCTATGTCAGAGATGACAGAGACAAAATCCACGATGGAGCATGGCTTTCAATTTACATCAAAATTTGTATTCTTATTTGACACAATTATTTTTTATTAATTTGAACGTATGTATTTCTATATACCAACTCTTTTATATCTTCAGGCAAGGGTACAACCGTTGGCGAGACGCGATGAAGCCGACCCAAATTCTGGCCAAGTTATGCAAAGACGGAAAACTCGACCCTCCGATCTATGAATACGGTCGCGTGAAGGTGGGCCGCACGGTCTTCAATATGCCGATGAACGACTCGGAGCTGTTCTCCAACCCCGACACTGTGGAGGAGCAGATGGCGCTGGTGGTGCTGCGCCGCTGGCAGGAGGTGCCGCGCGTCGGCACTAGGCTCGTCACCGAGCATGTGGAGACCAGGCCGCTGTACAACCCAAGCAAACCTGGTAACGAAGCGTGGATTTTGTCGCTAACTAACATTTTATGAGGCACTAGTATCATCATCATCATCTGCCTAGCTTTTTCCCAACTATATTGGGGTCGGCTTCCAGTCAAGCCGGATTTAGCTGAATACCAGTATTTTACGAGGAGCGGCTGCCTACCAGACCTCCACAACCCATTAACTGGGTAACACGGTACTTCATGGCAAGACTGGAATCAGATTTACTGGCTTCTGACTATCCGTAACGACTGCCAAAGATGTATATATGACAGCCGGGACCAACGGCTTAACGTGCTTTTCGAGGCACAAAGTAAACTCGGTATGTTAAGATGGTTTCCCATCCACAGAACAACCTAGGTAAGCGTTGCTTAACCTTGAAGATCGATCTGTGCGGCTGTTTGTTATCTACCCACGAGCTCCGTATGAGGCACTAGTATGAATCCGTACATATGTGTGCACGTGACATCTAATTTGTACAAGCACCATACATCAATACCTTCCATTAAGGAGAATTCTGATACTAAAACCGATTAATCAGGCAAAATTGCTAACAGACATAAGCACTATACAACAGATAATTGGGAAACCACATAGGCGTCCAGAGTTAAATAGTAAAGATACGGCCGTCCGGAAGGTTGCTTTTACGTGTTCACAATAGGTACATGAAACATGGGATTTGGAAAGGCTCCCCGCACGCGACCTCTTTCGATTACAGGCAACCGCGATGTGATCGCACGAAGTAATTCGTCCTATTCCCACTTCCAGGTATCGAGCAAGGCCGCCTACAGATGTGGGTGGACATGTTCCCCATGGACATGCCTCTCCCGGGCCCCCCGATGGACATATCCGCGCGCAAGCCCAAGTCCTATGAGATGAGGGTGATCATCTGGAACACTGATGACGTAGTGCTGGAAGACGACGCCTTCTTCACCGGCGAGAAGATGTCCGACATCTATGTCAAGGGGTAAGCATTCAACAGGCTAGTTTCTACCATCAATAATTGCAAATCTATTTCTTCCGTCAGAGAGTATTGAAATACATAAAAAAACATGCAGCCGAACATAGAACCTCCTCCTTTTTGAAGAAGTCGCCTAGTCGCTTAAACATTATGGACACGTATTTTTTGCTATTTTTTAATCAGTGGATATTGACAGAGATACTCATAAAACGCATCAAAACTCGGGAGTGGCTCGTGACGTCAGAACGCACTAAAAATAATACCACGGCGTGACGTATTGAGAATTTTGAAAAAGCTTCGTATTTTCGTCATTTTTAATTACTTAACAAAAGAAAAAAAAAAGCGTTTCAACTATTTTTTGAAAATCTAACTGACGGACTAAATAGATTTTTCAGTTTACAAGCCTATTGTCTTGTCTTGGAGTTTGTCATTACATGTTTACCTAACACGACTAAGTGTTTCAATGTATTTGTTAGATAAACTTCACCTTAGAATATATACGTGGAAAGTTTTAATTGGCCATCTTATACATCATAATATTCCTAATGTAATTTAAGTAATTAATTTCGATTATTTTTTATCGTATTCGTCATACTTGGCACAAATAAACTCTTTTACGTTCTTTTAATTTCTGACTTCACTGAAATCACATTTCTTTTTTTGTTAACTTGCATACTTACTAACTTAACTTTATATATATATATATATATTACATACTTTGCAGATGGGTGAAAGGTCCCGACGACTGTCAGTCCACAGACATTCACTACCGCTCTCTGACCGGAGAGGGCAACTTCAACTGGCGCTTCATCTATCCGTTCGACTACCTGGAGGCGGAGGAGCGCATCGTGATCTCGCGCAAGGAGTCCGTCTTCTCCTGGGACGAGACCGAGTGCAAGATACCCGCGCGGCTAGAGCTACAAGTGTGGGATGCTGACCACTTCTCCGCTGATGACTTCTTAGGTAATAAACATCCTGGATCATGTTATAGTGGAAGCACCTTTACTAGTGGCAGGGACATGTGCCTGACATGGAAGCTTAAAATGTTTCAACCCACCCACCGTTTTCACAAAAAACAGCTAGGAAAACACAACAGTAAAAACACAACCTCCTTTAGACTCAAACTCTCGTAAACACTCCTCACACCCAATAACTACCTACGCCCTTTTAACCAAATATGTAAGTGCTTAATTATTATAAAAAATACTTAAGAAAACTGTTCTTCAAGATAAAGATGGTCTATTTGTCAACATCTTACCGTGTAAACTTGGGAGGACAGAGCGTGCAGTAAACTCGTCGATTCTGTAAACATGTCCTGAAGGCTTGTCGAAGTGAGCTGTCATTCCATCTTGATGACATGGATTGACAGTTCACTTCACCTAAGCTTACAACACGGTGAGAGGCTTATCTAAGATCGCACTGAAGGATTTCCCTAGTTTAAAGGACAGGGGTCTTACCATACCTAGTAAGTAGTAGGTAAGTGTGTAGACAAATCTTGTTGCTAAATACTAACTCTTATCGAATTTTTTTACTCATGCAATTATTTTTTATAACTTCAGGAGCCATTACACTGGACCTGAGTCGCTTCCCGCGCGGAGCCAAGTCCTCAAAGCTGTGCACTCTAGAGATGCTCCGCTACGACGGCTCCGTGCCCATGGTTAACATCTTCAAGCAGAAGCGCGTCAAGGGCTGGTGGCCGTTCTACATAAAGCGGGACACCGAGGAGATGGAACTCACCGGGAAGGTGGAAGCGGAGATACATCTGCTGACCAGAGAGGAGGCTGATAAAGTGCCCGCGGGACTCGGCAGGAATGAACCGGATCCCTTGGACAAACCCAAGTGAGTGTTTAAATTTACCAATATCATTGTCCCTCTGCTGGGCAAGTCTCCCCATAACCTTCTACTCTTCCCGATACGTTGCCTTCTCTGACCAACCCGTCATGAATACTTCTAAGTTGTCCCGCCTCACGTCTTCTGGCTCCTACTGCGTCACGACTTTGCATGTTTATTTCATTTTGGAAGGTTTTACGTTTTTACAATGTTCTGCAAGTCAGTCAGGCGACATCGTTAAAAAGATACACACGTTTAATAACTCAGCCTTGGAAATTCCACCCACAAATGAATAATGGTTCAATTCACACATGATGGGACTTATTTCTAAATTTCTTAATTAATTTGATTACTGAAGAGTGTTCTCTCTATTTCCAGTCGCCCGGACGCGTCGTTCATGTGGTTCTTAAACCCGCTGAAATCGATCCGCTACATCGTGTGGCACAACTACAAGTGGACCATCCTGAAGGCATCCATCGTGCTTCTCCTGGCTGTCATGATCCTGCTACTTGTCTACGCGGTACCCGGATACACGGTCAAGAAACTCCTCGGAGCTTAACCTTACTAATACAGCTGAAAATATATGTTCTACTCAATTAGTTTAAGTTCGATGTCTATTTAACACAAAAAAAACTAAAAAAAAACACTAAAATATTTTATTCCATAATATACACACACAGTATATAATCATAAATATAGAGATATTTTGAAAACATAATTATCATATATGTTTATAGATAATTATAAGTACCTACATACAGATAAATTCATTTCGCTATAATTTTCAACTACCTACATATTACCTTTTTCTACTATGTACTTCAAACATATTTTCTACCGTTTACTATTACAAGCATTTAGGTTTGTATGTACTATACACGACCCCGTACACATATCTACTCATACATATCAGTAAAAAGAATGTATTTTCATAATCACTTCTGTGATACGTATCACTGACTTTCATCTTCTACGTTAGGCGCGCATATATCATACACTAAGACAGCATAGCTCTGCTGACCTCATGATGAAGCGAATCAAAAACGCAAATCGAACAGAAATAATTAGTTTTAACCATAATGATAATAGGTATCATATTTTATTAATTATGTTAACCACCGTAGTAAGATGTATAAAAGATAATCCAAAAAAGAATACTATAACTTAACCATAGCAATATTAACCATGTTTTCTCAAATATAACCCACTTAGCTTATAACAAGACAGTAGTAATAAGAAAGAAAATTCAAATCGAACAGAAATAGCCAGTTTTAACCATAACGATAATGCCATATTTAATCAATTATATTAACCACCGTAGCAAAAAAACATAAAATAAAATTAAATCCGAAAAAAGTAATTCTGTTACCTTAACATAGATATATTAACAAATACTAACCACTTAATTCACAATAGCAGTAAGAAAGAAAATGCAAATCGAACAGAAATAATAGGTTTAACCATAACTATAATAGGTACCATATTTAATCAAGTACGAGTATGTTAACCATAGTAGCAAAAAATAAAATAAACAAAAAAGCAAAAAAAAAGTAACTCTGTAACCTAAGCATAACGATATTAACCAATTTTACCAATATTAACCACTTAGTTTACAATAAAACAATAGAAAATATTTATGAAACTACAATATTTAACGGAATTAGCTGTAACACCACATTTACCAATATTAGTCATAAGCCCATATTTAACTCAACATAAAAAAATACATGGATAATACCTTAAAATAAGACAACACTTAACCGTAAATTATGTGTCTATTTATTCCAACAAAAAATAAAACTATATTTTTAGTCTTAACAATATAACTATTTTTAAATGTAACAATATAACCACATAATACATTTAATAATATTTTGTAATATTTTGTGTCTATTTATTCGAAAAAAAGGGGAAAAAATACAAAAAAATAACAATAGTAACAGAATCATATAAAATCATCACACATAATCATAAAAAAAAGAATCATATATAAACATACTGGACTTGTATATATTTGTCCAAATACAACAAAAACAAACAATAAACCACTTTCGACCATAGCAATAGAACCAGTTTTAATCATATTAATTGAGCTACATTAAATCATAACAATAGAACCACATTTAACCATATCAATAAAACCAGATTTAATCATTACAATAGAGCCACAAGTAATCATCATAATATCGCCACGTTTAATCATATCAATAGAGCAATATTTAACTATAATAATTAATAGAATTTCCTTTAACAATATTAATAGAACCACATTTAACCGTATAAAAATAACCACATTTAATCATAGAAAATATTCGTCAAAATACGTAATAAGTAACACATTTTCAATCACAGATAATCCAACTAATAACCACACAAATATGCTCATTCATTTCAACATGATAAACACGATTTTTTCTAAACATACTAACCATAGGACACACATACGTCTACTTTATACAGGCTAATAGAGTAGGGTTATGGGGGTCCTGTCATCATCATCTACGGTTGTGGGGGGGGCAGCCCTTGCGCAACCCTAGGTATCCACACTTCTCCAACAAAATACATCATAACAATATTTTCAATACCAACAAAACTTTTTGACTCTACAAATAACCATGATAATCTCCGAACATTAGGATAATTTTTAATCATTCATGTGCATTCTTTCATATGTTGAAAGAACCTACTGCAAGGCAATAAACAACTTTCACAATATGACCTCTTTCGACCATAGCAATAGAACCATTTAAAACCCCAAGTGTTTCAAACGTTTTTCAACACATTCAATGGAAAAATAAAACACATAATATATTTTGTCAAAATAAGTTTTAAAAACTGCTTTACCGCTCTCATTTTTTTTTCCTAACTAAAATAATTACAAATCAGAATGTGTTTGTATTTAGAACAGTAAAATATAAAATGTAATTCAATGTTTATCCTATTTGTTGTTTATGGATGCGACAGGTACTTACAGCCTCTGAGAGATTGCCTCCGAATTTAAAGTAACCGTGATTACAGATCATACATATTTACCAGAAAAACTCATTCAAATACATCTTTCATCAATCTTAGTTACATTCAGCAAAATCACATATCGCGTACATATTTTAAAAATGTAACCATTCAATTCTACATTAGCAATAGTCTTATTATAAGTCAAGTTAGTTTTATCTGTCAAATAATGATTTGTAACTTGACTAACATTATTATTTTTTTCACCCTTGTCACTGTTGTTATTACTGAGTATACATAAGGTTCTTACAACCTACCTATGTTCCTTCTTCCGACCAATTTGACTCATAAAAATGCCCTTTCAGAAATTTGACGGATAAAGTTAATTCTGCAGGATCATCTTGAATGTAACCAATAGAATTAAACTCATGTATCATTTATTTAATCACTTGAACAATATATAATCTTAGCTGTAAGTAAATTGGTGTTTCATTTATCTCCAGTTCTAGTTATGCCTATGTCTGTTTAAATAAACCGGCCAAGTCCGAGTCCTACACCCGCAGGAAAGCTTTAGTACCATTGCCAGTATTATAATCTACTAAAATCTAGCAAAAACCTCATGAAAACTCGTGTCTTTTATGGGGACCCCTTTTATTTTAAATAGTATTCCTTTTTTAGCGAATATAGCTATTACCGACTCTGTGAGCTAAGGAAGTTAAAATCGCCAATAAAACACTTATTTAGTTATAGGAGAGTTTTGGCGTCTTAGCAATCGTTTTAGTTATAAGAGAAATACACACTGTGAATTTTTCGACTACTACGGTTCATACGGTTCAGAGAGACGGACGGACGCACGGTGGGTGGCGGAGGCTTAGCGATAGTGTCTCGTTGGTTACCCTTAAATAAATAGTAGTATTTGGATGCAAATCATTGACGTCATTTTTAAGGGTAACCAACGATACACTATCGCTAAGCCTCCACTAACCGACCGTGCGTCCGTCCGTCTCTTTGTCACGTATAAAAATCCGAGAGACCTAAAGAGAGTTCGATGCTGTAAATGTCTTAGCAGTTGTTCTAGTAACTCTTGGGACCCTAATATGACGTGCTTATACCATCATGATTAAGCTGTGAAAAAGGGATAGTATAATGTGTCTTGTATAACTCCGTCTCCCTCCCACACCGTTATCAAATTGGTCTTAACATGTCTCTACGTACTCGTTTTTAGCACAGGACTTCATTCATGTACTCGACTGAGATTGCAATGAAGGTTTCCTGAAATGACTACCATGGGGTGGCAGCACTGAAGCGTTAGGTCAAGGCACCTGTCAAAACGCTAATGTCACACACACTGTGTAACGTCACAGTCACTTTTCTACGACGAAAACCTGTAGCCTCTGTGGCGCAAACTGGTGGCGTAAATTTTCCTGGAACCCTCATTGGAGAGGACAATTATTCCCCAGCATTCCAGTAACTACTAATTATATTATTGCTCCGCAATGTGTTCTGAGCATATTAGTTTTAGTTGGCATTGAAATGACAATTTAAAATGCTGACACTACACGCTTTACCATTTACCACGAAGAAATGATCAGTTGACGGTACGGGTTGTCAGGATCTAGAAAATCTGACATCAGTATCGTGTTATTCCAGTTGATCAGTAATGGAGCTAAAGCAGACTATCCATATGGGCTCCATAACCCAATAACTGGATTCTGCGCGACTGTACTCACCATTTTAAATATGGATATGAGCAACGCCTGATGTTAGTCATTTACGTAGAAGTAAAAAAAAATATAAAAACATCTTCTATTACAGATGTAAGATTTTTTTAAATCTAAGATTATTTGGTTAGTATACAAAAACTTAGAAACCAGTGTTAGCACTTACATTCTATCTAATTTTAACATAATTACCTTCCTACGCCACAGTCTCATAATGCAGGCCTATCCAATGCCCCAGTATGGGGCTGTCCCACCTGTCCGCTATAGCTCTCAGGATGCTGTTGGGGCTGGGTGCTTGCATGATTGCGTGAAAACCATCAATCTCCGCCTCCACGGAGTTATAAGTACACATACGAAAATAATAAAAATCTGGCCAAGTGCGAGTCGGGCCACGCGTGGTGTAGGGTAATTGCACGTCACTATTGCCGACTTAGAATAGTGCCCTTTGTTTGATTCTTTGACTATATTTACGACCTTTTTTTACGTAACTAACAACTTTATCTAACTAATTCTCAATTGAATTTCTACGAAATTTTTCTTCTCCAAGTACATTTTATAGGTTGGTTGACTATTACTAGTTAACTTGCACTTAGCAGTAAAAAATAAATTTGATAACCAACAATAGAAATTAAAACAGTTCATGCCAGTTGTAAAAATATGATTATTTTGACAAAACTTTCGCTGTCGGTAACTTAGTAATTTTGTCGGAGGTTCAGTATTCTATTCGGAAGTTTAGTTTTATTAATCGAAGATCCAATTTTTTAGGAGAAAAAGTAATTTGAACATGCTCTTATTTGTTTCTTAAATTGGATATTCTTTTTCGGTATGTTTTGGTTTTTTTGTCGGTAATTCATTGTAACGCTGGTTAATTAGAATAGTAGTAGGGCACAGATCGCTGGAGATTAATTTGTTTTTCGGAACCATTATTATTTCCCTATTTTAAATATCCTATCCTACGACACCCCACACCATGGGATAGACGATAAAAAAGCATCGCCCAATAACATGTACAGTCAACAAAGCTATTTAGTATGAGTACAGGCAAAAATATTAACTTTTCCACTGGACTGCCAATATTTATTTCTAAAGTGTGCATTACAACTTTTTAAGCTTATGACATACTTACGAGTGTGGTGTACAATAAGTGTCTACTCAGCACACTCACATTGTTTAAAAGTTGTTGCAAGTTAGCTGCCTGCATACCGAATAGCTTTGCTGACTGTTCCTACCCTAAAAAAATAGTTTTTCTAAATTTTATTTTACCACTTTGTCGGCGTGATAAATAAATATACATATAATCCCATACCAAATTCCAACTTTCTAGTCTCTGAGCTAAGCCGCGGAGAGACAGACAGACGTGGCGAAACTATAAGCGTTCCTTGTTGACTCCGGAACCCTAAAAAGATTCAAGTGGGATAAGAAAGCAAATTCTATTAGGTTGGCCATACTGATAATGTAAGTGTACAGTCCCAACAATAATACAATAACTACAAGTGTAGTTATTTTCATGATTGAGGAGGGGAATTGTGCTACTGAAGTTCCAGTGAAGCTGCTTGTTGATGTTCAAGAAGTCCCCACTATAGATCCAGAGCAGAAGACAGTACCTACCACGAGAACCAGGTCTTGTGGAAAGGCCGCATCGTGATGAAAATGAATCTTGGGAAGTTGTAGGCTTAGCAGTTAAAAGAACTGTAGTACCTTGCAAAAGTAAGATGGATAGTGACAAAAGTAGATATTGTGCAAAATTAGTGGCAAAAATTTTGTACAAAATCTTGGTATAATTTTGACAAAACAGCTTTTTGCTTTGGCTGCTCAGATGAAGCTTGATGTCACACATGTTGATGGTAAGACCACATTCTTGAATTGCTTCTTAAAGGATACTGTTTACATGAAAATTCCAGTAGGTTATGACTGTTATAATAAAGTCAAAATAAAAGAGTTATTTATGGGTTAAAGCAGTCTTCAAGAGCTTGGTACCAAAACCTACTTTCTCCGAAAAACTTTTTTTTTTTTTCGGTACAAAATAAGTGTCGAAAAACTCACTGTACTGTGACTTTCTCTACTAGTATAGAAACAACACAAAAACCGTGTTTGGGTTTGGTCTCATAGTACAAGGTGTTCATAATGATGAGTACAATGACGCATTAAGAGGTATTGCGTTAATTCTGTTACTCATTGTTTAAATCATCATCATCATCATATCAACTGAAAGACGTCCACTGCTGGGCGTAGGCCTCCCTCAAGTGCCGCCACAGCAACCATACCTGTGCGTCTCGCACCCGCGACAGCGACACTCACCAGTCATCAGTCCACCTTGTGGGAGGCCTTCCAACGCTGCGTCTTCCGGTACGCGGTCGCCACTCCAGAACTTTTCGACAATGTGCCCCGCCTACTGCCGCTTCAGTTTGGTGATCCTTTGGGCTATGTCAGTAACATTGGTTTCCTCATAAAATGTTTGGTCTCTAGATAAACCCAAGTGTTATTATTGTGTCTTTGATTTCCTAAGTGTTTTTAAGATAACTAGGAGTATTGTATTCATAACAAATTAAAATTTTAGTTTAAGAATCATAACTACATGTTAATATACTTTTGAAGAGAAGAATCAATAAAACTTCAATTCGTTACCATCAAATCTTTTGTTTAATTGCTAGAAGTAAGTACCTACCTAATGTTACAAAAGTGTTAGACAAAAAACATCTTATTAATACTGCTTCTATTTTTGTTACAGATACATTAATCTTATGTAAAAATGAAACGATATTGTTCATTTTTTACTAAGTACCTATGTGATATGAAATGAACTCAACAATGAAAATTAATTCACTTCCATCTCCTAGTATAACATGAGAAGCACACAGACCTACTCGCATCGCTGATGGAATGTTTGAGAGATGTGAATGTATTAATTTCTGAAATATTATTGTTTTTTTATAAATAGCATCTCCAGCAGCTCAGTAAGTCAACGGTTGTTTAAGTGGTTCATCTGCAGAAAGCCATGTTTCTGTTAGTATCTAATAAAAAGTTACTCCTTTGACAACTCGTAAATCAGAAGCTGACACTTTAACAGCTTATAGTACACATTGTTATTTTCCTGCTGGTATTCATTAAATCAGTGATCAGTCCTTTCAAAATCTAATCTTTCAATTTTTCTGTAACTGTTTGTTCAAAGAGATTGATGATTCTTTCATTATTGCTTTTTTGTCTGTTTTGTTCCCTGTACCTTTGTTAACGTCCTCTTGTTTTTGGAGATCAGTTTTTTCTTTGTTTTGCTCATTTCTTTGAATGGATGATGTTTGTGTTCCTCCCAAACCAGACGTAATTTGTGAATTAGCATCAATTATATCTTCTGGTTTTAATTCCATAATATCATCATTTTTTATTTTTTTTATATCATCTTTATTTAATTTTATTTTCTTATCATTATTAAATTCTATTATCTCATCATTATTTTCGTCTATTAAATCGATGCTTGAAGAAGTAGACGGTCTTGCAATACTTTGTAAACATCGTGGACGTTGCTTTTTTTCCGCTTCAGTCTGGTTTTGGTCTTCTGTGTTTTGTTCCCTGTTTTGACGTTTTCTTTTTCTGGTATTTACTCTAAAAATAATATTTATGTTAATGAAAGCTAAAATAAATATTAGTTTATTCTGAGAGCCTAGCATAATTTTTGGCGTATCTTGCCAACTATCTTGGTATAAACACTACAACACCATAGTTTTTTTTGTTTATTTTTACGCGACAAACACAATTTGTACCTAACAAAAGTATGAACGTATGTAGTATCCAATTCAAATGAATATTATGCGTGAAACTGAGAAATATATTAATAAAATAGTAAATTCTTACATAACAGTAATGGTATGTCTTGTGTTTAGCTGCTCCTCGTTACGTCCAGCTTCGATAATTACATCTTGTGACCATTGCGATGGCTGTTGGGGACTGAAATATTTAATAAATATATTAAAATAAAATAAACAGAAAAAAATAAACACTGCTTTAATAAACTAGTAAACTCAAGAATCTTAGCGAGTTACGTATCTATACGTATGTATATGTTACGCCGTCCGAAAAAACATCTCACAAAGCGATGTGGTTTGTTCCCAAATTCCTCATCCCGAATATTGCTTCGTAAAACTTAAGCAAACGGCCACAACGCGTTGTGGAATTTGTGGAATGATGAAATGCCATAACGCGTTCTGAGCCCGCGATTCTGTTAACATGGCGAAGTGAAAACTTAGGCGAAGTGAACGACAATTGAGCTGTCAAATCATACAATCAAAATGGCATGACAGCTCACTTGTCGTTCACTTCACGTAAGAGTACACGGCGAGATGTCGACAGAATCGACTGGCTGATGCAACCACTTCGCGCAACAAGTATGTTCACCACACCACCACCAAGTATGTATGGTTATCTCGTACCAAACTACGACGACCTATTTGTGTGCAGGTTTAATGCTTGTATACATGCCAATGACCTTGTGCATACAAACGGAGCTAACTACACCTCTACGCGCCACTCAGCTACCCGTGTTTTTAATTTTTTTGAATAAAACAAAAACATATTTTGAAAAAGTAACAAAACCAATTTATTTTCGTTTGTATTGCAAATTGTAAAGCAGTAGGTATTTTTTTTAGTCTCTTGTTAAAAAATTAAGGAGTAAAATGGTTTCGTTCCTAACGATTCGGAGGCGATTTGGTGATATTTTTTCTTATTATGTGATGCCGATTCATCCATTCTGGCTAAACAAAATTACGTACCATATGTACCTATTTTTTTCAGATGAAATTTCTCTACATCTACGAGTACACGCTATTTTTAAACTTTTTTACTTATACGTGTCGGGGTACACATTTTCCTTCAAACCAAAGTCAAATTCAAAGCGTTCATTTCAAGTAAACAATCTAACTTTTGTATTTTAAAAAAAACCTAAATACGTTTATTCTGCCAGAAATGACGCACAAAAACACAAAATTAAAAGAAAACTAATTACTAACTAAGAACTACTATAACACCACAGTATTGTACAGTTAGGGCTCAGAACGAGACGGCATTTATTTAGGTATTTCCACAATCGCCGTTTTCTTAAGCACCACGACGCGAAATTCGCGATGTGGAATTTTGGAACAATCCTTAACGCTGTGCGAGTTGTATTTTCACTAAATTCGCGATTTTGGTCTTTTGGGCGTAACATATCACTCGTATGTCGCAGCTTACTCGTTTTTAATCAGCGGTTTAAAAAACTGCCTAGCTTTTTATAAAAAAAAATATAATTATATTTATTTGTTAGAATATGGTGCATACGATGTTACAGTAAATGTGTTTCAGCATCATCATCATCATCTGCCTAGCCTTTTCCCAACTATATTGGGGTCGGCTGCAAGTCAAGCCGGATTTAGCTGATTACCAGTATTTTACGAGGAGCGGCTGCCTACCAGACCTCGACAACCCATTGACTGGGTAACACGGTACCTCATGGTAAGACTGGAGTCAGATTAACTGGCTTCTGACTATCCGTAACGACTGCCAAAGATCTACAAATGACAGCCGAGACCAACGGCTTAACATGCTTTCCGAGGCACGGAGGAAACTCGGTATGTTAAGATGGTTAAGATGGTCACCCATCTACAGACCAACCTTGGCAAGCGTTGCTTAACCTTGAAGATCGAACCGTGCGGCTGTTTTTATCTAGCCACGAGCTCCTCAAAATGTGTTTCATCATATCCTGCCTTAATATGGCGTGCAAATGTATTTAGAGGTACAATCAGCGATGTCAATAAATCAAACTTAAATTATTGCATTATTGAACGGTGCGTTCTAATACAATATGTAATGAACGGGCTGGCAGATGCTTAAGCCGTTCTTTGAATGGGTAACCATATGACGAAAAATATTTAAATAAAACATTCGTTCATAGACCCAATGGATTCATACATACTGTTTGCCATGCTGGGGTAGGACAACCAAAATTTAATTTTAAGAACTTGAGCGGGCGCAGCGTTCTCTGCTTAAAGTTATATCCTTTAAACCCTACTTATAGGTTCCCAACCCAAAGCATTGGCCTAACCTCTGACCTACTGTCTGTAAGAAAACCACCCCGGTGATCACCATCAGCACATCACCGTTACCTTTTAAAAGACCGCTCCGGAACCGCCTCAGTGCAAGAAAACTTTACCCACTCCATGTTATCTTAAGAAAACACAAATTTCTCCCGTATATCCACCCTATAAAACCGAGTGCTATTGTTAAGAGTATGTATGCAAGGCACTTAAACAACCTACTGAATTAAGAATTACACATCTTCCCTCTGAAACTCCATGACTGTAAATTGATTGTGACCGATGGACTTAAGACTAAACCCAACGACGATATTGAGGCCATGGTAACATCTCTTCCCAGGCGCGGTCCGAGGGCAACACAGGCCTCCCCACAAGGGGGTGTTTGCCTTAATCGCCACGCTCGGCAGGCGGATTGGCGATCGCAGTGTATAGTGTTGCGTTTTACAGAGAACGCTGCTGCCCATTCTCTGGTGAGTCCCTTACTCGCCTCTTACGACACCCATGGGAAGTGACGGGATAGTATTATTCTTTTACGGCACCATACGCCGACTTAACCTTACTGAAACCTAAACTGATATCTATACTAGCTTTTGCCTGCGACTTCGTACCCGCATATCCCGCTTTTTCCCGGATCCCGTTTTTCCCCGTATCCCGTTTTTCCCGTTCCATAAAACTGTCCTATCTTTTAAATTCGATCAAATAACAGATAGTTACGAAGTTCAATCAATCTGAAAGGGTGTAAAAGGGTGGGAAGTTTTAAAGTTACTGCTTTTCTTTACTTTACTCGGTAATACGACTATACGATCTAAAAGTGGAAAAAGTGAAACGGGTCTAACGATTTTTCATAATCAACCCCCAAAGAGGTTGATTATGAGACGCAACAGTTCCGCTGAGCCTGTAGTCTCAGCAGCAAATAAACCTGGGTAATAAAACAATGATTTAAAGAATTTCCCAAAACTACCCTGGGAGTAGAGGTGGCTGAAATTAATACCTATTAAATCCACACGAACGAAGTCGCTAGCAAATTGATAGTTTTTAAATAAGGATAACATTTAAATTATTAGTAAATGAATTATTGATTTAAAAATATTAAATGAAATAAAAATTATGTAAAGTTGTTTGATTTTAATAAACATCAGTTTTTATTTTTTTAGACGAAGTCCTTGCATTGAGGACGTACTTTAAGTTGTCAGCATAATGTAGTGTGGCTAGCTTATAATTATGTGGATTTATGCGTGCGTGTTCTGTAGGTACCCATAATATTTTCCTGCAGCCGTTGTATAAATACATGTTGTTCGAACTTAACAAAATAATAAATGTGTTGCTACCCAAGAAGTGGTGACGGGCGGACGTTTTGGAGTTCTGAGGGCCTAGCACGAATATTTTGAAGTATAGTAACATTAACGTAAGTAAATTTTGAATGTGAAAAACTATAAACCCATAGTATTTTGGTTTAATAATATGTGACATACACAACTCATATCATTAAAAATATGAATTTAGTATCAAATAAATATTATGTGCGGAACGAGTACTAGGTACACGTCAAAAAGATTCAAATATATTAATTATTTCAAATATGTTTGATTTTTTGTTTGTACCAGGTGGGACACAGCCACACAGGTCGATCTTCAAGGTTAAGCAACGCTTGCCAAGGTTGGTCTGTGACCATCTTAACATACCGAGTTTCCTCCGTGCCTCGGAAAGCATGTTAGCCGTTGGTCCCGGCTATCATTTGTAGATCTTTGGCAGTCGTTACGGATAGTCAGAAGCCAGTAAATCTGACTCAAGTCTTGCCATGAAGTACCGTGTTACCTAGTTAATAGTTTGTGGAGGTCTGGTAGGCAGCCGCTCCTCGTAAAATACTGGTATTCAGCTGAATCCGGTTTGACTGGAAGCCGACCCCAATAAATAGTTGGGAAAAGGCTAGGCAGATGATGATGACCAGGTGGGAACGTATAGGCTGATTACATGCGTAGACCAATATACATTTTTTTTAAAAGGCATGTGAAAACCACAGCTGCCAAACAATTGCGTGTGACTGACAGTCTGTTCTGCAGAAAGCATACTGTATCGAAGCTCTAATATCACATAATTGTTACGGGTGCAATTTGTCAAGCAATTCCGCATGTACCTATATCTAATTATTTTCAAATCAACTACGACTAACACTGGGCATTTAATTCAGTTCTAAGTGGAGGATAACTATTGTAAAATAGCCGATATAATTGAAATGCACGACCGACCGTGTAGAAATTGCACTGAATTGCCTTCTTGAAAATTGTTTAAGTAATTGCATTCTACAGCTTTTAATTTCTTTTTTTTAATTTGTAGACTTCGTTAAGGGCACGTGCGGGCAGCGCGACAGCCGCGGTGCTGTCGCGCTGCTGCCACGCGGCACTTTGCGACTAATTGGAAGGCGCCCTAAGTGTCCTGAATCTACATACGATTTTTAAGTCTCAGTTAAAATATAAACAGTATACTGATGTTATACTGAATCATAATAAATTCTAAAACTCGGCGGCAACGCCTGGAGTCTTAGTTTCAGACGCTGCCATCGTAATAACTTATTCTACTAACTAACTAACTAAGGATAGTGGTCCAATAGCGATCAACTTGTTAACTACCTTTTTTCTCATAAGATCTCGTGTCCGTGTTTTAAGGTATTCAAGGTACACTAACATTTGAAAGAAATCTGCATGTATCATCATCATATCAGCCTCCCCAAGTGTCGCCACAACAACCGGCCCCGTGCGTCTCACTTGCATTGGATGCATATTGATAATTAGATGGTTCAAATTAATGTAATACGTTTATTTTGATTAATTAATTATTAATAACACTACGAATAAAATACTTTTGTTTCAGCGAGATTTGATTTTTTGATTTGTAATTATCATGATGCAGAAAACTTAGGACAGTAAATAAAACTTTTCAGTCTATACGTGACTGAAAAGTTTTTAATTTTCACAGTTTTTAGTCGCTTTTATTTTATCAAGTAAATATTGTATTCAAGAGTGAAAAATAAACTTTTTTGTTTCATTTTGCCTGTCATTGTTAAGCAGAAGTTATTCTCTCCTCAATAAAAAAACCAGCAGTCCTCTGCAAGCATCGCATGAGTCCACTTTCCTATAGGTATATAACTTTTCCAATGAAGCAATTTCTTGGTGGATGCGCTCATTGTGTTTACCACCCACTGTACCTGGGTTGGTTTATAGTCAAACTAGCTATTGCCTGCGACTTGGTACGCGCATGTCCTTTTTTTCCTGACTCCGTAGGAATTTCGTGAAATCCTCTCTTAGTGTTTCAACTTTTTGATTGACCGACCTTGACAACTCAAAAGTGCCTGTAAATGTTCCAATTTAAATAAATGCTTTGAGTTTGAGTTTGTGTGCTCCCCTACACTCCCCAAAGAACCTACGTGCCAAATTTCAGCTTTCTACGACCACAAGTTTGGGATGTGCGTTATCTGTTAGTCACTCAGTAACGTAAGAGCTTCATAGATGTCACCGGAACATTGCAAACGCCGTAAGATTGTAAAATATCGCTTGAAAATGTAAACTATTTTTAATTAATTGAACTAGACACGGATATATTGGAAACTATTGTACGAGTATTTGGATGGGATTTATTGTATACTCAACGTTGTTTTTTTTTCATACATCGAGAAAACAATTATAATCTAAAAAAGATTTATATCAATCTTACGCAATGTGCAATTTTCCGGTAACACTTACAACATGTTCCCTACGAGGGTTATCAACTGTTCTGTATATGTAGCTATGTCGATAGTTAAAATATAAAATTAAAGATCGCCGCACAATAAGTAGGTACGACATGTGGCACCACTATCTAAAGTCGCATTTCAGCCATGAGTAACATAATCAAAACCAAAATTTTTATCTCAAAATCTTTGGTAAAAGGCTGAAGGTGGTATTAGCTTTAAATATGCTAATACCACCACCTACATTGATGTAAGAACGGTTTGCCTTTGTTTTGAGCCTCTTGCCGGCAAGAGGGCGATTCCTTCAAGCAACGTTATATGTCAAAAATGTATGAAAAATAAGGCACTCGGGAACAGTCTCAATGTGGAACATGACTTAAGATGCGCTAAGCGAAACCATACATAACATAAAAAAACTTTCGAATGCAAAACAAAACCAACCATTACAAACTATTTTTACTTTATTTACTGTTCAGATACCTATTTATAATACGTTAGAATTTTAATACTGATGTGCAATTTGTGACTAATAGAGATATTTTAGTATTTCATTATATTGTTTGTACTGATAATGATAACATTTTAAGGTCGGGTTAAACTCTTGTTTTCCGAATAGATCACAAGGAGTCAGTGCTCTACTGTATCATGAGAAGGAATTAAATATTTTTTAATTAATTACCTACCTTTATTTTTTGTTTTAATTTTTCATACAAAATAATTCGACAGTCTCGATTATTTATCCTTACGTGAAATCTGACAACGTCGCATTTTCTTAGCTTAAATATTAATGATTGATTTTAATGAAAATGATTTACTTGTACTTTTCCGAGTCAAACGAGTCATGTGTTAGTATTATCTGCAAAACTATATATTTTTGGAATACTTATTCCAGTTTAATTTTACATATAGATTAAACCTTAAATATATGAGACATCAAAATAAACACGTTGTAGGTATATTGATATAAGGAAAATTATCAAATAAACAAATATCTAATGTTTGATCATTTTAATCAAGCTACGGTTGTAACCGGAAAATAATCTTTTTTAATAAAAAAATGTATTTTAAGCCCAATCCTAGAAACCATTTTATTCTGCAACTTTTTGCTACTTTACGATATAAATACATTTTTAATACTTGACTACCAGACAATCGAATATTACTTTATTTTTTAAAATTATTTATTTCGTTATAAGAACGTCTTCTAATAGATAGTTACATTAACTGCTCTGCTCGACAACATTTTGACATTTGACACACCAGCTGAGTCGACGGGATTTTGCGGATTACGCGTCATCCAATTCAGGAATTACATCAGATTTCGGCAATCGGATTTATTTTGAAAAATTGGTTTCCGTAGCTATGTAATACGATAAGCTTGTGAGAAATATCTCAAATTATAAGTTAAGGTCGTTCAAATCGCTTCAGTCTACTAAAAAATGTGTCTTCAACATGGATTACTTCACCTCTCAAAAAGGTAGTGAACTTAGATTTTCAGAAACAATATGAGTAAACAAACTTCTCGCTTGCTAAAAAGATGCAAAAGGCCAAAATCAAGACATAATCCTATTTGCATTCTTCGTTTTGTTCATACATAAGTTAATTAAAAATACGATCGAAAATCGCAGCAAAGCGGACGGAGCTTCGGCAGGCTCTCATGGCGGTATGGGGACAGGGACTGTCGCAACCCAGCGCTGGGCACGCCACAATCCAGGCGATTAGTCCCCTCTTTGAGGAGTGGCTGGAGCGGCGCCACGGCGTTCTCACCTTCCGCCTGACGCAGGTACTCACCGGACACGGTTGTTTCGGGAGATACCTGTTTCGGACACGCCCAGGTGTCAACACTGAGAGGATCGCCCGGAGGACACGGTGGAGCATACGGTGGAGATCTGCCCTGCTTGGGCGCAGCACCAAGCGTCGAGGCAATTGGCGGCAGCGACCTCTCGCGACCGGCCCTGGTTCAATCTATGGTCCGCAGCGAGGAGGCATGGGAATAGGTCACCTCCTTCTGCGAAGCAGTAATGCTAACGAAGGAGAAGGCCGAATTTGAAAAAGAGAGGGAAACCTCACACCCCAGCCGCCGCAAGAGAAGAAGACGCCCCGGGCGTCGGGAGTCGCAGCCTGCGACTCCCGACGCCCGGGGCGTAATCGTAGGGCGATTTTCGGCCACCGAAGGCGCGAGCCTGCGGACGGCGAGCATTGGATGGCTCGCCGTTCGATCAGAACCAGGCCCGGGTCGACGGCGCGCTGTGTTCCACGCGGGCCTCAAAGAGCTGTCAGCATGGGGAACGGGGCCCGCTAGGACCAGTGCCTGCCGGGGTGCGGAATCCGTTCGAAAGAGTCGCCGCGGCCCTGGAGCGCAAAGGGCATTGGGAGGAACAATCTATCCGGGTTTCAGTCAGTAAGAGTCTGACACTCCCTTCCGCTCCGCCCAGATGAATCCAAATTTCTAACGATATTAATTTGTAGCGGTAATGAAGTTTTTGGATTTCCAAACTCGAAGTTTCGCGCCAACTGTGTTTTTAATTACGTTTTCATTTTCACAAATATTAATTATTATTATTATTAATTATTTAATCATTGAAGTAATTACTTAAATATTTAAGTATTAACATTCATTTTCACAAATATGTAACGATAAAATCATTATAAATCTAAATCGTATTTACATTAATTTTCACAAATATGTAATGATTAAATAATTATAAATCTAAATATCATGAAGAACAATAAACACCCCAGATCTAAACGCAATTTACAAACACAGATCAAATAACACATTATTTCATTACCACTAGGTACACTTTATTCGTGTTCAAAATTTTCAGCTATTTTGTTTTTTAATTGTTAGGGTGTGCCATATCGATGTTAATCTATTTTTTTTTTAATTTAATTCGACTCGATGAATTTAAAAGAGCGATTTTAAATAAATCGATTCTTAGTAACTCGATAAAATACAAGACTTAAAATACAATAAGCACTTATTATAATCCTTATTTATGGTTTCTTATTATATTAAAATAGGTTTTTGGGCAGCAAGTTTTGAGAATAAAAAAAAACAATTCAATGTTTGGGTTGAATTGACATTCGTATTTTGTTATGTTGTCAAGCATATTTTTTTTTTATAAATAAGGTCGCTAATCTCGTACCTGTGGCAACCCGGAATACTACGACTCAACAGTTTTTGATACTTGTTATTTTTGGGGATATGATGCCAAATGGGTGGTTCAGTCCCTCAGACGCTACGCAAACACCATGGAAGGCTTCAATGTCCAGTTTTCTTCTACCACCTGGCGTTAATCCCGGCCATTGCTAGGGTCCAATGTCCAGTATTAACAATATTAATAGAGGGCGCTGAAGCCTTGCACGAAAGCGGTGCAGTAGGTACCCACAGGCATGACAGACAATCATGCCCCGAGGGCAGTCTAACTGTGGGATTGTTAGGAATTGACGAAAATAGTTTGGCTACAGGATTAATGAAAGAACGCGTTTTGTTTGAAGTTTTATTTTATACTAAAAATTCAATTTTACGAATCGAAAACACTTTCATCTAAATACTCGTCTCCAGAATAGCTCACATTTTGTCTAGAGCTTCCTGCAACTTCAGAATCACTAGTTTATTCTAATTCTGATGAATCACTGCTACTGTCATCCCTCAGATTAATTACCAATCGTTCTATCTAGTCACACCTCTATCATAGTACTCTTTTTCTGTTTTCATTACATGCTTGCATGAATTATTGAAAATGCATGTAAAAAATCCTATAAAAAAATAAATAATAATAAACAATGGTTTTTACATAGCAACATTAAATATACATGTAAATACAAGGCTACATACATTTATATCAATGGATCGGACTTTGACTGAAGCATTATGCTTTGCAATTCCCCGTATTAATTCGATAGGATTCAGGTCATAGTGATAAGGTGGAAGGCGTACCACAGTGTGACCATGATATCCTAAAATAATGACAGTTTTGTAAATGGGCTCTGGTTTATGCCGCTTCACTAGCATTAATAATTTAGGCTTGCGGAGAGACTCTTCAAAAGTACATTATTTTGCAGTAAATATCTTTATCTCAGCAACTTTTGAAGCGCTAGATAGTGCCTTCTTCAAGACTACCGAATGGTAAGGAGCATTATCCACAACACTACTGGACGGTTCTCTTAAGTTCGGGATTAATTTTTCAGTGACCTATTTTATGTAGTTAGTTTTATTCATTTCCGAGTTATAGTCTTAATTTTTATTTGTGCCTCTGAAATAAAATCATAAGGGCATTTGGAATAAATCCTTTTTCGCTCCCAGCATGTACATTTATACCTATATCTCTTGCCTTTTGATATGTTGTGTTTCACTCCACTCATCTGCCTAGCCTTTCCCAACTATGTTGGGGTTGGCTTTCAGTCAAGCCGGATTTAGCTGAATACCAGTATTTTACGAAGAGCGGCTGCCTACCAGACCTCCACAACGCATTAACTGGGTAACACGGTACTTCATGGCAAGACTGGAGTAAGATTTACCTACTGGCTTCTGACTATCCGTAACGACTGCCAAAGATCTACAAATGGCAGACGGGACCAACGGCTTAACGTGCTTTCTGAGGCACGGAGGAAACTCGGTATGTTAAGATGGTCACCCATCCACAGACCACCTTGCCGTGCCGTGCGGCTGTTATTATCTAGCCACGAGCTCCTCCACTGTGTTTCACTCCACTATCATCAACTAATTGCCAACATTTTTACAGCTTGCATGATGAGTGAATATAACTTTCATCCAAACATATTATTTCTTTTTGTAGTTCTGGAGGCAGGTTTCTGTTCTCCATAATAATTTTCAAATATTGCTCCCGCTATGCTGCTATGTTAGGTTTCTCTATTAGAGCCGTTCTGTCTGTATTACATTTCTTATATGAAAAACCTAGAGAGTGCAATATCTTTCTGAGATGTTCACGGCTTCCATCATAACCCAAGTCCTCTCTAACTACCGGCAGTAAATTTCTCAGTGTAGGCACCTGAAACATGGGCTATTTTATATCTGTTTTTTTTTAATTCAAGAAATCATGGGGGGCGGGTGGCGCGGCCCGCCCCGGATGACACCCTAGTTGTGAAACCCAACCCCTCGTTGACTGGTTTTTGTCACTATCGGGTGGCACCCCTAAACGTTCAACGCAACGAGACCTGTCGGAAGAAGGTTTCAAAAATGTTTGAGCTCGCTTCGCTCGCTCTTGCATTTTATACTCTCTAACTTCCTGAGCTTTTTTGTATAAATTAACAGAAAACTTCAATTTCAGTATGAATGATCAAAATTCAATAAGACCCTTCCGAAATGAGGTGCAAAAATTTTTTTAGTTCTTCAGGTTTTTTGCATTTAGGGGTGACACACGTTCGTTGACGTTTTGTCATGGTCGGGTGTCACCCTTACCGGGTGACGTAATGAAACCCGTCCGCGGTGGGATGTCAAAAAATTCGAGTTCGCTTCGCTCCTAAATTCTGCACACTCTTTGTTTTCGAGCGTTTCTATACAACTCAACATAATGACTGTTTATGTTTCAAACGTCTTTTATAATGCGCACAGCAAAGGAGTGGAACTCTCTGCCTGCGTCTGTGTTTCCAAAAGCTTACAACCCTAATCTCTTCAAAGTTAGAGTGAACAGGCTCCTACTGGGTAGGCTCGCTCCATCGTAGACTTTGTCTCTGTCATCTCTGACATAGACTAGAGTCAAGAGCAAACCCACTACAAATAAAAAAAAAATGAAATGAAAAAAAATTAAAACCTTTCTAAGGTGGTGGTGCATGAATTTTTGAGCTTACTTCACTCGCTCTTGTGTTATGCTCTTTCTCAGTTAATGAGCTTTCTTGCATCTGTCCATAAAGTTACTTCTTTTTATTTAAGTATGAAATGATTGATGCAAAGTAGAAATAAACAGATTAATGAATTTTTGAGCTCACTTCGCTCGCTTTTCTGTTCACCATCATCATATCAGCCGAAAGTCGTCCACTGCTGGACATAGGCTCTTGTATTCTGCCCTCTCCTTATTTAATGAGCTTTCTTGCATCACTCCATAAAGTTACTCGTACTTTTGTTTAAATATGAATGATCTAAAGAAAATAAAACCTATCCGAGGAGGGACGCAAAAATTTTCGAGCTCGCTTCACACGCTCTTGCGTTCCTCTCTTGGTTCTTGAGCTTATCTACTTGCGTTATTTAACAAAATAGAGTTTAGTTAATCATGAAAACAAAAGCAAAATAATCACACTAATTTTCGAGAATTTGTTTATGATGTAAGAACATTCCTGAAAATAAAAAATACTGGCCAAGTGCGAGTTGGAGTCGCGTGCAAAGAGTTCTGAACGAATTTCTTTTTTTTAACATGTCATTTTAACACTGTAAAATTCTTATAGATTTTCCTGTAATCTAAGATAAAGATCTAATATCTCCATTTTTTTTTCAAAATTTAGGCTCAGTAGTTTCGGAGATAAGGGGGGAATGGTAATTTTTCATGAATAACTTCAAAAATATTTATTTTAAAATTATGAAAAAAAAAAATTGTTATCCTCATAATAAGCCCTTTTATCTGATATGTCACACGATATAGTCCAAAAAAAAATTTATTTTATTTTTAGTTTGTTTAATTTTAATAATTTACGTAACGGGTTCGCGTTTGGGTCACAGAAGTCCATATGTGTAACAAATTTCAACAGAATCGGTCCAGTGGTTCCGGAGAAAACTGGCTGTGACAGACAGACAGACAACCGAGTGATCCTATAAGGGTTCCTTTTTTGTTCAGAACCCTAAAAATTGCAACGCTAACGATACGCCTCCCCCCCCCCTTCTGAAAAATGGTTTGCGATTGCTGTCACAAGAATGAGAGGCCTAATACTCAAATCATGATTATTTGGGGGGAGGGGATTCATTTATGGGGTGACACCACGTTATCCGCCCCGGGTGTCACCCATGCTAGCTACGCTACTCTCCAGTAGTGTAAGAATAAAACGTACCTGCTTTTTCACAGTGTAAAAGAAATGAACCTTTAATCTTTTTGCACAAAAACCGAAATCATAAAAATCTTTCTTCGGACGACCTTTGCGATAACATAATTTTTTTCTGCTGAAAAAAATAATGATGATGTGGTGGAGAAAAATTGTTAAGGAACAATCACCTTCCAAGGTGATTGTTCCTTAACAATTTTTCTTATTGTGTTGACTGATTTACCTAAAACAAAAAAAAGTAACAATACTTTATTATAAATTACTGATTCATTATCTTCAAGTATCAATCACGGAGGTAAGCGTATACTTACGAGACTTTTCAAACTACAAAACATAAACTGAGTTTTCAATTTCTATAAACAAGACTAAAGGTTACTTAAATCTTGATATCAACAAAACTAACTATTGAAAACATTTATAAAAACTTATTTAAGGTATAATGACTTATTTATTTATAATAATTTCGTGTTAATTAGTGTATGATAATTAAGTATTTGTTAATTTATTTAGATTATGTTCCCTTCTAATAATAAATTACCACTTATTTAGGACACATAAATACCTGTCATATCGGCAGTTCTTTGATAAACAGTCTCGATATCGGACAAAACTTTTCCCGCTTGTGATTCGGCCAAACACCGCGTAAAGACGTGGTAAATCACTGTTCTGCCACTACTACGAATAGTTTTATTCATTTTAAATAATTAAATTATGCAACGAAAGTTGATAATTTTAAGAAATCTATGGAAAACGACTAGGATAAACGCACTAGGACTAACACACACAGAATGAACTAGCAGTTGATAATTATAGTGCTGCTGTGCAAGCTGTAGTGCTATTCTGTAACAACATTTTCGTGTCTCGATAGCGGAATCCGATGTGAGTATAAACGTAACACCTTTATGTTGTGTGTTATAAAGTTTACTTTGTGAGCTATCTCACTCAGGTGAAGCTCGATATCGAAATGGTTACTTACAGAATAGACTAGCTGTACCTTCCCATCTGTATCGTTTAAAACGTTTGAGAACATACATGACATGCGTGATCCTATTCTATAGGTTTTTTTTGTAACTTTTGTTATTCGCTACATCTTAGTGCGATACATTTCTGGAATCTCGAGCCCCTTTTTAGATACTCCACATAACGACGTACGGCTTGTAGCTAAATAATAACAGCGGTACACATCGAACTTTGCCGAGGTCGGGCCGCGGGTGGGTGATCATCCGTTAAGTTTCCTCTGTGCCTCGGAAAGCAAGCTTTGCCGTTGGTCCAGACTGTGATTTGAACATCTTTGACAGTAGTAACGGGTAGTCAGTAAACAGAAACTTCGACACCATCTTTCCAAGGGGTATCGTATAACCCAGTTAGTGGGCTGTGGAGGTCTGCTAGCGAGTCAGATGGTTAACTGAATGCCGACTCCAACATAGTTGAGAAAGGCTAGGAAGACAATAGGCATGTCTACCTTTAGCCTTGCTAGTCACGAAAAAAATACGACTTTATTTACGAGTATAACCCAAATAGACATATCTACGAGTACCTACAAGTACCCGGCAATAAATATTGCACACCGACCTTTGAAAAGAGACAATCGGCTAATTTCGGCTTCGTAGAGCGTTATCTCTGTCGCACACTACCTATGTGACGTTTTGTCAGTCGTTATTCAAGTGCGATAGAGTGCTGTCGCGTCTAGTTCAAAATATATATTTAGAGTTGTTAACACCGCCAAATTTAAATAATTTATAGTTGTACTATGGCATCTTTAGGAAAAAGAGGGAAACCTTCAAGAGATCAGCCACGCGAAATTATCTACAATGTTTATAAATATTTTGTAACCAAAGCTGACAGATTAAAAAAAAATGAAGATGAAAATGTAAGTTGTTTTTTTTATTTGTAATGGGTTTGCTCTTGACTCTAGTCTATGTCAGAGATGACAGAGACAAAGTCTATGATGGAGCGAGCCTACCCAGAAGGAGTCTGTTCACTCTAACTTTGAAGAGATTAGGGCTGTAAACTTTTGGAAACACAGACGCAGGCAGAGAGTTCCACTACTTTGCTGTGCGCATTATAAAAGACGTTTGAAAACGCTTAGTGCGAATTGGTGGAATAGCCACAAGGTAGGGATGGTAAGATGCAGTGCGTCTGGATGTCCGATGGTAGAAGGGGGCCGGTGGGATGAGGTCGTGGAGTTCTTGGGCACACTCACCGAAGTACAATCTGTAGAAGACCGACAAGCAGGCAGTTGTTATTTTAAGAAGGTTCAAGAGCGAGTTGCAAATGCCACTGGAATTTCAAGAAGAACTTTGAACAATATACTAAACGAAGTCAGTACTGAAACACATTCTACTGAAATTAAGTTCAGCACTCCAAAAAAAGAGAGACCAAAAAAGCAATTTTGTTTGGATATGGACGATTTTTTTGATAATGATGTTGTTCGAAGAATGGTGTATGATTTTCGCTTACGATTTAATGAACTGCCAACAATAAAATCATTAAAAGCTAAATTATCTGAAGCTATTAATTACAATGGGTCTGAAAAGACGTTGAGAAAAATACTTCACGAAATGGGATATCGGTTCACTAAAATGAAAGATAATCGAAAAATTCTAATGAAAAAGCACGATGTAAGTCTCAAACGAATGGAATACCTCTATAAAATACACAAATTTCGCGAATCAGGAAAAAATATCGTCTACATGGATGAGTCTTACATACATACATCCCACACTAATCAACAATCCTAACAATGCTGTACTCGTTAGCATAATTTTTGTATACAAATATTATTCCGTGAGGTTTGGCGCTGTATACCGAGATACAGGTTTTTACCTAGTTCGGTTACAGAGGCACTTCGTATACTGTATTGTATTTATAATTATAATTCTAGCTTACTAAATTTAAGTCTTTTTGGGCAAATAAATATTATTATTATTATTATTACTAAAGGGAAATCTTGGAGTGATGATAAGAAAAAAGGAGTAAAACAGCTAATTTCAAAAGGTCAACGTTTGATAATAGTTCATGCGGGAAATGAAAAAGGTTTTGTACCCGGTGTCTTTTTAACGTATAAATCCGCGGACACTACAGGTGACTATCACAATGAAATGCATAACGATAACTACGAAAAATGGCTGGTTAATCAATTAATCCCAAATATGCCCAGTGATTCTATTCTAGTTATCGACCCTATCACAACAAATATGTTGAAAGACCCCCCCAAATCAAACACCATTAAACAGGAAATGACTTCTAGGCAAGCGTGCCCCATCTTCGACCACATCATCGCTTACCATCAGGTGAGATGGTGGTCAAGCGCGTGCCTATTAATAGTAAAAAAAAAACACAAAATTCCAGTTGATCCAAAATTAACAAAAACCCAGATTTACGTTATTATATGTCAGTACAAGGAGAGGTATACTCAGTTTTCCGTGGACAAATTATTTGTCGAATATGGGCACACTGTGTTTTAATTGCCACCATATCATCCGGATTTTAATCCAATTGAAAATATATGGTCTCAACTGAAAGGCTTTGCAGCCTCTTGAATGAATGAATTTAACTACAGTAAAAACATTATTGACTGAAAAAGTAAACATGATCGGTGCTGAAGAGTGGAAAAAGGTTTGCGATCATGCAATCAAATGTGAGAATGAATATAGAAGCATTCAACACGGTTCAGACAATTACTACGGCTGACAGTGACAGTGATATTGACCTCGTTGAGAGTACAGATAGTGAAATGGAAGTAATTGAGAATTAGTTTTTTTTTTAATACAATGTCTCATTCTAACAATAGGTATAATGGTGTTTATTATGTACACTCTTTTTCTTCTTCTACCTGGCGTTAATCCCGGCTATTGCCAGGGTCCGCCTTCCTACTTAGCTTCCTCCACTTTGCCCGATCTTGAACATCCTTCTCAGTTAGGCCATTGGCTCTCATGTCGGACTTAACGACGTCCAACCAGCGCTTGCGAGGGCGACCACGGGACCTAGCCCCAAGAACAGCCATATTCATGCATCCCCGACCAACGTACTCCATAGGGCGGCGCATGATGTGGCCATACCATCGCAGACGACACTCTTGCAGTTTTTCCCCCACGTCACGGACACCAAGACTACCTCTGATGAAAGAGTTGCGTATGCGATCGGATCGCGTTACGCCACTCATCCACCTCAACATCTTCATCTCCGTGACGCGAAGCTCCTGGGTGTGTCTGCTTAGTGCTGGCCAACATTCACCGCCGTACAGTAGGACAGGCCGTATGATGCATTTATATATCTGCCCCTTGAGCTTCGGAGGCATTTTGCGGTCGCATACAACGCCCGTTACCTCGCGCCACTTCGCCCAAGCCGCGCCTATACGTGCGTGGACATCGTCGTCCACGTTGCCAGACTCGTGCAGCATGGAACCAAGGTACCTGAACGTATCGGACTTTCTGATCAGGTCCGAACCTATTCGGATGAACCTATTTGAATCCGTGCCGCCACAGGACATGTACTCAGTCTTCGCCACATTTAGTCTCAGACCACCGTTTTCAAGCGTGTCCTTCCAAATGTTGACTTTGCGCTCAAGACGGGCTTTGTTCTGATTAACGAGGGCGATGTCATCGGCATACATCATTAGCCATGGGAGCTTATCTTGGATGTTTGCCGTAACTACATCGAGCACTACGTTAAACAAGAACGGGCTAAGAACCGAGCCTTGGTGAACGCCAACAGATATTGGGAAGCCATTCGATTCGCCAACAGCGGTCTGGACAGAGGACACGGAATCGCGGTACATGTCTCTGATAATGTCAATATAGGCCTCGGGAACGCCCTTGAAGCGCAGTGCCCACCAGATGGACTGCCGAGGTATACAGTCGAAGGCCTTCTGCAGTTTTAAAAAGGCCATATGCAAAGCTCTCCTTCTCTCTCTGTAAGCCTCAGCCAGATTTCGTAAGGCGAATACTGCGTCCATGGTGCTGTACCCGCCCGGAAGCCATATTGACACTCAGAGACAGTACACTCACTACGGAGCCGTGTGTCAATGATGCGCTCGAAGAGCTTCATGGTGTGGCACATGATCTTGATACCACGGTAGCTACTACAATCCTGTACGCTACCTTTGCCTTTGTATACAGGGATAATCAGGCCAAATCGCCACTGGTTCGGCATTTCCTTGGTGATCAGGATGCGGTTAAAAAGATCCATCAGAAGGTCCACGCCATGTGGGCCCATCGCCTTCCACACTTCACTTGACACATTGTCAGGCCCGACCGCTTTCCGGTTCTTCATGTGGCGAAGAGCAATGCGGGTTTCGTCGGGGGAAATAGGGGAAATAAGTCCAAGGTTAGGAGGCGGTTCGGGAGGAAGGTTATGGGGATGCTGTTTGTTAGACAGCTCCGCGAAGTATGTACACCATCTCTCCTTAACAGAGGGGGCATCGTAGAGCAGCTTACCCTGGGCGTCCCTTACACAGAGACATTTGCTAATGTCCCGTGTAGCTTTCTCCCGGGCACGCGCCAGCTTAAAAATAAGCTTTTGCCCCTCCGCAGTTTCCAGCTTGTCGTACAAGGGCGCCAGACTTTTGCTGCGGGCTCTGGCTACAGCTTTTTTGCAAGCGCGCTTAGCCGCTCCATATGCCTCCCTGTCATCCGGAGAGTTGGACGCTTGCCACTGTTTAAATAAAACCTTCTTCTTCCGAGTCGCCTCCTGCACCCCGTCATCCCACCACCACGTCTCCTTTTCTATGGTGCGGCCACCACGAGAAGTGCCAAGGACGCGCTTACCCACATCGGTGATTGCTGAATGGATCCTACTCCAGATCTCTTGAGCGGACTCATGCGGAGCACTGATCTCGAGATGCTCGACCTCCGCGATGAAGTCCGACTGCCTAGGACCATCAAGCAACCACCACTTAGTGCGGGGTTTGCGTTTTTCGGTCACTTTCTTTTTCGGTATAACCGCAAAGTCCAGGACAAGGAGGCGGTGTTGAGCCGTTAGGCTTTCACCTGGGATGACTTTGCAGTTGGTAACTTTGCCAATGTGGCACCGTCGCACCAGCAGGTAATCTATTTGGGTTGAAAGAACGTGTTCGCGATGGCTAGGTCAGACAAAGCGCAGGTGCTGAGTATACTGACTCCCTCTGCATTTAGCTGGCCATATCCAAAACCACCGTGAACACGTCTGTACTCTCCAGCAAACTGACCTACGTGACCGTTGAGATCCCCCCCAACCAAAACACCTTCGGAATTCGAAATAGCGCGTAGTACGTCCTCGAACTCATCCCAGAAGGCCTCCTTTTCAGACTCACAGCAACCAGTTTGAGGAGCATAGGCGCTGATTAGGTTCGTTACCGACGCTTTGCAAGTACGTCCGCGAGTTCTCGGCAACGTCCGGTTAGGGAGCCAATGTTCCAGGTGGCAAAGCGGAACTTCTTCTTGGATACTATCCTCTTTAGCCGTGCCCGTACTCGACACGGTAGCCCTAGCCCACTTATCGCAGGTTTAGGGCGATGTGCCTGCGCGTCGTTATGCGGCGACGCCCTAGCCCGAGTACCCGTTTTCAACTTCTTGTCCATTTTAATATTTGACTGAAGTTGGTTTTACGTGGGGCGACCAGCCGTCTGACCCCCACAACCCTACGAGAGGGAAACCAGGTTCGCCAGAGCCTCGTCCGTTGGACAGCAGGGTGCACCGCTAGCAGGTGAGGTTGGCTTGGGTCTTAAGATGGTAACAGACCCCATGCACCCCGGTGTTTATTATGTACACTACTACTGTATTTTTCCAAAATAATTAAATACGTAAACATGTTTTTTTTTATTTTATTAAAATAAAATAAAAAAAAACATGTTCACATTATGTTTTCCCAACCTAGAGCCATCACTTATAGAAAAATTGGTGTATTTTATTCAAAGAATAAAAAGAATTATCAAAAGAAGCAAATCATAATTGTTTTAACAGCTCCTAATAGACTGTTTGTATTTCGTGCGACAGAGATAAAGCTCTACGAAGCCGAAATTAGCCGATTGTCTCTTTCCAAAGGTCGATGTGCAATATTTATCGCCGGGTTACTGTACAAACATCCACACATGCACACTTACGTATTACATACTGTCAAAAAGAATTCGCATCTTCCTTTGCAGCAGGAGAAAAGCTTCTGACCGTGTCCATAATAAGTATCCTACACATATCAACACAAACTATGTAGTTTTCATGCATTAATAAAAAAACGTCCTGATGCAATACTTAACCATAGCGTACTCAAATTTACTCAAAATAAAGTTTTTTTTTTTTATTGATGCTAAAGTCCTACATCCACTTGACATACCTACATAAATGAGATTGAGTAGGTAAATAAGCAATTAGTGAAATTAGCCGTGGGTCCGATGAATTTGTTGAGTTTGTTTTATTCCTAATGTCTAAAAACCTGTTTAAATTACATGAGAAAACATAAATAAAAATTATCATAATTGCATATATTATGTGTATTTCACGCCTTTAACGTATTTTTATTTTTTTTAGAATCGAATTACGATAATGGCTCATTTAAATTAATCGGGAAGAATAAATTTGAAAAAATTATCGATATTATAATCGTTTTGCTACACCCCAAAAATTAAATAAAAACAATATGGTTTCTGGTGGATGGCGATTATTACATTATACACTCTAATTTTTTTTATGAAAAATAGTTAACTTGCAGATTAAATACAAAAGAATTATTAGCGCTAGCATATGACCTTTTTATCCAATTGTTTTTATTAACGCTCACACAGGAGACATAAGGTTTTTCAAGTAACTATCAATAACAACATTAAAAAAAGGATGTCGCATGACGTAACTCTTAGAACCTAAAGGTACTACTACCGAGCCGGCGGAGGTTTGTTTGTCTAGTACCTTTAGGTACCTACTAGTACCGAAATATACAGTTATTTATCACACGACGTGAACTTTTAAAGATAATGCAAAGAAATGCATGAAGATAACGATGCTTTAACGTATCTTCAATAAATACGTAATATAATATATTATTCATCCATACTAATATTTAAAGCTGAAGAGTTTGTTTGTTTGTTTGCGTTAGCGCATTCAAGCAAACAAACGATCAAACTCTTCAGCTTTATATATTAGTATTAGAATAGATTCATAATATATCGTTTCCCTGTAACTTTACTTTACTTTTTTTTTCTTTTTCAAATACTGTTTTTTTTTTGTCGAAAAAAAAACTAATGTTATTTGAATCATATAAGTAATATTCTTCTCTAACATTGTTTTTTTTTCCTGATAGCACCTACGTATGTTTATGAAATCATTCCATCTACTTCATAAAGTCCAACAGCTTTAATGGATTTGATAGCACCTATGAGATATATGTTCTAAACATTTTCGCACAATTAAAAGAGACAAACATAAGGCCAATTAAAAGTTAGTATATGGGCTATTCAGCCCCAACCAACAGTTAGCAATGCTTGAAACAAACCAAATATACACGCGCGTAGCAAAACACAGACATTCGCATTATTTAAATATACTTAACTTACTCTTGACTTGAACCACAGTCATCGTGTGATTTTGCTTTCTTTGCACGAGGCTGTTCACTTCCACTTTCTGAACTATCACTATCCATACTTTATTGTTAAAATTATTACTTTTAAGTCAGACACAGGTGACGTGTACCGTAGTAAACAACAATGTATACTACAGGTCAGGGCAGTGAGAGAGATAGGGGTCGCAGAGCGGAATGGCGAGAGTCGCACAGTCGACGACTTCGTGACGTGGCGAATGAATTTCTACGTCTACTAAAGGTTGGAGGGCCAAACACATTTAAAGAATTAATAGTATTTTTCAAAATTACCGTCAAAGTTAGATTCAAAATCACAATTATTACCATGTGACAAAAAAGACGAACATCATATTGATAAACGAAATTCACTCTTCTGTCTAGCCCCGTTTCAAAACGATCACACGATCCGTCATTTTTACTGTAAAGTATAAAAGCAAATCTGCGCAGAAGAAAGAGCTTTCTATCTCAATCTGCGCAGTTAAAAGCGAGGGAAAGTTATTGATTTTATTGGTGTCTACCCCTGTGCTGCTGGTACAATTCACCGCCACGCCATACTTTTTTGATTTTTGCTACTAGGACTTTATAAAGCGGTTGGAGAAAACTATCCAGAATGAAACTAAGTTTTCATTGTTCGCACGGCACGTCAAAACTTAGCTTTTGCTTTGCTATAGATAAAATAGACTTTATTTTTTAAGGATCATAAAATGACTTACTGGCTAAAACCCATCCGTGTTCCTCCTAGTGTCCTTTGCGTTCCAGGGCTACGGCACCTCTTTCGATCAGATTCCGCAGCCCCAGCAGGCACTTGCCCTAGCGGGCCCCGTTTTCTGTGCTGACAGCACTTTGAGGCGCGCGGGGATCACAGCGCGTCGTTGACCCGGGCCTGGTTCTGATCAGCCGGCGAGCCATTCAATGCACGCCGTCCGCAGGCCCGCGCCTACGGTGGCCGGGAATCGTCCTGCGACTCCCGACGCCTGGGGCGTCTTCTTCTGTTGCGGCGGCTGGGCTTGAGGTTTCCCTCAGATAAAATAGCCTACGACCTATTTTCAACACTAATGCATATACACAAAAAAAAAATATAAATATCGGTCAAGCCGGAGTTCGACAACAAACACCGTGACACGAGCTTTTTATATATTAGAAGAAGATGATTAGACTACTTACAATATAGCTTGGACAAGGTGTTCATCTTTCGATAACTTTTTCATGGCATAATGTCTAAGTAGATTATATAATGTGTGACTAGAGTGACAGAATTGGGCTTCAGGTTAATCCGTTTAAGATCCAGGTCTTTCTGTTGTTGGCAGCTCTAGGATGATTCCAAAAGTAAATTGGTCACAGCTTCCTAAGGTTCAATTTAACTTAGGTAGATGTGACCTATTTTTAAATTTGTGCATGTAAGAAGGTTAAGAACCTTGAGAGATTGATAAACATCTGTCTTGGGATCTTAAAAATGTAAGCCGTAAAATTTATGCATCTACCAGGTCCCTTAGACGATAGCGGAACTTTCATCCTAATACTACTAAAACTGCTCATGCTCTGTTTCTTTTGCTTCCCATCCTTGACTATGCTGATGTCAGTTATCTCGATCTCAGTCAGGCACAACTAGGTAAACTTAAGCGTTTTCACAAAATTTAAATTTGGTCTGAGCAGATATGATCACATTTCCGAATTTCGTACAAAGCTCTACTGGCTTCCCATACGTCTTCGCCGGGATCCCATATTTTATTTCTGTTCTACAGTATTTTGTTCAATCCTACAACGCGTCTTATCAAGCTGAAACATAAGGACGTTTCAGCTTCCTTCACAACACTCATAATAGATATCTGAGGTCATCAGAAAACTTGGGACTAGAGATGGCCGATGCATTCCACCAGCTTCTACGACAAATCTTTTATGGTAAAAGCGGTGTGATTATGGAAAGCCATGCCTTTGTTGGCGTAAGGCGTAAACAATCTCTGACCAGTTTTAAAACTATGGTTAATAATCCTCTTTCTTTAATCGTCTTTACTTGGGTTATCTGTTGTTGTTTTTTTAATCTGTGATGAATTTATATATTTCTTTTATTATTTGATAATGGGCTTGCTCTTGACCACAATCACGTCTGATGGAATGCGATAGAGGTCTATGATGGAGCGAGCGTGCCCAAGAGATGCCTGTTCAATCTTGCTTTAAATGCAGACGTAGAGATAGACGTATACTCGTATATAGTACTTGTCTTCCTATTTCTCTTTTAAGTCCATCCAAAGTTTGTCTTTGAAAGATCGCCTTTAGCGATAAGGCCGCCCATTGTGTCACCCTGTTTAATGCTTACTTTTTCTATAACTTATACGTTTAATAGTTACCTGTAAAGTGATTTACGAGTAAAAATAAATATTTAAGGACTGTAAAAATAAATAATTATAAAAATCTAAAAGTTGCATTTTCTTCAAGGCGTGAATCCGTCACGATTTGTCGGAGGCAAACTAGTGTAAATCGTGTCGTATCGTGTAAAATAAATAGGGTGGAGCTTGTCAGAGCTTGTAACGACACAACACATAGAGCCTGCAATGTGTGCATTGTATGGGTGCTCAAATACACTTCCTTGCAATAGAATGGATGCTTGTTGAAGGCTACATACTTTTGTAATACATTTCGAAAAATGTTTGACTTAAACGGGCGTATTCGTGTGATCGCTCTGGTGCTTTTAAGATATTGATATTTAATGGTAATTTTGTATCTCAGTAAAAAGAATGATATTCAAATGGCATATTTTTAGTATTGGTGTTCTATTAACACAAACATTTTTTGTTATGGAAATATTTGTTACCGTGCTATTTTAACATATACATCAGCCCGAATACCAACTATCGGGCAGAAGCCCACCAGGCACAACAACTGCCTGGTCGGAGGATCCCGCTTCACAATGGAGGTGTGTGGTATATTACTCTTTGTACGACATACCTCTAAAGTACTGTGTCCCGAGCTTTTTTCCTTAGGTAACTCTCTCTTGACATTACAAGCCATTGTGCGTATAGATCTGGATCATTTTTTATCTTGGCCATTCTACGACGCTCAGCCAATTTCTTCCTAAGACGTTTTTCTTCAATAGATAATTTATTACTAGGCATGATTTCAATCTGCAACAATTGTATATGAAAGGTTGTTGTGATAGCTAAATGCAATGTATCGTCAAGGTAAAATACGTCAAAATCTGTTTTTTGGTTTAGGTTATCCGAAGAAATACAGAAAAGATTATAAATTAAAGGCAATTTGCAAAGGTCATCGTTTTTCATTGTTACAGTCGGGTCCTACTACTTAAAATAGATTTATAACGCACAAATAATGCAAAATATCATCACTCTGGTCTTTTGGACAGAGCAATCAGAGCCATAGCGATCGAAAAAAAGCCACAGTCATAAATATAGCCGAATTAAAAAGCAACAGAAAGTTGTGATTACGTCTCATAAAAAACATCATAACGATCACTTAATTCACATAACAAAAACAGTCACAAGCTTACTATTGAATTAAAATAACGTGCCATAGCAATCATAAAATTCGAGAACCAAATCCAGAGAAATCATAAACCTACCATTGTAATGTTGGAACGCGAGAGCATGGCACACAGGTTATACCACTCCTGGAATTTTCAACATAGAGATGGGCGCATTGCAATTATAGTGCGTCCAATTCCAATATTATGGACAAAGATTATTTATTTTAATCTGAAGGAGACTGTCACAGAAACGTAGACCCACAAGAAAAAGGAGGCATAGGCTGACTGCCCAACTTTGCCCAGAACTGAGCAACTCGAATGAATTTGAATGATGATTCATTCAAAGAAAATACAGACTGGCAATTGACAAGTTAGATTTCATACTCAACACAGATGACCCATAAAAGTTTGTGTCAAAATGATAAGTATTTATTTTTCGTTAATTTCTCAGTTCACCATCCATTGCCATTCAAGGTATTGAATTAATTTATTCGAGATTAAAGGAGATTTTTTTTTGTTTGGGACAAGCCCGCCGTACAATCCCAACCAATGCTTCTCCTGAAAGCCAGAATCAAAAGAGCCCGACGATTCCCGGAGAAACGATTCAACTGTCGTAGATTTAGACGTAGTTACTGTAAAGATAATATGGAAAGGTTTCAAAGTTGTTTACAAAATTTGACATTTAATGATATTTATTCCTCTAAAGATCCCAATGACGCGTTTAATAAGTTTCACGATACATTTAAATTATTTTATGACATGTGCTTTCCGCTTAAGAGACTAAAACGATACGCAGTAAAATCACCTAAGTGGATTAGTAAAGGTATTAAATTATGCTGCAAACGCAAGCGCAAAATGTTGTGGCAATTTCGAAGAGAACCCAACCCCAATACTAAAAAACTTTTCAAAACATACACAAAACGCTTAAAAACCATAATTCGTCTGACTAAGAAATCCCAAAATAACAATTACATTAATAATTCGTCTAATAAGAGCAAAGCTGCGTGACAAATAATAAACAACAGTAAGAATAATAAACCGATTGAAGGGATACCACGACTGAGAATAAATGACGAAAGCATAACTGACCCAAAAATAATCTCCCACACTTTTAATGACTACTTTGTTGACGAAATTGAATTAGTATCTGACATCAATATTAGTAATCAAAATTTAAAATTTGACATGCATCTTGACTCTTTATTTTTAATGCCGACTGTTCCCCCTGACATTATAAAAGTAATCAATTCACTAAACAACACAAATAGCTCCGGTTATGATAACATTACAACAAATACTATTAAATCAGTGTCAACTATTATAGCACCAGTACTTAGTTACATAATAAATATGTGCTTAGAATCGGGTGTGTTTCCGGATAGGTTGAAAGTAGCCGTTATAAAACCAATACATAAGAAAGGTAGCAAACATGATCCAGCCAACTATCGGCCTATTGCCCTACTACCCATATTCTCTAAAATTCTGAAAAAGTTATATACCATAGCTTATACACATTTTTTGAACGTAACAATCTTTTTGCTGATGAACAGTATGGTTTTAGAAGGAAAAAGAACATAAACATGGCAATTTTCAATCTCTTTGAGAAAATTATAACTGGCATTGATAACAGAAGTCCGGTGGCCGCTCTATTCATGGATATGAGCAAAGCATTTGATTTTGTGGATAGAACAATACTTTTAAAGAAGTTGGAAAGATATGGAGTAAGGGGCAATGCTTTGAATCTTTTGAAATCGTACTTATCCAACAGAAAACAAGTTACAAAAATAGAGAAAGTCTGCATTACTTCAAAAACTGAGCGTACGTATGTATCGAGTCAGAGACCAAATAACTATGGTGTGCCCCAAGGTGGGATTTTAGGATCTTTATTATTTATAATTTACGTGAATGACATGCCCAGGGAAACAAAACACCCTATGGTTTTGTTTGCTGATGATAGCACAGTCGTTTTTAAAGATGATAACGATGTGACGACACTTGAGGGAGAGATAAACCACTATCTCCAAGTATTAATAGATTGGATGAACGCTAATAATTTAAAAATTAATATTGAAAAAACTAAAATAATGACTTTTGAACAAAGGACCAACCATAAGAAACTTGACATAAAATTTCGAGACAATACAATTTCAGAAACGGCAACTACAAAATTCTTGGGACTGGAACTGGATAGAGACATGTCGTGGAAAACTCACACTGACAGTGTATGTTATCGCCTGAGCCAGCATTCATATGCTTTACGCAATCTCGCTAAAGATGTACACCAACAAGTTTTAGTTACAGCGTATCATGCTTATGTTACGTCTACGTTACGCTATGGGATTATATATTGGGGTAACTCCACGAACATGGAGACAGTGTTTAGAGCGCAAAAAAGGTGTGTTAGGGCGATATGCGGCATTCAAAGCACGGAAAGCTGCAAACCATTCTTTTTCTATCTTCGTATATTAACAGTACCCTGCCTGTACATATATGAAGTGGCTCTTTTTGTAAAAACAAACCTGCACTTATTTGACAAACTACACAGCGTGCGACATAAAAATAAGATAAGCGGTAGACAACACAAAAAAGCGGTATTCCATAAGAACCTTCTAGGAATGGCGCCACAAATCTAAAATAAACTTCCTAACTTTATACTGAATATTAACGAAATTAATATGTTTAAAAAGCAACTTAATAAGTTACTATTAAATAAAACGTACTACACATTACACGAGTACATGTCAGACAGAAATCTATCTGTATAATAAGTACATGCTATGGTTATTACTTGGGTCCGATTTATTTTCATTTCTTTACATTAATTTATTATGTTATATAACGTACCAACTGACATTACTTTTTGACTCTGACATTAGTTACGTATTATGATTATTATTTTTTATTATTATTATTGTGACTTTTTATTCTTTGACATTACTCTTTGATCTTAATTTATGACATTGTGTACGTTTTAATTTTTATATATGACAGAATGATCCTAGTGATAATTGACGACATTTGTTTAATTTGAGTAATTGGTTTTGTCTGATATTTATGGAATTGTGTACTTGAAATGTTTTATTTGCAATATGATACTCATGATATAATATGATTTAATACAATAATTAATGTCATTTATAATTTAAATAATAATTGTGCATGCCTAAATTGGTAAAACACAGTGAACTGCGCATTCACCTAACACCTGGAATGTATAACTATGTTCTGTGTTTCGCAATAAAGTTTGAAATTGAAATTGAAATTGTCTTGGATCCCGCAACGAAATTGAACTGAAGGAGATTTAACAACATCATGCTTGTAATTCATAGGTCAGATTTCATGCACGCTGGTGTATTTTCCACACCCGCCCTTGTATCGATCGCATGAAAGAGAGAGTCGGAAGAAGTGCGGCATTTAGTGAAACTGCACAAAAGAGAGGGAAAGGCGGATCTAGATATGATAAATCGGAAGAGATAAGCAAGTCCGTCGCGCGACTACAGCGCGCATCGCCGCTTCCGTTCATGTGTGTATGGCCGCAAGTTGTCTGTGTTTCATTGTGCAACAAACTGACACTTGCATGTGAAGTCACTCATGGCCCCTGTGTGACCCTTTAAAAACAATATATCCCTCTCTTTCAATTCCGCACTTACGTGAAAAGGATATATATATAATTTCCCTTTCTGTTTGCTAGGAATTAATACTACCCAGCTTTTTAATTGAAACAGTCGTGCATTATAATAACTATCTCTTTTCTTCTTAGTATAGACGACAATATCTGTCACTTTTACGTGTACCCTATAAATAAAGGTTTAAATACATTGAGCTGATTTCACCCCAATTTAAGCTCAGTGCTGCAGTGTGTTTGCACCTTCAGAATAACCTCCTGCGTACCCTGAGTTTCTAGTAGTTGGAACTGTGAAATACTTCGTGCAGGTTGAAAGTTGGGCTCCCGTGCAATTTTCAAGTCCATAGTACGTGGAACTATGAAATACTTCGTGCAGATGAGCGTTGGAATCTTGCACAAAGATCACGAGTTCTCATCGTCCTTTGTTTATACTATATTGGGCCTTTTCTATAGTGGGCGATAATGCCTTTGTGGGCGCTGCAGGCCTTAAGGGAGGCGGTAGGAAACCCAGAAAAGAACTGGGGGCGTTGTGTACAGGCTTGGGGGGTGCTTTGTAATTTCATTTAGCTAGGAGGCCTCTTAGACACCGCCGGATGAGCTCTCGACTCTCAACTACAACTTGTGAACATCAACTAATATTACGAGTAGTTAAGAGATTGCTCAAACTAGGTTCGATATTTCTCTCCGCGTAGTTCATATATCTATCCTGTTTTATTGAATATATAAAATAAAATCATGTCCTGCCCACTAGAATAAAGAGTCAAACATCTATATCTATACTTAATATATATAGCTGAAGAGTTTGTTTGTTTGTTTGCTTGAACGCGCTAATCTCAGGAACTACTGGTCCGATTTGAAAAAATCTTTCAGTGTTAGAAAGCCCATATTTCGAGGAATGGGGCTATATATCATCATGCTAAGACCAATAGGAGCGGAGCAGTTATGAAAATTGTGACGCAAACGAAGTTGCGTGGGTCAACTAGTGTATTGATAATTTTGCTCACAATTTCGAGAAAAATGCAAAGTGATTGAATTTGCCCTATCGGATCACACTGCACAATTACTGAAGTGTCCCATAGGAGTGGACTGTGTTTTAAATATTGGTACAAATCTCAACGGGATTTTAGCCTGGAGAATATGATTAAATTCAGAACCTGTCTTGAGAAGCTGACGTTCTCTGAAGTCTATGACAGCGATGATACAAATGTTTATTTTATCTCCTCTATGGATCAATTTAAATTACTTTGCGACTTATGCTTCCCCCGTAGGCTCATAAGAATGCAAAAAAGTATAAAGTCAAAATGGATATCGCGTGGTATCAAATTATGTAGCTTAAAGAAAAGGCAATTATTATGGACATCTAGACTTCAACCGACTCAAAAAAGAAATAAACTATTTAATTTACGCCAAATTATTTAATAGAATTATAAAATTGACCAAGCAATCTCAAAATGACTACAATATTAAAAACTCTGACAGTAAAAGCAAAATGACGTGGAAACTAATAAAGAACTCCAAATTTAATTCTTTCTTTTTTTTTTACTAATGATAGGCACGCGCTTGACCACCATCTCACCTGATGGTAAGCGATGATGTGGTCAAAGTTGGAGCACGCTTGCCTAGAAGTAACCTATTCACTCTTGACTTAAAGACTACCAGGTTGTAGCTATCGGGAAACACAAGACTCCGGAAGGGAATTCCACTCCTTAGCTGTACGCATTATGAATGTGTTCCCAAAACGTTTTGTGCGCATGGGTGGGATGTCCACCATGTACCGGTGGCGCATCGCCGTTCGCAGCATTGAACTTGACCAGAATTGGCATCACCCCATTCAAAGACCGCCTGTAAGGACACATTAAAGCGTTCAACCATAGCCTCCCGGAGAGACCGGATCTGCGAATCACCAGCTCGTGCGTCGGACACGTATCTCTCAGCAACAGTGCTGTCATCTGCATACCCAAAGGTACCGGTTTTAAGCAGATCATTAATATGCAGCAAGAACAGTGTTGCCGAAAGCACCGACCCCTGAGGAACCCCGGCATTAATATCCAGCAGTCCAGACGAGTAGCCATCTATGACCACTCGGATAGATCGATCCCTCAGGAAATCTGCGATCCATTCACACAAACCGGCGGGCAGACCGAAGGAAGGAAGCTTACTAATAAGGCTATCGTGCCAGACCCTGTCGAAGGCCTTCGAGATGTCAAAGGAGACCGCTAGTGCCTACCCGTGCTTCTCTATGGCTTCACTCCAGATGTGAATGGAATACGCTAGAAGATACCCAGTTGACCGAATTCGGCGGAACCCGTATTGTCGGTCACTAAGGGTATCATTCTCTTCTAGGTACGCCAGGAGCTTATGATTCAGCACGCGTTCCATAGTCTTACAGAGTATGGACGTTACCGAGATGGGTCTATAATTCGACGGGTCAGCTCGACTACCCTTCTTGGGCACGGGCTGCACGTTAGCTTGCTTCCAAGCCTCCGGCACTTTTCCAGTCTCAAACGAAAGGCGAAATAGGCGTGTCAAGATCAGAGAGAACTCAGACGCACAAGTTTTCAGAACAATTGCCGGTATCCCGTCGGGCCCACTAGTCTTGTTCACGTCTAGGTTACGCAGTACCCTACGGACGTCCTTCTGATGAATGCGAATGTTCGACATACTCGACTTGCATCCACCAGGAGAAGCAGGGGGCCTCACACCACCAGGATCCAGACGCGAAGAATCCGCAAACAAGGAAGCAAACAAGTTCGCTTTCTTCTCAGCGGAGTGGGCAAGCGTCCCGTCGGGTCTCAGCAGTGGTGGAAGTGAGGGGCGGCAGAAGTTCGATTCGACCAACTTAGCCAGGGACCAAAAAGCCTTACTACCTGCTGAGTATGAAGCAAGTTTGTTCCCTATTCGGCTGATGTTGTCAAACCATGAACTCCGCAACACCTTCTTGTAGGACTTAACTTGACTTAATCTACCAAATGACTCAATAAATACAATTCACGCTAACAATACAACAATAATTATTAATCCTCATTTAATTGCTGACAAGTTTAGCGCCTATTTCATTGATACTCGTACAATTGTACCAATACCAGGAATACGCAACAAATCAACTGCGCCCATTTCAAACAAACAAAAATCCATGTTCATGGCACCATGTCAACTATTATAATGCAAATATTTGATATTATTAAAAGTTTAAAAAACACCAATAGCGTAGGGTAAGTAGAAATTTCTACAAAGATCATAAAACATGTTACTGATCCCTTTTTGGGTAAAGGCCTCCTCCAGCTTTTTCCACAAATCCCTGTCCTTGCATGTTTTGATTCAGTCGTTCCCTGACACCTGGATAATATCATCAGCCCATCGTCTTACAGCCTACACTACCAACATTCCTCTTTCCCTGTGGACCTTTCCATCGTGTGGTTTCTATGGTCCATCTATTATCAGTGTAACGAGCGATGTGTCCAGCCCACCTCCATTTAAGTTTGATTGCATGTGTGAGAGTGTCATGTTTTTTGTCTGATATTTATATTCTTTACTTTGTCGATTTTGTTGAGCTTCAACATGCTCCTTTCCTTAGCCGCTTGGATAAATCTAATTTTTTGTTTGATTTTGTTGGTATATACCCAAGTCTGGCAACCATATAGTAAGCATGGTAGGAGACATGTGTCAAATACTGCCTTTTTAAATGCATACTATAATTTCCTTTTAAAATTTCCTTCAGTGACCTGAATTTTATCCAGGTTATGTTGATTCTACGAGTTACTACTCCTTCATTGCTGGATTTAATGAATGATAGCTGCTTCCCCAGATAAATATAACTGCTGACATATTCTATAACATATAATCCGTAATATAGATACAGTAATATAGATATGATTAATTGTAAGTAAGACATTTGCACGCTTATAATGTTAAGCAAAAACATGCATGCTCAATGTTTTAATTTTTGTACCATCTTTTATACCATGTTTTTATGCAAATAAATTTTATTATTATTATTTACAATCCATGGTACTTGGCAACTGGGCTTAACCCAGTTGTATTTGTCCCTTGGTGCCTATTGGCCTAGTTCTATTCTGTCTCCTGCTTGATACGGAGGGAAGTGGAAATTATATTTTTGTTTTTTTTTTCCTACTCCTCCGCTGTACTTTTCTGATTAATTTCGCTGCAAGATCCAAGACAGTTGAATCGTTTCTCCGGGACTCGTCGGGTTTTATTGGCTCGGTGTTTTTCTGGTGGTCGCCACTGTTGATTCAGGCTTTCAGGAGTTGCAGTGGTTGGAAATGTGTGGCGGGCTCGTCCCAATAAGAATATTCTATAACATTTAAATTTATTATAATCGGTCTTTTTCGGCTGTTGCTCATTATTTTCGTTTTACTTGCGTTTATTTCTAAACCTATTTTTGAACTTTCACTACCCAGCAACCTCATCATTTCCTCCAGATCCTTAGAAGTTTTGGCTAATATTGCTATGTCGTCAGCGCATCTTAGATGGTTTAGGTATCGTCCATCGGAGTTAAGCAAGGAGACCCCTTTGTCACCTAAGCTTTTTATTGCAGTGCTTGAAAATACACTTCTGGACACATCTATTGGCCCACCTTAGAGTTTAGGTTTCGATGGCCCCTACCGAAATATGATTGCTAGATTGAACAAAAACTGTTGATGCAGTTTTAAACCTGATACATTTTACCATCTTTTTCGATCGTATTGTTTTAAATTTGAATTCAGAATACCATACGACATGGAGCTACGCCTAACAAGTCGGATATGCGCCTTGTTAAAGGCAATTGATTTTTGAATAAAAAACATGTTTTATCAAATAAAGGTTTAATTTAATAACGCGTGTTGCCTCCATGGGCATCTACCACAGCTCTCATACGATTAGGCATAGAGTTTATCAACCGCTCTATGAAATTTTGAGGGATCATCTCCCATTCCTCTTCTATGGCAGTTTTCAACTCCTGCATCGTCTGGGCAACTGGCTGACGAGCCCAAACACGTCTTTTTAGCTCGTCCCACATGTGCTCAATGGGGTTCATGTCTGGGCTTCTGGCTGGCCAGTCCATAACTGTGATGTTCACATCCCGAAGATATTCCCTGACGATGCCGGCCGCATGGGCTCTTGCATTATCATGCATAAAAAGGAAATTTGGGCCCACATAGTCCGCGTATGGTATCACGTGAGGTTCTAAGCACTCACGAATGTACCTTTCAGCATTTAATGTTGGCAGTTGAGTTTTGCCGCTCGCGGATATACCGCCCCAGACAGTCCATGAGCCACCGCCATAAGCAACCCTCTCTTCAAAGCAGCATTGTGCGAAACGCTCTCCCTTACGTCGGTAGACCTTCTTCCTTCCATCATTGCCATGTAACACAATTTTAGACTCATCAGAAAAGAGTACACAGCTCCAATCTTGCTGTGTCCAATTTAAATGACTGCGTGCGAAATGAAGGCGCGCTGTTCGGTGGGCTCGCGTTAGTTTGGGCCCATTAGCTGGCTTGTGTGGTACCATATCGCGTTCTTTTAACCTTCTCCGAACAGTTCGAGCGCTCACAGATACTCCGTGGAAGTCGCGAAGTTGGTTTTGTATCTCAATGGAGGTAAGGTGACGATTTCTCAAGCTGGTCGTCACGATGAATCGATCCTGCCTTTCAGTTGTGACCCGAGATCGTGGCCTTCCTTGGCGACGAACAAAGCCGCCAGTCTCTAGGTACCTCCGATAAACATTTCGGACCGCAGATCGACTTAAATTAAGTTGAGCACTCACGTTTCTTTGGCTGTGTCCGGCCTGAATAAGTGCCACAGCTTGGGCGGCGACTTCAGGTGAAGTATCCATAGATTATTGATAGAACCTCACCTTAATGTTAAGAATAAGTAATGTTTGTTGCAAAACCAAAGATATCAATCACTTTTTCAAGAATTAAATCCAAGTAAACCAATAAAACCAAGTTTTCTTAGTATTCGATTGTTTGATATCAACAAACAGGCTCCAAATTGTCTTTTGTTTCTTTAAATTCTGTGTTCGAAATTCAAAAAAAGACTATTGAATGTGTCAGGTTCAAAACTGCATAAAAACTTTTTGCTCGACCTAATATAAAATTTTAGCTAGGACCAAACGAAACTGAAAATACAAGGTGGGCCAATAGATGTGTCCAGAAGTGTATATTTCGAAAAACTAGATTGATCTGAAAAAGGATTAAAAATCAAAAACAGCTATAACAGACTTAAATCTGAAGACGAAATAAGAAGTAACATACCTGTCCAAAGAACGTACTGTATTCTTTGGCGTACCACAGGGCAGTGTTTTGGGTCCCTTACTTTTTTTAATCTATGTTAATGACCTACCAAAAGCCATAAATTACCCCATTACCCTGTTTGCTGATGATAACACGGTAACAGTAGCTTGTAATAAACCTGACCAATACGAAGCTTATGTAAATGATGCGTTAATCTCGATAATCTCTTGGCTTAACAATAATAACTTAAAAATTAGTCTAGGTAAAACTTAAATTATGCACTTTGGCCATAGAAAATCTAGTAAACAATAAAATTAATGACGTGGACAGTGCTAAATTCCTAGGGCTTATAATAGATAGACAGCTTAACTGGAAGAATCATATTGAAGCATTATGCAAGAAAATAAGTTGCTCATCCTATGCCTTACATAAACTTTCTGCAACCGTTAACACGGGTGCACTACTCAGCCTATCCTGGACTTGTTGCATCTGTGTTAAGATACGGCATCATATTTTGGGGTAGTTACCCCAAAATATGATGCGCTTTTGCACGTTAAACGCGGTTTCTTTTTATTTGTGGAGTTCCACAAATAGGGAAACCGCGTTTGAAGTGCAAAAGCGCTGCATAAGATCTATGTTTCGACTTCAGGTGACGGACAGTTGTGTACCATATTTTAAAAAGCATAAAAATCTGGCACTCCCGGCTTTGTATATTTATGAAACTGCCTTATTTGTGTATTTGTTTGCCTTGATGCCTTGTTTCTATTTTCGTACCTATCTGACACTGTACAACGTAACAAGCGAAATGAAATGCTTCGCGGACGCAGAGCCAAGATAGCTCTCTTGCGGAAAAGCATATTCTGCAGAGCCCCGCAAAATAGATTTTGTAGTACCTTACTACAAATATAACCCCGAAATGGTGATTACATCACATTAATAAATAAAGTAAACAAAAATGGATATCTATTAGACATAGTTGTACCAAATACACATAACTTACAGACTACAATCGCAGAAAAGTTATCCAAATATGTAGAATTAAAAGACGAAATTTGGGTTTGACGAAATGGCTTTGGCATCTGCAAAAGATTACAATAGCCCCTATAGTATTATCTACAACTGAAGTCATACCCAAACATCTTAATTAGTCCCTTAACTCTTTAAGCCTTCCCTAAAACACTTACCAACTACTGCAGAATAAACACGTGCACGTTAGTAAGACAGTTTCTGTAATATGAAACCGATAACCCGAAATAAAACACCCATACCAATACACCCCCATCTATTGTCCATACTGCATCTGCATTTATCCCAATTGATGAACACTTGGCTAAGGCCCGTGCCATCAATCCTTTCCGGCATGGCGAAGAAAACAAATGCGATACAATAATAATATATAATAATAAAGACTGACACTCAATTCATTAAAAACTAGAACAAATGCAGTAGAAATAGGGTTAGGTACAGCAAGGAAAAAGTTACACAGATAAAGAAATAAAAATAGCAACAACACAAAAAGCGATGGAAAAATGGAGGACCAAGCCGCTACATGGGCAATTCTGTAAAGCTGTATTAGAAAAAGCAAACATCGATAAAAAGTATTCATTCGACTGGCTAAAAAACAACCGATATCATCTTCACTAGAGGCTTCAATTTTTGCTATACTGGATCAAGCTGTAATGACCAAACAGTTCGAAAGAGATATTTTAAGAAGGCCTGTTGATGGTAAGTTATGTCTGTCGAAAGATGAAACCACACAGCACATCATCTCTGGGTGTGAAAAACTAGCTGGCACTTACTACATCAAGCGGCACGACAATATTGTAAAATATATATTCTGGGCATTAGCAAAAATTTTCTTAACTCAGCCACAGATAAAAGAAAATGAGACAGCTAAATTAATGTCGGAGATTCCTGTTCAGACAGATGTCACAGTAACGCATAATAAACTGGATATAATTTAAGTAAATAAAATAGAAAATAAAACATATTCAATAGACATAACAGTACCATCAGATTATAACATAGGGCCTAAAGAGATAGAGAAATTAAGCAAAAACCACTAACTTAAAACAGAGATTACACGATTGTGGGACACACCTACAGAAATACCTGTAGTCATAGGAGCGATAGAAATAGTAGCTAAGAGCATAGACAGATATTGTGATAAATTAGATGCAGACATAAACATACATAGAATACAGAAACAAGCAGCTATTCAAACAGTTACAATCTTAAGCAAAGTATTGGGGGACACAGTATTTATAACCACTTAGCAGGGGATCGGAACCTCTTTTTCCCTGAGGGTCTCAGGGCGGGAGTAAGGAAAAATCACCGGGAGCAATCCCGAGTAGAAAACTCTTTCAAAAACATAACAAAGAGGAAAGATTTGTTTGTTTGTTTGAATTGAATAGGCTCCGAAACTACTGGACCGATTTGAAAAATTCTTTCACCATTATAATCCTACATTATCCTTGATGAACATGGGCCATAGAATATTTTCAAAATACTTAGGGATCCGTATGAAAATTTCGATAATGTAACCCAACAAATAGCAAAGATCCTTATTATCGCGTACGCTGCGGAAACTATTGACAATAGAGCAGAGTGATGTACTACAGTTTTATAGAAGACACGTATCTAACAATTGTGGTTATTCAAATTATTCAATTAAAACCCGGGTGAAATGGAATGGTGGTGATTTTAGTTTCATGATATTAATACTTATCTATTTAAATTGGTTAATAAATAATTGGTAATAATTGGTTGGTTGGTTATGTGCATGTAAATTATTCAAGTCGGGCGTTTCGTTTAAAAGTTACAATGGCTTTAAATATATTCTAAGTACTCGTAAGAAAAATGTTGCGAGTGAACCAACTGCGTTCGTCTATTAATACGTAATTTACATTAGATAGGAGATAAAGTTCGTGGAGTAGGTACCAACTAAAACCACGCGAACGAAGTCGTGGGCGAAGTGCTAGTGTTCCATAAAAATGAAAAATGTTATTACTTTGAAAATAAATACTTATTTTACGAGCTACGTGCCACAAAACAGATGACTTCGAGAGAAACGGAACGAGCTACACACTGCGTAGCAAGCCTACGCGTAGATATTGTCTCAGAATAAATAAGTACCTACCTAGTAAGAGTAAGGTACCTAGCACTGTGTCAGACCGACCTTGACGACATTGTCGCCATTGAGGCTTGCCTGGTTGGGACTGGGGCAGGAAAGAGATTGGCACAAGGGAAGAAAGAACTATGCTTAGCAGTGGTAGAAGTCGGGAGCGCTCAAGGTTAGGGACTACTGACACTTACTCACATGATAATAACACATTTTATTCTTGTTTGCCGCGAAAGCTGAATAGACGCGGAAAGTTAAACGGATGCGTACGCGTCCCCGTACAAAATCATAGTCCCTTAGTGTTCACGGACACAAAACCCAAGGGCGGGGCTGCTACTAACACAAAGAGTAAAAAGCTAATCCGCCATCGTTTGATGATCAGAGTTCAAACATTTGTTAGAAGCGAATCAAACCACATTTGTGAACAAACACTTTTTACATCACACATTATTTAAATAAAAAGTAAGATCAGAAATATTCTGATACTTTTAGCGTCCTGCCTGACAATTGAATTTACTCGTGGTTTAGGATCGGGCAGGTCCGGCACCGCTTCCTGCAGCAGCTGCGTCTCTTGCGGCAGCTGCGCCTCCTGCGGCAGCTGCGCCTCCTGCGCCGGCGCCGCCGCCCGCAGCTGCGCCGTCTGCGGTGGCGGCATCCGCCACGTATCTCGCGCGCCGCCCAGCTCAGGAAGTGAGAACCTTTTCTCTGCAGAAACCCCAGAGCAGCTCCATTTTCTAGAGTAGTAACCACGGCACTCGTCAGCTCCTCGCTGTTCTGCCCACACTCGTCGCTCAGGTGCTGCACGATGTCACGCATCGTGGCTCCCGCCTTCATCCCCTGAAGAAACTGGATTATCAACTTCCCCGGGAGCTTGGCCGGCTCCGAGACGCTGTCGGGAGACTTCAGCGCCACAGATTCTGTTTCTACTATACTGTCTTGATCCATTCTTAATCAAATTATTATAGCCGACTAATTTTGTTTTTTTCGCCGAAAAATATGAATTGTAAAAAATCAATTCGGCTGTCCGAAATTATCTTATTGTTGTTGATTTTGTTGACATGTCAAAATATCCAAAATGGTTGTGTGTGAATAGTCTGTTCCTATTTTGAAAAGAAGAAAAAACGGCACTCTATGGTAAACTAATGGTATTATTTATTTATTTCATGTACAATAGTGTTACATAGGCGGACTTAATGCAACAAGGCATTCTCTACCAGTCAACCTTTGGGTTAAAACGAAACACACTGTGGTAGGTGTGCGGCGGATTTGTGAAAACTCGGAGCTTTATTGACTGTGGATGGAATACTGCCTCGTAACGACTACTAACAGCCTGTTCTCCTTTGCTGCTTAGTAACTCTACTATTGGGGCCACCAAGATACAGGCTGTGCCTAGTTTGTAGCCCATGGCCACTTCTGCTGTATTTGCGGTATAGTTTAGTTCTATTCCTCACTGCTCCTAATTGTTTATGTGTAATAACTTGTGTGAGTGCCAATAAAAAAATTATTATTTTACGACCCCGTAACCTTGACCCCAGTTATTGGGTTCTGGAGGTGCAGTCATTCCATGCAAATACTGGTTTCAGCCGCATCCGTTCTACTGGAAGCCGAACTCTTAATAGTTGGGAAAAGGCTTAGCTGATTGATTGCACCTCGAGCCGGAATATACAGTCGATCTCGGCCTGAGTAGTGTGCTTTGACTAACATAATTATGCAAACGTTTCAAGTCTTCGGGGACTTCTTTCTTCGTAGAAATCACACAGACGAGGAATTAGGTTAGGCAGCTTGTCAGATGGCCAACTGCTGGTTTTATCTCGGAAACTATTAAGTCTACAGAGAGTATTCTAGTCTCATATTCTAGCAAATTTCAGGTATGTTGTCACAGGAGGCCCAGCTGCAGTGTCTGACGAGCATTTCAACCCTGCCTTCCTGCAACTACACACGTTCCCACAACCCTTCTTGCAGCCGCATGAAATCATCCTCCAGAGGTGTTGTGGAGCATTCGTGCCTTCAACAAGGCAACCTAATGTTGTGTAATCAGTCGCCGTCGGAGATAATTAGAACTACAACCCGCTAGAGTTGTTTGAGTGACATCTAAAATATTGAAAATTATTGCGAAGTTCGAAAAAATTATGAATTTTGAACAGCATTATCTCGAAAACTGTTGGGTCTACAAGTACCATCATCACTAAAAAAATCTAAAAAGGTTCTGAGAAGGTACTATCAAAACTAGTCCCGCCAAAATCGGAAAAAATACGAAATTTTGTTGGTTTTTGGTATTTCTGACAAAGTTGCGTTCAGCGCTCGATTATTTTTGGATTATTCATTGGGCCAGCATCATAAATAAATCTGCAAAAAAACAGAACTACAGTAACTTATCTATCAACTGAAAGAGGACGGCACCGTCGATTCAGTGTTGTTAATTAATATAAGGTGCCCAAAATTGAGTAAGTTTTCAAGAAGAAAATTTCACATTAGACATAATCGTTTAATAATAATTACAGCTTTTACAAATTAAAAACAATGATACCTATATAAAAATAATAAAATAAATAAAAAGAATTTGATAATTTACTGTTACGTAGGTACGCTAACAGTTTAGTCTCTCAGGAATTAACAATGGCTTTATCTAAAAAACTTTAATTTCGGAAGTCGGTGTCAAAAAACGAAAAAATAACCAAAAACACCGACTTCAGAAATTAAAGTTATTTTCTTTCTTCCGAAGTTATTTTGTACCTTGTAGTGTTTTGTTTTTAGAAGTCAGTTGTATTTTTTGTAAAAACGTTTTTTATTTTTCTGTTTTTAGTGGTACCTAGGTACCTTTTTTTTTTTTTAAGGATGCGAAATCATCAAATGACTCCTTCCGCTCTGGGCGGAGCGGAAGGGAGTGTCAGACTCTTACTGACTAAAACCCATCCATGTTCTTCCCAGTGCCCTTTGCGTTCCAGGGACGCGGCGTCTCTTTCGAACGGATTCCGCACCCCGGCAGGCACTGGCCCTAGTGGGCCCCGTCTCCCTTGCTGACAGCTCCTTGAGGCGCGCGTGGAACACAGCGCGCCGCCAACCCGGGCCTGGTTCTGATCGGACGGCGAGCCACCCAAAGCTCGCCGTCCGCAGGCCCGCGCCTACGGTGGCCGGAAATCGCCCTGCGACCCCCGACGCCCGGGACGTCTTCTTCTGTTGCGGCGGCTGGGTCGTGAGGTTTCCCTCTCTCTTATACGTTCGGCCTCCTCCTTTGCTAGCATTACTGCGTCGCAAAAGGAGGTGATCGCTTTCCATGCCTCCTCACTCCGGACGATAGATTGAACCAGGGCCGGCCGCGAGAGGTCGCCGCCGCCGATCGCCACAACGAGGATCCGGCGGTTCTCCGCCCAAGCAGAGCAGACCTCCACCGTATGCTCCACTGTGTCCTCCGGGCGATCCTCGCAGTGATGACACCCGGTCGTCTCCTCCCGCCGAATCCGAAACAGGTATCTCCCGAAACAACCGAATCCGGTGAGTACCTGCGCCAGGCGGAAGGTAAAGACGCCGTGACGCCGCTCCAGCCACTCCTCAAATAGGGAATTAATCGCCTGGATTGTGGCGTGCCCAGCACTGGGTTGCGACAGTCGCTGTCTCCATACCGCCATGAGATCTTGCCTAAGCTCCGTCCGCCTTGCCGAGATTTGCCGCGGCAGAGGAGTCTCGCCCCGGCGTAGCGCCTCCACGCGCCACTCGTAGATGAGCGCGAGGGCTCTCGCCTCCAGATCCCATGGCGGCAGTCCGGAAAGGAGGCTCGCTGCCTCGCCAGAGACCGTGCGGTATCCCCGGGCCAGCCGTATGGCCATGACCCTCTGGGATGCGTTGAGGTAACGGGCAGGTCGCTTCTTCAAAGTAGGTGCCCACACTGGCGCCCCATAAAGGGCCATGGACCGCATGACCCCCCGTAAAGCCTCCGGCAGGAGGCGTTTGGACCCCCTAGATTGGGCAGAAGCCGCTTGAAGGCAGCCCCGGCTCGCCCAAGTCTGGGAGCCAAACGTCGGAAATGTTCGACGAAATTCCACCGGCTGTCAAGGACGAGACCCAGGTACGTCATCGTCGACCCGACACCGATGTAAACCCCTCCTACCTTTATTTGAGATCCCGATGGTGGCCTGTTCCGGGAACCATGGAAGCACATGGCTTCGGACTTGTGAAGGGCCACCTCGAGATCCAACTGCCGGATCCTCTCTACGACTATGGCTCTGCTTGGAGCTTTTCGTTCTCCTTTTGGAGAAGCTCCGTGGCGGTCGCCTGGCGGGTGACCTCCGCTCGCCACTTGGACATTTCATCCGATTGGGGCCCGCGGAAGTTGGCCTCCGCTGCCGCCAAAATGGAGGCCGCCGCCGCACTTACGGCCTAGTTTTTAGTGGCTTGCTTCCTCTACAAGGCCACATCGCGGACGGCCGCCTCCACGATCTGTACAAACCTGGCCTTATTGGAGCCGCCAGCAGCGTCTAGCTCACTGCCAGAAGACCCCGAGATAGAGGCCCTGCGACTGTTCGCTGCGGGGTGTCGCCCCTCCTCGGCAAGCTTTGCAGCTCGCTGGGATGCAAGCCCCCTCCCCTTGCCTCCGTCTCGCCCTCTGCCCTGTGCACTAGTGGGGATCTTACGGGCTGAGACCGCCTCTCTGTTGGAAGACGACCCCTGGTCATCCTCCGGCCTGGGCCGCTTACGGAAGAACTTGGATTTCTCCGAAGCAGCCTCGACTCCCTCGTGTCCAGAGCTCGCCGAGCTGATGCCAGACGCAGAGTCCGAGTATGACCCCGCATCTCCTTGACGCTCAAGCGAGTCCTTCCTCCAATGATTGGAAGGAGCCTCCGCACTACGTTCGCCCGACATCTTGTCGGGCTTACTAAAATTAACGCCGATCATCTCCTTAAAGGACGTTGCGGATCGGGAGCCTCCTCGGCTCTTGTTGCCACTGGCAAGCGGTTCAAGACAACCGTTGCCCCCCCCAGGATACGAGGGGCATGACGCCTCCGAAGGAGACGTGGCGGATTCTCCAGCTGCTGAGCAGCTGGTACCGCCCTGGGGTAATGCTTTTCCGTGTGTCTTATTCATTTTTTTTGTTCCTTTTAAAGGGTGTGGTCCCTATATTCTTCTCCCTTCTCCTCCCTTTTCTTGCTTGCTCACTGCCCTCACAGTCACGTCTGATGAGCAGACGCGTACCAGAGAACAGTGAGCAAGATTCGTTCCTATGAAACACACACCGTCCGAAAACCCGAACATTGCTCAAGTCTCCGAACGGTGTGCCCTTCTCGTGTCCCTCTTTGTCTGGTCTCTCACTTGAACCTTTCCGGCATGAGTAACTCTACCGGCAGAGCTCCAGGATCACTGAGACACACAAGCCTCACCACGATGGCAACGTGGGGACACACTCGGTGGGGGGTACCTTTTCCATCACTATTACACTCGGCTCATTTAAATTAGGTATGATCTTTTCTCTGAGCCATTTATTAAAGTTAACAGCATTCATATCGTGATGGTAGTCTGCCATTTTTTATTTAGTGCTAAAGACTAACAATGAGTTTGGCACAGGACCAGCATGTACAATTGTGTACCTTTTACATTTTTTTAAGTATGGGAAATCATCATACGACTCCTCCCGCTTTGGGTGAAGCAGAAGAGAGTGTCAGACTCTTACTGACTATAACCCATCCGCGTTCCTCCTAGTGCCCTATGCGTTCCAGGGTACGGTGGCTCTTTCGAACGAAGTCCGCAACCGCTCTTTGAGGCGCGCGTGGAACACAACGTTCCGTCCACCCGGGCCTGGTTCTGATCAGATGGCGAGCGACCCAATGCTCGCCGTCCGCAGACTCGCGCTTACGGTGGCCGATAATCGCCCTGCGACTCCCGACGCCCGGGGCGTCTTCTTCAGCGTGAGGTTTCCCTCTCTCTCACACGTTCAGCTTCCTCCTTTGCTAGCATTACTACTTCGCTTTTCTCTTAGCCATTCATTAAAGTTAACAGCATTCATATCGTGATGGTAGTCTGCCATTTTTGATTTAGTGCTAAAGACTAACAATGAGTTTGGCACAGGACCAGCATGTACAATTATGTACCTTTTTTTTAAGGATGGGAAATCATCATACGACTCGTCCCGCTTTGGGTGAAGCAGAAGGGAGTTTCAGACTCTTACTGACTAAAACCCATCCGCGTTCCTCCTAGTGCCCTTTGCGTTCCAGGGTACGGTGGCTCTTTCGAACGAAGTCCGCAACCGCTCTTTGAGGCGCGCGTGGAACACAACGTTCCGTCCACCCGGGCCTGGTTCTGATCAGACGGCGAGCCACCCAATGCTCGCCGTCCGCAGGCTCGCGCTTACGGTGGCCGATAATCGCCCTGCGACTCCCGACGCCCGGGGCGTCTTCTTCAGCGTGAGGTTTCCCTCTCTCTCACACGTTCAGCTTCCTCCTTTGCTAGCATTACTACTTCGCAGAAGAAGGTGATTGCTTCCCATGTCTCCTCGCTCCGGACCATGGCTTGAACTAGGGCCGGACGCGAGGGATCACCGCCGCCGATCGCCTCGGCGAGGACACGGCGGTGCTCTGCCCAAGCAGGGCAGACCTCAACCGTATGCTCCATCGTGTCCTCCGGGCGATTCTCGCAGTGTTGACACCCGGGCGTATCCTCCCGCCGTATTCAAAACAGGTACCTCCCGAAACAACCGTGTCCGGTGAGTACCTGTGTCAAGCGGAAGGTAAGGACGCCGTGGCGCCGCTCTAGCCATTCCTCAAAGAGGGGACCTCCTAGTGCCCAGCGCTGGGTTGCAACAGTCTTTGTGACGAGATCCACCGGCTGTCAAGGACGAGTCCTAGGTACGTCAACGTCGATCCGACGCCGATATGAAACTCTCCTACCGTTATTTGAGATCCCGATGGTGGTCTGTTTCGAGATCCATGAAAGCACATGGCTTCAGACTTGTGTAGGGCCACCTCGAGACCCAGCTGCCGGATCCTCTCAACGACTATCGCAACCCCGCGTGATATAGCGTCGGCCGCTGCCTGGTGCGACCCCCCCCCCCTGCGCCAGGACCAGCGTGTCATCAGCATAGCATACAACGCTGACGCCACTAGAGAAGTCGGCGCGCAGCACCCAGTCGTAGCCGATATCCCACAGAAGCGGCCCCAGAACGGAACCCTGTGGAACACCGCACGACATTTCTCGCTGGTTCCACTCTCCCAGGTGACCGGGGTAGATGACGGCTCTGTCCGTCAAGTAATCCTCTGCTACGCGACGGAGGTAGGTCGGCACCCGGTGGTACCGAAGTGCCTCCCTGTTGCAACTCCAGGGCAGGATGTTGAAGGCATTGGCGATGTCTAGAGACACCGCCAAGATGACCCCGCTCCGGGTAACTGCGTCCCCCGTCGAGAGGGCTCTCACGCGCATGATGGCGTCCACCGTACACAATTATGTACCTTTTACCTGTAGATACATTTTCTATCGCACCACTTGTAGATTGACCCTGCCAACACTTCTTGGGTTTGTAGTTTTTATGAACATTGGTATCGTCTAAATAAATTATCAATTTTCCTTCTCTACGTTTCAAAGCAACAGTTCTTAAAAATCGATGTCTCCAGGCAGATATGTTATAACATTCAATTAGCAATGAACGCTCATTCTTATTTTTCTTAAATTCATAACCATTGGACAATAATAAGAGGCGAAGAGTTTCCCGGCATCCATTAAATCCAATGCTTTCTCTTAATTCGACTAAGAGAGTTCTCAATGTAGGAACTTGTTTTCTAACGATATAAAATTCATTAATTTTGTTACGGATAGCATCTATGTCGAAACTATCAAGGTTGGAGAGTGTGGGTTTATGTGGCGTTTTTTCCCTGGGGTATTCCAGACATCTTCATTAACCATACCTTCCTTTTTTTATTCTTTTAAGTGTTGTAACACTCACTTCTGTAAAGAACGATGAAACATAATTATTAGGTGCTACATCTATAATAGCAAGTCATGTATGTATAACATGTAAATTATACATATTTTTTAACTTATCCGCATAGTAAAAACTTACCAGTGATTGAAGATATTTCATCCAAGAACTGGGTCTCGGTTTCTATCCTGTTTTTATGCTCTAAATTAGTAAGTGTTTCAATAGTTTTAACTATATCATCAACCCCTGCTACATCCACTAATTTTCTGTAAAAGGAAACCATTATGCTTTAATATGAAGGTGTTTAATTTAACGTTATATAAAATATGATAAAATTGAGAAATAGATATTGAAAAAGGACAAATAATAATTACGAATTCAAAGAAATTATCAACTTATTAGCGTCGTACTAACCTAAGAGTTAGTAAACGCTATAACAAGATCACAAAAAATCACAAACAACACGCCATCCTGTTTTGGCAGATTGAAATTGACATAATATATGATTGACAATATTAAAAAAATGCCATTTAAAAAGTTTGCAAATAATTCGAGTGACTACTTTCGTTTGCCAGACTCCAGCTCTCCATGCTGATATTTCGTTACGCTCCGATTGGAACCTTCCGATTGGATTGAGATTTTTTAAAACGAAATCCCAACTTGTGAAGCAGCTTTCGCAGACTCTCTCGCTGTCCTGTGTAATTTATTTCTGTCTTTAAGCCCTCTAGAAGGTTTTTAACAGTACGTTGTTTAGGAACTCTTTAACTCGCATGTCAAAATCATCAACATACACAAATCCACTTTTACGTTTTCTGTCCTTGCCTGGTGTCCGAATTTTTGTACCAGTTTCTTCGGCTGCGTACCCTTCCTTAACTATTTTTGAAATTAGTCTTACTCACACCTGAAATATAAGATAATAAAATAAATGTTAGTAGAAATTTGAAATCTGGCGGGTTAGTTGGCTCACTCACATAACAGGTTACCTAATAGATGTCCGTTACCGTTACAGTAACCTGCAGTAAGAATAGAAACGCATATTTTGTGGACTTAAATAATTAGTTAAGTATCGGGTAATTTATAACAAGAAAGTTGACAACACTAACCTGTCGCTGCCGACTTTCGTTTGTATATTTAATTTAAATGGAATAATCGGAGACCTAGCCCGAGCTTCTTCTTCAAAAAAGGTTTTAACTTTTAGAATTTCAAGCATCACTTTTAACAGCTTTCGGCATATTTAACTTTATAAATTCAGCAATATCACGACAAACCAACCTGAGAATCCGAATGTAGTAGACACTGACAATCGAATGACATTTCAACATGACGGCCGTAGTTCCAATTTTCGCCATTTTACAGATAAGTTGGTAGGAGTGTACCGAATTTGACGACAACTGTGATGTATAAAGTAAGGTATAAAGTTATTGGACTATAGGTACAATGTACAATCAATCCAGAGATCCTAAAATATAATCTATGAGACTCATGACTCATGACTGATTGGTCTTCCAAAAGCATTTACTAGAAATTAAAAAAAAAACTTGACAGCACATCAGTGATTTTCTTGGATTTTCATAATTTTCATCCATTTATTTTTTAATTTGACTCATTTTCTTATGTTTTTTATACAATTCCAAAAAAATGCTATATTCGGATGAAAGGCAGATAAAATAGATATGTTAAAATGTCCCGTGACCACCAACAAGCGCAAGATCAGAACACAGCCAAGCTGGTGATGAACGCGTTTTATAAAGTGGCAGGTAATAAACGTGGCGCCTCAGCATCAGAGATCACAGATTACTTGCAGGACAAGTTCGGAGACGTGTGGAAGATGAGTACCTTGACGTGGAAAGCGGAGGAGACACTAAAGAGGAGCGCCATGCTGGGGTTCCTGGAGCGGCAGGGCAGCAGGTACGTCGCCAACCTAGCCTGCAGTTGCCGTTGCTGCGCCAAGCGCCGCACTGTAAAAAAGAAACCTCGCCGGCGCTGCCAAAAGAAGCGCCCACGTCCATGCCGTCGTTAAACCTAAAATCATTTTTGAATGTCTTTATTAAAGTAAAAATAGTGATTTAAAAATCCTTGTTCCTTTTAATATGTTATATCTACCTACCTAGATAATAACTACTTATTCGATTATGTTGGTACTTGGAAAACTTAAGAACGTACTGGGTACAATCACAATATTATGTATCGATCTATGTCCTTCCTAACCTAATGGTATGGTATCCGTTATAGATAAGATGCGCGGTTTGCTTCAAATTTCCGTTGCTCCTGTGACGCTTAGGCGATACCTATTTGTATAAACATTCTAATTGTTTAAGGTTTTAACTTTTTCTATTAAATTATAATTATGTTACTTTATGTACCAAGTAAGTAAAGTTTATATCGAGGTCACCAATAGAAGAGCACAAAATCGAGCATCCAGCTGAATTCCAGTATTTAACGTGGAGCATGTGATGTGCCCATCTGACCTCCACAACCCATTAACTGGGTAACATGGTTCTTCTTGCCAAAAATCCGTAATGACTGCCAAAGATCTACAAATAGCTGGCGGGACGGAGAGCTTAAAGTGCCGGACCTCGGCAAGTGTTGCTTAAACTTGAAGATTGACCAATGCGGTTGTTATTATTTAAGCACAAGCTGTTCGGAATTGAAAAGCAGAAAATCATGTAGGTATTAAAATTGATGTTTAATTCTGTAGGCGACAATGTGTGGCGTGGCACATCCAGTTAGAGCGCCTATAATAAAGGTAGAGTCAATCCAATGAGCAAAGAAACCTCGGAAAGTAAATCCAAGCTGCGAGCCGATTTCATGGTTTAATGTTTGTATATATACCTAAACATTTTCCATCAGCGAAGGAGCACTAAAAAAAATTTTTTTCTAAAAAATACAACCGACTTCAAATAACTACAAATTATAAAGTAAATCGGAAGTCAGTGTTACTGGTTTTTTCTTCGTATTTTAACACCCCACATCTAACAAAACTACTAGAAAGTCGCAGGAAAGCAAAATACGCGAATTCCTGCTATTTTGATTTAAAAGCCAAACTACTAAACTGATTTTGATGAAAGAAGAATGGTCACTTACCATACAAAATTAACCCATTTCGGACAGAAACGACACATATCCTAGTTGGTTTGTCGTCTGAAATATAAGAGAAATAAGTTTTTTTTTTTCGAATTCGTTGGATAAAACATAAATACATAGTGAGTCTTTATAATGAGCACATACGAAAATGAGGGAAATCATGCTTAATTTATCGACGGAAAAGGCATTAAAAAATCGATTACTTATATATTTTTTTATTTTGTATGAATTCTTTAAAAAAATTGTTCGCTACTGTGACCCCAGAGTAAACAAAACGGTGTAACTTTTAACCGGTGGAACCAAAAGGTTCCACTTGCGATACTAAAGGATCTATCGCGATGAAACCTAACACTGATAAACCTTCATAATGATCGAAATTAATTTAGGCGTCGTTATAAAGTAGTTTATCAATTGAAAATAAACATGTTTTTTAGCCAAAAATCTGTTTTTTCATCAATTTTTACACTAATCGTAAAGCTTCTCGATACGTCGCCCGTACACTGACCGTATTTATTACTTTACACTTTTCTCCATTATGTAAGCTACCCAATAGTAAAAATTACATACAGTTCATAACACGAACACAACATGTTCTATCCAGTTTTAAAACATGGCATTCCGAACGCACAATTTATTGTTCTTTTAAGGATGGTGAAAACATCAGTGAAAAGATCAGCGAAAAATGGTGAAAAGATCAGTGAAAGATCAAAAAAGGTCCGTGATCGGGGCGACTTATCGAGAAACTTTACGATTAGTGTAAAAATTGATGAAAAAAACACGGATGTTTGGTAAAAAATATGTTTATTTTCAATTCAGGGTAGTTTTTTCCACTATTTTTATTTTACTAGGACGCCCAAATTAATTCCAATCACGAAGTTGGTTTCATCGCGATAGGTCGTTTATTTTCCCCGTTTTGTTTTCACTGGGGTCAAAGTTTTTTTGAAAAATCGAATAAAAAAAAAAAATTTAATGCGTTTTCCGTCGATAAAATTAATTCACTAATTTTCGTATCTGCACATTATAAAGACTCACACTGTTTATGGTGTTAAGTGTTCGTTTAAACCAAGTATAGAAAAGCTGTTTTTCGTACACTATCGCTAGCATAACCATCGTGTTTGGGCTCATTTGAATTCATCTGATGAACACTATTCATTATTGTTGGGAACAAGGGTCTGATAATGGAGAGCAGAAAGGGGGAAAGTGGATATCTTAATTAGCTACTAGTGTAGCCACGGTCGAGCTCAAATTTTTAAATCCTTCTGATGAGCACTATTTATTGCTGTTGGTAATTTGGGTTCCTACATTTAGTAATCAATGCTGGTTTAATTCTAAAAATGAATTGTTGTGAAGTCTAAATAAAGAAATACTAAAAGAATAAAAAAAGAAAAGAACAAACGAGAAGAAAAGTTTTGTTATTATATTCTATTTAGTTTAAAACTATTTAAAATAAAAGTTGTAAGAAAAAAGTCATTAAAAAACCTGTTAAAATAAAAGTTGTCCAGAAACTAAAAGTTATTAAAATACTTTTTTAAATCAAAGTTTTAAAGTTTTTAGACCACATAAAGTGGTCAAACAACTTTAAAACTAACTGTAACAATATCTGAAACGGCTTGACCAATATTGCTGGAACTAGCAGATATCATAAGGAGTAACTTATTTTCGAAAAGTAAAAGGTATCCGTGCTAGAAAAATTAAATACTACTCACGCGAGCGAAGTCTCGGCCAGTTAGTATTACTGTTTAAATTTATACTTTTATGACTGTGCGACCTACTTTAACATGCAATGTTTCATGCGACCCAACACTGGATATAACTTCAATGAATTGTATCCACATGTACCTTTGGAATGAGCTCAAATACGATGTGTGTAAGAAACTATGATTTGTAAAAGATCCAACTGGATCTCTAACTTGGCTCGCCTTTAGGCGTTTCTGTTCCCCTATTCTGTAACAACATTTTCATATCTCTACAGCGGAATCCGAGGTGAGTATCAAATTACGTCAAACGTAACACCTTTATGTTGTGTGCAATAAAGCTCACTTTGTGAGGTTTTTCACTCAGGTGAAGCTCGATATCGAAATGGTTATTGTATGTATGTATGTATGTAAATCGGGCTGGTTTCCGCAACTCCACGACTAAGCGCGTATTTTGCGTGTAGGTGGGACAAATGCGTCATTCGATCCACCCCAGCTCCCCAAGGAAGGCCAGCAACGCCTTGGTGTTACTAACTATCTCGCAGAGGGTACCTGGGTTTCCGAAGTACTTTGCCCTGTAATCCGCAACCACCGGGCAGCTTAGAAGCAGGTGTGCTGCTGTCTCATTCTCCTCCATGCAGGCTCTGCATAGCGGGCTGTCAGTGACTCCTATAGCATAGAGGTGTTTATTAAAAGACCCATGGCCAGTTGTTACGGCTGTGACTGAACGCAACTGTTGTTTAGTCAGTCTTAGGGCTTGTTTTGTGAAACGGCCATTTATAGAGGGAAGTGCCTCTTTGGCCTGCCTACACTCACTATGGTCAACCCATAGCTTGTGATGTTTATCTCCGGTGCGTTTCCTTACCAGATTGCGTAAGTACCCGAAAGGCAGCGGCACGATGGGCTCAGGTCCCATTGCTGACAAACTCGACCCCCTTCGGGCGAGTTCATCCGCAGCGTCGTTGCCTCGAGATTCACTGTGTCCCTTGATCCATTGAATGGTTACTTTGTTGTACTACCAACCTGGTTGAGACGTTGGTGACACTCGAGAATCAACCCAGAGTTCACTGTGTGGCTGTTCAGAGCTTGCAGGACAGCCATGCTGTCCGAGAGTATGCGTATTGAGTGGTCCTTAACTTCCCTGGTTAGGATGGCTGATGCCGCCAGAGAAATGCCCATGCATTCAGCCTGGAACACTGTGTTGTGGACCCCCAATGGTGTGGCTATGTGGATATTGAGATCCTCTGAGAAGATTCCCGCACCAGTACCTGTACCTGTTTTTGATCCATCGGTGAAGATCCGCAGCTCGGCGGGGCAGAGCCCCTCGCATCGATGATCCTCATGCAATTGGATTTTGTATTTTTTATCGAAGATAAATTGCTTGGGTACCCGGTCATTGATTGCTTTTGTTATGGGGAGTTCATTGTTGAGCTCCTCGAGCAGAGCGGTGTGTCGTGTGTCTCTCTTACTCCAGAGACCTAATGTTTTAAGGCGTACTGCTGCCATCGTCGCTTCCTGTTGTATAAACAAGTGTAGCGGAGGGAGCCCCAGCATGGCTTCCAGCGCCGCAGTTGGAGTAGTCCTCATGCAGCCCGTCGTTGCCATGCAGGCCAGCCTTTGCATGTGTTGTAACTTGTTTACGGCTGTAGCTAGCTTTGAGCGTGGCCACCACACCACGGCCCCGTAGGTTAGCATGGGCCGAATTACTGCGCTGTACAGCCATAGTATTATTTTGGGAGATAGGCCCCACTTCTTCCCTATCATTTTCCTGCATTGCCAGAAGGTAATGCAGGCCCTGTTTAGTTTGTAGTCTAGGTGATTACTCCAGCTTAACTTACTGTCTAGGATGACGCCTAGATACTTTACCTCGTTAGACAGCTGGAGCTCTGTGTTGAAGAGCATAGGTAGCCGGTAGTGGCCTAGTGCTCGCTTTTGAGTGAACATGACTAATTCAGTTTTCGTGGGGTTTACCGACAGATCATATTCGTCGCACCATCTTTCCACGATGCGTAGTGCTTGTTGAGTGAGGTTGCAGATCGTTCCAGTCACTTTCCCTGACACTAGGATTGCGAGGTCGTCAGCATAACCTATTGTGTAGTAACGATGTGCGTTGAGTTTGGTGATCAGGTCATCAATTACCAGATTCCACAGAAGAGGGGAGAGCACACCCCCCTGCGGGCAGCCTCTGGCTATCAGAGCCAACTGCTGCTCTTCCTCAAGGCGAACAACTCGTTTGCTTAACATATTAGTTATCCAGTCAGTTAGTACCTGTTCCACGCCGTGTTTGGAGAGAGCGGCACTAATGCTGGAAAAGTTTGTCTTGTCGAAGGCTCCTTCGATATCTATGAATGTGCCCAGGCAGGACCCTTTCTGGTGAATCGCTTCCTCAATCTGGTTCACCACCAGATGAAGAGCGGACTCTGTCGACTTACCCGAGCTGTATGCGTGTTGGTTACCATGCAGTGGTATTGTTTTTAAAACAAACTACCATGAAATGGTTATTACAGACTGACTTACAGAATAGACTAGCTGGTCTTCCTGTGTTAAAGACCTTGATATCAGCTAACATAAATAGTACTTGTTAGGAAAATTCAAATGTGCCCAAAGACGACGTTTTTAATAGTAGGCAAAAAAGAGAGCCACTACTCACCTTTATGGTTTCCATCATCAGATCGTTTTTACCAGCTGCAATGGATAGTGCTTATAAGAAGGATTCAAATGAGACCAACCAAACACGATGAGTATAAGTGTAGTCAACTTAGTGAGCCACTACTCACCGTTTATGGTTTCCGTAATCAGATCGTTGTAACCACAGAACAGAAAAAACAGGTGGAAATGCTATGCGACGAAATTTGTATCGGAACCTGTGTCGCCACACTCACACAACTATACCGATAATCATATAATTCAACACAAATCAAGGATACGAGTGATTGAGTGGTGATACAGAAGTATTTAAATAAGCCCAGACACAATGGGTATAGGAGGAGTCAACTAAGAGAGCCACTAGTCGCCTTTATGGTTTCCGTCATCAGACCCTTGTTACCAACAGCTGCAGTAAATGGCGCCCAACAGTACAATTGTAATTAAAAAATTACTTTTTAATAATATCTCTAAAGAAATACTCAAGTTCTTAATCCATGTTTAAGTCATCGAATTGGAAAAAAAAACATATTCTTGCTCTATTTCAAATGACGAAAAAAATACGATAGGTCTCAATTCTGTCGGACTCTGGGTCTAAAATGGAGCAGAACACGTTTTCCCGTTTTCCACCTTTGTGCGCTTCATCATCAGACACTCGTTATGCACCATGCATAGTACCCATTTAGACAATTCAAATGAGCTCAAACACGATCGGCGTACTTGTAGGAATGGATGTGAAATTACTTTTCGTTTGAAGACATATTCAAGGTCATTTTTGTTGACTGATGCAGGAAAGCTCAAGAATCTAGAAAGCATAGAATGCAAGAGCGAGCGTAGCGAGCTCTAAAATCTTAGTACTCTTGATCGGAAAGGTTCGGTTTTGTGTCATTAATCTATATATATAAAAGAAAGTCGTGTTAGTTACTTCACTTATAACTCAAGAACGGCTGAACCGATTTAGCTGAAAATTGGCAGGGAGGTAGTTTAGAGCCAGGAGAAGGACATAGGATACTTTTTATCCCGTAGGGTAGGTAGGGTAGGTAGGGTAGGTAGGGTAGGTAGGGTAGGTAGGGTAGGTAGGGTAGGTAGGGTAGGTAGGGTAGGTAGGGTAGGTAGGGTAGGTAGGGTAGGTAGGGTAGGTAGGGTAGGTAGGGTAGGTAGGGTAGGTAGGGTAGGTAGGGTAGGTAGGGTAGGTAGGGTAGGTAGGGTAGGTAGGGTAGGTAGGGTAGGTAGGGTAGGTAGGGTAGGTAGGGTAGGTAGGGTAGGTAGGGTAGGTAGGGTAGGTAGGGTAGGTAGGGTAGGTAGGGTAGGTAGGGTAGGTAGGGTAGGTAGGGTAGGTAGGGTAGGTAGGGTAGGTAGGGTAGGTAGGGTAGGTAGGGTAGGTAGGGTAGGTAGGGTAGGTAGGGTAGGTAGGGTAGGTAGGGTAGGTAGGGTAGGTAGGGTAGGTAGGGTAGGTAGGGTAGGTAGGGTAGGTAGGGTAGGTAGGGTAGGTAGGGTAGGTAGGGTAGGTAGGGTAGGTAGGGTAGGTAGGGTAGGTTGATGGACGGGAGCGAAGCCGCGCGGGTCAGCTAGTATCTGAATAGAAGTTAAGTAACTTATGCCTCATACAGGAAAGGTTAAGAAATAAGACGCTGCAAAATTCAAGAGCGAACGAAGCGAGCTCGAAAATTTTTGCACTCCCCACTCCCATTAGTTTAGTTACGAACCAAAAACCTTTTTTTATTTTTGTTCTATTGATAGGCACGCATTTGACCACAATCTCAGCTGATGATAAGTGATGATGTGGTCGAAGAAAGAGCTCGTTCGCCTAGAAGTAACCTATTTACTCTTGCTTGACTTAAAGACTTCCAGGTTGTAGCTATCAGGAAACACACAGGGAATTCTACTCCTCAGCTGTACCCCTATTCTGTAACAACATTTTCGTATCTCGACAGCGGAATCCGAGGTGAATATCAAATTACGTCAGACGTAAGACCTTATGCTGTGTGCAATAAAGCTCACTTTGTGAGGTTTGTCACTCAGGTGAAGCTCGATATCGAAGTGGTACTTACAGAATAGACTAGCTGTACTGTATGGAACGGGGTTGGCGGATTTAAATTATGCAATTCCGTCACACATTCCCCAAAATGCAACCGGTAGAAAACCGACAGGCTAGCAACTCGTCGTCGATGCTCAAGACTTTGGAGCTTTGTCGCGACGAGCCTCTCATTGCCGATGATCCTCTTAGCTCGTTTCTCAATTGATTCAAGGGCATCAAGCTGGTATCTGGCAGATTCGTCCCAAAGATGGAGCAGTATTCCATACACAATCGAACTTGCGCTTGATAGAGTTTGAGCAGCTGTTCCGACGTGAAGTACCGTCTCACCCTTGCCAGGATTCCCAACTTCTTAGCTGCCACTTGAGCTTTTGCCTCTACGAAAGGGTCAAAATTGAGGATAGATGTTAATGTAACCCCAAGAAGCTCAAGTTGGTCGGTTATCGGCACGGTAGCACCTCAAGATGGAGCTGGGTGGATTTGGCTCCTTTTGGCTACAAAATAATTACTCCTATATTTTTTATGATTTCATTACAAATGTAGGGAAGGTGGGGAAAGACGGGGTAGTGAAGTAAGACGGGGACCGACACAAAAACAAAGTTCCAAAGTTAGTACAAACATACTGGTATCGCCGTCTGCCTTCAGTTTTAAGTGATTTATTTACTGTCATTATAGCTGCACGTGCACTCTGTGAGATGTAGTGAGCAATTGGTTGGTTTTTTACTGTTTGATCAAATTTTTAGGGTAAGTAAAATGGCTGACAGTAAAAAAAATACAATATATTAAGTAAACATTGAGCGTATTTTTTCCTCCAAATAAGTTCAGTTAATTATTCTAAACGTGGTAAATTTGTTGTGGTGTCTGCAATTTCACAATCTCAAATTTTGACTTTCTTTTTTATTACTTTTGGGGCATGATGAGGTACTGAGAACCTCAACTTCAGAATCACAACCAAGTTCATCAGCAGGGCTTTCAGAACTTTAAACTTCATTTCACTTAGTTAGCCCAAAGCAATTGTTTTTTTACCTGCGTAGGACAAAAAAAGACGTAGACGAGGCAAAACCGCTACCATCACTGCTTTGCCATAGGTAGGTATAGGCCAGAATAAAAAAGGAGCGCAAGAAGAATAGAAAGGAAAGCAAGAAACCAGTAAAATGTAGGAAGTAGAAAAACTCACAAAAAAAAAAACAAAATGAAACCATAATATGAAGAATCAGACATCGAGAATGAAGACTCAGAATGCTTATCCTGTCATGGTTTATATACTGAGTCCAATGGAGGGTGGGTTAATTGTCGATTATTGGAAAGTGGGTGCATTGTGGCTGTGCTGGAGTAGAAGATAACGACGACAATGCTATCCGCCCATATTTACACGTATTGCGAGGATAGTGACTAAATATATTATCATATAAATGCGTCTTGCCAGAAATAAAGACGTCGAATGCAAGAGTCGATGAATGAGACATACATTATTAGATTGTATTATTTATCTATTTTTTTTTTTTTGAAGTTAGAGGTCATATAGGTACTTACAGAAATTAGAAATAAATCTCGAAGTGCTTGCTCGAGTTGCCATTTGCATTAAGTGTTATTGCGCGTGTTACCTAATCAGTCAACGAACTTAAAGTTGTTGCGCACACATTATGTCTGTGGTTACGGTTTTTAGACTAGGCACGTTATCAAGAAGGAATACGCTACTCTGCGCTTTTGCTATTTTAAAATAGTTTTCGAACACCCTCAATATTTTTAAACGACCTATCCAACGACAAACCACCCTAAACATTTTTTTTATATTTTTAAGATTTTCTTTAAAGTAGTTAGGTACTTACTTACCACTTATTTTGAATAACTTCAGAATTATAACACAAATTTTGCTATTAGCAAACGTTTACCTAATACGCAACAAAAGCTATCTATGCAGGTATTTGTAATTAGGTAGCGATGTATGTTTTTGGTTCCAGGCAGAAACTAATTTTTTAAAAACGCCGGCCACGGTAACGTTTCAAACGTTATTCCAGGAAAAACAATTCGAACAAATTTTGCTTTTAGTGAACAAATTGCTCATGTTGAATTAATTATTTGTTATAGTCTCACATGTCTAAAGTACATTTTGCTAGGGCAATGCACACCCTTCCACGTTAGTGGCTTTAGCGATTTTATACGTAAGTCTTCTTATCTAGCCAATTGTGATCAATCATGATTCACAGCTGTAGCCTTTCATATGGACGAAAATCTTTAACCGAAAGTTCTCAGGATCAGACTTCTGTCTGTCTTGAAGCACTGCGGGCATTTGTTTCCATGACGATAAAATATTGCAGAGCTCCTTGAAACCTGTCCAGTCGAGTCCTCTTAGTACCTTATAGTTGAACCTATCTAGAGAATGAGCAAATGTGGACAGCATGGGTAAAGAAAGCAATATTTATGATCTAAAACCATTTTTTTTACAATTTTATCCAACAAATTTCAAACAATAAATAGGCAGGGTAGGTAAGGGCAACTTTCCAGCATCTCGTCCATTAATATACCCTGCCTCGTTTAGGCAACTAATTGCTAATATTTATTTAAATTTCCCATCACTTCCCGTGGGTGTCGTAATAGGCGACCGAGGGTCTCGGCAGAGAATGGGCAGCAGCGTTCTCTGTAAAAGTCAACACCATACATTGCGATCGCCAAACCCGCCTGCCAAGCGTGGCGACTTTGGCAAAGGGTCACCTACTTTAATAGTTAGTTTATATAACATCTTATTTTCATGGATGCAACTATAACGACATTGTAATAAAATTAAACTTCCAGGTTCAGTGATCATTATTTTATTTTTTTAATTCTAATTTAATATTTACACGTCTTCCATATAGTAAAACATACTTTTCCATAGAGTTATCGAAACAGTAACAGTTATTTTTTAAGTTTACACAACATCAGTACGGCACATACCTACACTTATTGCTTCATTTTATCACCCTACAAGAGATGCTAGGCAAAGGCTGTATGGAACAATTTTCACAATATAGGCGACCTGCCCAGCCCCAGTCAAGAAGTCAGGACTTTATAACATAATTTTACCTCTATTGTTTTTATTATCAGAATTTAATTGTACACAGAGCACTGAGCCGACGCCACAGCTAGAGACGGCTTTGCCAAATCTTTAATGGCTTCAATAGTAGCTGCCGACGTGGCTACGCGGTGCTGTGACAGTCTTACACATTGGTAACTTTTACAGTTCATAAATCATACGGCTCAAAAATTTCAAATCATTCACAATTTCAGCATAGTTGAGTAATCTAAAATTGTTTTATTGCCAAGATTAGAATAATACATTCGAATAAATAAGTTGTACATTTTTAAAGGAACAAGCTACTTCCAGCAACTGATACCTAATTCACCATTCAGATTTATCTGGGATCGTATAGAGTACCGGCCGCCGTACTAAATTAATTATGTTAATTTCATACAGCCTAAAAGTTCGAGGTATCTCCGCGAGGGTTAGAAACGACACGAACACTCCAATGTGAGCACTTATACACGGTCACATCCTTCATCAATGTCTATAGAATTTTTAACACTAATTTACTCATGAATTTAATTCAGTTCCGAAGTGTCAACTTTTGAAGAGTAGAAGACAAGGTGTTTTTTAATAAACTAGTAACGATTCTAAAACAAATCATTTTATTAGCATTAATTGCTTCCACGTCACATGGAACTAAACAAGCGAGTCCCGGTGGGCTCCTGGGTTCGCCTAAGGTACAGGGGGCTAGCGATAGGATCCGTTTATGTCATTAGATCCAAAAACTTCTGACGGTGAAGACATTTCTCGTACAAAGGCGGTTTGCTTTTGTCTTGGACGTACCTTAACAACCGTTGATAGAATAAAATAATGATTAGAGATAAAAATAATGTAGTCATGCACGGCTAGCGGCCTAGCCAAGCTCTCATCTACTTATCATTACTAGTTATGTTTCATCAGCATCTGGGATCTGTCGGGCTACGGGATTACTCTTGAACATGCTTGCATTACTGCTGATTACAGCGAGATTTAAAACATTTGACTGAATTTCGAGATAAACAGAAAGATTTAACAGTAGGAAAAACGGGAAGAAATCGAGACCACTTGCGAGGGATGAGACAAATATTACCGATTTGATAACCGATTAACACGAAACTAGCCGTTACAACGATTACTGCTGACAACGATCCACGCAAACGCCCCCTTTGTACTATACATATTTGTTTGCATGAAACGGTTAAAATGAAACTTACGGAGCTTGAAACACGATAAGCAATTACATAATATAATGCTATATTGTTAAAATGATAGTTTATTCTGTGGTTAGTTATTAAATGACGTCGAGATGAAGTCCTTACTTTCTGCGTTAGAAAGTATTTATTTAAAATTTAATTCATAAAATATGTAATACTCAGAATCGTTCAGCCAACTGCATTTAATGCGGAAATTGATTTGATTATTAATAATACACCAATGAGTGTTATTTACAAATATTAAGACACTACAAATATGTAAAACCGGAACACATTAAGAATCTGCATTTAAGAAAAATACTACAAACACTACTTTAAAATTGTCGGAAATGCACATGATGGATAACTGAATTTCCATCTGCTCCATGACGTACAGTATACCTACTTAGTTCAGGAATATTGAACATATTTACCACAGGGACACAAAACAGTTATCGTCAAAACTACACTTTAAGTAGAACCATTTTGACAGTTATTGCATCGTGTCATTACATCATTTTATTAGTGATTGGATTGAGATTATACATTATTGACACAAAAATATTTAAAGCCTACAATTCAAGAAAGACATCAATGAGTAAAGTATTTTATAATTAATTAATTAATATTATACAAGGTGAATTTTGAGATGGGTCTTTAGGGCGGGCGCAAGTCGAAATGATCCGGTTTGGAACCGTGGCTAAAGAGTTTCGACATGCTTAACATGCATTTAGCCCTAACGAAATCTCAAAAATCGTCATGTATATCTGATTAAAAAAGACGCATGCGTATAATACGTGTCACTACAACGGCAATGGCAACAATAAGCTAAACAGTCGACTTGCAATAATATTAACCGATTACGAGCCCCAACGGCACATGATCTGTCTACGTTGATACATTAATCACTTATTTCGCCATGCACAACTCACTCAATGTTACAATTATGCCTAACTATATAAAAACACGTCATCATCATACTCCAATTTAGCGAACAACACGCGTGCTGTCATGTTACACAAATACGACGCAGGATTAGCATTTCATTTTAGAGCCAGAGCCAAATATATAACAGTCCCTCAGAAGTCCGTAATGTGGCATACATTAAATAGGAAATAAAAAGAAAAATCCGCAAGTTCATACATTGACTACAAAATATGCTTGTTAACAAACAAAGTATTTACAAAATTATATTTTAAAATATTATATATACATAAAAAACTATTAAAATCCTTATGATGTAGTTCGAACGTTAAACTAAATAAAAAATCGGACTATTATCGACTTCTGCCAAACAATAAACAAATTAGATATTAAAGAAGTAGGCATCATCTTCGCATCGGCTGGCACGATCGTATTTCAAATAGACATAATAATATATTAGTAGGTGCAAAACTACTCATTATACTACCCCATCAGGTATATATACCTATGTTCGTCTTATGTACAGTATAATGTAAGAAAATACTACTACAGAAGGTAAAATATGTAAAACAGTACAAATCTTTATAATAACCTCCGACGAATTACAGTTTTCAAATGCGGATTCCTTTTCAGAAGATAGTTTTGTAAAAAAAAACCGGTGCTTCTATCGCTCGAGACACTGCTACCGAATGTAATACTTAAATAAGTACAAGTGCTTCATGAAGACCTTCATTGTAACAGTAAGGCCTAATAATGTGGTCAGTTATGGTAATTGTTTCAAAGTTTATATTAGTATAAATTGTGTTAAGCTTTCTTGATGAAACAACTTCAAAACTCGAGAGAAGTTCTAATATCATAGCTGCTTTCCCACGGTGTTGAACGATACGATATTTTTCTTTAAACTGTTGGTTTCACACGGTACTTCGACATGTGAGAACACATTACAATACATCGTATAGCACAGCGCTGTACGGACGACTGCATACATGGCGTACCTCATCGAAGGTTAAACAAAATAAAATATATCTAGGCAGTATGTTGCGATAATTTCTGAAATAAAATTCGACATCAAAAACCGATATACGCGTCTAAAGTTAAAATTTTGTACATAAATATTTAGATACTTAAAAAGTCTTCGATATAGTTTGAAACACAAATATTTTAGTTTGTGCTAGCTTGCCTCAAACAGTGAAATAGAGAATTCATTATCGTCTTTAAGGTTTGACGTCAAACAAAACCTAAACATCCTTCCAATACATGAAAGGTAATTTTGTGGTTTTATTTAGTTTTGGATTCTTATTACAATTCCAATGTGGAGAAAAACAGGCACAAAGTAATTTACAATTACAAAGTGATTTCTTTAACAGGGATCTGCAAACCATTACAGAAAAAGAGAGAATTGTCGCCTCATATACAGCTATTTGCCTTGAGTTTGAACAAGTTGCAACTCTGAACTCTAACTGTTATTGTTGTTGCTATCCAACTCAGATCCCTGAGAAACAAATGACTGAAACGGTACTTTTTTCAGAAAAGTATACAATTTATTTGTTTATTTTTTAAATTGAAAATAAAAGTAAAATGCCATGCAAATCCTAATTCTATAAATAATGACAAAACTAAATTTTCGTGCCAAATAAAATTCATAGCATTCAAGATATATGACATCCGAATTATTATATCAATATGAACATAATAAAATAATCCTTATAGCACGAAATCAGACTGTGAGATTGGCGTTCATTGAGTATTTTTTTTACTTTTGTTAGGCACGCGTTAGACCACTATCTCACCTGATGGTAAGTGATGATGTGGTCGAAGATGGAGACATCAAAATATTTTATATTTATTAAAAAATATGCCCGCTAGTATTTTTAATAAAATTAATATTGACTTTTTGGCAAAAAGATACACTGGTTATTTAAATTAATTACAATCCACTTCACAGAAACATGCATAGGGAACCAAAAAGTAACGGTTGTCGTTGCGCACTTGGCCGCAACCTCTTCGCGGTCAGGTGTAAGCAGATAATATTCTCTTAAATACTTACACCTGGCTGCGAAGAAGTTGCGGCCAAGTGCGCAAAAGCAACTATCCTATTTTAGTTCCCTACGTATATTTCTGTGAAGTGGAGTATCTTTAATTTAAATAAATAACTCTTTCCAAAAACCAATAAATATTAATTTCATTAAATATACTAGTGGGTTGCACATTTTCATAGGCCGGGTTCCAAACATGTTGTCCCTTTTATAATTGTATTTAAAAAAAGTACTCTACGAACATAGCATTCTTGCAGCCGGATCTTAGACCATCATGCTTAGGCTACACCAGATTTAAATTTCAACAGTTGTGATTGACAATTTTAATGTTGTTTGAGCTAAAATATATCAGTTATTTTAAAAATCCCAGCAATTTAAAATTATTGTATCGGCTATCACCATCATTATTATTGTAGAAATTGACTAGAAAACTGTAGGGACAATCCTCAAAGGAAGCCGTGAGTTGCTAATCTCTGTCCCATAAGAATGATCGGAGTCAGTAAAGTGACAGCAGAATCTTGTAAACCATTATAGTGGCCCTTAATCTATGAGTCTAAGCTGTAAAGTTCACAACTCAATAAATAACAAATTAATCATAAATAAATACAAATACAAATCAATACAAATTACGGGACACAGATTAGTAGTTAGTTTGTATCAAATATTTACGCACACTTTGTAGTCACAACTGACCAAAAACGTTTTTGTATAACAGATAACACGAATTCCTGTTTACCTGAATTACAGATGACATGAAATATGATCCATACAAAATGAATGATTTATTAAAGAAGACACTCCTTCACTCATTCAATGGCCAGAACACACTGAAGGCACAATATTGCGGTGTTACATTATGCACTAGCTATGTGCCGAGGCGACATGCTGCCCAAGCCCAACCTTACAGCTGGATCAAACGGTTACTCTGGCAATTACACTTTATTACTATTATTTAAAACAATTCGGTAACATTGTTTAAATTATTACACAGCATACAAAAGTACTGAAGGTGAAATTGACAGCCAGTAATGCCCCTCGTCTCAATATTACATAAAATTTTCTTAAAAACTATTAAACGGATAATAAGCAAGTGGCAGTGACGATACGACTTTAAATCTTACCACGTATTCTATAGCGCGTTTACGTCCGTACTATGTTAATTTATCAAGTTTTGTGAATTCACGTGATTGTTTAATATTTCATCATACCAAATATGTATTGCAAAATATCTATGCAGCCACCAATTTGAAATAATACTTTAATTTTAGCTATTAAAATTAAAAAGATCTTATTTCAATTCTTTTTCCTTTTTATAAGTATAAGGTAACTTATGTCTCAATCTTAATATATAAAACAAAGTCGGGTTTGTTCGAACACTTATAACTCAAGAACGGCTGGACCGATTTTCATGATTTTAGTGTTTTTGGTTTAGTCTTTATCCGGAATAGCATAATAAGTATTGAAATATTTAAAAAAATAGTAGGTAGGTAGGGTAGGTAGGATAGGTAGGGTAGGTAGGGTAGGTAGGGTAGGTAGGGTAGGTAGGGTAGGTAGGGTAGGTAGGGTAGGTAGGGTAGGTAGGGTAGGTAGGGTAGGTAGGGTAGGTAGGGTAGGTAGGGTAGGTAGGTAAGTAGTTAGGGAGGTAGTTAGGGAGGTAAGGAGATAGGTAGGTAGGGTAGCCAGTTGACGGAAGCGAAGCCGCGCGGGTCAGCTAGTGAAACGATAAAATAATCATACTTAACGCTAAAGAAATTAAAACAAACACACAATTAAATAAAACATAATAAAAACAGACATCATGATAAATAGATAAATAAATTGAAAATCATTTCGAAATAATAATCTCATTAAATTTATTTGATACTAGCTTCTGCCAGCGGCTTCACCTGCGTGATCCCTAGGGAATATACTCCCGTGATAAAAAGCTTATGTCCTTTCTCAGGTTCTAGACTATCTCTGTATATTTCATTTAAATCGGTTCAGTAGTTATGGCGTGAAAGTGCGACAGACAGACAGACAGACATAGTTATTTTCGCATTTATAATAATTTATAATATTAGTAAGGAAGTAAGGATTTGATGATATACATACAAAAGTTAAATTAAATAATTAAAAATAAAATAAACTAGAACGATTAAAATAAGTAAATAAATAAGGGTTAAAATTGAGTGTACGGACGTAGAACGTATGACTCAATACATTGTTCATAATTTAATGCAGTATCGTCAACTTCACGTCATAATATTTTTAGTAATGATTGCTTTAGACAGTAAGTAATATTGATTCGAGGGGGAGGATTAACTGTGCGATGGGGTGACGTGGTCGCGAGCAGGTCCGATGGATACCACCGAGCGGCGCCGGCCAGTCACCCGACAGGCATCGAACATTAGTAAGAGTAGTGTCGACACAAGTGTTTATTTCTCCGATGGGTTATCACAAGGCGAGTTAGAGTGAACACAAGAGGGGCCGACAGCTCACACGGTGTCGATGTCGCCCACGTTGATGCGGTCCTCGGATGCGGTCACTGAGAATCCCAGTATGCGCACATCGACCTTGAGCATCTTATTCTTCTTGGTTTTCTTCCCCTTGCCCTTTACCTCCTGGTAGTCGGAGCCGGACACGGTGCGCGGGTTGACTGCAATGGCGGGGGAGCACAGGTCGTCGGACGGTGTCACCATGCCCACGCGCAGCAGTTTAGACCTACGCAAATGATACGCAATCAGAACGATAGCTTTGAACCAAGTCAACCTAGTCACCAATTTGTTTTTTTCTTCAAGGCAGCGAACGCATAATAATGATACCATCGAATCTGCTTAGAGATGTTCATCGTGCGCCACCGCTAGGTAGAAAAGGCAAAATGTCTAGACGAAGTACATAAAACTAATTCAGGATCTTTTAAGGCTTACATTATTGAGCAATTACTGTCTAAAATTTACCTTCTCTCCAAGAACTGGCGAGAAAAGTCGTTCGTCTCCTTCGACTCGCCCAAGTAGCATTTGACGTAATCTTTCACCTCGTACGGTGACTCAATGTCCTTTAGAAAACCAACGAATGTCGGTACTGAAACAAAAATGATATAGCAATTCAACATTTTGTTTTGATGGTATATCTACAGTAAAATGTAAGCACGCCTTCATTTCGCCAGTTAGTTGGAATAAACAAATCGCCTTAAAGCATATCGCATGGCTTCGATTTCGACCGCTTCTTCATCAGCTAAGCTGCAGCTGGATATGGTGTGAGTTCAACTAAGAACACATTTAGTAAAAGCAAAGCTGGACGCAAAACCTCGCCATTAGCTACACTTAGCTACTAGCACAGCATTAGCTAGATATAAATAAACAAGTTGACCCGCGCAACTTCGTTTGCGTCACAATTTTCATTACTGCTCCGCTCCTATTGGTCTTAGCGTGATGATATATAGCATATAGCTTTCCTCAATAAATGGGCTATCTAACACTGAAACAATTTTTGAAATCGGACCAGTGCTTCCTGAGATTAGCGCGATCAAATAAACAAACAAACTCTTCAGCTTTATATATCAGTATAGACAAGGTAAAAAGTAGTCATAAATACTGATGTTTTCACAACGAAGTAGTAATTTAATTATTTGCAGTCCAACAAGCTTTTTTAACTATGTTGGTGGACCTTCGCTATGGCGAGGCTGTCAGTCTTTTTATGGCCTACTAACTCACTTTTGCATTGATAATAATAAGATTAGAATAATATTCTCACTGTCCTCACTGTTGGGGCACAGGCCAGGAGACGAGAGATGCGGAATGGTGGACGTTGTTTAAGTAACGCGATACTTTTCCTCATAATTTTGAGCATAATTAAAATCAGTCTATGTATAATGTTACCACAGCTAGTACACAGGTCTCCTGAAGAAGGCTGTGCTAGATCGCGAGCGCACTTTGGGTTGGTAGATGTCACATATCTTCGATAATATCGTTCAACGAATTGAGAACATTGGTGATAAAATAATTAACACAGTAAAGTGCCTTACTGGCTATCGAATTCACGCCATTTAGCACGTACATCAAACCGTTACCACGGGCCCACCACTGCTTTGATTTGCTCCTTACTTTAGAAAGTAGGGGTATTTACTAAACATAAGACTTTCTTTTATTGTGCCATCCCTAACCTCCTCTTCCTCAGCCTTGTCCAAGTTCTACTCATGATGGCAACAAATTTTGACAGCACACTTTTTTTCATGCATTAAAGTCACCTTCACAAATGCTGGTAATCAGCTGCATCCGGTTCGACTGGAAGCCGACCTCCAACATAGTTGGGTAAAGGCTAGGTTGGTTGATTGGAAATCGCCTCCACAGGTTTCGCCCCAGCATGAGGTATTTTCATCCAAAGAGAAGAACTCACCGTCAATCTTGGAGCTCCATGAAGCAAGCACGCTGGTGCACCAAGCCTCGAACTCGACAGCAGGCGAGGTATCCTTCTTAGATTGTGTGGCCAGGGTCAGCTTCTTCTTATTCTTGGTCGGCTCTGACTTCTGCGAGTCGTGCTGCTTCTCACCCTTAGACGAGTTCGGTTGTTGGGTGTCCCAGAATCCTCCTACTATAAAGACAAAAATACTCAAGCTGAAGAAACAGAAACTGTCTCTCATTTACGTAATAGTCTATGGATAAAAACTGCTAATTATTTTAGGTTCAACTGATCTTAGATATAGCATGCTACAGCTAAAGAAAATATTTAAAGGAAATTACATCATGATATAATTTCGTTTATATATCTTGTCACTGATACGGGGTCACTAAACAAAGTTTCAACTTGCTAAGGCTAAGAGTAAGATATCCAAATTTGCCTTCATGGAATTTGTGTATTGATCAAGTAAAGCCTAGGCCTATGATACAAGTCCTTTTGATGGAACGGACAAACAATAAAGGGTGTTGTATTACCTCCGTTGTGAGTAGGGTTGGCCCAAGGGGCGTGGTTAACCTGCGGAGGGGGGGCGACCTCGGCCTCTTCCATGGCCTTGGCAGCCGCCGCCACTGCAGCAGCCAGCTGCTGCTTACGAGCTTCAGCCTGTAGATCATCACGTTTTCATTTACAACAAGTTCTGCGTATAAAGTAGCCAGGGAAACTAAGGCAGCTTTGTAAATTATATATGACTGTTAGAAAGTAACAGTTGCCAATTTAAATAATTCTCTATTAGATCTGTAGGTATTTTCACCACATGCTGTTAAATATATTTTAGATCTTAGAAATCCAAAAGAAAGGAAACCATTTTTGTTCGTCAGACTATAGCGTTTTGCTAGCTGGACCAGAGATTACAATTTTCATTTTTTAAAGTGACTCCAACTCATTTTCTTCCAAGACTTTGCATAAATTTTGTTAATACAAAAAAAAAACACCAACCTGAATCTCGGCCAAACTCTGTCCTTGCGATTGATTGGACGAACCCTTCTTCTTCGCCCACCCCAGGCCAGCCTGCATTTCCTATCGAGAAAAAAATCAGAGCATACATTAGATAAATAACAAAGAAAAACGCCTTAAGTTCTTAACATCGTCGTGGTGACCTGAGGTCGTATCTAGTTAGTAAATCAGCCAACCCAATACAATTACTTTGCGAGTCAAAGGCCCGTAGTATTAATTCGCCAATACTCCATTTAAAAGACCTTTGCACAAGTATGATTTAATAATACAGGCCTGAAGTTAAGGTTTAAAATCAAATTGTAATCTGGACACACCATATCACAAAAATCTTAACCTGTAACACGTAAAAAAATGGACAGTTTGCGAAAGTCTAAAATTATACTCTTTACAATCATCGGTTAAAAAGCAGTATCGAAAAACGGTTTGTTTAAGTCTCGATACGCCCGAGAGATTGTAAGCACTATTTAGCAAATCGCATAAAGGTGCCTACACGCAAACAAAACGAGCGGTGAGCATATCCCATCTAAATGGTATGCTACATCTTCTGTTCAAAGCTCAATCTCCAAGCCAAAGTTGTATTCCGACCTGTTCCCGGGCAAGTGCAGCCGCTTGTTGCTGAGCAATGATTTGCATCATTTGCTGTTGTTCCTTCATCTGTTCGAGTTTCTTCTCTCGTTCGAGGCGTTGGATCTCGGCGAGCGTGAGCCCGTCCTTGCTGGTTGCTTGCATGTTCTGGTTGGCGACCGTGGACCACGGCGCCTTCTTCACAACTGATTCAGAAGCCTGGCGCTGCTGCTGCTGAACTTGCAACTCCTGTAATAGACATGACATTAGTTGCTGCAATACAAAAGAGTAATAAACAAACGGAGTGTTAGCACGCAGTCTTGTTTTGTTTGCGACAGCGGTAATAAAGTGCTACACGCACACAGACTAGTTGCCGTCGAGAGCACCCTGTCCTTTGGCATTTGCCACACCATTTGTTAATTACTCCATGAGAAATTGAGTGAGATGATGGAGTAATGAAATGTATTAAAATATTACATTTATATTATTATGTACGAAGCATAAGAGGAAAAATGTGTTTCCAATGTTTCTTCCCTTTTTTAACCGACTTCAAAAACAGGAGATGGTTCTCAATTTAACTGTTTTTTTTTTCTTTGTATGTTTGTTCAGTGATATTTTTAATCGATTTGGATGACTATTTTTTGTTTGTGAGAGTTTCTTTCCGTACTGGTCCCATTTCAATTTGGTGAAGATCTGATGAAGAGCTTCGGAGATAGGCAACGGAACTCTACAATACATACTAGCAAACCTTCCAGGACTGCTGAAATCACATGTCTATTATGTTTACACCAGTTTATAACATAACATTACGCCGGTAAGCTGTGTAGGGGTTCGCAGATGTGTACAAGTCAATCATGTTTCTGGAGTTATTATTCGGGCATAAAGTTGTTGTCTATGAACCGGTCTGGACGATTCTTTTTGCGTCGTGTTTAGTTATACAACAAATATCAGCTGTTTCATACAAAATGCAATATTTAGCTAATGGAAATGTATGAAACCGCTGATATTTTTTTCGAGTTGTCAGGGTTGGCCTCAAAGTAAAAGTTGTTTAATAATGTGTACTTTCACTGCCTAAGAGGTTGTTGGAGTTTTACAAATAACCCTGTATAATTATGCTGAATTTCACAGGTGAAGTAGTGACCTCCTCGACTTAAAATCAATAAAATCTAGTTAAGTGAGATATTGTTAGGTATATGTCAATTCCAAAGCAAAGTGCAACAATGAGCTGGTCTGAACTTGGACTACGAAGGCACACAAAGCGCAACCACACATCATGGTAATAATGTCAATTGGTTTTGCAGTATCACCAATAAAAAGTGCAAAACAAAAACTTTTTAACAAAAAATTACCAACTAATTGACATCCAACGCAACAAAGTTAAAATAACTTTTTTCGGAAGTCGGTGAAAATATCGACTTCCGAATTTGATTTCAAACAACACCAATGTGAATGATCATGTCAATGATTTTAATTTCATAAAAGATAGCTATAAATTAATCAACACACTGTACACACCTGTTGTTTCTTAGCGGTCTCCACCTGCTTTTTCTTCTTCTCTTCGTCGGTCGCTAGTTTTTCTTCTTCCTTCCTGTTAATATTATCAACTCTATCAAACAAACTACTCATTATCTTAAGTTACGGTATCACACACTAACTTAAAATAAACGAGTATTATAATTTAACTAAAATGAAGTTAAAATACGTACCTTATGGCAGCGTCATGTCAGTGCTTTAATTAATTTCAATTGCTAAGTTAAGGGACCGTCTGTACGAGCGAGAGAATCGTGGCGAGTTGACGTTTTTTAGTTGTGTGAAGACACGTTCATAGAGTTGCTATAGAAATACGTGGCACAGACTATAGTATCACCGCGATTCTATCGCTCGTGGAGACAGTCCCTTACACTTGCACAAAAGAAGTGTTAATGCATTTTCATGAGCAAACACGCTTCTCCGTTCGCCTGGCAATACGTAGCGCGCTACTGAAAATTCTCGAGCATTGAAGCTCAGTTCGCCCTTGCGAAAATAAACTTTATGTCAGAACATAAAGATTACTGACTCGACGAGAACCTGAAAAGTTTAGATCTTCGTAGGGAACGTTCTGATAGTATCGGACCAGAAACAAAAATCGCCTAATAAGTAAAGAGAGACCCAAGCTCTCTTATACTTATAACTCCACCAGTCATCTGTATTGCTATAGTTCTGTTTCTACATGGCTTGCCTACGACTGCTTGGAGGCGTGCGGTGGCTGAGGGGTGCGCGGGCTACGGCATCAGCATCGGGCATCGGCGGAGGCTGGTGCTCGGTGGCCGCGCCTTGCGTCCCTCGGCCCCGTGCCTCCAACCAGTCGTAGGATGCCATGCATAGATAGCTGTGACCGGATATTTAAAAACAAATTCGGTCTAGTGAGTCATATTAGAGCACGCGCTAGGAAGTAGTGCCATGGGGTCGCCGCTGTCGAAATCGGCTAGGAGAACTATATATATTGGACCAGAGTCCATGTTAGAGAGTCTGTGTCTGACCTCTTACGCTCGGCCTCGTCGGCGACGCGCGCTTCCTCCGCCTTCTTCTTGTTATCCTTGCTCGTGCTTTTTTCAGGACCCTTCACGATCGTGAAGCCTTCCTTGATCCACTCCTACACACGTACCAAATAAAAATAATAAACAAAACATAGGAAAGAAAACACATAAGGCTCATTTGCTGTTACTATAAGATTGGCTACACATTAAAAAAACAAAGCGGCCGGCGATGGGCTTTGTTTAGGGTAGCAATCAAATTGTGCTATTTTTAAATAAAAATTAGCGTTATAGCAAAAATAATATTGGCTTCACTTTAAAAACGTAAACTAGCTCATTTAAAAATAAATAGAAAGGTTCTAGCTGTTTAGGAATCGTAGCATTTGGAAGATTGAAGCGATCTATTATTTTAACCTTGCTTATAATATTTTTTTATTTTTTGCTGAAGCAATGAACATAAAGTTAAAACTCCTTACCTTTTTTTCTTTCTCAATGTCCTTCTTATTCGACTTGTCTTCTTTCTTGGTCTTGGATGGCGATGTTTCCTGTGATCTTTTCTGTTAAAATATTTGGTGTTAATCACTAACAAATTAATCATGGCGCACTGCCTTGATTTTTAATTGTTGTTATATTCGGTGTACGATTCATCACTATTATTTAACTCGATGGAGTAAAAGGCAGCTATAACGCTGCAATCAATGTACAAAAATCTACCCTGACTTTAAAGAATGCATAATTAAAAAAAAAAATAGCATTGACATAGTATCGTCAATAGCGAGTATAATTGATTTTATTTGACCAAATTAAGAATGGTTGCAAAAATTCAGGCGAGTCTTACAAGAAATCTTCAATCGACAAAATTCTTGAAAGAGTCCTTTAATATCCAAGACGTCCTTTGTTTGTACAAATGACTCCGCAACTAAATTGGCTGCATATTGTAAGCTTGTTGACGATCGTTTGCTGACCCCAGGCGGAGTTCAATTTGTTCAACAGACCCATCGCGAACGAACGTTGCTAATGAATCAACTCCCCCATGATAAATGTCACAATGCAATAATTATTGAGTGGTAAGCATAACAAAAGTTTATTTATGATATCAACTACCTACGGCTACTAGTAAAACAGTATTACGTTTAATTGAATGCAAAGCAATCCGTGAAAACAGATTAACGACTAATTCAATATTTCTAATCTTTAATATTATATAAAGTCGAGTTAGTTGCTGCACTTATAACTCAATAGCAGCGGTTTGTTAGTTTTTTCTCTGCCCGAATAACTATTAAAACGTGGGAAAATTCACGAAAAAAAAACAATTTTTCCATACTAGTTTGTATGCAACGGCATCTCTGAGGCACGACAGAAACAAAACACGGGAAAAATGAATTCTGAGGCGGAACGAAGTTCGGCGGGGCCGGCAGTAACTCAATAAATGCCTAAGCGTGTCTACAACGTGACGTTCATTAACTAAAAACTGTTCAGTACAATATTGCGTCGCGCAACAGCAATGAAGTAAGGAGGCTTGAAAATTTCTATGTAGGTATTGTTTTAATAAATGCATTCTTTAAAATTTGGATGTCTTTGCACACATTTTAGTAGCGTAGCCTATTGCCTTCGCTTTAAAGGAAAACCCTTGATTGGATTGAATACTTCTTTTTGAATGTTCAATCTCCTCTCATCACTATGTCATAATTATGCGTGTCTATTCAACTCTTTAGGAAAAGACATACGTATCTCAAAACGTAAAATCTTACCTCAGCCTTGACTTCTTCTTCCTTCACCTTGCCCTCGGCTACATCTTCCTTCTTTTCCTCCTTTGTCTTCTTGCTCTTGTTCTTGGTGTTATTATTCTCCTTGTTTTTCGTGGTCTTGTCGGATTCCTTAGCTTGCTTTGGAGTCTTCGAATCCACAACGGCTTTGGTCTGAGATGACGACTTAGTGACACTCGTCTCGCTGGAGCTTTGTTCAAGCTTGTTAGGCTTCTGCGTCACTAGCTGTAATAATTGATTTGGTGTTATTATTGTCATTAATCAAGGAAGGTAGGTCTAAGACCTTGTGTGTTTGATGCCTGTTAGGACTTTGTTTATCGTAAGTAACTAGTTTGTCACCTGAGGTTCGATGTTGTCGAACTCCTGCACGGAGGCGCTGGACACGCTGGGCACACTTGGCACGTTGGCGAGGCCGGTCAGCGTCTCCGTCTGGATCAGTTTGTGCAGCTCCTCCATGTTGGGAGTGGCGCTCACGTTCGGCACGTAGCAGTCGTCCGGCTTGGGAGTGGATGCAGTCGGACCCTGCAGCTCCGACATGAACTGCTGCGATGGCTGCCCAATGTTTTGATTAGCGCGCAGCTGGGCCAGAATCTGTTCCTCTGTCTTCATCTCCTTAGTAATATCTTCCGGTAGCAGAGAACTTGTATTGATGGTAGTAGGCTGAAATTGATTGGCAATACTCTTACATAAAAGTTCGAATGTGAGAGACGGGTCGAAGTCTACTTCGAAAGCACAAAGTGAGCCTTTTGTATTATTCAGGCGACTGCACAGTAAGCTTTTCATTGATCGTGATGAAATGCGTGCTACAGTGAAGAATTCCTAAGGTGGGATCTTGAATTATTGTGTGTTTCTGAGAATTAAAATTATATGTATCCAAAAATATATATGACTATGACTAAAGTAAGATACCAAGCGTACCAACATCCCCTATTATATTAGTACTAATACCAGCCAACAGAGTAGTAAATGAAGAGTGTTCATAAAATTTAAACTTTCTCAAGTCACGTGCGTGTGGTTTACAAGAGAGTGTGGTAGCGCCTGGCGCATAGTGGTGGTAGTGCACGGCCGCCAGCTGCGCTAAATTATGTACGTCGCCCCGGCAATTGACGTCGCCTGACCTTTATCGATGGCAAATAAAAACTTCACTTTTATACTACTTTGTTTTCCGTATTGAACCATTACCAGTGATGTTAGTATATTGAGTTCAAAACAATCTAAGCTGTTAGCGGAGATACGTATACGGCAGATTTAGTTCACAATGGATATTCATCGGTACACAGTGCAAGCGTGAGCCTGAAATCTTTAAACATTTGGAACTATAGATTTACAATTGGATGCATGGTAATGTGTACAAGTTAGTGACTAGTTGTATGTGTATTTTGAGTAGTTATTAAAACTTCAGTTTCCCCAATTCTGACATCACGATATTGTTAATATTATTTGCTTATAAATATTTACTCACAGCAATATAGTGGCCAACACTCGTACTGCTTAAATCAAAATGGTTAAAAAGCTGAGACTGTTTTTTTTTTAGTTTCCATTCATTTATTGTTTTAGTTACCTGCCGTCTATTGCGAACATCGAGTTTCAAAATGTTAGAATGATAGACTGTCTCTTATCATTCTTACCTGTTGCTCAACAAAGCTGAACTTTTGGAAAACTCCATGTGCCTTATTGAACGCAGGGCTCGGACATATTATTATTACTTGAGGTTTTTATAATAATCATTACAAAGGTGGCATTTTTCATTTCTATCCGATCTTTAATACAAGGAATCGCTAGACAATAGTCAAAATTAATTACCAAACTTAGTAAAACAGTAAGTAGTTTATAGAATATTGTTCATACATATTTTAAATTTTATAGGTCTTTTTCGAAATGAAAAATAATAATAATAATTCCTTCATAAGACAACAGTGGAACACAAACGTTGGAACGTTTGCATAAAAATATAATCTAAATTAATTTCCACCAAGTTTTGTTTCTAAAATATAAATTAAAATTATATTTTTTCGATTTTGCGTTCACTTGGATTCGGTAGCCATTGTAAGAAGATTCAAAAGGCACACTATACATGGTGTGACATGTTGGTCACACCATGAATAGTGTGCCTTATAATAAAATAATAATATATACAATATAATATAATATATTTATTTCACTATGGAAGAAGTAATGCATTGTGCATCGCGAGGTGAGTTATTTTTATCTCGATGCACACTAACTCATAACTGGCATCCTGTAAAGTATTGTGCTCTAAAGCCGGTTATTATTCAATCAGTTTCTTCGATTGAAAGAACGTCCTCAAGTGTTGCGGACTAGCTAGATCGCAGCTATTATTCCATTGCCCTGCAATGCCCTGCATTGGACTGACCCTCCTGCAGTTTTTTTTTTCAGGTTCTACCGTAATTTAGTTTGCTTTGATTTAACTTACACGCCTGCAATCTAAGGAATTATTATATCAATAACTAGCTGACTCGCCAAACGTAGTTTTGTCATGTTAAAAAAAGTCTACGTCCTATTCTCAGACCTACCAAATATACACTGAAAATTTCATAAAAATAGTCCAGCCGTTTGGGAGGAGTTCGATAGCAAACGATTTTTATATATTAGATGAGTATGGCGTACATCATCACTCTATCTTTCAAAATAGACTACCAAGTACCTTCATTTTCATAAATATGTAAACAGGATTTGCTATTCATATAGCAAGTTAACACCTCGTAAATTTGTTGAATTACTCAAAAAGACAAAATTACGAAGCCTCGAAACCCTTCTTCTCAAATAATACCCGACAATACGACACCGTATCGGTATAATACTTTTCATATAGTTTACGGCAGTAGTCGCATGCCATCGTCAATTATTTATGAGTTTTAGTAGTCGCTAGTCGCTTCAGTTTCATTTTTACATTAAAGATGCTTAGATCGATACACCATAAGCCAAGGCAAATTATTAATTATAACCTCTCGTCCCGATTCAGAGTTTTTTTTTTTTATGGCTAAATGGGACGTTTAGACTAAAAATGTCATGTGACATAATCTATAAACGTAGGTATTATCAAGCGACGCGATTTTGTCAGAAACAAAGATAGAAAGCGCATGAAACCTGTTTATAAGTCTCTTTATTTTTGAAATTAGTTTTAAAAATTGTTTAAAATCATAAATAGGGAAATTACTGTTTCATTACGGAAAATGTGTGTATAAAATAAACATTCATAGGTATGTAGGCGCATACCTATGATTTGACATAATATTCTTTTGAATATTTTTAAGAAAACACACAATTTCTGTAATTATACCAGGAAACATCTCCCATAAATGCAAAAGCGGTCTATGTAGATTAGCTTTTAATTTCAAAAAAACAGTATGTACCTTTCTTTACAGTAGGGTAGTAAATAAATAACATTAACATAGTTGCGGAAAGCTACAATACAAGATTTTACAAGACCATTTCATATCGTCCGCACTGGAACAAAAAATAGAATAAACTCAACTAACAAACTTAATAAACATTATATTTGGTAACTAGGATATACCTAATATATATAAAATTAGTGCTGAACATTGCTGCCTCAATGCACCCATCATCTTTAACACGCATATCTTAACATTTCTTAAATCACTTATCAGTCTTTCTAGTAAACAGCCAGTGTAGATAAATTCGTACACAAACTTAATTATAGATTTACAGATTAAATCTAGTTTTTTTATATAATATTGTGCCCGAACAAATATCAATTCTGCGGCCTAAATGAAAACACAACAGCATATACGATAGTAGGAATTATTTATGACACTGTACTCTTTGTCAATCTAAAAAGTCGAATTAGACAAGCAGGGTGCAACATTGCTTTACTAAAGTCTGTTTTTTAATCTCAGAGACTAAATTGAAAAGGGAAAATGGCAAACTGACATAGATTTCAATGGCATTTAAGGCAGTTTTGACATTTGAAGTTGTCAATTTAGTCTCCGAGATTAAAAAACAGACGATAGTAAGTATGCAAGAGACATGAAGTGTGTGTTCCGAAATATAAAACAGTATACTGGCCAATGCTCATGACGTCATGAATCCGATGCCATATTGTACTGGTGTGCCACCAGTGTACTGGTGAGACAAATGTAAATGTGACGTATTAGTAGTATTTAAACGTCAAATGGGCGTGTGTGTGGGAGGGGGGGGACTTAGAGGATTTTTTTTTAATTTATGACGTCAATGTACTGGCCAGTATACTTTGGAACGAATCAACAGTATGGCGTGATGGCGTCGATTCATGACGTCAAGAGCACTGGCCAGCTAATCTATTCTGTAAAAACCATTTCGATATCGAGCTTCACCTGAGTGACAAATCTCACAAAGTGAGCTTTATTGGACACAACATAAAGGTCTTACTCTGACTTTGACGTAATTTGATACTCACCTCGGATTCCGCAGTCGAGACACGAAAATGTAGTTACAGAATAGGGGTACAGTTATACTGTTTTATATTTCGGAACACACGAAATAAATCTTTTACGGGCTTAGTGGTAAAGCGATGGTCTATCACTTTCTACTCAGGTGTCAAATCAGACTTCTTTGATTGTCAAGAATATAAGATCGAATTCCAAAACGCAAACGTTTTACAAATAAAAATACGTACGTACCGAGTACCTTACTGAAACTGTAACAATTTTCATACTACTGTACACACGAGAGTGTAATATAAACTTAGAATAATCCAAAAATATTATTTGGAATGGATTTTTTACATTCGGCCTCTAAAAATAATAAAAAGGGTAATTGTCTATTTCCAGTATTGTGAAAGAACAGGCCAATCTATGTATGGAAGTTGGACCAAGTGCTGCCCATAGTGATAACATAGTTAATTTAGCTCCTCAGGCCCACATTTATCTCTTAAAATGCTATCCCAGGAGTCAAGAATGTAGAGTACTTTTATTGTGATAATTGTAAAAATTATATTATTTACCAGGTATCTAGAATGAGGAGCCAGACTAAGAGATACAATCAAAACCAAAAGAGAGCCAATCTGACGAGAGAAGTCTTGTTTTTGGGCTCTGGTTTTATTGACTCTCACCTTGCTCTTGCTTTTATTGGCCGGTATGAGTGGCGATTCGCTAGAACAAACGTGACCAGGAGGAGGTCCTAGAATTCGGTAGCACGTAGCGGTTTCAATTCTATCCTCAGGCCGCCCAATTAAGGCAAGAAATAGGTGGAAGCTCCGTTCTTCGTTATTTTAACTCTAACCATGCATACATTGTCTGTTGAGGCTAGAAAACTGGAGCAGGACTTCTCCCAGGATATCGGATCTGTGGGGTCGCTTCTGCTGCTACAGTTCGTCATTAAACTGCTTTGCGGATTGTATCTCTCTTAGTCAGGCTCTTCACGAAAAATCAAAGTAAGTTCTACCTACTTAGACTTAAGGTTCACTTGGGCGCATTTTTTAGCCCAGCATGCACCGGGATAACGTAATGGGATCTATAAGATGCGATTTTATTTATTTGGAGACTAAAAAAATATATGATAAAACAATTAAGTAACAACATTTTTTTTTTATTATTTAGTCTTCCTGGGGCCGATTTTTTTAACTACATATTTCTTTACAGTTTGTGATCGTAGCGATAAGCTACGATCTCAATAGAGGTGATTTCACTCCTGGGCAGTACTTCGTCCAGATAGGTACTGGCAATGTCCTTTAACTCTGCCAGAATGAGATAAGGTGTTTTCAACTCAAGTTCTTAATTTTATTTTCGATACCATTCAACAGTGTATATTACTAAGAAATGCAATGTTTGTTTTAAAGCTCGAACTGTCTTTAAGTTTGTTTGTCGAAAGCTAAATAAATATGTTTATTATTAAAATAGTCAATTACCCTATGTTCTCATCAATGATTCTACATGAACTATTGGTCAGAATATGTATTATGATATACAACAGGGCTTTTAGGAATGTCAGTTAGGAAACGTATACTATAAAAAAAAAATAGACGTCATGGGCTCTATTTAGGAATTAAATAAATCTATTATTTTTTACCCGACTGCAAAGAAGAATTATTTATTTTCTCTTAGCAATTTTATTTATCGACATATGATTTGATTCGAGATGTTGTTTATTGGTTAAAAAATTAAAGGCGAGTGCTGGAAAAACGGCTGCCTGCTGATACGATTTTGAGCGACCGGCCGGAAAAGATAGGTACAAGGACGGCTGGAGCTATAGGACACATTTTAACCCAGCTGTGGGACGATAAAGTTGATAGAGAGGTTAAAATTTTAATGATTGCTTTCTAAATGCTTTTCAAGCAGTAGTAGTTAAAAATTCTGAGATTTAACTAAAATCATATCTCTGTGTTGCTTATAACCAACAAGTCTTCGAAATTGGGTTTAAATCTAGCTCATATCTCTTTTTATTTCATAGTATCTAAAGTAACAAAGTGAAATTCATTTATTTTTCACACTAATGAAAAACATAGTAGAGACATTATTAAAATAAATGGAGTAGACTAGAGCCTAAACTAGGGCAGTCCTGTATTTCAAGACTCCAAAAGTATATGTTATCCCACTGAACTTTTATCCTAAAAAGTAGCCTGTACATTTTGTAATGTTTGTATATAAATATTATATATGTAGATAAAATATATAATTTATTTTTGCTTACAATGAAAGCACATAAATATTAATTAATATCGTAATATTAATAAAGGTCTATAATCTGACCTCTAGCATTATAAATCAGATAAAATAAAATGTAAATCAATCTATACGGATTCACTTCGGTGTTATTTTATTATTATATTCTGAACTATCCCAATTACTGTAGAAAAGACGGGCTCTCAAGGCAATTAAATTTTAATAAAAACAATTTAATACTAAGGCAATAAATAAAACGTGAAACAACCGATTGAATGCAACAATTTTTCACTAAAACCATAAATTGTATCGTATACAAATTCTACACAAAATTGAGATTTTAATCATATCACCTTAATATGAAAAACTAATAAATGACATTCATATCGTAATCAGTACTTTGATACTACCCTGCCTTATCTTCCAACAGCCCTATCATAGACAAAGCTCGCCTCAATCTAAATCTATAGAAAAATATCAAAATCAAATCTACATAAAAACGATAAGAATACTAAATTACCTAATCTTTAATATGGTGTCGTTTGAATTGACGGAACAAGTACTAGTTAATACATTTAGCTATTAATAACACAAACTGTTTGGATTAACATCTATGTTTTGTATAAGTTGTAGGTTCGTAAACCTAGACAATCAGACCTCAAATGAAATTCTAAATACTTGTTAATTCACGCTGCATTGTGAGTAGAGCTCGTATCGACTCTTTAGACTCGATTAAACTGTGTTTAACAAAGCGATTGCAGTAACCTAACAAGTTGACAAAAAACTAGAAGATTTCAAAAAATCTCATTTAAACATTACAACTTCATTTTTTCCTAACACCAAAAATCGTAGAAGTATATGTGTAGTAAGAGAACAATTAACGTTTTTAGGGTTCTGTAACCAAAGGCCAACGAAACCCTATATCTAAACTTCTGCTGTCCGTCCGTCCTTCTGTCCGTCCGTCTGTCAGCGGGCCATGAACCGCCATTGTCATGTTTTATTCCATTAAATGTTGTTATTGAATTAATTCTGTATTGAAGTTGCGATCTGCGCTTACTTTCTTTGATACAGGCGAAATTTTTAAACGAAATCCTCGACTAACTAAATTTGCACTGACCAAGCAAATACCTACCAAATTGTCGTGCTTAGCCGTAAAATGTCTCTTTCTAACAATGTCGCTTTTGCAGAATGACTCTTTCTCAAAAAGTCACTTTCTCACAATGCCTCTTTCGCAGAATGTCTCTTTCGCAAAATGTCGAGTTAGCAACTTAGAATAACATTTAGCCAGTTTAAGAAAAAAGGTTGATTTTTTTCCAATTTGTAATTAAATGTTTTCAAGTTTTAAAATTTATTAATTACGACAATTTATAGACTGGACTGTAACGCTTCATTGTCATTAGACAAAACGGAAAAAGTAATCAGATGGATACTTCTACATACTTACATACTTACATAGGGCTTGTGCCCTGTGGCCTTAGTGCGAGTTTTTTAACGTTCTCGATCGCGTAAGCTTAAACGTCAATTTGCATTGAAACTGAATAAGCGCCGTCTAGTGCCACTCACGGAACCTTTTTTTTCTATACAATTTGACATAAGCGAACGTTTACGTCAACGCGATCGAGTGCGTTAAAAACTTACACTAAGCCCTCTGAGCTATGTATAGCAAACAGCCAACGATCTGTCGATAAGGAAAATCAGTCGATCTTTTGAGAAAGAGTCTGCGAAAACGACATTCTGCGAGAGCGACATTATGAAAAAGATACATTTTGCGCCCAGTAAACATTTTCGACTAACCCAAAAATACACACTTTCATCCTCCGTATTATACGAATTTCGTCATAATATAAGCCGTTATTTTGCTGTTTATAATAATAAAAACAGAGCAACAGGTGTACACTAATCCATTTTGACACAGACGTCTACACAATACATAGTCGTTCATTTTCCTTTAGTCTTACAACAGATTTTTCTTTCTTACTATTACATAGGTAGTGAATCTATGAGATAATTAATAATAAATGTTTAAACCATCAACAAATTAATTACAATATTTTATAGTCATATAAAGTTGCTACACTATTTCATGTATCTGTTATTCTAGAGTTGGTGAAACTTCACAGACCCGATGGATGATTCGATATCAAGTAAAGAATTTAATAAAAACAATTAAAAGTATAATCCACCCTCGATACTTTCACAAAACTACCAAAAAAAGGTAGAAAGAAGGGTATTGATTTTTTTTGAGATAATCATAAAAAAGTTCATTTAACGACGACCTTTAATAAGCGAGTGTAGTGTGAATAATCACTATGTGAAAGTTCGTTTACTTACTAGCTACTAATACAGCGAGTTTTGACATAAAACACACTTTGCAATAGTTTTCTTTTCTACTAACGGTGATATATATTTTTGTTCAGATCACGGGGTCTAAAAAGGCCACTTTAGCAGAATCAGAAAGCACATCACGCTACCTGTCACTGTCAAATTTTCCCAATCAACCTTGAACCTAATGCGTAAGGTATATAAAGATGAAAATTAAATTTGACAGATTTTTGTGTGGTTAACATTATGATTCTAAAATGATTCTGCTAAAGTGGCCTTTTTAGACCCGCAGTACTGCCAAATGACTACTCGAAATTTTGAAGTTATAAATAATGCTTGTCCACTTACTAAGGAAGTAATATAATTGAAAAATACTATCATTTCCATTTCAAAAGAAGTTGTAACTAAAGAAATATAGGTTACTAAATGTCAAAAGTTTACACAGCGTCATCTCTCTTTAGTTTCGCGAAAGCATTTTGTTTTACAAAAGAAGCACGTCGCTCTGGTAGTGACGGCCACTGATATTAGCACTGGGATGCGTGTGCGGTCGCCGCTCGACCGCAACGACTGGCGGCAATGGCGTTCCCTACGGAAGCGTTCTCTTAGTGACATAGGAAACCAGTTGCGCTGCGGTTTATGCTCTGCTATCACATGGAACTAAGTATTTATTGACTCTATTAAAGCACTCAAAAACTAAACTAGGACTCTTACCAAACCAAAAACCTAGTTGCAAATTCTTTCAGATGACTGTTTGTAATTTTATTACTCGTTTTTCTTATAACAAGATATCGATACCTTTCCTTATGGTTTGTGAAGTTTCGCCTTTTAATTTATATTTTTCTTACAATACGTAGGTAAGTTACTAATACGAAGAAGTCAGAAAAAAACAAATGTCAAAACTGTATGAATGAATAGGTACTACATTGATACAACATTTAAGTTTAACAAACAATTAACACTTGAACAGTATTTTAATTAATATTGAGTAATCTAGAATTATGCAGTACATATATATACCTTTGCACATTACCTTTTTGCAAAAACTTTACTTTTAATAAAGAGCTTTACCCGCTCCCCTACGTACGTACTCACAATAATTCTTCAATGTCTTCTTTAATCATCAATCAATTTTAATAAGTATTCCTCGTTGAATATTGTAGCCTGAAACCACAGCGCTCACTTAACGAGTTACTTATTGGAAAATAATAAATACTAAGTGGAATCATGAACGACCAATTGTTTAAATTTAACTTTCGAAAACTGCTTTTTTTGGTATTAACGCTTAATTTTAAACGATCTTACTTATTGCTGTAACTTTGGTGTAAGATATCGTTCCTAATTTTTCTCATCATTACATTTTCCCGCATTACTTAAGATTACCTCAATTAATTTTCAAGCATGTATTTTGAATTATTTCACATAGAAATCATTAGTGGATCGCGCCGTAGTAATTAATGTTTCCCAGGATCTAGTTCACGGAAAAGTGAATTTCCTTTAGTGGATTTTATTTTTGGTCTGTATACTTTTAGCCTCCGAGATACCTCAGAGATATTTAGTCTACGTAACATCATGTGACATCAAGAATGGCTCAGTACGACTTTATAGGATACACTACTTATTTCCTGTTTATATTTACATTATTTTTACAATGATAAAGAAATTATCTACCATCAATCTATACAAATAAATAACATTAAGTGTCTATTGATAATGTAACTTTTTTTAAGTATGTCTCTGTTTAATCCAGCTTATATCTCAAACAGCTGGACCGTTTTTTGAACTGGCAGGTAACTGATGCTATAAGGAATAACATAGGCTATTTTTTTTTTTATAATCAGTGTTCCACGCCAAAGAATTAAAACCCAGGCATTTCAACGATCAGTTTTACTTGCAAATGTTTGCATTCGTGAGAAATACCATAGGTTCAACACTTTTCACGCGGTCTGAAACAAATATTTCATCCTTTTTTTTTTTTTTTTTTTGTTGTTTTTTGCTTGTAATTACTTATTTTCTACAGCTTGAGTTTGCTACTCTTGAAAACCAGGAGTAAAGTGTTAATAATATGTTTCTAATCTATCTTGGCATGTGACCACTTTAAATATTTCATAGCAATGAAAACTTATTGTAAATTAATTATCGCATAATATTCAGTTAGAAATCTTAATCAGAGTACAAGGTATTTCGGACAGCATGCCTGTCGCTTAAATTGCTGAAGGACTCAGTCGGTGGAGACATCGGGATGTAAAACTGAAACAAGCCACCCTAAGACTTTACTTTTCGTGGCATTTACGCGGTATAAAGTCAAAGTCAAATTATGTGCGAACAAGATATACAGGCCGTATTTTTAACCCAAACAATCTAGGTTAGGTCAATCTATACTCATCTTTAAGATGATTTAAATTAATTAGATTGGCTAAATAGACCCTGACAGAGAGATTCAATTATGTCAGTCAAAACTCTTTAAGAGCGTGTCTTCGCAACATTTCATAGAAATTAGTTCTAAATCTTGGAAATGAATGAACCGATTTTGATGAAATTTGGTACGCATACGCAAGATACAGAAGCCAATTGTTTGAGATTTTTTCGAAAACGAGTTTCGAGAGCAATTTTATGTTGTCTACAGAAAACGAAAACTTTTTTAATAATATCTTAATCAGTAATTCAGCATGCATTTTAAGTTTCATTAAAATTGATTTATTAATTTCCAAAAATAAGGATATGCCAGTTTTTAAGAAAAGCTGCAAGTAAACGCTTTTTAAGGCCGTTCAGGTTTTCAAAAGTTCACACCTTCAACAATGTGATAAAAAGCCTAAGCCTCCTAAAAATCTTTTGAATGTCAACAACCGATCGAATTTATCAGTCAGGTTCAAAACTAGTTTGTTTTTACTTATTTCTGTTCAACGTGGAAAAATATTCCATATTTTTCCGTTGCTTCCAAAATACATCCTGTATATTTAGTTTGTGGCGCATAGTTCTAACTAGACTACATAAACAGACACAATGTGTTGTGCAACCTCCATATTTATCTCTCATGATATTTTACAGTAATGGATGTCAATTGGCACATTGGTCAAGAGTGGCCGTCTTATGAATGATTTATATTGGTGTTTTATAAGCATCATGTGGATATTTTTCTACCTTTATTATTATTAAACACTATTCCTTTTTAGTCTACCAGGCTGTTTATTGCCTATAAATGAAAATAAATGAAAGAAAATGTTCAAGGAAGTCGATCGAGTTCAGAAAATGATAACTTAGAGCGTAAATAACTAGAACAAAAGAACAATTGGGCTAACCCCAACTTATCTGGTTACTAACAATGCACAGATATCTCGAAAGGGGGAAAAAGCAGAGCATAATAATCTTGACACGAGCACTGAAATAATAACGCTCACAGACACACATTGAGACCCGTCTGATTTAAAATTGAGCCAATATTAATAATTAACAGATAGGTTACAAAATAAATTGGCTTGACATGCGCACAACTTTGTCGCTAAGAAACACTTCATTTGTCCAAATCGATCCGATACTTTTTAAGACGTTACGCTAACTATTTTTATTTTTGTCACAAATAACCTACAATAAAACAACAAAACGGTTGCGGTTTATCTGTCACAGCCAAATCGTACAACACGCCGTTATACATAAAGGCGCACCGAATTGGACAACGGCGCTGTAATGTCATGCGGCTACCTCACATTCAACCGGATTTGAATTCGGCTGGCATTTAATTAAACAGTTAGGCAAATGACTTGGTTTAATATCGTTTAATGCCTTGCCTATTCAAGTAGCGGAACATAGGGCATATGGATCTTAGAGCACTCGGATAGGTTAGGTTCGAATGGTAGCTACAGTGAGTGAGCGAAGCAAGCGAGCTTAACTCCCGTTATGCCATTCATTTTATTGATTGTTGTTTGAATTTAGAATTCCAATAATTAAATATTTCATATATTTTCGTGACACAGTTACCGTATTCTAAAAACGGTCTCAGCATCTGCCAGCATGGTCATTTAATGTAGTATTAGACGTATTAGCTGTTATACAATATGGCGACAAATTTTCCAGCCATACTGTAAACAAAAAAAGCCAAACGTACGCCGCTTTGTAGAACGTATGGGGCCACCACAATCCAGCTGAACGTGAGGTAGCCCCGCATTACATTACAGCGGCGTTTTTCAAGCCGGCGCGCGGCGCGCCTTTATGTAATACGGCGTCTTATATGATATGGCTGCGACATTACTACGAATGTGCTACATAAAATGTTATGAAATATATGAGACATTTATGCTAAAAGAATACCCTTCTAAATTAAAGGGACTACGGCCACAAATGACTTCTAAATATTCAATGTCCTGAATTGGATACCTTTTTGAAAACAATAAAAGTAGCAACATTAAAGATTTGCATTACGAACAAGTGCCAGGCTAACAAAAAGGACAGCACATAAACATTTCGACTCTACGTACCATAAATCAATCATCTTCAAGATAACCCTCGACATGTCTGGTAGGGTCTGTCAGACCCGCCCTGTTGCTTAAGCCGTTGTATTAGAATCAGAATTATTTATTTGTAAGAATGTAGTTTTATATGGTATGGTGTTAATCTTTGTTTCAAGTCCAAACATTCGTCAACAACTTATGGTATACAAATATTCGTTATGATTTTATTTAAATATGATTTTTCTGCGCCACAGCTCTCAGTAACTAGGCACTATCTACCAAACGAAACCTCATGGCCACTTCTTTAATCTGGAGTCAGCTAGGATGGTGAAGAAATACAAAAATCCTCGACTGCGGTGTCTAATTCAAAGGTATACCTTACACGTCTGACTACCTACACCCGTTGATGGGATTGACAAGAACTGATTATTTTATTAGTATTTACAGTTTTTTTCTTGTGTTTTCTATTTCCTGAAGTTTACTTGACATAATTTTTGTTTTCACCTAAGTATAAAGCTTGCTGTTTGCTAAAAACATAACCCCAAATATTTTTTTATTTTTTATTTAGGTAATGTGGTGGATTATTTTTTTTACGCCTACAATTATATTCGTTGCGATGTCCTTGCTATTAGTACCAATTACCACAACTGGTACTAAAAATAATATCATAGAGAAATAATCATAGTCAGTTCGGGTCTGTCGGACCCTACCAGGCATACCGTGTAAAAATGTTTAATCCTCAGCATGCCATAATGCCGAGGATTAAACATTTTTGACACACATGATGTTTTTGCAGAGCGTTCCTTTTCCATGATTACGGTCTCACATTTGTAATTTTGTATAAAATTCAAGTGCTCAGAGTTACTCGTTTCAGTGGTCATGAAATGTGCTTAGTGTAAACTTAGTGCGGAGCTGAAATTGTGCATCGTGGCCAATTTAGAAATTTACAATAAATAAATCTTACGCCAATTTTATTTGTTCCTCATTGCACTTAACTCGCAGAATAATAACGAATTTTAAATAATTCTGATGTACCAATAGATATAAATCGAATTTATTTTATTATAATATAAATAAACAATCATTTGCTTTACAAAAGTAAAATTAAAAAAAAATATGGATCTAGAACAAGTCGAATTTGTAATAATAATTATGATAAAAGCCAAATTTGTTCATTCCTTTGAAACTGCAGTTTTCGATGTCCGTCTCTTTACGTCCAAGTATCTTGCACAGAACGCACTTAATAACAATTTTACGTTCCTGAAGGGAATGTCGGATGTTATAAATATAATCATTTAATTGTAACTGGAACAAAAACGTTTTTGAAACAATTTATTTTGAGAATTCGATTTCATAGAGCAATAGCTTTAATTTTCAGATTTTACAGTATGCATTTATATGTATATGTATTTTACATTGAATTGGAATTAATTATATATAGAGTTAGCAAATCTGTTAACGAGCATTCGCGTCTTTCAAAATCAAAGCATATTTTGCGATTTTCTGTGATTCGTTTGTTTATGGTGCTACTATTGTAATCTGCTTACGAAAAAATTTCACAAAATTAAATTTTTCAGATTGTCAGTTATGGGACATGGTTTTTTTTATAGTTGGTATTATGAGTAATATAGAAAACGACGCCTATTTTGACAGATGGAGTTTGTGTTTATGTGGCCATAAAGAAACCTTTTACCCCTAAAAGAAAACTTTTATCCCTCCATTGATATTTATAAAGAGGCTAACCGTTTTTGCCTAAACCTAAATCAGCATTCGCTGACCTATAAAAGGAATAACTCAGTATCTAACTCTTAGTATTGCAGTGTTTTTACGAAAGCTTTCCACTGTGGTAAGTAAATAAATATTGCAAGTTTTGACCTACGTGCCACGTTCATATACCGTGACCTCGATCAAATAGTCAATAATAGCAATTGATTGCCCACTAGCACTAGCATGTTACGTACCTGTTATGTGGCTGGAAACTCAAAACGCGCGAAGAATATAGCTTATAAAACAACGTTTATAAGTGCGGTGTGGCGAGGGATGTCACTCTTGTTCTTGACATATTATATGAGTAAATGTTTATCAAATGTAAGTGAGATCGAAATCAATCTATTATCACAAAACCTAACTAACCTAACTAGCTACATCAAAGTAATTTTAAAACATAATTAAAATTATTAACAAGTGGTGAATATCTAAAAGTTTTAGGCACAATTTATAATTAGTGTTTCTTTCAGGTCATTCCCATTTGTATTGATTTAAAGCTAATGAACTTATCAAAATGTTATTAACTAATTAATTTCAGTATATATGGGCTCTAAGTCAAACCTGCATTGAACTGCCAAAGAGATACTCTGTGCAGACCGACGCAGCGAACCAAACAACAAAACCAATGTTACTTCTTACTAATTACTAAATTTAAAAAATAAGATAATTAACCTTAACAGAATATCTTAATTAATCTTCTTTACCCAAAGTCTCATTATTAGTAAAAAAATCTTGCATTAAGTTTTGGAAACGCTAAATTTGGAGCTATAAAATGAGCATGTGTTTTAAATAACTTACTACAAACAAAAATTTATAACTTCTCTTCTTGAGAATGACCCTTTTGAATTTAAATATTCACACACAATTGAGGAATTGCCAATAATGATTAGTGAAAAGTTACAAAAGCATAATTAATATTGATTATCAACAAGTTATTAAAATTTATTTTTATTTAAGATTAAGCAATGACATTTTTGCAAACATGGTACGTTAGAGTTTTTGGTAAGGTAAAAGTATTTCAAAGAAGAAAGATGTCTGGTACGTCACTGCTACTTCTTAAACTGCGGCATAACAGACCACTTTGTGTTGTTAATGTGTTTTAATGACACAACAGCTTATTACTGTGACTCTACATACGATGCAAATATTATATAAAAGCGTTTTAAGCATTTTAAGGAATCATGAAAGTGATATCTTCTATGCCTTTAAAACCTTAAAACTGAAGTACTAACTTTACGATAAATTATGTTATGTCAATGATGATTAAATTACGGTTTGTCTATAGTCTATTACTACTTCAACTCTTGATTCGTCGCTTTTTGCCAGGCACACTGCGACATGGTATAATTCAATTTAAATACAATTCATATTAATGATAGACATTACTTGCATTAATCTTATGAGTGGATTCCTCTTACAATAATACTGGGTACATCAGGACCAAATTAAATTCCCTAGCAAAACTCCGCAGTCAGATGTGTCAGATGGTTCTTAAACAAATAAACAACGAACAAGGGGCACAGTCTAAACAAAATTCTCCTACGTCCTAAAGAAAAAACCTATTCCAAAAAAAATCCCAACCTTACAGTCGTCAAACATATAAAAAATTGCTATGAAAATAAAAATATTCAATTAAAAAAGTAAAATAAAAATATGCAAGTAAAAAATATTTCGATGTTTTATGATTTTGAGATGTTTGAAAGGATATTTATGCACACATGGACAGTGGACACTGTCTCGGAATAACTTCAATTTGTTACTGACACTTTATTTCTTACAAACTTTATTTAAGTGTGTAAGATTATACAGGGTTAGAAATACTGATATTAAAAAAAATCACAGAATTCTTCATAAATAATCAGTATTTTTAAGTTTTTTGAATTAAAATTCAAATAAAAAAGAAAGAAGCAAGTGGCAAAATTTTAAATATCTCTGATATCAGGATCCATAACTGCCTCACATAGAAAAACTTTTTCACAGAAAAACTACTGAACGGATGTCGATGAAACTTTCCAGTTATATATCAGAGTACAATATCGACATAATGTAGTATAGCAAAATAAACGACTGCAATTCTTGTTTGACTTCTATTTTTCGCAAACACAAAAAGATAAGCGTTAAAAACCACCGTGTTGTCGTGAATCGACCCATACTTTTAGTTTTTCATCCGCTGCGTTCCGTTTTAACAATATTGAGCTGCGTTCGTACTTTATACTTATTACAAAATTTTTATCCCACATGTATAAGGACGGAAGTACTAATTCCAGGCGGGCGGCAGCTAGCTCTACAGAATAACACCACCACAAACGAATATCATAGTATTTTTATATGTTAGACTGTAAGGATAGGGTTCACATGCCACATTTTTACACATATTTTGACTACTTTCTGAGCTATTTTTCGTCACTGTAGGACTTTTTGAGCTTTCACATTTCTAGTAATTACGAATGCAATAGCAGGTGGTAGGTACAAATTATACTTAAGCAGCTTTAAGAGTACGTAGTTGTGCAAGGAATAATTGGATATTAAGTATAATCACATCAGCGGAGTTTCGATAGGTAATTCATTTTGGTCCGGAAGAATAAAATGAAACAGTAATTAAAATAATAAATATCTCAGTGCTGTATTTCTGACAATATTAATTTATATTATTATCACGAATGCAGATAAAAGAAGACATTTTCTATCACTCCGGTTAAGTTGGAAGGGAAAACCAAGGAGGTGCTTAATGTGCTCAGCTATTGTTGAGACATTGTGACTATTGACTCCGATCGTGCGGATATTGCCATCAATATTTTAGCGAAGTCTGATGTAAAGCATGAGGACTGTCGGAAAAAAATAGTATAATATATAAATCGCTATGCGTAGATAATACAGCCCCGGGAAATTGCTAGGATAACAAAATAACGAGTATAATTAGTTATTATACTCGTTATTTTATCCTTTAAGAAACATTGTAAGGTTTGCTTGACTTTGTTTGTTTGAAGAGTAGAATCGATCATTTCCGAAAAATTACTACGGCGGATTTTGCACGATATTTATTCTCATTGATATTATTCGATACATTTAACCATGGGTTGTAGCTATGAGATCATAGTACAAAAGTTATTATGGGGAGTAATGCTTTGATATTTATGCAATATTGAACGTCATTCATGATTCCTTTACTTGCTGGATGCAACTTGTGTGAACCAAATAGAAACACGACATGACACGAAGATAAAAATGTTAAAATAACAGTAAAAAAAAAAGGTTTAACTCAGCTAAAATAACCGTATCATATCGTATTTCTATTCAAAGTTCTTCAACTACACAGTAGACGTAAAAAAAAGCCCAAGAAATATACATGGAAAAAGTAGAAAGAAAGTGCTTAACTCTAATGAAAAACTTTACTTATGCTTTCGCTGACACTAGGTGACATCTAAGTGATAGTGAACACTGATATTCAATGCACAGATCATATGAGGCAGATTATGTTGGAACACGGAAAACTAATCTTAAAACGGTAGTATATTGTTTTCAAGCAACAGTTTATTTATATTACGTTGATCACAATAAAAAGTAGCGCATATTAAGTAAATCGCCATCCACCATATCTACCTTTTCAAAACTAGTAAAAAGAAAAATAAGCTATCTGGGGACTGTTTCGCGTTAATCATAATGCTGGTGGTAATTTAAAATCACCATTTAGTATTGTGCAGTTAGTTGTTTAGATACCATCCACATAGTGCCAAAATGATGAATTATGCTTAGGGCGTTAAACCAACGATAATGACTTTATAGGATTTTCAATTATTTTACGTAAGACCCACCTCTTAAAGAGTAACTAAAAGTTTGCGACCATATTTACTGCATAAATTATCGAAATAGTATGAGAAACATCAATGAATATCGTTAAAGGTAACTAAAGATTTTATACAGATTTCAAACACTACTAAAGACTGCTATTAAATGTATGTAATGATTTACTATTTTTTAAATATAGGCACAAAAACTGAGCAACCCTTACAATTTGGCAATTTATGTGGACAACGCACCTGCTGATCCCAAAAGAATACGGGCAAGTTATTGACGCGTGCTTCAGCGCGGCTGCGCGGCTGCTGCATCCACATCAGATCAGCCGACGACGAGGCTCCTTGGCCCCAGAGAGAGTCCTGAAAGTATCCAACTCTAAAGTACTTGCACTAACTCTGTTGCAAGTAGACAACACGCAACAAATTATTTTATATAAAAATGAATGAGTAAAACGTTTTAAAAAATCTATGAATGCAATAAACGCAAAATAAATAAATCTATCATCATCATATCAGCCGAAAGACGTCCACCGCTGGATATAGGCCTCCCCCAAAGGGTTGCAATAATCGCCACGCTTGGCAGGCGGGTTGGCAATCGCAGTGTAATATATCTATACTGATACATAAAGTTGAAGAGTTTGTGTGTTTGTTTGAACGCGCTAATCTCAGGAACTACTGGTCCGATTTCGAAAATTCTTTCAGTGTTATATATTTCTCCGTTCCTATTGGTCTTAGCGTTCCTGAGATTAGCACGTTCAAGCAAACAAACAAACTCGTCAGCTTTATACATTAGCATAGAAGTATAGATTTAGGATATACGTTTTATCGGCTGCGCAGAGTGTCGAACAAGACAGCAGATGATTTTTAATTTATCAATTGAATTCAATGGTTATTCAATCGAAATCTATACCTATACTAATATCATAAAGAGAAAAGATTTGTTTCTGTATGTAACGAATAAAGGTAAAAAATACTGGACCGATTTGAAAAATTCTTTCAGCAATGGATAGCTACATTATCAGCGAGTTACATAGGCTATATCCCCGCTCTCCCACGGGTACGCTAGTAAGTCATTTCAATACTCGGTGACAAGCCTCGCGGTCGCGAGTCTCGCAGCGCCTTTCGCCCAATCACAGAGCACTGAAATGTATACCTTACTTTGGATAACTATTAAATTTAATTGATAAACGAAAATTCCTTTGTCGTCCCGTCCGCCAGTCTACGAAGGCCATTATTATATTATTTTCAGCGCGTTCGTCCGCTGCAACGCAAGTCTGTTATGTGAAGACATGTTTTTCGGTAAAATCATGTATAAGGCCTCTGCCTCGAGTTTTGCGGGCAGCGGGGGGGGTGCCGCTGCCGCGCTGCTCTTTTCGAGGGTCGGTTTTGGTTTCGAAACCGGTCTACGTTGCCCGCCCCGAACCCACGCCGCCGCCGCCCCGCTGCCCGCGAAACTCGAGGCACAGGCCTAACTGAGTAGTGGCTTTCTCTCCAAGACTGTTTTAGCTATTCAGTCGGTTGTTAATCGATATTTTTCATGAAATTCTGCAACTGCTGTATTGGTATTGTCAATAGATAGGGACAATTGCAATTTGTTAGTCATATTATTGATGATGTTATGGAACAATGATTCCCAAAGACATTAATTTTTGTGAGATCAATTTACGGATCGTCTCTATCAAATAAGAAATAAGCCCTGTCTGCAAGTCGTTAAAAAGCAAACCCTATATTCCAAAACAGAACAAATCAAAATATAATGATATCCCAACAAAAAAAAACTATACAGTCTGGGGATATTTATGCAAAACCGCACCGCAATTGTTTGTAGATTTCAATAATGCAAGAAATCATATAAAACAAACAAAGTTATTTATTGTAGGAATTTAATTTATTACCCGTGGTGGCGGTGGGGCATAATTTTGATTAGCCATTATTCCCACAGATCCGAATTGTAAATCCATAGGTGCATTTTCGGGTATATTTATAGGACCCATATTCATCACCTAGAAATCAAGAAAACCTCATTATTGCAAGGCATTCAGAATTCTATTTCAACACTAACTACCTGTTAACATTGTTCTACGCTACGTCTACTGCTAAGTCTACATCTACATGACAATTCATGACAAAGAATACTGTCTTTTACTTACGTCTAATGCCAACGTCGCTTGCGCATTCAACATATTTTCGTGTGATCCTTGTGGACGATCGAAACCACCAGACATCGGGAATGAATTCATCATATTATTTTCCTGCGACAGTTAAAATCACTGTGTTAATCAACTAATCAATTTAACAAGAAGGAATAATAAACAAAATCGATAGGAACATGGTAATGTTCGGTCTTTCTACAAGTTTCATGCAGTATTTATTGGGTAAAACTCTTTAGTTTGAATGGAGTCTTCATTTTCTCAAGCAGTAAAACCAGCCTTTCTAACGACGCGTCTATATAATAATTTGAAGCAAATACACCAACACGCTTTCGATCCTTCGAGTAATATGACAGTACACTTACTGAAAAGAGTTCGTTTTTACAAAATAACACTACTAACGTAAACACGTCAGCATTATGATCAGCGGGTCTAAAAAGGCCACTTTAGTAGAATCATAATATTAATCACACTAAAAATTTGTTTTTTTTTTTATCGCTAACGCATTCATTTCAAGGTTGATTGGGAAAATTTGAGTTTCGGATATCGTGATTTGCATTGTGTTTCTGTTAAAGGGGCCATTTTAGACCCGCTGGGCGCTGACGAACGTTTACAACCATTTAACCCAATTCGTAAAACTAGTGTCTCTTGTTTACATATGATACGAAACCTTATCCAATATGCGAAAAGTTTACGTTCTACTCAATCATTTACACAAACATTTCACGTTCATTTCAACAGTGACAACTGCATGTAGAGCACTATAATGTGCAATGGCTAAGTACCACGGGACATGCTTCATACATCATTTACAGGTTCTCAGTACGCAAAAACTGCATCTCTTTTATAAGCATGTGACAGTAGAATATGCCTCAAACCAGAGGGTCATTCACTTGTATTTTTTTGAAATAACAAAGTACAATTACACATTAAAGTCTTAAAACAGTTATTAGATCGCATTCAAATACTTCACCGTTAATATTTTATTAACTTACCCTCTGTGCAAAAGGTACCACTGGTCCATAAGTACCCAGGGGCCTCATGATAGATTCGCAAGCTCGGCGCACCATCAGACTTGGGCTGAAGAAGCCTGCCCTGTACCAGTTGTACATGTCTTTGGATGTGAATGGACCCTGGATGTTCCTCTGTAAAATATTTACATATTAAACACTTCAATATCGTAACACAGTAACAAACAGCTTCTAAAGGCTACCATACATAGAGAGATCAATCTGAACACACAAACCTGCCCAAGATCCGTCTGACCGGATGCGTGAACAGACATGAAACAAGATGTTTAGTTTTACCGATTAGCTTCAAGAAGTGATCGCCGCGGCCGCATCGTTGGATCTTGAGGCCAGAACTCGACCATGTATGGTAGCCTTTGAAGTGGTTGCAGAGTAGTATTCATTCGCCATTGTAATAAGTAAAAAATAAATTAATTAAAAACAGTTTGTTATAAGGGCGCATTCAAATTTGTCGCAAACTTTGCGTTTAATATTTGTATGGATTAACAAATTAATAATTAACAAAGTATGGATTAACAAACTTGTCGCAAAGAGCCGCGCGGCAGAAGGCGCCCTAAGGGCGATTGCATCTAATTTATATGTTAGCCTTCGGGCTAACATATAAATATTTAATTATTATTATTATTTTTGATTATAAAGGACTGTTCTGAGATGACTCCGAGAAGGACTCTTATTTTTTATAATTGAGTGTATTGCAACATGAGATTAACTAGTGACTTAGACAATTGTTTAACGATTAACTGCTTCTTTTTTAATTTTGGTGGTTAAATTAGATATATTGTTAGATCTACCCCTGGACGTGTAGGCGGGCACGCCCTTTATGACTGGAGGCTTACCTATTAAGTTTGGTTTGCAATGTTTTTATGCTTGAGTGTGCTAGCTTACAAGTGGCAAATGATTTAGTTTTTAGGTTGTATGTGTTACCTATGTTATATTATTTTCTTTGTGTACTATTGTATAAATGAGAGGACTGTCTATATGTAAACGTTGATGTTCAAAAATGCTGGCACTCAGCCTAATTTTAATAAATGACTTTTGACTTTTGGCTGTGTTGGTTAAAATCACTTGATCTCATGACTGACAACACCTATTTCAATGAAAACCGTGCTCCTAATATACCGCTAAAGAACCTAAGTGACGTAGATACATAGATAAGGAATTTTACCATCTATTCAGATCACAAGCTTTCTAGGCATGAAGGGACATGGAAAAAGCAGAAGTATTTGCAATGCACCGAGTTCTATATACAAGATTGTTCGCGACGGTGCGTCACATCAAGTTTGAATTATATAACTCGCGTACATAATGGACCTATTTAATAGATAAGTTATATGTGAGAAGTACACTAAATTAAAATACACCTAGAGACATAACGAGGGAAATGCTGCAGCTGAACTCAAGTACAGCTCTGAGATTTGACTATTATAATTATTTCTATGGTATTTTTTTCTATATTTCAAAAATTTCCCAGAATATGCACCCAAATGGAGATACCTATTCTTACCGGGCGTTTAGACCCTTACCCTCAAAATCATTTGAGAGGATATTCTTAAATTGATAACAAACAATCAGCTTATCATCAGTTTGGTTTTCAGAAATTGCATTCAACTATGGAATAAGTTCGCTGCAGGTTGATGGGCTGCAGAAACAATTATAACTCATCGGCATTACTTGAGGAACAGCAACGTGAGAGGCACAAAGGATCACTAGCTGAAGTTGACGTCGGCGCCATCTTGGATTTTGATTTGGGGCCCATGTCCATAAGAACGATGAAATTGAAGCCCTAAACTTTTAAGAAGTGCAACAAAATAACCAGCATATAAATTCTGTCTATGACCTAGAACTAAAAAAACCTTCATCAATTTTAAAAAGCACCATTAGCGTACGTTCAGTTAATATTGTTTGCATGTTCGATCGTATTTGCAACCTTGGTCTTAATTACGATCACCGTATTGTGTGGCCCGAGCTATTCGACTTTAAAAGTTTAAGATGTTGACGACTTTTGAAACATTGTAATTCAGAGACAAATGTCAATTACCAATTTGGTCACCTACTAGTGCAGCTAGCGTACACCTTTCCTGTAATACTTAGCCGAAATACTTACCACACGGACCTTGGATTATTCAGAGCGACTTGCGTGGAAGCCTCACCATAACACATAAATAGATACAGAAACAAAGGGGTAACATAAACCATAATTTTCGCAACCTATATTGACTCTTGGGATGAAACTGTTCTCTTTGTAGACAATAGCCAAGAAATGCATGACAGTACATTGCATTTCCCGGCTCCTGCAGAGTTTAAGATAATATAAGCAATGGCTCATTAGGCGCCATGGTTTTCTAGATACGACGAATTCAACGACTACCTACAAATTCCGTCAATTAACTCTGAAATCGAACTACAAAAAGACTAGGACGCCTAACTTTGTATCTGAACGTATCACTGAACTTGTATCCTATGTGTATTGTGGCGAGAAAATAAATAAATTATTATTATTTAGGAAAAACATGGACTGTTTCTTAGCTCTTTGGCTAGTTTTAAGCTACATTAACGGGCCAAGTCAAGTCAATGTAGCGTGTGGTGAGTACTTAGGGGTTTTGAGGAGAAATTTCATTTTCTTCTATTTGCATGAACTTCCGCACTATTCTGCAGGTATTCAAAATTGCAGCCTTTTGAAGTTTTATGTAAAGTGAGTCTTTAAGGTCTATTAATTTGAGACTATGGTGCAATTGGTTGGGTATTACCCCTGTAGTGGAAACAACAATGGGCACGACGTATACTTTATTTTGCCTCCAAATTCTTGTCACTTCCTCTTTTAGCTCTGCATATTTACTTATTTTTTCTCCTATTGTCTTTTGTAAATTGTGCGTGTTGGGGACTGCAATATCTATCAGGTAAGTAACTTTATTAATTTTGATTATTATTATTATTATCCTGAACTATCCAACAGGATGGTAGTAAAAAGGTTGAAGAACCATATTATGTTCTATGAGGGGCAACAGATTCCGAAATTGTTAAAAAAGAATGTGTACACTACTGGAAATATTTATAAAATTACAATATTTGCATACCTCAGGATCTTCATAATACCATTGATCGAGTATGTTATTATTGGGCATGGCATTATTTCCATACATTGAATTTCCAAAAGGTCCTTGTGAGCCTTGCATTCCATGTAGTTGAATCATTACATTATTTTGCCCCGAGTGATTGGACATTGGCATGTCGTTAGCTGATGACATCTGTTGAAAAAAAAGGATATCAATATTGCACAACATAAATAATATCGCTGTGGAGCAACCATCATCAAACATTGTAGGTCGAGTTATGTACATTTATAAGAACTAACGAAAATTGTTCCGAAAATTAATATGTCAAGAATCCACAGTCTGTACAAGACATGTCACTGTTAGACTAACAAAAAAAATAATAGTGAAGTAGAAATACTTACAAATTTTACTATACAAATTATGGTCACTACTGAAACCGAAATCATCAGTAAACTTACCGAGGTATTGTTTGTATTTTGTCCCAGGAATAATGAAGCATTTCCAACATTATTAGATATGCCTGGCATTGCACCACTCGATTGGAAATTAGGCATATTTCCAGGTCCCTGCATAGATGCCGAGCCCATCACGCCCATTCCAGATGAACTCATAGGTGAACTATTTGGCATGACCTGTTGTGGCATGTTTTGGTAGGGCTGCCCCATATTCGGGCCAATGGGTAGGCCTAATGATGCATTTAGTGCAGAATTAGTGATACCCACATTTTGCATCACTGGTTGCATTCCTGGTGTTTGTCCTCGTGGGGTCTGCATCCCTGGCATATTTTGCATGCCACCAGAAGGCATTCCTGGCATATTTTGCATGCCACCTGTTGGCATCCCAGGCACATTTTGCATTGGAACTGAAGGGTACCCAGGGTTTTGCATTCCGGTTTGCATTGCAACAGGCATCCCAGGAATATGTAAGCCAGCTTGCATACCTGATGGCATACCTTGTTGCATACCACCTGCGTTGATTACAACTGGCTGCATCCCTGGCGAATGATGGACTGCTGGGATAGGTGCTTGCATGTTTTGATTGCTTAAGTGCATTTCCATATTCATAGCGTGATTAGGTAAACCAGAGTTTGACATGCTCATTTGGATGCTTTGGTTCTGTGGCATTCCACTTGCTGCCGAAGCCATCGCAGACGACATGCCGGAATTCGAGAATGAGTTAGAAGAAGATGTTGAGTGCATTTCCTTGTCATCCAGGGACATGCTGAATATGTTGTCCACTAGTAAATCTTCAGGAGACTTGAGAGATAGGTGTTCCCTGGAAACAAACAATAATATAATAAATTAATATCAAAACAGAGGTGCATGATAAAATGAATACCATTTGTAAGTACATACATGTCCGATTGAATATTTTTCATAGGTCCTTTAAAGTTATGCATTGATTTTCCTGAAGCCTCCTTCATTGCAGGGACAAGGTGCTGATGTTTCTGCCGCAGACTGTTGTTTGAATTAATGATGACTGACTGAAAGTTGCCCCTCTCATCGCTTGCTTCCTCTAAATCAATATCAGACCTCATGAGTGCATCAAAAGTTTTGCTCTCTGTAAACTTATTAGATTTGTAAGCACTTTGTTTTCCAAATTTGCTGTCACCTTGTCCTGCCGTGCTAGCCTCTGACGGTTCCAATCCAGAAGCAGACTCCTTCTCCAGCTTTTCTGGTACTTCTTGTAGGGGATCTTCATTGCTTGAGTTGGGCTTATTGTTTGTACTAGAGCTTGACGCTTCAGCTATTCCAATACCAGGCTGCTGCAATATCATCTCATGTCAAAGAAAATTCTTATCACAAAAAAAAAATCTAAACAAGAGTATTTTTTTACCTTCTTAAACTTGAGATCACTGGCATCGAAACGTTTTGGCGAAAGTTTCTTAGCTTTTTCTGACGCCCACCATTCATCAGAACCTTCTTCCACGACCTTCGGACGAGGAAAACTGCCGTGTGTGTGGGACCGTGTTAGAGCTGTAATAAATTCTTGATTACTACTATTTGATACCGTGGCACACTTACAATCATATTTTTTTGCGCACCATGTCACAAGTTTTGAAGAAAGAGAGAAAAATGTTTATTTGGGACTCGCACAAAACAGACAGATGTAAAATTAATTAAAACTAACAGTAGTCTGTTACTTAATCTATGTAAAATTTGTCTGTGCGAGGCCAAAAAGGCCCCTATCTCAGCATAGGCTGCGAAATTTAAAATAAAAAACATAGCGTAGTTTACGTAACACATCAGCTTAAGTACACACATCTTTCATGGGTGTTGCAATAATGTTACAATAAAATACCTTGTGACATATTAGAACTAAATGAAAGACAATTTAAAGCGTATATCAAAAGCACACTTTGTAAACAAGCTTATTACAAATTAGAAGATTACATTCAGGATAAGAATGCCTGGAAGCATGCTGGTCCTGCTCTATAGGCCAGTCAATGTTGTGGACAAAATCAAACTGGTTGCTTTATGTAATAACTTTATAGACGTTCCGTTTCTTTTTGTGTCTGTATTTTTCTGTTAACTCACACACTGTTAATTAGTGATTCCAATATTTGTAAATGTGTGAGTATAATGTACCTACTTATTTAGAAAATTGATAAGTCTACCTCTGCATACCCTAGGTGCATTGTCCTCACATATTAAAAAAAAATTGTATACTTACCAAATATTGTAAAAGATTTATTTGAAAAGAGTAACTATGGGGTTTCTTGTCCATTCTTCTCCATAAGTATCTACCTTTCCGAATGGACAGTAGAGTCACTTCAGAATTTTTATATATCGCACCTTTAAAGTAAAACCGTTACTAAACGAAATTATAAAATTTTACAGGAGAGCAAATATTAGAAAAACGTCACCGTTTTTTGTCAATAAAAAGTGAGTGCAAGGTTGTGTTGTGTGAGTGCCGCGAAATAACTTAATCGATCTTCAAAATTTTATTGACAAAAAAACGGCGACTTTTTTCGAATATTGGCTCTCCTGTAAAATTTATTTCGTTTAGTAACGGTTTTACTATAAAGGTGCGATATTTGAAATGTGAATGACGTTCAAGTGCCGTTTAATGGCCTAATTGAAATTTTGACTTTGACATCTATTATACTAATATATCAAGCTGAAGAGTTTGTTTGTTTGTTGGTTTGCTTGAACGTGCTAATCTCAGGAACTACTGGTCCGATTTGAAAAATTATTTCAGTGTCAGATAGCCCATTTATCGAGGAAGGCTATAGGCCATATATATATATCATCACGCAAAGACCAATAGGAGAGAAGCAGTTATGAAAATTGTGACGCAGACGAAGTTGCGCGGGTCAATTAGTACTAAATATAATAGATTCAGATAAAATATATAAATGATGAATAAATAAATAAAGTCAGTCAACAATAATTACGCCCAAAGCCCCAGTGCTTCAATATCATTTGTGAATGTTAAAAATGACGGAACGCGCGAGGGCACTTGGAGGGGGCCAGCTGTCATGTTGGAAAGAAAATAAATAAAAATAATGGCAGAACTTATTTCTAAATAAAAGCTATACCAACAAGTATCGTAAAAATGCAAAAAAAAACGTATATATAGAATATATTGAATAGTTGCGGTCTGAGTCGTGTAGTTAGTTGCAAGCAGGCGTTATGTTATGCTGAGAACATTGAACTAACAGTCACCAACACTTAATGCGTGCGAACCCTGGGTTTTCGTACATTCATAGTAACATAAGCATTATAAAAATTACACTTACAATATGCTGCCTCTTGATGTTTCGGCAGATTGCTGTCATCATTACTGTATCCGTGGAAGGCTCCCGACGAGTCAAATGTGCCTCCACATTCCGCATTTTCAACGGCCCTGATAAGAAACATGTCTTTAATTCTAGACAAAAACTAAAGAATACATTATATTCCAGTAAATTTTACCATTCCGGCAAATTCTCTTCATTGTTTTGATTGTCACCACCCCAATTACGCCTGTTGTTCCAAGATTGGGGTTTATCTCCACTTGGTCTGTCACCCCAGTCACGGTCTGTAAAATGAATTGATATTTATTAAATTATCACATTAAAATTTAGACTAGAGGTGCCACGAAAAGTGATTTTGCCGTGTACCGAATATTCGGCTAAGTTCTCTGCGGAAGCGCCGAAAGTTCTACGGCCGGATATAGGTTCAGGTGATAGGTTCTGACCTGCCTCATTAAAGTGTATGCGGTAACTACACCGTGAGCATTTTTGATTTATTTGCGAATAGCATTACTTGATTATTTATCAAAGTGTGTTTATATCTTAAAAAATAAGTAATTCGTCAAACATAACTTACGACTAATAAATGTTAAAGATTAAATGTGCTATTTTTAGTTAAAATATTTTAACAAATTTAATTTAATTTGGCAGTCGGTCTTCCGCCGAATACCGAATAGTAAAGAAGTAGCTAAATAGGACGAATAGTTGCTGAATAGTAGTGGCATTTCCAATTTAGACCACTTAGTAGCAACTAAGAAGCTATTTTGATTAATTTATTTTACCCCATTTCTCTAGTTGGCGGGATCTGCCCGGTTCTGAAGATCGCCACTCTTCGCCGTCATCCCGGGTTTGCGCTGATCGCCAGTTAGTATTATTGCCCTGCCGTTTGCTATAAACATACGAATTTTTAATTTGTTGCTGCTGCCAGACAACAATTCAATTAAGTTTATAATCATGGCATAACTTACTTCCTGTACATTTTAGTGGTCCAGTCTGTCTGGTCACCACTATTCCTGTTGGTGTTGTTGAGGTTTGTATTAGTCCAGGGACGACCAGAGCTACTCTCATCTTCTTGGCCTCCACTGTAAAGAGGCATTCTCGGATTTCCTACATGCCACGGAGCCCCTCTGAAACAAGGAAATAGGTATAATTAATACGATGCCTTTTTTGACCCTTTGTCTTGGTTACTTTTTAGTGTCCAGTTAGAAAATCAAGAGACACGGGTACGTCGCGCCACCTTCAGTATAAAATAGAAAAAAATCCGCCAGTGTAAAGTCGTACATCAATTAAAACCACTACTCTAAACCAAATTAAATGTGTGTACATAAATTGTTAAATAAATAAATTATCATTTTTTAAATCATTACTTACTTACTTCTGCCTTAGCAAAGTCAGATGCCGTTTAATCTTAACTTTTATCATTGAGCCTTCAGCACATGTGACTATTAAGAATGACCTACATTCAAGATTTACTTGTGTAACATTGTGATATTTTTTTTGGTCCTATGAAAAGTTGGAAAATAAAAGGGTGCTTTAGAAATACTGAGTTTTAGTCATGTTGTCCTTGAAATGCATACAGAAATGAAAAGAAATGTTAGTGGTCTTGTCCGCGCATAGGTAAAAAGGTTGGCGCGGAAGTTATGTATTTATTATGCATGAAACAATAAAAGGGGCTCATGGTTAAAAACAGTAGCCCGGGTCGATCTACATTTGCCAAGGGCGGTCGATAGATGATTAACCATGCATTATATATCAATACTCCATCATACCTAGGAAAGCACCTACATCGTTTTTTGTATAAAAAGTGTTTTTTTTTTTAATTTATAGATTTAGTTAAAATCGCATGCTTTGCAAAGATCTTTTAATTATATTTCGTGGAACAAGTCACTGATTTGATCACATTCTTTTGTATTTTTTTTTCTATAAAATATATTGTCACTGTTTGTTTTCCCTAAAAAATAAAATAAAAATCTATACTAATATATAAAGCTGAGGAGTTTGTTTGCTTGGAACACTCTAATTTCAATAACTTTATTTTTTTCTGTGTTAGATAGCTCAATTAACCAGGAAGGCTATATAGGCTATATATTATATCATCACACTAAGACTAATAGGAGCGAAGCAAACGAAGTTGCGCGGGTCACTATTTACTAGTTTACTTGTTATTATATATCAATACTCCATCATACCTAGGAAAGCACCTACATCGTTGACGATCATTACTTTCCATCAGAAACCAGAAAATCTGTCGCCAGCCTTGGCAAAGGGGAATCACGTTTCCCAGTTACAGGGTTTTTGACTTGGCGAAATGTAACAGGCAGTCGCTCCATGTAAAATTCTGGTGTTTAGCTATATCCGGTTAGACTGAAAGCTGACCCCTAACTTAACTGTGAAAATGTCAGGCAGATAAATAATAATTGTGTGGAAATATTTGCTCAATCATTGCAAAAGTATACTCATGCAGAGGTTTGCATGACATATTCAAAGTACTGCATGATGTGACGATGTGACTGTGACAATAATGCACGTTATACTCATGTCTCACTAGCTGAACCGTGCCCACTTCGTTGGGCGGTTGGCCTATGACAAATAACGTGGCTTTCTATTGGTAAGAGAACATTCAAAATCGGTGCAGTAGATCCAGAATGTCGGTTATCGCGACTAAAAGCAATCAGCACTCCAGAAGGCTTAATTTTTCCGACACCTCCAACAAATATCAGTACATTTTAGCTAATGTTTACATAAACTTGACAAATTATATACTAAAACCTTCCTCGAGAACCACTCTATCCATTGGTGAAAACAGCATGAAAAGTTCTTCAATTTATTGCGAACAGACAGACAGAAAGACGGAGGACTTTGTTTTATAATATGTAGTGACGTAGTGATAGTGATAACGGAACTTAGAATAACGGGAAAAGGATTGAATGGTTTATTTTCGTCTCAAGTTTCGTCAGGTTATTGTATCTGAGAGCCCTAAGGCTTGGCGGTTGGCATAGGGGAGACCCGCCCATTAGTCAGCTTTACTTTTGCAATAAATTATTTTTTGCTGACCCACTGATCAGCTTTAGTAATGCACTCCAAATATTGATACTGTAAATTCTCATCTCAATATTAGTTAATTTTTCACTTTCGAATTATGTAACAAAAAAAAAATATTGTAAATACACAGTTCTGGACAGTTGCTTACATGCATTCAAATAAAATCAAATAATAGTTCCCAGCTTGAACATTACGACACTTCGTTTCCATAAGGATATTTTTTTATAAATTGTTATTGGGATTCATTTGTTCAAGAGCTGTCCGAAAGAACCAGTTCACGGTTCATAGTGGAACATATTTATCATTATTACCTATTGTTTTTAGATTAAAATTGGATTGAAACTTTATTTTTATAAAAAGTTATTGAACTTGCCTTGTTAGTTAGTATGCGAGACACACGAGTGTAACGGAATTGCAAAATATAATAGTTATCCCAATCAATTGTGCTGAAATTTTCCAAAAATGTTTTTTTGGAATGCAGGCTTAGCTAATTTGTCATAATATTAAATCTAATTTTGTAGAATCCTCAAAGACTTCAGACTAATTTGAATAACTTCATGGGATTCAATAGATAAAAAGAAAACTTGTTTTTAAAATACCAGTTAAGTTTTTTTTTTTTTTTACTAACCTCATTTTGAATTTATTTAATAGATTATTTTGTACCTGGATTTTTTCATTTTCTTAAATATTTTTTATTTCCTTACCTCCCCATAGAAGGCTGTCGTATATAAGAGCCGCGGGGCCTGCCGCGTCCGTCATTGCTGGCGCCTCGACCTGCACCACGTCCTAATATAAACCTGTCGCCAGACGTCATCCCTCCTATAGGAGGAGCACTTCGCAAGTTATCCCTCTGTAACAAAAAATAGATTCGAATTAAGATTTCTATAAACGTGTGATCGTTTTCTTACCAGCTCAAAACGAGTAAGCAGTGACGATGGACGTTTTGGGGGACAGTTTTCTGTAAATTTTGATGTTCAAAAAAAACTGTCGACTTTATATTTTTATTGACTTTTCATTTTTGGGTTCAGAACATCCGTAAAAACGAAACCCTTATAAGGTGGGTGTCTGTCTGTCTGTCCGTCTGTCACAGCCAGTTTTCTCTGGATCTACTGGACCGATTCTGTTCAAATCTGTTATACATATAGACTTCTGTGACCCAAACACGGACGATTTACGTAAATATAGTATAATTTTTTTAGTACAGGGGTCAATTTAGGGGGCCAAACTAGAAATAACTAATAGTTTTTCAAACTGTACTGTGAGGGTTTTAATTACATTTTTCAAAATTTTTAAATAGTTTTGAAGTTATTCAAGAAATTAGACCAACAATGACCATTCCCCTTATCTCCGAAACTAATGAGCCTAAAATTTTGAAAAAAAAAAAATGCAGATAATAGTTCTACACCTAAAGATTACAGGAAAACATATAAGAAGTCTAACATGTTAAAAAAATGAAATTGGTTCGGAACCCTTTGCACGCGAGGCCGACTCGAATTTGGCCAGTTTTTAAACTACTTTTCGTTACTATCTGGTTTGGTTACGAAGAAGTTGCGAGCGGGCAGGCGAACGTACTGGGCGACTAGCGACTGACTTATGTTTTGTTTTTCTTAACCTAATTTTAACTTGAGTTATCATTTTGAACTTACTACATCGTCTTCAAATGTGTTGTTTAATGCAACAGGTTGTTTTCCTCGCGGCTGATACAAGGTATCGATAAATTTTAGTTCAGGTGGTGCTTCTGCATTTCTATCATATAATGCTAACATCTCTTCTCTGCCATACCTGTTAAAAATATAACACATTGAAATAATGAAAATTATGTACATAATAAAATAACGGCAAAACGTTTGAATGGTGAGTGACTTGTACCTTTGCTTAGCTAAGAGCACCTTTGGTTGTCCATTGTTTGAAGTGTTTGTAGATGTAGTGGGTGACGCCGAGCTGGTACCTGTGCCTCCCCCGACCGAGGTGCCAGACGCCGACGTGCCGGGGCCCGAGCTGGCGTTCTGACTGTTCGACCTAGCGGCGCTACGCTCTCTGGACATATTGCGAAGCCACTCGGGGCCAAACTTTATGGGATTGTTACGGTCACCCATTATACTTGTTGATGAAGATAATATTGAATGAATTTAAGAAACCTGCAGGCAGGAACAACTGAAACAAAAACTTGATTTCAGCAAGTGATGTTAAACTTCAGGTACCAAAGTATGATGACAGAAGGACATAATAAAAGGATGAGAAGAACATATTAATAAAAAATGATTACACATAAACAATTGTAATTTAAAGCAACCAGTGGGTTCACTAACGAAAATTAATTATATACCAGTTATGGCAATAATTTCCAGTAAATTGAAACCTTAAAAATGAACCCACCAAAATGTCATGTAAACAAATAAACCTTGTTGTTTATGAATATGTGACAATCCAATCATAAGGTGAGAACCAATTACTTTATCTGACTGTACAATGTTAGCTGTAAGACGCCATCTCGAAAATTATAATAGCTTTACCATAAGCAATACAAATGGCTTCGACGCATAATGCACAGAGTTCAAGAATATTCGCACAATGGAAAAAGTCGCAAATGCGCATCGAGATAAATAATTAAATTCAATGTTACTGCTGTAATATACATTCAGAACTCATCTCATAAAGTTGATGGTTAGTTAAAACTGTTTAACAACATAAAACACAGTTGCTACAAATATGAATATTGATAGGTCTCACCGGACCTTTTCTTAATTAAATTAGCTGTTTCCCAGAACTTCGTTCCTGGTGTTTAATTTTTCCCAAACTTTTGTAGGTTTAAATTAAGATTTTGTCCACAGTATCAAACTAAGTAAAGAAAACAAAAAAAAAATACAGAATAGTATCTTATTTACCTTGATGGAAATAATTTTCTATAATAAAGAACAATTGAATACACAAACAACACAAGTGTTGCAAATCTGAACTGAATCAGATGTGCAGTGCAACTGAATCAAATAGTAAATCTTTAACATCAAAAGAAAACCACAATACACCCATTGTCGCCAATAGTTGCCATCCTAATCAGGAAACGGTCAATCCAGAAAATAACAATAAATGTTAATTCGACTGTATTGCCAGGACTTAAGGTCTAAAACAGAAAGCAATCTTGTTTCACTCACTTAACTACACAGCTCAAAGTGTAAGAAAGTTGCTTTTTACTTTTTTAATATCTACTTAAAGTAATATGACAATAGTAAGGACTTCTGAACAAACTCTAGAATTGATTTATCATCATCATATCAGCCTAAAGACGGACATAGACCTCCCCCAAGTGTTGCCACAACAACTAGTCCTGTGCATGATGTGTTTTATATGTAGTTGAAATTCTAAATGTAAACTTTGAATTAGGCATTTATTCAAACTTTAAATTATATCAATGCGACTACAGAAGACTGACTGAAAGACAACGCGCAGCAGAATATGCTCTCAAAAGAGACAAACAAGAAAGCAAGTTACTTTCTCAACAAGTTTCTTTCTTATACTCTTCTGCAAATTTTATAAGTCCTCCAGACTTATGGGGTGGAGGTGTGGAAAAGTAATCGCAAGCTATATAACTAGCATATAATAACAAATATATTAATTTGCAATCTAAAAATCTATCCATTATAGGTGTTCAATTTTCCTGGTTAGTAATACTTATTTCAAGTAATAGAAAATATTACAAAAACAAAATTTTCAACATTTTAATATTGAGATTTATTGTAATTATGATGAGATTGCTTTTCGCTTGCATCACAACCTGCACAAGGCATAGGAGAAGTCGCAAGTGGCCCCTATTAGATGAGAATTAATGAACTATAAAGAGGTATAGGTACGCCAGCAAGTAGTTCTGTTTTTAGAATCATTTCACAATTTTATAACATTATTTTTAATAAAAAAAACAATGTCAGTGGATGACAAATTTGATAGCCAAAATTTAAAAGTTGATCCATTTAATTTAGTTAACCATAATCTACTATTTTATCATTTTAGTTTTTATTTGAGGTCTCAGTTTGGTGTAGTAGAAACAAAAACCAAATCAATACATGAGTCATAATGAATAAATTATTAAACTCAAGTATATCTTGTTTATGAATACTATATACTATGTGTTGTGTGTGATTAGTACAAAGAAATCTCATGTTGGAATGGTTATTAAGAAAGTGAGGCAGTTTTCCATCATATCTTGTAAATTGAAATAACAATCCACATGCGAGTTTCAAAAGTTTTGCAATAACTTTACTTATTATAGCAGAAATGAAACAATGTTCAAGTTAATCATTTATAATACCTCTACAGTAATCTCAGGGTTTGTCATAAAATGGTATGCATTGCATCCACATGTGCAACGATGACACAAAAACAAACTGATGAAATGAAATCAGTTCAATGAATTCAGTGTGGAATTGGTTGTTTTGTGATTAAGAAGTCATCACAATCATGATAGTAAAAATGACCCATACAAATAAACAACTACAACACTAGCTACAACAAATAAGTTTTGTTTGGAACTTGTACTACAAACAAGAAGCACATACATAAACTTATGCTTTCTTCCCATGAGGGTAGGCAAGTTGTTATTCAAATACGACGGTATTGTGAATGGGTATGATTACAATGCACTATCAAAACTACTTGTTATAATGTTAAAATATTTACTATGAAACATAGACAATACACAGATACTTACTCATTTTAAGAGTTTCAGCCACTTTTAATAACAGAATTAAGATCAAGTATACATATACTTGATCTTCACTCAACTATCACTTCAACATACCTCAAATAAACGTATATAAAAGTGAAGTCGTTAATTTAAACATTGATATTAAAATTGAAAACAAACATTAGTTGGATAATATACAGCAGGACACCTTCGAAAACACAAACCTTCAATACTTTTATCAACTCAATAACAGTGCAGAATAATAATGGTTTTGCAAAGGTAGATAGATAGATACCTACGTAGATTAGCTCAGCACCGATTGATTTAAAACCACAATAGAAACAAAGTACTGCAGCGATCTCGTTCTAATCACAATATTATTAGGAGAATCCATTCATAACGAAAACACACTGAGAAACCATAAGCACCTCGCGCATGAGACTCAAACGGATTGAAACGAAACACACAATCCAAGAGTCAAGGTGGCAGTAGGTAGGAACAGAATTAACATACGTTTTCAATAAAAAGGAATGGTTCCGCGTTTTATACGTAGTTTATTTTCAATAGAAGTATCGGATCTTATCAAAATTGCAATAAGTACGGAATTAGATTATAATTACCTAAGTGCTTGAATGATTCAATATCAAACGCACGCACGGGGACGGCAATATGGCGGCGGAGGTAATGTGAATTGTGAAGTGAGTGAAGTTATTTTTTTTATGGTTCAACCGAATGTTGCCAACGTTAATTATGTTCGTTTTTTTTACTATTTTTATTTTTTCTAAAGGCAAGACAAGACGTGTTATCGTAAAAAAATATAGTTTTTACGATAACACGTTGTCTTGCTGAGACGTGCTATCAGAAATTATATTCTACTAGTCAATAAGCTACCCCACTACTTTCTTAATTTGTCCATTCAAAAGAACCTTCAGGTTCCAGGTTGTCTGGTAGAGATCGTGGAAGCCGATGTTGTATGTGTTTAGTTCCTTTTTGTTCATACTTTTGGTTTACAATAAATAAATAAATAACCTTCTCCTGACATTATAAAAAACCGGCCAAGTGTGAGTCGGACACGTCCGCCAAGGGTTCCACACAAAAGAGACGTTTAATAAATGTATGGAGCTTGGTACTAATCTAATTGGTAATTTAAACAGCCTTCTGACCTCTATTTGCTGAAGGAATGCAATTTTGTACAGTTCCTCGTTAAACAAGTGTTGAAACTAAAATACTTGCATCGCTAAATACAACAATATTTATATATTGGGATTGGTAACACTGTAGATTTGCCATTTGACAATGACAGTGACAGTCTCAGTCAGCAAGACTCGGGTCTAGGCATGGGCATTATCGTTTTTACACCTTAGCATATCTTATGTACCGGTTTAGAATATCGGATAATGCATTAATTAATATATTTTAATTTCGATGTATTGGCTGGATCTATGTGGAACTCGGAACTGGTAGGTACTATGATTACTAGTACTATGAGTGACTAGGTACTACGGTTTCAGTTTTTATCGATTTACATACATCATTATATTTTTTGGAACTGTACTTGACTAAGTACCTACCTCGCGTATCGGAATCGCACACGGTAGCATAGTATTTCAAGTACCCGACTCGGTTTGAACCAAATATCATAGCGCGATACGGTTTTGTGTGTTATGTGTGTAGCACAAATTAGTGTATTAAGGTGAATGTTACGGGTTGCTCATTGCCATTTTCCCGCGAGATGGCGCTGAAGTCAACATTTTTAGTTTTATTTGGTTTCGAGTGTAATTGGAACAATATTAAGTCGCAGAAATAATGGTGCGACAATTGGATATTCCACTTTATCGAAATTAGTCAAAATACGGCATAAAAACCCTTCTGATTCGCCATACTTCACGAAAATAATATCTAACTCACTTATAGTACCGTTTACACACACATAGACATGATTGAAAGTATGATTTGAAGTATGGCGAATCAGAAGGGTTTTATGCCGAATTTTGACTAATTTTACGATAAGTAATGATGTGATTGTGTATCATTATAATTTTCCTCTATTTTGCAGCTTGGGTTTGCGATGCCTTGGAGCTGGCAAGTCGTATCATGAGTCTTCTACAACGGCGAACCGTACTTCTACTCTTTAGAACTTTCTACACCTCTTCATTACTGTTTTACTTGTTTTTCTTTTATAACCAAAGAAATAAATACTGACCTATGTACATACTTGTAATTTATATAATTTTGTAAATAAATTTCTCTTCGTATAAACCACATTCTCAACTATTTATCACATTTATGCGAATAAAAACTTACTTACTAAAACTCCGCCTCGCGGACTCAGTGGATTTAGGAATGGGCGATGCACATCGAATATATTATATAGGTACAATACCTTTATATTGGCACAGTAGCTAATCCTGCTAATATTATAAATGTGAAAGTTTGTATGTTTGTCCGTCAATCACGCAAAAACGGCTGATGGGATTTGAATGAAATTTGGCACACAGGTAGTTCACATACTGGAATAACACGTAGGCTACTTTTTATCTCGGTAACTTACATGGCATAATGGAGACAGAGGAAGAAGTGGAAATTCAGAGGCGTTGCTGCCTTAATACTTCAGATTCAAAAGAACCAGGAGAGCAGAAACATGTCGAAGTATTTTTGGGGCTGGAATTATGACCGCTTTATATTCAAAACTACCTGGAGTGCAAAAACATGTCAAAGTATTGTTGAGAAGGATTTTTTTTTATCAGGAGAACAGAATCATGTCGAAATTTTTCCGGGCTAGAATTATGAACGCTTTAGATATACAAGTACCAGGAGAGCCAAAACCTTTCGAAGTATTCACAGGGCTGGAATTGTAAGCGCTATAGAATCATAAGTACCAGGACACCAGAAACAAGTCAAATTACTTTTGATAATTTTTTTTTACCAGGAGAACAGAAACGTGTCGAAGTTTTTTCGGGCTGGAATCGTGTACGCTAAAACATTCACAAGTGAGATAGTGGTCAAACGCGTGCCTATCTATAGTAAAAAAAAAAAAGTACCAGTAGGTCAGAAAATGTTGAAGCTAGCACCTAGGTATATATTTAGTCGCAGTGTATCTATATTTATTTGGTACTAGCACTTCGCCCGCGACTTCGTTCGCTCAGGTTTAGTTAGTACTCCACGAAATTCACCTCCCCGTGTAAATTACTTATTAATAAACTAAACGTTCGACGACGGCAGTTCGCGCAAACTGCAACATTTTTCTAACTTAGAGTATTTTATACACATCATAAGTTTTAAACGAAAGGTCCGATTTGAATAATTTAAAGTGTAAGTACTTATACATAACCAACCTTAATTATTAAATAATTCAAATAGATAAGGATTAGAATCATGATACTAAAATCACCACTATTCCATTTAACCCTGGTTTTGATTGAATAATTTGAACAAAAAGCGGTCATTGTGACTTAACCTTAGTTAGATATATACCACTGGGGGTTTTTTTTTAGATGTTGCGGGCATCAATACCGCCGCAAGAAAAACCAACGCAGCAAATCTACATCGCAACAAATAGAACCGCGACGCCATCTATCCAACTAACAGCGATCTACTTCGTCAGAATCCTGCATCGCGCAAGCAAAGTTTACCATGCGATTAGAACATATACATCAGCCCGAATATTAACTATCAGGCAGTAGCCCGCCAGGCACAACATCCGCCTGGTCGGAGGATCCTCCTTTTCAATTGAGGTATGCGGGACTTTACTCTCTGTTCCGCATATCTCCAAAATGTCTTCTATAAAATTGTTGTACATCACATGGCTCTATTGTCACGCACGCTTGCCTATAAGTAACCTATTTACTCCTGTTTTTTTTTAGTACCACTCGCAGTTCACCTCTCTAAGGGTGGTTGCTGCTTGCCTGACTAGCCTGTGGTGGCCTTAAATGAATCTAAGGCCTCCAGCCAAGGCAACAAAACTTAAAAACCTACAACTCCGCTCGCGTGCCCCTGTGGGGTACGGACCTCGGCTCAGGAGCGTCGTTATCGGGAGGACAGCAAGGGACTGGCTGGGTCATGGCATATTATTTAGGGAGTTTAAAGCTAAAGACTCAGCAGCGCAGGCTGACTCGTTAGGCAAAAGACTGTGAGTATTTACATTACTGGGACGTCGCGCTGGGCCTCTTCGGCAAGGCCGGAAGGCGGCGGGTCGCGGTCGGTGTAACTGTGCCCTAAGAGTACTGGTTTCCCTACAGCTTTCTTGGACAAGGGTAATGGGATCGTCGGGTTCGACTAGGGTGTAAAGTGGACGGCGAATCCTACTTATCTGAGAGGGAACGTATCGGCAGCCGATGCGATAAGAGGGTTATTCACTCTTGACTTAAAGACTCCGTGTATATAAATAAATAATATTTTCATATTTCCGTTAGTCTCGACCTATGGCCATAATTATACTCTTAAACAGCTATGTACGAATAATAATACAGAACGTATGGTGTAAAAACACATAGTATTAATGATAACTAATATATACATTTGGTTACAGTTATCAAACAGGTTCTTTCTTTTCCAGATTTGTTTGCTCTCGAATAAACCCGTTGAAGTGGTAACCCAATAATAACTGGAAACTGGGCTACTTTTATTATTTTGGTAATCAGATCGAGAGGATTTCAGAAACCTTATTGAAACCGAATCATGCAAGAATAAGGTGAGCAACACCATATTTTCGCATGATTCAATTCGTGAAATAACCGCTTACTCCGCTTAGTTATGACAAGCCGGGATCATAATTTATATTTAATCTAAATATTCGATATTATCCGGAATCAGTTCAAACTGTATTGATATAGGCGGTCGCTAAATCCCATCCCTAACTCTCAGTATATTCCATAGACATATAAATAGTCTATCTCTATGGTATATTCAATGTACTCTGTGTCCATAACTGTCAAGTCATCGAAAAAATACAACCGTTTGTTTTGAATTGCTAATTATAAAATATTTCTGTTTTTTTGTCGGCAAATGTTACGCTCTCTGGTATAACTTTGGAACCCGATGTTTCACATAAGAAAGGTAAAAAAATTAACATTAATCTAGTTGTAACTAGTCGTTATGCGTTTCATTACTTAGATGCAGCATAAGTTACGCAAGATGGCCTGCTCTCCGAATACTCGCTCACTTTTATTTTAAATCCTTGTCGTTGTGAGCACTTTTTATTTGTTTATTTGTGACGGTTTTGCTCTTGACTCTAATCTAGGTCAGAGATGACAAAGACAAAGCCTACGATCGAGCGAGTTTACCCAGAAGGAGTCTTTTAACTGTCACTTTGAAGAGATTAGGGTTGTTGTTGTTGTTTATTACTTTTAAGTAATAAATTAACAATGATAATAACTAAAATTACCCCACCGCCGCCGTATCTCTGCGTTCACGTCGTGGTGGGATTTGCGCGCCCCCATGAACTTTAGGTCATACCTAGGGTGAGAGGCCAGGGTAAGCATAGGTATGTTCCGATATGTAACCCAGTATAGGTACTGGCCAGTGTTCATGACGTCATGTATCTGTCGCCATATTGTACTGGTGTGCCACCATATAGTACTGGTGAGACAAGTGTGACGTTATGACGTATCAGAATACTAAAATGAGTAAAATTTTTCTTAATTATTACTTGAACGTGCCCAAACCAAGCTAACCTAGTTTGACAATCGTGGTTACCGAGGTCTTCCTGCCTATCTGACAGTGTATTGCCATGGTGCTAGACAGTATCAGGTTCATATCGGACAACATTTGCGCTTCGAGATTCTCTCTGTATCTTCACCAGCACTGTACGACTACATCACTCGAAACCACTATCATGCCAGTGTCTTCGTAGGTCTTCTACTCACTCTCTGTTATCATTCTTTAAAGATGCATAAGACTTATAGGATATTTTTTTTGTATTATTTGCAATAATGATTGTTGTAAGCGAGCACAAACACTATTCTCAATCGTCGTCTGCCTAACCTTTTCCCAACTATATTGGGGTTGGCTTCCAGTCAAGCCAGATTTAGCTGAATACCAGTGGCGAACCGTAGGTGCAAACCAGCATAGGTAATAACTGGTTAAAAAGAAAACACCATAATATAACTCATCGCTATCGCACCGACCCACTGCACCGTGGTGTTTCTGTACTGAATCTGTGCTATACATTAAATTGCTACGTGTTTATTTCTTATGTCATTATAACATCGAAATATAACATAACTAAAACAGCTGAAATAGTATTTTATAACGTGAATGATATAAGAGCCCAGACAGACAAAAATGGCACCGTGTACAGGGACTAGGGAGTCTTGCTGGCTTGCACCTACGGCACGCCACTGCTGAATACCAGTATTTTATGAGGAGCGGCTGCCTACCAGACCTCCATAACCCATTAACTGGGTAACATGTTACGGTACTTCATGGCAAGACTGGAGTCAGATTTACTGGCTTCTGACTATCCGTAACGACTGCCAAAGATCTACGAATGACAGCCGGGACCAACGGCTTAACGTGCTTTCCGAGACACGGAGGCAACTCGGTATGTTAAGAAGGTTACCCATCCATAGACTAACCTTGGCAAGCATTACCACAAATACTGTTCTCATAATGGCGACAATTTATGACGTCAACGCACTGGCCAGTATATTTCGGAATGAATGCTGGGCTACATTTCGGAACACACGCAAAGAGTGATAAGAACCGCAAGGCAGTTTTGTGGCGAACTTTTGGGCAGTAAGGACACACGGACCTAAACTCTCGGAAGAAGTCTTGTTCCTCATTTCCGGCTTGCCTGGCTGGGCGGAGTGAACACTGACGAGGAACAGAGCTCCAACTTCTTTCTGTGGAGATTCGTAAGAGCAAACGTGCTGAGGAGAAGGATATATAATCCAATAATATGCTGGTAGAGATCTTGACTGTACTTCCGGGATTTTCCTGATAGCCGTGCTATACCTCTGGGGTCGTCCATTAATTACATGATGTTTTTTTTTGCAATTTTAAGCTTCCCTGGTAATACTTGCTGAGGTTTATAGTAGAATAATCACGTGTATTTTTAACCAACATCCAAAAAACCAGGAGGATCTCAATTCGGTTGGTATTTTTTTATGTATGTTATACACCGATTACTCCGAGGTTTTTGATCCGATTTCTTCTTAGGGTTCGGCACCCAAAAGGTATCCAACGGAACCCTATTACTAAGCCTCCGCTATCCGTCCGTCCGTCCGTCCGTCTGTCTGTCTCTCTGTAGACAGTTGAAATTTTCACAGATTGATTGTGTATATCTGTTGCCGCTATAACAACAAATAATAAAAAAAAAACTGGCTAAGTGCGAGTCGGACTCGCACACGAAGGGTTCCGTACCATAAGCCTCAATTTTTATTATTTGTTGTTATAGCGGCAATAGAAATACACAATCTGTGACAATTTCAACCATCTACTTATTACGGTTCTTGAGATACAGCTCGCTGACAGACGGACGGACAGCGGGAGGCCTTCAGGTACGGAACCCTAAAACAAAGGTTTATGGTTTGGAACCCTTCGTGTGCGAGTCCGACTCGCACTTAGCCGGTTTTTCAGTTCGATGCCACATACTTGGTCCATCTCACATTAGATCCATTTGGTCCCGTAAAAATTTAATTCAGTTTGGCTCAGTAGTTTTTATTTTATGAGCAATTTTTCTTATTTCATTTTCTGCGTAGACAAAAACGTCGTCCAAGCATCACCACTTAACTTCTAAAGTCGCTGTGAAAAATAAAACCAAAAACACCGACTTCCGAAATTATTTTATACTTTGTGTTTTATTTTATACTTTGTGGAGTTTTGTTTGGAAGTCGGGTAAATTTTTTTGTATTTTTTTTTTGTAAGAGAGTACCTTAAAAATTGGAATAAATTATCTTTAAATGCAGGGATTGTTTAATTAAATTCTGAAAAATACGAAAAAATAAATAATAAATGCACGTGATAACTTACTACACCCAGGATCCTTTCTTGTGATATTTCGTGATTTTTTCTCAACACCCCCTTTCGACCCTCATGTGATTAATGGACCTCAGGATTATTATGTTGCCCCTTGGCGCTACGTCACTTTGTGTTAGCGATAATTTTCGGGGGCCTATTTATTGAGTGTGCAAGTCACTTTCTGCCATTTTAAAGCCGTGTATGTTGTCAGTGGTCAGGCAGGGGCCCCCTGCGGCTTTTTTTCGTCGGCCCCTGCCAGGAGCCAAGGCCAATGGACGAAAAAACCGGTCAAAATACACAATCTGTCAGACAGACTAACGGACGGACGGACGGACAGCGGAGGCTTAGTAATAGGGTTCCGTTGGTTACCCATTGGGTACGGAACCCTAAAAACGATTATATCAGTCCACTAAACCACCCAAACAAATAGCGTTTCATCTTTGGTTTCCATATTCTGCAATAGGCCTACACCAACCGGGGATTGTCCTTGGGTGTAGATACTTTCACAGTGCATACAGGGATAATCGTCGGTTGGTGCCCCATTCCATTTGAAATGTCTAAAGGGGCCTCTGCGACTTGGCTTCGGCCCCTCGTACGCCTACCAAAGGACCGGGTCTCCAGGATCCCGAGAAATTTAAAAGTTAAAATTAACAAACACAACACACTAAAAACACACACACTAATTTTTTGATAAAGCATCAAAAAATTCGTCCTCAATTCTTCAATTCACTGTGTCAGCTGATAATGTACCGAAGAGACTGGTGGCATTGCCACGTTGAATGGCAATGTTCTCTGCCCAAATTAAAAGCCAGCTCTCTTGGGTTACGGGAAGTGTCAACCAACCGTTTCAAAATTTCTTTCAAAAGCCTGTGAGCACAAGGGCCACACGGCCCGAGGGTTTCAACCCTTCAGTTTTAAGTAAGTACCTATTTTTTTTTTAATCATTGCTTAAATACTGGTTTAGTTTAAAATGTCCGACTAATAAAGATTCGTAATAAAAATATTTGAACCTATTTTAAATTACATGAATACCCCTGTTGTGGACTGTACTTATCGTCTTTGCTCTCTGACAGAAGCAGTGATACCAACACCAATTTATTAAATTCCCAGATAATCCAATTCAAATTCCCCAATTTGGAGAAAATAATTTCTATTGTTTCCTTATAAATTCCCCTTATTTTTTTCTTAACTTTGTTTCTATTCCTTTAAATTTTGTTTCACATTTTTTTGTAACAAGCGTTTTTTTATGGATAAACTTGACATTTCCAACAAGTTTTTAATTCCTTCCCTTGTTGCCAGTACTACAGTATTTGTAATCTGTATTTTTTATATGATTTCGGTTCTTTGCTTTAAAGTTTATAAGGACACTAAAGTTCGTCGTCCGATACGTTCAAAAACGGCAGTATCAACATTAAGAACATCATATTTTTTTTTTCAAGTTGTTGCGACCAAACATTAAAACATTTAAAAGATATCGTTTGACATTCAAAATAATAGTCATTGCTATAGTTTGTTTTTACTCGTAGTGAAGTCGAAAAACGGAATATGGTACAATTCAAATAATTAAATTATAAAAATGTAAAGATAAATATTTAGGTTTTTTGAAACAGTATTCTAACCGGAACAATACCGGAACATTCAAAATCCCCGCATTTTCCCCACATTATGCCAATCCTCAATAAATTTCCAATCAACTTTAGATTCCCCGCAGTTTGGGAAATTTCCCACACGATGTCAAGGTATTGTCTGTGGTTTATTCCGTCGTCACTCGTCTCACAGACTCGTTTGTGTGCACTGTGCTGCTTATCTCGTCTGGTTCATTCGTCATACCAGTTCCCAAATATAAATAAGTTAGTTATCGCGGCTGAAGTCTTAAGAATTTAACAAAATATGGCAGAATCACATGGAGTAGGAGCTGGTGGTCAAGTGCCTGAGGGAGGCGATTTCGAAATAAATATTGATCCCAATAATATGGGAGCATGGGCTCCGATTCTGATGCAAGTATTAGCCATTGCAGAGGCTGAATTCAGAAGTCGTGGAGTACGTTCAGAGGTCTGCATCCAAGCTTTTCTGGATGCTTTAGAACAAATGCGTTGTGGTGACGGAGCAGCACCGAGAGCAGAACCGAAACAAAGCAACAGGGGAGGTGGTTAATCGCGGAAATTGAAGTCGAAATAGGGATAACTGTGTAAATGATTCCCTATCAAAAATAATAATCCATGTACTTAATCAAAAAAAAAATCTGATAATTTTTTTTACTTCGTGTTGTCTCCTGTGTACTTCAAGGCATTCATTTGAATTCAAAATGGATGGACATCAGAGTGGCGAAAATCAAACAGAACAAGTATTGGATGTGAACAAATCTGAGGCTGGATTGCGAAAATTCCACGAGGAACAACAAATTGCAATGGAAGTGGAGGTTTCCGGGACTGATTCTGATACCTTAGGACTGCAATTTATGAAGTTTACTGTAGCTGAATCTCTAGCTGTGAATGAACATATTAAAGATGATAATTGTGCCAATCCTGCAGACAATGTTCAGAATGATTCACGGCAAGCAACAATCATGGAAGAAGTAGAACCAAAACCCCCTGAACCATTTGAAAGCCCTTTCGATTGATTTTCCAATTCAAAATATTTTTAAACTACATATATAATATAATCTGGATGTAAACATGTAGATGTAGTCAACAATTTCATAATGTATACCTTTTTATTAAAATAATCAAGTAGCTCATCTGTTATTTATTTTAAATATCCTTATAAAGTTTTTGAGTTCAGAACAACACTAAAGTTGGAAAAAATCTTTTAGAACAAAAGGTAACTTTTGTTCAGGACTGAAATGAAAATTATACAAAACCCAAGAACCCCAAAAATTGTAGGTACCTTCACCCTAGATAATTGAAAATGTATCTAAGCCTTTTAAAAAAAAGTTCATCAAAATAGCCATGTAGGTAAATGCATTTCCCGTGGCTGGGATACCTAGCGGCTATTATTATCACCCCCGGCCTCGCCCCAACCCCAACATTTAAAATCAATAACTTGTGACCTGCGCTTATAAGTCTAGTTAAAACTAGGGCGTTTACGTGAAACCTTGACGTATTCCCAGTATAGTATGGTCTAGGTTGTCTATGTTTAAAAAAAATTGAAAGCAGCCCACGGGAAAATGAAAACATGCCATTATTTTTTTTTAGATACTTTAGTACATTTTACAGAAGAAAAAAAATACAATCAGGTACTTACTAGTATTTTTGTTTCAATGATTGTTTGAAATTGTTTTCATAAAATCTGAACCTGAAAAATAAACCGCTGCTCTGGATGGTACACATAAGTTAAAATTATAGAATAAAATTTTGTTGATAGATTAATATAAATGTTTGATAATGTGAACTAGGTAAGATTGTTAAACTAGTTTTTTTTTAATTTACCCGCCAAGAACATTCGTCAACCCGCCAAACATTAATATCCAAAGATAAAAAAATTTACACTATGACATTGACGGTTAAAATTGGTTGCCAGCGCGACAAAAATTATTTCCACCTTTATACCGGAAATTATTTAATAATATACTTACCATAAAATTTTGGTTTCCCCGTAGTTTCTAAACGACAGCACTGACACTCACTAAAATTGAAATATACGAGCGAGTACGCGACTGTTCGTATGCAGGTATAGTTGAGCACTAGGCGTCTAGGCTCCGAGACCCCGATCCCCGGCAGCGGCCGTCCATTTTATGACGTTTATTTCGGCGCGCACATGAGGGGGTCGGGGGATGGATGCATCGATTATTATTATATAAGACTTAAGATCATAAAACCGTTGGTTTTTTAAACATTTACGTGTACCCGCGGATACTTAGCTTCTAAATGTTATTTTTTTAAAGAAAACTCCAACAATCAAATTATAATTGGGTATAATTTAGACGGGCACCAAAATGGATCAACGGTCACCAAATGGGTATAATTTAGACGGGCACCAAAATGGATCAACGGTCACCAAATTCTATCCAACTCAACTGTGATTGCCATAAAATGTAGGCTTGAGGTTACAAAGTGGATAAAATAGGTTAGGTTAGGTTAGAATTGTGACCAACCGTTCGCGAGCCGAGCGAGCGAAGCGAGCGGTGCTGCGGCAGCGGCCGGCGAGCGCTACTTCTCGAATATTATTTGGTGACCATTTATCCGTTTTGGTAACCGTTTAGAACTTTTTTGGTAGTAAAATAGGTACTTTTTTGGGCGGTGTTTAAACACAAGCCATTATAATTACTTCAGTTCAGGTACTATTAGATAGAAGTTATGTGTCATTATTAGTTAAAATCTTATTGGCATTATTCAAATCTTTTTCAGCGAAGATAAACAAACTGTATGCTTAAATTACATTGGTTTAGTCAGTTGTTAAGGAGCATATGCTTATAAGTTAAAGTACCTATAGCATATATCCAACGAAAGATGAGCCTTCCCAGAAAATGACAGTGCAATCTCAGTAACGTCCATCCTCTGTAAGTTTATGAAAGTATAGGTAGTCCACAATCAAAGTTAAAGAGGTTCAAACCTTCGAAAGATGTCCTTTCATTTGTCAAGTCTTTATTTCAGCTCAGCGAAACCGCCAGTATTTCTTTTTTGCATATTTATTTATGAACTTTAACATTTTTTTTTATTTCAACTCACAACATATCATAGCTGACGTGCTGGGCTTAGGTAAGCCTGTCAGGTTATGGTCACTATACACACTTATATGATGTTATGTTTAATCTATAAAATTATTTCTAGCCCGTCATCTAGTCCCATTGGTAAAAATAAAATTACAGTCCCATTCGCCAAACAAACTGCATGCAATTATAATAAAGTATCAACGGCTAATATCATATCTTTACACGTAAGGAAAAAAATATTCAATAATTATTTTTACTTATGATGCACAGATTGTGAATACAACATACCCGAAAATTAGGTATCTTTTTAAGGATAGCAACCTCATGCGCACGTCTTGTTGAGTGTTCTTACAGATACATACAAGCGGTTATAAGACTGATATCGACTAAAACTTTAGTACTTAATAAAATCATGAAGAGTTAAAATTTTACATTATTATTATATAACACATTAATAAATAATCACAGGACCAAGTTATAGTAATTTTGAAAAAAAAAATACTAAATAATATTCAGTGTTGCCAGGAAACTGGGTGGTAAAAGAGGTTGTACCTCAGTGCTATTCTGTAAGTAACTATTTCTCACCAAGCGAGCTTTATTCCTGACAATATAAGTTTTACATTAATACGAATTTGATATCGTCGAGACTAGAAGATGTTGTTAGCTAATAAAATTGCAGGTTAATACAAAGTAGGTCTGCAATGGGGAGACACACTGCCGTTTTTATCCCACTAAGTATACTAAAAAAAATACTGATATTCAGCTAAATCCGGCTTGACTGGAAGCCGACCCCAACATAGTTGGGATAAAGGCTAGGCAGATGATGACGGCCTTTTTATCCCACTTGGTGGCGCCTTAGTGACTGTACCTTGCTTTGATATAAGAACTGTCAAATCCTAAACACCCTAAACGTTTTTTTGTATCATATTAAGGCATTCCTGCCTTAATGCAGTGCCTTAAATTGTAAAAACCGGGAGTTCATCTATTCCCCAAAGACTTAAAACGCAAAAAGTAATGCGAAAGTGCTTTGCAGATTAAAAACTTCAGGGTATGTGATACAGCAAGGTTATATAATAAAAATATAATAACAGAACAATCTACGAGTATATGTAAAGTACAGTCCTACAACATACCTTTGAAAATAGTCTTGAATTTCGTACTGACTTATGTTTGGAAAGGGTGAATCGGCGTTAATGTCTTTGAAAGTGTCTTCTTTTGAATCTGTCTTCTTCAAGATTAAAGTGGACTCCAAATTTTGATTTCGATCGTATGCCTCCAACCCAGAGAAAAAATATGTAAGTTTGTTTTAACATAAAAAGAAGACTTTAACATAAAATGCTTACCTTAATCAAATCGGCCTTTTTCCCAGCAGTCAACGCATTTCTTCGTCGAAGCTCAGTTCAAAGTTCAAGTAAAGGTAACAGCGAGTACATTTACTAAGGGAAATTACAAAATAATAGGTCTTTACCTATGAAATTGCCGTTTTGTATGAAAAAAAATTAAACGATTTTTTTTCATGTATTTTTTATTTGTATTAATCGAACATCGAAGTAATCACCCATGCAATCAATGCATCTTTGCCAACGCAGTGGCAGTTTATTGATGCCCTTCTTAAAGAAATCAGCTGGACGGGAGGCAACTAATTCTTCAAAGGCATTTTGTACTGCCTCTCGGGTATTGATTTTTTTTCCCGCCAAGAAGTTATCCAAATTCTGGAAAAAGTAGTAGTCTGTAGTCTGTAGGCGCAAGGTCTGGTGAGTAGGGCGAATGACGGAGAGCTTCCAACCCCAATTCTTGCAACTTGGAGACCGTCTGCTGTGCAGTATGAGGTCTCGCGCGTTGTCGTGCAGGAGCAGCGGAGACGAGCGATTGACCAATGCTGGTTGGAGATGTGCCAGCTTCTCCATCATTGTGTTCAGTTCTTCACAGTACACATCTGCAGTAATGCTCACCCCGTTTGGTAAGAAGCTGTGATGAATCACACCGGCGCTAGACCACCAAACAGTGAGCATCACTTTTCTAGGGGTAAGTTTTCGTTTAGGGCATTGTTTAGGTGCTGAACCAGGATCCAACCAACTTGCTGAGCGCTTGCGGTTATCAAACAGAATCCATTTTTCATCGCGGGTAACAATGCGGTTCAAAATTCCTTCATTTGTGTATCTGTTGAGCAGTGCAAGGCACGTCTCGACGCGTACTTCGCGCTGGCGATTATTGAGTTCGTGGGGCACCCATTTGTCAAGCTTTTTTACCTTGCCAATTTGACGCAAATGGACCAATATTGTTTTGACGCTAACGTCGAAAGCTGCTGCTAATTCAGCCGTAGATTGTGTATCATCAGCTTCCACAATCGCCTTTAATTCGTCATTGTCGACCAAAGTCTTCGGACGACCGCGAGGTTCATTTTTCAGGTCGAAATTTCCAGAACGGAAGCGAGCAAACCAATAACAGGTGGTGCGTTGGTTTGTAGTGTTAGCTCCGTAAACGTCGCTGATGTTGTGTGCCGCTTGTGCCGCGTTGCTGCCACGACGGTGTTCATATTCCATAATTACTCGAATTTTTAACGTATCCATGATGACGAAAAAGATTGAAATGCGATGAAAATGTAACACTAATCAATAAACAAATGACTAGGTACTTTTGGAAAAAAAAACATGTTTTTAATAAAATTTATTTGAAATTAGAATTCTTAGCCAAACAAAAATTATTTTGATTTGAAATGGCCAGTACTGCAGAACGGCAATTTCATAGGTAAAGACCTGATAAACACAGAAAATCGCAACTAGATACTTGGTAACAAGGTACAATCGCTGAAAGCGCCATCTGCATCTAGCTTTTTAGTGTGCCTCCCCATTTTATTACCTTGTTCTGAAGGAACGGTAAAGGTAGCCCGCGAAATTAATATGTACCTTAGCAAAATACATCATTGTTTTACGTAGTATTTTCATAAAAATTAACATGGGATAATTATGATAAAATAAGTAGGTACATAACTAATGTTAAAGGTAGCGCTCGAAAAAAGTTAAATAGGACAGGACAGGACAGGAAAAACCAAGTTTATGTTAGGATATGGCATTTTTACCCTTCGAGAAGTTGCCAAAGCTGCCTCAGAATATAAAGGGCAAAAGAGTGTTCAATAAACGCTAAACGACACGAGTGCACGACCAATGGCAATGAAACCATATTTTTGAAAAAGCTACAGAGTTCCTTTTTTATCCTTGATGTCGTACTACACTAAAATCTAAACGAATAGTGTGTGCTTTGTTATTATAAGGAACTAGTTGACCCGCGCAATTTCGTCAGCTCTTATTGGTATTAGCGTGGTGATACATATAGGCGCACCCCGAGGGGGCGGTCATCGGGGTGATGACCCCCCCCCCCAAAACCGTACACGTCAAATTGACAAACCTTCTAAAAATAGACAAATCACGAACATTAAACTACAGTTAACCAGGGTGGGGTACTCAAAATTTCGAGCTCGCTTCGCTCGCTTTTCCGTTATTAGTTGTACATACTTAGCTCTAGCGTTCTTAGGCGATTCACACACTGAACACTATACGCTGCGGGGTGCGTGGCGACGAAATCAAACACTGCGCGTGAATGTGTTTTGTGTTGTTTTTTCGGGATCGCTTCGCTCGCCCTAGAGTCCTTACCTGTCTGGTATTTGCTTAAATTGACATAAAAACATGTGAATGGATGTGAGACAATAGAAAATCACCATTTCTGAGTTACGGAACAAAACATTTTCGGGCTCTCTTCGCTCGCCCTAGTGTCCTTATCTGTCTGGTATTTGCTTACATTGACATAAAAACATGTGTAAGTACGGATGTAGGATAAAAAGGAAATCAGCGTTTTGAGTTATGGAACAAAAATTTTTCGGCCTCGCTTCGCCCTAGCATGTTTACCTGTCCGGTTCCCGCTTAAGTTGACATAAAAATATGGATCTAAGATAGAAGAAAATTAGCGTTTCTGAGTCAAGGAAATAAAAGCTGTCGGGGCTCGCACCGCTCGCGTGAGCATTCTTGCCTCTCCGGTTTACCTACACTTAAGTCGACAAAAAAACATATGTATGGGTTGTAAAAAAAAATCTGACCTATCCGAAACAAGGTTTCGTACTCAAATTTTTCGAGCTTGCTTCGCTCGTTCTAGCATCCGTGCTTCTCCTACTTAAGCTTAAATCGACCAATAAACATCCATTTGTGTTATGATAGGAAAAAATCAAAGTATTCGAAACAAGGTATCGTACAATTTTTTTTCGAACTGACCCCCCCCCCCATAGCTTAGGGCTGCGACTGCGCCTGGATATATATCTACCTTATACACTGTAATCATTTTTCAAAACGGACCAGTAGTTCCTGAGATTCGCGTTCAAGCAAACAAACTCTTCAGCTTTATATATTACGAGTAGGTAGTACAGATAACATGATTATGTTCATTTAACATTAAAATATGTCTAGGTCTCTATATACCTAGACCCTCATAATATGTCATTGTTTGATCTAAGTAGTTTTATTAATAAAATAAATTGAAAGAAAAAATCTCCTCTTGCGGACTTTTAGATCAATGAGGCTTTGTAGGCTTTGTAGGCTTTGTAGTAGCTTTTAACTTTGCTGAATTTATTTGTAAAGTATCACACAGCCATAGATTTAGAATACCTAGATAGTTTCTATTAAGTTGAATATAGTAGCCTATCTTGTACTCAACATTTTTAATGGAAACATTTCATGTGACAAAAAGAGATAGCAATAGCATTCCCGACCGTCTTGAAATGCCGCGCGCCATCAGCCGAGAATGGCCATTTTGGTTGTTAACCAGCTGGTTAACACATTAGTCTACCAATTTTATCAAAAATACTGTCAAATTATGAAAAATATTGTGGTTTGAGTGCGGTTTTCGTTTTGCCATGAACAATGACATGTACTGCCCGGTTGTCCGAATAGAAATGGTGTTTTGAAAGAAAATATTGCAAAAGTATTTTTTCACCGGTAAGTAAATCTAATAACTTATTGTTAAAACACATTTTGAGCAGAAAAGTCAATAAAATCAGATCTCCATTATATGAACATAAAGAAATAAAAAATAAAAATAGAAACAAAAAATATTGAACCGTTTTGACATATCATGTAAGTACCTACTTCATAAGGATGTGGCTTCTTAGACGTTTTATCGATAGAGTAAAAGTATAAATGTAAGTGGTCAGATTTTGAAAATTCAATCTGAATTTTTCGTACTAATTGCGCCATGCTCAACCTAGTAATTGGTCTCAGCTTTGGTCTCAGTGATAAAAGATTACAGAATATTATAGCATGCCAAAAGAAGGAATTAACGAAAAATCCTACCTTTTCCCAAAACAATATTGCATTATATTTGTCAATAACCTTTTACTTAAGTACTACTATTATTATTTATTACTACTAAATTATTATAAAGATGTATTCTTTGTCATTTTTACAGGTTTCCTGCAGATAATGAGTTTAAAAGTAAATGGATTAATATTTGAGAAAAGACGATAATTGAAGGTCTGCTCAGTAAACAAGGATAATAATGTTCTGAACACTTTGAAGAATCTTGCTTTCGTGAAGAATTTCGCACGCAGTGCCAATAATATCTCCAAAACAGCCAGCATCCTGCCAACCAGTAAGTATATTAACCCAAAAAATCAATCTTTGTTTTTTTTTTTAATTTTTCGATTATGATGTTTTATAAATAGTAGTGGTAAAGGATACTTTTATCTTTTTATGTTAAGGAAATTCTAAAATTGTATAGGATCTTCATAAACCAACATGACATCCATTTTGCTTTATTTCAGAAATTACCGTTACAGAGGAAACTTATAAATGGAGATAAGCAGTTTCGCAAACCATTGGCGAAGAGTTTGCTCGAAACATACCAAAAAAGCGATAAGAGAGGACCCTGTTCCACACCTAGGTCTCATCGAGAATCATCTCAATATGATGAGGCGCACTATATTGAGCCAAGAGGTCATGACCTCTTGTTCAATATAGTGCGCTGTTTGCAAAGTGAAAAACTGTTTTATTTGTCAAAAGTAAAATTTATTTACGCCCTAAGAACTGTTTTATGGCAAATCATAGTCAAACTCAATTACGAGCGTATGTGTATGTGTTTGTATTGTTTAATATAAACGTAATTTTGTGTTTTATACTATCTAATCTGATTAAATACTAATTCTTTACTAGGTACTTGGTATCTTTACTACGACTAAATCCGCCATACATATATACGACCCCCACATTACGACCGGCCTTTTAAAAAGGCAAGGTAAAATGCAAAGAATATGAACAATCGAACAATCACATATTCGGAAATCCAAATCGCGTCTTTCATCTCGCATGAAATCGGTCGATTGTTCATACTCTGCATTGCTGAATTCACTTAAGCAACAAGGATTCTTTAAAAAAATATATATATCTATTTTAAACACTAAACAATGTCAGATTCTGTAAAACTTACGAGTTGCCAACTGTTTATTAGAAACTAGCTGCCCTGGTAGTCCCTACCGCGTGGTCCCTAGAGAGCATACTCCTGGGATAAAAAGTAGCCTATGTCCTTTCTCATGCTACCTGTCAGACTATCTGTGCACCAAATTTCATTTAAATCGGTTTAGTAGCTTCGGCGTGAAAGAGACAGATGACAGAGTGACAGACAAACAGATAGGTACTTTCGCATTTATGATATTAGTAAGAAAGTAAGGATAAGGACTAGCTTTTACCCGCGACTTCGTACGCGCATATGCTGTTTTTTACCATTCCCGTAGGAATTTTGGGAAATCCTGAATTAGTGCTCCTCTGCATTCCCCAAGGAACCTATATGCCAAATTTTAGCTTTCTTCGACCAGTGGTTTCGGGTGTGTGTTGTCTGTCAGTCACTCAGTAACGGATGAATTTTATATATTAGAATGACTCACAAATATCGTGGCTTTCTATTGGTAAAAGAATTTTCAAAATCGGTTCAGAAGATCCAGAGATTACCCCCTACAACCTCACAAACAAAACCTCTCACACTATACTTTTCTCTTTTAGGCACATGACACTTTGCTTTTGAGAATACGAGACGCAACGTGCTCGCAAGTTCTATCTAGGGATTCTATATCTATGCACTGAGCAGAGCCTATGGAATGCGACAAGAGCTACGTTTTTCGGGCGCGTTCCATATCCAACTACGAAACAGAAAAAAGACATCTAGCGACACAAAAGCTAGCCAAGCTAGCTAGCTTTTGTGTGGCTAGCCTGGCTAGGAGTTCATTTTTCTGCGGATTTTGAACGATACCGTGTACATTTTATATTTTAGGGTTCCGTACCAAAATGGTAAAAAGGAACCCTTTGGTGTGACTGTCCATCTGTCACAGCTCGATATATCAAGACCTACTAATGCTATGAACTTGAAAGGCATAGTTTGCTCAACTATTTTGCAAATAAGAAAGAAATAAAAATGTATATTTTTTTGCAACAACGACTGAAAGGGATTCTTAAAAATTCAAAGAGGAGCTACTAGGGCATGTGGGGTGGGGTATCATTTGAAAGATCGCTATTTGAACATTTTCTTTTTTTAGGCCGCATATTTTCCGACTTTTGACGAAAAATGTTAAAAACCCCTTATGTCCGAAGTTTGAATAGAGAAAAATCAGAAATTATTCCATGTGATAGAAGTTTATGTAAAGATTACAATATTGGTCTGAGTGTGCAACAAAGTTAAATGTGAAAAATGGCTCGCGGATTTTTGTCGTTCGCCGAGGTCGATTTTCGTGATGTTGAAGGGCGTTCAGTGTATACCTAGGTACTGTCGAACGCCCAGACTAGTATTATAAATACAGGGCTGACCAGCGATTGTTCCGCACAAGTGTGAAATACACTTCATTTCCTGCCTAAAAGCAGTGTGGAAGGAGTTGGTTTAAGAGTGTGTTGAAAAATAAATTGAAATATCAGAAACAGAATTTCTTTTCCTACCGTTATTTTTTCTTAAAAATATTTTATTTTCCTTAAAATAATAATCGTTGAAGCCACACCGTCCTTCTCACGACAAACATTGCCAAAGGCGCCCCTTGACCCTGGCGTCTGGAGCAGACGCCCCGTTCGCCCTATGGACGGGCCGGCTCTGCCTGTACTCTCCGAACAGAAGGATTAGGCAGAGATGTACCTCCCAGCATTGCACCCACATCTTTCCAGTTACGTTAAGTCCCATGTATCGGGATCCTATAATATTGGCACCAACTGGGCACAAATATAGACTCTGGGCTGCTACTGTGAATATTACTTACTTTGCCCTATTCGGGAATCGAACCCAGGGCCTCACGCTCAGCCGTTTCGCTTACGACAACTAGACCAGAAAAACCCGAGGCAGTCCAGAAAAATTGTACACGAAATTGTTAAAAAAATAACAATGAACGTGCCCAATTATAGAAAGGTATTCATACTACATCAGTCCAAATCCTATTGAAGAAAAGACCCGGAAAAGTGCGTGTTAAGAAACCATGACAAAAAAAATTGTTCAACTTTACTATACCTAACGCTAGTTTTAAGCCATATTCTATGAAGTTACTACCGAATTTTTACATACCCATGTGTGACATTTTATAATTTGGTCGACTCTTAATCAATTGCTCGCTAGTTAGCGGTGATAGTTTTCTATTTAATTTCGTTGTATACAGGGTGACCAGAACATTGACGTCCAAAAATAAAACTTAGGTCCCTCGTATCCTGGGGTATCCGAATCACCCCCATGTATGTTTCGCAACTTTTCATAGTTTTCGAGCTATAATTTTTGAGAATAATCGACCTACCTACCTTCTACTTTTAAGTAGAAGAATTTGTTGAGATTTTTATTTGCAACTGAACCTTCATGAGTTGTACTTTTATGCACAAAATTATCAGTTTCGTAACTGTGTTGAAAGTTGTGAAAAAGTTGGTCTTAAGTGAAAAATTCAGGTCATAATTTATATGACCTGAATTTTCAACTTTAAATTAAAAATCTAAACAAGTGACTTTATAAGGTTCCTAAGTAAGTTTCGAGAATGCGCCAGACTTTCAATCTTAAAAGTTTTTTACTTTTATTTTTAAAATGTTTTCATGTTGTCATGTTGTTGCTCAGGTAGATAAAAAAAAAATCTGAAAAAAACATATTGCTCGTTAACTATGAAAAGTCGCGGAACATATGGGATACCCCAGGATACGAGGGAAATAAAATTTTATTTTTGACGTCAATGTTCTCCTGTTTGTCATCAGAAATGCAAACGTCGAAGAATTGTAAAATATCGTGTGTAAATTTAAAATATTTAAGCTACGGACACATTGGAAACTATAGAATTTGGGTGAGATTTATTGGTATCCGTTAGGATGGCGGGTGTATTACCTACTTAAAATAGATTAAAAATAAACTATATAAATGAACGTAGAATGTACGTTTTTGTACTAAAATAATCATAAATTTACGTGTCTGTATGCTTAGCAAACATTATTTTAAAATGAGCCACCATCCTGATGTCAGGTTTGCGGGTGAATTTTAATTCAGGTAACATTTTTCAAATTTGACATTATATAAAGCTGAAGAGTTTGTTTGTTTGTTTACTTGAACGCGCTAATCTCAGGAATTACTGGTACAATTTGAAAAAAAAATTCAGTGTTAGATAGCCCATTTATCGAGGAAGGCTATAGGCTATAAATATCATCACACTAAGACCAATAGGAGCGGAACAGTAATGAAAATTGTGACGCAGATGAAGTTGCGCGGGTTTACTAGTACTAATATATAAAGCTGAAAATTTTGTTGGTTTGTTTACTTGAACGCGCAAATCTCAGGAACTACTGGTCCGATTTGAAAAATATTTCAGTGTAGAAAGCAGTTAATGTTATACAAACTCTGATATTGTAAAACGCCCGTGAGCTGCCACCCTGACGTAAGAATGGCGGGTATACATAAAAAATAGACTAAAATAAACGTTGCAAATTACCAGCTTGTAAGGGAAAATCATTCATTATGTGCCAGAAAAGCGGAGTTGCACTGTGCTTGATAAGACCTTTTTTTGGCATTTCATCAGTAGGTAAATAAAACAAGTGTAATTGTCAAGGAGTAAATAACTTGCATTTATTAAATTTTGATCTCAATTTGTTCCTTGCTCAATTATTTTTTGTTACTTTATTATTTTTTTATTACTATAATTTGTTGATAACTTCATTAATTCGTTTATAGCTTCATTCAAATTTGTTTTTAATTTCATTACAGTTTAATTATATACTATTTTATGTAATTGCTGCTGAGTATCCTACATAATACTTTTTCAGCCTTAATGCTATTTGCGACATATTAGGCACACACTAAAAAACAATATATCTTAAAAAATAATGCATATTGATTTTTTTTTATTATTTTTCCATGTATAAAAATGGCCTTTAGAATCATATTTTTTTTTCTCGTAGCATAATAAAAAAATCGTGCATTGTAGGGATATTGGGGTCGACTTCCAGTCAAACCGGATTTGGCTGAATACAAGTATGTTACGTGGAGCGGCTGCCTATCGGTTTTACTGGCTTCTGACTATCCGCGTAATAACTGCCAAAGGTCTACAAATGACAGCCGGGACGTGCCTTATCGTGCTTTCCGAGGCACGGAGGAAACTCGGTATGTTACCTACTGTTAAGATGGTCACCAGTCACCATCCACAGACCAACCTTGGCAAGCGTTGTTTATTTATGCTGTTATTACCTAGCCGAGTATATTATGATCAATATAACGAACCAATACGAGTATATTATGATCAATGCAAGTGCGAGTAGGACCTGCGTGCAAAGGGTTCCGAACGAATTTTTATTTAACATGTTATTTTAACACTAGAGCATTCTTATAGATTTTCCTGTAATCTATAGGTTGCCCTAATATGTTCTTACGAATGTGTTCACGAACTCTAACTTTGAAGGATAATCGGTTGGTGGCCATACTGATCTCTTGAGGGAGCGCATTCCACAGAGAAATAGACTGAACGAAGAAAGAAGAGTGAATAAAGTCAATACGGTGAGTTGGACATTGAAGGAGACGGTTGTTTGATGAGCGTAGATTTAGATTGTGGTTGGCGCAAATGTATTGAAAGTGAGGGGCTAGATAACTGGGAGAGTTGGGAGAGACAAGAAATGAAAACAAGGTAGTTAGAGCCCTTAGCTCTCTGCGCTCGCGTATAGGCAACCACTTTAAAAGCAATCGATACGTAGATTATAGTGCGCCATGTCATCTCGCCACCGCTTTCATCAAGACTATTACTGATAAAAACAACCGACATGGGAATCAACATTTACTTACGTTTTTTAACAGCACTTTAAAAAAAAAAAGTTTTATTCTATCTGTATCATAAAACTTAATTTTTAATATTTGTTGTTATACCCTTCGTGTGCGAGTCCGACTCGCACTTGGCCGGTTTTCTTTTAAATCACATCTCTTAACACAGTGGACAAAAACATGTATTAAGGCGTCCGGCTCCGGCCGGTACTTTGAACCAATTTGTACCACCAATACCGATATCGGAGCCTCAGATAGTCTGTGTGTTTGGATTACAGCCGACCGACTGTCTAGCAGAAAGTGAGAGTATGAGACCTTATAAGCTGACTTATTCGTTTTTTTGGACGGAATAGTTTTGGCAGTGAGCGATTTCATGCATGTACGGCAGGTTTGTTTAAAGTATGGCCTACACAAGTACACAAATATGTAGTACCTAAATGTGTTATATGCTTGTGACTTGTTGCGGCTTGAGTAGCGTAGGACGCTCGTAGTAACCAGTATGACGATGTCAATAAAATCAGTAGTTGTGGCTAGTACCAGGAGTGCAGGAGTAATTGAACGATTGATTTTTTAATGCGGTCGGTTGTAATATTGCACTCACACTCTGGCACTTACCTCCCCTCGTTGGCCTAAGCAATGTGTGCATTCACACGCCCCACCCACTATCGCAGTTTACGTCTGTCTTCGTTGTACAGACTTGTGAAATGGATATTAATTTGCTACCTATATTTTTATCTATCGAACTCAAAGAAAGACGCGGGTTTGGCCAGAATGTCCAATAAGAACCACATAAATACATCTAATGAAAGCTTGTACCAGCAACACTGAAATACCGGGCTAAAGAGATATCAGATCTTCAATTTCCTGAGCTGGAAGTCAAGAGTGAGTTTCGCTGGTATTTCCAATAAGAATCAAATGAAAGCTTATTTCACAAGCATAAATTTTTATTATTGGCAGAAGGCTGTGAAATACCGGGTTAAAGAGATATTATACCTGAACATGCAAACCTATCAAGAACCCAAGGAAACCCCGTTCAGGCGTTTGTCCCGGCTGCCATTTGTAGATCTTCAGACAGTCGTTAAGGGTAGCTATAGGTCGGACACCTGTATACTGTTACCTAGCCACTGGGTTTTGAAGGTCAGATAAGCTGTCACTCCATTTAAAATACTGGTATTCAGGTGTACTGGTTGGACTGGAAGTCGACAAACAGTTGGGATATGGCTAAGCAGGTGGGACCCTTTTCTCGTAAGCGTGGTTAAACTGCACCGGGATTAAACTTTAAAACGGGATATGCACGTACGAAGTCGAGGGTAAAGCTACCTAGTGGCAATATTAAGTTGGTTTCACTTCTGCGCGTACCAGGATAGCATCAAATACGAGAAGGTAGCTTTTATTTTTTAATGAATGAATGTTGTGGCGTAGGTACTACCTACAACGTACACCGAACTACAGTTAATATAGGTGCCTATGTTAATGGAAATCGGTCTATATGGCTGTACAGGAAGTGCAGGTACTTTGATACTCATGTTGCATCCTAGTCCCTAATACGAGACAGCATATCTTCAACCCTTCTACGCGAGCTACGTAATACGGATTGTCAGAAGCCAGTAAATCTGACTCCAGTCTTGCCAAGATGTACTGTGTTACCCAGTTAATGGGATGTGGAGGTCTGGTAGGCAGCCGCTTCACGTAAAAACACTGGTATTCAGCTGAATCCGGTTTGACTGGAAGCCGACCCCAATGTAGTCGGGAAAAGGCTAGGCAGATGATGAGTATCTTCCGCGCGTACCAGGACTGCATCAAGTATGAGAAGTTTAGCTTTAATTTTTGAATTAATGAATGGCAGTGTGACTCGATGTGACATAGTAGGTTGCAAACTACAGTTTATGAGTATGTGCCTACCTATGTAGAAGTCCATGTTGCTAAAGGAATATGTACATTGTTTCACCATCAAACAAATGATCTAAGATTATAAAATTACAATAGAGATAGATATGTGACTCTCCCAGTTACAAACACACTAACGAGTAGATAAACAAATACATCATCTTCTTGTCCTATGTTACTTGGGGTTGGCGCAAGTTTTCTTTTCCCATTCACCTCTGCCAAATAGATAACATTCACTCCCTTTTCTTTCATAAATAATTCCACACTAAATCAGCAGCAAGACACTAGTTAACAGAAACATGTAAAATATTGCAACCCATAAACTATTTACCACTAAGCGAACATCTGCCCGCAGAATGAATCTAACCTTCCGTGGTGAACTTGGAAATACCTGAACTGCGTTCTGAGACGCAAGTAGGAAGGTGTAAATCGAACCTCATAAAGAGCTACCGTGACGTATCAACTGCAGGATGTGAATGTGGGGCCGAGTCACAAACCATGCTCCACCTATCTTGCCCTCTGTGCCTCTAAACATGCAACCGAAGTGACCTATGTGCTGCCAGGCAATGTTTAGGGCCACCCAAATTTAAAATACTGCCTTGCCAGCGACACGAAGAAGGAGATGTAAAATTTTCCATACAACATGCAATAGGTATACTAATTCTACATTATTCTGGGATAATTTTTGAAGTATTTTTTTGGTAATTAAGAGGGTGTTTTTCTGAGACAAAGATGCACACACCGTAAGGTACCTACGAAAAACGTTAATTGTAAAAATACTACAAATTTTGGAATTAATTTCTACTGTTATTCAACAATTTTTTTTTTTTACTGTTGAAGTACTTCTCTGAATGCTCTAGCGAAAATCGGCCATCATGAATATGTGCATCTCAGGGAGCCTGGCATCGTTTCTGCATAGTTCTAACGCCTCGGATGCTTAGCAGTCGCGCTATTGTTCACAAGTCAATCAAGTCAACCTAGTAATAGCTAGTTGGACCGAAATGCTGTACATTCAAATCATCAAAACAAACAGATTTCCCGTCTCAAAATAGTAGCCCATGTAGGTATTTATTAGTAGCGTTTCAATCAAATTATGCAACTCGATCCTCGATGCCATTGGGGACCGGCCAAACTCCCAATTAAGTAACGGCAGGCCGAAGGGTGTTTACTTTTTTTTAGAAATCGGCCGAATCGGTCAATATGGCGTCGGATACATGACGTTATGAGCTGGCCAGTATACTGAGGGCCCTAGAATCTGTCAAGCAAGTCGTGTCCCTGGAAAATGGCGGCAAAAAGTCTTACAAGTACATCAACACGGATATAGTGCGCTATTAACTTTGATTAAAAAAACTGGTCAAGAGCGAGTCGGACTCTCGCACCGAGGGTTCCGTGCAAATGTGTAGGTACCAAATTAGTTCAAGTCAGTTCGAACCAGAACAAATAAGAGATTAAACGAATTTGAACCTTGGCAGATACTTTTCAAGACCTTTTAGGAACCGAACCTAAGCCCCTAGCGACTTATAAACGATGTTTAAAAGCGTTGACGCAAAGCGCTGTAGCGCGTCAACGCAAAAAAAAATCGTGTGAGGGTCGTTCTCCAATGGAAAATATTAACACAGCGATTCAGAAAAACTCGTCATCAGTGCAATGCCATCTATCGACCATTTCGTAAACTGACAAAATATTTAGGTATTAAAAGTTCACAAATAACTCAACTATTTGAAACGGTGTTATTTTCATGCTTTCGTGCATTTTATTTTTTCTCAATAGATGGCGCTCTGACTGTTAAGAAAACATTAGAAGTTTCTTCCTAAAGTTAAAAATTCAATATCTTTTGATTTTGTGGGTCGATTTTGATGAAATAAACGCTAAATGTTACTCGGAATAACACTTGATATTTTTAGGTACCTAAATTTTGAATCCAATCAGTGGTTGATTATGTACTTAAAAAAAATACTATATTTTTTATGATTTAAAATATATTTATAGTAATTAGACTTTTCCCAATACCTGTAGTATGAGACAGTATTACTTGCAAAAATTCATAGTTCTAGCTCAACGGAAACTACCCTATGAATTTTAATTCCCTTGAGAGTGTCGAAATATACGTTTCTTTTTGTGGCATAAACGGCCGTATCTTTTTTTTTTACATTATTTTGGAACTATGATTTCACAGCTTCAAGAGACCGTAGACCTGAGTATATGGTTTAAATTCCAACTTGATACCCCCACGCGTTCCCGAGATAAAGGGTCTTGACAGACAGACGGACGGACAACAAAGGATCCTATAAGGGTTCCGTTTTTTCCTTTTGAAGTACGGAACCCTAAAATTGCATTTCAATGTAGCTTTTTATTAGTCACAATCAGAACTAAAATCAGAATCTATTATACTGGTTTTCTAGCTATTTTAGTCAGAATAGGTACTCTGTTTCAGATTAAATTTTGTTACCGTCTTCTATGGCCATGAGTTGCTTAACTAAATTATCAATTGTGCTTCTTATTACTTCATTCGGATTCAAGTGCGAATGGAGTCGGAATCATATTGCCGCCACACATGAACAAATATGTCCTCGGTTATAACCCGGTATCTGATAGAATCTTGACAATGAAGCTGAACACTAAACCGTGTGTGCTGAATATTGTACAAATATACGCGGTAAAATAATCGATAAAAAATAAATAAAATTGATCATCTTGAACTTGCACAAGTACAAGATGATTTAATTGAAGATTTTTATGGGACACTCGAGGAAACTTTGAATTCAATTCCGGGCTGGGAAATTAAAATGATTCTTGGAGACTGGAATGCCAAAGTTGGTAGTGCACTTGCTGATGATCATATCGGAAGCATGGTTGGAAAATTTGGACTTGGCAATAAGAATGAACGGGTGATTGAGTTCTGTTATAGACAGAAATCTCAGTATCATGAACACGTACTTTCAGCATCATCCAAGACGTTTGTACACATAGAGATTGCCAGGCGATAGGCACATAAATCTTATCGACTACATCATCATAGATACCCTAGAAGCCTAGATCCTTCTGAACAATCGATCTTCAGAGAGGCGTTAGCCAACTTCTCGCTGCGCTTAAAAGCGCCTAGATGTCAACCATTAAAGCCGAGATCCTTCTGAACAATCGATCTTCAGAGAGGCGTTAGAAGCGAAACTGAAGCACGGTCCTGCACATGAACACGCTAAAGCTGACGTGCAGTGGAGGTACTTAAAAGGCTATATCAGCATTTGCAGTGACATTGAGAGTCAAGCTACAAACTGCAGACGTTTTTAAGAAAGTTAGTCCTTTCCAAGCAGTTCAAAGCAAAATCGTGGGTCATAGCGGATGCCGATAGCACTGTTCTACACGAGCTCGACCGCATTGCCGAGAGATGGCGTGCCTACTGTGAGCAGTTGTACGCAGACCCCCTTACAAACACCCGGAGATATCCAGAACTGGAGTGGTCTAGAACTGGAACCCATGATTCTTCGCTCTGAAGTATCGGCAGCTCTACATTCTCTCAAGGCGAAGAAGGCGCCAGGAAGCGACCAAATAACAGCAGAGGTGCTTAAAACTATGGGGGCAAACGGTGATTGACCGCTGGATTGGTCGGAATCCGTAATTCTTCCACTGCACAAAAAAGGATCAACAAAAAGCTGCGGCAATTATCGTACCTTGACCATCATCTCACATGCCAGCAAAATCTTGCTCCATATTCTAAATAATCGCATCTGCCACTACCTGGATTGGCAAATTCCACAGGAGCAAGCAGGTTTCGTGAAGGGCAAGGGTACGCGAGAGCAGGCAGCTCGTTGAGAAGGCGTACGAGTTCAATACGCCAGTGATTTTGTATTTTGTTGACTACAGCAAAGCTTTCGACTGTGTCAAGTGGAGTTGCTTATGGAGAGTCCTGCAAGAACTTGGAGTACCGAAGCATCTCATCGCCCTACTTCGCACCGTGTATGGCTCAAACACGGGAGTCGTAAGAGTCGATAAAACAGCATCAAAAACTTTCAAACTCCACCAAGGAGTACGCCATGGATGCATTTTATCGCCAATTCTGTTCAACGCCTATGGAGAGCAAATTATGAGACGTACTTGTAGGAATTGGGAGAGAGGCATTACAGTTAGTGACTTGAAAATCACCAACTTGCGCTACGCCGATGATACTGCTCTTCTTGCAGCAAATGAGACGGAAATGGTTGCACTTCAAGACAGAATGGAGCTAATTAGCGAGGAGATGGGACAAGACCAAGGTCATGGTGGTAGACCGATCTGGGAAGTTGGAAATCACTGGCACATTAGGAATAGAATCTGTGGACAACTTTATATACCGGGGTTCCAACATCTGTAACGGTGGGGTGCGAAAAGGAAGTGCGCAGGAGAATTGGCATGGCTACGAGCGCCATGTCTCAGCTTGGAAAATTTTTAAAAGATCGTAAACATTTCCGTAAAAACTAAAACTAAACTGGTACGGACTCTAGTCTTCTCTACAAAAGTTCTCTACAAAAGTTGCATGTTATTAAAAATGCAAAAAAGCAGTTAGTTTCAGTTCAAACAGCAATCTCTTAAAGTGGCTATCAATATTATGTGCCCTAGTAAGATTCAACGTCATGACTAAGAGATGACTGAATCTAACATCACAGTTAAATAATACTATATAATGTTGTAACCAACCTATCTGATGTTGAAACAAACTCGTGACAATCCGTTTGACAGATAAAAGTATTGTCACTATAAGAAATCAGCTAGTCAAGCGAGTCGTGGACACGACTCGCTTGACTAGCACGAATATTTTGACGTATAGTAACGTTAACGAGAGTGAATATTGAATGTGAAAAACCACAACCCCATTGTATTTTGGTTTAATTTTATGGGACATACACAATTAACATCTTTCAAAAATAAATATTATATGCAAAACGAGTATTGTAGCTATGGTAAAATTTTACGTTACTGTACTATACGTCAAAAATATTTGTACTAGGCCCTCTGGGACATACCTACCTATTTTGGAACACACGCTCAATCATCGAAAGCGCCACGCTTTCGCTGATTGAGCTAGAGATATCCAAAAAGTCAAATCTGTATGGAATTCACCACTTGACAGTAGACCATAGACAAAGTGATATTCTATATTCGAACACGATTGACGAAAATTACTCAAAAATGTATGTGATTGACGTGAAATGCCACGTGGTTTTATTCCTCACAGTTTTGAACATTACAGTTTTGACAGTCGCCAACGTTGCTGATCACGTCACTTTGTATAGAGTCTTTTGTCACAGACTATCTAATAATAAACCATGACCTAGTAATGAAGAGGTTTGGGTTAAGTAGCGTATTGTGTTCCCCTCGTGTAAAGGATTCAACAAGGACACGAGGCGGGGGGCTGTTGAATGACTTTCAGGAAGATGGACATAACCTCATTGCTGCAAACAGGAACCAGTTTCGGCCCTATCCTAAAGTTTTTTACTAAGTGCCATTCGGCCAGCTTTGAATAAAGTTACCTATCGAGTTCATTGTTAAGAAATTGAAACCCCACGTGTTTTTGTAACACGTGTTTTTGTAACACAAAAACACGTGTTCTAAATTTCTATATAGACCTACTCGAAAAATAAGAGTATACTTCGCTTCTAGGATACCGAGAGCATCTTGGAGGATATCGAGCTGCAAATGGAATAATTCTACGAGATTTTTAATCTTTTAAGAATAAAAAAACTCGTTAGTCTTGACTGTTTACCTATCAACGCACATCCTAAACTAAAATTTGTCACCAAGTCTAGAAGCTGAAAGGAATAAGTTAATTTTCTAGAAATTTCAACTTTAACAGGGGGAAATGGGAGAGGCAAGTTAGTATGAAAGCCTTTTCTTTGAAGCCGAGTACATCTACACGGACGAAGTACAAAGATTTGTCTTATACTGAAGACTTCTTGGAAAATTGAACATGAACTCGCTTGACGGTTTAATGCCTTTCTGCATGTAAATAGGTACATGATGTACACTAACATTATAAAAGCTTACACATACTTGTAAAATGTAGGTAATCTCTGTAAGAAAGTACTAGAGAGTCGAATTCTAAAAAAAACCTTTTTAACAAAAATTTAAAACCGACTTCCAAAAACAAAACACGGTTGTTTTTGGTTTTTTTCGTTTTTGAACACCGACTTCCGAAATTAAAGTTATTTTTTACTTTGTAGTGTTTTGTTTTTGGAAGTCGGTTTTATTTTTTTGTTAAAAAGTTTTTATTTTTCACATTTTAGTAGTACGCAGGTACCACTAAAAAGTGAATCCACAAACACAGCGTGCCGGCGTGATATCATGTTATGAACTGGTGTAAACAATCAACAGACATGCGATTTCAGAAATCCCGATCCTTTTGCTATCATTTATTGAAGATTTCCGTTGCCTTTCTCCGAAGTTCTTCATCGGATCTTCACCAAATTTAAACAGGACTAGTCCCAGAAAATACTCTTCCAAAAAAAAAAGAACTATCCAAATCGGTTAACAATTGGCGAAAATATCGCTGAACAAACATTTTTCATGGGATACCATCATCCCATGAAAAATGTTTGTTCAGCGATATATATATATATATATATAATTTCCGTCATTAGCTCAGCAACATGAGATGATGATTACCAGGCACAAAGATCTGAATTGCGTTAGAAATTTAATGAAAAACAATGTGTGTGCTTATAAAACTTGAGAGTTTCCTTCGATTTTCGTGGGATCCCATAATCAGATTCTAACTTGGTGACAATGGATCCACCTCAGGAGTATAAGCTTTCGAATAAAAAAAGAATTTTTGAAATCGGTCCAGAATTGGCGGAGAAATCGGTGAACATACATACAAAAAAAAAAGATACATACAACCGAACATAGAACCTCCTCCTTTTTGAAGAAATCGGTAAATTATTGAATGTATCTTTGACAAAGTTTGCGAACAGAAGCTATTATTTGTGGCATAAATAATTTAGAGTAATAAGAGGAGCACGTGGCTAGATAAAAACAGCCACAGGGGTCGATCTTCAAGGTTAAGCAACGCTTGCCAAGGTTGGTCTGTAGATGGATTACCATCTTAACATACCGAGTTTCCTCCGTGCCTCGGAAAGCACGTTAAGCGGTTAGTCCCGGCTATCATTTGTAGATCTTTGGCAGTCGTTACGCATAGTCAGAAGCCAGTAAATCTGACTCCAGCCTTGCCATGAAGTACCGTGTTACCCATCAGTTAATGGGTTGTGGAGGTCTGGTAGGCAGCCGCTCCTCGTAAAATACTGGTATTCAGCTGAATCCGGATTGACTGGAAGCCGACCCCAATATAGTTGGGAAAATGCTAGACAGATGATGAAATAAGTTGGAGTGTAAGTACCTACAATAAGTACGAAAGTTACAGCCTCCAGGAGTAGTTGGTCCAACGCCCTCTCGACTCGACTAATCGACTCTAAACATAAGTGGCATAATGCAATTATTTCTTTCTTGCTGAGTGATTCGAACCCTGAGCGTATTAAACCTTAGGATGCGGTCTCCACAAGAGATGTGCGAGGATGCGTAGCGAGGGATGTGTTTGTTACGAACCAATAGAACAGCTTCATTTACCTAGCCTCGCTCAGCACAAGCGATTCTATTGGGTCTTAACGAACGCATTTTTTCGCTATGCATCCTCGGACATCTCTGCTGGAAACGCACCCTTACCTATGTATATATGGTAAAATGGATGCAGCGCGAAGCGTATCCTTTTTATTGCAGTTAATTTTCTAACCTAATGGTGGATCCACACATGCCACCGGCTTTCAGACTGCCTTGCCGCTGAGTTTGCTGTAAGTTTTGCTTTCGCAGTAGTGCCGCATACTGTTCTGATTGTCGTCTTTAGTGGGTAAAGTGGGTTACGTATTAGATATGAGCGAATTTAGCAGTTTAAAATAAAGTAAAAACGAAGAAATAAAAAACATGCTGGAGCTTGTATGCTTAGATACCTACCTACTATTTAAAAAATCGATCTCGTAGATGAAAATCTGTCTCACGCCCTCCCAGCATGTATCTCTAAACCGACCGATACTGTGAGTTTTATAGTAATCTTGTTAATGAGAACGTAATTGATTGAGCGACAGAAAATGCGTGGTCTGTATTAGCTTTTCGTGTACCAGGATATCATAAACTGTGACAAGTAAACTTAAAAAGTTTCTGGTTAGAAAGGTGGAAGAAATTATAAATTGCCATCCTTCTCTTACGATAGGTCTTTGTTTGACGCTGCAATTATAGGTAATAAGTTACTTAAAGTCTAAGGTAATGCTAGAATATATATATGAATGATCGGACAGTAATCCACCACAGAGGTGGTCCTCCAATGGCCACGCCCCATCGCCATTAGAGTCTAGCTTTGCTGCTTGTGCAAGAACATCAGCAATAGTAGCGACCTCTACATTACCAATTTTAACAACGTCTAACACACTGCACACAACGTATGCAAAGAATTATGATATCTGTACGTCTACTTATCGTATGGGCAGTAAGGTCTGACGACCCCACACACCCTAGTGTCAGAGTTTCTAAACCGTCTCAAGGGCCTCTGACATTGTTTATTTGACGATCGCCATTTGACGGCCGGGACCACCGGCTTATAAGTGCCTTCCAAAGCACGGAATCATATTTTTGTCAGGCAATCAGGTGATTCAAGCCTGCAATGTCCTAGCCAAACTGGAAACAACTTTACAAAATATGCTTCCCGTGAGAATCGAACCCACGACCACCGGAGGGTCTAGACAAGTGCCTTTCTATCAGCGAATGCGATTGTCAAAATACCAAAATACAGGGGATTGATCATGTGAAATTTCGACTTCGATTTTGAGGAGCTCGTGGCTAAATAATAACAGCCACACGGGTCGATCTTCAAGGTTAAGCAACGCTTGCCAGAGTTGGTCTGTGGATGGGTGACCATCTTAACATAGCGAGTTTCCTCCGTGCCTCGGAAAGCACGTTAAGCCGTTGGTCCCGGCTGTCATTTGTAGATCTTTGGCAGTCGTTACGGATTGACAGAAGCCAGTAAATCTGACTCCAGTCTTGCCATGAAGTACCGCGTTACCCAGTTACTGGGTTGTGGAGGTCTGGTAGGCAGCCGCTCCGAGTAAAATACTGGTATTCAGCTAAATCCGGTTTGATTGGATGCCGACCCCAATATAGTTGGGAAAAGGCTAGGCAGATGATGATGATGATGATCATGTGACATTTCGACAGCGTTTGTCAATCCCGTACATTTTTTACGTTTTGACAAACGACTTCGCCACGCTACCGCTAACAAAAATGTCACTTGTCAAGACCGTCACAAGCGAATCACAGAATTTATTGAAAATCATACAAACGTGTAATATTAGTATGTAGTTCGGTTTGTAATGTCACGCAATATTGTGGTTGCGCGTACGCATACCACGGTTATGTTTTTAAAACGCAAAGTTTACCGTTTCGAGTGATTTTTAGGTTGATCGTATGTTGCGTTGCATACGATGTATAGCCCAAAACTCATCTCAATCACTAAAAAAACCTACCACTAAAATGAATGGAGAACCTAACTATGAACAAACCAGTAACAATGGACCGAATGGGAGTCTGAATGGAATCTCTACTCCATCTAATGGTATACCCATGGCCAACTTTATGTAGCTCTATCGCGTGTTAACAACCCTAGCAACTTTCATCAACATCGTGTGCAAAAGTTTCTCATTACGAAAAATTACTAGGGCTGGACGGCATTTTATATAGAAGAGATGATACAGCCAGTGCCTTGCAGAAAAGTCTTTCAAATGCCTTATTCTAAGAGGGGTCTAGCAATGCTAGATATTGACTGTTTGTATATGTTATCTTCGTGATCTTACGTAGCTACATAACTTTACTTTTCAACATACACGCGAACGAAGTCGCGGGCAACAGGCAACCTAGTCCAAAATAAATGAAGTAGGTACCTGTTACTAAAAAGGAGATTATAAAAAAAAAAGCAAAACCAAAACAACAATGATAACTTAATTTAATTTCTCTTTTAACCGCCGTCAAAAAAGAAACAAAAGTATAATGAAAAGCAAAAAAAAAATTGTATACTTCACCCTTATCCTTATCCAGTCCCAATCCCGTCTCTATACCACCCTGTACGGCAAATTTTTGCCAAAAAGTAATATAAACTAATGTTAAGAAAATTAATATTTATCTGGGTATTTACTTAGTTTTTGCAGTCAAAAAACAAAAACATAATCAAAAAGAATGCTGACAAACAGAGAAAATAGAAGCGCCGCGGCACTACTAGCGCGTGTGGCTCCCTCCGCTTTTGAGCGGTACAGTAGTGCAAGAACTAAATAGAAGGGCCGCGGCACTACTAGCGCGTGTGGCTCCCTCCGCTTTGGAGCGGTACAGTAGTGCAAGAACTAAATAGAAGGGCCGCGGCACTACTAGCGCGTGTGGCTCCCTCCGCTTTGGAGCGGTACAGTAGTGCAAGAACTAATTAAATAGAAGGGCCGCGGCACTACTAGCGCGTGTGGCTCCCTCCGCTTTGGAGCGGTACAGTAGTGCAAGAACTAATTAAATAGAAGGGCCGCGGCACTACTAGCGCGTGTGGCTCCCTCCGCTTTGGAGCGGTACAGTAGTGCAAGAACTAATTAAATAGAAGGGCCGCGGCACTACTAGCGCGTGTGGCTCCCTCCGCTTTGGAGCGGTACAGTAGTGCAAGAACTAATTAAATAGAAGGGCCGCGGCACTACTAGCGCGTGTGGCTCCCTCCGCTTTGGAGCGGTACAGTAGTGCAAGAACTAATTAAATAGAAGGGCCGCGGCACTACTAGCGCGTGTGGCTCCCCCCGTTTTGGAGCGGTACAGTAGTGCAAGAACTAATTAAATAGAAGGGCCGCGGCACTACTAGCGCGTGTGGCTCCCTCCGCTTTGGAGCGGTACAGTAGTGCAAGAACTAAATACCTAAATGAGTAAACTATGTCTTTTTAGGGTTCCGTACCAAAATGGTAAAAAAGGAAACCTTATGGTTTGACTAAGTCTGTCAGTCTGTCACAGCTGGATATCTGAAGAACTACTAATGCTATGAACTTGAAATTTGGAATAGACGTTTGTTCAACAATTTTTTAGATTTTGTAAATAAGAAAGAAATAAAATATATTTATTTTTTATGAAAGTAAGCGCAGCGTTGGCCTAAAATTGTTGACTGCTAATATTGTATTGTTTCGAATTTCTTGTAAAGGCGTTTGTCTGCTAGTTTTCCTGAATGTTGAAGGTAGGTATCGTTTCCGATTTCTTGTAAAGAAACAAAGAAGCTTTGGCTCAGTAAAATCTTAGTTTTAAGGTTGTGCAACATTCGCGCTATTTATTTGAAAATGCTTTAAGTTTTCAGGAAGGTACTTTTACTTTAATCATTTTCGTTTTTGTTGGTGTGACATTCTCCTTACGACATGGCTAAGGGTCGGAAGCTTTTGACCTGCAGTGGGACAAATAGTAGCTACTTAACAAATACTTATTCCTTATATTAATTCCTTATTCAAAGTATGCAGCCTATTATTTTATACGTGTTGGCCACACTATACCTATATACCTACAACAAGACCTCGAAAAGAAAGACACACTTACCTAACATCTATAGGTACTTCTGTATACTAATATATATATTAGTATACAGAAGTATATATATATTATATAAATATATAAAGTTGAAGAGTTTGTTTGTTTGTTTGCTTGAACGCGCTAATCTCAGGAACTACTGGTCCGATTTGAAAAATATTTCAGTATTAGATAGTTCATTTATTGATTATCACGCTAAGACCAATAGTAATGAAAATTGTGACGCAGACGAAGTTGCGCGGGTCAACTAGTATTTTATATTTTCCTTAGGTAACTACAGTCAGCAACAAAAGTCAATTAACTCCTCGGTTTTTTTATCTTAATTACTAGTTGACCCGTGCAACTTCATCTGCGTCACAATTTTCATTTCAAATCGGACCAGTAGTTCCTGAGATTAGCGCGTTCAAGCAAACAAATAAACTCTTTAGATTTATATATTAGTATAGAGTAAAGATTGAGCAAAAAAATACTGTGATTGTTATTCAAATCGGAACAGAAGTATAGTACCTACTTATGTAAAGTAAATAATATAAATAGTTGGTTGTTTTATGAAATTAACAAAACTAAATTATGGAATAATTTTGTGCCAATTTAGTTGATATGTGTAAAAGTAGAAGCGGTCTTGTGCGACCGCCACGACAGGAACAGACTAGTCTTGAGGGAGAAAGGGCTTTTGTCCAGCGTGGGAATAAATGTCAAAGTTACAAAATTCAATCACTCAATCAAATAACTCACGGGGCCAGAAATAACAAAGTTTACCTTATTTTCCTAGGCCGGATGCACGTATCACCAGCAGCTCAGCTTTGTCACTTTTCTCAACCTTCCAGACGTTCGCACAAAACCGAAAAGTTACGAAGTAGAAACTGGAGAAAGGCATGATTTAGCCCAATAGTGGGACACAATAAAATTAACACAATAAAAACAATTCTTTCATAAACTTCACGCTACTTTAAGTATTAAGAAAAAGATACGAAATTATGACGAATTTGCTTCCTACCTTCTTCGACAGATCACCAATAACTAAGGGTGGTTACTGTTACCACTGGTCCCGGTATTCCGCTCGTATCGCGTGGCGTGTGATGCAGGCGACGGCGCAAACCCAACTGTTGAACCAAGCTTACTCCGTCAATTCCCGAAACTAAAAAGTTTCTGATGTGCTCGCAACAGCTTTCAGCAGTCGCTGGCATACTTAGTTAAATTAATTTCTGGAAAATCTTCTTTAAAACATTCAGAGTTTATGGTTTTTACATTAAGCATGTTAGAAGCCAGACGTGAGTCTTGCGCCAGTACGTTGCCTCATCCAGCTGATTAAAAGGATTAAAGGTATATCTGCTCATTTTTTTTTAAACCGTCTGTCTTGTAAAGTTTAGTACGAAATAATTGTACGGTCACATGCTGGACGCTGGCTATGAATAAGTAGTGCTATGTTTTAGGTTCAAGAAAATAAAACGATTAAAGGGCATGAACTAATTGTAGGTACTTACCTAATTTCATGAATATGAAAAAATTAAAGATGAATAACAAAACCGGCCAAGTGCGAGTCGAACTCTCACACGAAGGGTTTCTTATCAAAAATCGAATAAAAAACACGTTTCTTGTATGGGACCCCCTTTTAATACCTATTAATTTATGTTTCATTGTTTGTTACAGCGGCAATCTTAATCTGACTCCAGTCTTGCCATGAAGTACCGTGTTACCCAGTTAATGGGTTGTGGAGGTCTGGTAGGCAGCCGCTCCACGTAAAACACTGGTATTCAGCTGAATCCGGTTTGACTGGAAGCCGACCCCAATGTAGTTGGGAAAAGGCTAGGCAGATGATTTGTTATAGCGGCAATCGAAATTCACATTTTGTGAAAATTTCAACTGTCTATCTATTACCTACGCTTCATGTCATGAGATACGGCCCACTGACAGATGAACGTGTTATATAAATCATAGATACTTAATTGTTAAAATATGGATGAAAGAAAGTTATTATATAGGTATGTACATGAAGGATGTGGATGGACAATGACAGTTACACAGGTCATAATTAAATATTTTACCTTATGTCCTAAATTGCCGTTCTGCAGTACTGGCCTTTTAAAATCAATTAAATTTTTCTGTGGCTAAGAATTCTAATATCAAATTAACTTTATTTTAAAAACATGGTTATTTGTTTATTGATTAGCTTTATGTTTTCATAGTATTTTAATCTTTTTCGTCATCATGGATACGTTAGAATTTCGAGTAATTATGGAATACCTTGCTCCTCTCCTCTGCTCCTGCACGACACGCACGCCCTCACACTGAACAGCAGACGCTAGACGGTCTCAAAGAAACCTATATTAAAAAATTAAAGGGGATACATACATACAAGCGACGGTGCTTTTTTTTGCTCGATTTTAACGGCGGCAAGTAACGGTCGTCGCAAAAAACTTATCTTTCGACACTCTCGAGGGAATCAAAATTCATAGGGTAGGTATTTCCCGTTGACCTAAAACTATGAAATTTGACAAATAATATCTTCATATACTACAAGTATAGGGACAAGTCTGAAAACTGCACATTTGTAATTAAATAATAAAAAAATATAGTCTTTATTTTAAAGTGGATTTGTACGGATCCCTCGGCGGCGAGTCCGACACGCACTTGTCCGGTTTTTTTTGTATCATAATGGCGATGATACGGAATCCTACATACGCGAGTCCGACTAGCACTGGGCTGGTTTTTTTTATTAAAGTCTTCTTACCGTGTGGGCAGTAAGGTCTAAACGACCCCACACACCCTAGTGTCAGAGTTTCTAAACCGCCTTAAGGGCCTCTGACATGGTTTATTTCGTTTATTAAAGTTACTGGTGGTTTAATAAATAAAGCGGGTTTTAATTACAAAAAGTGTCGTAGATATACCTACTTTTTTGCTTCGGCGGTCAGATAGGCATTCGCTCCTCGTAAAATACTGGTATTCCGCTCAATCTTTTTCACCAGAAGCCGACCCCAATATAATTGGAAAAAATCTTTGCATCACATTTTACAATAACACAATTTTAAAACTTCTATATCTAAACTACTATTTAGGGCAGAGTTAAATAAAATACCTACTTTGGTATCATATAGGTAGAATCAAAATGTTTTGTAAAGATTTTTTATTTATTTTGTGTAAGGTCATACCTAGCCACCAACTGCAATCAAATTGATGTAGGTACAATTTAACTGTGTATTATTCGCAACCCATTCATTAAAAAATATAAATTAATACTTACCTGTATTCAACAGATGTTTGACTAATTGGATTGCATACTCATGTAGGTACGAGGATTTTTTATTTTTATTTTCGGGAGCGACCGGTTGGTTTCGCAGAAATCGTGCTTTAACGTTGTTCCGCGAATAATTTAATCGAAGCTCTACTGCAGGAATTTCGGGTAGTCCAGGACAAAGGATGCGATGTACTCATGCAAATGCATGTCAGTAATCTGCCTGTGGTTCCATTTTCTGGACACCAAATACCTATTCGAAATTTGAAACGTGACCCTTTGAATACACCATGTAGGTAGAGGTACTACTAGGAAAATGGCTCAGCAGTTTCACAAATAACGCTATGCGACAATTGCTGTAATTTCAAGGAACATTCGTAGTCGTAATCTGTCAAGAAAACTTCGATTTTCCTATATTTTCACAATTTTTTTTTTGATTGTCAACATTATCGTATCAGCTGAAAGACGTCCACTGCTGGACATAGGCCTCCCACAAGTGTCGCCACAACCGGTCCTGTGCGTCTCGTATCCATCGGCTACCCGCGGCCCTCACCAGGTTATCGGTCCACCTTGTGGGAGGTCTTCAACGTCGCGTCTTCCGGTACGCGGTCGCCACTCCAGAACTTTTCGGCCCTCATCGGCCATCTGTTCTATCAGCAATGTTTCTTGCCCATTGCCTCAGTTCGGCGATCCTTCGGGCTATGTCGGTAACCTTGGATCTTTGATTGATGCGGAGATGATATTGTAACTTAAATCTCAATCTTTTTTTAAGCTGGAGAATTGGCCTTCTGTTTTCTGTGTTGTACTTTGTACTCATCAGTTTTGGGACAGTTTAAGAATGCGACAATGATACACAGATATTCCTTAAACTTATTTATTTTAATACTGTAACAAAACAACCACTTCTAAGTATCTAAAAAATAGGTAGGTTGGTACATTATACCAAATATGTAGGAATGATATCCCAAGAATAATAAATTTTGGGTTTAGCAAATAATTTTCATCATTTTGGGTAATAAATTAAAAATCACATAAAAGTATATGATGTTAGAAAATATTATGTTTTAGATAGATAAAGAATTGACATGACAGTTATTTTTTCAGAAGCGACAATCTTTTTACGAATTTGTTTAGTTATTAGAAGTCGAATTGATTTATTTTTATCTCTTATTTAACAATCACTATGTATATACCACTTATGCTGTGTCTACGACCGTGTATCTCAGTAAAATTGAAGAAAAGATGGAAATTTAACATAGCTTCCTAGAATAGTATAAGATCAGCGTCGGCACAGCGGGGCTACACATTATGTACGTCACTATAAAAACAATGATCATTAATTTAAAAGTGAGAGAAAACAACCCAACTTTTAAAGTAAAACACTTAATACTATTATCTAATACAGAATGACGATCACACAATCATTTATAGATAATATTTTCTTTATCTTAATTATAGTCATTCGTATTATCTCAAACATTCACTCGGTTAGTATCTAAATAAATATTCAGAATCAAACTTGTACGAGGAACAATAGGGTTACTATTTAGCTTACACGTATGAAGATTTCGATATTTACGTAATTAGATATTTAATAAGGGTTGAGTGACCCTTTTCCAAATCTTATTTTCTAGAAGTATCAACTTCAATTTTGAGACAACGAAGGACGATTGAGAATAATATTTTTGTGACATAAAAATACAATATTATAACCAGTCTTTAGGTACATATTATGTATCTATTGAGATTTATCAACTTTATCGCCTGATTTTATGTTTTTCTCTAATATAACATTAACAATCTCGACGTAGATCTTAATTTAGTACCTATAGGTACCTACGATAAATGCTTCAGTTCATAATTTTCCAAAAAAGCTCGATATGAATATTTATACTACATAAGCAGTTATATACTTACCTACATGTTTTTTTTTTTGGTAATGGAAATGCCATAATTATTATCACGAACAATGTTTCTACTATTAGACCCCACAATTGTAATCCATTTTTAGGTCGACTTGGCAAGCTGTAGCCAGGTTCCAAAGTTTACTAACAACTACACATCAATATTGTCTACTTTTGAAACAATTTATATTCTTTTAGTCATATTTTCCAAATACCACAATGCCTTTTAGTTAACCTAAAGTTGTATCACATTTCGATAATGCACTAGACAAATTCTCACACATTTATAAAAGTAGATTTATCTACACATCGCTTAAAACTAAAATGGCTACAGATTTTCGGGGTTAAATAAAAGTAAGTAATAGGAAGACACAACCTGCTTCGCATCAACAAATTTCCAACTCAAAACGTAAATAAGGTAGATACCGCTAATCTCATATATACAAAATGAGCATTAAAGTAACTCAATTCAAGAGAATACAACTTTGCCATACAAAATTAAAGTGGGGATAACCACAAATAGTATAAAAATACTAAAAGCGCTATTAACATTACGATAATTCTTAGGTCGACTGTTTATAAGGGACAGTTTTGATGAGTTGTTTGTGCAGATTTCCTTTCGGATTCAATGGTGTTTGTAATTCATAAAACAAATATAATATTAAAAAAAAAGTTTTTATTGAAATTAAAGAAGAAATGAACCCATCGAAGCCATACATACTTATAAAAATCGGCCTTAGCCTAAATCATATCTATTGAGCCTTATTCTATGAAATGGTCATGCGCGTCTGTTCTTATTCCTTGCCGGCAATTATATCCAGAATGCTGACATAAGCTCCCGTTAAGAAACCAAGAATGCCGAAAGAAACCAAGAACATGTTCTTCCAGAGTACCCAGTTGAAGCGTCCCAGGCCATTGGGCCTGTCCCAGTAGGTGACGGTTTCGATAACAGCGGGGAAGATGAGGCCGAGGAAAGACAGACAGACAGCGCCGACCAGTGAGATGAACGGACCAAGGTTCGGGATAGCAATAGCAGTGCCCAAGGTCATTATGATGATTCCGATGCGGATGCTGTACTCGGCGAGGTTCTTCTTGGCTCCAAACCAGTGGCGGACGTTTTTCCAGATAATCTCCATCGGTACGTAGAACTGCAGACTGTAGGTGAAGAATATGGCGACGGCTATCATCAGTTTAACGCATTGGCCCAATCTGTAAACATTAAGAAACATAATTAAAAACACTTCGGCCATAATAAGATGGTCTCTAGTCTGGATTTGATTGTAGGGGTTCTATTTACTACATTGACAATATAATATAACGCACAGCAGAAACTAGGTCATAGACGGGTAAAATTTGGCATGTAGGTTCCTTGGGGAGTGTAGGGGAGAACTAAAAGAGGATTTCACGAAATTCCTATGGGGACGGGAAAAAACGGGACATACGAGTAAAAAAAGCTGCGTCACATTTTTTATTAATGCTCCGCGCCTATTGGTCGAAGCGAGATGCTATATAGGTAGTCTATAGCTCGCTATAGGCCTCGATATAGGGCTATCCAGCACTAATACATAATTTTTCAATTCGGGCCAATAGTTTCTGAGATTAGCGCGTTCAACCACACAACTCAACTCTTCAGCTTTATAATAATATTAAAGTATTTATATTAATACCTATAAATAAGTAATAGTAATACCAATTTTTTAGTTAAATTTGAATGTAATTCGACTGAAATTGAATAACACTTGTGATTTAACTGTGTGTGTCACTTTCGGCGAGATCGTTAATTTTGCTAACTCCTTCTTATTTCATTTTTCGAGTTCCGAACAAAAAACGGATCCCTTATAGGATCACTCGGGTGTTCGTCTGTCACAGCCAGTTATCTCCGGATCCACTGGACCGATCCTGTTGAAATTGGGTACACATACGGACTTGTGTGACCCATATACGGAAGCGGGAAGTAAATTATTAAAGTTTTAGTATGGGGTCACTTTTGGGGGTCAAACTAGAAAATAAAACTTTTTGAACAATATTGTGTGATTTATCAAATAAAAGGGCTTACTGTGAAGATTTTATTTATATTTATATTATAATTTTAAAATAAATGATTTTGAAGTTATTCAAGAAATAAAACGAAAAATTACCATTTCCCCCCTTATCTCCAAAACTACTGAGCCTAAAATTTTGAAAAAAAAAGGAAGTAATGGGTCTTTATCTATAGATTATAGGAAAATCTCTAAGAATTCTGTAGTGCTAAAATAACTTGTTAAAAAAAAGAAATTCGTTCGGAACCCTTTGCACGCGAGTTCGACTCGCATTTGGCCAATTTTTTTCGTTAGATTTATAAATTAATCAAAATTAAAACTACAATACGGGTCTGAGAGTATATAATGTTAGCATACTTACACTTCGTCTTGCGGGAGATTCAGAGTAATACTGCTCTTGGTGTCTTCACCATATTTCAAATAGCCGAAGAATCCAGTAAAAGCGTACAGGGAAACCACAAAGAACATTCCCGTGTTCAGGACTCCAGGGCATCCAATGAAGTGAGTGGGGGTCTTCATGTTGTTCTCCAGGGGCATGACAACACCAATGCCTTCCAGAGCGAAGATAGCAGTTCCGAAGAAGGTTGGTAAGCGCTCAATGCGAGTGAAAGGTAGACGCTCGCTCAAACTAGGAATGTCTTGAAACAGATAGTAGAACGTGATTCCCATTCCAGTTCCAACCAGTAAGTTAGCAATCATTGAGAATGGCGCCAAGTACTTTAAGTTCCTTATCAGGTTCATAAGGATGAGCAGAGGAAGAAGGACCGCCATGTAGCAACGATCGTCCACGCCGTACCAGTCAGTCCCCTCTGCGTAGAAGTCAACCACTTGCTTCACGTTTTTGGCGACAAACACGATGTAGACGCAGCAGCAGCCCAGCAAGTCAATGACGAGGAACCAGTTGATCATAGCTCTGAAAAAATAACAATGGCAAAGAATAAATATCAGAAACGATTTCTTATATTCCCATGGTCTATTTAATTATGTACAGAGAAAAGAACAAACAGATAGATGAGCAATGAGCACAAAAGTAGTGTTTATTTGAAAGAAATTCCTTCCATAAGAGCTATGATAGGAGAGTAGGTATATTGTTATGTTAAAGAACTTACTTGGCCAGTCGAGAAAACTTGTGCACGGCGGGTGGTCCAGATAAGAAAGCGGCTTCAGCGGTTTCAGCAAATCCTAGCGAGGGTTTCTGCATCCGCCTGCAGAGTTCATGTGCGGTCTTCACAAGTACGTGCACGCAGTAGGTGCAGATACCTCCGATGGCGAACGTGGCTATCAAGCCGAAATACAAGCCCGCGTTGCAGAAGGCCATAGGCATAGCCAAAATCCCACTTCCGAGGGATCCTTTCAGCAAATGAATTAGGGTATCCATATCCCTGGAAAGAAAATACAGGTCGATTAGCATTGTAATTGAAACACTGCATATTCTGAGAGTTCTTCAATGTTTAAGCAAGTATACTTACGATGTGGGATGCGCCAGCTTCCTGTGCTCGAAAGGATTATAGTCCTCATCAGCCTCAATGTCCCTGCCCGGGATCTCCATGAGGGGCAGAGTGGAGCCCGCCTGTTGTTCCACTGGGATCTCATTTGGGTCAACTTTGTACCTGTAAAACGTTCCCCAAGTACTGTTATAACAAGTGTCTCGACTAACATTACATTACAAACTAAGTAAAGTGGTGTTGATAGGTTAGAAGTGAGGTGGGTAACAAAGTGTAGTCTCTAATAAGTCATTGAATTTAAAGCAGATCTATGTAATGGTAGCGAGAACACATAAAGCGCCAGATTTGAAGCTATAATGTGAATCGAACGGGGTGTGATGTCGCGGCCGCGGGTTGCAGCAACTGCATGATACTACTCGCGTCGCGGGTCTGACTCTGTGGCTACTAGGAACTCTTCGCGGATGATCAAAATTCAAAATTGATTGTAAGCTGCGTTACTCTGTGTGAGTGTTGTGGTGTGAAGTGTGATACATTCATTATGGTCTCCAAAATAAAGTATAATATATTTTGTTTGTGTGCGCTTCACTCTGTTAAGACTCGGCATTTACAAATATGTGGCTCAACCGTTAAATTCAATACAGCTTTACGTTTTTATCAAAAATACGACGTCTATAAACTTAACGGACAAAGATGGCAATTGGACAATGGGGTTACATTAATGATTAAAATATTTACTTACTAGTTAAATTTTGACAAGAATTATAATATAATTCTATCGTATTGTTTTTTTTTTAGGATTACTGAAGTAAGTAAGAAATAAAGTAGAGACATGTAACAGAACATAAAGCTAAATCAAATTTGTACAAATCGCCAGTTTGCGAGCCAATCCCGAGCCTGAACAGAGATGGCGCACGGGTGCCCGCCGCGCACGACCGGCGCATGCGCCGGTGCTGTGGCAGCGGACTTGGGCACTGCATGTACACAATTATCTCCAAATTTTTACCATTACCAAACAAAACAAATTAAATAAACAAAATTGAAACCATAAAATGGAATGATGTACCGGTGTATGAGTCCATTGCAAGATGATCAAGGTCGACGAACGACATTTATCTCGTGGAAGCAGCACTCGTCTTCCCGGATCGTCTCCGTACAGCTTCGAGCATTTTAGCTCATTTTAAGGAGCGAGTACTTAACAGTCAACATACAATATAAAATACCACGACAAAACATAAATTTGTCAAAAAAAAGGTGAGAAGCGACCAGGACGCCCGGCAGAGCGTAGCTGCACCGGGGGCGCCGAGGAGCGCACTCATACTGAACTTTAAGTGCTACCGATTTAGGATATTTAACCTTGCTCATAAAATCTAATAGGTATACGTTTTCTTTTCAATGTCCTGTAGAAATAAAAACGTCAAAATTATTAGGTTTAAGGCAAATCTGACAAGATATTCCACAATTAAAATATCAAACTGCTGAATAGAAACAAACATGAGGTAAGCTGTGAAGCATGCTTTAATGTTGATTTAGATTTCTAATTAATTACTAAGCATTACAACATAATCATTGATCGGATGTGGCACGAGATCAAACTGAAGTTAATTATTGACAACACAAAATGGGCAGTCAAAGCTGATTCAATGATTGTCGTTCTAGTGGCTTCCTCGCCTGCAGAGTGTACGGAACATCATCACTTACTTGACCATGACGACATCTGATAAGTCATTTTTGACTCCTTTTTTCTTGGGGTCATATTCAACTATCATCGGCCGCATTTGAGGTTTCTGAAAAAATAATGGAAAAATGCACTTAGTAATCGAGTTACAAAGAATTAAATGAATCTTAATGATGATATCAGGATACTGTTCCGAGGATTAATGTTGTTTAAAATTCGCTTTCGTCAGGATGGATGATAATGTGCCAGAATTTGGTATGTTTACGAATTGTGACGCGACAGTGACGTCAGGAGTGTTCGTTGCAGGGGCTCGGTTCCGGCGGCCATGTGACCAAGCCGTGGCTATTTCGGGAAGACATAAATAGCCATCGCGGCCGCGTAAGTACGAAACACAGATCTCCCACAGGTTTACTAACGTTGGCGAATTTTTGATAGTTTGCTCGAACTCTGTCCGCTATTGCCCCGTGCTTCTCTATCCAAGACCATTCTTGGCTCTAAAGTAGGCAATTTTTTATAGTGGTATTCCTATTTTTTCATGTTTCTAGTGTGTTAATATGTGTTATTATTTATCGTAGAATTGGCCGAATTTTGTAGTTAAACTGCACCTCCTAGGGACCTAGGCTCTAAAACCCGTAGCCCTATGAAGAAACAGGAAGGTGCAAAATGAAGGCTTAAATACTTTAGTTGGCAATGTCCTTCCGAGTTGTTAAACGCATTTAGGTACACTGTAGATTTTTTATCACGTTATGGGATCTAGGATATAAATAAAGGGCTACCTTGTCGGCTACAACAAAATGAGTCATAAAAGTAGTGAATGCTTGACGCTCATGCGATTCAGTTCCCCTAAATTTATTCAGTCAAGCCGAGCTGTTTTAATCAGTTATTAATTCATTTTAAACTTTATTGAATTGAGTTAAGTGTGTATTTTGCGCAAGATTCAAAACCGTGTTATGTAGTACATATTATATGTAGGTACATAATGTGTATATGTGTGGTCTCTGTTTGCCGACAAGACACATTGCACGTGATACTGGATTAAACTGGTTTCAAAAATAAATTTGGAAGGAACCGGTCGCCTGGACTGCAAAAAAAGCGTCAAGCTCGAGTTTTTTAATAATGATTTGCACGAGTTTCATGTGCAGAAAAACTTTTCAATGTTTTTTTATGGGGAAGATGACTGAAGATCTTTATCAAATTTTATGGAACCTTGAATGGAACCTATTGTGAGTGAACATTTTGCCATAAAAATAATTTTATCACTACTACACCTAGAATACTAAATCAAAGTTTGAAACGAAGACGTGATTTGATTTTTTATTAATTTTCAATTGTCGAACGAACGATCGCACGGTTACCTACATGAGATAACGTTTTTATATTCCCAATGCGTAACCCCAAAACATCACATTGTCTTATAATTTATGGTGCTCGCATGCTTTTACGTAGCAGACGCCTGTATTGTTTGATAACTTCACGAATTTAATTCTGAACGTCGTTTGATTCTTGACCTTAGAGCATGTACAGTGAGGGGAAATTATTTTTGAACAGGTTGAGAAACAATGCAAGTTTGCAGAGAGCTGCTAAAAATTACAGTTGTTTTATGGATATAGGACTACGTTCTTCTCTATAGGATCTACTCTTTAGATCGTGTGACTGCCGCGCTGGAGATATGGTTGTATGTGTTTAGTTGCAAAACAACTTGCTGCTTTTGTCGCAAGCACGGTAAAACTAGCTTTATCTATCTTACTGACAGACATAGACCATTTAAAAGTGCCTGGAACTGGTATATTTGAAATAAAGGATTTTGTTTTTTTTTTATGCCTATAATATCCTTCAGAGTGGTACCTGGCAATGAATCTCTGGCTAGAACATGTGCTCGCTTTGTTATTGAGTGCGTGAATTTCCTAGTTCTACAAATAGGTAGGTACTATGAATTGGTCGTTCACGTTTGTTGAAAATAATAAAATTGAAGCTCTGATTATTGATAGATGAATCGGGTTGACTGCGAGGATTAATATAATAGATAATATCTAAGTCGTTTTGATTTTAAACAATCGATACGAAAAAAAGAAAAAAAAAGGGTTTATTAATGAAAAAATGCATTCAACAATTTATTCTTACGGCAAAGCAGTTTGTTGGCAGATGTAGCTCCTTTTATCTATCACATGCGCAGTAGTAAGTACAAGTTTACATTTTCTCCACAGTGAGGCTATGACAATATGCATATATTGAATAGGTACTTGCTTATTTTATTTTTATAAGATGCTTTTGTGACACAGCTATCTATATCGACCGGAAGGTTATTAAAAATAGTCGCAACCAAGGAGTTTCGACATCTTCGAACATAATAATTATTACAAGTGGGTACAACAAACCTTTTCATATTTATTATTCCTATGAGTTCTTACCCGTACAACATTGTTTTTAAATATGTCACTACCATACTGTTCTATGGTACTGACAACACAACCCTCTTCATGAGAGGGTTGTGTTGTCAGTAGCTGTATTTTACATTCCAAAAATAACTCTTCGTAATCACTACTTTTACAACGCTTTTTGTGTTTTTATCTACCAGTAGTTTCATAAATCTGATTTGTATTTTTTTTTATCCAAATATGTCTTAAATGTGTTACCAAAGCATGCCAGCCCATAAGAAAGCAATGAGTCCACCAGCGCGTAGTAGACCATGAACAATGTTGCCCTATCCAGCACAAAACTGAGGTGTTGGAATTTCACAAGCACGTATCTGAGCTTGTCACATAATTTTATAAAGTGTGTTTTCCATGAGAAGCTGTTATCTATGACTAAACCCAAGTACCTGTATTCCTCCACCACCTCAATATTTGCACACTCACACATCGTCCATTCACCACTGTGTGTGATTGTGTGAGGAGCGATATGAAAGAAACGGAAGAAAAAAAATGTTTTGCGCCGACCCCAAGTAACATGGTATAATGGCAGGAAGATGATTGATTGAGATACAATTAGGACTTGAATTTGAACTCATTGAGTTTACACGTTTTTGTTAAGTGGATCGATCGAGTCGAGAACTGAGTTTCCAGCTTACAAATTTTCATCCACTCATGTTCAGCCGTGAAAGCGCATTTGAGTCTCATAGACCTAAACGTTTATTTTTGAAATATTTCTGGCTCAGGGTTCTGTTATTAAATGCTTCGTAAAGGTTTCGTTGCTCCTTATGTCAGCATGGAGAACGTTTAGTGCCCGCCATAATATTTAGATTTACACATCCGCTTCTGCTTCGGCTTTAGTTGTCTCTGAAACCAGGAAGTCGCGGTGGTGAAGAGTGATGTAAATAGCAATAACCAATAAACAAAATCATTATCAAACAGTAAGGTAAGGTGAGGTATGGAAGCCTCCTTACCTCACCTTATCTCTGAAGCCTCAGAGAGAGGAACTTCGTAGCAGTACGTACTGTCACGAAGTTTAAATGTTTTATTTTATAAGGAAATATCTAATCTAAACTAACTAATATATAAAGCTAAAGAGTTTGTTTGTTTGCTTGAACGCGCTAATCTCAGGAACTACTGGTCCGATTTGAAAAAATATTTCAGTGTTAGATAGCCCTTTTATCGAGGAAGGCTATAGTATACATCATCACGCTAAGACTCATGGGACCGGAGCAGTAATGAAAATTGTGACGCAGACGAAGTTGCGCGGGGCAAATAGTAATATATTTATAATTACTGTTGTTTCAATTTGCATGATGAAATTATTCAATGAATCCACTTACTTAGGTAGGTCATCAAAACGAAAATTTATAGTGAAATCAAATAAATAAACTACAGAGGTAGTATTGCTACTCAATTTTGTATTTTTTCGGGGAAATACACATTCGTTCAAATCCAATAAATCAGCTCAATTAAAATAAACAGTTTAATGCAATATTGCCAATCCGAAATTCCTGTAAAATTATATTTTACGGATGGCATCATGGCGCTGCAAAATAAAAAATAATAATTTCAGAAAACATTCCACTCTAGTGTGAGACGATACTCTGCAAACAATTACCACGGAATACAGTTCAATCCGTGATGTTATATTGTAGTCGCGTGACAGTGTCAATATTTGTGACAAATATAGCCAATGTCAATAGCGTAGCACGATTGCTATTGTGCCCGGACTTGCCCCCCATAATAGCTACTTGTGGCAATTGTGGCGCTATACCGCAATAGTCACGATGGTCTAATAAGTAGTTAAAGCACTTACGTGACGTCACATGATCATTGTTACAATATCTGCGCATTTCCACCAGCGGCAAGGATGACTAGGTTACTTTGATTAAGTTTATTTGTCGAGAATTGACACGCCTCCTGACGTTATGACTTGCTAAGTCTAAGCAGTCACGATCGTCAAATGTTTTTGCAAGCTTTCTTATTAACAAGTTTGAATGATTGAACTAAGTACCTAGTGTGACTCTTGAATTAGTGTAATGTTTAATCGGATTTTGAAAATAGTCTATGCTTAATATGGGTTCAATCATTTGGAAAATTCTTGTTTTTTCTGTGCAGTTTCTGCAGTGAGGAATTCAAAACATGAACATTGCGATCTTCAAAATGTTTGTTAAATTAGGAAGAAAATTAAGAAGTACTTATGTAAAAAAAATTACTTAAAATATATAGAAAGCATAAATAAACCAACATGAAGATTGCCACACCCACAATATAGCTAGCTAGGTTGTCGTACACAACATTTTGGCAGAGCTCCAAAAAAACGGCCGTGTTTTCAAAATTAGTTACTATTTTTACATCCTAAACAATAATCTTTGGTTTTTGCGTCTCTCATTAATCAATATTAGTTAAACGAACTCGACGTCTTCTTTTAGAGTCACCTTGAAAGTTGAAAGACTCGTAATATCCAATAATAAGCAACAATTACCAAAGATGAAAATACTGTAACAACCTAAAGTGCTAAGAACATCGTTGTAAGTTCGCGCGCTTGACTGTAAAGAAAACTATGTATTAACCTCCTAGCGAGGTCTGTGATCCTAGTACCTTCATACCTTGGGAAAACTTTCAGGTAAAACTTCCTTCAGTTTTAAATGAAAACCAACATGATGTAGGTTAGTTAAATTCACATTAATCTACTTACATATCATGTAATAATAACTTTTGTGATGAATGCTATAGATACGTAACTGAAATTCGTACAAAATGTATCTAATTCTTTAAAAACTCCCTAACTCACAAACGTTATATTCGTTATGGGGAGAGATTTATAGACTGTTCCTACTTGGACTATAATGGAGACTGTTACTTACACATTACAAGGTTATCAAAAATTCTAATAAAAAAATTGTGATTGTGTTTCTTTGATGAATTTTATGGATCAGTACTCGAAGGGTAACCAACTGAACCCTATTAGTAAGTCTCCGCCGTCTGTCTGTCAGCGAGTTGTATCTCAAGAACCGTAATAGAAAGACAGTTGAAATTTTCACAGAGTGTGCATTTGTATTGGCGCTATAGCAACAGACAATTAAATTTAAATTAATTAAACATTAAACGTGTTTTTTTCAGTCGGTACCCTTCGTGTGAGAGTCTGACTCGCTCTTGAATAGTTTTGTCTCTTTTTATAGATTTATCGTTTTCGTTTCTGAAAAGTCGCCATCACTATTTCTCCAAATCTTAAGAAGAAGCGTCACAGAACATTACAATGTGTGAAACACTGTTTAAATAAGCTGTTCGTCCGCCGTCCTTATTTGCACATAATGTCGCGTCTCGCGTCCCGTGCCACAATTGAATTGAATCGCAAAATTGATTAGAATTGTACTAAGCCGGATTTGAACGATTTAGCACTTGAAATAGTCTGTGAACTGGCTGGGGAGAGGTGTGACTGTAAGAACTCGAGAGGAATCCTTGAGAGCGCAGCCATGCGAGACCCACTTCCCTGTATACTTGATTGGTCACACTGTATCCAAACATTGACCAGGTCGGTCAGGTAAACACTAATAGGTGTGCGTAGCTCAGCTAAATTGGCTACATTGTAACCGCTTTTTGGCGCGGCTAAATTGGATGATACTTATTCACGAACCGCGACGATATGCAGCTACTTCCCAAATTAAGGTATTGTTGCAGTGCTACGACCTTTCATCAAATAATTTGTTTCTTTCAGAATTACAATAATGCGGTCTTATTTACATGAAGAGATAGGGAATATGCATACGATTTGTTATTTGCAAAATGAAATACTTATTAGCTCTGGTAGAACCATGAAATATTTTTTTTAAATACCTTCATCAGCGATGAAGTTATAGAGCTTCAAAGATTATCTACAATTAGAAAGAGAAGTTCGATATAGACTTTGACGTCAAAGGCCACGATATCTATACAGCTGCCATAGAAAACAGCGTTTTCGCAAGTGGAACTGACATATTTGTTTAAAATATGTAATTATATCTTTTTCGAGTAATTTTGATTCTATTTTCACTGTTAGTATTATATTTTTAGATAAACTGTTTAGAAAATAAATATTTTTGAAGTGAAAACTTCTTTAGCGGCGTTGTGCACTTTTTGTGACGACTAAAAAAATGTTAGACTCGCGTCAGGACACGTGACCTGATCGAAAATTCGTAAGACGGAGGGAGAGAAGCACGTATTCAAGTTTTCACTTCTACCGGCACTCCTGGAGTGCAACCCGTTGTTTTTTTTCATGCACTCCCTATTATGGGACTGCTCATTGATTATAATGATAATGAGCAGATTACAGTTAACGGGTTACTTAAAAGATACGTCATAGATATATTTTATCAGCGTCGTAATTTCAGCTGGTTATCTGAATATGGTGGAATCATAAACAAGTCACTACAAGGAGTTAATGAAGTAGTTACAGGATTTGAGCGTAGATTATGACATGATCAAACTTGGCAAATATTTGATTAACTAAGCAACCATGGTACAGTTGCCTCACTGAATTACAGGAAGTTAAGTAACCCTATATTAAGTACCTATTTTATTATTTTTCTCCATAGCATGTATGTTGTCATTGGGGTTTCCTATCATCCGATGACGCTTAAACCGACAATTTTCTGGTTTCAAGTTATATTTTTTTTCTAAATCGAATACTTTAGTATCTACGCGTATGAGCCGTTTTTCGGTTCTAAGTCAAAGAGGCTTTATTACGCATTATATAAAAAACAACACACCTAATTCGTGTCAGTTCCAGTTACTTTTAAGATCAGGAAAGAAACCCGACAGAATGAAAACATGGTATCTAATTACCAAGCATCCCATTGATAAGCAAATAGCTTATTGTTCAGAGTGTCGTATTCACAGCCCGTCTAAACCATAGAGTGTCGTATTCATAGTCCGACTGAACCATAGAGACTTGGTATTGTTCATCGGCGACGCATAAGGTTTAAGGTCGAGCTGAAGTGCCTCTGGTGGGGACTTTGGACAGGATTCAAGATTCCAAGTGATGTCTATTTACGAAGACAGTACAGTATTGGCTATTGGCTCGGTTCTCACAGGGCGTGTAGGCCATTGAGTGATACCTCGTGAGATATGCCAAGCACACGTGCGCGTGCGCTTCATACGTAGTGAGTTCACGTGCACTTTTAGCAAAACACTCGTTAGTAAACATTGACTAATGGCAGCCTAAGTAGCGGTATCAAACTTTGTAATGATACGCTTATGATTAACTGAGTTTACTTTACTATCAGTCAGTTGGTTAAATATTTTTACTCAAGACATGAAGCGATAAAACGTTTTCAGAGTCAGAGGCCAACGAATTATTCAGTTCTATGTACATTGTAAACTGTAACATAATTTCATGATTATGTCATAGGTAGGTTAAACAGTCAACATTGTTAACACGATGAATAACTTTTGGTTATTAAGTCAGCATCTTTACATAGTATAAGACAAAGTCGCTTTTTCCGTTTCTACGCTCAAATCTTTTAAATTACGTAACGATTTTTAATGCGGTTTTCATCAAAAGACAGAGTGATTAAAGTGGAAAGTTCATGTATATAATTCGTTCTTTAATTCCTACAGGAACGGGTTACTGGGATATGTACGGGCAAAAGCTAGTTTTAAATCAATGGAATCTTTTTTGAAATACCTAAGTGGGATTGAAGTTAGAAGCGCAGCATAGGTAATAGGTTGAATGATCATAAAAATATGTAGATATAGTATAGGAAATTTATTGTTCATCGCCTTAAAAGGATATGGTCTATAGTCTATTTGACAATTAGGAAGTTTAAACCGTGTAGTTTCAATTTACTGAGATTTTTTGTCAAAAGTGGGATACGGTCCCTGATAACCAATAACGTTTACTTTTGAATACTGACTGTGAGTAGGTAAGTAAGTACTTATTCTATCCACTCATACACTTGAATACCAATAGGTACCAAAAGAGGGGGCGGTGAGTAGGTCGCGTCGTTTATCATATGAAATAGCGCAGGCTGGGCCCTCGAGGAACAATGGCCAGTGTCACTCAGTCGGCTGACTCGACCTTGCCTCGAGACCGGATGATCACACTTACAAGCGAGACTGATATTTTTTTAAAATTAATCCCTCCGAGACTAGAATGAACTTGACATCATGAAATAGAGCCGCTGGATAGTGCATGAATAAACTTCTTCCTGTTTGTCTCCTTTTGTATGTTTAAAACAGGGCCTTGGAATCTTGAATGTATGATAGACTAGGTACTTACAACCTGTAGATTTTTTACGCGGAAGATGTGCATAGACGAGCATAATAAGGTGCAAAGTTAAATCTAGTTTTCGTCATATAATTAATGAAATGTTTCAAATAAGTAAGTAAGAGAAAGCATATTTTAACATCGCCGTTATAAAAACTAGATTCCAGAATAGATTTATAAGTAGGTAGGTGCTTAGTTCGAAAAATTTGTAGGTACTTCCTACAAAGTAGGCCGAGAGAATTTGTTTGTAAGCATTCATTGACGTAATTACGTAAATGCAAACTGCAAGTAAGTACCTACCTATACAGTTATGTATAGAAATAGTTGCAACTATTATGATTACTTCGCAAAAAAATAAAAGCAAAATATATTATGGGTAGGTATGGCTAGAATTCTAATTCATGATTAAAAATAAACTAAGTATCATGAAGTTTTGCGTCTAAAACTAAAGGCGTGGGTGACACGAGTAAGATTAATCGTGTGACGCATAGCCAAAATGACAAAGATGTTTGTTTACTAAACTATACGGTCTATAAGGTACCTCTCAAGATTTTCAGTTTTTTAAAACGCCTTATACTAAGCTACTAACACAGGTAGTTACGAATATTTGAAAGCACTTTCACGCTAAAACACAGCTTAAAGTTTAAATAAAATTAGACTAAAATAACTATTTCAAAAGAACTCGTTCCAAAACTACAGGCAGCCATTTTGTAACTGCACAAAAAATGGCGCCCATGATTTTGACACCTATTATTATTAGAATTCATGCTGTTCACTTCTAGTGTTGTAAGTTATCTAGATGATTGATGGTGTATATAAAAGTGAATCTTTGTTTGCACAAACTTCGTTGGTGTCTTGAAAGCAAACGTCCGTAGTTCAAACCTGTTTTAATACCTATCAGTTACGTGAAATATTAATGTCGTGATTCGTGATCATAATTAGCAAAAGCGGTGACAATGATGTGGCAGAAATAGGAAGGTTAAGCGTCGGAAGGACAGACTGACAGCTTCACGTTTTGAGATACTATGTTATAATTTTTTGCGGATGTATTCGCAACAAAAAACGAAAACATAATTTTTCTCCTCTTAAAAATAAAAACACACTTGCTCTCGTCATCGCACCGGCGTTTGGCAATCAACGACTTGAGAATGAAAAGGATGCGATGAATCTTTCTTCTTGCACTTAGTAGGTACCTTTAATTTTTTGTTGGCTTGTTTTGTTACTGATGCCAATGTTTTCTTCTTGACAGTATACAATATAAAATTACTTATACATGCACCTAATACGCATACGTAACAATTTATTGGCCTCGCTTAACATACCTACTTTACAAAGCGTTTCTGTTAATACTTAGATTGTTTTATTTCATACTTTGTGTGTTTATAAGTACTTGACAAGTATATAAAAGTCAACATATTTCATCATCAGCTTCTAAAATTGCGTAATGCTACATGCGTATTTTTTAACTGAAGTCAACTGAATAAAACGGTTGCCAAAACGTGATTGAGATGGAATCTAAACAGCCTCGTGAACGCTACAAATTAATCAATAGACATAGTTTTTTTTTATTGTTGCTGATTGATGGTCACCATAGAGTAGGTAGAGTGATTCTTGTTGATACTTCCTCAGGCCACGTCCAAGGCCGTTCTAATCATTGCATTCTGAAGAGTGTCACTAAACGGAGTGGTACGATCCGAGATGATTGCGCACGCGGCACTCTTGTCGAAGGGAATTGGGGTGACATTATTAATAGACGTATTACATTGCGTAGGTAGTAAATTGTGGACGAAAATAGACCATAAGTGTTTGTGGCGAGGAAGATGATGATTTATTCGTTTGGTCTTCTTGTGGCATCTTAAGGTACCTTGTGTTTCAACGATGTCGTTTTCATTTTGTTTCTTGGAAAGCTTCTTCTTCATAAATCTTATTTTATAAATTGTGTTACAATTAGTGCTAAATACTTAGTAAATGTAGAATGTTCTGCATAGATGTTTCTATGCAAGAAATTTTGAGTAGGTGCTACCTAACTTCAGTGTTTATTTTACAGGAAAAAAAAGAGTAGGTTTTTATTGTCACTGATGAAAAAAAAACCGGCCAAGTGCGAATCGGACTCGCCCACAGAGGGTTCAGTAGGTATTTAGTTTTAATGATTTATGTACAAATTTATAGTTTTCAGACTTTCCTATGCTTGCAGTATAAGATGGTATTAATTGCCAAATTTCATAGTTTTATTTCAACGGGAAATACCCTACTTTTACATTTTGATTCCCTTGAGAGTGTCGAAAATAGGTCTTTTGCGGCATAATCGGCCGTATTTTTTTACGTTAACTTAGAACTTTGATTTTTTCTCACCTTCAAGGGATCGTAGTAGAGTAGGTAAAGGTATTAATTTGAACTCGATACTTCCTCGCGTTCCCGAGATAAAAGCTCTTGACAGACAGACGGACGGACAACAAAGTGATCCTCCGATCCGTTTTTACCTTTTGAAGTACGGAACCCTAAACACATAAACCATAACTACCTAGTCAACTGTCACTTCTTTCCCGCTCTGGGTGAAGCAGAAGGGAGTGTCAGATTCTTTCTGACTAAAACCCATCCGTGTTCCTCCTAATGCCCTTTGCGTTCAAGGGCCGCGGTGACTTTTTTTTTTTACTATTAATAGGCACGCGCTTGACCACCATCTCACCTGATGGTAAGCGATGATGTGGTCGAAGATGGAGCACGCTTGCCTAGAAGTAACCTTGACTTAAAGACTCCCAGGTTGTAGCTATCGGGAAACACAGACTTCGGCAGGGAATTCCACTCCTTAACTGTACGCATTATGAATGTGATCCCAAAACGTTTTGTGCGTGTAGGTGGGATGTCCACCATGTACCGGTGGCGCATCGCCGTTCGTCTTGTGGTCCGATAATGGAAAGGGCTTGGCGGAATTAAATTATGCAATTCCGTCGCACATTCCCCAAAATGCAACCGATAAAAAACCGACAAGCAACTCGTCGTCGATGCTCAAGACTTTGGAGCTTCGTCGCGACGAGCCTCTCATTGCCAATGATCCTCTAAAAGAGGACAAGTGACTCTTTTAAACTAATTCCGCAACCCTGGCAGGCTTCAATTCTGTGGTATATTTGGTCTTTTGTGTATTTATTATCTTAATAGAGTAATTGTTACTAATTCTGATTAAAAATTACACTATTAAAACTCGGATCAAGTCGGGGGCGAAATGCTTAGTAGTTCGTTTTTGGCATACCCCAGTTATAATGACCTTTTCCTTCTGATATTCATAGCTTGAATATTATAGTGTATATTTAGTAAATATACTGCAAAATGTGCATACTCGTGTGTGTACGTTCCCCTACATTATTATGTTATGATTTCTCCGATATGCAATGATTGAGTGCCAAGCAATTTTACAATGACAATCATGAGCATTTAGGTATGATCATAATATACTGTGTGTTCAGCAATCAGCCACGAGACAAAAACGTGATGTTCTGATTATAGGAAGGTACCTACTTGTGTTACTTGTATGTCGTCACCAAGTTCCCATTTTTTTTTATTTGTAATGGGTTTGCTTTTGACTCTAGTCTATGTCAGAGATGACAGAGACAAAGTCTACGATGGATCGAGCCTACCTATTTACCTACGTCAGAAGTCCTTGAAATGCTGTTATACATAAATCAAAGCAAGACTCTAGTATTTTATAAACAGGTAATATAGTGACAACTTCAGCTAATCTAATTGCAGCCATTCGTATTTTCCAGAGAGTTCTGCCTTGTTACATTCGAACAACATAGGTAGCTAATCGAACGGGTAAACTCATACTGGGTCTTCGTAACGAAAATTTTCGCTAGCAGCCCAGGGGGGCTACTTTCTAAGCCCGAAGTCCGTAGTTTCGGGCGTAGCGGGCGTATACTCTTCGGTATTACCTACAGACTTACGATTAGTCCCGAACCTGAACTGAGAATGAATGACAACACGATTTAACAGTAACTGTCAAATCGTGTTATCATTAATTCTTAGTGGTTAGGTGATACAGAGTAGAATACGCCTGCAACTACTAAGCCCGAAACTACGGACTTCGAGCTTAGAGAGTAGCCCCGCAGGATCCAGACCCGGGCTGTAGAAATGTGGGTCTAGCTACCATACAGGGCTGTCTAGACTACATAACACAGGAATATTTTCAGTATGTTATCCGATATCTACCAGAAAATTCGGGTCCCAATTAAGTTCATACACTTCACTCAACCCACCAAAAAACAAAAGGTTAGATCAAAGCGACCACCTGCGTTTAAATTTCTATAGAGCACTCACTATTTGTGTTCATAAATAGACTATTCAGAAGAGATTTCAAGTACTAAGCTACTTATTCACCCTATTCATTAACAGTTTCTTGTAAATGAAACGAATACAATGCCGTCCAAACAATGCGTCCGCGTCCGCAGAATGTTACGAGTCGTCGTCGCGTCGGTAGGGATGTTACAGAGGTGCCATATCGGAACCGAAGTCGGAGTCGAAGTTTTTAATTTGGCTTTTCGGAGTCGGAGTCGGAGTCGGCGGTGGAGTCGGAGATGGTAGCATAAGAAAGATGTATTAAGGACAGGCAATAAAATAAAATAGTAAAAACATTAAACTAGTCAGCCTCTTTAATATCAATTAAAAAATAATAAACCTATATGATATAAAGTGTCACAAACAAAAATAACCACATTTTATAACAGTCAAATGAATTGATTCCGTAAGTAGCTCATCATCATCTTCCTGCCCTTATCCCATGTTACTTGGGGTGCCCGCAATACGTCTTATTCTTCCATTCTGTTCTATCAGTCGTCACTCTATCACTAACTCCCTTTTCTTTCATATCGCTCCTCACACAATCCATCCATCTTTTCTTTGGCCTTCCTCTCCCTCTCCATCCATCCACATTTATGTTCATAACTCTTCTAGTTATATGCGTGACTCCGTAAGTAGCTAATTATATTTAATAAACCTCCGATTTAAAAGTATCGGAACTGAAGTCGGAACCGGAGGTGTAAGATCATTCGGAAGTTTCGACATATCGGAGTCGGAGTCGAAGCTCCGTAACATCCCTGATCGTCGGTAACTCAATACGGTACCTACATACGAATGGTTGTCGGTAACTCAATAGGGTAATAGGAATGGTTGTCGGTAGCTCAATAGATACGAATGGAAAGTTTATCCTGTAGCAAGCTTGAAACGTATCGTTGAGTTTAATTGCTGACCAATAAACGTGTCCAATAAACTAGATGTCATTTTAATTGTTGACCATCAACATGCTCTTTAATTTCATGGCTGTTTGTTTATTCAACAACTTTGTTATCATATTTGCATAAAGATTTGTTTACTCCAATGTAATAATAAAATCATAACTTATCTATCTATACTAATATATAAAGCTAAAGAGATTGTTTGTTTATTTGCTTGAACGCGCTAATCTCAGGAACTACTGGTCCGATTTGAAAAACTATTTCAGTGTTAGATAGCCATTGAAGGCTATAGGCTATATATCATCACGCTAAGACCAATAGGAGCGGAGCAGTAATGAAAATTGTGACGCAGACGAAGTTTCACGGGTCTACTAGTAATGTTAAAAATGCGCGACTTACTCTTTCACATCTAAACCGCTGCACCGTAAGTACAATACTTAGGTAGGTAGGTACGTTACAGCGAAAATCTATAGAGAAGCCGCAGGAAAAACCTAGTTGTTCATAGGTAAGTATTTGTTCAATATTAACTGTATCATCATGTACAACTATTTAAACCGCATCGGTTTATTCATAAAAAGGAAAATATTCAAGTATCAAAATGTTTACTTGTTCTGATTCGTTTGTTCAATCGTCGCAAATACCTAATCTAGTTTTGTTAGTAGAGAGAGTCACATTTCAACCGACTTCACAAAAAGGAGGAGGTTAAGTTATCCACTGAAAGTAAAGTAATTTACAGAATGTACACGAAGACACACTTGTTGATAATTACAGATTGTTTGCTGATCATTTCAGAATGATGACAAAAGCGGAAAGAACAATGGCAGAGAGCTGTTGGATTACATTTCTGGTTTAAAATTATTAAGACAATCGAATAACCAACGACTTCCAGTTTTGAACCCACAAGGACTACTGAAAAACAACTACCAACATTACGAAATAAATCAGTGTAAGGATTTATTTCGTAATGTTGGTAGTTGTTTTTCTTCTTACATTATTGGCGAAATAGTTTTATGCACAAATATATCTAATAGTTTAAAACAAAAAAAAAAAATGCCTGTTTTCTAAGGTAGTTTATCGATCGTTTATCCCTCCGTTAATGCTAAAGTTGACTTTCCGTTAAGGTATAGATATATATATATTTATAAAAAAAATATGACCTTAATATATCAAGCAATAAGAGCAAACGAAACGTGCAAACATTTAAATAACGTGTATTTTGTGACATGTGAAAGTCATGGAATAATCAAGTGCCATTAATGTGACCCGCGTAGCCTAAGAGCTCACGTTGATAAATAATTTGTATTAAGTTTAAAAATATGAGTTTATACTTTTAAAAAATTGCAAATTAACTTCTTAAAGTATGAGTATTCTATGTCTTTAATCAAAGTTAGCAAACACAACTGCTAGGTTTAATTTGCACAATAAACTGAAACAATCTGCAAAGTCTATGAAATCCTCCACAGTATTTAAAATTCGGCACAGCCTTGTATTCAACCTTGTAAGTTGTTTGAAAGGATAGTTGATGTTTATTTTCCTTCAGTGGCGGGTCTTTGGTCTAGTACAGGGGAAAGCGTGTTTTTCTCGTGACGCAACTGTCTGGACGCCTCCCCGCTCTGGCGCCAAAGCTTGGCATCCGAAAGACCTCCCCCCCTCCGCCCAGTTCCACATTTTGTGACGATTGCGGCATTGAATAACGCTCGTCACAAAAAAAAAAACGATTGTTGGCTCATTTTCAGTAATACTTAAACAATATCATGCAACTAAGATGCTCAAAATGGATATGGCTATAGGTACTAAGCACTTTGTCCGTGACTTTGTCTGCGCAGTTTTCGTAAACGTTCACGGGTTCAATTTCCATAATCGCTTCTTAGTGCTCACCTACATTTTAAAACTTGTACAAAATTTCATATCCTTTTTAGTCCATTTTGATATCAAACGGTCAGTTTCCCTTTCATGAACATGTAGTAGGTACACCTGCATCACAAATGTTATGTCAAGTTGTTCATCTGTCGCCACAGTACTGTGTCTTATTGTTTTCTTTGTCACTAGAAAACTGTGATCCCTGTTTGTCTGCGCAGATTGGACCGTTTACACAGGAAATAGAAATTCTAATACTTAATTGATGCAATTCTCTTAGAGATGTTTGTAGAAAGTGCATGCGGCACGATTTTGTTGCACAAGTAGGTACTATAATAAAAACAAGTAGGTACACTTAAAATCTGTACTTAAACAGAATCATAATTTAGATCGTATAACTTAATACTTTCAGTTATAAAATTATAAACAGCTTTTATTGATACATAAACTTTCAAACGACAGTCTCAAGTCTGTCTCTTAGACCGGCCTCAATCATTTCTTAATATTTTAATGACTTTCAGTCTGATCGCAAGACAAACGTACCGTTTTACAAGCGAAAGGCTAATTCAAGAGTTAGTTTGGCAAATGAAAGGTATCCTTGACCTCATAACGGCGGCATGTGAGCGTATAATGGATTACTTTACAACGATAATGTTGTATAAAAAGCAAAGTCTACAACGAATTGATTTAGTTTACTTTTTTGGTTAATTAACTCCACTTTAGAGATTTACCAAATTATCTATCGCTTGATCGGTGGATAATGTTGAGAGACTGGTAAAGGTGAGCAAAGGAGAGTACTGCTTTTGCTTCACCAGTCCTATGGTCGTATTTGGCAGAAATCTCTATAAGACACTGTTTTACCTACCTTTGTAACTATTATTGATTACGTTTAGCCTAAGCTGGCCAGCTAAGCAGTATGTAATTAACGGTGATTCAACGTTCAAACATTCCGCTAGACACTCAAGACGATATGCAAAGATAATTAATAACTTCACACCTACTGGTTCGATAGCATCAGCTAGCTATACTTATCGATATTCCTTAGCTGGACCTGTAAATCTCGCCTTAGTTAACTAAGCAATTATATAAAACACAAAAAAATACTTAAAAGTGTCTGAACAAAACGTAATCATCAATACGAAAGGTGAGGGCGGTTCATCTTTATACATATTTTACAATGTTGCATTTTATTCGTCTTTGTAGATATCGATACCAACTTTTATGAGTGCCCTTTGGAACCTACACAGTTCTAAAAGCTAATAACTGGAAAAATATGCGTTTAATATCGTTCAGAGTGCACTCTAGAGCCGAAGCAATAAAAATAAATGTCTAGTGAATACTTGTCCACGGAAGTGACAGAAATTTAACGTTGACTGCGGTTATTCTAAATACCTAGTTCTGAGATTATGAAATAATTGCTTAAGTCAACTGCGCGAAAACACGTGAGGCCGACAGTTTCCTTGTTGAAAAATAATTCATCATGATCATCATAATTTTTATAAGATGTCAGGCCGCAACGTTCCGTCGAGCTCCTGGACTAAGTCATAAGATGAGGCGAGACTAGAGTTAAAGCTTAGAGCGAGGTATGGTGGAAAGTTTTGGGATGGTTTTGAATCGTACCTCGGTTGATGTAGACGCCATACTGTAGGCCTTCGCCCCTAGGGCTCCCGAGATGACCACTACACTGACTGGCCACTACCGTGACCACCAAAGGACTGACGCAGTACGGCTTTTCAAAATGGACTCTCCATTTGTAAGGCTTAAGGGTATTTGCACACTTTTTCCGAACCGAAACCGGGACCAAACTAGCCGCAATTGTACGAGAGATTTCACACTAAATCCGGTCTCGATCGGTGCATTTAAACATTTTCAATCCGGATGGAAATCCGTTTCGGTTCGGATGCAGTGCGAAAGCGCTCTTATTCCAGAATTTTCATGAGTATAATTACGACAGACATTAAACCCGTGTTGCTACTGAAACTGATGCTGATCATTTTGACTTAAATCCGCACGTGGAACCTACACGAGGCTTTCAAATGACCTTGACCTTGACAAAATGTTGAATGCATTTCGGTTCAAGTTCATAGGTAGAAATAATAAAAGGTTTTTCATCAGGTATTTTAATGGATTCTTAGTAGCATTGTTTGTTACGAAAATATTATCCGATTTATAATATTCTTGTACCTATCATGTTACGTATATTTCGCTCGCTGCGATTTAGTTCCATATCTTGGGGGTGGTTTTTAACTTTTATTTAAAAGGGTGTTCGCATTGTCGCGTCGCATTATTTCCTAGCCAGATAGGTAAAATATTTTAGTTTTTTTTTTTATGGTACCTGCAACCACGAAATGCTTTAGAAAAATGTATGTATGTAGCTAACTGTTCTATTTTAGGGCCAGTTTAAGTTTTAAAAAATGAATGTAATTGCAAGTTGCGTAATAAATGATCAATCATATTTATAACATACCCAAGACGTTTTTTAAAGTAGCCTGAAATAAATAGATTATTATTATTTGTTCAATTTTATTATTATATTAATAAACAATAATACACGGTAAAAAAGACTGTTAAAAATAATTTTCAGCACAATAATATTTATACACTAGCATTTAATGCAGATAATTCTATTCGAAAACCTAAACAATAAAATTGAATTATACCTGAAGCAATGTATGGAACGTTACTATAAATAAATTAGACTCGACACATCCGCTAGGATAAGATTAGAGATTAGTTAGATTTACTTGATAACTGCGTATTATATGGCTATTTATAGCTACAACAAGTAATATACTTATCCGTTTGTGAAATCATATGTTTTTTTTTTGTTTGTGGCTCTCTGCCTATTTCAGTTTATTTTTTATTTGATCCTAACAAACTTAGGTACCATTTTAGGTGAACTACGGTACTAAGTGGCACCTAATATCTATACTAATATTATCAAGCTGATGAGTGGGTTGAACGCGCTAATCTCAGGAACTTACTGGTTCGAATTGAAAAATTATTTTAGTGTTTTGGATAGCCCATTTATCGAGGCTATACAAGGTCGGAAAAAAAAAGCGGGAAAAAAAAGGAAAGGAGCGGAGCATTAATGAAAAATTAATGAAAACCTATTTGCGCGGATCAGTTGGTTAATAATATTAATGAAGCTTTAATTGTAACTAAATGATTCGGGATCACTGCTTAGATGAATATAATAGATAATATCTAAGTATTTGCATGGGCCAATGACAGAGCTGTAGGTACTTAAAAGTTGCTCTATACTGATCGGACAAAATTTAATTTGAGACAATCGACACGAAAAGATGAAGAACCACATAAATTTAGCATACCAACATGGAGTTTTAACATCACGCTACGACCAATAGGAGCGGAGCATTAATGAAACTTGTGAAGCAGGGCCAGCTAGTTAAAAATAAATTGAATAAGTTACTGCTTCGTCACTATTTTTAGTCCAAAATGAGCTCAAAGCTCAGAACACGGTACAGTTATTATAAGTGTTACAATGAAGGTAACTTGAACCTCATTACACGACAAAATATTCAGAGTATTGTTAATATGTAGATTTACACATGTAGAGCTAGAACGATTGAGCTAGTGATTTAGAAAAACCATTACGAGGCAAACTAGTGTATGGAAATATACCGAAACTTGAAATATACGAGATAATTAATACGTTAAGATTTGAGGTTTTGTCCCATCTCGGCAGATGGCACCTTCCCATCTCGGCACCCATGAACTTATTTATCATGCCCAAGAAACATTCCCATTTCGCATCCTGCCGAGATGAGACTAGAGTTAGAGCTAAAATTACGAGAAAAAAATAGACTCAAAAATCGTCTCCAAATATTGAGTAATATTGACTTGTTAAATGGGCAAAAGGTTTTCTATAACGAAAGCTAAGGAGTATAATTTCCAATCAGTAACACTAGTAGGTACCTACAGTAACGAATTTCTAGCTAAGTAAAATAAGTGCACACGTCCTTCGTCCTATCTTTAACCATACAGGAACCTTGAACTAATTAATAACACTATAATTATATACGAAACTCCGTTCAAAAGTGTGATTATTAAAAATAAATTAAACCAGGAATCAGTTTCAGGACATCATTAATAAAATAGTGAAGGAACAGAATAAGTAAATAAAATGAATTATAAAATACAATGTTGTAGCCATTGTGTACTGTTAAATTAATGGTTATTATATACCTAAAACTAAAGTCTTATCGCTTAGTGGAATTTTAGTATTGCCGATAAAAGGACTTGCATGTATTTAGAATTGAAAAAATAAAATTACCTACGCTAAGCTACTACTATTTATTCTCATTAGGTAAGTACCTACATCCAAAGGTGTCTTTTTTTTAAATTAGTAGGTAATGATGATCTCAGAAATTACGCATGAAACTGGGTTGTTAAACTATGAAAATATAGACAAATTAAGTTAATCCTTTAGGTGTAAACTGCATCAATAGCCAAAGAACAAAATACATTCTACTGAATGCTACGGACCCTAAAACTCTTGAGGTTGGTCCCTAACCGTTTCAGAGCGAGTGTGTTATTGATATTACTTTCATTGCCTCGTTAGTAACTTATTAAATGCGCACTTAAGTAGATTTCACGGTACGTAGAGACCGCAGAGAAACCAGATGGCCTCAATTCATTTGATACCATGCGAGATGCTGCGAAACACACAACTAAAAATCGCAAAGAAATAAATCGCATTGCAGTTTAAAACCATCAATAAAATTAATGTTCTATAATTAACTTATTTCTATTTTAAAGCAGGTCGCAGCCACGAGGTAATGTTTAAAAATTTTCGTTGTGTGCAATTTTAAATAGCGAATAGCGGCGCGTTCTTAGCGTCGGCGCGGCGTCGGGCTGCGCTAACGCATGTTAAGAATGGCCACGACTTGTGTGTGTGTGTTCGATAATAAGGTATGTGTGTGTGATACCGATACGTGTGCTTGCTGCATTAATGCATACATTTCCGTTCCTTTCCTAACGAATGTTATGAAATGGACGTGCAGCAGTCAGAACATAATTTCGCGTAGTTATTCTGGGAAGATTTCTGAAATATTTCTTTCAAGACTGTAGCGTCATTTTCAGATTAAAGTCTTGTTACAGTGATGGGTTTTTAAGAGGATAAATTGGTAATAGATGGCGAATCGTTTTGTTGGTAACATGGCTGCCCACACAGACTGAGAGCAATCGGTGAGTTCTAGTTCCGTCGCTAGCGCAAGCACGGGCGGAGCACGCGGCCACCACGTGCGCCTGCGCAGCCGTACCTCAGCCGGCAGTCACGAAAGAAGCGGTTGACGGCGATCGAATGGTACGAAATAACTCGATTGAAGCTCTACCGTTCAATGACAATATACTCAGCGGAAGTAAGTACCATTGCTATTCAGTTACACCAATTTTCTAATTCAGCTATTGGATTTATTTTTAATTTCGGAAAAATAGTAGATAGTACTTAAGTAGGTAGAGCTCCTTTGAGGTTTCTCAAGATGATTAACACTAATCCAAAAAATTATTACCACAAAACGCTGTATCTCTTCAAAATACATACCTACAGTAAGTTCAGGGCTGCCTGCATTTTTTTTTTTGCAAATGCTACGGAATCGTGTCTATCAACTTCTCAAGCTACTGACTTTAATAGCTCATCTGAATTTAGTCCAGTTTTTATTGCCCATTTAATATACAATAATCGTTAAGTGACTAGCGAAGTTTAATTTATCGTGGAATTTATTTTTGGATATTTCCATAACAGTTAAGTGGTTTAGTAACCTTTTGTTTTCTTGATTATTCTTTCGGCAGTCAAGTTTGTTTTTTGTGGTTGACAACCCTAACCCTTATAACGCCTCGGCAGCCGACGGATGGCCGATTGCATTTTAATTGTTATTTTAGTCGGTTTTCAAAGAAGTTATAATTGTTTCATTTTGAGTTACATAATGTCGATAAATACGTGACAATGTTGGTACGTGAACGCTGATTATTTTAATAAATATTCCATGGCTCATTATCGAAACAACACATTACGCATACAAACGTTTCCATATTATTTAGTACAGAAAAGGAATTAACGTACTAACAGGGTATTTTAGTTCTAATGTGTAGCTATGACGTAATTCCGTAAATAAACACTATTAATTCAACTATTATCCTCATTGATCTAAAAATCACGTGTGCTGTTTAACATTGTTATAAAACATAGTTTTAAAACAAGGTTTTTTTTACACCTTTTAAAATTTCATTTCGTAATTTAAAGGACACCGAAATTCAGTAAAATTTTGTGTGATAACAAAATAAAATATCACTTTTACAAAACGAAAAAAAAAAAAAAGATTTTTTCCTGTTTCTATGTCGTGCGTAAATAGGTGAAATTCCCGGAAAATAAGTTAGTCTTAACGTCACAAGCAAAGCCATAGGTAAAACGAAACCGATTAAAAAGCAGTGTTGTCCTTCACCAAACGTGATTTACAATAGGTTTGAACTTTGAATATTTTGCATTTTATTAGTATGACAAGTTGACAAGACTTCAGTATTCCTTTTCATTAAATGTTGTTACATAGACAACGCACAGCGCTTATTGGATTTCCCTATAAGGCTATAAGCATTGTTTTCATATAGTGCTCGCGTCATGGCATTGCGTGTGAGAAAGTACCCATTACTCTGCTGTACACTTGCTCAACTAGTAAACGCGTGCAACTTCTTCTACGTCACGCTTTTTCATTAATGCTTCGCTCCTATTGGCCGTAGCGTGATGCTATATAGCCTACAGCCTTCCTCGATAAGTGAATGAAATTTCAATTCGAAGCAGCTCCTGAGATTACCGCGTTCAAACATCTTTGACAGGACAAAAGCCTTTAACAGGGTCTGGCACGCAAGTCTATTCAGCAAATTCCTGTTTATGGCATCCCAGCTTACTTGTAGCTGCTATGCTTACTTCTTCTTCGATCCGTGTAGTCGTTGACGGCCTGCTCTTTTGGCCTCACGGCTATTGATGCTGGTGTTTCTCTGGGGTCTGTTCTCTCTGCAACTCTTTTCCTTCTGCACATCAATGGCCTACCTCAGCCAGGTCTTGTTGGGTACGCAGATGAAAGTACGGTTTCAGACTTGACCCATGCAACTATGTATTATTACTTATTGTCCTACTTTACTATTACTGTTTGTCCTACTTTTTCAGGGTACATCTGTTCCTGTGACTGACCGGCGCGAGCTCCCAGGCATTGAGTTGACATCCAGTCTCAACTTCAGCGCCACCATCGAGTACAAAGCCAAAACTGCAGCAAAAAAGTAGGGCATCCTAAATAGAGTGAAGCGATACTTCAACCCTGGAGAACCCTCAAAGCACATGTCCGATCCTGCAAAGAGTATTGTAGTCTTATCTACCTACCTTTGGGATGGCTCAGCTAAATACCAACTTGCCGCGCTTGACTCGGTGGAACGCAAAGCTAAGAAGCTCATTGGGGTTGAAAACTGCTGGATGCCGAGCTACACAGCTTAGCTCATCGCCGCAAGGTTGCCTGCTTGTCGTCTTCTACAGATTGTATTTCGATGAGTGTGCCCAAGAACTCCACGACGTCATCCCACAGTCCAATTATACTATTTTTATCTATCAAAAATCTATAGAAATTAGGGCTTTACGACAGATTGCGACTGACAAGCGGGTCAGGGGGTCAGGTAGCCTGAATCTCAATATCCTGTCAGAAAGAAGGTTGTGTCACAATATCTGTCGTTAGGGAATGTTCAGCTTTTTGCACACATTGCGCGAAGCCTGTTAACAGCTGGCTTTTGACCCTCGCTCTAGACTCTTTAAACTGATTAAGAAAAAAATGCGGACCTGATCTATATCGGTAGTTATTTGTCAGGGAAATTTTGTAACGTGTGTTTCTGCGGCATGTAGTTTCTGTACATAGACAATGAGGCTTTGAATAGATCCAATTTCGATGTCATGAAATTATTTGATTTCTATTGAACAATACGCTGATGATGCCCATTTAATCTAATGGCGTCAGTGTTGCACGTGTTGTAACTGTCTATTATTGTGCAAACGAAGTGAAAAACTGACTCACGCTTTGAATTTATTCTTATTCTATAGCACATAGTATAGGTTAATTATATTAATTTTCACATTCTAAAAGGTATTTCAAAGCAAATATCCTTGGTGCTTCTGCAAATCAATGGACAGACATATAAAGTGACATATTTTTGCACCTACTAGCGATATTTGTTTCGTTTATTAGTAACACAAACACTTTAGGAAAACAGGGAAAACGTGACTAGGCGTCAATGGTTTACCCGCTCAGTTTACTTGCCTAGAATACAAAATAGCACTATGTGCAAGCTTCAACCGACGTTATCATACTGATAAGCTTGCACCTTCACTCCTTCAGTTAATATTTATCGAACTGAACTTATCAGTATTGCAGGAGCCGCTCACGTGTACTTTGCCAGAAGTAATAGTAAAATAACCTAATTTATTTTCTTTTTCATGACGCATTGTTGACCTGAGTGCATATTACAAGCTAGGCTACAATTGCCTTATAATTATTTTTGATATTTTCTGCGCTATTCGTTGACGGTGCGTTTCGAATCGAAAACTTAGGTAGCGACCTCATTTTTTCCGAATATAAATAACTGATTCGAAGAACTGCTATATCTCTGTAGCTCAAGTTGCTGAATAAATAACAGATAAAATAATTCATTTCTAACCGACTTAAGATAGGAACTAAAATCTTTTAAACCATTTTCTGAGCAAAAGATAAGTTGAATCTCAAACAGCAAACAAGCTGAAGAACAAACGGATAGCGAACCTACTTACAGCATTCCGAGAATTAAGCTATTTGTTCTACAACATTGTTCATTTATTCAATTTAAAAAAGTTATCGTTTCTTAGTAAAATATAAGTCCATTGAGAACAGTTATTTCTTAACATCACAGTGCCTGAATACGTGATTCTAATGAGCAGTCTTTCTCACAATATGGCCGGTATTTATAAACTGTGGGTCGAGGAGTGTTATACACTCGCTGCCATACTGGCTTTAACCGGTTCACTGTGTATTATCTGATTATTAATTATATGTGTTTTAAGTTAACCAGGGTATCCTTTGAATTTTGACATGGTAGGCTGTATGGTGAACAAAGCACTGTCGGTTCGATTGGCATTCCCATAATGTCATATTCGCAATGCATAAATATTTTGTCATTGCTTGGTAGCAATAACAGGCCTGTGGTTTCATGTGTAATAGTGAAATGATATAAATTTTCAATATTATACATCGCTAATGAGGTAGTTATTGGAAAGTTTGCGAGTTTTCTGAATGTTAATGCTGTTTATTGCTAAATTTGTTTATTGTTTGTTTGGCAGAAATACCAGTGTTGGCCCTCAACACAGAGACAAAAGGAAAATATTGATCTACTCATAAATAGGAGCATTAGTTATTTTAAATAGGTACGGAAATACCGAGTAGTCATTTCCTTACCCTTTCAGTGATCAGTTTCTGAGTATGAGACTTCCTTATTTGTTCGTTCGTTTTACGTCACCTTTCTCAGAATTAACCCAATTTCTACAATAGATTTATATATTGCAGACTCTAATCACAGTTTCTAAAAGTAACTTTCGACATTATCTGCATTTGACGGAAAATTTCCCAAACTCTATCATTTCATCGATCAAAAAATTATGATTCACGATAGTCACTGAAACCGGTTCTAACTACGAGTATCTCTTATCGTGATATCTACAACAATCTTGAAAGTGATTTCCTACATCATTATCTTATCGATAAATATTTCACGCGTCTAAAGATAACTATCGATTTTAAAGAATATTATCTGTACAGTCTATACGAAGATGCGTCAGCATGTATATTTGTGGGTGACGTATAAACAACAATAAAACTTAACACTGATAGTAATATTTACCATAACCGATAATCTGATAAACGAGCATTTAAATATTGCAAAATATATGATATCATGTACCAACGTGATATAATAAACGCCATCCATAACTAAGGCTTAAATAGCGTCCAAGTGTAATGATAATAATAAAAATTATGATCATAATTCATGGTTTATGCGTGATAATCATGAGCTTCTTTCTATCTATACCAATATCAGTCATTAATCTTAAGATTAAAATCTGTTAAAAGCCACCATAATTGCACAAGTTTCGCAATCCTTTAATTAGTGATAAAGATAAATTCAGAGGTTGACAGATGTCAAACAAGATTTGATAGAGCAGGGACTTGATTGATGCCGATATCGATATTTAAACTTAGACTGGAACCAGAGTATCCCTAAAGCTGTGTTCAAAAGACAAAATTCGTCGTATCTAACTTTATTGTTCATTAAAAAATAGATAGTCTCATCGAGAACCTTTTCTATTTTGGATTCGGTTAAAAAACAGAGTCAGATTGAGGTTTCTTGATAGCGGCGCCTGGGAAAAACAGCTGAATACCTAAAGTCAGTTAGTACCTATAATGACCTGCGTTGGCTTATCGAGAACACAAACATCACTCTTACTAACTTAGCTGGCCTAATTAGTTTCCACGAATGCAGTAAGCCAGGTTTTTCCCCGGTTGGTAATTTTCTTAGGCGCCACAACTAAGTAGGTAGTAGAGGTACGGCTAAAAAATTGTGTTCGCGAATTTCATGATATCATGATACACCGCCATTCGATAGTGTTGCCAATAAAACTCTGGGTGGCCGCACCCACTCAGACACATGTTGTAGGAGTGCCTTTATTTATTTTGCTATCGAAATAATTAATAAAAGCCGCGGAAAATGCCTGCCTAATAACAATTTTGGTAGGCTAAGTAGACACTCCACTGAAATGTTTTTATTTTTCCGGAGTTTGTATGTGATTTTTGTTATGTTTTTAACGTTTGTCCTAATTCTAACTGAATAATACTTAAGTGGCCAAAGTGAGCTTGTTGATATATATATTTTGCGGTTCTTCACGCTTGAATCGCTGAACCACCAGCGATATAAACTTTGGTTCAGGGAATGGGGACGGTTTTTGACAACTTTTTAAGGCGATCGAAAACACGGGAAAAAGCTAAGTTAGTAAAGACGGTCAGGCACCTGCCAAAAGTCAAGTACGTACACTTTTTACTTCATACAAACAGCGTAAAAAACCGTTTGATTATAAGTAGTGTTCAGATAATAGACGCAATTTATTTCAGTCACGTCGTGTTAACCATCAAATGTAGCTTCCAGATTTAAAAAGCAAAAGTTCAATAACCCACAATATTGTCTAGAAATATGCACACCGAGCGATAGGTACTGGCAAATTCATTCAGCTAGGAGCTGATTTTTGAAGTCTAGTTCATTCCTGAGATAAACCAAAATAAGCGCGATATTAATGTCAAAACGGCTTGTTTATGTTCCAATCGTAACTGTTTGAAATATTGTTTAATTACTTGCCTCCTCTTTCTGAGCACAAGAGAGTGTTTTGTGCTCAGAAAACGTTTCGTGGAAATAACGTACGAGCGTCGTTAACTGACTAATAAAATATCGGACCATAAAGGTATTTTAGACAACTTACCTTTCTAAGGCAGTGAGTTCTATATAATTGAGGCTAGGCTTTTTAATTAGCTATGACCATGTCTAAAGTTTCCCTACCATATCACTTTCTCTCAAGCTTTCCTTCCTTTAAGTGGTTGATCAGTCTGCTGTAATTGATTGAAAAACGCTGTTGAACGAAATTTATATACCTATTGCATAGGGCGACGGGATTGGTTTGGGGGGGGGGGTGTAAAATTTTGCATGGATGGAAGACTCTTAATGCCTACCTACTAGTTCGATTAAGGCTGCTCTCTCGAAACAGCGTGCAGATGAAGCAGCATTTCGACGGCACTAACACAAAAATTAACTTAAAATTGCAGGTAGCGGAGTGGCGCGTAGAGGGGTAGTTAGCTCCATTTATATGCACAAGGTCATTGACATGAATACAAACCTTAAGTTGAAACTGGGCAAACAAAATAATTATGAAATTAATTAGATTTCTTTTGATTTATGATGAATAAACAGATATTAAAAATCTTATAACTTGCGAGTTATAATAGCGCGATTCAGAATTCGACTTCACCGACATCTATTATATCAGCGTGGAACTAATCTGCGATAAAAACTCTTTGGAAAATTTATTTTTGCTCGTTTTCTTTGGTGTACGATGTAAACTGTTCCTATTATTTTTTGTTTTTTTTTTTTATACTATATAAAAATAAGGACTTGGCTATTTATGTAATGCCGTGACGAACTAGCGCATTTAATTTAAACTGTAGTCACAAATCAATAACAAACAAAAAAAACCGGCCAAGTGCGAGTCGGACTCGCACACGAAGGGTTCCGTACCATAAACCTTATTTATTATATATGAGTTGATTGAATGAAAGGTAAATTGCGGTTTATGATTTATGACGTGTTAAAAAAAAACTACTTAGGTACTAGATCTCGTTCAAACTAATTTCCGTTGGAAGTTTGCATGATAATGTACTATCAGGGAAATATTGACCTGGCCACCTTAAGTGTAATTATTGCTTGCACTACCCGGCCGGTATAGCAGCGTCTTTGTTTCTCATCGACCAATAGCAACCGTCATCAACACGTAGTGAGCAAACCTAACGGGTTTTTAGGCTCTTTTTTATTATATTTGTAAACATCCACAAAAAAAAACCCAAACCATTTCTTTCAACATTCGACAATCAAATCAGTCTTAAGTCATCTATGCAAAGGATTTTGTTTTAAAATTGGCTAGGTCAATATTTCTCTGATAGTACATCATATATTTTTTTTTAGTTTTATCATTCTCTTATTTTAGAAGTTAAGAGGGTGTGACACACATTTTACTACTTCGGAAGTGTCTCTCGCGCAAACTATTAAATTTAGAAAAGAATGATAGTAGAAACTTCAATATAATTTTTGAAGCCCTGTCCATAGATACCCCACACGTACTTATGGGTATGACGAAAAAAAGTTTTTGAGTTTCAGTTCTAAGTATGGGGAATTCCACCAATTTTTTTTTGTATTTTTTTTTCTATTTTTGTGTGAAAATTTTAATGCGGTTCACAGAATACATCTAATTACCAAGTTTCAACAGTAGGTATAGTTCTTATAGTTTCGGAAAAAAGTGGCTGTGACATACGGACGGACAGACAGACAGACAGACATGACGAATCCATAAAGGTTCCGCTTCTTGCCATTTGGCTACGAAACCGTTTGTAACTTCATGAAGTATTTGCTGAAAGGCTATGACTGTGAATCTAACCTTCATTTTTCTTTTAAAACAAAGGGAGAGAATGCAAGCACTAAAACAAGCCGCAGTGCCAAGGACAGCCTTATCTTATCAGGTATGGTGCGTGCTCATGGCAATCGATGGCGTCGTAAACCGAACGGATTTTATATGAATTACAACTATGTGATAGAAATTAACCGTACTGAACTTTGTGGAGCTAGCTCACCGTAGCTCTACTTATCTGTGCTGACTAAAGAGTAGCTAGATTTTTGCACAATGAATTCAGGTATATTTTTGGTAAAAAATTGTCACCTGTGTGTTGCGTTACCCTATGATTTTAAAGATACTTATATCTGTCACAAATAGTTTATTTTCTGTACCTCTAAAGCAGTGGTTCTTAAAAGGTGGTCCGCGGATTACTGGGGATCCCTGGTAGCACCCAAAGTGGTTCGCAATGATTCTAAAACATGCCATTTTCGCACAGCTGAATAATATTGAACCTTCAAATGCAAAGTTCAGAAAAGAAGATAATAAAATGCAATACATTACAGATACATTTTTCTAATATTCGTGAAATTGCTACAAAAGTAAGCTTTGGGTTAGGTTAGGTGACTTTGTTTTTACATACTACGCGACTTTATGCGAGTAGGGGTTTTCGGCGTTCCTAATAATTTTAAAGACAAGCATCAAAATCGGTTTGATATCAGCGTCGTCACGTAAATGCGTATCGACGCATCCGGTTCAGCGCTGCTCAAAGTCATTTGACTTTGAGCAGCGCTGAACCGGATTCAGAAGTTAGTACCGTAGTAATGAATATAATGTCACAAAAAGTATGTACTCCTAATGCTTCCAAAAGTTGGTGGTCCATGCTACGGCAAAATTTTTGTCCCTCATGACAAAAAGCTTAAGAACCACTGGTCTTAAGGGTAAAAACAAAATCTTTGTCTGCCTCTTGTTACTTCGTTCTAAACCACGCAGCTGGCCAGTCCTAGGCAAATACCATTTTAGATTTAATATTATATACTGGTATTCAGCTGAATCGGGTTTGACTGGAAGCCGACCCCAATAAAATTGGGAAAAGGCTAGGCAGATGATGATTTAATCTTAGTATAAATTCGATAACAGTCCTAGGTTCTAGACGTCAAAAATGTATGGGACTGCCAAACGCTACCGACACGTCACGTGATCAATTCCTTGTATCCACCATTTCGACAATCGCATTTGCTGAAAGAATGACACATTATACCTCTGGCATTCTACTTATGCTGCAAATGAGAAGTAATACGATGTAAACAGCTGAAAACGTTGCCAGTGCTGGTATTCAGATCTCCCCTTTGTGAGAGTGTGAGCAATAGGGAATTTTACTAAAAAAAATCTAATTAGTCCGTCTGATAGATTCTCAAAAAATATTGGACACGTATTTTTTATTTTTTCACGTAAACAAAAAATAAAGACGATAGAGCGAGTTTGTTTACGTGAAAAAAGATAAAAATACGTGTCCAATATTTTATGAGAATCCATCAGACGGACTAATTAGATTTTTTAGTAAAATACTCTATTAGGCCACGTGGGCCCAGCACGGATTCGTGCGTGTCCTAAGTTTGCGAGTTATGTGAAGTTTAAAAAGCAGAATTTTAAAAGCAGGCAGTAAGAAGGCCTACGTAGGGCGAGATTGTTCATCCGCAGTTAACTCAACCAAGGGTAGAAATTGTGGATAAACGCTAGTTGTCGATCAATATTTAGCTTAATCAATGGTCTTGGCATGATCAAAAATTCGCCCTAATCTCTCTTCCTACATCATTCAGATATATTACAAATTCTTGTAGATTTTAGTCGCCTTATAAACAAAGGTAAAAAGCAGCGACTTTGCTCTGAAGAGTTCCTGACATAATTTACTATGTTCTCCTTTTAATGTTAACGATATTAAATTCCTTCTACGAAATAGTAAAAATTACAGGTTATTTCTTGCAATTTCTGCTTTATTTGTGTAAGTTATGGCTTTTTTTAAAGCTTGAAATAGGCAAATAAAATTGTTGTATTTATCTAGTTACGTCGTTCGTCGCAATTATCCTCATACTTGGTATCAACATCCACTATTCTGCGGGTCTAAAAAGGTAACTAAAATCATCTTAGGATCATAATATTAATTATCAACCAACTAATAATTGGACCCCAAATAATAATTGTGGAAGTGCAAGCATACTTCCATGTTTGCTTTTTTTTTCGGATAATCCCGCCACACCATTCATAAACTCCTAAGAGCTAGAATCAACAAAGGCGACCACCAGAAAATCGGTAAATCAATGAAGCTCGAAGAGCCCCTTGAGAAACGATTCAACATGGATTCAACTGTCTATGTTAGCTCAGTCTGAAGCAGCTGGCAAAAGTAGTTCAAAATAAATACTTGGAAAGTATTGATCCTTAAACCTAACTTGAGCAGATAAGGCTGATCGGACATACATCACTTACAATGCTCTGCCACACAGCCATTAACTTTTTAGGTCAAGGTAAACTACAGGGATTGGCTGAAACCATGAAACATGCAAGTAATTCCCCTAATTTTGCCGGAATTACCCGATTCATGTCGTAGTTAACACAAGAGACGAATAATACGACAGTAGTTAGGACCGCGACTTGTGAATTGTTAGGGTTCGAACTCAGGCAGACATGCACATATTTTAAGCATTTTATTTTATCACTGAGAACAGTAAAGGAAAACTGCGACTAATTGTGAAGAAGTACGACATATTTAGAGCGGAGTAGTCCAGAGCTGGTATATTGGCGTCGCTTGGGGGGAGGCTTTTAGGCTGCTGCAGGAATGAGGAAGTCATCCTTAACCAAACCTGATCTGTGGATTAGTCTTGAGAGGAGACCTGAATCCCAATCTTTAGGAATGTAAGGCCTAGAAAACACTGATGTTATCCGTCGTACATTCACGACGGATTTGTCGAAGAAAGCAACAAATCGGGGCGAGTGGAAGGAAGGCTACAGGGCAAACCATAATTTGGGCAATGATGGTAGGGGTACGAAGTAGGTTGATCAAGTAAGGAATCATAGGCCAGACTACCAGGAGTGTGCCATTGTGCCGATGTCCTAGCACTAAGAAAATACGCCAATTACACAACTAGGTTCGAATAACAAAGAATTTCCTCTTCAATGTGGACCGTTATTATCGTTGTGAAACAAGCGTGTGCTGACGCGTGTGCCTGAGATTGCAATTTCACGGCACTAAGACTGCGCTGTGAGAGAAAATACACGATACTGAGAATGAATCTGTGCACTTTAATCGTTAATGGAGTTAGAGAATTAGGCATTTGATATTCTTTGTTTAATGAGATAAATTGAGGCCATTGCTTATACTCAATACTTTATTGCATTCCATATTCCTACCTACATATATATAGGTGGTATAAATATTGTCAAGATCAATATGGACCCTATCGGGCTCAGCAAAGTTAGGAGAGAGCTGTGGGAGAGAGGACGAAGACTAAGTAACATTTCATGGCTTTTTTTTTTTTTAATTTGTTTACTCTGGATGGATGTGCCCTAACAGGTGTAGCACGGGGAGTCCTAAGTTTTCTTTTTAGAGATAACGGGGGTGATGTTGATGGTGATCACTGAGATGGATTCAGTGAGATAAAATTCCCACTTCCTCTTTACCCAAAAGACTTTTTGAAAGATTCCCCTCGAGAACAAAATAATATAAGGTAAGTATGGATCTGACGATTTATGTACCTAAAAAGTTCTTACTTTAATAATTATCAAAACTTTAATTAGATGTATATATATATATATATATATATATATATATATATATATATATATATATATTTATAATGGTGTTCAAGATGCTTGGCTAGGAGTGCCATTTTCATATTTTACTTAACATGTTTAGGTTAAACTTTTCTATTCAGGATTTTAGCTATCAGGAAACACAGACTCTGGCAGGGAATGACACTCCTTAGCTGTCCGCACAATGAATGTGTTCCCAAAACGTTTTGTGCGTGTGGGTGGGATGTCCACCATGTACCAAAACCGCATCGACGAAGAAAACAGAAAATTGTTGCTAATAGGAAATACACAATCTGTGTATATATTTTTACGACCAACGTGAGTATTTCTAATTAAATTGATATTCACCGTTTTCTGTTAATAAAATGCATCATAACCTTCGTGATTAAAATTTCTAATGTCCTCTGCAATAAGATGAACTTCAAGTTCTGATGGAAGACATATTATTATATTTTATCGCTTTTGGGAATGGTCATACCCTTTGGGGTTGGTGGTTTTTGCTGTTTTTCCAATCTGCACTGGGTACTCATGCATGGTTGATTAGGGATTTACGGCCCACTCTCTCTCACAAGAGGCAGGGTGTCTAACAGTGGGAACGGTACTGGTGAACCATGTAGACCGTATGCATTGGCATCAATTATTCAGTTTACTTTATCTACCTATATATTCATCTGCATAGTCAATAGCGGTCTAGCTATATTATTTTGTTTAATTTCCCAGTAAGCTTTTAGCTTCGTCCATAATTGCTTTTAGCATGACATGTGTTTATGTAAGTCTGCAGACGCTCAGACTGAGGCATACTTCCCCGTGCTATGCGCCTGCGCCGCCGGCGCGTGTCACAATCCGGTTTCAGCCTTTATTTTTTGCTGTTTAGAAAATAAACTTTATATAATGTTGTTTTACGGTATAGTTCTATTTATATGACTGAACAAGGACTTAGTAAGATTTACAGATGTCTAAAAATTAATAGTGATATCGATTAATTTCGGATAAAAAATTGACTGCATGCGTTAGATTTTTAAGCTTATGTTTAATTATGTGTTTAGTTTATTCATCATCATCTGCCTAGCCTTTTCCCAACTATATTGGGGTCGGCTTCCAGTCAAACCGGATCCAGCTGAATACCAGTATTTTACGTGGAGCGGTTGCCTACCAGACCTCCACAACCCATTACCTGGGTAACACGGTACTTCTTGGCAAGACTGGAGTCAGATTTACTGGTTTCTGACAATTCGTAACGACTGCCAAAGATCTACAAATGACAGCCGGGACCAACGGCTTAACGTGCTTTCCGAGGCACGGGGGAAACTCGGTATATTAAGATGGTCACCCATCCACAGACCAACCTTGGCAAGCGTTGCTTAACCTTAAAGATCGACCAGTGCGGCTGTTATTATTTAGCTACGAGCTCCTCATTTAATTAATTTTATTTAAAGTTTAATTATTTTTATTAAGAAGCATTATTTGTTATTTTATCATTTCTATGTGTCACCAGCAGAGTAGCGACCTCGAGTGCTTGCCGACCAACGTGCGACCTCATTAGTATTTTAAGTGCAGTCAAAACAATGGTTTGTGAAAGCCGCGTAGGTAATCCGCAACTATAAAGCCAGCCACCCACAAAGACAGACCCATGTCTAGAATTTATGATGTGTAACTTTAAATCATTCGTTTGGCACTTTAACAAGACTCTAGAAACTTCGATTACGGTATTGCAAATGTCTCTGACACTTGGAGCACGTTTTTCGTCATGTGCGTTTGGTAATTATTTTTTTCTGGCCGCAATGTTAAGTTGTCATCAGAACAACATGATGCCAGATTATTTAAATTGTAATGACCGTAAATAGAAATCTTATTTTTTTCTTCTATCAATCAAAATTGCTATTCCAACTTTTCAAGTTATCAATAAAAAACGAAATTGAATTCTGCTGGTGATACGAAACGCAAACCGTAACTTTTTATTTGATGGTAATCCTCGCAGTATTTATTCAAAGACATTAAGGTCACTGCAAGTCGAGTCTGCAACCCACTGTGCGAGCACATCACCCGTGGAACAAGGCACTACATAAAAATATAAACCTGAATTGACCTTAGAAGCCTAACGCGAATTTGTACCTTACACCTTCTCATCAGAGTGCAGTTTACCTTGCGCATCAATGTCTAAGGCATTTAGAATTATCTGTCTCTGAATCAACCTTTTGCTGTTTCGCTTAGTCTTTATTTTGTGCAAGTCAAAGATATGCTTGTTGCTGATATTTTTTTTAACAACTGCGATTATTTTTTTATTGTAGATGATTATTAGCTTTTATCAACCATCAATGGAAATGCGTAATGCCTGCTTTCTAGATAATTTGTATTCTCTACAGTACAAAAAATGAAGAGACTACCAAAAGACCAATCAAGAATTTATAATGCAACTGAAAGCCAAACTTTTGAAACTAAAACCGGAATGATAGTTAGAGTTGTACCAATCTATAACAAACAGGTAGAAATCTACCTAATATAGAACACAAAAGCATCCGATTCGTCGAGCGCGTCGCGAGGTTTTGTACCGCAGCGCAAAGTGCGGGCGGAGGCGCACAGGCGCAGGCGCAGCGCTACCACTGACACGCTTTAATCTTTCTGTTTACACGCCGCTCCTTACCTATGAATGACCTTCATTTTTTGCTCCTTCAAATCTTTTACTTCACTACAATACACTCTTCAGTAGTTTTCCTATTCCCATTGAGAATTTTATAATAAGCAAAGAAACAGGTTTCTACAATTTATCAATGAATCTTTTATGTCCTTTTGAATGGCGCGGGCAACAAGCTGGAGCGGTTTGTTGTATAGAAATATAAAAATCCTTTGATTCCATCGAAGGGGAGAACGGTATTCGGGTATGCGAGCGGCGCGGGGTGGGGCAGGTGTCGGCGACGGCGGGGCGAGCAGCGACGAGAACGTCTCTAGAAATTTCCATTGCCTTGCCCAAGCGCCGTTGTTATAGCGTGTACACGTACACACTGAACCAAGCTAGAGAGAGACGCACGATCGCCGCCTCTCCTCGCCGACTACACGCGTTTAATATCCAGATAATCGAAGCTGACTTATGGTTTTCTCTGACTGCGTTCACAATATTTACGAGACACACGCGAAATTTGCTGTTTTATTTAGAATGCTACACAGAATTTAAAGGTGACATCTAAGGATGACGATCATACAAAACAAAAGAGAACGAGAGTTGCTTATGCTCATAATATGGGCATTGAATATAAACGATTCTGTATCGTTGGCATGTGAACAAAGTTGGAAGCCGAAGCGTTCCGCGGTCGCGACCGCTCCTCTACACTCATGGCACCAATTTGGAGGCCGCGCCGTGTAGGCACACGGTCGTTCCGACGCACGCGCAACTTTCGGCTCCACGCTTCAGTAATACAGAGGCCAGCCTTGCCGGGGTTATTCGCTATAGAGGTCTTAGGGTATGCCTCCTTTTTGAAACTAAATTGAACTCTAACTGAAAGCACTAGGCTCTATTTCACTTTGAACCGCACTCGTAACACAAACTTGAATATATCCGTCCTTGTCTAAAGGCATCCCGTTTTTGGTTATTTTCCATTGGACGGAAATGGAGACGGGCACCGTGAGCGCTTCTATTTCTAGATTAATCTTAACGTGTAAGCGGTTTTGGATGCCAAAAAAATGTTTTTCGAAGTAGGTAGCTGTTATAAAAACATATTTTAATAAAATTACAGACTACCGTAATTCCGTTAGTAAGGCTATAGCACAACGTAAAAAGATTTATAACGTTTGAACACTGTACCACACTCAATAAGGAAATCGATTGTTGAGGAAAAATGCGTTATTAGAAGCGATTATTAACGTGTCAGTTATTCATGCTACATGTAATATAGGTTTTCCTCTGAAGCATTGTAGTGTTGCACGACTCGGACCGAGTGCGGTGGACAAGCGCTTGCGCAGACTGGCGAGTGTCCGCTTGCAACGGATCGTGTAGACAATACCCAATGATCACCTGATACTGTTGATGAATAAAGGCACGAGAATTGTTATAAAATTACAATACGTCTGTCAAGTGATAAACTACTACTGCACCGCTGGTGGAGAATGGTCAATGTGACAGTCATTGTAAAACAAATTCAATTTTATAATTAAATTCCCGTTAGAAACCTCAGTCTAAGAAACCGTCCAATCAAGTCATTAAACAGGAATATTGTTTTTTTTTTCGGAACAAGTTCAGAAAACTATGCAAAATTTTTACTACAGGTACTTAATACTGGGTTAAAAAATCCGTATTGACTTCTACTTGAAGAAAAGAATCTTAAAGCATTTTATGTTGGGAACAAAGGACCACTGAAAAACCTTTCTCCCATAAAACATATTGAATAAATATTTAAAAAAAGTTAAGGATCTACAAAATAAAAAGTTAAGAGTTTTAGAAAATTAAGGAACAGGTTGTTTTCAACGCAAGAGAGATCAATTGTCCTAAAAGCATTCTGAGATGTCCCTCAAAGCTAGCAATGACAAAGGAAGCAAAACAATGATTAGGCTACTTGAATACGCAGACACAAGTATTGTAGATGTAGTCAGTGGGGCTGGGGGTAAGTCCAGTTTGGCCCCCAAGCAAGTCTGTAACGTTAGCTACGGACAAGAAAGCCCCTTTGAATACGTCAAGTACAAGACAGAGAAAGATTGACCATTTCAAATTTTTCCCCAACGTAGAAGAAATACCGAATGAAATCTAAAAGTAAATATTTACGTAAAGGCAATCAAACATTACGTGTACGAATCACAAGACTATACAGCTAGTAGCCATTTGGTTAGAAGCAGATTTTTAAGCTATCGCCTGCGCAATGGGATAAAATTGTTAGAGGCTGATTATTATCTACCCGTGAAACAGTATCACATTTAGTAGGTGATCAATCAACGCTCCTTACACAAATAGACTTGGGTTTTTCAACACCATCTTTTACAAAATATTTTCCGCTATTACTTAACAAATGATTAGTCATCCATGTTTGTATGAAAGTCCCTACTTTTAATTCAGCGTTAACTCCTTCCTTGGAATGATTAACATACCCTAATGCCTTAGTTTATGTTACAACCCCTCTGCAATTAAGTTATGCGAGTGCGTTTTATTTGAAATTTCCCTTTTAAAATGAGGGGTTCTATACTAACTTAGCAATTTTAGGTCCCTCCACAGTTTGTTCACACCTAAAACTTTAACGGTCATGTTATTAGTCATAATTTAATTTCAGCACCAGGAAATATATGATAGTTTTGGCTTCGTTCTGAGTCGCATCATGAAGCGGATAAAATAATTTAGTAAACCGGTAGTTTATACTCATCTTGCAAATATGCCATCCATCATCCCAAGTACAATACATCATGACTGTGGAAATCTAAGGCTAATAAGTAATAATGATACAGCAGAAAGCCATGAAACTAAATAATTTCAATAAACATTCATAATAATATGTCGAAAGTCAATCAGAATTTTTCCATAGCAAAGCTTTATTTACTTAATCATGACGGTTTCAGGAAAATAGTCAAATGTGATGTGCGGTCAAAATTTAACAACAACTATACCCCTATCAGACCTACTCATAGTATTGGTTTACTGATAGACACTGTTATAACTATGTTTTTGAATATAGACGATGATAGAGACGATGACGATGTTCGACATTGTTTAGCACGTTACAACAAAACCAACAGGGGACAACCATAATGCGCAGGTAAAAACGCCTTTTAAGAGGTAATAAATGGTACAAATGAATTCAGTCTACAGCGACGAACTGTTCAGTAATATATTCTTCTATTTTGCATACAAAAAATTAACGCTGACGTGATGTCGCCAATTCGCCATGAGCTGTGACGTATGTATTTGATACATTTGAAGTGACTCAACCAAGCGTACCTAAGAAATAGTCAACGAGACTTGGTAATTTTAGACTTACTAAAAAGGATTTTAAATAAGCTATCTTAGCATTACTGTCATGAAACAATTCCTCAACTAAACCATGTTATATTTCTACTTCTTTAAATTACTCTTCTACACCATTTTTTGCTTCTTCAAGCGAACATTTAGATTCATCTATCACGTTTTCAATATCACGTGTTGTACAAGCATGTGAGTGTGATGTGGTTGTGAAGTTAGTTGCTTTATCACGGTTTTACCAATCAAGCATGTAGCAGGGAATACGCATTTTGATTTGTTTATTTTTTGTTTAATGGTCAATGTACACGTAAATTTTGAAATTTAACATGATTGGATCACTTTTTATTGTTTTTAGTATATCAATGTCGAAAGGATGGCTTCCATTTCGGCTTATTGCTTTTGTGGTCTATCAATAATTGGTACCTATATCTAGTGTTTTTGTTTTAAATAGTTTTGTTTGGGTGGGTAGCTTTAGCATAGTCACAAACCCAAACTCATTCCCAAAAGATGCTCCTATCTTTAGAATCTATCGACGTTCATTGATGCAAAAAATCTGTTTACTGTCTGCGGTTCATATATTTGTTTACTCTTTATTTTTGTGAAAGTTCTCAGATAGAAAAACAATTCAAGGCCTCAGGCGTAGTTTTACTGCCGAAGCATTGTTGACTCCTTTATATTTTATTTTACTTTCACATCATAATCGTGGTTCGTCAACGGTAAACAATAGGTTGTTGCCAAAATTGAGATGTTTCAGTATCTACAGATACACATGAGCAGTATTTAGGAAACTGACAGATCAAAAACTATGTGAGGTAACTTTATGAGGAGGTAATGTCGCGTAAAAAATATTAAAGTTACATCAGACGTTAAGTAAGAAATGTAGCCAAAACATGAAAAGAATGATGGAATATGGTAATGTTTATCGATTCCTGAAAGCATTGAAGGAGCCACTTGACCTATAATCTTGAGCTCAGCATCTATTCTGAATAAATACATGCAAACCTGTTAATTTCTCATAATGCTTTTTATGAAAAAATTTAAGTGTGTTTGTTCATATTAATTAGCTGATTTTTTTTTGCATGTACCTATCTTCATTTCACAAATTAAGTACTGATTTCAGTCTTTAGATCAGATAGGTAGATTTTATAAAGGTTTAGACATAAACTTTTGTTATGTATACATTTTTTACAGTGATAGGTACTCAATTAAGTACTTAATTGCTGGTGAAATCGGTACTTAATGTAAAAATTCATCGCACAGCTTCAAAAGTTCTGAGACACAATATCATAGGATTCGGTGTTGGGTCTGACCGAAGCAATCATAATTACATCGCTGCATTCCGTCCGTCGTTGGAATCGTTTCACAACGTATGAAATTTCGCGTTACTTCACGAGCGGCGGAACGGTTCCGTACTTCAGAATACACGTCAACTGACGGATTTTATATTTATTTATGTGCCCGGTTTATCGGTTTCCAAGTTTTACTCGCCGCTACTGACTTTATGAGCAGTTAGTTTAACACCGTGTTTATCGAATAAGCCCAATTTTTATAATTAATCATACAAGTTGATTCAAGTAGGTTGGTCGCAAAGCAATTCAGATTAAGTACTCCATAATAAAATCGGAACAGTATCCTAGAAAAAAAAGTAAACAAAAAATTCGCATCCAAAAAATAATTTACATTAAATTGAAAAGACTTACCTTAAACACCGCCGGAGCTAACGGTATAGCCGCTTGGTTGTGAAGATGTTTTTTCGACATTTTCGGTTATTTTTCCTTCCACGCCTCTATTTATCAATAATATCCTCACAAATACTGAATAAACTATACTTCGTACTTTAAAACAACAATTCTAAAGAAATCGTATACTGAAAACGAGTTGCGTTCAAGTCGCCGATGACTAAAATTGCGATATAAGTTTTCGCCGAGCGAAAACTTCTTTGGATCGCCGTTTTTGGTAAAATATTGATATTTATTTTCTAAAAAAATAATTTTCTTTAATACACTATTTACCCACTTAGGAAATCGTGGCAAAAAAGTTAACTTTAATTTTAGTGAGACGCGTCGGTAATAGTGTACCATACGTCGTGCCACTGTTGCGGTCAAGTCGGCAATGAACGGATGAGACGCGAGCGAGCGCGCCAAAAGGAGTGAGTCGTGCTCGCGTCGCGCTGAGCGGCCCAGCAGCGGTGCTAGGCCGCGAGGGGTCGCGTCGCCGTCGTCGCCCGCCTGGCGCTGAAGCGGAGCGGAGTGACGTAAGCGTGTGTCGCGCAATACAGCGGACTGAAAACCGCGGCTCTCGCTGCTTCAAGCGCTGTAATACTATCTAGTCCGCTCATAGTTTTTCTCTGTTGCGTCAAATCAGTGTGACGGCAGAGCACGCCCCTAGCCTGAGAACCGCCAGTACAACACGCCTAGCCTTCGAAACACGTGACTCACGATCGCATTATCCTAGCGCGGGCTATTCAATGCTAGCCGACACAAAGCACTTACTTGTCTAGGCTGGAATTGTGCAGCTCCCCATTGCTGATGGCGTACACAGACAGTTTCGTTTTCCGACTCATAACTAAGTCTTCGATAGATCCTTGTGTGCAGAAGTCCAGTAGCAGACTACCAATAAATAGTCTGATTGCGCCGACCACTGTTGCACTGATTATTGCCTCAAGTGTTGTACTGATTGCAGCGTCAAGAGTTTTATAAATCTTATAATCCTTTTCCTCTTGTTTGCCATATACATCTTATACGTATATGTAGTAAATGACCAGATAATGTGTAACGCACTGCGTTATAGGACTTCCCGTAGTGCAATTCTACAACAGATTCAATACAATCTCTTATATCTACATAAGAGATTTTTTTTCGTACTGATGTAACTATTTTCATCGTTTTTAAAAATGCCAATAAAATTCTCTGTGTTTGTTTTTAATTACACACTTGCCGTGACACCCGTGAGACAACCCCCATATTTGTTTTTGGGTGGCATATCATCGCATCGCGTATCTAACTCTAGTCAGTTATCTAACAATGAACTAATTCCACATCAAGCAATCTCAGGCTGAAGTGTAACGTACTTGTAGTGAGGTCAGATATTGATATTTTGTTGAAACACAAGCCTATATTTGGTTTTGTAGATCACAGTAACATAATAGATCGTACAGAATGTATCACGACGACGACTTGCAACCATTGATCAGTGTTAAATTGGACATACCCAATCTCTCATTGCCATATTATGAATTTAATTATATAAAACAGCAACAAAATCGGAACTTCTTCAATAGACAGTGTGCTTCGTCATAATTATGTTACTTTTGAGTGTTAACAGTTTCTTGCTGCACACTATCTAGTCCATTTCAGCCACTTATTCACTATTCACCCGTTGACTGTACTTTTGCTAATTCGAAATCTACGTCTCAATATCACAAAGAGAAAATGTAGGGGAACGAATACACAACCACTCATCATACACACACTTGGGCCTCTAGTCTGCTAATCCCAACATGTAAACAGTTTAAATAATATTCTAAAATCTGATTGTATCGGAGTGTTTACACACATTTAACAATACACAATAGTCAACGACTTGGCTTTCTTTACTATTGCACTTATTTACACGTTGCTTACGTAAAGGTTTACTCTTGCTTTCTACAATAACGTAAGAGATTAGGTTATAACATGGTGGCTATGGTGGAAACTTAGACAGTCAAGCTTTTAGAAATTAGAGGCAAGAATGCATTGTATAAAAAGTAACACAAAGTAATTCTTCTTCTCCTCGAGTCGATGGGTCTTATAGCAGGCTACGTTACTTACAGTATCGGTCTTATTAATTAAATCTCGCAAAGTTCAAGTGTATGCACACTTCGGCACTCAGACCAAAGTGAGGATCATGTAGCCGAGTTGTGGTTGGTGGCTTATCTGTGTGGACATTAGTCATTGGGAATTAGGAATCAGAGTCAGTAATTATCAAACATTAAGGCATCTATGTCAACAGAGTTGAGAAACACCAAGAAGCAAGAAATTCATTCAACTACACTAACGTTGGTATTAGAACGGAAGAACAATAGTTGATTAAAAATGTATTGAAACGTAAATGCTTATGGACCATGGTTCTTCTTCTCGTGTCGATTGACTCAACTTTACGGTCCGACCAGTATATGGCCGCTTGGACTGTTATATAGGTACAACAACAACAAGTCTCTCTGTTAAGTTCTTCAAACTTAACAGACAGTTGTGTTGCTTGGGAGTCTGCTGTACAACTTTTTCTTCCCAGCTAAAACACTAGGAAGTGGTGACGGGCGGGCGATTTGGGGGATTGTCTTCATGTAAATTGTGACGTTCAAAATGTGCTGATTTTCAGCTTAGTTTGAGTAAATGTCTTTTGCTTTTTGACTCTTTTGTTAGCCACATTCAGGTTCTGAAAGGTGGTTGGTAGGAATGGGGTTTACATAACATAATGTTTACTTAATAATCTTCCCAAAAAATGCAAATTTCAATCGCGTGTTGACTGCAATTTATGCAATTCGGACTTAAAAAGTAACAGCTGTTGTCGGCCTTCGAAACAGCCCACAGGTTGTGGTAATTGCAAAACGGGTGCTAAAATTTATGGTCTCAAAAACAAAACGCAGGGACTTCCTTAAGAAAACTAATTATATCCATTCAATATAAGTACATATTTTATCGACGTCACTAATCCTAGCGCAGTGATTCTTTTCCCAAGTATATTGGGTTCGGCTTCCATTCAAACCGGATTCAGCTGAATACCAGTATTTTACGTGGAGCGGATGCCTATCAAACCTCCACAACCCATAAACTGGGTAAGGTGGTACTTATTGGCAATCAAGAAGTACCGTGTACACAATTTATGGGTCTCTAATCACGAAAAAGTATAACACAAAGTCATTGTTGGTCTCTGTCTGTATCTCCACTTATATCTTTTAAGCCACCATCGGATTTTGATGCACCCAAGTAACCAGTAACAGTTACAAAATCGATGCATTTCATCATCCCATTTGAAGGAACGCACTTAATTAGGTACTAGTCGCTATGCTATAATTCTTATGCTGGAACAGTCCTCATGTATGTAAGAAGGCACTCTTTAAAATAAAAGCACCAGGTGAACAGAATCCTCCAGAAAAATAAAATTGCACCTATTTTGCATGCTGACCATTTCAATTTGTCCCTATTTAACTAAATAAACTACGTTGATTGCAGTTATACCTACATACTACTCTGTCAAGAAAGTACCGGGAAAAGATCAATAATACACAAAATGTCTGTTATTCATCCAAATTTATTTTATCACCTTCAAAGTATGCTCCTTTAGAAACGATACACTTGCGCCAACGAATAATCCATTCATCAAAACCTTTTTTAAACGCTGCTTCCGGAATTGAGTTCAGTTCTCGCCGCGAATTCTCCTTTATGTCTTCTATCGATTGAAAACGGGTGCCACACACACAGCTTGTTGACTAGTTTGCATGTCAAACTCGTAAACCCACGTCTCGTTACCAGTAACAATGCGTTTCATGAATGTTGGGTCCGAACTGACTCGTTCTAGCATGTCCTCAGCGACTTTCATGCGATTGAGTTTTTGGAGAAAATTCAGATCTTTTGGGACTAGCCGAGCAGCAACATGTTTCATACCCAAATCATTAGTTAAAATGGTACGGATCGACTCGTGAGATACAGAAAGTTCGGCGGCTATCTCTCTCAGAGTTGAATGGGGATTTTCAGTCACTATTTCCTTCACTTTTGCGATGTTAACTTCAGTTGCAGACGTTGACGGCCTACCAGAGCGAGGCAAATCTTCCATCACATCTCGACCGCTTTTGAACGCTTTGAACCACTCATAAGCACGAGTTTTTGATAAAGTCGATTCACCGTAAGTCTTCTGTAACATTTTCAGTGACTCCGAACACGAAATTCCATTGGCGATGCAAAATTTAAGACAAACTCTTTGTTCGATATTTTTGTCCATTATGAAATTCGCAATACACACTATATATGATATTACTAAAACCAGCACTGTATTTAATATAAATAACAGATGCAACTCAAACTCCGCGCCAAAATGGAAAACAGTTGTGCCAATCTAACAACTACAAAAAAACAAAAATTTGAATTTGGAACCATAAACAAATCATCCATTCCCGATACTTTTTTGACTGAATGTATAACTACTGTTCTTTGCCTTTGTTCACTTTGATTTCAATTCTAGAAAATAGAGAAAAAATAAATTGTATTTTATAAAAACAGAGTTTTATTAATACATATTTTAACACCGATGATATCTTGTAGCCCATCAAACATCCCTTCTATCTCAGAGGCTCTTCGGAACTTGATAAATTAATCCAACCTCTGTAAGTCTTTCTAGGAATTTCATAATTTATTCCCTTATAAGTAATTTTCACGAAATATATAAGGTACCTAAACAATATATTTGCATCATGACAATATTTAGGAAAATCAATAGTGCATTACAACCCTGAGAGATTGATAAAAGTCGCTCTAGAATGTATGGCCACGATACGAGCCATTTTGGTACTAAAAATCTTTCTAGTCCAGGAAATTCACGAAAGTTTATGGTTTTCACAAACCAATTCAAGAGAGATCTTGAAAAAAATATCATAAAAGCTCCCTTATCGCTACAACGAAAGCATTGTATTATTGAAGATTTATCTGAATAGGCATCTTCAAAAGTAATGTGTCCATTCTCAGAACAGGTAAACAATGAACATTTACTGTCGGACCCAATAAACTAACTGCAATAAATAATAAAAGACGAGTTGGCGAATAAACCTGCAACAACTAGTCACTAGGAAAACCATTTGCAATATCAAAAAGACGTATCACGCTCAGGTGATCTAATCGTTGAAATGGCTGAATATCAAAATCTAAAACATAGTAATGTGGCTGTAAATAATAGGTAATAAAATCCTGAACATAGCGACTTTATGGAGTGAAGGCTTAACGATAATATCGCAGTGTAACCACAATCATGGAAAACGACCAATCCTATATGGATTTACGACGAGCATACATTAGAATAAAAAGTTGTTGGTACTTAAAGCTATGGAAAATTCCCCATGACAGGCGCCACGGAATCCTTCCTACCAAACGACGAATGTCAATAAAATTGTACCGTCGAAACACGAGGCTTTAGCAGACGTTAATCATAACTTCATAAGTAGGTGCATTTATGAGTGTTTCGCTGACAACCAAACGAATAATAACGGCGATGGATTCAACTACGATAACATTGTCGTTTCAACAGGCGTCGAGTTTTCAAGTGGTTTCAGTATCTTACGGTTTTGCATTATTAGTTATTTCAAACAAAGGTTTTTAAAAACTATTGATTTGTTTATTTACTATGGTATCGCTATTACTCAATTACTAGGGTGTGGAAACGCGGACGTCAAATACTCAGTTGCTCATCTAAAATACTGGTAGGTACTCAGCTGTATCAGGTTATCTTACCTGATGTAGCGAGTACCAGCAAGCTGAACCGAACATAGTTAGAAGAAGGATAGTCAGATAGATAGGTACTCGTAACAATTTGAAAAACAAAAATTGCATGATGACATTTAGGCACTATTTACATGTACGTGTCAATACAGGCTCAAGTGGCTGAAAAATGCAAATCAATCACTTTGCTTCAACAATAATAATACTCGTAGATAATAGTGGTGCAATAATGATCATATTTATGTTTTCATTATAATAATCATGATGCCAAGACATTCTTTCAATTGCTTCTTAAGTATATTTTTACTGCGCAATAGAATCAAGATGATTCTGGTTTCGTTAATGAGTTGAGATCAATATCTGGTACTTACTGAAAAATAAAGTTGCGAATTGAAACGTCACACAATTTATAGAATCGTGCGAAACAATTAGAAGGCGATCGTTTAACACTTCTTGTGGTGTTAATGAATCAGTCAATTTCATGGTTTATAGACAGACAACACACCTTATTCTAGTCATTATCAGGTGGATGACGATACCATCCACGATCCATCACATCTTTAAGGATGACAGCAGTTAATTTTGAATTCGTACGTTAACGTCTTGTTGTGCGTACTAAAATAGCTTTATAGCGATGATTGCTCATATGTACATGATGATAAGTCTTGGTAAAAAAGTTTCTGTGTTCTCGACAAGGTTATCGACTTCTTAATAATAGATTCTTTGATTGAAGATGAAGGCTAAAAATATATCAATAACGCTGAGATAGATATTGAGGAGTTCATGTAGAAATCTGTCTCTGTTTTGGGAACAGCTATTTTATGAGCTGTTCCCTGTCTCCTTGTTATAGATACTTTTCATCCCTTACGCCATTTCAACCTTGGTTCTGCTAGTTCTGCTTTGGAGTTTGAATGTGAACCTCAACTTTTATTTTATGCTATTTAGACCCTGGCTTTGAATTTAGCACTTTGACGATAATTGATCTAATATCTAAGATATAACAGAACATTGTGGATGCATTGTCTCTAACGTTACACAAGTACTTCATGCTACGAACTTATACGTCTTCATAATTCTGAAACGTTTTCTATACCTGGCTTCAAAAGGATCATTAGTGCCTCTGTGTTTTCCTGTACAAGGCTTACTATCATTATTTCAATAGATCTTATTGCGTCACTTCGCAGAATGGCTTGGTTGAACACATGGTGACTCATATCAGATAAACTGATAGTCCACTCGAAAACTCATTAAGATTTCGTTGCAGCAAACAATTCCACGCCTAACCGCGGCGCCAGGTCGTAGTGCGATGAAAATGAACAATCAAGGAGATGAAGTCATTCGGAAGAAACCCGAATATTACGGTCAACTTTATTAGTTATTTAGATTTCAGCAGCTACTACTATAAGGCGACTTTCTTAATTGTTTGCAAACATTTTGGATTTTTTTAAATCCTTATCGGCGAAATTCTATTTAGAGATAAGGATTTTTGATAGAAGAAAAACCAGAAACAAACAAAAGACCGTCATGTTTCGGACTGATCTACCCCAAAAACATAAATCAATACGGAGTGGTCAATAGAAAAAGCCTTTTAAAAACTATGATAAAAGCAAGCAATACGAATGTATCGTAATTGAGCCGGGTAACCTTGACCGGTTTGCCAATATATAGAGCACGGGAGCATGTCAGTCGCTTGGCGGGGGAGAATACAGGGTAGGGGACAAAGATGACATAATGTGATTGTTCACATTATGTCATCAACAATATACTGTTGCACTTCCACTATTGTTAGTGGAAGTGCAACAGTATATTGTTTCATGAGCTCATTAAATTGAGTGGTTCGACCAAAAATTTAAACAATAATATGGAGTAAATTTTGATACAAGTGGGCGGATTGTTATTGCAGTCGAGGTGGAATTGGCGTTATGGAGGCAAGAGAGCGGAAGCAGTAGAATTGTCAAATGTTCACGCGTACGTTCACGTTCACTTTTAAGTGGTGATACTTCGACGACGTCTTCTTACGCAGAAATTGAAATAATCAAAAATGCTCATAAAATAAAAACCTCTGAACCAAACGTTTGTTATTAAAAGTATTTGTGTGCTAGCGAAATTTTCTTTTTTTTTTCTAAATAGATAGTCCTCTATTGAGGAAGATAAAAGGAAAACAGACGTGTGATAAATTGTACTGTGAACACATTTGCAGTCAAAAATCATTTATTTAAATTAGGCTGAGAGCCAGCACTTTTTGAACGTCAAATTTTTCAAAAGACAGTCCCTATTAGGTGGATGCTCCAGGGTAGCCCGCGAAATTCAAATATTATTATGTTTTTTGCAATTTGCCGGTCAGTGTGAAGCTGTATGTGGACCATTTGCGTTCCGCGACCGTAACGCGTATTTATCTAAAGAATTATAACCACTTTAATCATCAATATAGCCCTCTAAGTTCATGTAGTTCGAAAGAATGAATATTTCAGAAATAATCATTCTTTCCTTAATAGTGTTTTAGCTGGGAAGAAGAAGTGTTGCAACAAACTCCCCAGCAACACATCTGGCTGTTACGTTTTAAACTTGAATTTATACAGTGCCTCCTTTCGAGTAAGAAAGGGTGTTGATAATAATTACATTTCTATATCGCAGGCTAAGGGGCCCGCTCCTCACAAACGAGAATGCTGGTTATAAACTGGCGTGTGAAGCTTTTCAGTATCTAATGTAGGTATTTAGTAGATAAGTTTTCATATTTACCATATTCATAACTATTATTAAAAAGGGACTATTTTTTTTTAATAGCCCACTGTGTGTCACTGCTGGGCAAAGGACTCAAGTCCTTGCAGGAATTCTATGTTTGAAATTAAATTTTAAATTAAACATAATTTCTTATGTTGTTAAAAAGTACCTATCTGATTTCTGGAATTACAGAAACCTTTGAAGAAAATTCTTTCACAGACTCATTAATTGTTGACAGTCGACTTCGACCCGAAAAATGCAAGGTTCCTATTCATAGTGAAAAGTTGTGCAAAGGGAAGCCGCGGGTAAAGACAAATAAAACAATTGATGACGTCCTTCAGTTCATCATATTGAACTTTGCGCAATACAAAGTACCTACAAGAGACGTTATATAAGAACGAGACCACGTTATTGACAACATTGATACACTCGTAAAGCCACAGATAGACTTGAACATTCACTTGTATGTTCGATGTTCGGTTACAAGTGAATGCTCAAGTCTATCAGCAGCCTAATAGAGCAATCAATCGATAAACCAGTTCGATCAGTGGTTGATGAAGTACGGTTAAATGATCTGAACTCTGAATATTGTAGAACGCATTGCAAGGTCTTGTTTGGAACACGATTGACGATTTACATATCGAACTGCACTTTATTTATGGTTTGAATTTGTTATTCGTTTATGATACGGGGAAGTGGGTAGGCCATTGTTTGTGGGTCTTCCCAAAAACATTGACCAGTAAAATCGCAATAAAGATTTTATCAGATGTTAATGCTGATAGATCTTCGTTTGTCTTGGTACGGGTATGTGATGATGAATATTAATGCCAATGTTTGAAGAGGAAGAGGAAGACACAAAGAAAAAAAACCAGCCTAGTGCGAGTTGGACTCGCACACGAAGGGTTCCGTACCATAAACCTTATTTTTTATTATTTGTTGTTATAGCGGCAATAGGTTCCGGTTATGTTTACGACCAAATGTGTGAGGCTAGGAAAGTTTTCAAATCACGTTTGAAATAGTGTCAGGTTTAAGCAAGACCGAATTAAGATGAACATACCAGCCTCACACCATTCAAAACACGATTTTCGAGGTTTTTGGAAAAGCACAAATAAGTTGCACAGCAAGCCAGGTCTTCCTGTGAGTGTCGGCGGCGTGACGACCCTGATGAGATTTCCAACCTCTTTAGGGAACACTTTTATGTGAAGTCTCCACTAGGACCTTCTCAGTCGGTGCTGAATGTTGAGCCTGGCAAGGAACTAGGATTAAAGTACAAGTCAAAAGAGATTAGACAAATAATAAAATCCATGTCGCGTGGCAAATCTTCTGGACATGACGGGCTCAGCATTGAGCACCTTAAATATGCTGGTCCTCACCTACCCAGAGTTTTGACTAAGTATGTTGTATAGTTTTGGCGTGTCGCATTGGTATATGGAGATGATACGGACTGTGGTAGTGCCCATAGCGAAAAATAAGCCTGGCGATCTTGCTGATAGAAATAACTACAGGCCTATCTCGTTAGCAAATATTCTAACTAAGGTGGTTAATATACAACTTCTTCCTGGACCTGTCCAAAGCTTTTGACCTGGTTTCTTATGATATCCTTTGGGATAAGCTTGAAAAATCTCATGTTCCACCTAGTGTAATAAACATCTTTACATTGTGGTATAGAAACCAGGTCAACAATGTGCGATGGACTGAAGTTTTGTTTGATCCGTATGGGTTGGAGTGCGGGGTGAGAGAGAGGAGGTTGAGCTCACCAACGCTCTTCAACCTTTATGTCGACGGGTTGATTTGCAGGCTCAGCGGCACCAAGGTCGGTTGTCATATATATGGAGTCTGCGTTAATAATGTCAGCTACGCAGACGACATGTTGCTGCTGAGTGCGTCGGTCTGTGGCCTCAGAAGGCTTATGCTCAGAGGAGTATGCAGACTCACATGGAATAATTTATTATTGTAAAAAAAGTGAAGTATGCTCTTTGGGGCTGGGGGTAGGTATCCTGTGTATGTACCGCCAGTTTATCTTAATGGCATGACATTAGAGAGAGGAATACTACTTTATATATCAGAGATGATGACTACATTGAGCGTGCGCGGAGGGCCTTGTCGGTTAGAGCGAACATGCTGGCGCGCAGGTTTGCTCGTTGTTCAGTAAAGGTTAAAACTACTCTTTTCAGAGCATACTGCGTTTTACACGAGCAACCTGTGGCTCAGATATACTCAAAAATCGTACAATGCCCTCCGCGTGCAATACAACAACGCGTTCAGGGTGCTGTTGAGGCTGTGCCGCTACTGCAGCACATCGAGGATGTTCGCGGACGCACATGTGGATTGATTCTTTGCAATAATGCGTAAGCGCTGTGCGTCCTGGTGCGTTGAGTGTAGGGCAGCAATAATAGTATTCTGTCTCTGATTTCCAGCAGGCTGGACTGTCCGTACCTGAACCGCTGTTGCGCCATTTTCTATGGAATGGTGCAGCCGCGGTGAAGTGGCGGGCAGTGCCGCCGCTATGTATGTTGTGTTGTATATGTTTGTTGTTAGTGTGTGTGCTGTGTAATTTGTTGTGAATAGAATAATCTTAATTACTAACATAGTATAATTTTGTTACTTACAAATGAGTCATAGTTACTTGATAAATAAATAAATTGAATTGAATAATACACAATCTGTGAACTGTCTACCTATAACGGTTTTTGAGATACAGCCCGCTGACAGACAGACGGACGGACGGACAACGGTGGCTTAGTAATAGCGTTCCGTTCGTATCCCTTTGGGTAGAGAACCCTAAAAATGGATAGTTTGTATGAGAAATTAAACAATTAATAAAAGGGAGTGAATTATAGCGTTAACTGTAACACTACAATCGCTTGAATTGAAGAAGAACTCGTTTTGCGCCGAACCCAAGTAACAAGAGACTGGCTGGACGATGGTAATGCTGAAGAACTGAAGCCGCTCTAATGGCTTAAGATTGAGCTCTGCTGCTTACTAGGAACTAAATGGAATATTGCCATGAAGCCTAGCGTATAGTAATATTATTTAATCATCTCAAAAGGTGGGAAAAGGTCAGCAACGCGTCGACTGTTTCTATTCCGGTGCTTTTATCTAAAGCATCTAGATCTGTCCAATGCTGAGTAAGAATATGATCAATGATATTCTAGATAATATAAAAGCAACGCCCAAAATGTAAACGGCCTGCGATGACAAAGATTGCCTCTTCCATTATCTCAGTTGACTGCTGTAGGCCAGTTTTGAACAAACAACTAATTTTTTCTTCACCCAGTTAAAAACATTTTAACTAAGTGTTTTTGGTTATTTCGTTTTTGACACAGACTTCCGAAATTAAAGACTTTTTTTAGTGTTTTGTTTTTGGAAGTCGGTTGTATTTTTCACTTTAGTGGTATCAAAAAAGTGAAACCACAAACAGAGCGTACCGACGTGATGGTAGATATTGTTACGCGCCACAGTTAAGGTGGATGCTCCAGGGTAGCCCGCGAAATTCAAATATTTTTATTTTTGCAATTTGCCGGTCAGTGTGAAGCTGTATGTGGACCAAATGCGATCCGCGACCGTAACGCGTATTTATCTAAAGAATTATAACCATTTTAATCATCAATATAGCCCTCCAAGTTCATGTATTTCGAATGAATGAATATTTCAGAAATATTCATTCATTCGAAATACATGAACTTACTCACACTGACCGGCAAATTGCAAAAAACATAAAAATATTTGAATTTCGCGGGCTACCATGGAGCATTCACCTTAATGCTAGGTACATAACGACATTTACGTGAAACAGCTGATATTTTTTTCGAGTTTTCAGGGTTGTTCTCAAAGTAAAAGTTGTTTATAATCATGTGTACTTTTAGCCCCTAAGAGTTTGTAGGTGTTCTATAAATAACCCTGTATAATTTTACCTGCTAACCAAATAATAAGTTCGGCTGTACCAACGCGATACGACTAATTGTAGGAAACATTGCATTGCTACGATTAGCGACGCCATTTCTTTACCGTCCATTGTGTTAGATCATTAAGTGACTATACATTTGTCGTGTAGGCTAATGATAACTATATAAACGTGTTATTAGCCTTAGACAAAGTCGCCTCGAATCACTTTATTGGTCTTTAACAGTGCAACATTTAGATTGGCTTTAGTTCTTTTCGTTTCATTCATCTTTCGATATAGATAACTAAGCTACTGTATTCTAAAAACCTATACATTTATTTGAATTCGGTATTCGAGATCCAACTCATCATCTGCCTAGCCTTTTCCCAACTATATTGGGGTCGGCTTCCAGTCAAATCGGATTTAGCTGAATACCAGTATTTTACGTGGAGCGGCTGCCTACCAGACCTCCACAACCCATTAACTAGGTAACACGGTACTTCATGGCAAGATGGAGTCAGATTAAGTGACTTCTGACTATCAGTAACGACTGCCAAAGATTTACCTTATCTGTGCCTTGTCTGTCGGTCATTCACTCAATCAAGAATTTTATATATACCTATTAATGATTGATTACGCCTACCGAGAATTACATTCAGTTGACTACTGGTTGTAATAATGTGCTGACAACATCGTTGTTAATCATAGAGGTGTAATAAAAAGAGCCTCCACACGTGACGATACATTTAATACATCCGGTGAGATCTGCAGGTCTAAAAAGGCCACTTTAGCAGAATCAGAACACAAATCACGCTATCAGTCACTGTCAAAGTTTCGCAATCAATCTTGAACCTAATGCTTAAGAGATAAATATGAAAGTTGACAGATAGTTGCGTGATTAATGTGTGATTAATATGATTTTCTTAAAGTGGCCTTTTTAGTTCCCCTGCATAGCCAGCCTTGCACTCTGCCAAAGTCAACCTTAATGGTCCTCTTATCTTTAATAATAATAATAATAATAATAATAATAAATAAATAAATCATAAATAATAAATCCGCAAGGCAGTTTTGTGGCGAACTGTTGGGCACTGGCGACCCCACGGACCTGATCTCTAGGGAGAATTCTTGTTCCTCATTTCCGGCTTGCCTTTATTGGCTGGCCGGGGTGAAAACTGACGAGGAACAGAGCTCCCACCTCTTTCTTGCCTTAATCGGCCGGTCTGAGTGGAGATTCGCAAGAGCAAACGTGCTCGGGAGAAGGATGTATAATCCAGTAAGGTGCTGGTAGGGATCTTGACCGTACTTCCGGGATTGTCCTGATAGCCGTGGTATACCTCTCCACTCCTCTAGCACCTCAGGATATGTTGCCCCCTTGGCGCTACGTTACTTTGTGCTAGCGACCCTTTTCGGGGGGCCCATTTATTGAGTGTGCAAGTCACCCCCTGCCATTTTAAAGCCGTTTTAATTGTCAGTGGTCAGGCAGGGGCCAATAGTTCTTCCATAGTAAACGATTATTAGTCCACTAAACCAGCCAAACCCATAGCGTTTCATCTTTTGTTTCCATATTCTGCAATAGTCCTGCTCCAACCGGGGATTGTCCTTGGGTATACTTTCACAGTGCATACAGGGATAATCGTCGGTTGGTGTCCCATTTCATTTAAAATGTCTAAAGAGGCCTCTGCGAGTTGGCTTCGGCCCCTCGTACGCCTACCAAAGGACCGGGTCTCTAAGAAAAGGGACCCGAGAAAGTAAAAAAAAAAAATAAAAAAAAAAAATAATAATAAATAAATCCGCAAGGCAGTTTTGTGGCAAACTGTTGGGCACTAGCGACCCCACGGACCTGATCTCCAGGGAGAATTCTTGTTCCTCATCTCCGGCTTGCCTTTATTGGCTGGCCGGAGTGAACACTGACGAGGAACAGAGCTCCCACCTCTTTCTTGCCTTAATCGGCCGGTCTGAGTGGAGATTCGCAAGAGCAAACGTGCTCGGGAGAAGGACGTATAATCCAGTAAGGTGCTGGTAGGGATCTTGACCGTACTAGGGATTGTCCTGATAGCCGTGGTATACCTCTCCACTCCTCTAGCACCTCAGGATATGTTGCCCCCTTGGCGTTACGTCACTTTGTGCTAGCGACCCTTATCGGGGGGCCCATTTATTGAGTGTGCAAGTCACCCCCTGCTATTTTAAAACCGTTTTAATTGTCAATGGTCAGGCAGGGGCCAATAGTTCTTCCATAGTAAACGATTATTAGTCCACTAAACCAGCCAAACCCATAGCGTTTCATCTTTTGTTTCCATATTTTGCAATAGTTTTGCTCCAACCGGGGATTGTCCTTGGGTATACTTTCACAGTGCATACAGGGATAATCGTCGGTTGGTGTCCCATTCCATTTGAAATGTCTAAAGAGGCCTCTGCGAGTTGGCATCGGCCCCTCGTACGCCTACCAAAGGACCGGGTCTCTAGGGACCCGAGAATGTCAAAAACTAATAGAAATAATAATAATAATAATAAATTTATTCAAATAAAAATGTTTACAAAAAAGTTTACATTTAGCCAACAGTGATAAGATTTCCATACAATTATGATGCCTGAAAATGAACTAAAACTAATATATTATTATTATTATAGGTGCAAGTTATGGTGGTTCGGAATTGCAATGTTATGTAGCAACCAGCCCGATCTAGGTTAATTTAAACCTGTGTTTCAGGCCACCACTTTACAATTCAACTACATTGGTGCAGTAATATTTAAAGGTTAACTAAATAAAAATAAAGAATCTTTTAACAACTACGAGAAAAAGCTTAATAAGTACCTTAATATCTAAAAACTCAGCTTATGTAATTATACAAAAGTAAAAAATTACGAGGGAAACAAATATCATCATGCCAAGATTTCTAGAAGTTGTTCTGTGTCTGTGTAATGTAGAGTCTCTAAATATTCACACAACATTTTACTACATTTTTTATACCTTACACTATAGAAACTTAGAACCTTGTTGAGCCTGTTATATAGAAAAGGTCCCAAGAACAGATAAAAACGATTAGCAAACGCATGTCTAGTTTGAGACTTAATGCAAACCAAGTCCTTTCTTCTTTTGTCAGAAGGCACAGGATCAAAAGGAAGTGCAGTGTGCTGGTGAAGTACTATGTTTAAAATAAATAATTGCCGTACTGTAAGCACCTTACATGCTGCGTAAAGCTGGTGCGTAGGAAATCTAAAAGGGCGAAATGTAGCAACCTTTAGAATTGCTCTTTGAGCACGCTCTAACGGGAGTAAAATTGTTTTTGCCGCACCACCCCAAGAAGTTATGCAATATGTAAGAATGGATTGACACAAAGCTAAATAGACCTGTTTAATTAATTTAAAGTCGGCTATGTTCCGTAAATTCTTAAAAACATATATTAATTTGCGCACTCTCGAACTTTTGCTGCGGTATGGACGTATCTACATACGTAAATCAGTTGACGAATCGGAACAAGAGAAAGTTCAATTCTGTTGATCACAAGTTAATCGTTGGTAGTTTGCAAGAGCCGTTGTCTGTAAAATAACTAGGTACCTACCTACCTACCTGCTGCACCCCAATTTATTGTGTAACTAATAATATCGCATATTCTTTCACAATCGAAAGAAACTCCAGATCCACTGCTTTCTATGTTGAAATGTTTATAAAAACGTAAAAAACGCAATGAGTATTCATTGCAATGTCAAAATGAATACGCAATTAGGCTTCATCTCCGCCCGCAATTGTGATTGAGACGTCGGCGCCAGATAAACGTGCAATAAAGTATACTGACTTCTGTCTAATATCCCTTCAAAGATACTCGAACAGTACATTGAACAGTTTTTCATAACTATAAAACGTAAAGGATCACGATAGAATTCAATTCAGCACAGCTTTATGTCATTATTCCTGGTTTTGATGTTTAGAAAGTCAATAGATGTATACGGGTCAATGACCGTTATTGCACGGGTACCTGACGTCCACCGTAGAGCATAGGGGAAAACAGGACGTGCTTCCTTGTTTTGTTACATTCGGCAAAATTCAATCTATGAGAGGGTTTAGTGCTGTAGCTATATAATTGCCATTAGGTCGTGAACATCTTGAGTTCGATTCTTGAGTTTAGTTTTACTGGGTTTTGCTACCCATTATTCTAGATTTGTGCTTGCTTATATATATTATAGTCCTCCTACGTGATTTCGGCCTTGGTGTCTAATATCAAAGGAGACGAGCCATCGGCGCGGGACATATTATATTGCAAGTGTGTGCACAAACACCGGTGCACTCCCTCTTTCATCACTCTCAAATTCCGATGAGCAAAAAGCTTGTTTCTTAAATAGAGCTTTTTGCTCATCGGAATCTATACTAATATGTATATAAAGCTGAAGAGTTTGTTGTTTGCTTGCTTGAACGCGCTAATCTCAGGAACTATTGGTCCGATTTGAACTATTTGAACTAATGGTCCGATATCAATGTTAGAGACAACCCATTTATCGAGGAAGGCTAAAGGCTCTATCATCACGCTAAGACCAATAAGAGCGAAGCAGTTATGAAAATTGTAACGCAGACGAAGTTGCGCGTTTCAACTAGTAATATTTAAAGCTGAAGATTGTATATTTGTTACTACTGGTCCGATTTGAAAAATTCTTTTAGTATTTATTGAGGAAGGCTATAGGCTATATATCATCACGCTAAGACCAATAGGAGCGCAGCAAACGAAGTTGCGCGGGTCAACTAGTATGAGATGTGAAATGTGGGTGCACCTGTAGTATCACCCAGGATTTCACCATTAGCAGCACTGTATTTGAGAGAAAAAAGGGACTATTTTTGCGATGTATACGTTCCCTAAAACTCCGCTTGTTCCGTTCGGGCTACTCTCTAAGCCCGAAGTCCGTAGTTTCGGGCTTAATTGCGGGCGTATTCTACTCCATATCACCTTCGGACCGTTTTGGGGAATTCCGAGTGTTGTATTATTTAGGTATCAATATATCAACACAAACGGTGGGTACTGGGTATGTGGTTACGTGATTCTGCAGCTTCCATTGTTGACGGATAAACCTTGATATGTCATTCGATGCCGCACCGGCTGTGGATAATTCAATCAGTCGGATGGGTGAACCCAAAGCGCTTGCTGCGACGGACAATAGAGGTGATATGTGCTAAACACTTGACAAAATAGTTATTCCAGACAAATATCTTAAAAGGATCTTGTTTTGGTTCTGCCTAACGACTTTCTTTTTAAAAATTACAGCAAGAAATTTAAAATAAAATATTTTTATGGTTCATTAAACATTAGATAAATATGAGCTCTTATTATGCATTTATCGCTCTATTTGATCGAGTTGAAACCGGATCAGCCGGTCTAGTCTGCCAATATCTCACCGTGTAATAAACTAAGGTGATGTACGTGAGAATGAAGTGTACTGTCATTCCACCTTGTTTATATGGATTGAGATCGTGAACACCGCAACGTTTTTAGGGTTCCTAACATCCGTAAAAACTGTACCCATTTAGTATCACTCGGGTGTTTATCTGTCTGCCCGTTTGTCATAGTTAGTTTTCTTCGGATCTACAGGACCGATTCTGTTAAATAAAGTTTTTCAAACTGCATTGTGTGACATATTAAATGAAAGGACTTACAGTGAGGGTTGTATTTATATTTTTTTTTTCATAATTTTAAAATAAAAGTTTTGAAGTTATTCAAGAAATTAGACCACAGAGCAGTGTTTTTCCATGCTCATGGAAAGATGCTCAAATAATTCCCTTACCAAAAACATCCAATCCCACATCCTTTTCCGAATACCGTCCAATATCTGTCTTGCCATTCCTGTCCAAAGTCCTTGAAAGATTAATCCACAACCAAATAGGCACTTTCCTCTCCAGAAATAATCTCCATAACCCTTTCCAGTCCGGCTTCCGTCCTGGTCATAGCACAACTACAGCACTTCTTAATATTACGGAGGATATAAGGTCAGCCATGGAAATGGGTAATCTAACGGTTTTGGCTCTACTGGATTTCAGTAAAGCGTTGAATACTGTGGATTACGATGTTCTGCTTGGCATTCTTAGCTCTCTTAACATATCTCCATCGGTAATTGACTGGTTTTGTAGTTACCTGTTCGGTCGTCGGGAACGTATTTGCATCGGAGAAAACTTGTCTTCCTGGTGTCTACTGCTGGGGTACCACAGGGTGGCGTTTTGTCTCCTTTACTTTACGCAGTGTTTATTAACTCTTTCTCCAACGAATTAACTTCTTCCTACCACCTTTATGCAGATAATCTTCAGATTGACACACAAGCTCCTCTTGGAAGTCTGTCTGAGGCTATCTTGACCCTAAACCGTGATCTGGCCCGTACATGCGACTGGAGCAAGAGGTACGGTCTCAAGGATTGACTGGACGACTTTACCCCAAGTTTCTTTTGTCAACTCTCTTATTCTCTTTAGTGAAAAAGTAAAGAATTGGGGGATTTTTATTGACAAGAACTTCTCTTGGACTGACTGCCCAGCTACAGGAAGTAAGCCGCAAGCTATTCGCATCTGCTGCATCTTTGAGAAGACTGCGTAATTTTCTACCGACTGCCATCTTTGATTATGCAGCTGTCAGCTATCTTGACCTTACTGAAGTGCAACTTGATGAACTTGAACGCCTCCAAAATTTTTGGTATATGTACATATTTGGTTTGGACAAATATGACCATGTTTCCGAATTCCGTGTTAAACTCAAGTGGTTGCCGATTCGCCTTCGCCAGAATTCTCATATACTATCCTTATTGTAAATATAATGTGCTCTTTTCCCCTTCCACTCCTCTTTACCTGAAGAAACGATTTCAGTTTCTTTGCGACTCTCACACAAAATTCTTAGGTCATCGGATAACTTGAGACTGAAAATGCCAATATACATTCCACTACTTTCTTGGACAAGTCTTTTACAGCCCAAGCTGCCCGTTTGTGGAATGCATTGCCAGTGTCAATTAAGCGCGCGCAATCGCTGCCTGTTTTTAAGAGACTTGTTAGGGAACACTACTTGTCGCTGTGATTACTTTTTCATGTTGATTTTTAAAATTGACACTATTTTTTTTAATATGTATGTATTTGTGTATCTATTTAAGTATATTGTATAGCTTTTTTTCTCTAACAATTTTGTTAACTTTATATTTCATTTCGTGTCCAGGCTATCCCTATCCATTCCAGGTTGCATGGAAGAGATAGCGGAATGCGATAAGGCCGCCAATTGCATATTTTTTAGTTTAACGTTTCCTCAATGTATTTTAAATTTGGTGTACAATAAAGCATATATAAATTAAAATAAATAAGATGACCATTCATTTTCCCCCCTAATCTCCGAATTTACCGAGCCAAAAATTTTGAAATAAAATCAGTTAGTACTTTAGGTACCAAGAATTAGGGCGTAGTGGTAGCTAGTTATAAAAATAAAAAACTGATGGAACTTTTAAGGATAATTATATTTTACGAGCGCTCTCAACGGAATCTCTTACAGAATCTCCATAGAAAAAACGAACACATTCTTATGTCATTATTTGAATTCAAACCTAATCTAAATCTTCTTAAACCTTCTAAGGCTTATATCATTGATGAGGTTGCACATTCTAAGGAGGATGTTCTACATGAGCTACCCCCTAAGAATGAAGGATACTAAGAATGATTTCTTGTAATCATCCATTCCCAGCCTTAGAAGAGTTAAGCACCTACCTACTCCTAACCAGGGTTCCTACCTATGTGGCGACTCTTCGTTGACAGCGGGGCGTATGCTTCTATAGATACAGCTTCAGTCCTGTCCTGCGTTGGGAAATATTCTTTAAAACATTATGCGCCATTTGCGCGATACATTATTGCAGTCATGCTGAAGCCCTGCTGCAGCAAAACGCCACTAAAACCTCAAAACATCGCCAGACGTAAACAAAATCGATGTGACAATTCACATCCATCCAGAAGGGATTGTTTTGGAACATACTCTAACCTAGTCTACGTGGTTGCTCGTCGGACGATAAGCGTAGGACTACTCTGTCAAAACTTTTAACTTTGAACTTACTCCAGCAATCATAATTTATAGGGACTGAAATCACCTACCTCCATAAACAGCTCAACCAATGGTAACAACTAGCTACCCCTTGCGAAGGCCCCGTATACAATGTCAGTATCACCGCCCATGAATTCCTTTACTGGCGTTAAACTAAACGGAAAAATAGAGTTTTTCCGTTTAGTTTAACGCTCTAACACCACTGGAATGAATTCAGCCTAGCTAATTATTTTTATTAACGCGCTCTTCGCAGTCTGGGAGCGCCCTCGAAGTCGTCGATCAACGTACATGTCCTTCTTCGAATATTACATGTAAAAGAAACCTTGATTAAAAATTATACAACATACCAAACTAAAATTATGTCTTTGTTTACATGAAAACGAGAATCCAATTGACATCTGCTTTGACATCATACTTTTTTTACTCATAAATGTTCTTTAAAATAAAATGGTTTCAATCTATTAACATGAACCTTAACTAAAACCTTGCTCAATTTAAACTTAGGTTTTATATGAAAGAATAATCTTTTTGATTCGTTTGACACAATATGACATTGTTTTTCATGTTGTCACGTCAACTAATGACTGAAATAATACAAGTCAATTCTTTGTGTTTCGCTGCTATTAAAATAAATAAAACTATATGGTATGAGATCAGCAGAGAACTTGAAAATAAATAATTATATAACTAGTAAGTGCAAAATTGGAAATAAAAATAAACTTTTCTATATAAAACGTTTCCTTACTTTTTTTAGTATAATGTTTTATATGATTTGATGTGTAAAATTTTCCTTTATAATTACCTATAGGTATAAATGTGTTTATGAATCTTAATTATTTTTCTTCCAACGCTTCTTTTCTTTTTAGTTCGGGCACGAAGAGATTTTTTGTAAGTAACATTCAAGGACTTACTAATAGCATGCGTTAGCTGTGTCTGTGTGTTTGTGTATAAAATTTTCCTACTAAGTAAATAAAACTGATATATTAGAGAGATTATTGGATGACATGGGAAGTTGCACTTCCTTAGAGAACATCTCCTTCGGTTCGTCTTCCTGTATGGTAGCCTCCTCAACTTGGGCATCATCCAACATGTGATCTATTTCGCTGCTACTGACGACTGATTCGTCATGAAGATCATATACAGGTTCAGACAACAAAATCGCTTGGTCTTTTAGAATCAAACTGGAAATAAGTAATGGAATGGATACACTGGGTTCTTTCTCTTCATCCATCATGTCCGCTTCCATCTCGTCCTCGAATAGGCTGCTCTCTCCACAGCTCTGCTGGACATCGTCATCATTGTCATAATGGTCATCATGGTTTTAAATCTGCGGGTCTTCCGACATCGTACTAAAATAAAAGGGTGTATTATTTTCAACATAAACACAATCTGGTTGTTCACCCTCGTCAGTCACAACACTGGTTGTTTCTTCTGCATAGTTTAGTAGCAAATATTTAGACTTTAGTAGCAAACGCTGTTTATAACAGCTGCATTTGCATGGAAATTCACTTCTAATCTTGGTGCATATCAACGCAAAATCAATACCGTCATGGTATATCGTATTATAAAAGTTTTTGCAGCGCTTTGCAAAAATGCGTCTAAAATCAAAGAATAATCGGCTTCTCGCCACTCGCTATTGATAGCGACGAGCCTGAGTTTGGCTAAGAACTCTTCGAAACAAACTCGGTCTATACCGGTATATAACATAGACATTTTTCACACGTATAAAGTCTTTCTTTTAAATAAAAAAACTACTTAGCTTTGTTTTCCAGGCGTCCATAAATCTAGCGCCTGAACATCGTTAACATCTCATCCTTTTCGAGATGTCTTTATAAAAATGGGGGCTTCTTCGTGCTATATCTCGCTTAGCACACGCGGAAAATATCTTTGTGTTGTGTATTGTCCTGCACACACGGAATTTGTACTTTTCTCACATTACATTCTATATTTTATTACTTAATACTGTCGGCGCGTCCACCATGCGTAGTATAATACTCGCTCAAATAACATTTTGGTGTCAGTTACAGGGTTTATTATCTCACTTAATACTAAAGACGATATAGAGGAGTTAACAAACAAGTTTTAGCCCCAATCGCAGCACTAAAGCTTTAATGGACGACGTAATAAAGCTTTGAGAGTTATAATGGCGCTAGTAGCAGCAAGTATACTTAATACGTTATAGCTTTAACCTTTTTGTGACACCCAAGTCTATATTAAAGTGTTTGCTGACACCGTTTAACACTTATTGTTGTATAGTTATTGCAATGATCTCTTTTATACCACTTAAGGTGCTAAATTGACTGTAGTCGCAGACATAGGCTAGAAAATAGAGTTTATCGAGAGTTTAGTAACGAGAAACTAAAGGTGTCAAACAACTCCTCTATCTAGGTTTAACCTGTAGTAAAGGGTTTAACTAAAGCTTATTGTGTTAGGCAGTACTCTTTTACAGGCGTTCTAAAGGTATTGGTGTCAAACAACGCAAGTATGGGTCGTTATTAACTCTAACCTCACTTTTGTAAAGTTCGCCATTGTTTTGGTAACCTAACAATTAATATTATTTCGAGTTATTCAACATTTGACTACAATAAACAAAATTTCATACATTATTTGAAGCCACTTATTTATACCACTGCTCAGGAAGCGGGAATTAATAATAATGTTTAGCCTGAGAATTGAGATGAGAAACATGGTATACATTTACCGTGAAATCATAAGGGCAGTCATTTTTCACTTCACATACTTAAATAACATAATATTCCATAATATTATTCTGCTGTGTTGAATAATGGATGACATAACACCTCCATTACGAACAGATTTTATTTTAGTAAGGTTAGCAGACATTTTCATCTTGACGTGCGCTTTTTACCACCAGTAGTGCTCACTAACTCGGTAATACAGGTTAAAGTAGTATCTGACGATGAATAAACGCTCTTGTGCAGCTTTAAGATCTTTTTGACACCTTACTACAGGATTTATGCAACCTGTAGCGTTTACCAACTCTATTTTAAAACGGTAATACAGATTAAAGTAGTAGCTGACGATGAATAAGCGCTCTTGTGCAGCTTTAAAATCTTTGTGACACCATACTATAGGCTTTCTATAACTTTTACCTGTAAAACTATGGGCCTCTTTCGTGGTTATAAGTGAGTTAGAGCATGCTCTAACTCAGTTGCACAGGTATGCGTTAACACTTTTATACTCAAATGGAACTGATATACGAGTCTTATATAGTTTTTTTAACGCTTTAGTGTTAGTTGGGCGGCGCCTCCACCAAATGGTTAAAAGTTATAAAAATCAAAAACTGATGGAACTTTTAAGGATAATTATATTTTACGTGCGCTCTCAACGGAATCTCTTACAGAATCTCCATAGAAAAAACGAACACATTCTTATGTTATTATTTGAATTTAAACCTAATCTAAATCTTCTTAAACCTTCTAAGGCTTATATTATTGATGAGGTTGCACATTCTAAGGATGTTCTATAGTACTATACCTAAAAATTACAGGAAACCCGTAATCTTAAGGTATAAGAAGTATGTAGTGTTAAAAAAAATAAGTTGGTTCGGAACCCTTTGCACGCGAGTCCGACTCGCACTTGGGCAGTTTTTTTATATTTGGGCGGTGCATCTCACGTTGGGGGCCAGGAAGATGCCCTGGAAGAAAGCCCTAGATACACCAATGGTTGCATCGTGTTCAGAAGATGGATTTTTGGTTTAGAAGGGTAAGCGGAGAAGTCAAAAGCAGACAGCGACTTGTCAGATGCACTTACCTAACATGGTCATGTTAAAACAAATAAAAAGAAACAGAAAATAACCGCTTTCTAAAACAGAAACCATTTTTTGTTTGTTTGCGATTAGACAGCCATTTTGAATTATTCATTTATTACTAATATATAATTATTAATTTATACCACTGCGCCAATGGTTATCATTGCACGATAACCATAAAAAAAACAAAATGAACATTAAATCAAAGAATAGAACAAAAATAATAATCTAAAAATAATGTCAGACAGTTAGATAGAACATTGTACCTACCTCTAGAATTAAGTTTTTATCCAATTAACTGTATATTTTAGTGTAGGTACAAAAGTAAATTTTATCTATGTATCTTACATTTCTTGCCCTAACAATAAGGTAGGTAGATGACTAAAAAAATATGGTTAGTCCGCCTGATAGATTCCCAAAAATGTTTTTTTTTTTATTAAATTTCAGTTTTTTTTGTTTGAAAAGAATGTTTCCCCCACACTAGGAATTTCTCCTGTATCATGGGTGCGTTTACAAACATACAAACTTACATACACAAACCCAGATCATCTCATCATCATCTGTAGGCCATACAAATATTTGTTCCGTGCGGGAATCGAACCCGCGACACGCAGCAGTCAATCGCTGAACCACTGCTCCAACAAATACAGTGCCTTGAAAACCTGTGTGACGTCACTTGTAAGTACGGTTTTTATAGAATAGTGCGTCACAAACACCCATTCCTGATCTTTGACGCGTTTTATCTTCGTCGACTTTTACTGATATTTTCTTCTATAATTAATTTAACTTAAAATATTTTTTGAAAGAACCCGCCATGAAAGTTCACAGCTCATAACTTGATAAACTAAATTTATCACGTTATGAGCTGTGTGTGTACTATAACTTTTACTATAGACGAGTTTGTCTATAGTAAAGTATTTTTTTATTTTTTACTTTACATTTTTTTTTTTACTTTACAAGAACTCTAGATGAGCTGCGTGGTTCCTTTCTCAAAAGGCCACCTCAGAATGATGTTAACATACATGGTTTTCATATATTATTGGCGATTGTATGGACTTCAAAAGAGACTATGACCTCAGAGTTTAGTTTCAGTGTTTCTTCTCAGGGTACCTAGGAAATGCCGGCCTCATCTAGAGTCATATGTGAAAAAAAATGACGTGTAAAAGAGATACTTGTAACCTATTTGCAAAATAAATATCATTTATCAGATTATTTCCCACACACACAGTCAACGACTGCGCCGCACACACGAAAAGTTTTGTAAGTAGAGGTACTCGTAAGTTTACAGTTCCATAAAAGCCAAAGAAATTCGCACTAAACCCTGGTTTCTGCCAATTCCAGGAAATAAATAGCTAAGTTTAAATTTCCTTCCATTATTACGACTGGCTGTAATAAAAGGTTGGCGGAAACTGTGGGAACCTGGATATGGATAGTTGCCATGGCTACGATAAAACAAACAATTTTATGCAAATAATGCGCATTTTTTGCGTAAAAATCAATACCTATGTAAACTAAGTATGCTTTGGTATAACTATCCAAAGTAATAAAACTACTTACTAGCCACCTTAATTAATTATTTTACTTAGATGTTTGTTAATGTCCGATAAAGTACGATACTTTTTCTACAAAACTTTTTTACAAAAAATACAACCGACTTGGTGTTTTTGGTTATTTTTTCGTTTTTTGACACCGACTTTTTGTACCTTGTAGTGTTTTGATTTTGGAAGCCGGTTGTATTTTTTGTAAAAAAGTTTTTTATTTTTCACTTTTTAGTGGTACCGGCGCAATGTCATGTTAAGAACTGGTGTAAACACTAAAAAAATAACAATAATGCTTATAAAATAAAAACTGCTAGACCAAACAGAAAGAATTTTTTATGGGACCACCTGGCACCTATTTCGAGTCGGTAAAAAAAAAGAATCACGCGAATCGGTCCATTAACCGCGGCGTAATCGATGTACATAAATAGAAAAAGAAACATACCGGCCGAATTGAGAACCTCCTCCTTTTTGGGAAGTCGGTTAAAAATCACGGAACAGAAAAAACTGTTTTTCTGTTCTGTGTACACAATTCACTAGAAAATAACTCTATCAGTGAATACAAGCTTAGTATAAGTAATTTAAAATAAATAAACTATCCCAACAGATAAAATTCTTCTCCTGAAGTTTTATTGGTTGCGAATCTATTCCTTTACTTAGCAAAATTTGTATGACAAAGTAACGTATGGTCGAGTGAAATTTTACAAAATTTTGCGAAACTCGTGATTTCAGTGCACCAGTTTTCTTGGCTCCAGTTCTAGTATGACGTAGTTTAAAAAACTGAGAGTAGCGTGTCTTGCCTTGCGATTGCTCCGTCCAAAACAGCTGCAAAAATCCACAGATATTAGCATCAAACTAATTACCATTGAGTGTAGGGTTGGCATCTTCTAAAAACGGTCAGCGACACAAACTGATAGTTTAGCCGATTTTTAACCGAATTATTAAAAAAGAGGAGGTTCTATGTTCGGCTGTATGTATGTTCTTTTTCTTTTTTTTATGTATGTTCACCGATTTCTCCGCCAATTCTGGACCGATTTTAAAAATTCTTTTTTTATTCTAAAGCCTATACTCCTGAGGTGGTCCCTTTGTCACCAAGTTAGAATCTGATGATGGGATCCCATGAAAATCGAGGGAAACCCTCCAATTTTATAGCCACATGCAATGTTTTTCATGACATTGTAACGCAATTCAGTTATTTGTGCCTGGTAATCATCATCATAAGTCAGGATCTGATGATGGGATCCCATGGAAAATGTTTGTTCAGCGATATTTTCGCCACATGTTAACCGATTTGGATGATTTGTTTTTGTTTGGAAAAATATTTTCCCGGACTGGTCCCATTTTAATTTGGTGAAGATCTGATGAAGAACTTCAGAGGCATGCTACGGAACTCTTCAATCAATGATAGCAAATGTATTGGGATTTCTGAAATGGCATGTCTGTTGATTGTTTTCATAACGCAACATCGGTACGCTGTTTGTTGTTTCACTTTTTAGTAGTACGCAGGTAGTAATAAAAAACCTTTTTTACGGGTTTGGTTGAACGCGCTAATCTCGGGAACTACTGGTTTGAATTGAAAAAATATTTTAGTCTAAGAAAGCGAATATCGAGGAAGGCTATATGCTATATGTATGTATTATATCACGCTACGGCCAATAGGAGCGGAGCATTCATCATAAATTATTAGCTATATATGTCACCAGAACATGAAAAACTCCGTAAGACTATAAAATGACATGAGAGATTGTAAACTTTGGATAAATTGTCAACTGAATATTTGGAATACTTTTGTACGCATAAAAATTTGATAGTCTATAATTTCTCGAAGTCATTTCGAGAAATTGTGAACAATGGCGACCAATCAGAGCACCCTTGTGCACTTTGTTGACTGACTTTTCAACACACAGCCGAAACTACTGCGACTGGGCTTCTTTTTATCATGAAGTTGAGCACTAAGCAGGTATTTTTGAAAAATACACTGGTGGAAATCGTTTACATGGTACTAAATCCGTGCAGAGGAAGTCGCCGGTGATGTGCTTGTGTTTGGATAAAGGGCCCGTAACTTATTATAACTGGAGAGTTTATAGGTGGACACCTATATTGTTATTCAGCCCGCTGATAGACAGACGGACAGCGAAACTTTGTTCTCCTTTTGTGCAGACGGAAGAAAAGTATCAGATTTGTACTAGCGGCAACCCTAAATTAGTGTATCGGAATATTCCTAGATGAGCAGATAGTGATTGGTTGGCCAAATGGACGAATTGGCTTCGTTTGAGAGTTGCAAATCATTGCTATTCCGCTATGCACGATGGATGTGTGACTTTCCTAATAAGGTGTTTCAACTACTTAATGATACAGAATTCATTTTTTGACAGGGCCGGTTGATTTAGCGACACTTGGTCCCGAGGCTTATGTCCAGCAGTGGACGTCTTTTGGCTGATATGATGATGATGATTTTTATTTAACCGACTTCTTCAAAAAGGAGGAGGTCCTATGTTCGGCTGTTTGACTCATATTTTTTTTATGTATGTTCACCGATGTCTCCACCAATCATCATCACCGATGTCTGGACCGATTTAAAAAATCTTTTTTATTCGAAAGCCTATACTCCTGAGGTGGTCCCATTGTCACCAAGTCAGAATCTGATGATAGGATCCCATGAAAATCGAGGGAAACCCTGAAATTTTATAAGTACATGTTACACTGTTTTTCATAAACTTTCTAACGCAATTCAGATATCTGTGCTTGGTAATCATCATCATCATCATCTCATGTTGCTGAGCTGATGATGGAAGGTATAAGTCAGGATCTGATGATGGGATCCCATGAAAAATGTTTGTTCAGCGATATTTTCACCAATTGTTTACCGATTTGGATGATTCTTTTTTTGTTTGGAAGAGTATTTTCTCAGACTGGTCCCATTTAAATTTGGCCTGCGTACCAATAAAAAAGCACAGCGTGCCGTTGCCGTTCCACACAAACAAAACACTACAAAGTAAAAAATGACTTTAATTTTGGAAGTCGGTGTTTTTGGTTATTTCGTTTTTGAACACCGACTTCCGAAATTAAAGTTATTTTTTACTTTTAAGAAGTCGGTTTTATTTTTTTGTTAGAAAGTTTTTTTCTTTCACTTTTTATAAAGTAATATAGTACTAGTATTTTTAGTTAGTGTTATAAGTTATTTTTTACTTTGTAGAATTTTGTTTTTGGAAGTCGGTTTTTAAATAAGGGTTCGTATCCCTCAACCAGGGATAAATCCAGACTCAAGACAGGAACTGGGACATTCTCGATGACAAAACCTAATAACACTTAACCCGACTTGGAAATTGAAACCAGGACCCCATGCTCAGCAGGACTTCATGCTGTAGCACTTGCGATCACTCGGCTATCGGCTCCTGTGATCGACTGTATCGAGGCAGTATAACACGAGTCTATACTAAAGTCACCAAAGTTTAAGAAGTCCACTAAGTGCGAAAGAGATTTATTGTTGTGTCTTTTTCATACAGTGTTGCCAACACCAATTTAACAAATTCCTCGAAAGTGCAAGTCAAATTCCCTAATTTTGGGACAAAAAGTCTACTGATTCCCCACAAATTCGATATTTAGAATATTAGAATCCCCGCATTTTCCCCACATTTTGCCAACCCCCAATAAATTTACAAATAACTTGATATTCCCCGCAGTTTTTGGGGAATTCCCCACACGTTGGCAACACTGTTTTCATACTTACTAGTAAAGCAATGTTGTATCCTGCTGTCAAATAGGCCTTCATACATTTTGGTGACTTTATTATTAAATATAGGTAAATTTTGTGAGATTGTGAGGTTGTAATGGGTAATCTCTGGATCTACTGAACCGATTTTGAAAATTCTTTTAGCTACGGAAAGCCACGTTATTTGTGAGTGTCATAGGCAATATACTTATTATCCGAAGTAGGCACGAGTCAGCTAGTTGAAAATAAAAAGATGGCCGCTTCTCCTTTGAATTTAAACTTTGGTTTAACTTGGAACATAAATTAAAATTAACTTTATATTTAAGGCATGTCATATCTGATGCTTTTCTGAGGAGCTCGTGGCTAAATAATAACAGCCGCACTACTCGACCTTTAAGGTTAAGCAACACTTGCCAAGGTTGGTCTGTGGATGGGTGACCATCTTAACATACCGAGTTTCCTCCGTGCTTCGGAAAGCACGTTAAGCCGTTGGTTTCGGCTGTCATTTGTAGATCTTTGGCCTTCGTTACGGATATTCAGAAGCCAGTAAAATCTGACTCCAGTGTTGCCAAGAAGTACCGTACGTGTTACCCTAATGGGTTGTGGAGGTCTGGTAGGCAGCCGCTCCGCGTCCGTGCTTAAGCATGGCAGTAACTTTGCCCGTCATGGAGAGTTGAACACTTATTGGGTCTTTACTCAATACGTATTCAACTCTTCATGACAAGCAAAGTAAATAAACAATCATTACTGACTGTCCAATTAGTGTGATACAAATATACTTAATTTAGAATTATAAACGAATAGCTAGTTAGTCTCAATGAGGTGGCAACTATGGGCAATTTCAAGTAATTGTACCTGGGCAGGAAATGACTGAGGTGGGTACCCAATGCTAACAATAATTGGCTAGTACGTTGTATTAATCTATCTATACTAATATATAAAGCTGAAGAGTTGGTTTGTTCGCTTGAACGCGCTAATCTCAGAAACTGCTGGTCCGATTTGTACAGTGTTAGATAGCCCATTTATCGAGGAAGGCTATAGGAGTATAGGCATATATCATCACGCTAAGACCAATAGGTGCCGAGCAGACGAAGTTGCGTGGGTCAACTAGTTTGTTTAATAAACAGGCCAAACGTGAGTCGGATCCGCGCATGAAGGGTTCCCCCGTTTTGTCCGAAACTACTATATTTAAGAAAAACAGGAAATCCGTAACATTCTGCACCATCCTCATCTTTATCCTGCAAACAAGGCACGATTCCAGTGGCTATAGAAGTGAAGCCACGGGAAGAAGCTCGTTCATATAAGCTTATAACGATCCGACTGCAGAGTAACTGGCCTCTTCTCTGTGAGAAGGAGGTAAATCTTAAACCACCTCGTGGGCCTAGACCTAGTGTAGGTACCTTCTACAGAGGATGTCCTCGACAGCCGATGCAACTTCTTCGAGCACTTCCGACGTTTAGCCCCCGAGCTGGAGCGGGCCGGGGCTGCCTTCAAGCGGCGGTGCCGGCCGGTGTGGGCGCTTCCTTTGAGGCGGCGGCCAGGCCGCATCCCAGATGATCATAGCCATCCGGCTGGCCCAGGGATTGTAGTATGTGTAAGTAAATATCATTAGTGTTATTATGTTAAGTGTAACCACACCTTATTTAGGATTAGCTAAGTAAGATCGTTTACACTCAGTCTATGTGAAGACACATTAAACCGAGACGTTACCGAGCTCAAATTTTTTTTCGTTTATTTATTCTTATATACATACAAATTATATTATTATATTAAATACTTATTTATTAGTTTTGATGTAAGAACTTAATCGTTCTCTTTATTAATTTATTTTTCATTATTTGGTCATTGACAACCATAGTTTTGTGTAAAGTAGAAGCATATTTTTCAAATTTTGTAAATGTGAGTACCATGAAACCATTTACATTTTATGTGAGTAGTTATAGTTTTACTTGTTGGACATGAACGAGCATGGTGGTTGAGAGCATGTCATGCTCACTCAAATGTCTCGCTGATGGCGGCGCGTGGGTTTGATCATTCGGTTCCCTTCGAAATGGTTGAGCTGAAAGGTGCCGATTCACGCGTCATGTTCGTGAACAGGCGCCGTCGGTTGAGACTGGTCATCTCTTAACTGCCATTGGCTTATTTTAATCTTTATATTTAAAATTCTTATAATAAGCCCTTTTTTTTTTCCTTTGCATTGTCCTCACATGCACAAGCAACAAGTATATGTAACTTGGAATGTTGTAAAACAGAACATGATTTAAAAGAGTGTCCGTGGAGTTTCTTGCGCGTTCTTCTCCATAGAGATCTACGCTTTGGAACGTGCAAATAGCTTCCATGTTTTTGACTGACCGACCTTGACGTTTCAAAAGTGCCTGTGAATGGTTTATTTGAAATAAAATGCTTTGAATTTGAATTTGAATTTGAAATGTCCTTGCATTTACCACGACACTTCATGGCGACCTTGCCAGGATTCGAACCTGAAATCTTCTGATTTTTTACCCGACTACGAAAGAAGCAGGGTTATGTTTTTCGAGTGTATGTATGTATATTTCTTTGGCACGCCTTAGAGCCTAAACGGCTCGATGGATTTTAGCTTGAGAGGTGTCGTTAGATTCGTATTTACTGTGAAAGTGACACTGGTTTTTTGGCGGCAAAATATGCCTTCAAAAAGAAAAATATTTTCAAATCCTATCAAGTGGAGTATCAAGACAAAGGGCTCGAGGAGACGATTCCAAAAATGTAACTCATGCAGTCTGATGCAGTTCAATCACTGATCTGATGTGGCCCATCTGTATCAGACTGCTTGAAAAGCGACTTGTTTTGAATTTTTTGTCGTTTTTAGCGGTCAGGTTTTTTGACAAAGTCCATTTTTACTACGACTCTACAGGGATATCGCACGATGTGGATCGCCCGGAGGACAAGCCTACGGTGGAGGTTGCCCTGCTTGGACGGAGCACTGCCGTGTCCTCGTAATGACGATCGGTGGTGGCGACCTCTCGCTTCCGGCCCTGGTTCAATCGATTGTCCGGAGCAAGAGGGTATGGGAAGCAGTAAGGCAAGCGAAAGGGGAGGTAGAACGCGTGAGTGAGAGCCAAATCTCACGCCTCAACCGCTGCAACAGAAGAAGACGCTCCGTGCGTCAAGGGTCGCAGGGCGATTCCCGATCACCGTCGGCTTGGGCCTGCAGATGCGGATGCGATAAGGATTAGAGGGCTATTCTCTAAGCCTGAAGTTCATAGTTTCGGGCTTAGTTGCGGGCGTATTCTACTCCTTATCACTTACGGACTTTCCAATAGCCCCGAACCCGAACTAAGAATGAAAGACAACACAATTTTATAGTTATTGTCAAATCATGTTGTCATTACTTCTTAGTGTTTAGGTGATACGAAGTATCTAGAACACGTCCACAACGAAGCCCGAAACTACGGGCTCAGAGACCCGAGGTCCCAGGGGTCGCCGCGCGCCGGCGCGTTGTGCTCTACGCGCACCTCAAAGAGATGTCAGCATAACAGACGGGGCCCGCTTAGGCCAGCGCCTGCCAGGGTTGCAGAATAGGGTATTTTAAGAAAAAAAAAAAAAAAAAAAAAGAAAAAAAATATCAAAATCAAATCTAAAAATCTTATTAGTCCGACAGATAGATTTTCAAAAAATATTGGGCACGTTTTTTTTCTTTTTTCACATAAACCAACAATCCAACCAACCAACCAAGAATCCAGTAGTTCTAATGTTTTCAGAATGCTATTGGGACTGCCCCGTATTCGTAGCGCATCTGAGATGTTCGCGCAGCATCGAAAGGATGACTTTTATGCTGTCATGCGGAAAAGAATCTCGTCCGTAGTGACACGGTTGCGGGACAGTGACAACAGTATTCTGAGAACAGTTGCGGAGAACATCTACTCTCCCATTCTGAGACGTTTTGTGGAGGTGATGAACGCCTTCAGACAATAATAGTCAGTTTTAATTCATTTACTAACATTAGATATAAGAGGTGTTACTAACTCAGCGGATCTTATGTTGTCCAGAATAAAGAATGTATTTGAAGACTGCGTGACGTCATGTGGCTTGGTAAAATTGTATCATCATAGTGACATCATGCATGTTTCCAACGCACTATATCGCCTTCATCTTTTGTTTAAGTGAAAAAAGAAAAATACGTGTTCAATATTTTTTGAAAATCTATCTGTCGGACTAAATATATTTTTTTAGTATAATACCCTATTGTTGTAAAGGGTTACTGCGGCCCTAGCACGCAAAGGGCATTTGCGTTTGGCGGGTGGGTTTTAGTCAGTAGAGTGTGACACTCCCTTCCGAGAGCGGAAGTAGTTATTTAATTATATATTAGAATTATAAATGTATTAGTATCACCCAGGATTTCACCAGTAGCAGCACAGTGTTTGAGAGGTGACTTTTTTTGCCATTTATACGTGCCTTAACACTCCGCTTGGCACTACTAGCTATTAAATTTTTATTACCTAATAAAAATTGGCTTAGCCCGCGGCTTCGTACCCGCATATCCCGTTTATTCCCGTTCCTGTAAACATTTCGGGAAATCCTCTCTTAGTGCTTCCCTACACTCCCCAAGGAACCTATTTTTTTTTAAGCATGGGATATCATCAAATGACTCCTCCCGCTCTGGATGAAGCAGGAGGAAAAGTCAGACTTTTACTGACTAAAACCCATCCGTGTTCCTCCTAGAGCCCTTTGCGTTCCAGGGTTAGGTACCTCTTTCCAACAAAGTCCGCAGCACTAGCAGGCATTGGCCCTAGCGGGCCCCGTCTTCTTTGCTGACAGCTCTTTGAGACGCGCGTGGAACACAGCGCGCCGTCGACCCGGGCCTGGCTCTGAGGGCTTAGTGTAAGTTTTTTAATGCACCCGATCGCGTTATGTCAAATTGTATAGAAAAAAAAAAGGGTTTTCCGTTATTGTCACCAGACGGCGCTCATCCAGTTTCAATACAAATTGACGTTTACGCTAACGCGATCGAGAACGTTAAAAACTCGCACTAAGGCCACAGAACAGAAGTCGAGCCACCCAATGCTCGCCGTCCGCAGGCCCGAGCCTACGGTGGCCGAGAATCTTGTATGCTCCACCGTGTCCTCCGGGTGATCCTCGTAGTGTTGACACCCGGGCGTATCCTCCCGCTTTATTCGAAACAGGTACTTCCTACGAAACAACCGTTTCCGGTAAGTACCTGCGTCAAGCGGAAGGTAAGGACGCCGTGGCGCCGCTCTAGCCACTCCTCAAGGAGGGGGGGACTTATCGCCGCAATTGTGGCGTGCCCAGCGCTGGGTTGTGACAGTCGTTGTCTCCATACTGCCATGAGATCCTTCCGTAAAATAAATTTTCTACGAAAAATCTTATAATTGCATTTTTGTTGATATTGCACTTTTTCTAACTTACGTCATGAAAACGTGACGTAACATTAAAAGTGCTAAATGCAAACGTTCCAAGAATTACTTGAAGCGTAAAAGACAAGACACCTTTTACAACCAAGTGAACTTGAATACAATTATATTTGTAATAAAATTAATAGGGTAATGACTCCAGTGAATGAACACCTCCCAGTGAATGAACAAAACGCAGTTTTATCAAAAAAATAAGGAATCGGGACGTTTCTACCAGACGTAGTATATTGTTTTCATAATTGCAATAATTTATCCTACTTTAATTACCTACATAAGCCGTCTCCTATCAGCCCTCACAGTTAATTACAAAATTACGAGCGTCTAAAATAATCGGTTATAATGAAACTGTAAGTGGTTGGAGCCAAAGTTTAGGACCTAGGTATGAGGAATCAGTTTTGATAAGTCATTGTAATCTAGACAACAGTATTTCCACAATAATAGTATAGTTCATTAATGTTTTTAAAACAAATTTACCTGGGATTAAGATTAGTAACATTAAATTATTGAGTGTTCCACTGTTATTCGTTCATTCATTGGGTAATCGTCAATATCATATTTTTGTTGGAAAACACAATTTATTTTAATCTTACAAGGTTCAAATTTTGGGAGTAATTTTATAAATGGATTTCCAATCTTTTGGCCAGTATTGAGACTAGTATGTTCATTTACTGGTTTACAAAATCCAGTGAATGAACACTCATTTCTAAATGAATCCAATAAAAGGTTTCATCATGATGGCATCATTTTAAGGTAAATTTCAGACTCTAAGGTTCCTGTGAGGAAGAAAATTTATCTGGACATCGCCCGTGGCTCTCCCATTTCCCAGTCTTCAGTCACAATGCCCTGAACTCCTCAATCAAGTGCTCCTTCAAAGGCGGAAAACACACCTCCCATGGTTCCTCCTCCTGCAGTGCTCGGCAGGTCGTAGAAGTTGATAGTGTTGAGGAGACAACGACTTGTCTAAGGCCACCGAGCTAGAATTGAGAGCAGGGGCTATTGCGGCTATAAACCCAAAACACTGTTTACTGTCACACCTGTAACATCTGTGTACCGGATGGCATACCAGACCTTGTTTTGGCCTTGTCACGGTAGGTTCTTTGTACGCCTCTTTAGCCCGTATCCAAGCTCTTTCCGTAACACACAGTTGGAAATTTGGCCCTGCTAAAAAATGAGAAACGCTTTGCACTCTCTGTTAGCATAGTAGCCTATTGTGTTTCTTCTGGACGAGGCGAGTAAGTTTTTACGGAGAATTATTGCTATTCGTCTCGCCCAGCACTCGCCCGTGCGTAGGACCAGTTTAGTTTTCGACGGGGGCGCTGTTAACATGACCAAACATGGAAAGACTCTAACGGAGGAGGCAGTGGATTCGGTTGAAGTAGTCTTGGAGGTTTCTCTGGATACCAACGCCAACGCCTTCAACACCTTGCAATGAATTGGCATTAAGCAGGCTCTCGCCTGTCATTGTGTACAATCTACCTGGATCACATTTTCGAGGACTATTCGACAGGTGTTGGTGGGAAAGATGGAGTCGGCGAGAAACTTCGTGTGATATTCTACAGGGCTCGGTTTCGGTAACACAAAACATTGTCGTATTCTGTTATGCCAAGGTGATACTAGTGTTTATCAGCAGGCAGCGCTACTGGCCACGGCAGAGGTTGCGCAGGTCGTTGGGAGGATTCAGAGTCTAGATCACGAAGTGACTTTGCACTAGTCTAAGGGTTGCTTACATGGGCCTCGTAGCAAACCACCTCGGATTCACGAATAGAGGTAAGAGGCATCCGCATCGGCGTCAAATCAATGATAGTTACGTGGAACTCGTCGTTAACAACCGATGGGGCAGGGATGACTTTGCAGCCGGTCCCCAGGTTAATAAACGTTGCGGCTTCGGCGACTGCTACCCAATTTCGGGGGCCGTAACGCCGTCTGCGGGTCGTGCGGTTAACTTGACAGCCCGAATTCTCGCATAATTTCAAAGACCGCAGAGAGCGATGGCTATGATGGAATACTCGTCAATTTCCTATGTGCCTGGACGTAAAAAAACCTTGCATCGTTGTATCACTGGTGGAAGTAAAAGCTAACGCAAGTTCAATTGCCGGTTTTTTTTTTAAATTGGAGGCACGACGGTGAACTGTTTGTTCACCGTCAGATACACAGATGAAATGGCTCGAGTCTGGGTCGTCATTCGACCAGTCAGGCTCAAAGTGGAGGCACACTGGTTTCCATACGCGGCAAAATTTGCTTGGGCGGTCGCGGAATTGGCCGCACTGGATGATGGAGCTCGCTGACCATAGTGTGCCGATACCAGTCCAAGGTACACACGAAGATACTAATTGTACTCGGACCCCCGGCTCTTGTAAGTGGTAGGAACTGTGATGATTAGTCATTAGCGTTCTTCCCAGTTGGAGGGTATCCATCAGGATTTGGGACACCTAAAAAAAGGTATTATTGTGTTCATTTACTAGAAAATGCCGTTCATTCACTGGGGTTTTGGGGTATTTTTCGATATATTACTAAATTTCTTAAAAACCATGCATTTTATATGGTAAAAGCGCAATTTCAAAAAATATTTTTGAATGTATTCTTTAGACTAAAAACTAGCGTAGGACCATATGCATCAAAGGCAATACAGCAATATTTTTTTGAAATTCGCAAAGTGCTTAAGTGTTCATTCACTGGAGCCATTACCCTACGTCTAGTGACGGGTTTAGTAGTCCGTTAGCTGATTGAACACGAGTCCGTGTCACGTGCACGTGCGTACCCTTTATTATTATCTTGTAAACAAACAATATTACCGTGCGATTTAGAAGTAGGTATGTCCTGCATAACTATTCTAATAAATAGTAGTTTTATAAACATAAAAGCCTGTATATTTACACAAATGCTTGACTAACGAATTTGGAACATAGGTAAACGATGAACTCGAGTCTCCAGGATTTTTTTTTGCGCTGGGAAAAATGTATTACGCATACCCTCCCATCGGGGGAATGGGAGGGGCATGTGTGACTCCCCGGGCTGACCCGATATACCCACTAAAATAACCCAGCGGCATTCCCGCTTCGTCCGAGAGGAGGAGGACTGGGAGATCGGCGCAACCTTGGCGTCCAGTCCTCCTCCGACGACAACCCGCCTAAAACGGCGGGCCCCTCAAGTCCTCCCCGTGGGGGGAGGGCCGGGAATGACCGGCGAAGGTGGTGTGGAGTGCAATGCGGGTGGAGGCGCCCCCGCGCCTATCGCCCGCCCATCACCACCATGAGGAGGGAGAAGACGACGTCTTCTCCGACCTCTTCTTCGCCTTCGGAGCGGCGCAGCGAGAGGGTCGACCTCCCGCGCGCGCTCCGCCGCCTCCTTTTGCAAGATGACGTCCTCGCAAAAGGAGGCGACCGCTGTCCAGGACCCCTCACTCTCCAGCATGGCGCTGACCACGCTGGGAAGTGAGAGGTCCTGTCCAATCTCTGCAGTCAGACTGCGGCGCGGCTCGGACCAAGCCGGGCACACCTCGAGAGTGTGCTGAGCCGTGTCACCCGCCGCGCCGCAGCCATGGCACGCCGGAGTCTCCTCCCTCCCGATCCGGTGCAGGTGCGTGACGAAACAGCCGTGGCCTGACAACACCTGCACCAGACGGAATGAGAGGAAACCGTGGGAGCGCTCGAGCCAGTCTCGCAGGACCGGACCGAGCGCGTCCAGGGTTCGGCGGCCAAAGGTGGCGGTGGCGAGGTCCGTCGTCAAATGGACGACAATAGCGTCCCTCGCCTCTCGCCGCACGGCTTCCCGCTCCTCCGCGACGGGGCGCTCGCCTAGGGCCTTTCACCACGCCGTCCACTCGTACAGTCTGGCGAGCACCCACGCCTCCAACTCCCAAGGAGGGGTGCCCGCCAGAGCGCACGCCGCCGAGAAGCCCACTGAGCGGTAGGCCCTCGCCACCCGCAGTGGAGCTAGTAGGTACCTACCTGGAAGTACACCATTTTTTTTTAAGGGTGGGAAATCATCAAGTCACACCTACCGCTTTGGGTGAAGCAGAAGGGAGTGTCAGACTCTTACTGACTAAAACCCATCCGCGTTCCTCCTAGTGCCCTTTGCGTTCCAGGGTACGGTGCCTCTTTCGAACGAAGTCCGCAGCCCCAGCAGGTACTGGCCCTAGCGGGCCCCGACTTTTACGCTGACAGCTCTTTGAGGCGCGCGTGGAACACAGCACGCCGTCGACCCGGGCCTGGTTCTAATCAGACGGCGAGCCACCCAATGCTCGCCGTCCGCAGGCCCGCGCCTACGGTGGTCGAGAATCGCCCTGCGAGGCGCGACGCCTGGGGCGCCTTCTTCTGTTGCGGCGGCTGGGGCGTGAGGTTTCCCTTTCTCTCACACGTTCGGCTTCCTCCTTTGCTAGCATTACTGCTTCGCAGAAGGAAGTACACCTGCACTAGGGTACTGTGAAGTGTTGGGTGCAGCCACCTAGGTGTTCGTGTACTTATAATTATTTTTAGTCTGAATTCCAAGCCGCACCGAGCAAGAATGTTTACTAATGTGGGTTGGAATTCTAACATCCTTTTAGATATCTGCAATAAATTATGGTTTATTTTTTGTAATGTTCGTCTCCCTTCTGATACGGGAGAAACGTCTTTACCCTGCAGTTGACTATTCATTCGGGTATATAGTTTTAAAAACTCTGATAAAATCAACTAATAATTGGGTACCTAAGCAGGTAGTGATGTATCAATCAGCTCTGTAGCGTGTGTGTAATTTAATCAATGATTGATACAGACTCATCATGAATCATAATATCTATACTAATATAAAGCTGAAGAGTTTGTTTGTTTGTTTGCTTGAACGCGCTAATCTCAGGACCTGCATGAATGAGAAATTCTTTCAGCGTTAGATAGCCCATTTATCGAGGAAGGCTATAAGCTATATCATCACGCTAATACCAATAGGAGCGGAGCATTAATGAGAAATGTGACGCCGACGAAGTTGCGCGGGACAACTAGTCACTTCATAAAACAAAGTCGCGACAAAACTCAAAAACTCCTGCACCTATGCTGTTTTCACTAATGGATAGAGTGGTTCTTGAGAAAGGTTTTAGTATATAGTTTGTCTAGGAAAAAAAAAAAGATCCTTAAGAAAATTCGAGCGCGGACGAAGTCGCGGGCGAAGTGCTAGTATTTAATAATTACGTACCTGAGTTCAACGTAAGCTAGATATGTTTTATAATAGTATAAATGTAAGTTAGTGAGTGACGTATGCATTTATTTTATGAACATGGGTAAAGTACGTACATCGACCCCAATCATGAACAGAAGGAGGTTGCTGTCATTACATTATACACCTCGCAAATAATCCATAAATGCTAAGGTTATTGACCAAAGCTGTCAACATAGCTCACAGAATAAGCAAGCTGAAGTGGCAATGGGCCGGCCGTATTAGCCGTAGAACCAGTGCCGGATTACTACTTGATGCCTTAAGCAAACCACGCCTGTGGACCCCCCTATCCACTAGTCAACTAGAACCAGTATTTAAATAAAATAAAAACTAAATTATTAAAACATACTTATTTTATTTATTGAAATGCGAGTAAAACGTCTTTATCAGGATTTTCGTTAACGTGTTTAAAATACACAGTTAGCTAGGTAACTTTTCTTTTGCGCAGGCTTCTAAGCAAAGTCGACTCGAAATTTTTGTTAAAAAAGATTGACGATAGGCAATTTGAAAGATTGGCACGTCTCTAGAGTGACTTCCGGGTCTTGTAATACCTTGCTGACTTTTCAGAAGGTTTGCGTTTCGTCCTACTTGATCAACACAAGTACGAGCTCTAATTCCTGTAGTTTATCTGTTTATGGGCCCCCCGAGACGTGATGCCTAAGCAATATAATCTGGCGCTGCGTAGAACCTATAACCGTTGGAGTAAAGGAATTCGTGAACGGAGACCACGAAAAGTTCCAACAAAATTAGGCAGCGAGACTTGTATAGATAGCATAATTCACAATGTATGAGGATCAAAGGACAAGTCTTGGAGCTGGCGGTATCTGATCATACGGCACAACTTTTACAATATCCAGTTAGACGATGCATATTCAATAACTGGTTCTCAAATAAGCGAGATTACTCAAAAGAAAACGTTCAGAAATTTATAGACAACATCATAGCCATCACTTTTACTGACAGATACGAAGATACGGATCCCGCTAAGGCATTCAAATTATTCTATGACATGTTTAAATTTATGCTTACCAAATAAAAAAATACGCATATCGGCTAAACAAAAAGCTAAATGGATTAGACGTGGCATTAAGATTTGCAGTAAGAGAAAAAGAGAATTTCTGTGGAAATACCGATAGTTACCAAATAAGCAAAAGAAAGCCAACTATAAAAAGCTTTCAAATGGGTTAAAGAAAGTTATAAATCTCACACAAAAAGCCCATAATTATCGTTTCATACATTCAGCTCAGAATCTATGTAGGGCAACATGAAAAGTAATAAATAAAAATAAGAACAAACATAATTTGCCAGATGAAACCATAATAAAAATCAAATCAAATAACCAAATTTTAACTAATCCTCTTGAAATAGCACAAGCTTTTAACGATTACTTTGTAGACCAAGTGAAAACAGTTATTAATTTAGACATTAATAAAAATACACATAAAATAAGGAGTAGAAATACTTATATTTTTATGTCACCTACAATACTTCTAGAAATTCACCAAATTATTACCTAGGGTAAACTTGCCTAATTCGTACCCCTTAAGAGAAAACCATCATATTTAGAAAATTAGGAAAGATAAATTAGTTTTAATTAAACGTAATTTTTGTTTGCTAAATGCTTTATTGGTTCTATAATCAAATTTAACATAAACCTTATAAACTTCTCAAAAATAAACAATTTAAAAAAAAACTAAAAAAGTACGATTTAAGACCATTCATCCCAAATCGTACTGCTATATCCTTAATTCGTACTTTGAGATCTATTCATTGGTATACAGTATTGAGAATCAGCATCATAATCAACAATGTGTTATTAAAACAAGTAGTAATTGTTAGCAAATTCGACGGATGGTCTTCGCCAATTCTCGGTAATAGTAAATAGTTTTCCTAAATCGTACCAGTACGTTTTAAGAATTTAACTCGAGTACGAATTAGGAGCAAGAGCCAAACAGATTTTAAATTTACCGCCAAAAAAATTGACAAGAGTTACGAGTATGATAACACGTCAGATGAAATCGCAAAGATACACATGAATACGTGTCAAAACGTAAAATAGGTTATACATAACCTTATTTGAATGAAACTCTTACGAAATGTGTAAAAATATTACAACAATAGTTGAAAAAAACTTACTTTTTCAATATTTTTGTCGAGAGCAGCTTCACAGGTGTTATCTGTCAGGTGGTGAAATGGCCGACTGTTATTTCTATTTTTTGACACCAGAGGCGCTGATAGCTGTTACCAAAGTCGAGTTTTAAGTGGAGTACGAATTAGGCGTAAGTACGAATTAGGCAAGTTTACCCTATGTCTCTAAAGAATACGTCTAGCACTGGGTATGAGGATATAAGTACAAAAGTTGTTAAACGGGTATCCACAATTCCTATTATTGCGGCTTTCTATTATTACGGCTCCTATTATTAGTCATCTTATCAATATGTGCATAAGCAATGATTACTTTCCAGAAGAATTAAAAATAACAATAACAAAGCCTCTCTTCAAGAAAGACATCAGAGAAGATTATGTCCTACTACAGATCTATAATATAGATCTATATAGCCCTAGTTCCGACGAAAATTTTCGAGAAAGCAATATGTAAATCAACTTACTTCTACTACTACTTAAAAAAATCCTTTTCGTTGATAACCAGAAAGATTTCAGAAAAAACAAATCTATTGACATGGCCATCTACGATTCGTTATCCATTCTGCTGCTGACCATATGGTCGCGTAGACCATAAAATACTAATAAGTAAACTCAACGCATACGGAATAAAAGGAAATGTAAGTTTAATAGTCTTATCTTCGTGACATGCAAAAAATAACAACAATAAGTAGAATTTGTAAAAAAAGGGAAATAATATATTAATCTAGCCAAAGAACGGTAAACTATGGAGTGCGGCAAGGTAGTGTACTCGCCCCTCCCCTCTTTTTATTGTTTATATTATGAACTTTCCGACAGCATCATCATATATTATATTATGACGCGTCGAAGTGAAGCGAAAATATCCCGAAGTTGGTGCGATTGACGGAAAAAGAGAAGAGGGAATCTCTTCGTCATCTCGAAGAGATTCATGATGTTTCTTCATCAATTTGAGGCATATTTGCCTGAAGTCGTTCTTTTGTTTTAGAACTAGTATTCATGATGTTCCCACGAGTAGCTAGGGACTTAAAAAGTCGACCACAGCAGAGCCCTGCGTTCACTGTGGTAAGGGTAACTAAAACTGGAGGTCCCAGACAGATAATCCAGAGGTCCTGGATTATCCAGAGTTTGCACACTAGGACTAGCGCGCCCCCTAGCCATGCAGCCTTCGGCGTGTGCAACCTTGGCTTGGGTTGTATTTCTCTTGGTCTGGCTCCTCACCCTGAACCTGTCTTGGTAAAGTAAACTCCACCGGAGCAGATCTGGGGTTCATTGAAGCGCGCAAGCCCCACCATGACGTCAACGTGGAGATACGGCAGAGGGGTTATTTTTCCATTTATTGTTCATATTTACATATAATTTACAGTTTCAAATATGTCTATAAAAAATAAAAAGGTAACATTTAAAAATATAAAAATAGTAGCCCACCGGCATCGGGAACAGGGTCCAAGCTTTGCTGCCCAACGAGAGCACTTTAGAAACAAATAGAACACTTTAAAACAAAAATTGAGCGCAGCATCAAGTAGACTTCAAAGATACATAGCATGCACAAATCGCAAAGTAGAAAACACAACAGTTAAAAACAATGAAAAAATATTGTATAGGAACCTTACTTCTAGTAATAGAGACACGCCTAGCCGGACTATAGACACTCCTTCATCTGAATCACTAAGACAATTTTGGGCCAATATTTGGAAAATCCAGTACACCATAACGATCGCGCAAACTGGGTCAGCGACGCAATAATAGAAATTCCCGAAATGGCATTTGAGTTTATTCCTATAGATACATTTATAGAAGTTATCAAGCGCACATAAAATTGAAAATCGCCAGGCTCTGACAATATCCACAATTACTGGGTATAAAAAATTCATAACCATTTAAATATATACATACATTCACCTCACTTACTTCCAACATACCTACAAACACACATGCCTACAAACCCTATACAAAATTTTAACAGCTTGCGTAAACGAAGTCGTATATGAGCATTTAACTAAAAATAATATTCTAGCAGAACAACAAAAGGGATGTCGTAAGAATAGCCAAGGGCAACTAACCATCGATGCAATTGCCACCTTTGGGATGTCTCCTCAGCTAAATATCAGCTTACCGCGCTTAACTCGGTGGAACGCAGAGCTAAGAGGCTAAAACTGGTGGATGCCAAGCTACATAGCTTGGCTCATCGCCGTAAGGTTGCCTGCTTGTCGGTCTTCTACAGATTGTACTTCGGTGAGTGTGCCCATGAACTCCACGACTTCATCCCACCGGCCCCCTTCTACCATTGGACATCCAGACGCACTGCATTTTACCATCCTTTCCTTGTTGCTATTCTAATTCGCACTAAGCGTTTCCAAACGTCTTTTATTATGCGCACAGCAAAGGAGTGGAACTCTCTGCCTGCGTCTGTGTTTCCAATCGCTTACAACCCTAATCTCTTCAAAGTTAGAGTGAACAGGCTCCTTCTGGGTAAGATCGCTCCATCGTCTCTGTCATCTCTGACCTAGACCAGAGTCAAGAGCAAACCCGCCACAAATAAAAAAATAGAAACAAAACAATTTTCAGAAAATATTAAACCGGTTTGCGTCAAAGCACTCCCTGCAAGACTATTGTGTTTCTTCTAAACAACACGTGACTTCAAGACATCAACAAAAAAAAAAGGACAAAGCAGAAAAAAACCGTATAAAACACGAAGTTTCTACTGAAGCCAGAAAACTTCAGCATTTCGAAACTGTGTAACAAAGGTCTGTTTACATTCGGAAGTCTGTAGATTCTTAGAAATGAAATTGTAAAGAATAAAATATAATTAGGTACCTACCTATATATTACTTACTTTTGGTGATGTCACACAAATTAATTACAGCTTAGTGGCTGATTAGAAATAGAGAAAAGAATAGTTAAAAAATATAAAAAAGAATCTGAACAGGTGCGAGTCAGCCTCGCGCACTGAGGGTTCCGATCGAGTATTATTTTTTACCGATAAATGACCTATGGAAGCTTATAAACTACTAACTTTTGCCCGCGATTTCGTGCGCGCATATCCCGTTTTTTCCCGTTTCGTAGGAATTTCGAGAAACCCTCTCTTAGTGTCCCTTTAACTCCCAAGAACCCTTCATGCCAAATTTCAGCAGTAACTCAATCAGTCCGTAACGAAAGTATTTTATATATTAGGATGAAAGCACTAGATTGTCCTTCAATCTTTGAAAGACAATCTTAACATTGTTGTTGAAAAATCTTCTTCTATACATCAATGTATGTGTACGTCACAGTCAATTCTTCAACCGAAAATATGAGCAAAAAATCGCAAAAAAAAATGTATTTATGATAAAATTACTAATTCCCAATTTCCAGATATGTTCTCCTCTATAACTTGTACTAAATATCTATCTTCTTGCCAAATGACTCTACCTATAGGTAGTGTCCGACCGAAGCAGGATTTTCAGCCGAAACCAAAACCGAACCTTCGTTTCCGATTTCAGGTTCGGCCGAAACTAGGCTGAAAGTAGGCAATATGTATCTACCTACAAATGTATATTGAACCCATTGTCCGAGTCCGACTCGCTCTTGTCCGTTTTTTTTATAATAAAACATTTAATTGCACTAATAACTTAATGAGAAAAAATATTGACTGGTATACGTTGAAAAATGTTTGCATGTCAAAAATCCAAGTCTTCATCATCATCATCATATCAGCCGAAAGACGTCCACTGCTGGACATAGGCCTCCCCCAAGATGCCCCCCCCCCCCATAATCGCCACGCTGGCAGGCGGGTTGGCGATCGCAGTGCATGGTGTTGAGTTTTACAGAGAACGCTGCTGCCCATTCTCTGGAGAGTCCCTTAGTGGCCTCTTACGACACCCACGGGAAGTGATGGCATGGTATTATTCTTTTACGGCACCATACGGCACCGACCGACACCACACGGCAGGAACGGCACGGCAGGCAAAAACGAAGTAACAACTGAAAACACCGACTACCGAAATTAAAGTTATTTTATACTTCGTAGTGTTTTTCATTTGGATAGGAGCTCGTGGCTAGATAATAACAGTCTTGCCATGAAGTACCGTGTTACCCAGTTACTGGGTTGTGGAGGTCTGGTAGGCAGCCGCTCCTCGTAAAATACTGGTATTCAGCTAAACCTGGCTTGACTGGAAGCCGACCCCAATATAGTAGGGAAAAGGCTAGGCAGATGATGAGTGTTTTTCATTTGGAATTCCGGTTGTAATTCTTGTAAAAGATTTGAATTAATGATATTTAAGCCAAAAAATATCAACTTTCTATTTATAGAATTACTTAGTTCAATATCTCAATCGCTAAGCAACAGATTACAAACTGTCTTTTAAATCTAAATTTATAAATAAAAACAAAATCTATGTGGCCTAGAAACTGTTCATTCATTCATATAAATGAGTCCCCGCTGAATAGGTCAGTTCGGCGTCGGTAGCCCATGGGAGTAGGGTGGTATCGTGGCAGGGCGTCATCCCGCCTGGCATTGAATGAGCTGAGCAATCGATGGCATCGGCGCCGCCAGGTCTGGCTCCCGACTTTGACGTCATAGGAGAAAGTACTTGGGGATGAGAACGTACTATAAACGACTTATGACTTTAAAAGTGAGCTTTTTACGTAATAGTATGGTTTTGTGGATGCTGCTACGTTGTTGTAAATACAGAGGTAGTAATCAACATTTTATGTACACAGTCTTTTTAATAAACTATCTGACCCGTGCCCACTTCGTTCGGCGGTAGGTATTATCTAGGACACTCACAATTAACATGACTTTCTACTGGGAACAGAATCTTCAAAATCGGTTCAGTAATCAGTAGATCCAGAGATTACCTCCTACAACCTCAGAAACTCACAAATTTTACATCTTTATAATATTGGTATAGAATTTAATGTCTAGCACCTGTTAATAAGTAACTGATAAACAAAATTCTCTGTACAGAATACTTTATACTTAGTCCTTTTTACAAAATTGTTTGGCAAATGTTTAGCGAAAATTATTTAGCTAACAGAAGAATTAAAAATGTGCAGAATTAAGTTTTTTTTTAGTTGAAGGTTTTTTAGATAAACTACCGATTTAAGAATTAAACATGCAATACAAGTTGTTTATTTCTCGCACCCTTCTTTAGCATGTAAACTTTTTGTATTAAGTGAATAGTTTTGATACGTTTTTAAAACTTAAAATACTCAATTAAGAAACCATAGAGCGGGTTTCTGAATTGACTATTTTGTCTGCTAATTTTATAATCTATACTAATATTATACAGCTGAAGAGTTGGACTGTCTGGTAGAACGCGCTAATCTCAGGAACTACCTACTGGTTCGAATTGAACAATTATTTTAGTGTTGGATAGCCCATTTATCGAGGAAGGCCAAACAAATACAACATAAGTATAACATCTCCTTACGGAGCATTGAAGAAAAAGGGGGGAAAACGAAGTAGCGCGAGTTAGCTAGTAAAACATATAAAAAATTATCGTAAATTTTCCCTAAAACGGATGTAACATTCAATTCTCTGTCATTGTCACAAGTATTGCCAATCTTCATCAAAATCGCTTGTCAAAAGAATTCGTGTCTACAGACGATTGAAAAGGACGCGTAAGTGTAGTAAGATTGTCACTTGACACTTTTCAAGCGTGTTTCCGTGCAACGGCTTCATGCAAAGTTTCAGATTCACGTTTGATTCTACGAAATCGAAGTAAATGCGAAGCGTTGCAACGTGACACGAGAACATGGGTAAGGGTGTTACGCCACGGAGTTTCATAAAAGCTTTCGAGTCTAAGTAAGTTAGACTCCTGAAAAAGTTCATCATGATCAGTGTTTTCTTAATTATGTTGTCTTTATCTTAAACTAGCGACCCGCCCTCGCTTTCTCATAGGTGCGATTTACTAAAACAGTCCACATACCTTCCTTGTTTATCGCTCTCTTTATTGGTGAAAACCGTTTTTAATCTGTTGCGTTACCGTTACCCGCGACCCTCACCAGGTCATCGTTCCACCTTGTGGGAGTCCTTCTTTCGGTAAGCGGTCGCCACAGAATTTTTCGGCCCCATCGACCAGTTCTGCGAGCAAAGTGCTCTGCCCACTGCCACTTCATTTTGGCGATCCTTCGATTTATGTCGGTACCTAACCTTGATTCTCTTGCGGATATCATCATTCCTGATTCGACCACGCAAGAAAACTCCAATCATTGCCCTCTCCATTGGCTCTTTGGGTTACTTCAAGCCTTCTGATGAGGCATCACGTTAACAAATTTGTGATACATTAAATACTGTTTGGAAGTGATAAATCGATTTAGACTGATTGTGGCCGTATAGGCGTAGAGCTAGAAATTAGGTAAATATTATAATAATTTATGGGGACTTTCTTAACGTACTCAACTCAACGTTAAGAAAGTCCCCATAATCCACCATTGTGAAGTTTTGTTTGTGATTTCTTATTTGTTTACACTCAGTTTTTTCAGAGTTCGTAAGTTTTAACAAGTGTTACTTAACTTTTCTATTGTAATTACGGATGTTTATAATTATAAATAGGTACGACTAGGTACTCCGTTGGGCTAGCGATCGCAAGCGCGACTGTCAACACAAAGTCATGGTTTCCATACCTCGGATAAAGGGTTTCTGGATTTTTACTGATAACTGTATGGTAATAAAATCACATTACTCACGTTTTCATGACCTGATGCAATGTTGGGTGTAATATTTTAGTGATCACATATTTGCCTTCACCAGTTCACCCACGGCATATACTGACGTGACCCAACATAATATCATTATGGAAAAAATCCATATAAACTACACGAGCTTAGCTAGTTAGTACGCTTAGTTGTCATTAGTGGCTAACTTTATTTTTGCGGGAATATACGTAGGTAGGTACCTACTTACTACTTAAGTTCTGCTTCACTGATTTTTACCTGGTTTGTTTTTCTAGTGGTTTCCAGCTGAGCATGAAGACCTATGTGGTTTTTTTTTAGATTTGTAATTTCTCAGTGGCAACCCGGAGTTTAATTGCCCGGGTGATGACTTGAACATAACTAGAGAAGGGGTGAGCTATCGGGGTGTCCTCTGTCATCATCTGCCTAGCCTTTCCCAACTATATTGGGGTCAACTTCCAATCAAACCGGATTCAGCTGAATACCAGTCCTTTACGCGGAACGGCTGCCTACCAGACCCCCACAATCCATTAACTGGGTAACACGGTACTTCTTGGCATGACTGAAGTCATATTTACTGGCTTCTGACAATTCGTAACAACTGCCAAAGATCTACAAAAGACATCCGGAACCAACGGCTTAACGTGCTTTCCGAGCATAGATATAATATAGAAGGAGATATGCCTGCCCGGTAGACGAAAATGTACCGGAACTTTGAGTCTCCACTATGCCACTTCCAAACGGCAACTACTACACATGCACACAAAGTTCTAAGTTAACGTAACAAAAAGATACGGCTGTTTATGTCTCAAAATACGTATATTCTCAAGGGAATCAAAATGTGGTATTTTCCGTTGACCTAGAACTATGAAATATGGCAAGTAATACCGTTTTATACTGCAAGTATAGGGAAAAGTCTAAAAACTATGCATTTGTAATGAAATCATAAAAAATAAATTTAGTCTTCATTAAATAAAGAATCTATGCGCGGTCGTAATAAACCACTGATTGGACTTAAAATCTAGGCAGGTACTTGAAAATATGAAGTGTTATTTTGAGTAACATTTATTTTTTATTTCATCAAAATTGACCCACAAAATCAAAAGATATTGAATTTTTAAGTTTAAAAATTCCAAATTGTACTAGTTTTTCGACGATTTCCAAAAAATACTTTATTTTCCCAAAAAATAAGGTGCCAACCGTAATAACACAAAACTAAAATCCCTCGCTATTTTCTTAATTGTTCGTGCATGCTATATGTGGCTGACTAATTTATGGGAGCAACCAACACCTACTGTTTGATTTTGTTGTATGCCTAAATATAATCGATAGGTAGTCGTTAAAATATGAATGGAAGATTTATTTCAAAGGAAGGAAAAATTCTGACCGGAGGAGAGGACAGGCGCAGGACCATCAGCCTAACGTGCTTTCTGAGGCACGGAAAGTCTCACCACCAACATCCAATCTCCGGGCTATTTGACCGGCGCAACTATGTCTGCTCCGCTCCTTTTGGTTTTAGCGTGATGATATAGCCTTCCTCGATAAATGGGCTATCTAACATTGAAATAATTTTTGTTTGTTTGTAAAGGTAGATATACTTTTTAGATGGTCCTATCATCACCAAGTCAGGATCTGATGGTGGGATCCTGAAGAAATAGAGGGAACTCTTCGTACACTTAAAGCGATTTGTGTAGTTTTTGGAAGAGTATTTTCTCGGAGTGGTCTTATTTAAATTTAGTGAAGATCTAATGAAGAACTTCGCAGATTGGCAACGGAACTCCTCAATAAATGATAGCAAATGGACCTGGATTGCTGAAATCTCATGCCTGTCTATTGTTTACACCAGAGGCTCTAGACAAGTGACATTCTGTCAGCGGTAGCGTAGCGAAGGTAATTGTCAAAACGTCAAAATTGTCTGAGATTGACAAATGCTGTCGAAATGCCACGTGATGAATGCCTTGTCTTTTGGCATTTCGACATCGCGAACACTAGTGAAATAAACTATACATTGAAAACATTCCACTGAGTTCAAACACGATACCTCTGCTGTTACTTAGTAAGGAGTTGGGTATTCTGCAGACCTCAGGGTATGGCATTAGGTCAAAATAACCATGTTTTTACATTGTCATTGAAGTAACAGAATACCAAATTTCGCATCGATCTGACCCGTAATACCTGGTTAAATGCCTTCCTCAACTAGAAAAGAGCTGATGATCTTCAAGCGGCTCAACCGATTTTGATAAAACTTGTCTAAGAATTTGAAAGCAGGTTTTCTAGCGGTGGCGTTAGAATACATGCTTTCAAATAAAAAAAAAACCGCATCCAAATCGGTTCATCCGTTTAAGAGCTACGGTGCCACAGACAGACAGACACACATAGCGGTCAAACTTATAACACCCCTCTTTTTTGGTCGGGGGTAAAAATTAACTGTAACTTCGGACGTCGGTTTTGGTTTTTTGACTTCCGAAATTAAAGCTATTTTATACTTTATAGTGTTTTATTTTTGGAAACCGGTTGTAGTTTTTGTAAAAAGTTTTTATTTTTCACTTTTTAGTGGTTCACAGCATACCAGCGTGGTTATGTTATGAGCTGAGGTTCTAAACAAAGTATCATATTTAGATCAGTAACCTTAACCTGATGCTGAATCATGTCCTGAAATCAGCAGGATACTCAACTCCTCACTTACCTACAGCAGACCTTCCGTTTTCGTATTCATTTATAAATTGTTATCAGGGTTTGATGATATAGTAGAAAAGAGAAATGAGTTACTTAATACCTACATTGATGATGGAGAGGGAGAGGAAGGCCAAAAAAAGATGGACGGATTGTGTGAGAATCAAAATGAAAGAAAAGGAAGTTGTGATAGCATGACGCTGATAGGACAGAATGGAAGTAAAAACGTGTTGCGCCGACCCCAAGTAACGTGAGATAAAGCAGGAAGATGATGAGATCATAGGTTTTCTAATAGTACCTATTAGGTAAATTAAGTTCAAAAAACATGAAATAGTTTGTAGTGTTTTGTTTCTTGGAAGTCGGTAGTATTTTTTGTAAAAAAAAGTTTTTATGTGTATAGATACGGCGAGCTAGTGACTAGACAGTAAAAGACTTGCCGAGGTCGGACAGTAGAATTTGTCATCTGTCATTTGTCATGTGTTTCATCTTTTATATACCGAGTTTCCACCGTACCTTGAAAAGCACGTCAAGCCGTTGGTGCCAGCTGACATTTGAAAATCTTTGACTGTCGCTACGGGGCCCAGAGTGCTAGAAAATCTTACACCAATATTGCCGAGTGGCATCGAATTAAGTTACTGGGTTGTGCTCGGGTAGGCAGTTATCATCATCTGTCTAAGTCTTTTCGGAACTATATTGAGGTCGGCTTCCAGTCAAACCGGGTTCAGCTGTTTACGTTACGCGGCTACCTACCAGAACTCCACAACCCATTAACTAGGTAATACGGTACTTCTTGGCAGGACTGGAGTCAGATTTATTGACTTTTGACTATCCCTAACGACTGCCAAAGATCAACAAATGACAGCCCGGACCAACGGCTTAACGTGTCTTCCGAGTCACGGAGGATACTCGGTATATGTTAAGATGGTCACCGATACACAGACCAACCTTGGCAAGCGTTGCTTAATCTTGAAGATCGACCCGTGCGGCTGTTATTATTTAGTCACGTGTTCCTCTAATAGGCAGTCGCTCCATGTAAAATTCTGGTGTTCAGTTGCTGTTGTGTCGACGGAAGTCGACCCCAAAATATTTGACAGATTGACATATTAATATAAACATAGTTGAGTTATAATAGAATTCAATGATAAAATAAATAAATAAATAATAAATAAATTCATTATTTATACCTTTACTTGGACGTCTTATAAAATCAGGTTATTTCTTTATGTCACAGTTAAGTTAGTTATATATTATAAGGATTATAATAAGGAATATTAAGGTTTCAGCTTGCTGTATATTGATGTAATAAGAGGTACTTAATTAATTAATTTATCTGGCCTTACTCGTCGCTTACTTTCCACAGCTTTGCGAAGGTCTCCTCCAAGGCATTTGATTTTTTTCAGTGCTTCGCATTCTCCGGCCAGTTTTCTGCAAACTTCTCTAGTAGTCATTTATTTATTTATTTAAATTTCATGTACAATAATGGTACATAGGTGGACTTAATTCAACGGGGCATTTTCAACCAGTCAACCTTTGGGTTAAAAAGAAATACACACACGCCGTCACGCCAGCGTTTTCAGTCTTCCCTCAGCGACGACATCCATGTCCTGATTCCCGCTACGTGATTAGCCTATCTGTATTTGTACATTTTGCGTATTTTTACAGTTTATAGGATATCACTACATATAAACAAAGTTTCAAAGATGCATAACTTAAAGAATTGAAAAATATAGTGGGCCTGGACAGGAACATAGCTTGGCATAACCGATAGTCCGAAGGGTTCTGGAACGGCGACTGCGTACTGATCCGCAGACATGACAGACGCACAGTCAGCAGATGTGACGAAACTTGGTGGATGCCTATTTAGTGGACGGCTATCATTCAGCTGAAATAATGATGACACACTCCGGGCTGCCACTGAGAAATTCCTGATGGGGAAATGAATGTTACACGGACAATGTCCAACCTAAGAAAGAAACTAGAAAGACCCCACGGCCAATAGTCGTGGTTGTGATCACTAGATCATCTAGGTATGATTCTAGATTATAGACAGGTAAAAAAAATAGAAAATATAACGTTACAATGAAGGGTTACACACAACACAATTGCGCAAACAAAATCTTCATGGAAGCATTTTTATTTAAAAACTGCTTTAGAAAACGTTATTATGACTTCCTTATATACGAGTTAATAAAAAAAAACCCTGCAAACTTAGCGTTGTGAGTCGACAAAGGGCGTTTGAGAACTGTTCAGCGTTGTTTCAAAAATGTTTATATGGCTTCAAAGTCTCGACTAAGCAACTTGAAGCAGGGAGAGATGGAGAGGGCAATATTTTTTTTTCTGATTACAACTTTTATACGACTTTTTTTTTTGCGACATGCCCGCCCCTCATTCCCAGCCACTGCAACTCTTGAAAGCCAGAATCAACAGTGGCGACCACCAAAAAAACGCCGAGCCAATGAAGCCGACGAGTCCCGGAGAAACGATTCAACTGTCTTGGGTCCTGCAACGAAAAGTACAGCGAAGGCGTAGGTAAAAATACATATAATTTCCTCCTTATCGAGCAGGAGACAGAATATAGCTAGGCCAATAGGCACCAAGGGACATATACAACTGGGTTAAGCCCAGTTGCCAAGCATCACGGATTATGATTATATTAACACTAAAACTAATAGGTCCTAAATTGTGAGCTACTTTTGATTCCAGTAATAGATATGGCAAAATCGCTTGAACGCACGGAAATTTGTTCTGGTTTCTACAAGGTCCGTGTAGGAAACTACTCTAGATGTAACTTGAATACTATATAACATACGAGTAATGTTGCGTTCAGTTTGCTAAAGAATATACTCCCATAAGATGTGGTGTGCGGATTGTTCGTATTCATGGCCACAAGCCTAAACGAAAATAATTTTACTCTTAAAGTTGCCATGACCTGTGAGAAATTAGGCAACACAATGATCCACCTCCAGCCATGTCCTATCCAGCCGCTCATGAACGGATGGAAAAAACTGGTGAAGGTCTTTGATGGAATTTTCCCACCTACATTGCCATTCGGATAAAAGTCCCTGCCAGACATCAGTCTGGGGTTTTAGTAATCTAGGGATCTTAGCACGGTTGCGTTGCGGTAAAAACTCTGGGTCCGTGATTTTTCTAGCATAATAGTAAATTGCAGCACGCCGCTGCACCTCTAGATCGACTAGGAGAACACGCCAGCACCGGTAAGGCTTCAGTACTAATCGTCCTATACGCCTGGCAGAGGAATATCAAAGCCAAACGTTGACTTTGCAGCAATTTACGTCGTACCGCCCCTATGGTGGCCCTGTCAGCCCAGACAGGTGCCCCGTAGCACATACAACCTAAGTAAGTACCCCATAAATAGTTTTTAAGGTTTGAAATGATAGCTTTGGATATTGTCGTCAAGAAGTAGAAGTCGACCTTTTCTTTCTTCACCTACTGTTTTTATATGAACAATTCAAAAGCATTTTATTTAAAATAAACCATTCACAGGCACTTTTGAAACGTCAAGGTCGGTCAGTCAAAAACATGGAAGCTATTTGCACGTTTCAAAGCGTAGATCTCTATGGACAAGAACGTGCAAGAAACTCCACGGACACTCTTTTAAATCATGTTCTGTTTTGCAAAATTCTAAGTTACATATACTTGTTGCTTCTGCATGTGAGGACAATGCAAAGGAAAAAAAAAGCTTATTATAAGAATCTAAAATATAAAGATTAAAAAAAACCAATGGTAGTTAAGAGATGACCAGTGTCAACCGACGGCGCCGGTTCACGAATATGACGCGTGTATCGGCACCTTTCAGCTCAACCATTTCGAAGGGAACCGAATGATCCAACCCACGCGCCGCTATCAGCGAGACATTTGAGTAAGCATGACATGCTCTCAACCGCCATGCTCGTTCATGTCCAACAAGTAAAACTATAACTAATCACATAAAATGTGAATGGCTTCATGGTACTCACATTTACAAAATTTGAAAAATATGCTTCTACTTTAAACAAAACTATGGTTTTCAATGACCAAATAATGAAAAATAAATTAATAAAAACAATGATTAAGCTCTTACATCAAAAAGAATATATAATAATAATAATAATTATGTAAGTACCTATAAAAAAGAGGGTGAGCATCTCTTCCAAATATAAAAACCTAACGAGTGGACTCAAGCAGCTGTGACTGGAGCAGGACCAGCAATAAATGAAAAGTTCCTTTCTAGTAGCATACCGAGGTAGCACACGGATTATTTTCTTTTAACAGGTACGTTATTAACTTTAATACGACAAACTAGCTTTCGCCCACAACGTACGCGCAAAACTCGTTTTATCCCGCTCTTAAAGCTACCCCACACTCCCCAAGGAACCAACATGCTATTTTCAGCTTTCTGCGACCAGTAGTTTCAGCTGTGCGTTGTCTGTCAGTCAGTAACGGAAGAGTTTTGACGTGGTAACGTCTTATAAATCGATGAACACCGGCTGCACGCACTATAAAGTGTCACGGTCAAGTTCCGCATGTTCAATTGTTTTCTTATGACGTTACCACGTAAAATTAGGGTTTGTAAACCGACTTCCCAGACAACCAATTCTTTTTTTACTGGTTAGTGGAGGTCAGATACGCAGCCGCTCAACGTAAAATCGGTACTGGTATTCAGTTGAATCCGGATTAACAGGAAACCGACCCCAACATAGTTGGGAAAAGGCTAGGCAGATGATGAATCTCATAGGTGCTTTTTTATAGGTAGAATCAAACCTAATGGTGGCTTAGAACACTCCGCAAGTCGCTCTGCACTGACATATTCATGTGGCAGCGTAGCCAAAGATAGCTAAAAGCGAACTTCGAAAACTTAACTAAGTTTGGCCCAGTAAGTTTGCCTACTTTTCAATTTCTCTTAATTCCAGTAACCAAAAGCCAAAGATGGTAAGTAAAACTAAGAACTATGTTAGTAGGTACCTAAGCACTAAAACTGCTCAAAATAAAACAAACAACACAAGAAATAACAATGATCACTGTAACACCCACCCATAAGACAGCTTAGGAGACAGCTGGTGCTGTCCCACAACCTGCGCACTAGGGAAGCGCACTTTTTACGCATTTTTGAGTAAAACAATTCACATGTTACAATCTACGAACATCCCAGACGTACTGCAGAAGTGGGGCAGCCCCACCAGCATCCCAAACGCGCAGTCAAAATGAACGCGAAGAGCGCAACCCAAGTCGATAACATTGCTAAAGCCCTGTAATTCAATAGACTAGCAGTTTATTTCAATTTTCCAAGTAATATCAGCGCAATCTTCCCATGAAAATAAATAGACGGTAAAAAGGTAAGTATAGAATAAAAAAGACAATTCTAAAAATAGTTCCTTGGGAAATGACATTTGCAGCGACTTCACCACTATGAAAAGCAACGTCGACATTTTTATTATTTACGTTTGAACTTTGTACAGCTTACAATAGTTGTAATTACAGACTTGGAGACATCTTGGAAACGGAAATGTCTGAACCATCGACCAAGGGTGTGTTCCGAATATAACCCAGTATACTGGCCAGTGCTCATGACGTCATGAATCCGACGATATACTGTTGATTCATTCCGAAATATGCCAGTGCGTTGACGTCATAAATTGACGCTATATTGAGAATAGTGTTTGTGCTCGTTTACAACAATCATTATTGCAGATATTACAAATAATACAATAATAAATAATAATACAAATTCCTCAAAGTCTGATGCAGATACTCCCTTTTGTTATACAACTATATACGTCACACTTGTCTCACCAGCACAATATGGTGGCACACAAGTACAATATGGCGTCGGATTCATTGCACTGGCCAGTATACTGGGTTATACTTCGGAACACACGCCAAAGCTGAAGCATCATTATCCGGAACTAAAGAAATTATTTGAACAAGACAAGTGACATGTAAATGACATACGTCTTCTAAAAAAGTAATTGAAGGCTAACTACCGTCATATTTCTTTTGAGGTATTTGACACGCAAAGGGTTCTGAAGGCGGAACTGTCCTTTGATATGCTCACATATCAAACGACGATTCCGCGGCTTGATGGGCGGCACCCTGCCTCGGGGCAGTACAACTGCACGACATCATCAATAAAACAGCGACTATTTTATTTGCCGCTGGCCAGCCCAAAGTTGCAGCAGTCGTCGTTATGACGTGAAGACGCAAGGAGTTGGCCGGTCCAAGACTCGACCTGTGTCGCGAGCTGTCAGTCCCATCGCCCTTTTCCGAAGCCTTACGCTCGTGCGTAGGTAGCTCCCGTTTCTTCGTAACTCTTTGGCAAAAGCTGAGAGTACTTTTTAAGAAAAAGTATTTAATCAAAGGGTGTCCCGGTTGTTGATCATTCCTCGGGTTTTTGTCGCCAGGTAATATGGCTCGGGTGCCAGTCTCATTTGCTCTTCAACCTCGGTTTAGATAGTCTTTAGTGAAAATGACTGTGAACTTGTAGTGCAAGTCGAATTAGGAAGTTTTTTTTTTATCCGTAGCTAGCAAAACCAGTGATTAAAATTGTGACAAGAATTTCATCAATCAATTGACCACCTAGTCATTTAATTGACATTGGTCAAGAACATTATTCGAAATACGCACATTAGCGATATTTAGGTGGCCATAACTTTTAATAATTGTTTAACCAAGGTTAAAGAAGCCTTAGCGAGGGTAAAATTACTGTTACCAAATACAAAACTAATATTTAATCAGTATATCATCAGCTGACGTGACCTTCTGCAAATAAGGAAGTAAGTATTTATTCTTTTATCTTAAAGTGAAAACTTTTAAGCATTTCTATGAACATGTAACATTCGCGTGTCGGTATAGTACCTATAATACAAGACACACTGCACGCCTAAAATAAATATATGATTTCTTACTTTCTATGGGCGATTTTAAGACAAGCGATTGTACATTCTGTTCCTGTTCTGAGATGCAGAACTTACTTGTCGCGAATTTTCGGTTGCGAGAGCAGGCTGCAGGCTGTACCTACCAATTTTCATGCGTACAAAAATCGGCTTGATTATTTTATATAAGTATTGATTTAAGTTGTGTTCTTTTAACTGTTTCCTATTGTCGTATTTTTCTCCCTCAGCCTCATTATTCGATAATTATGATACCTATAGGCATCGAAACTTTTTAACTGCGAACATTGTAGATCACACTATAGGTAACTAATAAAGTCGCATTAAAAGAAAACCAAACCACTCAACTAGAAAACTAAGTCAGAAAAACGAAAAACCTCAATTTCATTAATTTTTTCGGACCAAGCCCCGATTCGATCGGCGATCCGCAGTCGTACCTACAATGAAAAAACCACAAGACTAGACCAACTTCTTTGGGCTTAAATGTTAAAATTATTTATTGATCCAATCAAATAAAATCAAATAGATATATGTTTTTTAGTATCTACACACAGATAGAAAAAACTGACCAAGTGCGAGTCGGACTCGTTTGCAGCAAAGGCTTCCGAACGAATTTCATTTTTGTAACAAGTTATTTTATCACTATAGACTTCATGAAGGTTTTCCTGTAATCTATAATAGGTAAAGAACTATTATCAGATTATTTTCTCTAAATTTTATGTTGTTCCTACCTACCTAGTACAAATTTCTTGAATAACTTCAAAACTGCTTATTTTAAAATTATGAAAACCGTGAAATAAAACCCTCACAATAATTACATACCGAGTTTCCTCCGTGCGATGGAAAGCTTGTTAAGTCGTAGGTCCCAGCTGTCATTTGTAGATTTTTGGCAGTCTTTACGGATAGTCAGAAGCCAGTACATAAATCTGACTCCAGTCTTGCCATGAAGTACCGTGTTACCCAGTTAATGGGTTGTGGAGATCTGGTAGGCAGCCTCTCCGCGTATAATACTGGTATTCGGCTAAATCCCGCTCGACTGGAAGCCGACCCCAATAATGTTGGGAAAAGGCTAGGCAGATGATGAAGTATAAGTCACATTAGAAACAAAGGAAGAAAGAGTCAAGTCCGCTGTCCATCTGTCTATCTACAGGCTTCATCTCATCTTTTACATTCTATTATTTCATAGAATATACAATTAACTAAGAATTTTGTCCCTGTATGGTCTCCGACAACGGGAAATCATTAATATTTAACTACGGGAACCTAAAAATGTAACAGTATATTATTATATGTACCTAAGTAATAAGTAGCAAAATATTTTAACAGTGCGTTTGGTTTGTGCAGAATTAACTTCTGCACAAACACAACGCACATTACACAAGAAAGCTAAAAAGCCCAATATTTACTCACTAAGTTTTAAACACTACGGTCTAAGGAAGGTAGTTTAAAAACATTTATAAATATTTTCACGCGGGGTACATAAAGAACAATCTATAAGTAAACCAGTATGTATTCGTCTGATGAATACAATAGTAAGAAGGTAACAATTTCAGACATATTCATAAAAATGTAGCCAAATGAATTTAGAATCTGTTAACCAGGATTTGAACTAGAAATATAATTAAAATTTTACAATGTACGTCTTCTTTCAGGTTCAGTTGTAAACATCAATTTCTGTAGTTTATTTAAGTCCTGTAAAAAGGCTTTCGGTGGATGTATCATAATCGAAAAGTGAGCTATCAAAATATTCTTGGCACTGACGTGAGCTTCCTTCAAACAGAACGCATCCATCATGGAAAAACAACCGATCAAGAAACACAGGAACAGAAGGCCACCCCAGAGGTTTCCGGCGGTATGCACAAAATATCCTCCGGGGGATCTTATGAAATATGTGAGTATTTTTATTAGTCCTAGTCTTTTTTGGCGATCCTTCGGGCTATGTCGGTAACCTTAGTCCTCTTGCGGATATCATCATGTCTGATTCGATCACGCAAGGCAACAACTCCAAGCATTGCCCCCTCCTTTGAGGGACTTTGAGGCCCTCTGTGAGCGACCGCGTACCGGAATACGCATCGTTGGAAGGCCTCCCACAAGGTGGACCGATGAACTGGTGAAGGTCGCGGGAAGCCGATAGATGCGAGACGCACAGGACCGGTCGTTGTGGCGACGCTTGGGGAAGGCCTATGTCCAGCAGTGGACGTCTTTCGGCTGATATGATGATGATTTTTGCTCTCATTGTACTTTAAGTAGAATAGGTTACACTTTGGTATAACCAATTCTGATTAGTATTCTGCCAATGGTAGGTGCCAGATAAATGTGCAATAACGGTCATTGACCCACATACATTAATAGACTTTACTAATTAAAAAAACTGAAATAAAGACATTGAAGCTGTCCTGGATCGACTTCTACCGTGATCCTTTACGTTCTCTAGTGCTGAAAAACGGTTCATAATTTATTGTTCAGGTATCAACGAAGGGATATTAGGGAAAGGTCAATGTGTAAGTTTATCTGGCGCCCACCATAGAAGGATGTTTACATTGATTCATTTTCACCAAGTTCCTAAACACTATTTAATCCAGTCCAGCTACTGATGACCTCAGGCCACGGTGAATTGGTCAAGTGACGACCCATTGTAACCTCAATACTTTCTTTTATTCTTTCTTTTTCTTTTTTTTCTTTTTATCTCTTTTAATATTTCCAAAATGTTTTTTTTTTCGCGAATTTTCATTTCTTAGTTAAAATAAACGTTAATTTCGATAGCTAATATAAGTCCAGAAAAGGCATTAGGTAAACCTATCAAAGACCAAGAAGTGACCTATCAAACCTGTCTTCTTGCACATATAATATAACTAGTTGACCCACGCAACTTTGTCTGCGTCACAATTTTCATTACTGCTCCGCTTCTATTGGTCTTAGCGTGATGATATACATATAGCCTTCCTCGATAAATGGGCTATCTAACACTGCAAGAATTTTTCAAATCGGACCAGCAGTTCCTGAGATTAGCGCGTTCAAGTAAACAAACAAACTCTTCAGCTTTTACTTCTTGGTACTGACGTGAGCTTCCTATAAACAGAGTGCATCCATCATGGAAAAACAACCGGTCAAGAAAAACAACAGGAAAAGAAAACCACCCACGAAGTTTCCGATGGTATGTTCAAAATATTCTCCGGGCAATATTGTGAAAACAGTGAGTTATTTTTTTGTCCTGTCCTTTTCTGCTTTCATTGTTATTTTAGTACTAAAGTATAACCTATTCTCATTAGTATCCTGCTAAAAGCATGTTAACATTGATCCAGTTTCTTCATGTTTGGTCCAGCACACGGTACACTCCTAAATCCAGTCCAGCTACTGATGACCTCGGAGTCGGACCACGGTGAATTGGTCAACTGACGACCCAATGTAACCTACTTTCTACCTCTTTTAATATTTTCAAAATCCTTTTTTTTTTTTCGTTGAATTGGTCGTGATGTTGTGACCTATTGGGTCCATACTTTTGGTTCATAGTGTCCAAACGAAGGATTGAAAATAATATCTACGATACTAGTGCCAAATCCAAAACAGCATTCAAATATCAATATTTTATTTGTGTTTAAATATTTTAACAATCCACAATATGACAATTTTGTGAAATACAAACAATATACCTAGGTAATTAATAAAAAAACATGGACTGACTTTTCACAAAACGTGTTGTTTGCCTATTTATAGTAGGTTATGCTTACTTGCGTTTATATTTAAATTTTAATGTTATGACTCAGGAGTTAGACGTGCAACATCTCGAACACCTAAATCCAGCTAGTCTATTCTGTAAATAACCATTTCGATATCGAGCTTCACCAGCTTCTCGTTCGAGCTTCTGAGTGAGATAGCTCAGATAGTGAACTTTATTATACATAACATAAAGGTCTTATGTTTATACTCATCTCGGATTCCGCTGTCGCGACACGAAAATGTTGTTACAGAATAGCACTACGGTTCCGTTCAAATCATTTAGTCCTATCTAAATTAACTGTGAATCTTGGCCGAACACCAAGCGCGACTAGGTGACCTAGGTGACCTTGGTCTCATGTCACAGGTAAGTCCAGCTATTCTTTGTCCTAAAGCATGATTCAACTATTTACCTATTTAGACACTAACATTGCCTTGCGAATGGTACCGATATACTTAAATAAACCTACCTACACTAAAACACTACCCATGTATTTTTTTAACCTTGACTTTCAAAAGTGTCTTTCATTGGTTTAAATGGAAATAAATCATATTTGTCTAGGTACAACTTTTTTTGATTATCTTGCCTGGTAATTTTTGTTATGACCCTAACTAAAACTACCAGGCAAGATGATCAAAAAAGGTTTGTTTGTCTGTTTGATCAGTGCCGGATTGAGAATACTTGATGATGATGACCTAAGCAATCCACGCCGGACCCCCTACCAACTAGTCAACTATGTAGTACCAGTCTTTAAAATAAGTTTAAAATCCACAGGTTCTTTTGCGCAGGCTTCTTTAAAGTAGGCTTGTATTTTTTGTAAAAAAAAAAGTTGGCGTTGGGCGATTCGATAGATTAGTGCACGTCTCTACTTCTCTAGAGTGACTTCCGGGTCTTGTAACACCTTGCTGACTCGGAAGGTTTGCGAAATTTTGTCCTACTTTACCAACATAAGTAGGTACCTACGACGTCTCTGTAGGTACCTAGGTACCAAATTTATCTATTTATGGTGCCCCTCGAGACGTGATGCCCTAAGCAATTGCTTAATTTGCTTATGGGCTAATCCAGCACTGTGCCTAATGCTAAATGCAGCTATTCTAGGCAACTACATAAATAATAATTATTGGGTTTCAGACTTATTTGTACGTAGGTACATTAGCGCCAATATTGACAATTTCTAGCACGCTATTCGACAGTGTAGGTCTAACGTGGTCGTATAGGTGTCGCTTCTTACTTATTTTTAGTTCAACTATGGTTTGTGTTCTTTGTTTATCTACTAATGAAAAACTGCTTGATTTCTTGCCATACGGATTACCTAGTCATTACAACTAGTCTTTGCGAACATCAATGACAGTGATATATAATATTTTACAGTAGTGGTTGTAGGTAGCTTGACGTGCTGGCGGCTGTACCTTATTTTGACTTGCTGAAAACCTACTTAAAAGAAGCGAGATTTTTTTAAAGATTCTTCGCTTAATTTTACTAATTAAAACAGTGGAAATAAAATAAATAAAAAATCCTTTAAATTCTTATTAAAAAAAAAAATATTTATAGGTATTTTTATCACTGAGTGGTATAGCCACCTATCGATATAAAACCTGACCTACTTGACTTTCTTACAAACAAATCAAATTTTAGAAGAGCAAGATTATGTTGATTTTTTAATATAATAAAAAAAACTATGACTTGCGCATCACATACAGTGGATAAGTATGTTCATTGGCGAAATATAAGGTGCGATGGATGCGACAACTAGCCAAAATAAAACTTTATCTTGTATCATATCAGGATTATCTACATCCATTGTTTGTTGTCTCCGATCTTGACACGCCTTTTTTGCCTTTCGTTTGAGACTGGAAAAGTGCCGACGGCTTGGATGCAAGCTAACGTGCAGCCCGTGCCCAAGAAGGGTAGTCGAGCTGACCCGTCGAATTATAGACCCATCTCGGTAACGTCCATACTCTGTAAGACTATGGAACGCGTGCAGAATCATAAGCTCCTGGCAGACCTAAAAGCGACTGATATCCTTAGCGACCGACAATACGGGTTCCGCCGAAATCGGTCAACTGGGGATCTCCTAGCGTATGCCATTCGCATCTGCAGTGAGGCCATAGAAAAGCACGGGGAGGCACTAGCGGTCTCTCTTGACATCTCGAAGGCCTTCGACAGGGACGATAGCCTTATTAGTAAGCTTCCTTCTTTCGGTCTGCCCGCCGGTTTGTGTGATTGGATCGCGGATTTCCTGACGGATCGGTCTATCCAAGTGGTCATAGAGGGCTGCTCGTCTGGTCTGCTGGATATTAATTTCGGGGTCCCTCAGGGGTCGGTGCTTTCGGCAACACTGTTCATGTTGATCCGATCCGGTCTCTCCGGGAGGCTATGGTTGAGCGCCTGAACGTGTCCTTACAGGCTGTCTCTGAATAGGGCGATGCCAATCTGATCAGGTTCAATGCTGCTAAGGCAAGCGTGCTTATTTTCCGTCAAAAGGAGCCAATTCCACCCAGCTCCAGCTCCGAGGTGCAACCGTGCCCATAACCGACCAACTTGAACAACGTACAACCAATGTACGTTGTTTTATAGAAGATAGTTTCATAGAATTTCGTTTTACATAAAAATTTTCTCGTATTCTCATTTCATAGAATAATCAATACGCAGAATACTTGCTTTGAATAAATTTAAATCATAATTTTTTGTTACACATAAACTTTGGTTCGATATTTATGATATCATAGAATTACAAATCAAATATTCTTTAACCGCATAGTCAGTAGTTAACATAAAACTTGTTACCAAGACTAACATTTCATCAATTGACAGTTTCTAAACGTTTGACAAAATTCATACCCTCCTACAAAATTACAACATCGCAGTCACAAAAAAATGCGGGTAAATTCTACTCAAGTAAAACTTTTCATTCGGGCCCGCTCGACGGAACCCCGCGAAGCGGCAATGGTGGCAAATGGCGATGGGAATAAAAGACAAAACTATGCAAACAAGCATAACCATTAATGCAACAAGCGCATGCCGGAAGCATACAGCAAGCAAACGACATGTAGCATGTAAGTAAGCAAGCATACAGCACATAAACGAGCATGCAACATGCATAATGCAAGCAAGCATGCAGTATGCAGGCGAGCATGCAATATGAATGCAGCAAGCATGCAGCAATCATGCGACATGCAGCAAGCCACAAGCATGCGGCATGCAACATGCAACAAGCATGCGGCATGTAACATGCAGCAAGCATGCGGCTTGCAACATGCAGCATGCAAGCAAGCAAGCTTGCAGCACGCAAACGAGCAGGCAACATGCAGCAGGCATGGTTTCTGTCACGGCTCCGGCGCTGCGGGGCTCCGGCGATCCCACGCGAACTTGTCGTCGCAGATGGTTATAACGCTCACCACCGCAGCTTCGGCTTGCTTGCCGGCTCCGCCGGCCAGCCTCAGCCGCGGTAGCGGGCGTTATAACACCTGCTCCTCAGCTCGCGGGCCGCCTCGCCCTTCCGCGCCTACGCGGGCTTAAATTACACTCTAGGGGTAGGGCATACAAAACTACGTGGCGTCGGTTTTACAGCGATTCATTTCTGTCACAAATTTTTTTAGCACACATGTTGATTTTTTAAGATCATATTTTATTTTGGTTAATGCTATTTTATAAAAATGGCACTATGTGTAGTTAAATTATTCCGAATAAAATTCTGCCATCTTAGAAGTATGCCATATTATAAAACCATAATATATAATTATAATGACATTTCACTGAAGTATAAAATACTGTGGAAAAAAACACCGTACAAACAATATTCGTCAAAAAATAATACTACTGTTTGATAAGTTTGTTAAATAAAAAAATGTGATCATGAAATTCATTGAATTGTGTTTCTGTGAAATAAGTTTCATTCAAGTAAATAGTCTTTGAAATAATAATATTTGACATAAAATTACAACAACCAAATATTATGTGAAACATTTTCTGCGAAACGATATTTTATGAAATTTCCGTCTACGAAACAAGGGTACACCCTTGAACTTCTTGGGGTTACATTAACATCTACCCTCAATTTTGGCCCTTTCATAGAGGCAAAAGCTCAAGTGGCAGCTATGAAGTTGGGGATCCTGGCAAAGGTGAGGCGGTACTTTACGCCGGAGCAGCTGCTCAAACTCTATCAAGCACAGGTTCGATCGTGTACGGAATACTGCTCTCATCTTTGGGACGGATCTGACAAATTTATACCAGCTTGATGCCCTTGAGTCAATTGAGAAACGAGCCAAGAGGATTATCGGCAATGAGAGGCTCGTCGCGACGAAGCTCCAAAGTCTTGAGCATCGACGACGAGTTGCTAGCCTGTCGGTTTTCTACCGGTTGCATTATTTAATCCAATCCGCCAAGTCTGTTCCATCATCGGACCACAAGACAAACGACGATGCGCCACCGGTACATGGTGGACATCCCACCCACACGCACAAAACGTTTTGGGAACACATTCATAGTGCGTACAGCTAAGGAGTGGAATTCCCTGCCGCAATCTGTGTTTCCTGATAGCTACAACCTGGGAGTCTTTACTTCTAGGCAAGCGTGCTCCATCTTCGACCACATCATCTCTTACCATCAGGTGAGATAGTGGTCAAACGCGTGCCTACCAGAACTAAAAAAAAAACAAAATTTACCTAGTTACATCTCAATTCTTTTGTTGGTGAAGGCACAAGTAAATCCTTTATATTGATCTTGATTAAGACTTCTTGATGCCCTAAGCAATCCACGCCTGTGGTGCCCCCTATGCATAAGGTACCTACAGAAAAGGTAACCATCGAAATATATATATCTATCATAAGAACACATGCATCAAGAGCAAGCAAAGCCAGCTCGAACATTCCAGCACTCTGCCTTTTGAATAGGTTTTTCTTTAACTATCTTTAAAATTCACATCTTTATTCTTTCTTTTTCATCTGGTAGTTTTGAGACTCTGTAGTTGAGTTCATGTAGTTCGAAAGAATGAATATTTCAGAAATAATCATTCTTTCGAACTTCATGAACTTCGAGGGCTATATTGATGATTAAAATGGTTATAATTCTTTAGATAAATACGCGTTACGGTCGCGGATCGCATTTGGTGGACATACAGCTTCACACTGACCGGCAAATTGCAAAAAACATAAAAATATTTGAATTTCGCGGGCTACCCTGGAGCATTCACCTTAAGCCATTGCTTATTTGCTTATGATTTAATCCAGCACTGATCTTGACTCCCATTTTAATGTGTAGGTATTTAATATTCCAGCAATTCATAAATATAAATTACAATTTTAATTTAAAAAATCATACATCAATTACGCGATAAAATTAATAATACTCGTACGTTTTTACTTTTCCTCTTCGACTTTTTAGAACGTTGACTTCCTAAGGGTACTTAGTAAGGGTAAGTACAACAAATAATACCTATTTATTTATATGCTGTAAAGTTAACTTTTACGACAAATACTTGAGGTGGATTTTCACCTTATTTGTCGTACCTGCCGTTCTATGCTATGTCGGTAGGTACCTACCTAGTTTATTTTCCGTTACCAATTTCCCAGCTAACTTTAGTTAAGTTTTATAATTTTTAAAAGCATTTTTAAGCGTTCCGCAGATTCATGAAGGCTGATGGGAGTATGCAGGAACCATAGCGGGCAGCACCGAAAAGTCAATGTTAGGTATTATTATCATAAAAGTTGTGTATTTATAATACTAGATGGCACAGTCTTCGCAGTGAATGTTCCGCTACAAAGAGCGTGTAAGAGCAAGATGGGAGCACAGGAGTGTCGAATGTCTAGTGTAGTATTGGAAAAAGTTCCGAATTTACAACACTAGATGGCTTAGTCAACGCCGTGCACGATGAGAGGGTCTATTCTTTAAAACAGTCAACGTGAAAACTTAGGTGAAATGAGCTGACCATCCATTAATTAGAGGTGAAATGACACTTTTTTCAAGCACCCATAATAAGGATGATACCTGAGTAAAAAATATGATCCTATTTAGTCCGCCAGTTAGATTATCGAAAAATATTGGACATGTAAATATTTTTTGCTTTATCAAATCAACAAAAACTAATTCCATTTTTTTTGTGTTAGTTACCCTCTGAGTGTGGGATCGCTTTTATGAGTCGAGCACCAAGTGGCAGCACTGAGGCGTCGTCCCAAGCAACTTATCAATTAGGCAATCTGATTTTTTCTTCTTAGATGGTAGCCTTATATAATAGGTCTTTACCTACGAAATTGCCGTTAAGTATGAAAAAAATTAAACGAATTTTTTTCATGTATTTTTTATTTGTATTAATCGAAGTAATCACCCATGCAATCAATGCATCTTTGCCAACGCAGTGGCAGTTTATTGATGCCCTTCTTAAAGAAATCAGCTGGACGGGAGGCAACAAATTCTTCAAAGGCATTTTGTACTGCCTCTCGGATATTGAATTTTTTTCCCGCCAAGAAGTTATCCAAATTCTGGAAAAAGTAGTAGTCTGTAGGTGCAAGGTCTGGTGAGTAGGGCGGATGACGGAGAGCTTCCAACCCCAGTTCTTGCAACTTGGAGACCGTCTGCTGTGCAGTATGAGGTCGCGCGTTGTCGTGCAGGAGCAGCGGAGACGAGCGATTGACCAATGCTGGTTGGAGATGTGCCAGCTTCTCCATCATTGTGTTCAGTTCTTCACAGTACACATCTGCAGTAATGCTCACCCCGTTTGGTAAGAAGCTGTGATGAATCACACCGGCGCTAGACCACCAAACAGTGACCATCACTTTTCTAGGGGTAAGTTTTCGTTTAGGGCATTGTTTAGGTGCTGAACCAGGATCCAACCAACTTGCTGAGCGCTTGCGGTTATCAAACAGAATCCATTTTTCATCGCAGGTAACAATGCGGTTGAAAATTCCTTCATTTGTGTGTCTGTTGAGCAGTGCAAGGCATGTCTTGACGCGTACTTCGCGCTGGCGATCATTGAGTTCGTGGGGCACCCATTTGTCAAGCTTTTTTACCTTGCCAATTTGACGCAAATGGACCAATATTGTTTTGACGCTAACGTCGAAAGCTGCTGCTAATTCAGCCGTAGATTGTGTATCATCAGCTTCCACAATCGCCTTTAATTCGTCATTGTCGACCAGTCGTCGGACGACCGCGAGGTTCATTTTTCAGGTCGGAATTTCCAGAACGGGAGCGAGCAAACCAATAACAGGTGGTGCGTTGGTTTGTAGTGTTAGCTCCGTAAACGTCATTGATGTTGCGTGCCGCTTGTGCCGCGTTGCTGCCACGACGGTATTCATATTCCATAATTGCTCGAATTTTTAACGTATCCATGATGACGAAAAAGATTGAAATGCGATGAAAATGTAACACTAATCAATAAACAAATGACTGCTTTTGGAAAAAAAACATGTTTTTAAAATAAAATTAATTTGAAATTAGAATTCTTAGCCAAACAAAAATTATTTTGATTTGAAATGGCCAGTACTACAGAACGGCAATTTCATAGGTAAAGACCAAATTATGGTACGTACTTACGCGACTATAGCCATATCATTATTTTAACATCATTCATTATCAAATGAAGTGTTTGTGATAAGGGCCTACCGTTATCACAAATACCAGTAGTTACACTAGTAACTACTGGTAAGCCTTCCTGTAAATAAATCTGGGTTTACACTTCAATATCTCACTAAAAGCGGCATGCATTTACTACTCTTATCCAACATTATGTCGTCTGGCAGCCCCAATGTAATATGACAAATCGACTAATCGGCATTGCTGGATTTTGTTATTATTTCTAACATCCAGCATAGTATGATTAATAGCCAAAAGTAAGTTTTTCCTTATAAAAAATTTATTTGTGTTAAGTAGGTACACACAATTCATAGCTTAAACTGTGGCAAAACCAAGAACTAAGCTCTGTAAACACGTGTTTAGCAACAACACAACGCATGCGCGTGCCAAAACAAAATGGCGATCGTTTGTGTCCCTAGCAACAACCGGGGCAAGGTGTGCAAAATATTGACCCGTGTTGCACGGGCTGCACCCATCCCACCGTTAACAGATAGGTCACCTACAATAAATTCTAGGAACTGAGCTCTCGCAGTTACGTTGCTATCCAGGCCAAAACAGGATGGTTGCTTATTCATTTTGATTTATATCAATCTGTGATTTTTTTACATGAAATCCTACTAATCGTGATTGATAATATCGAGGGATGAAAGGCTATTTGTTTGAAGCGACATTTTGGTTGATATTGAGTTATATACATACGCCGAGTTTCGTACAATTCTGAGCACATTTTTGGCGCTTAACCGACTCACTGCCACCGTCATTTTCATGCATACTTTAGCCAGGCCCCGAACATTGGATGATGACGCGCTTATATCCGCCTTGACTGGAAGCCGACACCAATATAGTTGAGAAAAGGCTAGTCAGATGTATAATCAGCAAGGAGACGAAATTTTTCCTGAATGTAGTCATGCATTATTTGATACCTAAAAGGCTGATTTTGATTAGAATTATTTTTAGATTTAAAAATCAGCTTTTTCATCACAATTATATAACATTATTAGTTTCTTTTTTTGTAAAAGTAATAAAAAAATACTCATACAAATGTTTAATAATTGTGGTGAATTCTAAAATTCTCTCCACCATATTTTTCTAGAACTTTATTTAAGCTGTACACAAAAATATAAGATCGGAGCTTAAGGTGGATGCATCTAAGTTCATGTAATTCGAAAGAATGAATATTTCAGAAATAATCATTCTTTCGAACTACATGAACTTAGAGGGCTATATTGATGATTAAAATGGTTATAATTCTTTAGATAAATACGCGTTACGGTCGCAGATCGCATTTGGTCCACATACAGCTTCACACTGACCGGCAAATTGCAAAAAACATAAACATATTTGAATTTCGCGGGCTACCCTGGAGCATTCACCTCCGTTATTATCATCCAAATATTTGAGATAAATGGCAGATAAAGCGTTTTTCGAAATAGCAAACTTTAGATGAGAATTCCCTTCATACATTTTGCTTTCCACTACTAGCACTATGCAATGTCGCTTCAACCAATTTGCCGTCAGCCAATTTCAATAAAACACGTCGGTCCAACTCTTTTCCGCTGCAACTGTTTTACACTCTGTTTGGAGCTTCAACCAATATTTCTTCACAAACAGTAATGAAGTGTATAAATGTACTTAGGAAGTAACCAACATGTAAAGATAATGAGAAATAAGCGCTTACAGCAGCGTTCTATTGAGCTCCTTACTTCATTGTGACCCAACCTGCCAGTAACCATGAAGTATGGAGCTCAATAGAATATAAACGATTTTATCAACCACCATGTTTCATTCAATCTTTCGAAACATGAGACATCAAACACTCATTAGGAATGTCTTCTTCTTCTTCTTCCACCTGGCGTTAATCCCGGCTATTGCCAGGGTCCGCCTTCCTACTTAGCTTCCTCCACTTTGCCCGATCTTCAACATCCTTCTCAGTCAGACCATTGGCTCTCATGTCGGACTTGACGACGTCCAGCCAGCGCTTGCGAGGGCGACCACGGGGCCTAGCCCCAAGAACAGCCATATTCATGCATCTCCGACCAACGTACTTCATAGGGCGGCGCATGATGTGGCCATACCATCGCAGACGACACTCTTGCAGTTTTCCCCCCACGTCACGGACACCAAGACTACCTCGGATGTAAGAGTTGCGCATGCGATCGGATCGCGTTACGCCACTCATCCACCTCAGCATCTTCATCTCCGTGACGCGAAGCTCCTGGGTGTGTCTGCTTAGTGCTGACCAACACTCGCCCCCGTACAGTAGGACAGGCCGAATGATGCATTTATATATCTGCCCCTTGAGCTTCGGAGGCATTTTGCGGTCGCATACAACGCCCGTCACCTCGCGCCACTTCGCCCAAGCCGCGCCAATACGTGCTTGGACATCGTCGTCCACGATGCCAGACTCGTGCAGCACGGATCCAAGGTACCTGAACGTATCGGACTTTCTGATCAGGTCCGAACCTATTCGGATGGTGTTTGTATCCGTGCTGCCACAGGACATGTACTCAGTCTTCGCCACTCATTAGGAATGTCTGTCGTTGTTTAATTCAACTTGCCTGTATCGTTAAAAAACCCAATTGGTAGTTAAACAAAATAGCTTATTCCTATAGGTAAGTAATCATTGAGTCACGTCGATTCAATCATTTTGCTTTCTCCTGCATAAGCATTGTAAGGTCATTTTAAAACCATTTTGCTTGCTGCTGATTAGTGACAATGTTGGAAGTTGAATAATTTTCCTCTACTCTAAAAATAAGGCGATTGAGTTCATTTTGTAGTAGGCGACATTTATCGTGGTACTATTTTATTCAAAATTTTACCAAAACATTATGGGACTTTTTTCGATAAAGATACCCGATCCCCATTAAAGTAAGAGCAGTCGTTTTTTTGTAACAATCTATTTTCCAAATTTTGAATATTTAAAAGGCTCTCCTGTAAAGATCATAAAATGTCGCCATTCACCCCTCGAAATTAAGGTTCAGATAGAGTTGCTTCATATATTTAAGTATCTTTAAATGTATAGGCAATCCTTTGATTAAGAGGCAATCATTAACAACAAAGAATAACAAAATAACCACATTTTCTTTTGACTGTTTTTAGTTTTTTTGCCTCGCTTCTATACAACGGTGTTGAAGAGAGAGCGCTACGCGCTGTTACGCTCTACCATCAACGCGCCTGCGAAGTTGCTGGGTGATCCTAAGTCAAAAAATCAACCAAACAATTCTCAGAAAAATTAAATATAGGTAAATGAAATAGTAGACTATTGATTTGATAAGGCTAAAAATACGTGTCCAATATTTTTCGATAATATAACTGACCTGAATAAAAAATATGATTCTATTACTTAATAGAATCATATTTTTTTTCAGGTAGTTATCATTCCTACTGGTCAAATCAATTTTATTTTACGGATCATGTCTTTTCTAGTTGAAAGTTATTTTTAACCACCAAGCGACCGTATCACCCCTGTGGCGGCAGCCCCGCGACCGGACTGAAAGCCAGCGGTTGCCCTTAGCAACGGCCGCCGGGTTGGTCGAGCTCTATATTGATCGTTTGGCCTAGGCTACCTATACAAACATCTAGTTATCATTCTGCGTAACTGATTCTTGGAAGCCGAGTGGGCGACCATTATGCAACCTTCGGCGTTTTCGTCGAGATTTTTTTAAAGTATTTGTATGCTGGCAACACTGAGGCCTAAATCTTCTATGATCAAAAGATTCTCTCCCAACCCCCCTGGCATGCACGAGTCACTCGACCCACGAATCCCACGACCCACGAAGTCCACAAACGTCGCTTATCAAACGGTTTGTTTTGGTTTTGTGACACTGACAGTAGGTGATGTGATGACTATAAGCAAACACCCCACGTGATCGTTTCAAAACAAAGCTTAGTACCTACTAAGTTGAAGTTGTCTTGATCAATCTTTTTTTCTTACAATGAGTCTTGCTAGATCTATGAATATATTGTCACTTTCTCTGACTGAACTGTCTAAAAGTACGTACCTATAATAACAATGCACCTATTTATTCATTTGTATTTTATCATCTCATCTCTAGGTACGCATTTAAGACACATTTCTATATCAATTTACTAGCTACAGTACTCTGCCCCGAGCTGAAAAACGATCAATAAAGGCTGCACTGCATCTTCCCACGCTGCGCGCGCAAGAGACGCGATAATTTGGTTTATTTTTTACAGTGCTACCAACACTGCAAACTCTTGAAAATAGACTACCATTGATAAATAGCGCGTTCCAGTATTCGGAAGAGGAATGTTGACTCTACTAGTTATCTCAGTTGCGCTTATCAACCGAGTAAGTTGCAGTCTTCTTCTGACGTTTGAATGCTACAAATGTTAGGAAATCTCTTACTGAAATGCACTCCAAACAATATTCATCATGGCTTTTGCTTATAGCTAATGGCAGCGAGCGAGCGTAATTTCCCCAATTTTTTGGAATCAAATAACTAACTAACATCAGTGTTATTTGCAGAAGTAAAATCAGTTCTAGTCAGTGTTCTAAACTAGTTTTGGTCGGTTTTACATACAATCACTCGACGAGTTTAGATTCTGTGTAATTAGACTTGATTTTATCGTTCTTGCTAGGCGCAGGTGAGGTGATAAAAGATATCAGTTGTAAATTAAAGATGAATTAAAGAATTGTTGCCGGGAAATTATTCATCAATGAACGGATAATTTTACTTTTGGTAAATATAACTAGATGGAAGCTGTAAGTTATTCATTGTCATATATTATTCACAGCATTGTCCATCGGTGTTACACTTCATATTGTATTAGCTCTTGCTTTGGATAATTATTTTTTGCTTTTTATGTCTTACGATAAGTAACTCCTTAGGTACGCATCATCCGCACACTCAAACAAACTCAAGTTGCAGTGCATATGCATCTAAAATTTCACTGTCTTGTAGAAGAGGCAGCTCTATTCATTTTCTTAACTCTCTTATTGCTAGGAATCAGCGCACTTCAAACAAACACTTACACGGAGCTATATGGCATTTCCATAAACTTAATACATCATTTTAAATTCACTAAAATCATAATGGTTTTTAGACCTAATAAGAATACCCAGTTTGATTGTTTCATTTATGATAAGGCTACCAACAACTAGCATGAATGATAGAGGTATCATGTAGAAAATCGATTTGCATTAAGTATTCAACACTGCACTAATGAACGGCTGGTCAGTTGGGTTTAAGTGCTTGTGTCAGCAAGATCAACAGTTTTAAGTTCTGTGATCATTCTGGTCTGAGTTTTAGAAAATTGAGCTATTAAGGAGAAGCTCTCAGTCTCAACTACAACCGGGGTGATATATTTTTATGTTATATTGGTTAAAATGAACTCAGTTTTTTTTAAATGTAGGATTTAATATACTAGGTATTTGCCTCAAGGAGATGTCAGTACGGAAGACGGGGCCCACTAGGGCCAGTGCCTGCGGGGGCTGCATACTTCGTTCGAAAGAGGCACCATACACTGGAACGCAAAGGGCACTTTGCGTTCCAGTGTATGGTGCGAATGGGTTTTAGTCAGTAAGAGTCTGACACTCCCTCCTGCTGTACCCAGAGCGGGAGGGGTCATTTGATAATTTCCTATCCTAAAAAGAAAAAGGTATTTGCAAGTAAGTACCTAAGATATACAACTTGCAAACCATCTCCTTATCTTCTAACTAGCTGACCTGTGCCCACTGTGTTGGGTGGTATTTTTCGGGTTAATATGACCTATGATACTCACAAATAATGTGGCTATCTATTGATAAAACAATTTTCAAAACTGGCTCCTTCTGTAGATCCAGAGATTACCCCCTACAACCTCACAAACTCAGAACATTACAAACTTTACCACCTTATAATAATATCTTCTAATATTTATAAAATCTTGTGTCACAGTGTTTGTTATCGAACTCCTCCTAACGGCTTGACCGATTCTTATAAATTTTTTTGTATATATTTAGTAGGTCTGAGACTATTTTATATATGGCAAAACAATGTTTGCTGATTCAGCTAGTCTTCACATATATAATATGTACCACTAGAGATGGGCAATGTGTTTCTTCCTGGCAGCAAAATATGATAAATTTCTAGCATTTGGGCATAAATTTATATATGCCCAAATGCGCGTGTGCACGTTTTCTAAATAAAATCACGTTTAACAAGCCAACAAGCTTGTTAAACGTGATTTGATATAATTATTCATGTTAATAGTACTTATTAAAGAAATAAAACAAGTAATGTTAATGATTGTAAACATTTTCATTTTGAAATTGTAACTATTTTCACATGAAAATTTTTCATGTGAAAATAGTAATACTAAAATTAATGAGCAGGGAAGGACTTTGTATTAAATAACTGCGTTTTTTATAGTAAGTATTTGTTTTTGGGTAGAATGTACCTTTTTTATAGTAAAAATGACCCAAACGCGAAAAAAAATTGCCAAAAGTTTCTTTCGGAATTGGTGGGAAAGGGGGAGTATAAAGGGTGGGTAAGATTACGTGGCGAGTCTATATAAGCTTTCAATCCAAATTAAGGTCAAGGGCATCTTCAATGTTCAGGTCAAACTCGTAAAGGTCAAGGTCAAAATAAAATCGTAGAATATTGCCCCCTATAAAACTCAAACGTCAAGAACATATTCAAGGTAATTTTTGTATTTGTCATAGGTTTGCTTTTGACTCTAGTCTATGTCAGAGATGACAGAGACAAAGTCTATGATGGAGCGAGCTTACCCAGAAGGAGCCTGTCCACTCTAACTTTAAAGAGATTAGGGTAGTAAGCGTTTGGAAACACAGATGCAGGCAGTGTTCCATGGACTCCTTTCTACTCGAACCTCTCAAAAACAAGGTCAGAAATCTAAATTTGATAGGAACTGTGGTCGGAGCCCCGCTGCGCGGATCTTCTACTTCTGAGTTTATAAAAAAATAACCACGAAGGGGATGGCGGGGTCTATTCGCTCGCTCACTCGACCCTGCCATCCCCTTCTAACCTAACCTATCCGAGTCAGGGTGCCCCCAAGTCCAGAGCTCGCTCCGCTCGCTCTTGTATTCTGAAACCTCCGAAATGTTACCACTTCTTAACTTATCAGAAGCCGAGGACTTCAGAGACCCCATGGTGTCACTCAATCGTTGAAAAAAGCAGGAGTACGATAGACGCTCTCGACTGTGAGTCGTACAAACGATGAATGAAACTGTCAAACATAAACGTCACATACATCATATTTTGAAATTACCTTTCCCCACAATAGCTAAAACAAAATGTTTTTTTTATTTTGATAATTAATTAAATTATTTTCTTTTCATTTGAAAACGCAATAATTGTGCAACTATTTAAAAATAAAATAAAGTCTTTTTTATAATCTTTATTAATTTTAAGGGATTTTTGTACATAAAAATGACGATGACAATCCCGTCGTACCTTATACTACTGGCTTATCCTAATTATAAATTACAATTAACGCTTTAATTAAACTTAAAGGAATATAGAATTTTAGCTGTATCCGAACTTGGTGAAGCTAGAATACTATAAAAGGCACCAGTATCGACATAATTTACATTAAATTGCCTTGCTAATTACACTCTTTTGTTTGCATTGCGCACACATTAAAAAAAAGTCAAAAACTAAGTATAATTAATAGAAAAAAAAACCATTTAAATGTGTGGTCTCTTAGTCTGACCGTAAAACGAAACGACCTTGGACCGATTTTTTTTAAGTTATCTGTGGCAAATTATGTCAATTTTATGTAAATCGGTTAGAAATTATTGAATCATTAGGATTTTTTTCTCTAAAACTATGAGGTTGCGCGTAATGAAACTTTGTGATAGTGTTCTACAAGAAGAGTACTCTACCCAAAAAAATAATGAAGCTCCAAAACCACAGTTTGTAATGCACAGACGAGCCGCGTCAATGTCAAGTATTCTGACCCTTAGGGACTGTCTCCACGAGCGAGAGAATCGCGGCAAGTTAACGTTTTTTCATAAATCGAATCGCCGCGATAATATCACCTTGTGGAGACACGTTCATAGAGTTGTCATAGAAATACGTGGCACGGACGATAGTACGATCCCTTAGGGCCTTATTTATCATAATATGGAGTTGCGAGCGAGTGGACAGCGGTCCGACTGCGCAGCAAGCTCGCCGCGAGGTCGCAACGTATGCGCGGCTAACACACCGCAGGTGCGCAGCGAGCTCACTGCGAAGACACCGCGGGTGGGCAGCGAGTTTTATACATTCAATGCCAGAGTGGATTCCCATGCTTGTTTTTTTTTAATACGATCATTGTAATTCCTTTTTGTTAAGTCCCATATAACGGGGTAATAAATAATTCCATATCCATTATTATCACCAATGTTTTAACCTCTCAATGACGCTGCGTCTGCTTACACTCGTGTTTTTGTTACGACGCATCGCGAGTGTATAAAATGGCGTCGACAGCGCGGTGTGTTCGCCGCTCCTTCCACATTGCGAACTCACGGCGAGCTCGCTGCGCACTCGTCCCGCTTTCCACTCGCTGGCAACTCGCTAGTGTGATAAGACCCTTAAAATTTCCTATATGCGACACTAGATGGCATAGTTGACACCATGCACGTTCCCTATGAATTCTTAGTGCAGACGTCTGGCTTGGTACATCCAGTTAATATATCCAAAAACAGGAATAAAATGACATTGAAATCACAGCAGACTTTTTTTTACAAATTAGTTCTCAGACTTTTTCAACTCGAAGTTTTCTCATAGTTTTAGAACACAAAGCTAATTGACAAATATTCCAGATATGCCCTTAGTTAAAAAATAACAAGTTCTGTGCCATTTATCACTGTTAATTCCTCTGAATAGATAAGTAATAATGGAACAGCACTGCCCAATCATCACTACCCAGTAATTAGGTTGGTAGGTCAGTCAGTCCTTGCTCCATGTAAAACTTTAATAATGCAGCAGCTTCTAGTTAGTCTTTGAGCTAACCTAACCTAGGTACTTAAGGTGGATGCTCCAGGGTAGCCCGCGAAATTCGAATATTTTTATGTTTTTTGCAATTTGCCGGTCAGTGTGAAGCTGTATGTGGACCAAATGCGATCAATATAGCCCTCTAAGTTCATGTAGTTCGAAAGAATGATTATTTCTGAAATATTCATTCTTTCGAACTACATGAACTTAGAGGGCTATATTGATGATTAAAATGGTTATAATTCTTTAGATAAAGACGCGTTACGGTCGCAGATCGCATTTGGTCCACATACAGCTTCACACTGACCGGCAAATTGCAAAAAACATAAAAATATTTGAATTTCGCGGGCTACCCTGGAGCATCCACCTTAATACAAGGCTTAGCTGGCTTAGTGTATTAATCAACAGTCTTAGCAATTTTTAAAGTTGCTCCATCATCAACCACATCATCACTTTACATCAGGTGAGATAGTGGTCAAACGCGTGCCTATCAATAGAAAAATATAGTTTAACTAGTAATGGGCATTGTTATAGTTCATTTAGTGTATTGCTTGACAGACATCCGCTTTTGAAAGAAGTGATGTCATATTAATATTTTCAGTAATCTTAATGCCTCATACTTTTTTGCCTGATAAGTTATTGTAAATGTGGAGTGGGTTTTTCAGATTAAAAGATGATTGCTTGCTGGTCAACATAGGGCTCATGAGACTGCCCTTTCATGATAACCATATACCTTAATATTTCATCTAACATGTATTCCAACATCATTGTATTGTGTAACATTCATAAAATATCAAAGTAAGAGCTCAATTCAATATGAAGTAGTAGCAACCATTATTGCCGCATTCGTTAAATCATTTTTACACAAACAATATCACTGTGTTGTCATCTGAACCATCTTAAGCTTCCATAGGGTCAAATTACCTGGTGATGTATTCGTTTTCAGCACATTACCGAATCTTAATTGCTAATGTCACATCTTTCACACTACAATTGAATTTCGTTTAAATGTTTTGTATGGTAGTTTATCACGTGTGGCGGTTTTGTAGGTTTTAAGTCAATAATGAGGAGTACACAATGAAGGAGATGGTAGGAGGTTGCTGCGTGTGCTCTGACGAGCGCGGTTGGCCCGACAACCCGCTTGTCTATTGCGACGGGAATGGCTGCACAGTCGCAGTCCATCAAGGTATTCTACTAGAGCTTTCACTGCAGCTAATGCCTGGAGACATTACAGCCTAGGCATTAGCGAGACATTACAGCCTAGGCATTAGCGTCTTGACACTGTACTATTTCTTCATTCAATTGAATATCTTGACTTGGTTTTTGTATTGACTTGAGACACATACTGAGAAATTCAATATATTTACAGCGTGCTACGGCATAGTGACAGTACCTACAGGACCATGGTATTGTCGAAAATGTGAAAGTCCGGATACTAAAAACAAGGTTGTAAGTACAGCGGTTCTTGCATGATACAGGTTGTTGGTTGGTTGTCTACTCAATGGATTTGTGTATGTATTGCAAAATAAAAATGTCATTTTTAGAAAATTGCAAATGGATGTGGATTTTTTTATTTATTGCTGTCCCTTGCCCACTTCGTTGGGTGGAATTTATGGGGTTAATGTACTTATTGCCTATGACACTGACAAATAACGTGGCTTTCTACTGGTAAAAGAATTTTCAAAATCGGTTAATTACATCCAGAGATTACATTATAATATTAGTATAAATTTGCCTGTTTTTTATAGTTAAATAAAAGACTAGCACGCTAATTGCGTAACCCAATATTCAAACTTATTTCTTTTGTATTGTTTAGATAAAGCAATGGATTTTAAAATAGTACAGTTTGTACAATTTATATTGTTTGTAGATTGTTTTCTAATATTAACTGCGTAACGTTTCAGCGCTGCGAGCTATGCCCATCCAAGTCAGGTGCTCTGAAGCGGTCGGATACGGGAGGATGGGCGCATGTTGTATGCGCCCTTTACATACCGGAGGTACGCTTCGGCAATGTCACATCGATGGAGCCGATCGTCCTTCGTCTCATTCCACCGGAGAGATACAACAAGGTGAGAATCATTGTTACAGAAACTTTCACTTAAGGTGGAAGTGTCAGGGTAGCCCGCGAAATTCAAATATTTTTATGTTTTTTCGCAAATTGCCGGTCAGTGTGAAGCTGTATTGAATGGTGTCATTTAATAGGGCTTAATGAACTTAGAGGGCTGTATTGATGATTAAAATGGTTATAATTTTTTAGATAAATACGCGTTACGGCCGCGAATCATATTTTGTTCGACATACAGCTTCACACTGACTCTGACACAAGAGTGATTGTTAAGGACCATTTGAATCGTTTCATTTGCCTAGCCTCGCTCAGCACATTCAATTCTGTTGGTTCTTAACAAACACATCCCTTCTCCCCCCTACCCCTCCACTTGAGTTCTGTTCTAAGGCATCATTTTATCCCCTGAAAATAATAAATTATAATTATTCTTTTTCAGACTTGCTACATCTGCCAAGATTCAGGCAAGACACACCGCGCCAATGCCGGGGCTTGCATGCAGTGCAACAAATCTGGTGAGTTTAGATTTTCATTGATCTCTTTATTGTAGAAACTTAATGGGATTTGTTCTCTGCAGTTCTAAGATATTATTAAACCTGTTTTGTTTTCAATCACTAATAAATAAGGGGTTTTACCAATTTGGATTATAGCTGTAAAAAGAAACTTATTTATTTTAATGAAACACGCTCCAGTATAATTTTACAATGGTTTGGTAATTGTAAGAGCATACTGTGATCGTTGTATCAATATAATGGGCATTTTACCAAATCTGATGGTAAATCCTGTCCCTAGTTATTTAATTAACTAAAATAACTTTGTGTAGGTGTCTATCATCACCAGTCCTGTAAAATATAATGCCAAATTATACACAACGGGACGACATGTCGCTTTATCCGGATTGTTTCTCACAAGGTTGCAAGCAACAGTTTCACGTGACTTGTGCGCAAGGCCTAGGCCTGCTCTGCGAGGAGGCAGGCAACTATCTGGACAACGTAAAGTACTGCGGCTACTGTCAACATCATTACAGTAAACTGGTTAGTTCAAATTCTCTTTCTCACTCTCTCCCTCTCTATGTCTGTCTCTGTCCTCTTAACTGATCACAGATATCAATAAAGAAGTAAATGGAATTACTGCTGTCCACTACATTTGAAGTACAGGATTTTGTTGATAAAGTAATGAAGTTTTAACTCTAAACTCCTGCCATACGTCTTACAGATCCCGAGAACTTAAAATCGCGTTTTGTTGTGCCCGCAGCTCATGTTCATTTGTTATTTCCTGTACTATTAGAACATCCCTTTGGACAGCGTCACCATGCCGTCGAGGTCAGCGGGTCTAAAAAGGACACTTTAGTAGAATCATATTAGGATAATAATATTAAAAACATACAAAAATCTTAGAGCATTTAGCCTATGGAGATGGCAAGGGGCGAATCATCGAACAAATTTTTCTGCCAATTTTTGCGGGGATCGAGGTAAACACGTACCAACACAAATTTGACAATCACGCTAGTGACGTGATACAATGAATGGAATTTCATTTTAATGCGTAAATGAATGAACAAAACGGTCTTTGCAATCTTCGTTGCACTCTTCAAGTAATTTTGCAGGCGGTACTTCCGTTTCAAGAGTGTTATTAAAGTGAGTATCGCACCCTCAACTAATTTCCTTCTATTATTTGCAAGTTCTTTGAAAGTAGACGACGTAAAATTTTCAGAACAGGTTGTACTAGTTTGCGTCGGTCTCCAAGTTTCTGCATTATCGCAAAATATCTTCCATTTTGCTCGTGTTACAGGATATTTTGGAAATCTGTTGAAAAAAATCTTTCTTTTCATTGTGTACGTACTGAATTTTTGTAACAGCATTTAGAAAACCGACTGGATAAAAAATATTAACTCATAAACGAAACAAACAAACTTAGGTACTTACTTAATTTTTATTAGCCTAAACCTTTAAAAAAATCGATTACATATAACTGGCACAAAAACAAAACACTACAAAGTAAAAAATAACTTACGGAAGGTTTTTTCGTTTTTGAACACCGACTTCCGAAATTAAAGTTATTTTTTACTTTGTAGTGTTTTGTTTTTGGAAGTTTGTTTTATTTTTTGTTAAAAAGTTTTTTTTTTATTAGTACGCAGGTACCACTCTTCCAAACAAAAAAAAATCATCCAAATCGGTTAACAATTGGCGAAAATATCGCAGAGCAAACAGTTTACATGGGATCCCATCATCAGATCCTGACTTATACCTTCCATCATCAGCTCAGCAACATGAGATGATGATTACCAGGCACAAATGTCTGAATTGCGTTAGAAAGTTTATGTTTATGAAGAACAGTGTATGTGCTTATAAGATTTGAGGGTTTCCCTCGATTTTCATGGGATCCCATCATCAGATTCTAACTTGGTGACAATGGGACCACCTCAGGAGTATAGTTAGCTTTCGAATAAAATAATATTTTTTTTAAATCGGTTCCAGAATTGGCGGAGAAATCGGTGAACATACATAAAAACACAAAAAAAAAATACATACAACCGAACGTAGAACCTCCTCCTTTTTGAAGAAGTCGGTTAAAAACTATGTTGATATATCATTTGTACTTACATGTTGTAGGAAACACCATGGTTTCGCAAATTTGAAGTGGTAGATCGGTTGTTGCAATAGGAAATCGCACAAATAACCATTTTTTGGGAGCGACATGGTTGCGACACAATACGATACACAATGACGGCGGTCGGCGAATGAACTAGTTTTGTATAACGTGCATGGTCATATGGCCAATCGATTTTGGCAGAGGGGTAAGCTCAGCTATGACATCTCCATAGGCAAAATGCTCTAAGACAACAATCTGTCAAATTTCATTTTTATCTTCATCAAGGTTGATTAAGCAAATTTGACAGTTGTATTATTTTATTTATTATTTTGTTGTTTAGACCCGCTGAAGTGTTTTGCTTTTGCCTCTGGTAAGTGAGAGTGCCGCATGGGAGACCCCTGGTACACTGCTAAGCAGATTCAGAACGCGCAGAGCTGCAGTTGAGAATTTGGAAAACAGAAGAATGTTTTGACTGCAAATCACAATTTACTGTTGAATGTCAAACTAACTTAATGAATAAAACAATAAGTAAGATGGCAATTTAATTCAAATATTGCAGTGTTAGATAACTAAAGAAAACGAGAAGAAGAAAAATCAGTCAATTGACTGATTCTTGCTTTCGTGGCAAATGTTAATAACTAATGAACATTATGAACTAAATTCTTGTCTTGATTTAAAGTGATTTTTTTCTAATCTGTCGTTTAAAATGTGAATATTGGGTACCTGCTTAAATTTAAATAACAAACAAGAATCATATTAATCCCGGGTCCTAAAGACGTATGGTATGTGGTTGTGTGACAATTAGTGTTGTGGTGCCTAAATGTCAGTGTACGTCTGTTTGTCTATGAGCTTACTAAATCGATACAGATTTAGATAGATCACTGAACACTTGAACCTCTTAATGTTTTTGCTTATATGCAAGATGTGGCCGAAACTTCTAAAGTACTTACCATTTTTATGTCAATTGCACAATCAAGATAATTTTAGAACTGTCTCAGTTCACTTCGTTTAGATCATTGTTTGTGTTCACTTACTGCCATTTATGTTCACATCACACTGTGACAGTCTTGGACTCTAAAGACTGGCGCCTATTACTAGAAAGTTGCAAACCTGGAGCAGTAAGATTTAATTCTGAGTTTTTTTTGACATTGAATACTTACATAAATTAATCTATCGTAAATGGTAAGTAATGCGCGCCAGCATTTAGATGACTTCGTTCGATCATAAGAGCTGATTATTGTGTTGAGTACGCGTTATAGTGTTTAACATTTTCACTTTGTCATTTTGTTATCATGTCGGCCTACTACACCTAATTATTGCGTTACGTCGCCACCAATTTGTGCATGAAAATTGATTTATTCATTCATTATCATTTTTTTAGTTCACCAATCATGATGTCACCGTCATCGCCAAGGTACTAAAACCATTTCATTATATTAACACAATTGGAAGTCATTTTCATCGAGTAGAGTAGAGTAGCGTACATGTCTAACTGACCATGCCTAAAGGTTTATCAATTATTGAATAAAAATATCCTGTTCCATAGCGGTTTAGCGCGAACTCGTTATAATTTGACACCGACATTATTGCGGCGTTAATGAGCGGTGTGTGATACGGTGACGAACGTTGACTGTGCAGAAAAAGGGCGGTAACGTAAAGACCATCCCGCCGTACAAGCCGGTGTCGCACGACAGTCAGTCGAGCGACTCGAGCTGCGAGAAGGAGGGGGAAGCCTCTTGCTCTCCCAAGGCTGGCGGCGCCACGCCCACGCATGCCGGCAAGTCCAAAGGGGTACGTACGTCTCTTGCCTGTCGCCTGTAGCGCAGCCGACCATGTATGTATGTATAGCTCGTTACCATCTGCCATTCAACCCATTATTATAATCCTTTATGTTGTATGCTTGTGCTTCTTAGAATCACCGTTTAGACCGGCGTCTTAAATAATACTAGCCCAAAACTGCTTAACCTTTGTTCCTCGAAAATGAAAAATGAATGAAATGAAATGACTAAGTGAATGAAAAAATCCATGACAAATATTGGAACAGATTTAAGTTTTCGTATTCTAATCAACCCAATTTGAAGTCCGTTAATAACAGGGTATATTTTATTGAATTTAATAATAATTATATATTTTTTCTGTTTATGGTATGGCATACTTGTAACAAGTTTGTATCGCAATAACTATAGTGGTTATTAAAATATGTGCAAATAATTATTTCTTATTATTTATGTAACGTAACAAGATATTATGGGTATTTTAAGTTTATGTTGCTAATAACTATGAAGTTGGCTAGATAGTGCTATGACTGGATGTTTCAATTCGTAGCCGGGGCGCAAGTCATCATCACACGCGACCAGCACCGTGGTGTCTGGTTCAGGCAAGAGCACTCCGAACTCTTCCAAGGCTGCCACTCCTGGGACTAGTAGTCAGCCTATGGGTGAGTACTATTCTTTCGTATTTTCTTCTGCTACCAAACCAGGAATTATTTGTTAGATTAGATTTTGCCTACGATTTCGTACGCGCATATCCCGTTTTTTCCCGTTCCTGTGGGAATTTCGGGAAATCCTCGGAAACGGAAGAATTTTATATTATATTGACATCCGCCACACTTGTTTTTATTCAAACTCGTGTGTTTGAGTAAGATCAAGTTTGGCGATAACATCCAAATTACTAATTAAAATATTTGGAAAGTTTGGATACATAGATAGTTCTTACGCTACATTTTTTGTAGAGTCGACTATTTGTATGTTTATATTGCGTTAGTAAAAATTGCAAACAAACATCGAAATGTCCTGCTTTCGGTGTGATTTCAACTTATTATAAATATATCAAATTCCAGTTTGTAACAGTACCGTTATATGAAAAAGAATTGATAAACAAGAATGCTTTTGAAAATAACAAGGTCTGTGCAGATTTACCTACATGAACATTTTATGCACGTACAATATATGTTTACCGGATTTATGTTCATTATAATTGTAATGTTTTCCGTTTTGTGCTTGTGTTTATCTAACACGACCTGTTAATTAACTGGGTTAAATGGTTAACACAATAAAGAATTGATTAAATTGATATTTTTTAAACTAATACATATACTGCATTTGAATTTTTGAGTCTTGATTAAAATCAATCTTTAACGCAAAGGAATTCCTCATCTACCTATCTTAAATACCGGTTTCTATTTCTACCAATGTTAAATAAAACGCCTAATAAGGAGCCAATATGTGGCTCTTAAGGTGAAAGCGCCAGGGTAGCCCGCGAAATTCAAATAATTTTGATTTTTTTTGCAATTTGCCGGTCAGTGTGAAGCTGTATGTTGAACAAAATACTGTATTTTTATATTGATGATTAAAATAGTATAAGTTATATTGATGATTAAAATGGTTCTAATTCCTTAGAAAGATACGCGTTACGTCCGCGAATCGTTTACTGTTCAACATACAGCTTCACACTGACCGGCAAATTGCTAAAAAATATTTAAATTTCGCGACTGCTAAACAGAAATTTTGCAGGTCAATGGCGATCGCAGTATTTTTTGTTAAGCATAAACAGATGTAGGTAGCTATTCATCCTACTCCCACAATATATCACGAAACCTAGGTACGCGGTACATTAATTCTACCATTGAGGATTAAAAATACCTGTAATAATCATAACAAACATTATGTTGGGTATTTGTACGAATATATATTTTTCACCCCCTCAATTAAGGGCTAGGCGTTTGTAAGTACATAATAGAAGGTAAAAATTATTAAAAATATTTCTTGTTAACAAAACTAATTGGAATCGTATTTTTTTTCGTTCGCTGCCACCAGATATGTCTCAAGACAGCACAGATTCGGGCCCGGTCACACGAAAACACAAGAACTCGGAAAAAAGTTTGTTTCGTATGTCGTAGTCCTTTGTCGCATGTTAGATCGTGTGTCGATGTGGCTTATACTGGTTTTGGAGAAGGATTTATAAGGAATAGCTCCTTGCTTTACTTTGACGGTTTAGAAAAAATAAAATGCTCCGGATGTGTTGAGTTGGCTCTGTCATACAACGAATTCTGGGTGTATAATCAAAACATGTGCTTGCAGGAATGCAGACGTGTATTCATGTATAGCAAGCCCCAGATAAATATGCAATACCTCATTTACGTTCTCCAGTAATGAAAAAGCTTCATAATTTATTGTTCGGGGATCTACGAAGGGATATTAAGGAAAGTCTTTTTTGCAAGATAATCTGGAACCTACTATAAGAATAGCGATGCATTATGGTTGCTTGCAAAACTTGAAATAAATAGTCTGTACAGTTAAGAACATAAGTGAACAACCAAGGTTTCCATTTGATCGATTTCAGTCGCATGTAACTAAATAAAACACGAGAAACCGATGGTGTCGGCAAAAGCGACGCCTTTGGCATGAATAATTAAGTGTCTTATTGCAGCCAAGACGCTACTCTTTATAAATCTATAATCCGTTGACATGCAAGCTCTACAATACTACAAAATTGTATGATGTTATTTCTCTTGTAGCGTTTTATGTAGAAGCAACACGATTGAGAAGTTGCTTTTCGGTTTTTCGGTAATTTGATTTCGATATGTAGTTACAAAATAGATAAGTGATAGAGCTATTTCTATCACCCATGTGTACTGAAAGCCTGTTTAGAGCTCTGAAAATTTATAAAAAAATCGTCTTAAAAATTGATCTCAAATCGTTTACTGAATTGAGAATTCGAAATTGACTTGTTATTCTGTAGCGTGAGAGCTTATCAAACAAAAAGGACGCCTTCAAATTTGTCGCAAAGTGCCGCGCTGCTTTGTTAATCCATACAAATAAGAAACGCAAAGTGCCGCGCTGCTTTGTTAATCCATACAAATAAGAAAATCAAAGTGCCGCGCTGCTTTGTTAATCCATACAAATAAGAAAATCAAAGTGCCGCGCTGCTTTGTTAATCCATACAAATAAGAAACGCAAAGTGCCGCGTGGCAGCCGCGCTGCGGCCGCGTGTTTAGTATTTATATGGATAAACAAAGTAGTGCGGTAGCAGCGCTGCAGCCGCGCTGCTATCGCGCAGCACTTAGCGACAAATTTGAAGGCGCTCTTTAATTGAGTTTGTCAAGTACTTTCATTCAAATTCTCAATCCAGGAACCCGGAGGAAATCCCTTGCTTTCAGAATACGTGGGAGGAAAGGAGTGTGGTAGATTTAGCTTCAGTTTTTTAAATTATGGTTATATTAGCTTTTTCCCGCGACTTCACTCGCGCATACCCTTTTCACCAACTTAAGGGTTGATTTTTTAAATTGCAATCGTAGGTTTTAGTGTATTGTATTAAAGAGCATTAAGAACAGGGATAAAGTAAGTACTTCGAGCACGAAAAAATATTTCCCATACAAATTTTGCCAGGCCTTTTGACCCCTTCAGGCCCTATCAAAAAGGCAAAATTTCAGCTTTTTAGGTCCAAGGGTTTTGTGTATCAGTGAGTGAATCAGGGCTTTTATTAAAAAATACTAGGTAGATGTTTTTCTTATGCATGTATTATGTTTTCGTAAAGGTAATGAAATGTGCGTTTAGAGTACAGGTTTCAGGTTTGGAGAGTAATTATTCATGAGTGTTTTTTGTAATAATATACCTACTGGCAAAAACTTTCCTTTAAGTGCTTTTTTAATATCCTAATTTGTATCCCATTGCTGGGCTCCCCTTTGTCCTTCCACATCTCTATATCATTTGCGATCAAAACTCTTCCCTTTTATTAATTTAATTGTTTCGCTTCCACACTTAATTCCGAACCATTCCTTCGCAATTCTCTTACCCTATTATTTATGAACCTACATTGTCTCACTGCTCGGCTCTCCCATAGCCGTCCAATCTTTTCAGTGTGTTGCCTTCCAACCACTCCGTCATGAATGCCTCTAAATATCTTTATGCCACCTTTTCCCAGGCGTTCCTCGCATGCTCTTAAATATAAGACATCGTAGTCACAGTATATCGCCATGATACTTAGGTGGCAAATTACACCATTCGTCAGACAAGAAAAAGCCGTCGCCGGCGCGTCGGGGCTCGTCGGCCGGAGACGGGGGCTCAGGCAGCAAGAGCAGCACTCCTGCGCCATCGCCGCAGCACAGCACAGACTCCACTTCTACACAGACAGCTAAAGGTACATAAAAACAAAAATTGTGGCTATAATCTACAACAACAAAACTACATGCTTAATTTATGATTACTTTTAAAATAGCTACCTACCTTTCATTAGCTATTAACAGTTATATAATCCAAGTAGGGTTGTGTTATATAATCCAACTGTTATTTGTTATGTAAAATAAATACTTTAAAAAGGCTTTATATACCAACATGGGTAGGCCTACAAAAAATACTACACAATCATCATCTGCCTAGCTTTTTCCCATCTAAATTAGGAACGGCTTCCAGTCAAGCTCGATTTAGCTGAATACCAGTATATTACGAGGAGCAGCTGTCTACCAGACCTCCACAACCCATTAACTGTGGCAAGACTGGAGTCAGATTTACTGGCTTCTGACTATCCGTAACGACTGCCAAAGATCTACAAATGATAGCCGGGACCAACGGCTTAGCTTGCTTTCTGAGGCACGGAGGAAACTCGGTATGTTAAGATAGTCACCCATCCACAGACCAACCTTGGCAAGCGTTGCTTAACCTTGAAGATCGACCCGTGTGGCTGTTATTATCTAGCCACGAGCTCCTCGCAAAAAATGCTACACAACTCAGCATTAAAATCTGTGTATGAACAATAAATCACGCTCATTTTCCCACCGTTAGGGTAGGATCTTTTCCAAATTTGTATGGGACCAACTTCGAGGTATATCCGAGCTATTCAATAAAAGAAGAATTATCAAAATCAGCCTACACTGTAAAAAGTTCTGCATGGTCATACATTCAAATCAGTGAGTGAACAATTAATCATCCCGTTTTCCTACCCTTACTACTACTGTCACTAACTGTGACTACTCTGTCATCATGCGTGCCTTCGAAAGCACCTTAAGCCGTTGATCTCGGCTGCCATTTGTAAAACTTTGACAGTCGTTAAGATGGTCATGAGCCAGAAAACCTGACATTAGCCTTACCAACGCCGGTTACCAGATTACCCAGTTACTGTATTGCACTTGCGAATGTCAGATAGCCATAAAATAAATAGGTACGCATTCAAGATGACGATTTTCAAGCTTTATTTTATGATGATAAACAGCATAAAACTGGTCTAATCGAGGATAAAAATGTCACAAATATCCTTAAATCTAAATAATTTTAATGCTCTATTTAAACTGACCACCTTGCATATGTGGAACTAAGACAATTTCAAACATTATGTAGATTCTGAAGTATGTTAATATGTTTATTCCTTCTTTATCATGAGCTAGAATAACTTCACTATCAAAATGCCTGCGCCTAATCCTCATTTGACACCTCTCATGTTTCAATTATTCCTGGTACAGTATTGTAGCTTATCTAAATGTCTTATCTGCCAGACCGCAAATGAGGTTGTAGTTCTGTTTCAAAGGCTGAGAAAGCTTTTGTTGGTTACTTTAATAAGACTAGATAATCAGTGTGTCACTGCAGGGCGAAGGCTCCTCATATAGTGGTAGCATGAGCATTGATCAATGTGTGCGATTCAGGCTGAGAGCTTACTATCAGCACAACATGGTTAGGGACTTTTACCTGATGATATATCATTCTATTTTGAAATTAAAGTTGATATTTTAATTACGATGGAGCTAGGATAAGCCATATATCTAATGACAAAACGGCTTGAAATTTCAACTACAATTTCATAAAACATGGTCTATTTACATTACCTAAAAATGACCTATGGGCTGGGCTTTAAGACTCAATTTCCAATGTCTTTCGGCTGGTATGATGATGTCATGACACATTAATTGGGTTATTTATTGCTACAGCGTCAGGCAGCTCTACTCCCGTGGCGGGTCCATCGAAGGCGTCGCCACCAGCGGCCTCGCCCAGCACCAGCAAGCAGCCGGTGGAACCAGTAGGCGTCATCAGCTCGGTGGCACAGGCCGTGGCCTCAGCGTCCACTATCACAACCAACCCGACTAGGTAAGAATGTACAGTCAACAAAAGCTATTAGGTACGCAGGCAGCTAACCTGCAACTGCTATGAAACAATGTTGTGAATGTGCTGAGTAGACAATTATTGAACACCACACTTGTGAGTATGCACACATTAGAAATAAATATTGGTAGGTCCAGTGGAAAAATAAATATTTTACCTGTAAACCAAATAGCCTTGTTTACTGTACTTGAATTGTGGATGAATGAATGATATGTATGAGTGAGGAGGTGGAGGATGATTCCAAGGTAATTGTACCTTCAAGAAGCTTAGATCATGTATGGTGGGTGTGTTGAGATTAACGTGGAAAAGATATTGTAAAGAATGTGTTAGGGAATTGTAAAGTATTGGAATGATAGAAAGCCTAAGCCGTCGTGGTAGTGACGTATGGATGATGATATTTCTGTCTACTAAGCGTTATCCCAGTTACTCGTATATCGGGGTCAGTATCCAGTGACTGACTCCTAAGTCACAGGCACATACACCTAGTTTAGGAGTCAGGGTATTTAAAATTATCTACAATGTTTAAAAAGCCTTTAACGATTTATACCTATAAATGTGAATTTTGTAAATTTATGTAAATGATTGGTGATTAAATTAAATTATAGTGAAAACTAGGCGCTGCTGAGTACCAGTATTTTATAACACCCAGCAACGGGGTAAACTGTTGCCTCTTGGCAAGACTGGTGTCAGATATTTACAAAGTTCACTCTTTTTGCCAGCGCTCCTGTGCCCGCTTCAGTGGTGCAAGTCCCGACTTCAAAGCCGACATACCAAGAGTCGGTGATCACTAACACAGATCAGGTGGAGACCAAACAGACGAAGAAGAGGAAGGCTATTGCTGCAGCTAACAACATGAATGCGCCGGTCGACTACACTTCGAATAACACGCCTCCTAATGCTGGGGTAAGATGGAATGAAGTTGCTATTTGTATGATGAGGTCAAGCGAACTATGGAAGGGAACGGCAGAAGATTTTAAGAGCACAAAAACTGGCAGTGGTCCATTTCCATGCTCTAGAAAATGAAATGCTAGCGCATACAATGGACAGTCATTTTCAAGTTTATAAATATAATGGTTTAATAGTTTTATTTCATCGTTTTGTGTTTTTGTCCTGTAAACGTGTTGTGTGCCTTAAGGTTGTGCTAATTTTTTTTTTTTAATGAACTATTAAATAGCAATTGTATAATCTTCTGCAGTACCTTATCTAGTGTGCTGACCATGAAAAATAGTTTAAAACAAATTAGTTATTTAATATAGTATTATTTTAAGTTTACACCTGATTATTTTCTTTTGAGCTAGGCTAGGTTTTTACTTAAGTAACCACATAGACATGTAAGTTAAATGTAACAGTTTTCAATTGAAATCATTTAGGCGGGAGAAGGCACGTCTTCTCAAGGGGGTGGTGTTTGGGAAGCCACGCAAGTACCGCCAGACGTTCCGCTGGAGTCGGTTGACAAAATTATTAAAAAGGTATCTTCATTGTTGTCACTCACTTATCATTTTCATTTATTAACTCCTTGCGACTCATAGTAACCTGGTAGTTAGTTTTGTAGTGACTGTATTTTACTAGATAGATCATTTAATATTCATGTTTAGTTTTAAGACCTTCGTAAGCTTGAATTAAAACTGTGTCATATTGAATTTATACAAAAAGTGTACTTTGAATTTCTTACAAAGTCCAAATTAATGTATTTACTAGTCCCGATATCATCACTGTTTCTGTTGCTCTTTCGGGTTCATCCAAGCGGAGAGGAGACATTTCTCGTAAACATAGGTTTTCTATAAAATTCTTTATAGAAAATCTGTGTATGAATTGGTTAATTACTGTTTAGTCCGTCCGGTCCATCAGAAGAAAAAACATATTAGACTCGTATTTTAGCCCGTAGCTTCAAAGTTCAAGAGAGGCGGGTGGTGACTTCACCGTCTCTAGTGTAAAAAATACTATCATAGTGACGTCACGCGAGTTTTCAACGCAATGTAGATAGTCTTCACTTTTGTTGATATGAAAAAAAAAGAACATGTCCAGTATTTTTCGAAAATCTATTTGACGGATAAATTAGATTTTTCATTGAGGTTCCGTATGAGTACGGTATTTAAAGTAAGCGTGTGGTATGAGTAAGTAATGTTTTTTTCGAGACATCTCTCCTCCGTGGACAACACCAAGAACCAAGAAATTCTAAGTGCAATTGTCACTAAAACCGTCTCTCGTCGCTAATCTAGTTATGACATACTCAGGCAAAGACGGAGGGACTGGAGTCGATCCCGGTGCCTACATCGCATTTCGCGAGCATGAGCCCCGCTCCCCCGCCGCCGCCGCCGCCGCCGCCCGCGCACAGCCCGGCTTCGAACCCCAGCCCTAGGTATGTGTTAGTACCTTTTTGGATTTAACATCGTTTTAAAGAGGTAGGTAAAACTAACAATAGATTGGTAGACCAAGTATTACCAATTATATACAAAAAATCATAAAAAAATTTGTTTCTATATATATTATTATTATTATATCTAGCCCGAACTGTCCTAATGCTGGGAAAAGGCCTCCCTATATTCTGCCCTCCGTTACATTAATAAAATATATATCTTCTTCTTCTAGTATACAAAAATCTCGTGTCACGGTATAGTTTTTGCATGTATTCGGTAGGTATGAGAATAGGTAGGGATTTTTTTGGTATGGCAAAACAACGTTTGCCCGATCAGCTAGTGTATATTATACTAGTTGACCCGCTCAACTTCGTCTGTTCCGCTCTTATTGGTCTAAGCGTGATGATATATAGCTATCTGACACTGAAATATTTATTCTAATCGGACCAGCAGTTCCTGAGATTAGCGTGTTCAAGCATACAAACAAACAAACTCTTCAGCTTTATATATTTGTATAGATATACTCGTAGATATATAATGTTACTACTGTAACATGGAAACAATGTAAAAATCAATCAATCTTTTAAATTAAAAGAGTAAGGCTGCGTTTCCAGCAGACATGTGCGAGGATGCGTAGCGACGGAAGAGTTTATTAACAGCGAATGGAATAGCTTAATTTACTTAACCTCGCTCAGCGCAAGTTATTCTATTGGTTCTTAACAACTACGCACCCTAACCGTGGAGTTCCTTGCCAGTTCTTCTCCATTAGAAATTACCTGTTCGAACCGAGCACTATCTCCTGACGTTTTATAGACCCACAAATAATGAAATGGAGTAATTAAAGCTCCAACTACGCATAGAAGCTTGCATGGAAAATAATTGAATTGTATTTGCCATAATAGAATATACAAGTAGGGAATTCGTTTTAAATCGCACTATTCGTCGTAGATATGGCGTGCCCCCATAACAAACCATTAGCTCGGTAAAGTTGCCAGTCAATACTGCCAGCATTTAGTCAAAGTCAAAATATTTATTTTAATTAAAACATTGAAAGGCTCTTTTTAACGTCAGCAATTAAAGATAAAATAATAAAATTATATAAGTAAAAACTTGCTGATCGGGCAAACGTATTGCCATATAAAAAAATAGCCTACGACCTATTCTCAGACCTACCAAATACACAAAAATCTTAAAAATCGGTCGAGCCGTTTCGAAGGAGTTCGATAACAAACACTGTGACACGAGATTTTTTTAATTTGAAGATAAAGTGACACTAGTGTCCATTCGCAAAAAGTAGATTATGGAGACGAACGTACAAGGAACTCCATAGTTACTGTTTTACAAATAAAAGTTTTATAATTAAGCTGTGATAAATCATAACAGGTGCTTTTATCCAACAGTGGGACGTCGTGAACTGATAAAATATTTTTAAAACTAGTTCCCATAATGATAGTAAATTATACATAAGATGGTATGTGTTGAAAAGATTAGCCGAAACATGACAGAAAGCAGTAGAGGTACTACCGTCTATTTACAATGAAGGTTAAATAAATAAATAAATAAATAAGCCTTTTTATTTCTCGCTTTTACAAAGTTTTTTTTTTTTTTTTAGTAATAAAAAGTTATAGTGAGTGGGTTTTGTCCGCAAGAACCCCTGATTGGGTATAGGCCTCCTCCAAAGATGCCCATGCATCTCTATCTTGGGCTAAGTCTCTCCAGTTTGGACCAGCTGTCCTTCTGAGGTCATCTTCCCATCTGACTAGTGGTCTACCTCGGCTTCTTTTCCCCGTTGGGCCGTTCCACGAAGTTACTTTCGCAGTCCATCTTTGGTCTGTGCATCTTGCGACATGACCGGCCCATTTCCACTTTTGTTTTAGTGCAAACGTTGAACAATGAAGGTTATAAAACTAAAATAACTTTTTCACAGGCATCAGATGCCAAGCCCAATGCCGGGTCCAAGCGGAATAAACCAGGTGTCAAACATACGCTCACCATCAAACCCACAGGTAAGTTCCAAGCTTTTAACATCTTTACAGCAATCTGCAGTTAAATACACATATATGACCTGTCTGCCTTCAAAGCAAGAGTGAACAGGCATCTTCTGGGCATGCTCGCTTCATCATAGACCTCATCCATCGCTTTCCATCAGGCCTGGTCGAGATCAAGAGGAAATCCATTCTTAAATATGAAAAGAAAAGAGATCTCGTCAATATGATTATTATTTCACCACCATTTGTTTTGTTCTATTTCTTATAGGGTTGTGACAAAAGTTTTATTTTTAAATTTGTGATTTTATGGATTGATTTTGATCTGAAATAAACTGATTAATAATTAATAATAAAAGTACCATTTCCTCATCACTCATCATACATTGTTACTCGTATTTGTCCTCATGAGATTATGAATTCACTAATATTCAGTAATATTTTCCTTGAATTCGCCAAGAAGTAACAAAACAAGCTTTGCTTTTTGACGGATGCTTTTCTGTGCTTCAATAGGGTATTAGGGTATTTGACTACACTGAAAAATATACATTAATTAATACTTATTTGATAGATGTCATTAAAACAGTACGATTGGTGAAATAATATATAAAAATGGTGGAAAAACAGAAAAGTTGTACGCATTTGAAGTTATTCTTCTGTCCAAGTCACACAAAATGTCGTTATTACTGGATGGCTTCAATTCGATATGGCGGTACTTGTGCGTGACGTCACACACGACTAGTCCTTTCTCTGTTTATCAGAAATTTTAAAACGCTGGTAACACCGCCATTTTTTACGTTTAAAGCAAGATTTTTTATTTAAAGACTTCGGTTTTGAGATATGTAAAAAAAATCCAGTCAAATACCCTATTATGCTTAACCATAATCATTTATTTTTTCATTAAAAGACGATGCTTAGTAAATTCTTTGATTGAATACTTGAATATTTTACCAAAATCAAGGGTATAATAAATATATAATAAGACTGATGCCCTTTTCTCATTACGAAACAAAATGCTTATGATTCAAAAACGCATGACTCAAATATAATTAAAGGCGAATGATAATATTATGCTTAAAGCAGTATGTCTGTATGAATCTATTACGCAATAAATACTCGTATACCAATAAGTGCTAAGCGTCTGGTTCATCGATGAATATCGCATGCAACCACGGAGTATTGAACAAATGGAAGCGCTGACAAACAAAAAACAACTGAAAACCACTGGGGTGGCAAAAACATTCGGAATCTCAAACGCAAGGCAATTTTAAATCTCTGTTAAGTATTGATGCGGATAAGTGAATAATACCTGTCACTTAAGGGTGAAGCATGAATACAGAAACATTGAAAACATTTCAAGCCCAACATACATACACGGAGAGGCCGAAATGAGCAAATAGACCTGATTCAGTTCGATCGTATCAGATGCGTTTAGTCTTGTTCAGATTAATCGCATCTGATTTGCTCTCTCGTTGAAAACAACGATTTTTGATCGGAACGAGGTAGCGGAGCGAAGAAACAGAGAAGTTTTAACAAATGGAATTGCATGTAATCTCCACACTACGTGCCTCACTGAGATTTTATACAATTTCATTGGTTAAAATTACTCCGTTTGTCCGGCCCGCTGCCTCGCTCCGCACAAATGAACAGGCAGCCTTATACAATGGGCGGTGTACAGCGACAATATTTGAATAGGTAGATGGATGTTTAAGATGTAATGACAATTAAAATCAGCCTTTTAATCACGCGCGTTTGGGAATCGGTGTCAATCATCACAGTTAGCCCTTAGCACTCCATTTGTAAGTACTCCGTGTATCAGTAGGTCCCACAGCGTACTAATGCGTGGGTTGTGTAGGGCGGCAAGGGAGATCGCGAGGGGCCTGCATCGCTTCTCGTGTCGGTGCCTCTGCCCTCCACGAGCCACGGACTCAACCTCACCGCGCACTCACAGGTTCATGACTAACGGATGGACGCACAACTGTCAGCTGCCATCGAAAACTATACTCTGATCGTGATAGTAGGGGTCGTGTTACATATGTCGTGGAAATTTTACACAAAACCGCTAAAAAATTCTGCACACTTCGTGTAAATTCATCTGACATTAGTCATGCGACACCTCGCTGCGTGAAAACGAGTATAACGTACTACTATTTTGTTTTTAATAAAGAGTAGAATAAAGTAGTTTCATTTATTAGATTGAAGTGACAATAGTCTAATGGCCTGTTGTAGTTTGACCTCTCCGTTGTGCTATTGTCGTGAGCCTATTCCAGCAGGAGTCTAACCGTGCACTTCCGTGGCGTGTCAAAGACGTAGCCAAAATTTATTGGTGCGTCTTGCTGGAGTAAACGCAAACCAAAGACAATAGCGGTCTATAATACAGCACCTATTGGTACAGTCAGTAAGTAAGCCTTAGTTCATTTGGAGATTTTCCCAGGTATACTAAGAATTGTACAACTCAAATATTGCTAGTTCTACTTCACATTAGCTAGATCAATTTGATTGCATTGATGTTTATTTTTTGATTTTGTATCCCAAACTCTTCTCGAAGAACGGTATTTGGTATAATGTGGTTTGAGGTGAGTCTGACACTAAACATAAACAAGATCCTAATAAGTAATGGTAGCTACTTCGTTTTGATGTGAAGTTTAAGAACGACAACAAATCGTAAGTACTTAGATACGTAAATGGCATACACATAAAGCTATGGAACGAAAAACAATGATTTGATGACAGTTGTGTGTTCACTCAGACATGCTTTTTACAACTACCCGCTAACTATAACCGCTTGCCCGTGTGCGCTGTACCATAAATTGGGAGATGCATGTTTCTCCTAGCGGCGTGGGCGAAACGAAAGCCATTAATTTTTTTAAACTTTTTAAAAGTTTCAAAACCCTTTAAAATACTTAATTTATAGTGAAGTTGTAGTGTACTTCTGTGTTTGTAAATGGTCGAAACCTATATAAACTATTTTCTCCGCTAGGTCGCAAATGAAATGCCGGGTCCATCGCCGCACATATTCCACCAACCGCAAAAGCAAGTAAGTAAAGTAAGTTAATTTTCATGAATTTATTTATTTATTAGTAGATCAGGGCTGGCCAACTTGATTAGACCCAAGATCGACTTTTTACTGACGAAACCCTGTGCGATCTACTAATTTCGTAGGTACTTCTTAAAATTACAAATGTAACAGTAGGTAAATTCTGTGTATAATTATGTATTACTTTTCAATTTGTTAACATAACTTATTTAGTATTTATATAGTTGCGCAGTTTGTTATTCTTACCTATTTAAATTTTTTTGCACTCTGGTGTCGGTTTGTCCGTCGGTCTGTCTGTCAGTCTGTCTGTCTGGCTATCTGTCCTTCTGTCACAGCCAGTTTTCTCTGGATCTACTGGACCGATTCTGTTGAAATTAAGTACGCATATGGACTTCTGACGCGTTACGTAAATATGTAAATACTTTTTTAGTATAGTGGTCACTTTTGAGGGCACTAGAAAATTATTAAAAAAAGTTTTTCAAAGTGTATCGTGTGACATATCAAATGAAATCGCTTACTGTGAGGGTTTTAACTAAGTATATTTTTTTCATAAATTTAAAATAAATAGTTTTGAAGGTATTCAAGAAATTACCATATCTCCGAAACTACTGACGCTAAAATTTAAAAAAAAAACAGATAATAGTTCTATACCTAAAAATTACAGGAAAACCTATAAGAAGTAGGTAGTGTAAAAAAAAAGAAAAAAGAAAGATTCTGAACGCTTTGCACGCGAGTCCGACTCGCACTTGGCCAGTTTTTTTTACCTATAAATAACGTATAACAAAATGAACGCAATTCCTAAACAGGAGTCGTTTTACTCATTATCATGAACAACTTTAAGCATGCGACCAAAGCCGAAATCGCGAAAAAGAAATCTTCTGTCCGATACATTTATGTGCGCATAACTCGACAAAATATACTAAACAGCTGATTACTACTGCTGAAAACTTATTAAACTCGGTTACTAACAGCCTAGATATATAAATCAGTTTTATTGTCGACTGTACGTGAGCATAAATAAATGATGTGCCGTCTGCCGGAAGTCTTTATTATCACCACATTGTACACTGATCAACTGAAGTGCTGCACCACTTGTCACTGGCGGCGTGTTGTAAATTATGGAGCAGAGAGCTTTGAACTGAAGACGTTCATGTTTCTTGGCTCATTTAATTAAGACCTTAAACTCTTGTTTTTTTTTGGCTTTTTCCGCTATTCAACCTCTAGGAAGCGCACAGACAAATAGTAGTAGGTGTGTAATATACTACAGAAAAATAAGGCGATTCATATTTAATTAAATAGGTACAAAGATACTGATCTTCATTAAGGTGAAGTTTTAATAAACACAAAATAGGCCGTTATTTACGTTATTTTTATTCTGATATCCTACCGTCAATATCAAATGCGTCGTTCTTCTTTTCTAATGACTTTCGCTTGTCTCCGGAGGTAAAATACAATTGCCTTGAGGTAGGTATATCAACATTTGTTTTTTTTACGTAAATCATATTTTGTATTTGCAATTTATTTCATTTGTTTCTTTGATTTTTGTTTTTTTAAAACGATTGATATTATTATAATTTTTAATTTGCGTGACAGAGGACGAAATACGCTTTGGTCACACTTTTTCGTACTAACCGATTGTCGATAGAAAAGAAGAACGACCCATACACAAAACAAAACACAAAAAAAAACATTATTCTTTCGAAGATAACACACCACAACTGTTTTGAGTAAACTAGGCCCTCATTAGGATAAGCATAGCATGCTTATGATGACGCATCGGTTATTACTATAATGAGAGGTTTATACCGCGATGCACTCGTAATTGGTGACATGTCATAATTATGCAATTTTCCTTTATGGACGCACTAGTGCGTCAAGCCAGGCCTATGATTCAATGAAAATATGCCATATATACAGCTGCTGCAATTTCCGCCCATTACAAACAATACGGTTGGTTAGGCTTTAACGATCGCCCTTGCTTCTTATTTTTATTATATACTAGTTTACCTGCGCAACTTCGTCTGCTCCGCTCCTATTGGTCTTAGCGTGATGATATAGCCTATAGGCTTCCTCGATAAATGGGCTATCTAACACTGAAATATTATTTCAAATCGGACTAGGAGTTCCTGAGATTAGCGCGGTCAAGCTAACAAATTCTTCAGCTTTGTATGTTAGTATAGATGTAAGTTTAATACCATGTAATTAGGGTTCCGTGCCAAAGGGAACCAACCCTATTACTAAGCCTCCGCTGTCCGTCCATCCCGCTGTCTGTCTGTCAGCGGGCTGTATCTCAAGAATCGTAATAGGTAGACAGTTGAAATTTTCACGTAGTGTATTTCTATTGCCGCTATAACAACAAATAATAAAAAATAAATTTAATATTTAAAGGGGGCTCATACAAGAAACGTTTTTTATTTCGGTTCATGGTACGGAAACCTTCGTGTGAGAGTCGTACTCGCACTTGGCCGGTTTTTTGCAATATACAAGTCTTTGCTTACTAGCTTTTAAGTCCGTTGCAGAGTTTAGAAGAACAATGCGATCGAACAGACGGTTAGAAAAAGCTATTTTATTTTTAAATGTCGTTATAGAATACTTCTTTAAATCGAATTTGGTTAGCTTTGCAATCGCAACACCTCGTATTGTCTTTGCCAAAAACATAAACCGCCTACCTACAAGTATGCGCTTATAACTTGATACATCCTTTCCATTTAGGTATGTTGTTTTGATTTTAATTCATAGATATGGTTTCCAGCGTAAGTTTTAGTGTATATTTGTGAGCGTATTTGTAATAGCATCATTGCAGGGTTATTTGATCTAAAAGATGGTACACTAACTAAAAATATACTTACCATTTTACATACTGCCAACCGAAATTGACTTTCTCAAAAACCAGGGGTGTGCGTAAAAATTGTAAAGAAGCCGACACAATAAACTTGTCTATACAAAGTACACAACTGGTACAAACATGAGGAAGGTATGACAATGTGGCCCCTAGATATCTCTAGAAAAGTGTAACAATAATAATTTTGTAACGGGTTTCTAGTATTTTTTACGCTGCCTATTAGATTTGTAGACCCCCTTATTTAATAATAACATAATCTACAATTAATAAAATGTTAAAAGCTTTCACTATTTATAATAATTCAACAGTGTAGCTTTAATTGCGATATAAATACTTAAATGTAAACCAGCCAAGTGGACAGACAGCTAAACGCTTTAATTTACAAATCAATATTTTTTTAACTAAACTCGCTAGAGAGGGTATTCTAAGAAATTCGTGCTTGCCTATCACCCTAGTGAAGATAAACATTGCGATTTTGTACCTGCTCGCTTCCCCCGGCCTACCTGCAGTGGGCCCGAAACTCGTAAGCTTGTGACCACATGGGCACCAGAGGGCTTCATAGCTCCATTCATTCAGTCAGCGAGCGCCGCTTGGTAACGACACATCCGTCTGTGATGATAACATTGATGACACGTGCTGATCGTCGATAAAAAAAAAAACGAATTACATACGTGTAGTAGTTAGTTTACACATGTCTGTGCCATTGTAGTGTATGTATCATTTGTTTTGCACGTGTTCTTCTCCCGCGGTTTTGAGGATTCGCTCGAAAGCATGTTAGTTGTTTTCGTATTTAACGAGAGTTGTTCGTGTGATTATTATAGTTTCGGTGCTCTTCGTAGACATTACATTTATTGAATATCAAAGTTTTAATTTCGGTTTGTCAAACGTTTTGATCAGAAACGTCAAGAAAATTTAGATTCGGTTTTTGTGTTCCATAATATAGAAATTAATGGATTCATGTGAGTAAAATTTTATAGCATGTTAAAGTATTGTGAGTAAAATGTTACATGTGTAATAATTTCGAAAATCCGTTTCTTCAAAAAACTATGTCCATTTCGAATCACTATGATGTAGGTAGTGCGAACAAAAATTTAAAAAATACGCTATCTATATCATTTCCGTTGTTTGCGAAAAAAAAATACCCTCTTTTCATAAATAAACTCGTCATTAAGTACATGAATCCATTTAGATAAATCGATATACATACATAATATTAAACAGAGTAGGTTTTTGTGTCTGTTTGTTCGCGCTTCGTCTAAATTACCTACCTCAATGAATTTTGATGCGGTGTGCGGAAAATTTATTGCAGAAAGTTTATAGGTATAATACATTCTTATTTGCTAGCTATAGCACAAAAATAATGATGTTTTGACACTCGTTCAAAACAGGGGCGGGTCAGTAGTGTTAATATAAATGTTCCCATCAAACATTGAAAAACTAGAAAACCAGATGCAGCCAGATTGATATCATATTCAAATATCATTTGCTCCGTTTGGTGTCGTCTTGTTACGAATATCAAATAAACCACAATTCGAAGTAATGCGATGCCACTCATGCCACATTGATGTGACCTATTTAATAACGATCGTACCTATATTAAGCTGGAAACGATTTGTTTTATAGCAACGACATGCCGTTCATAATTTATTTATGAAAATCGCTTGTTCAAAACACATGTCGGGAGACACGAATCTGTGTAATAATAAATGTAAATAATGTACAAACACGGTTAGATTGTTTTTTGTGGTTAATACACAAACAGACGAAAATACGGATATTAAGTTAGTTATTAATCATGGCGACGTTTTTGCAGTCTGTACAACTTACTCGTACAAAGATTCTAAAGTAGTAGTGATCTTATTATTCGATGACCACGTATTCTAGTTATTTTTTATTTGATTTCATTCATAAAATATGGCGCTCTTGTTTTATTTAATCTAGGCACGGCAGTGTGTCAGCCAAGTTCATGAAACAATAGTACATACCTACGTTTTACATGAAGGCAGAACACACACTAGAATAGGAACCAAACTAGAAAATACCTTCTCTCAAGTATCTTAAGCCTCAATTGGGGTCAAATGTTATTTTGTATATTGTCTTTCAATTGTCTTGCGTGCTCGGTCCTCACGGGTTAAGACAATATTTTCTGAAATAACATAAAATTACCATACATAAAACATTTAAACGATTGTTTTCTTGTTTGTAGCCGCCACCTATGGACACTGGCATGACAGGGCATTCACCGCACGCTCACCCTGGGCGCTCCTGGGGAGGTCTTAACGTAGCCTACGAAATGCAACAGGATCCCAATAAGCCTGGGTAAGTATTACGACACACTAAGTACACTCAGAGAATCTGATCGATATGCAATTGACCATGAACTTTAAATTGACCGGTAATTCAAACCGTTGCTTTCAGTTTCGTCGTATGGCTTTAACGCGGCGAATTAATGTAGGGTGTCAATCTGCTTGACAGTCAAGTTCTCTGTCTGTACACAGATCTTTGACATAAATCTTATTTGGTAAACAAATATGAGACGACATATCGCCACACACTAACTTATGCATGCACATTTTGATCTTGGAAAATAAAATGCTTTTCAAAATTTAAGTCGACGTTTGTTTACCAAGAAGACAAGATTGACAAAAACATAACTTTGGTATTTTTTTACATAAATCATATATTTTGCACAACGTTGAATATGTAATATGTATTTTCGCCTTAGCCTCGCAGCGCGCCGATATGATTCACTTAATTATAAATTCCTGAATACGATAAAATATAACAATGTTCACCATATTTGAGCTACGAAAATTAAACATGTTATGAAAATAATTCTCAAGTTTACTAATTTACTAATTGTCCATAGTTAATTGTTCACAATTCAAAAGAACAGCCTGGGCGTAACATAAAACGTATAATAAATTATGTGCTGTGCTTTATATCTAGTATTTAATAAACCCATTAGAATAAACCTGCATTTGCTGCTAGCTGCTTAGTTCTCATATAAACTATGTATAAAAAAGAGGCAGAAGTTTAGTACGTGTAAAAAAAAATATAGATCACTGATTGCCATAGATTTCTTTATCCCGGAAAAATACGCCATTTTGGGAGTAAAGCCCTGAAAATAAGCTAGTTCCTAAACCTAAATAAAAAACTTGTAAAAAAAAGGTATAAATCTGTAGGTACAACAAATAAAACCATTGTTTCTTACATATATTGCCTTAGATTCCTCTATATGTCATGCAAATCGGAACAAGGCTGCGATGTTTTTATCATTATGCGAATGTAAATCTAAATACATTTTAAACATTTAAATCGCGTCTTACTTACTGCTTTGCTTGCGCACATGCGAAATGGAAAACATATCATGTCAGAAAAAATAACTTTTTGTACTAAAAATATTCGTTGCTACGAATTCTCAAAAATAATAACATTTTTCTTGTTTTTCCGACTATACCAATGGCACTGAGTGATGGCGCCTGGGATGGCTTACAGAAGTCTGTGACGTATTATGACGTGCTATTGACATCATGATTAAGATGTGGAAAAGGGATAGTGTTATGCGTCTTGTATAACTCCGTCTCCCTCCGACACCGTTATCATGATGGTTTTAAGATGTCATAATAGGTACCCAGAACGAAATCATTCCGGCCTGTATTATATTGTAGTTTGCTGTCTGTTTCTTTACATTAAGCTGTGCTCTAACCGTGCAAACGTCACAAGTCATACAGTGCTAATTTAATGGTCATTATATCATCATCATCATCCACAGCCCGGCCTCACCATCTGCTGGGCATAGGCCTCACCTTGCTCGTGCCAATCCACACGGGATTGTACATGATTTCATAGCTAGGTAGGTACCTCTTACATAAATCGTGTGAATATCGTAGAAGCTTTAGTTTGAAGCTGGAGCAAAAAACGGTGTCAATCCGTCTTACTCTTGCTTGCTTTTTCCGCATTGCTAATGTAAATTTATTTCTTGCGACACTCAAATAAAAAGGATTCTTTCAAAGATTTAAATTGCTGATTCATCAATCATATCCTAGAATCGCCTTTCTACTGCGTTACATTTTATACATAACCGAATCAAACTATAAAATAATGTTTTAAATTGTGTAGGCATACAAACAACAGCTACTATCAAATTTCTAAAATAACATCAAAACTTAATTGAAAATTTACTACGCTATGCAATTTATTCAGAATAAACGCAGAATTAAAATAAACGCTAGCGTAAATCAAATAAATAGGCCATATAGTAAAGGTAATATAAAATAACGAATCCTTTAGAAAATGCTGTGCTATAGAAATACGTTCATTATAAATGTTAAGTGTTACTTCAGCTCGTTTGAACAAGATTTACAAATATATGTTTTTTCTACAGTATGAGTAGCATGCCCGGCCCGAGCAAGCAGCCGGATATGTCTGTGAACATGGTGCCCATGCCACCCACTACCGTGAGGACTAAGAAACGAGCTGCCATGGCCACTTCAGTTGTAGCAATGGCCAACACTGCATCGGCTATACGTAAGTACTAATTCTACTACTGCTAGTCTATTCTGTAAGTAACCATTTCGATATCGAGCTTCACCTGAGTGAGATAGCTCACAAAGTGAACTTTATAACACACAACATAAAGGTGTTACGTTTATACTCACCTCGGATTCCGCTGTCGAGACACGAAAATGTTGTTACAGAATAGCACTACTGCTGGGGCTACGGGCCTCGTTCGAAAGAGGCACCGTACCCTGGAACGCGGCGGGCACTAGGAGGAACACGGATGGGTTTTAGTCAGTAAGAGACTGACACTCCCTTCTGCTGTACCCAGAGCGGGAGGAGTAATTTGATGATTTCCCATCCTAAAAAAAAAGGACTAATTATACTGAGATGATACGATGGCACTGGTACGTTCATCTTTAACTGAACTTGTTACATGCCTATAAGTACATAGTTTAAATCGTAATTTTCATCTGGATGTTATATTTTTCGGTAAACGATTGTATCATTACTCGTAATGCAAGTTGTCCGATGTATCTGGTAACTTCGTTGAGAGAACCTTAACAACTATGCTCTGTTTTGTGTATGTCACCGGGAATTTGCAGACTCCGTAAGATTGTAAATCTGGACTAGATTTTAATTTCTCTAATAATAAAAAAATCTTTTCGTATTCAATTTTGTATTCAATACAATTATTTAGAAAAAAATAGTTAACAATTTCACGCGATATTTTACAATCTTACGGCGTTTGCCATTTTCCGATGACATATACAATGGTTTGAGTAGTACATGCAAAAATAACGCTATGCTCTTAGTTATGGTTAACAATTTCCAAAAAGAAAATAAGATTTTAATAAAGTTATGCCCCAACTTTTCATATCTGACACTGTATAAGTATAATCAGAACACAGGCGCTGATGAAGTTACAAAACAATATAACGTTAGTCTCATTTCCCTATGATCTGCCTTCATTTATTTAACAATTTATGTACTTACACACATTTAATAAGAAGAAAGAAACAGAAAAATAGGTACAAAGGTGATGCTTATTTCTATAGAAATCTCTTCCAGCATACCTGCGAAAGGAGAGTAGAGTAAAAAGAGATGTAGACATAGTGTGTAACAGTAAGAAGCTAAAATAAAAACTATACATATTAAATATAACATACAATACATAAATGACATACTATATGATTTAAGAGATAAATAATAAAACACACCTATTTGCAACTATGACGAGAAGGAAAGATAGTGTTCTTTCACTCTTCTTTTAAAAACTGCAAGAGTTTGGCAATCCCTAATGTCAGGCGGTAGAGAATTCCACAACCGTACCGCATGTGCTGTAATGGAGTAGGAGTAGAAATCGCTAGAGTGGGGAGGGGATTTAAGGAGATTTCTAAGTTGCGACCTGCAAGGCGCATCCGAAGGACGGGAATAGGAGAAGCGTTCTCGCAGGTAGGAAGGCGTTTTAGGATCTTTACTAACATATTTAAGTACGTATCACCGATCGTTAAGGAATTATACTTTACGTTATAATTTGTGTTCATGCATGTCAGTTCTCTGACAAGAAACATTTTTTTCTTTCTTCTGTATGTATTGTGATTATTTCAGAAACCATGACTACTCAAACTCTTGCCAGCGTGCGTCGCCAGCCTCAGCCGACGCCGCCGCCGATTTACTCAGAGACCATCAAGGATTCTCCGCCCAGCTCTCCAAGTAAGTCAGTTTATGTTACAGAATTACCCTCAGAAAGGTCAACTTCCAGTGGTCACGATACAGTGCTATTCAATAATTATGATTACTCTTACAACTTGTTCAATGAAGCCTTGATGGTGAACAAATCACATCGATTTGAGGGTAGATTCACAGATTAAATACTGCAGCTAGATTGGAAGTCGACCTCAGCATAGTGGGAAATCAAAATAATTCCGAATAGTCTCTTTTATATTGTTAAAGCTCTCAATGAAGATGATTAAACAATAAAATTAAATAAAAATGATTATATTCTTGTGATCTTTGAGTTACATACCCTATATGTAAGGCTAAGTTTACTTAGACACACTTTCGATACGCCATTTTTCTGTAATTACAATATTTATAAATCCTCCGTCTCCTTTTATGAATTTCCTAAGCATCACATTGATAGTCATCTAGTAACCCACTTACTTGCACACAATGTTTGCTATCATTTTGTATAATTCTTTGATTTTCGCTTTAACATGTAATGATTTGTGTTTATTTTACAGGTTCTGAAAGACCATTAAAGCCCAAGATGGAGGCTAAGTAAGTATTATTTTGAGTATCAGTACAATAAATCTAATGAAACAAAATATAAAACTCATTTTAACCAATTTTATATTAGCACTCATTAAAAAAGGTGTTCACTTTAGCCAAGCCAAGCTTCCACGCCGAAAGTTCAAAATATCGAATATAGCGAGACCCCGTCAACTACTTCAGTCCGCCAATTGATTCGGTGTTGCCAGCACGAAAATTATAATTATTTACATTAATCGCTACTCTTATAAATAACCTTTTTAAAGATTGAACAAAATAGATACCTATCTATTTTATATTGTTCAACACTAACACCGTCAAAATACTTTTTTAACACTAATTTTAATAAATTACAACTTGAAGTTGCCGAACTACGTACAATATTGTTAAAAATAATAATTAAATTACGAAAATCTGATAGCTCAGATCTGCAAAAAAGTGACATAGATGGTCCTGGACAAAGTTCAAGGACCATCTGAATCGAAATTGATACAAAAATTTTAAAAAGCAAAAGAAGAGATGGCAATAGTATGGGGCAACTCGGAATAAATAACGTAAGTGCCAAAATTAATTAACGGATTTTAAACAAAACGTAAAAGTATAATGTAATTAAAAATGTTGGGTTTTAAGCTGATTTTCTATGTTTAATATTAGTATTCACGAAATCAATCTGACGCGATGAAATTGAAACGCCATGAAATTGAAAATCCTGAAAAGATAGTTTCTGTATGCAGAAAATTTCGTTGTGTATATTCGTTTAGAATTTAGGTAGATTATGAAGTCAAAAAGCACAAACCATATTACCAAATCCCTACTACAAGTACTTACTTTACAAAAAACAATTCTATAAACGGCCTTTTTATTCGCTTGTCATCTTAAATATATCTTATTCTGTTGTTTTTTGTGATATTTCTTATATAACAGCCACTAACATCTGGCATCGTCCTGAAATCTACCACAAAACAACAAGCAGCATTTCAATAAAGCCTGTCTTCATAGACGAGGGTTTATTCCGAAGCTGATGATACTCTTTGAGGATATTCAATGTACCATGACTGACCCTCAGAACCTTCAATTATCCCAGGCTCGGAGCTTCCTGCACCGCACCGCACATGCTAGGTAATGAGCTGAACCCCGAGAGTGGCGCGGCGGCTTGTCTCCAGGAACAGCTCACCGCTGAGCTGGCTGCTCATGCCGCGGGCAGCGCGGGCGGTGATACGCTCATCCCGCCGCCGCTTATCAACAAGGCTGCACCCGTAAGTTGCTTTTAAGTTTAAATCTTACACTACAGGATATTTTATTTAAACAAAGTCTGCTTAATCCGCCAGTTAAAAAAAAAGTACTGAACACGTATTTTTTCTACTACATCGAAATTTCGTGTAACGTCATGCTTTAGAACACTTTTACGAACAAGTGAAAGTGATAGTGACTGATCAAATTGTTATTTTCAAGAAGATGCCCTTTTGTTCGTGTAATTTCTTTTTCAATCACTGTTATCATTAGTTGGTCTTGTAGAGTGTCACTTTATGAACACACTTAAATACTAAACAAAAAATGTACTTACAGGGCGGCAGCATCAGCTCGGGCCGATCGTCCAGTGCTCAAAGCCTGGACCAGCTGCTGGAGCGCCAATGGGAGCAGGGCTCACAGTTCCTCATGGAACAGGCCCAGCACTTCGACAGTAAGTACCCCTCCGCACCAAACTTAACAGTATCTAGAGTAGTTAAGCATTCCCTCAAATTTATTTCATGTTCCGATCACTGGAGACGGCATGTGGGGTACAAACCCTCGTCAAATAATTTACCTCACGGCATGAAATTATTTGTGTGCGTTATACTGCGCATGTACTCAACTCTTTATCCGTCGTAGTTACAAAATGTTACAGTAATTTTTAATTTTCATAAGTGTATGATATCTGTTTTATTTTCATCCCTTTGTATTCCCCTTTAAGTGTTAGATACAGTACTTTGCAAGTATTATGAAACATTGAGCACAGGAAAGGGACAGTCGATGCGACACGGTGGAGTTTGTCGCCGTGGATAACAAACACCTTAAACATTTTGCTTTGTAACAGTAGTGGATTAGTGCTGTAACCTCCCCTGACATGCATAGTGCTGTGCGCGGTATCACCGGAAAGATAATTAATGGCACATCTGTATTAGCTGGTAAGTAACTGGTTTTACTAAATTGATAGTGCTACAGACATATTTTTAATTTAATAAGGCCAGATTATTTAGAACTGATGTAATTTAAGTATTTGTTGTCGTAATTAGAACATGTAGATTTGTAACTTAATCGTTATTGTTTTTTTTTATTTTAAATGTTAGACCAAATGCTTAAAAAAGTACCCGCGACCATTGCAAAACGGACGAGAATTCAAGTAGTATATGATTGGAAAATTCATAAAAAAAACCCTCTTAATGTTCAATGCGAAAAAAAATCGTTGTTTAACACGGTTAAACACTAAAACGTAGTCAAAAAGTTAAAAGGATCGTGTATTTAGCATTTTAGCTTTTGTTATACTCTGCATACAAAATACTAAGATCTCTCAAAAATTACACACATGTATTGTGTCAACTGTCAATAGTGGACCGATTACGCTAAAGGGAGAGTCATGGGTTTATTAAAAACGTAAGGCAAACCCAAAACTAGGTCTCGCGAGCAGCATTCGTGTGCAATAAGCATGACATTAGGAGCATTAGCGTCACAAGTCGAGCAGTAGTCACGCCACGAGCATATCGCAGTGGAGACGTCGGTACGAGGGGTGCGTGCAATATATCGCAAACAACTAATTGGGCTGCTCCGCCGATCGTCCCATTCAAAATTGTATCTAAATCTCCAAAAATTTTTTTATTTCTTTATCCTCCAAACATAAATTTACGAAAGTAAACCGAACGATCAAAATGCATTAGCAAGCAAAATCTTGTTCTCTAACAACTCATTAACCTAACAATATCTAAACTATTTTCCATTAATCAGAACCGAGAATGATGCGTAATGAACCTTTGGGTCGCTTGTAACAAAAGTATGCATTATGGAATTATTGAGAATAGTGAATTAAACAGCTATCGTTTCAGAAAGATGTGTATGTATGAGCTATTATCAATAGTATTTTGTATGCAGGTGCGACGAGATACTACTACCCATATTTGAGACCCGATACCATGCTTACGGAGGAGGCCGGTGAGTAGAAACAGGCCCTCAAACCCAAAAGCAAGCCAAGAAATAAGTGTTTAACGACCTTCAGTCCGTCTTTAACGTGCGGTGTTTCATTGTACCTGTAAAGTACTGTATGGACAGGCCCTGCCTTCTCTAGGCCCTAAGATTGGTTTATCTTGTTTCTGTACGTATGGCTAACATGAACTACGTGTGCACAGTCGCTTCGCTGTTGTCATGCCTTCATCAACTGCGCACAGAGAACGTGCGACTGGAAGAGCATGTAGGCAACCTGCTCCAGCGACGAGACCATCTCCTAGCCGTAAACGCTCGCCTAGCTATTCCGCTCACTACTGGTACGTGTATTGGGTGTCGAAGGAAAATCTTAACAATATTTTCAGCAAATTGCCCCCTTATAGAAGTTAAAATTCTGTTTTTATCACTTAATATAAAACTGAATTTATTATGTTAAACAATAAGACGAAAAGAGGACAAATATATGTTTAAAGGTTGTTAAGATTTTTGGAATACGGTAAATATATTAAACTGGATAGCTCCAAATTGACTGCTGAATGTTAGTAATGTTAGTTACAAGTTCATTTTTTTCTTCTAATATTGAGACCCCTTAGTTATCACATAATCACACATCTTTGGCAGTTGAGTTACAGATTCAACAGAATTTGGGACATGTCTGCCTGGAGAATGAGTCGTCAGCATAGATTTTTACAGAAAACGAAACCTTTGCGTGTTTTTTAAGACAAATACCTAAGGGGAGATTTATTGGGTCAAAAAAATGTTAATAATTGTTATTTAATAAGGTATTTGTTGAAATCAATCTCAGTTCACTTTACGATGATTTGCAAGATATTTGTAAAATATTTATCTGTCTTTCAGATCACTGACCGAAAAGCTAACCACCCAATGATTAGCTTTTAAAATACAAAATAATAGTATTGTAACTATAAGCAATCGTATAATATGCTCTTATGTCCATTAAACTCTATATTCAGTACTTAAAAATAAAAAATAATAATTTTATTTTGTTTTATTAACTTAGAGTTAGTAATTAACTCGAAAATATTTCTGCATGCAAATCATCATGAAGTGAAAGGGAAATTAATTTTGTGTTCAGTTATTTAGATAGAAAAACGCTTTTTTTATTATGAAAATATTTTTTTTATTTCGCAATTTTGTAGTACTTACTTACCTGCTTCTCTTTTCCAAGAAATTAATATCAAAAAGGTTATTTCTTTCACTTAGGAACTCTGGATTGGTGACACTGCAAGTTATTCCTCCAAGTCCTCATATGAAACTCCTGAAGCTTTTCTGTTTTATTTTATTTGTGTGCTTAATAAAGATGGAAATTAACGTGTTTTTTTTGCTGAAACTGTCACAGAAATGCTCCTAGGGGACAGATGTTACAATTCAAGTGATGTACAATTGCGCAGTGACCACTGGCCCGCCCGAGCCGAGTCGGTGCACGCGCGAGAATGGCCCGCAGATGATGCCGGTGCGGCCGCCGCCCCCGGTGCGCGCCGCCGAGACCATCACGTCGGAGCGCCCCCATCAGGTACCACATCGCACTCTCAGCCTAGGGACGCACTACTAGGAAACAGATTATGGGTGAATTTTTGACAACCACTCCTCAATGCCAACTTATTTTATACTAATCTTTTTTCGAGTTAAAGCGAATGCGCGAATGTAGCCTCGCGAATTTTTTTATTGTGTTCGCAATTTTCAAGTCTGTCGGTCGTATGATCGAAATGTAATAGAAATAAATTTATTTCTCTTGTTACTTATTTTTACGGGGTAATCGAATGTTTATTTCGTATTTTGAAAATTCGGGGGCTGCGTTAACGCATTACTGTTATTACTTCAATACAGTTCAAAAATTCACTTTTAGAGAAAGACTGAACACCTTTGTTGCACATAGTGCAACACTGGTTTCAGTAAATTGCTGATCTTCCCTCGAGGCTCCTTTGTATAATACTGCCATATAGTTTTAGATACAGGAGCTTGCCAGAAAATTGGTTTTACTCAATAACCTCAGAAATTACGGTAACTGCGTTACAACTTATAAACAAAACGCTTATATAAGGGGCCGAGGGAATACGTACCGTTAACTTTAATTCGTAAATAATTGTAGTGGTTCAATATTTAACACACTAATGCCAATTGTCATTGCCATTACACTTCTAGCGTGATGTACTTTTGCTTGATTAGAATTTTAAATCTGATTACTTCCCTAGCCGTTTATAGATTAATTTCTTTAAGAAAATCGCACCCTTTTCTTGAGTTAATAAGTACTTTAATTAGTTGCTGTCTGTTAGTGAAAAACACGTTTTAATTTTTTAAATAGCAATTTTTGTAATTTGACTGCTGTAAATATAAGCTCTGAAAACTGCCATCCAATAATTTGTGTGTAATGTATCAAAATTAATCATCAATTTAGTTTTATTTTAAAAATTTCTAAATTCCTTATCTGTAGTTTCGCAGCAGCATCGCGACCAGATTCTGGCAATCTCTTTAACATCTTATCATGTCTCTAACGAGATAGGTTTCAATAGTATTACAGAAATAATTTATACTATATTGTAAAAAGATATTAATTCATTTGACCAGCTTTCTCTATAGATCTGTCAAGAGACATACTTAGCGCCTGGTGCCTATTTAGACGGTCATAGAGACACCGACATTACCGAACACTCTAGTCTTCAGACGCTCCGCGAGCTTGGCGCTGTCGCTAGTCGCTTAGCTTAAAGCTTACCAGCGATTTATATGTTTGACCTAGATAGCCGGGCCCCGGGCGCTAAGCAGCCTACCTAGCAGTGCTGCCTTAGGCTGGCTTCTCGCTCATAATATGGGCGAAACCTTTTATCCAAGAACAGATATTATGACATTTGTATGGGCATTTACAGGCACATGCATATGTTGAAGATAAAGCAGATCAAGAACGGCAATCTGTGGTATTAAAATACATTAAATATGCAATAAATATTTAACGTACGATTGTCTGATAATAGTAAAAAATTTGTGATTGAATCGCGAGAGACAGTAAATAAGTAAAAATTATGACGAACGGATATGACTGACGACGCAAACGAAATTATTTTGTCTTCAAATTATTGATTTAAAGTTCCATCTACTAACACATTAGTTTAAAAAAAAGCCCTTGTATTGCCACCTACGCACTGATCGCTGACTTTAGGCCTACACGATGAAGACGAGGGTATTATTATTTTTTTATCAAAATAACTTAAGTTTAATTTTATTTTGTTAGAAAAGCATCCGCTTTGCGTGCAATGGAACATAGATGTGCTTTTTTATTTAGTTTCAAGCAAAAATCGTTTATAATTTCGTTATGAAAAGTTGCTTCAGTTATATGGCAATTAGTTTTTAATTGATTATTTTGCTACAAATGTATTTTGTTATATTTAAGGACGCTAAGAGATCGTGAATTTGAAGGAATTAAAACTAGATTATAGTTGGCCCTACACACGTGATGTGGAACGTGCTCTGCTACACTATGTCAAAACACTACATATAACAGCGCTGCACTGCTTTATGAATATTCGTTTCAGGATCCCATAGTCTTATAATAATTATGTTATATCTATCAATTTATATCTCTCAAATTTTTGGCAATTATAATCTGTTAAAGTTATAATAAGATTATATTGAACACAAAATATTATTCAATAAATTGTTCTTAGCGTTTCTATGGAAAAATTCAAAATTATATTAAATTTAAAAATTATAATAAATCGCTCTGAAAGTTACGACAGCGTTTACGTTTTGTAATCTGTCGAAGTGGCCTAATGACTCCTTCGACAGTGAGCACTAAAACAATTGTCAACCATATTGGAGCTAAAACGAGTCATTTCAATTATCAAACAATACTATTACTGTATTTTAAAACAGCAACATTTTTTTTAAGCAGTAGTTACATAATTATACAGGGTGTCCCAAGAACGGCCACATGAAGGGACAGTACCTCAAATACGGTAAATAGAAAAAAATACTGATGAAGACTTTACTTTTTTTAAAACAATACGAACTGCATTCAAAGAATTTTAAATAATCGCCCGTTTGACGCGGGAATCGAAACCGATAAATATGAAAAAAAAAAAATATTGTATCGATGGAAAGGCTCAATCAACACATTTATTTCTTCTAAATAGCATAGCACCTAAAATAAAAGGAAGACCATGAATATTTAATTGGCAGTTTCAAATTTTATATTAAGCGCTCAGTATTTTATAAAATCCGCCCATTTTTTAGCCTAGCTAGCAGAACAGTACTTCACCCGTATTTATTGTAAATTTTTAGTGAACCCACAAATATTTAAATGCAACATCTGTAAACTTTACAATCCCTTTATAAAATAAACTATTACTAATACTAAAAAAATAATAATCACAGTCTGTATATCAAGAGCTTCAAATTACAAACGTTAGTAACGTCAATATTACTTTTTTTGTTATAATATCTTATTTAAACGTCTTTATTTTGAGCTGCGAGTTCTATTGCTGTCCATATAAGCTTACGTAAGAAAACAGAGTCCGCTGTATCTTTGATTTGCTCTATTACTATGATTTGTCAGCACCTTTTGATGAGCTGGCAGTTCAGTAATGGAACCCTGAAACGAATATTAGAAACGACCTCTAAGTGTCACTATATGTCGTATAATGTTGAGCTGTGGAACGTCGGAGCCCGAGTGTACAGTGCGTTGAATTGTTTTAGCTTATAATGCGTGAGATGCAGCAGAAGCCCAGCTGAAAGCAAGAGGGTGGCGGCGGAGGCGGCGGCGACGCTGCCGTCCCGGGGCCGTCGACCTCGTCGGCCAGCCCGGCAGCGCTGCACACCGTCCAAACCTACATCATGCTCGAGCAACGACGCAGGGTCGACTTCTCCATCGATTCCATACTCTCACTGAACAACTAAATCAAAAACTGCGAGCAGTGAACTCATTTTAGAAGCCACTTTGCATGTTTATTAGGTCGTCGCTACTACTGCAAATTAGTGTCTAAATTGAGTACACATTCAGTACCTGCGTTGTTTAGCTCGTGAAGGAGCAAGTTGTTGCGCGGCTCCAACTCGTTGCCACCACCCAACAAGGACTCAGCTCGACTCAGTCGGCTCACGAACGATCTAGTGTTTCAGCTCCAAACGGAGCTTGCACTATTGTAGTATTTTAAACCTCTAAATGTTATACTAGATTAACGCACAGGTGTGTGTTATATTTTTGGGCGGTTTCAGCGTTTATAGTCGTGTCGAGGTTGATATCTTGAATGCTGGGTCTACTACACAAGTACGAAACCGATGCTTCGTGTAAAGTTCTTTTGCACAATATTATATCGCGGTGTATTTTAAAAAAATATATATGCTTTTATATGATACTGTTTCCGGAGTTGCCAACTTTTTGTGCCTAATTTACTATAAATAGGCGTCCCCTGGACCAAAGTTGGTAAGACTCTATTTCGTTTGTAAAGTAGGTATATTTATTTACGTGGCATTGTGTCGTCGGTCAGCTAGTGACGTTGCGAATCGTGTTCGTTGTGGAAGCCCCGGTTGGTACTTAGGTATAGAACTCAGATCACGGCACCACCGACTGAGTAGATAATGAAAAGTGCGGTTTATCCTAGTGTTATCGTAAATATCCGACTGGATTAAAATCTTAATCTATTTGGATCGCAGTTCTTTTGAACGGCGCAAGCGATTCAATGCTTACTTTAGTATTAAGTAATTCTGAACTATGTGTAATACGACGTAGGTGAGAATATATCAAATATGACGATGTAGAAAGTAAACTTTCTACCTTTGTTATCAGTAAATTAAATAAAAAGCGAATGTTCCAACTGCAGGAAAATATTCCTGTACAGAAGTCCTAAAGTTATTGAAACTTGCAGACTGGGGATACTGAACATTTTGTGCAAGATATGAGTAAAATAAATAGCTTTTATGTAGCTCGGGATGCGAAATTATTGATTGATTATATTGGAGACGATGGCCTGGAATCGTGTTGGAAATAAATTGCGAACTGTAACCGATGATTACTTATCGATACATGATTTAATTAATTATTTATTATTAAAATAGTTAACTTGTGTGTTAGTTATTAATTGTAAATTAATAATTATTATTGTGATTAATGTTTGCAGTATTTCAATTTATGACCGGCACACAGAGCTTGGTAATAATAGATGTTCTTTATGAAGATGTACCGTGTATTGTGCGGGGCCGCGTCTGCATAGCGATACAGCGATGTTAATCGTCGTTGTTGCAGTATACTATATCCGATTATTATAGTCATAAGATTATTGCACCGATTTAAGTAATTCTAGAAATAATGCTCATATTTGATGTTCATGGATGTACCGTAATTAAATGTATTAGGGTAACAATAGTTGTAAATGTTCAGCGCAAGACGCATATCTATGTCCTTGTGACACATATATAATAATATGTCCTGGTATCTATGTGCGTCGCACGAATCTATTTGAAGGACAGCTCGCGGCCCCGTAATTAAACTATATTAATTTCTTGATAGTTTACGAGCACAGATTCAGTATTATATTAAATATTCACGATGTGATAGCGTACGTTCCTTGAAATTGTGTAAAGGTGTTTGCATCAGATTTATGTGTTGTTGATGAGTACTATGAGCTTCGTAGAGAAGCGTGACGCTTCTCGGGTGGCGGCTGAAGACGATCGAGTCAGTCGTTGTGTGGAATGTTGACTCTCGATGTATTGTGACACTTGGTCTCGCTGCACCAGCGTTTCCTCGTCAAAACGAAATGCTCATCCTTTTTCCACGAGCCGTAGTACATACCATCATTATTATTATCGATGTAGCCCAACGTTACGTAACGAATGTATCGATATTATTATCATAATAATATTTAACTCAATGTTGTTTATCGATGTACACCTATATATCGGTGTTGAATGTTAAGTGGATACATGTTTATTTCATTATATCAATATTAAATGTTTGATCCTCTACCAGGCCAGTCACTCGCTTTGGTCATTGGGACCGTCTTTCTAGCCTGTCCACCGCTAATATGCGGAGCTTTCTGTGTTGTTCCAAGCCATTTTAAAGAATTAGTAGATTTTAACAATTTAAGATATTACAATTGATGTTGATAGTCTGTGTTGAGAGCTCGCGTACAGATAGCGATCACGCGTTGGACATTCTAGACACCATGCTTATAGCATGTGGTTATTGGGGACGTGTAGTATCCCAATATCTTTACGGATATCTTGCGTACGGGTGACGTACTTCACAACACGGATCGGTGACCGATGCCTGCCTGCGAGCGCTCCTATAGTTCAATCTCAGTATTTAAGATGTTCAATCGCAGATGTAGCTCCCCTTGGAATCGTAGGTGATTTCACTTCGCCTTTCTTAAAGACGGTCCTTTTCTTTTACCTCTTGATTTCACAATAGATATCGATGTATCTCCATGATTCTTCAAGTAGCTGAATAGGTATCTCCCAGTGCACTGAGAAAAAATAAAATAAAAAAGCGATTTAATAACAACTTGACATTCGAAATCAATCTGTGAAACAACCAAAATTCTACTTATAAAAATTATTTCAAATCAATTTATTTATGATGATGATTTAATTATCATGACATCATGTTTTAAATAATTAATTCAAATCAATTTAATTACGTTTCACATCATGACATAATGTTTTTGACGATTGTGAAATTTTCGTTCATGTTTTGGATTCCACATGAAATCTTTTGGATGGAAGCCACCTTCAAAAAACGTTAATCCATACAAATAACAAACGCCATGCAGCTGCGTGGCACTTTGCGTTTATTGATAAGAGTTGTAAAAAACCGATCAAAAATAATATTTGGAAGATAATCTGTGGAAGATTATAGTTATTGGATTTTTTTACAATTGACCAAAATATTTTGTTATATACATTATATACTTTTTGACAGCTCTTCAAGCATAATTTGTTTCTACTTATAAACTTTGTTTAAACAGAATGTGTGCAATATGGTGGGAAAGAGCGGGAAGTTGATAATGGAACACAAACCCGGTTTATAATTACACATTTTTTTAATGTAGTCCAGATTTTATATGACAAAGGCTTTTATCGTAAACCTCTTAAATTATACCAGAATAAACTAAATACTTCTTATCAGATTTTTCTTACCGGATTCCTTAGAAAACCCCCTCTGGTCGAGTGTTTCCAAAGAAATTAAACTGTTTAAACAAAGTTTGTTGGTAAAACGACTCTGTTACGCTTTATTTCCAAACAAGCAATATTCTTTGTTGAAAATTATGATTAAGTTAATTCTATAAGTTAATTTAAGTATCAACATGTTTTTACCAATTCGGTAAGATTCAGGGCTCGACCCGTTTTAGCATGTAAATGTGTTGAGCAGATTTATTCTCGTTGACAATCGTGCGATAGGAGATTTTGGTGAAAACCATTTAATTATGCCAGCGTACATTTCGTTTGCATCGGCATTCAGCTCGGGTACCTTACATCCCATGGTTACAACGAGACTGAATCTACGAACCTGAATCTATGTTACGGTGAGTTGGTGAAATACTATTTAGGATAGTGTGCTTAGACCATTGTAAACTTCATACGAAGTGATCTCAGTCGATAGTACTGATATTTCACGAGTTCATATTTTTCTTGTAGCATTCATGTTTTGACATAATATTTTTTACTTATAATTTTTTTACGATAATATGGTGAAATTATTCTAATGTGTTTAGTGAACTGAAAAATAGAATGAATTCTTGTGTCTATGATTATTTTTTTTCTAATTTAGTGCACAATAAAAATATGATCTCGTATTAGAGGGAATCGTAACGAAAAATGATGACTGATTGTTTATAATTAGTATTAGTTCGTTAATTTGGTTACGCAGGCAAATTCAATTTATGTTTGACGATGTCATGCTCTTTGGTGATTACAATATTGTTGCATTTCTGGTTCTTTCAATGTCAGTCAATTACGAAATGTAATAGTACTACCTTGAATACATTAAATCACTACAAAAAACGTGTTTTATTTATTGATTTGTCTTTCCTGTTCCCACAATCACGAGAAATCACTCTCAAATGCTGAATAAATGAAGTTGATGGCTATCAAAGAAGGCTGCTGAAGTGTTGGCCAGTATTATATGTATAATCTATGGTGTAGGCTACGGCAAGAGTTTTCGTACAAAACACACGATATTTTTGAAAAAACACTCACTTTTAGCTTCATTCAGAGTATGATAGATTTGCATGTTAGCATCGACATACCTAAAGGAGTTACATACATGATTAGTTGAATCACTTGGGACAATATCTCACTAAAGTATCTTAAATGCATCATTCACTATTAGGGACCCATCAACCGGGGTCGTGGAGTAAGAAGTAGCGGGAGAAATACTTCGACATGTTTCTGGTCTCCTGGTACATTGTGAATCTTAACTGCTCACAATTCCAGCCTCGAAAATACTCCGACATATTTCTGATTTCGATTAGTGATTGAAGATAACGAAGTATAAGTATCCGAGGCGGATACGTTAGAGGTAAAACTTCCCAAGTAGGTACCAGGAAACCAGAAACATCTCGGAGTATTTTGGGGCTGGTATTGTGAGCGGTTAAGATTCACAGGTAGGTAGTAGGAGACCACAAACATGTCTAAGTATTTTTGATAAAGTTTCACAAGTACCAGGAGACCAGGAAACATGGAAGTAATTCAGGGGCTAAAAGTACGAACAGTTAAGACTCACAAACTACCAGGATGCTGAAGTGTTTCCGAGAATGAGAATATGAGACGAAGTCGCGGGCAGAAGCTAGTAACAACTCAAACTCATTCGAAAGAGCAGTCCATCACTTAAGGCTTGTATATTTGCCAATGACCTTGTGCATACAAACGGAGCTAACTACACCTCTTCGCGCCACTCCGCTACCTACCCGTGTTTTTAATTTTTTATAATAAAACAAATACATATTTTTAAAAAGAAACAAAACCAAGTTATTTTCGTTTGTTAAAAAAAATAATTAAGGAGTAAAATGGTTTCATCTCAACGGTTTGGAGGTGATTTGGTGATTATTTTTCCTATTATGTGATACCGATACAAACATTCTGGCTAAACCAAGTTACGTGCAATATCATGTAGATTACTACCTACCTATTTTTTTTAGATGTAATTTCTCTTCACTTCTTCTCTTTAAAAACTGCTTTATCTGCACGCTATTTTTAAGCTTTTTCGAGAGAGCGCCCTTAATAAACATTCGATGAATCGTTCAGTCGAAGTAGCGTTTGTCGATAAAAAGTTGTTGTTACGCAATTAAGTCCATTTGAACAATCGTTCAGTCGACTTTCCGTTCATCGAACAAATAACTGTCAAAGTTAAATGACGGACCCGTCGCGCAGACACTGACACGCCCCCATGCCACTTCTGTTTTTTTTATATTTCTATGGTAGGTCACCTCTGCGTCAGTTGGTCAAGTTCTCTTCCATGAGGTATTTGGGGTTGTGTTGTTATTATGACGTGCTAATGCCATCATGATTAAGCTGTGAAAAAGGGATAGTGTTATGCGTCTTGTATAACTCCGTCTCCCTCCCACACCGTTAATTTCAGGATGGTTTTAAGACGCCATAATAGGTAGGTACCCTGATCCTAGGGCTCATCCACATCCTAGGTAGGCGTTTAGGGTCGAAAATCATTATTCACAAGGGTTCCACATCTAACTAAAATGTATGAAAATTGCCAAAAGCGGTCAAGGAATCGATTGGAATTATGTTATTTTAGCACATGGGAAGCCCATCGCTTGTTTAATAACTTAAAATGAGTATTTAAGTCAAGAGTGAATAGGTTACTTCTAGGCAAGCGTGGAGTACGCTTATCTTCGATCACATCATCGCTTACCATCAGGTGAGATAGTGGTCAAACGCGTGCCTATCAATAGTGAAAAAAGATACTTATTTTACCTTCTTAGGTATTGAATGAGCGTACGAGCATAGTGTTCTCTTACGCCCGTTCTATGCGCAATTAACTTTCTAGGCAGGTACGAAACAGATTGCTTCACAATTCAGAGGAGTTAGTAGGCAACGTTGTGATTTAAATAAATGCGATGACTAAATGCACTGTAGGCACCTATTTTATGCCTTATTAGTAGCACAGTGTCTCACTGCAAATAACTAAGTAGATTAGCGGAATTTTTTCGAAAGCGTCACCGCAGCCCTGTAACGCGAAGGGTATCAGGGTAACCCATCCGTGTTCCTCCTAATACACAGTTTAGTAGAACAGTAAGTACTAAAGTTACTGACTAAAGTCAGTAAGAGTCTGACACACCCTTCTGCTCCGCGCGAGGAGCGGGAGGAGTCATTTGATAATTTCCCATCCTTTTACTGGGTGGAAAAAGAGTAACTGCAGTCTCACTTGGTTTTTGGGGTTCCGTACCCGCTGTCCGTTTCCTGTCAACGGGCTGTTTCGCAAGAACCGTAATAGGTAGACAGTTGAAATTTTCACAGAGTGTGTATTTCTATTGCCGCTATCACAAAAAAAAAAAAAATTAAAGCGGGCTCCCCGAACCATAATCCTCTCAATGACATCTTCAGTAACTAAAACTCATCTGACTTAAATCTGCGTGCCCTTAAAATAGTTGCTGGGTATCCTAAATAGGGTGAAGCGATACTTCAGGCCTGGACAGCTTTTAACCATTTACAAAGCACAAGTCCGATCCTGCATGGAGTGTTGTAGCCACCTTTGGGATGGCTCAGCTAAGTATCAGCTTGCCGCGCTTGACTCGGTGGAACGCAGAGGTTCATATCGGTGACGTAAAACTGGTGGATGCCAAGCTACATAGCTTGGCTCATCGCGGTAGGGTTGCCTGCTTGTCGGTTTTCTACAGATTGTACTTCGGTGCGTGTGCCCAAGAACTCCACGACCTCATCCCACCGGCCCCCTTCTACCATCGGACATTCAGACCCACCGCATCTTACCATCCCTACCTTGTAGCTATTCCACCAATTAGCATAAGCGTTTCCAAACGTCTTTTATAATGCGCACAGCAAAGGAGTGGAACTCTCTGCCTGCGTCTGTTTTCAAAAGCTTACAACCCTAATCTCTTCAAAGTTAGTGTGAACAGGCTCCTTCTGGGTAGGCTCGCTCCATCGTAGACTTTGTCTCTGTCATCTCTGACATAGATTAGAGTCAAGAGCAAATCCATCACAAATAAAACAAATTAAAAGAAGTTGCTGAAAAACAACATAGATGTCGCTACGATGTACTGTGCAACTAGGAAAAGCAAATCCGTTCTGTTAATCCGGATTTTTTAGAATGGGTTTTTGGTCCAATCTGGATTATTAGGATTTTCATGAAAATAAACAAATCAACCCTATTAGTGGATTAATATGATGTTTCTTATGTTTTGTGTAAATGTGTTAGAATAAAACACGGAATAATCATATAAGATTTTTTAATTTTTGTTATTTGGCATTAATCAAATTAAATACCACAATTTTGGTGTTATAGCCACAATATTCTGTTTTTTTATTACATGCCAAATTTCGGCTTTCTACGACGAGTAGTTTTGGCTGTGCGTTGTCTGTCAGTCACTCCAATCAGTCAGTAACGGAAGAATTTTATGTAAGTATTAGGATTACTTACTTCTCATAATTTTATGTATTAGGATTACTTACTTCTCATTCATTTATTTATTTATTTATGTACACACAATATACGTAAAAGACGAAAATTTATACAGTGAGAAGAGCACAAAGGTACTGCTTATTTCATAAGAAATTTCTTCCAGCAGACCTGCGACTGGAGAGTGGGATAAGATACGTAGACACAGTGTGTAAAGAGACAAAGAAGGAAACTTAAAATAGACTAAGCTAACTTAATTTAAACATACAGCTATTAATAAATATAAATCAAAATACAATAAACATACTAACTAATATACACAAATACATTTACCTAAATACATAATTATAATAAAATAATACATAGATACCTATAAGATATATTACAGTATAGAAGAGAGATAGTGCTCTTTGACGGCTTTTTTGAACAGAGAAATATTTTTACTTTCTCGTATTTTAAATGGGAGTGAGTTCCACAATCGTACCGCATAATTCCTGCTGCGGAAAAAGCACGCCCTGATTCGATGCTTGTAGGGAGAATGCACTGAAGATGCTTGTAAACGGCCTCCATTGGCGTATTTAGGGATTTCTTCTAAGGGGGCCTGGCCCCCAACCTGAGATGCAACGCCCAATGATAAATTGATATATATTTTGAAAAATATTAAACACCTACACATGTATGTATGTCATCTTAAGTGAAAACCGGACAGCTTAGGATGCTGGGGCAAGCGAAGATTAGACTAGATTTTCTTCTTATTAACACATTGTAAGGATGTTTTTTTTTTGTCAATTTAAGCGTAAACAGGAGAGCTAAAGCATAGCTAAGCATGCTAGAGCGGGCGAAGCAGTCCAGCAAAAAAATAATGAATTGTCTCGGATACACTATATTTTCTTTTTATCATACATACATGTTTCTTTGCAAAATATAGATTGCAAAAAGTGAAGTGAGCTCGTAAATTTTAGCATCATCCTGCCTCGGAATATAGGATATACATATAAATATAGTAAATAGATAGGTTACATTTTTTATTAACCATCCATACAATCATAGGAGTTGACTTTGACATAAAACTTGCATAATTGAGGATGCAAAAGCGAGCTGGAAATGTTCTCAGATAGGTTGTGCCTAGGATAGGTAAGATCCTCTGTTTACTATCGATACAGACATAAAAGTAAAGTGTTCGATTTATGTCCAGATACCAGCACATCAAGCTATCTGAAACTGTCAAATTTTCCCGTTCCATCTAGAACCTAATCACTTAAGCGATAAAGTTGAAAATCTATTAAAGAAATTTGAGAGATTGTTGTAGCTTGATCGACTTGATGTGCTGGCGTCTGTACAACTAAGAATGAAAGAGCGAGCGAAGCGAACTCAAAATTTTAAACACCCCAACCCGGTTAATTGTAGCTTAAAGGTGCATGATTTGATATTTTCTGCAGGTTTGTCAATTTGACGAGTACGATTTTCCTCGGACCGCGCCCGCTCCCAATTTTGACCCGGGCGATATAAATAACTTTGTTGACTGATGCAGGAAAACAAAAAAATGTAGAATGCAAGAGCGAGCGAAGCGAGCTCGAAAATTTTTGTTAACTTTCTCGGATAGGTTTGTTTTTCTGCCTTAATATCTAAATAGAAGTAACTTTTTGCCTCATATAGGAAAGGATAATAATTGATAGATTTTAAAATTCAAGAACGAGCGAAGCGAGCTTGAAAATTTTTGCACGTCTCGTTAGGTTTGATTTTTATACTCAAATAGAAGCTTGAAAATGCTCACTTAAGGCCCGTATTACAGAACCTTACTCAAGTACTACTTAAACTGCGTTCAACCGATTACTGCTTGAGCGAAGAATCTCGACTTAAGCATTCAGTTTATTTTAGAACTGTCCTCAAACTCAAATCAAACGAAACCACGCTTGAGTAGAGATTTTGATCTCTGATTACGTGAGTAAGCAATTATTATGGTAACCCTGAACAATAGTTTGTTTTCTATTGCAATTCTTTTTTTTCGTACGATTAAACTGGATCAAAACCGGATGACGAGGTGGACGACACGACGTTATTGGCACTGACAGCCACCCTTAACCCTTCAGAATGCTGTACATCATAGGTACATAATATGTTCTGTGGACAGCTAAACTGTGAAACTGAGTTTTTTGGCGGGATTATTTCGAGTGAAGTTCAGTGGCTGTTTTAATTGATTCCTAGTGGATATTATGAAGTAAAATGCTGCCAAATACTGCAAAAAAATATTGAATATATTGCACCCCCATTTTAATGAAACTCAAAAAAGATATAAATGAAAATAAAGACGACTAAAGACGATAAAATAATAAACTGAAACTTCATCGTCATTGTCAAATTACTCAAGAGTCAAGCTCTTCAGAAATACAATAAAATATTGTTTACAATAATTATTGTGGTTCCGTGTGGTTCATATTTGGATTAGGAAATATCTTACCAAAAAAGAATTTTACGCTTTTGGAAAGAAAATTAATAAGTACTACAAATATTGAAATCATTTAAAATGTTATAGAAAATAATAAAATAAATTATTATAATAATCTACTTCTGCAAATACATATATCCATTTTGATTAGGTAGGACTCGATTTACTCCAAATTCACAACAATTTTCATGAATATCTATGCTCAAGCGTGGTCTCGACTACACTTGCGAAAACAAAGATCAAATCTCGCCTCAAGCAGTGATTCTGAGCTGATTGTAATTTTAAAATAAGGACACATTGAGTAGAGCTCAGTTAAGACTCAAGCACTGTTCTATAATACGTAAAAAATGTCATTTTAAAGTGACATTGCTCAGGTGATTTTTGATTGTAGTTTCTCTGCTCAAGTAAAGTTCTAAAATTAGAACTCCAACTGAGACTAGTTTTAAGTAATGCTTGAGTCTTGATTGTAGTTCTGTAATACGGGCCTAAGAGTGTACTATGCAAAACCGAGCGAAGCGAGCTCCAAAATTATTGCATTCTGAATAATTTATCAACTTCCTATGCAGCTTGTAAGTATCTAACAGTATTCAGTAAGTGCCGAGCCCTAGGCTGGGTGGGCTTCCCTAGCCCACCGAACGCCTGTTTTGGGGACTGCCCCGCAAGCCAGGACGAAGAAGAAGAAATGCTTAAAACTACAATTTCTAACTTTTTGGGAAAAAAAATACGATGTTTAAAGTGCTGTATCTCGACACCTATTTTACCTACAGAGGTACGATTTATGGTGAAACTGAAGTAAGTTTTGTTTAAGTACTTTCAAAAAATATCAAATTAAGTTTTACAAGCCAAAATCTAAAAAAATACAGAGAATTATGAAGTGGTCCGAGCACCAAGCAGTGCATCCCTGGGTACAATGCTTCGTGTACTGGTGTGGGTAGGTTTCTCGGAAGAAGATTGTTTATTATGATTGATGATGATTTTCTGAAGTTAAATAAGTGTCAAGCCTAGAATTTAGAACCGGTCCCCAAACATCCTGGGGTGGGCACGCCCCCCCCATATTTACGCCTATGACGGCCTCCAAGTATCGTCCTCGTGAACCACTATCCTCAAATAACGCCATCTCCACTCGCACTAAACTGGGAATATCAGTTTCAGGCTTTCGGCAGATGAGCACTTTTATTTCTCCTGCCTTATCGATTTTATTAAGCTCAAATTAATCTGTCTCGAAAACTCATTTCTTGACCGAAAGACTCTTGTTCTCTGGATGTAGTTTCATGTGATTCAACAGACACTTCTATAGGATTAATAGATACGGCTTTCTACATTTCTGCAAATGACTTCTTCTATTTCTGTCTTATGTAGATGGCTTATTTTTGTGAATAACAAATGGGCTATTTGTCTGAATAAATAAATTGATTGATTGACAAAATAATTCATCGGCGAGTGAGTTGCAGATAAACGGAACGATCAAGGACGCACTTAATCGACCTGCTTCCTGCGCCCCGCGCCTCGTTCGCGTCCCCTACAGGCAACATGAATATTCGCGCGATAATGTAGCCCCCGAATTACAATTTCTTATTATTCAGAAAATCCGGATTTGGAATTTTAGTAATAATGAGCGGCTAACCGAATTTTTCGGATTACGGATAGTCCGGATTGCATTCCTTATGCAACCTACTCGAGGAAATTGCAATTGTCTAAATACCAGCATAGTCGAAATATTTTACTTAGCAATTTTCAGCTTAATGCCTAATTATGTTTTAGTGAAGAATGAATTCATGTTATTTTAGTTAGTTTGCGGTGGAGTTATTTTGCCTGTTGCTATGTCAGCAAAATCTCGCATTTTGTAGTTCGGTCGAGCGGGGCCGGCCGGTAGTGTGGGGTCCCCGGCGCCTCGCCCACGCTGTGCAGGGATGCACGCCAACCGGTGGGTGGTAATTAGCCCGGTATTGGTTGTGAAATAACTGTTTTCACAAGTTCGCTGTTAATACCTGTACAAATTTCAAATATTACATGAACGCCTATATAATTCGGAAACATTTATATGAGGGTTTAAATGAAAACCGCTTAAAAGATTAACGGTTAAACCGTATACGAACAACATTTTGAATATAATACTTGATAGTTGGTGCAGATTATTTCGTTTTGCTGTTTGTTTTCGGGTTTCAGAGGAAAAACGAAACGAATTGGATATATCCGTTGGCTGGATATGGATGGAGTTTTTGCCAAAACATTTACAATACTTAGAAACTTACTTCAAACTTACTTATCCCGCAAATGCACAATCTATGCAATAAAGCATGCTACGTCATCTCGTATTTCAGCGTAGTTTATTGTAGGAAGTAGTTCGAGCCGCGTAGCGGCGTAGCTCCGTAGGCGTTGTAAGCGCGTAGACATCGAAAGGAAGTTAAGGTGAATGCTCCAGGGTAGCCCGCGAAATTCAAATATTTTTATGTTTTTTGCAATTTGCCGGTCAGTGTGAAGCTGTATGTGGACCAAATGCGATCCGCGACCGTAACGCGTTATTATCTAAAGAGTTATAACCATTTCAATCATCAATATAGCCCTCTAAGTTCATGTAGTTCGAAAGAATGATTATTTCTGAAATATTCATTCTTTCGAACTACATCAGTCGAATCATAGTGATATTATCCTTGATGTGATAAGGCTTCTGATGGAGTCATACGTTGGCTGCTGTCAGATATAGGTAAAATAACTGTAAAGGGGCATTATTTAAAGGTACCTAATGTGTTTCGAGATAAAAGGAATTGTCTACTCTAGGATTACACAAATATTACTCGGTAGTGCAAGTATTCCTTGTCACTGAGAACTGAAAAGTTGTATACCTACTGATTTAGGTACACTATGCTCCATAGGGACCAATATAAAAACAAACACTAGGAAATGATTTCAAAGGGTGTGAATTGATAAGGGAAGAATGGCACTGACCAAAACGAAAATAGGTTTAATAGAAAACAAGTAGGTTCTAATTATTCTAAGTAGTAGTTAACGTCTTCCAGCTGAAATGATGATGAGGAAATAATAGTAGCTAGTATAACAGTACCCTTCAGCTTTAATTTAATAAACCCAACCTAATTATTTCTGTAGCATGGCTACTCATTAGGTTCTATTATACTGCCTCTACTTTTCACTGCCCTTTACTTTTAGAGTTCCGTACCCAAAGTCTAACGGGCCCTATTACTAAGCCTCCGCTGTCCGTCCGCCCGTCCCTCTGTCTGTCAATGGACTGTATCTCATAAACCGTAATAGGCAGACACTTAATTTTTTAACAGATTGTGTATTTCTGTTGCCACTATAACAACAAATAATAAAAAACAAATGAAAAATATTAAATCTTGTACGATGGTACGGAACACTTTATACGCGAGGCCGACTTGAACTTGGCCGTTTTGTTTGTGTTCGAAATGCAGCCCGCCATCATCGAGCAATATCGTCCGCCGGGCCGCACCGTACCGTGTAGTAAACTAACACTTTGGTTTTTGGTCGTAAGCTCATCTGACACGCGACAGACGTCCGGCCTTCCCACTTAAGATTAGCAAGCTCCTGGGTGATGCTACTGATTATTTTACTGAGTAAGAAGTATCTATTGCATAACTAGGTACGGCAGGTTGTAAAGTTATGAATACCTGAATTTGAATTATGTAAATCATCATCATCTGCCTAGCCTTTTCCCAATTATATTGGGGTCGGCTTCCAGTCATTTAGCTAAATACCAGTATTTTACGTGGAGCGGCTGCCTATCAGACCTCCACAACCCATTAACTGGGTAACATGGTACTTCATGGCAAGACTGGAGTCAGATTTACTGGCTTCTGACAATCCGTAACGACTGCCAAAGATCTACAAATGAAAACTAGGACGAACGGCTTAACGTGCTCTCCGAGGCACGGAGGAAACTCGGTATGTTAAGATGGTCACCCAACCTTGGCAAGCGTTGCTTAACCTTAAAGATCGACCTGTGCGGCTGTTATTCTTTAGCCACGAGCACCTTTAGCGAAGAACACAAAAGTGATTTTGACAATTTCGCTAGTTATTTTTTCTTGTGTTTGTTTTTGTCGGAAGGTTCTTATGAAAGAATAAAAATATAAAAGATGCGGGGTAGCCAATTGACGGGAGCGAAGACGCGGGGACAGCTAGTATTTTTATAATTTTTAAACTGCCAAAGTTTTCATCATAGCGTGCGCTGCTTTCAACATCTTGCTGTGGATTTAAAAGTAGACGTAGAAGTCATGCTACAGGTAATCCTGACCTAATAACAATGACCTAAAGGTATTTTGATAGAAAAGTACTTTTTTTATTAACATGTTATTTCATATATTTTCGACATTCTGTAACGGAGAAATCTGATTTAATATATATTATTTTATATTTTTTATTTGACCTGTCATTTATAACATCACTTATATTTCTTGACATAATTATGTAATGTTGGAATTGTTGATGTTTATATCTGATTTTAATAGTAATTTTTGACATTTTATATATTATGGCAGGGAATTGCAAATGGTTTACTTTTTAATTATTTTTTTTATTCTGTTAGAATAATGTTTACCTATAAAGTAATTCTTATAATTTTGGTTTACCTTTTAATTTTTATAATGTTGTGTAAAATTTTAGTACAATGTAAAACTGGTTACAGAAACAAATTAAATGAGGAAAATGTTAAGCATTAACTTTTCTCCATTGCACTAAGAAAAAAACAAATAGTCTTTGTCACAGATGATTGATAACGGTATCTTACTGTATCTAGGCCAGTAAATTCTTACACCAGATTAAATTCCTATCTAAAAAGTAGCCCAGTATCTCGTATCAGCGTATTTACATTCGATATTATAGTGATTATAGATTGTATTAATTATAAAATAAACACTTTAATCTTGTGGTGATTAGGTAGGTACCTAAGTATGATGAACTCTTGATTAAATATGAAATTCTTTATATGAGCCAAAATAATAATCCATTGATAAATTGAAACACTCGATATCTTTTAATTTACAGAATAACTAAGTTGGCTATTATGGGGTTATTTGTTATTCGACGTATATCCGTCAGGTGCTGACAGGGGGGCCAAATGCAACAAATTGAACTCTTTATATGCATTGCCGAAATTCAGTGGTTCTTGAGATATTTGAATTTAAAGGTTTTTTCGATATTTACCCAAAATTTGTCATTTAACTCCAAATAAGAAAAAAACTACATATGAAATGGATACCACTAGAATCAGATTTTTTTTTATTAAATTTTTAATTTAGAGGCTTTTATCAAAGATATGTCAGCCCTATCGTACCCTTTTACTTAAGGTTAGTGAATTAGAGTTATTCGTGGAGGACCGTAATTAAATGACACAACTTTTTAAGAAGAATGAGATATTGTAGCTAACACTTCAATTAAGCTATGAACTGAAAAAAGTAAATAAAAATAATAAAAGTAATTAATTTAACAAAATTATTAAAATTATGAGTGATTTAAGAATAATATCTTACCAATATCTTCATTACACTCTTCAAAAAATGTTGTCTCGTTCAAAATATTACTATGAACTTAATCATACAAATATCTAAAATCATTTTCCTATTCTGTTAGCTTTCCAAAACGGTATAAAACATTATTGAAAGATACGCGATTCGTGGCATGGTATGTGTTTGAATCGGTGCGGGGACAGAAAATCATCTGTATATCTGTATTCATGCAACAATCTGTCAAATTTCATTTTCATCTTTATTGCTAACGAATTAGGTTCAAGGTTGATTGGGAAAAATTGTCAGTGACGGGAAGCGTGATTTGCTTTTTGATTCTACTAAAGTGGTCTTTTTAGAACCCCTGAGAAGAATTTTATGCCTGTGCAGGATGGTATAGAAAATGAATAAATGAAAAACAATACTTAGGTTTCTATGTAGGTATGCTACGTTTTCAAAGTTTTTCCAACAGAAAGATGTTTGGTTTTTAACGTTTATCGCACTACCTATTCGCACTTTACATTATAACTTTTGCAAAAATTCACAATCATCAATCAACTATTCAAAATCAGTTTTTTTTTTCTAAATGCACGATTAAAAAAAATATCTGCTAAAATTAATGGGTAAATATTTTAGTATTAAGTATCAAAAACATATTCCAAAAGGTTTTATAAAAATAGACCCGGGTTCCGAGGTAAAAGTCTTAGGGTACTCCAAAAAAAAGCTGTCCTGAATCATCCTGAATCGAAATCTTGATAATATACCTTTGAAATGATTAATATTATGACTCTAATATGATTCTCCTAAAGTGACTTTTTTAGCCCCCAGTACCTACTTGATGAGCGCTTTGAGGATATCGTCTCGAGGTGTAAACCATGTCCACTGCCACTGGTCTTCTCTCTTGGCTATTATAATATATTATATTATATTTATATATTACTATTAAGAGCTCGTGGCTAGATAATAACAGCCGCACGGGTCGATCTTCAAGGTTAAGCAACGCTTGCCAAGGTTGGTCTGTGGATGGGTGACCATCTTAACATACCGAGTTTCCTCCGTGCCTCGGAAAGCACGTTAAGCCGTTGGTCCCGGCTGTCATTTGTAGATCTTTGGCAGTCGTTACGTATAGTCAGAAGCCAGTAAATCTGACTTCAGTCTTGCCATGAAGTACCGTGTTACCCAGTTAATGGGTTGTGGAGGTCTGGTAGGCAGCCGGTCCTCGTAAAATACGGGTATTCAGCTGAATCCGGTTTGACTGGAAGCCGACCCCAATGTAGTTGGGAAAAGGCTAGGCAGATGATGACGATCAGTAGTATCAGCTGTGCTTTGTCTGTCAGTCACTCACAATGTCACTCAATCCTTCAGTCACTCAGTAACGGAAGAATTTTATAAACTTATACCTATTGATTATGAACGAAACTTATATAGCTTATATGTACTAATCTGAGCTGTCGGAATCATCATAACTTGGTGAACTGATATTGCCCAAACTTAGTCTATGCAAACTATCGTCATGACGTATTATGTCCAGTACCTATCTTTGAATACGTCATCGTGCGTTTTTCTTTGCAAACTCTTATTTCTTTGATCATTGAGCTGTTGGTTTTTGCGTACTTTAGCCATTGGACATAAAACTCTCTCCTGGATTTCAATACTACGCATCCTGAAAAAAGAAATCAGCTCCAGCTTAGCTTAAAATATTGAGTTTCCGCACCAGTCCGCACTTTTTAATTTACTTTGAACTATAGTACATAAACGAGACTTAAACAACTTGCAGCCATGGTACAAGAAGGTGTTTGTAGTTTCTGGTCCAAGAAACTCATAGTTCGCACTAAAAATAATATATTTTTAGTGCGAACTTTGAGTTTATATCCATCGCATTGCAAAAGTATTTTTTTCGGTAACCGTACAAGCATTTGCGATATGAATAATTAAAGGTCTTCACCATCAACTTCACAATACATCACTAAATATACAACGTGTTATAGAATAAACGCAATACCTCTTAAGGGGGAATTGTACTCATTATTATTAACAACTTGTACTATGGCACCAACTATGAAATCACGAAAAAAAAAATCAGCTGTTTAGTACATTTTGTTGAGTCATGATCACAAAAATGTATGGGGGAATCGATTTTTTTTTCTATTTATTTATTAACCGTATATGACTAAAACTCTCACAAAATACTCAAATTGTCCGATAAATCACAGTCAACAGAGCCATAGTATACAAATTTGGCAACTATTAATCAAAAAAGGAAAACATAGAGACACAGTATAGTTACATCCTTCTTATTCAGTTTGTGAAATTTAATATCTCTTATATCAGTCCAATATTAGAGGTGAAAACAGTCGAGAGTCAAACCTCGAATTATGACTATTTACATACAAAGTCTCGCCGCCAGCATTTCCTCTTAACTACCCTACACAGATATAATGCGTCCACTCGTGAGATAATACCGCAATCTTAGATTATAAAGAACGCAATGAAATCTTCTATAAATATAAAAATCAATTGCTGTTCGTTAGTCTCGCTAAAACTCGAGAACGGCGGGGCCGATTTGAATAATTCTTTTTTTGTTAGTTTCGCCAGAATACAGGGAAGGTTTAAAAACAAAAAAAAAGGTTAAGTAGATAGGGTAGGTAGGGTTGGCAGCGCGCTGCGATCCCAGCGCGCCTCAAAGAGATGTCAGCGTGGAAGACGGGGCCCGCTAGGGCAGGTGCTTGCTGGGGCTGCGGAATCTGTTCGAAAGGGGTGCCGTAGCATTGGAACACAAAGGGCACCAGGAGGAACACGGATGGGTTTTAGTCAGTAAGAGTCTGACACTCCCTCTTGCTTTACCCAGAGCGGGACGAGTCATTTGATGATTTCCCATCACTAAAAAAAAGGGTAGGTAGGGTAGCCAGTTGACGGGAGCGAAGCCGTGCGGGACAGCTAGTATTATTATAAAGTTCATCAGGTAGCCGTTAGGTCTTAGGGCACTATTGGATCAGTTCCGAATTTAGTAAATATTGTCATATATTTTAACCGACTTCAAAAAAAGGAGGAGGTTCTCTATTTGGTTGTATTTCTTTTTTTTATGTTTTTTGCCTCACAACTCCGTCATTTATGAACCGATTTGAAAGATTCTTATTTCATCTGAAAGGGTATACTTTTCGATTGGTCCCATTGTCACCAAGTTAGAATCTGATGATGGGATCCTATGAAAATCGAGGGCAACAATAAAATTTTACAGGCACATTCAATGTTTTTCATTCAGATATTTGTGCCTGGTAATCATCATCTCATGTTGCTGAGCTGATGATGGAAGGTATAAATTAGAATGAAAAATGTTTGTTCAGCGCTAGTCCGGTTCAGTAGTTGACAACCCTCTAGGGTTGAAACTGCGAGTGGCCACCGACAAAAAAAAAAAAAAATTATTCAGCGCTATTTTCGCCAATTTGGATGATTCTTTGTTTGTTTGGAAGAGTATTTTTCTGGACTGGCCCGGTTTCAATTTGGTGAAGATCTGACGAAGAACTTCGGAGGTAGGCAACGGAACTCTTCAATAAATGATAGCAAATGGATCGGGATTGCTGAAATCGCATATTTTAGTGTATATACCAGTTCTAAACAGATGAGCTCGTTGCTAAATAATAAAAGCCGCACGGGCCGATCTTAAAGGTTAAATAATGCTTGCCAAGGTTGGTCTGTGGATGGGTGACCATCACATAACATAGCAAGTTTCCTCCGTGCTTCGGAAAGCACGTTAAGCCGTTGGTCCCGGCTGTCATTTTCTTTGGCAGTCGTTACGGATTGTCAGAAGCCAGTTAATCTGACTCCAGTCTTGCCAAGAAATACCGTGTTACCCAGTTAATGGGTTACGGAGGTCTGGTAGGCAGCCGCTCCACGTAAAACACTGGTATTCAGCTGAATCCGGTTTGACTGGAAGCCGACCCCAATATAGATGGGAAAAGGCTAGGCAGATGATACCAGTTCTTAACATAACATTGTGCCGGTACGCTGTTAATGGGTACGCAGGTAGGTATCACTAAAAAGTGAAAAATAAAAACTTTTTTGGTTATTTTTTCGTTTTTTGACACCGACTTCCTAAATTAAAGTTATTTTGTTTCTTCCGAAGTTATTTTGTACCTTGTAGTGTTTTGTTTTTGGAAGTCGGTTATATTTTTTGTAAAAAAGTTTTTTTTTACCTACACAATCCATTTTCAAATTCACTAGAGTTATACATACTAATGACTTTTTGCATACAAAGTCTCGCCGCCAGCATTTCCTCTTAATTCATTCAACGGGACTTAGGACCAGCGAGATAGACCAGCTAAGTATTAATCTTACTTGCAAGCACGGTTCTATTACGAGTTCTCAAACTAGTAATAGTATTTGGAGGAACCTATTTACGTTCAATTTTAGTTGGAAAGCTGTTCGATCATATTTAACAGTTTTGGTTTGAGAGAAATTCGGTAGTTTTAAGGGTGCTTGTCCATTACAGCGGGGCGAGACAGCGGAGCGGAGAAACGGAGAAATTTTAACCAATGGGATTGCATGAAATCACACACACCCACACACACAGAGAGAGAGAGAGGGAGAGAGTACATTTTTACATGATTGGTTAATATTTCTCCGTTTCTCCGCTCCACTGCCTCGGTCCGCGCAAATGGTCAGGCACCCTATGGAAGAAAGGAGGAAGTTTGTTTAGAAATAGCATAATTAGCCAGCTTATTATGATTCTGATGTTTTGACACAGGCCTAGGCCTCCTGTCTGTGAGCTTGAGTAGGCTATATATATATACCTAATCACGTGCGATTTGGTGGATGTAAATAATAGGTCTTTACCTACCTGAGCATTACTGCAGATGTGTACTGTGAAGAACTGAACACAATGATGGAGAAGCTGGCACATCTCCAACCAGCATTGGTCAATCGCTCGTCTCCGCTGCTCCTGCACGACAACGCGCGACCTCATACTGCACAACAGACGGTCTCCAAGTTGCAAGAACTGGGGTTGGAAGCTCTCCGTCATCCGCCCTACTCACCAGACCTTGCGCCTACAGACTACTACTTTTTCCAGAATTTGGATAATTTCTTGGCGGGAAAAAAATTCAATACCCGAGAGGCAGTACAAAATGCCTTTGAAGAATTTGTTGCCTCCCGTCCAGCTGATTTCTTTAAGAAGGGCATCAATAAACTGCCACTGCGTTGGCAAAGATGCATTGATTGCATGGGTGATTACTTCGATTAATACAAATAAAAAATACATGAAAAAAATTCGTTTAAATTTTTTCATACAAAACGGCAATAATATATCTTCAGTTTTTTTTATTTTGGGATTTTCTGGTTGCTTAATGCTTTTAGGTTTCTATACCTGAAGAGTAACTAACGGAAATCTTTTACTAAGCCTCCGCCATCCGTCCATCCGTTCGTCCGTCTGTTTGTCAGTGGGCTGTATCTCAAGACACGTAATAGCTTAGATAGATACTTTATTTTTTCACAGAGTTTCACAACAAATAATTAAAAATTAAAGGGACTCCCATACAAGAAACTTGTTTTTTTTCGGTTTATGTTACGGAACCCTTCGTGTGAGATTCGGACTCTCACTTGGCCGGTTTTTAAATTACTACGTATAATTTAAAGTCGTGGTGTGTTCACAAAATTCTCTTTAAACACTTCACTGCATTTCAATAGAAATGTGGTATTGGTTTCCGTATTTCAGAGATGAGTATTGAGGCAAAAAAATCACTACGTTTTGGGGATAGATTTCAAATCGGACGGAGCGAGGAGTTTATACGACAGTGGATTGTAGGTATGAATGAACACATACGATCTCGCAGAAGAACAGGCAGTCTTACCCGAATAACACAAAAAGAAGGTAATGAGACTACGGGTGTATTTTTCTTTAGCACGCTCTTTAGCTTAAACGACTGGTTATATTTTAACACTAGTTGACCCACGCAACTTCGTTTGCGTCACAATTTTCATTACTGCTCCGCTCCTATTGGTCTTACTGTGATGATATATATCCTATAGCCTTCCTCGATAAATGGGCTATCTAACACTAAAAGAATTTTAAATTTTTTAAATTTAAAATTCTTTCGTTTAAATCGGACCAGCAGTTCCTGAGTTTAGCGCGTTCAAGTAAACAAACAAACAAACTCTTCAGCTTTATATATTAGTATAGATAAATGAGGTATTATCATTAGGTTTGTCTTGGTGCGTTGTGAAAAGTTTCTGAGGTTTTATCGGTCGTTCATCTGTACGTTAACGCTATTTGTTGGTTGACATTGATGTGGTACGGACAGATAAACGATCGATAAAAATATACCTCAGAAACCGGGCATTGGACTGTAATTAAGAATTCTGAAAAAGAAATAGCCGTATTTTTGTGACAAAGTCAAAAATCGTTGTCAAAGATTAGGAATTTCTCCTGTATCGTGGGTACAGAAACTTCAAAAACACATGCAAAAACAACCATACCAGGAACAACTATCTGAAGGCCATACAAATACTTATTTTGTTTCTTTCGGGAATCCGTGACATGCAGCGCATCACCTAATCGCTCAACCACTGCTCCAACCGTGTTGTAAAAGAGCTCAACGATACGAGTCCAAGGCCTCAATTCCCAGCCGGTACAAGTTTGTACCAGTTGCATCACTCGTTTATAAGCCCGCGCCGGGCGCATAAACCAGTAATTCAATGCATCTGCACATCACTATCACTACATAGTATAAAACAAAGTCGCTTCCGGCGTCTGTCTGTCCTTATGTATGCTTAGATCTTTAAAACTGCACAGCAAGATTTTTAAATAGATAGAGTGGTTCTCGTGGAAGGTTTTAGTATATAATTAGTCAAGGTTTTGTATAAATTGGACCTCTTAAGTCCAGGCCGGGGAAGCTGGTGAGTCGCTTTTGAAGGAGCTGTCGGCTCTCGTCACTTTAATGCTGTCCGGCGGTGTGAACGTTGCTGTCGTCAATATCTTGTACGGGGCTAACCTATGTGCCCTGCGCAAGAAGGACGGCGGCATTCGTCCCATTGCCGTCGGATGCACCTACAGGCGTATGGCAGCCAAAATTTGCTGTAAATTATATAGTGAATCACTAATACAGAAATTTCAGCCCCTACAGCTTGGCTTTGGAACCAGAGGGGGCCGCGAGGCTGCCGTACATACCTTTTCAACGTTTCTAAATTCAGATAAGAGTGAGGTCATCCTCAAGGTTGACGTTAAAAACGCCTTTAATTCCATTAACAGGGACACTTTGTTGGCGAAAGCTAAAAAAGAACTACCGGAAATTTACGGCTTTTTGTGGCAATGCTACAGGTACCCTTCAAAATTATTATACAAGGACAACGATTTGGAATCTGCAGTTGGCTGCCAACAAGGTGACCCTCTCGGGCCAGTCATTTTCAGCTTGGCTATTCATCCCATCATCCAAAAACTAAATTCAAAATTTAACGTCTGGTATTTAGATGATGGAACTTTAGGGGGTGACGTAGACACAGTTTTGAAAGATTTCCAATTCCTGAAGAAACAGTTCCAATCCATCGGCCTTGACCTCAACCACTCCAAATGTGAAATTTTCCTTAATGACAATACCGACAGACAAATGACTCTACAGAAATTCAACTCAATAGCCCCAGATATCAAAATTTTAGACAAGAGTTCACTTCACCTCCTAGGTTCACCTATATTGGAAGACAGTTTTTCTTCATTCATTGACGACAAATTAATCTTTTTAACGATATTTCGGAAAGACTTAGCAAAATTAAATTACATTTGGCTTTCACCCTCATTAGATATTGTTGTTTTGGGCCAAATTTTGTGTACCTATTTTCTCTGATCTTCACCTTTATTGAAGCAGTCACATCTTTTGGACAAAATCGATCAAATCATTCAAGACACACTGAAATCTATCGTAAATGTGGATCTAGATGACCGAGCGTGGCTGCAAGCCACACTACCCATTCGCTTTGGTGGGTTCGGCATCCGCAAAATTTCTAGTGTAAGCCTACCGGCGTTCCTGTCATCGGTCAACAGCACTGAAAAGTTAACCAAAAGGATATTAACTCCATCATTGGTTAACTGTGAAAGTGCCTTGTTTGACCGATGCAGTGAATACGGCGTTACGGCGAAAATACGACCACCAATACTGCGGAGCGTGCCCGCCTGCTGGCTGTGGGTGAATGGGAGTCGGGTCTTTGGCTACAGGCACTACCGTCACCCAACATAGGTACTTTGCTGAGTGACAGTACTTTCCGGATCGCTACGTGTCTGCGTTTGGGTGCTCCTAGCGGTGCTCCACATCGGTGTCAATGCGGTGAAGCAGTCGACCGCCTCGGACACCATGGCCTGTCCTGCAGTAGGAGCGCTGGTCGGTTAGCACGGCACGCCAGCATTAATGACATTATCCGTCGGGCTCTTGTCACCGCCGGGGTGCCAGCTGTTTTAGAACCCAACGGCTTGGCACGCGACGATGGGAAAAGGCCAGATGGGATGACCACAATGCCTTGGAAGGTGGGTAGGCCTTTGGTGTGGGATGCAACATGTGTCGACACCCTTGCGCCATCCCATCTTCTTAGCACGGCGGGCTGTGCTGGGGCGGCTGCTGCAGGTGCAGAAAACCTCAAACGGCGCAAATATATACTTAATTGGAAGTTACATATTTGAGCCGTTTGGCGTTGAAACATAGGCCCATGGGGTCCGAGAGCGCATCGAGTCTTTCGGGACATTAGCAAACAACTTGTCGACTGTTCACGTGACCAGAGGGCTGGGCTTTTTTTCGGCCAAAAAATCTGCATTGCGATTCAACGCGGCAATGCTGCCAGTGTTCTGGGAACTTTTGCAATTGACAGCGATGTGGATTATTTTTTTGATGCCCAATGATTAATTTTGTTTTTATGCGTGCTTGTGCTTGTGTTGTGTTTTGTTTTGTTGTGCTTGTGCATACGAGGCAACAAAACAGAACACCATTGTCCAACAGCTACCTTCATCTGTTCGCATGGAGGATGGATCTGGATCTGGATTGCCCAATAATGCGGTACTGGACAAGGCTGCATGTTGAGCACTCCGGATCCAGACCTAAATATAGACTGAGATGACAAGAGTGTGTGTACACACACACACTCTTGACATCTCAGTATAATCTTTTTGCTTTGTAATAATCGAAATGTATAATGTTAATTGACTCATAATTAATGATGTTTGTGTTACATAATGTTTTTAATTGTATTCATTTAAATTTATTCTTGCTTGTAAAAATGGACTTGTTCTGAATTAAAATGATTTATTATTATTTCCTTTATTCATCATTTTCGCTTATTTCTAAATTTTTAAATATTTTTATACAATATATACATAAAAAAAAAACTTTTAAAAATATAAAAATAGTAGCCCACCGATATCGGGAACAGGGTCCAAGCTACCGGTGGTCAGGGCTCCAGAGAAAGGAACCTCCTGACAATGCGAGCCGTGTCCAGAAGTACCGCTTTCTGAATCAAGCCCTTGATCCAGCTGCCCAACGAGAGCCTCCTAAGGTGTTGGTCGAGGCTCGTGGCTATTAAGCCATTGGCCGACACTACTACCGGTACAATGATTGCGGAGTCCACTTCCCACATGTCGACAACCTCGCGAGCCAAGTCAATATACTTGATTTGTTTGTCTTTCTCGGCTTTCACGAGGTTCTCGTCATGCGGGACGGTTATGTCTACAATCATTGCACGCCTCACAATTCGGTCCACCACCACTATATCAGGCTTATTGGCAACAATAGTCCTGTCAGTGATGATGGACCGATCCCAGTACAATGTGATATTGCCATTACCGAGAACTGGGTCGGGCGCATACCTATAGTATGGCACCTCCGACTCCACAAGAGAGTATTTCAGAGCAAGTTGCTGATGTATAATCCTGGCTATAAGGTTGTGCCTATGCAAGTATTCTCCGTTAGCTAGACGAGAACAACCAGAGATAATGTGGCGAATTGATTCTCCCGGACGGTGACATGCCCGACATATGTCGACCGTGCCGTCTTTCACAATAAATCTCTGGTAGTTATTCGTCATGATAACTTCGTCCATAATTGCACAAACAAAACCTTCGGTTTCTCCAAAGAGATCACCGAAACGCAGCCAGGCTACGGACGCTAGTTGGTCTACGTCGGGCCCATGTAGGGTCCGGAAAAAGCGTCCGTGAAGCTCCTTACTCTGCCATACCGCCCTGCGATCGTTGGTGTCAAGCACCGCAGGTTTGCGCCAGTTCTCATTTGCCAAGGAGAGCGGGGTGAGTCCCTTGTCTACCGCCACTACATCTCGATGCATACCCACGTCGACAGCTAGGAAATATTCCCTAAGACTGCATATCTCGCGATTGTGGAGAGTCTTAGCATTTAAAAAGCCTCGACCTCCACACTTTCGCGGGATATACAGTCTCATTACCGACGATCGTGGGTGATGCATTCGATATGCAGTAAGCAGTGTGCGGACCCGCCTACCCAGGGCGTCAAGTTCCGTTTGAGTCCATTTGAGTACGCCGAAAGAGTACATCAATACCGGCCGGCATGACCCAACCGTTGAAGGCGCGCACCTTATTTCCGCCTGATAGAAGGCTATTAAATACCTTCTTCAGGCGGCCAAAGAAGCGCTCCTTTAACGATTGCTTCATGTCAGTAACATTGATACCTAACGCTTCCGACATACCCAAATACTTGTAAGTTTCAGTTGGAGAAAGGGATCTCAGGTTTATGGAATCCGAGAGTTGAGTTCCCACGGATTCCATAATCTCTCCACGCTTTACATGCGTGACCGCACATTTGTCCACACCAAACTCCATCCTGATGGCGTTACTGAATGTTTCAGTTACCTTCAGTAGCTCCATCAGTTGCAGATTAGTGGGGGCAAAGAGTTTCAGATCATCCATGTAAAGGAGGTGAGATATAACCTGACCACCTCTCTTCAACCGATAGCCTAGCCCTGAATTCTCCAGCAGTGTGCTAAGAGGATTCAAGGCTAGACAAAACCAAAGTGGACTCAAACTATCGCCCTGAAATATACCCCGCTCGATCCTTACCGGTTCGCTATTCCTCTGGATATTTCGACATCCTGGATAGCGAAGGACTGTCCTCCATTGCCCCATACATGACATCAGGAAGGTGCGTAGCGTTGCATCAACTTTATACAATTCTAGCACCCTCATGAGCCATGTTTGAGGCACCGAGTCATAGGCCTTCTTATAGTCTATCCAGCATGTCGACAGATCCTTTCGGGAACGCCGAACCTGTTGGCTAATGGCCATATCAATAAGGAGTAGCTCCTTAGTACCGCGGGACCCATTCCTACATCCATTTTGAGAGGCAGACATGATGTTGTTGTTGTTAATGTGACTATTAATCTTTGCCCTCAAAATGGATGTAAGAACTTTATAGACCGTCGGTAAACACGTGATCGGTCTATAATTTTTAGGTTCCGCAGTACTACCTGATTTATGGAGCAGGTGGGTTATTCCTGTAGTTAAGAACTGGGTTAGCGACCCAGTCTCTAAGGCAGACTGGAATTGAGACGCCAAGCAAGCGTGCGATCTCGTAAACCATTTAATCCAGAAATTGTGCAGCCCGTCCGGCCCTGGAGATTTCCAGTTAGGCAACGGACGGACTGCACAAGCTACATCTTGGGGGCTGATGGTAATTGCCCCCATTTCTTGTATCGGATCGCACACACGCTCGACCTCCCGAGTCCAGTCACCCTCAGTATGACTGACAGGAACCGACCAGATTCTGCGCCAGAATGAACACATAGCATCATCATCCGGCAAGCGCGTGTCAGTCACACCTTGGTCCGGTCGCTCCCAATCCCTATATACCCACCTTTCATTACTTCGGAATGTGCGATTCTGGGTGTATCGCTCCACTCGCCACCTGTACCTACGAATACGGCTTGCCCATGCATACACCTTCTGCTTCAGGAAGTCGATGCGCTCTGTGACACGAGATATATAATCTCGGGGATTGACATCAGTCCCCGAAAACGCCCGTCTCACAAAGCGCATCACTCTAGGGCGTGTGTTGCCTCCCTGAAGCAGATCAGTTTGCCGATTAGCGCTCTGGCCTCACCAATACGACGCTCGATCCTGCACTGCCAAGCTGGTACGGCTGGTTTTGGTCGTGTAGCTCTGTTATTGGTTATTTTTATTTTGACATGAGCTACACGACATGCCGCTACAGCCGTGCAGTACATGATCGAATGTGCATCGGTGAGGTTATCACAGTTATCAAAATAGCTTGACAACTGCGAATCCAGAGCAGCCACCAGCGCCCTGTTCTTGTTATGCATGGGCAAACGAGGTAAGCGTGGTCTAACTTCAGGCGGCATGTAGCGGTATTCCCGAATAGCACACTCCAAAGCACTCCTCAATTCGTTATTGCACTGGGTACTTACGTTTGTAACCCTGTCATTACTCTCCTCGTCAGCGTGGCTGGGCAATTGGGTTGACGATGCTGGTGCCACAGTCTGCGACGGAGGAGCAATGACATGGCTACACATTTCAGTGCGGAGGCGATCAAGCACACTATCATCCAACATACGGTTACGCTGGATGACGCGCACCTGATCCGACAGTCGTTGGGCCGATACGCTGACAGCTGGTTCAAGTACCTGAAACAGAGAGAGCATCCGACCACGGTACGCAGTCAGGTTAGTTCCCCCCTCTGTAGCCCCAAAGTATGAGCGTATTACATTCTCATTTATGGTTTGAGTCCATTTTATACGCTGCACACTTCCACCGATAGCGGGGACCCTGTCAGAGACCGGTGGGCCTCGAGGTCCTAAGCTGGCCGGTGGTCGGCCTCGTCCGCGCCGACGCGCAGGTGGTGGTGTCGTCGGCGGCGAGAAGTATTCGTCGCTCGAGCTCGACGCAACTGCAGCTACCGGAATCTCTGGACTCGCGGCTGGCGCAGGTCCCGGCGGCTGCGAGGCGGAGCTCAGCGACGAACCCGAATATGGTGTTGGTGCAGCTTGTAGTCGTGCTCGGCGTCTTGTTAACATTTTATTTCCATACTGTCCATTTTTGTTCATTTAGTTAGATTTTTTATTTTCGTGTGGTTCTATTTTTTTTTCTTGATTTTTTCGGTATGAAATGCATTGTTTCTTTGGTTTTTTAAATAAAAATCGATAAAAATACGGGATGAAAAATTTCTTACGTCACTTGCCTTGACAGCCGAGCCACAGATTGTATATTTTTTTTTTTTTTTATGTTTTTGACATTCTCGGGTCCCTAGAGAACCGGTCCTTTGGTAGGCGTACGAGGGGCCGATGCCAACTCGCAGAGGCCTCTTTAGACATTTCAAATAGAATGGGACACCAACCGACGATTATCCCTGTATGCACTGTGAAAGTATACCCAAGGACAATCCTCGGTTGGAGCAAAACTATTGCAAAATATGGAAACAAAAGATGAAACGCTATGGATTTGGCTGGTTTAGTGGACTAATAACTACTACTATGGAAGAACTATTGGCCCCTGCCTGACCACTGACAATTAAAACGGCTTTAAAATGGCAGAGGGTGACTTGCACACTCAATAAATGGGCCCCCCGAAAAGGGTCGCTAGCACAAAGTAACGTAGCGCCAAGGGAGCAACATATCCTGAGGTGCTAGAGGAGTGGAGAGGTATACCACGGCTATCAGGACAATCCCGGAAGTACGGTCAAGATCCCTACCAGCACCTTACTGGATTATACATCCTTCTCCCGAGCACGTTTGCTCTTGCGAATCTCCACTCAGACCGGCCGATTAAGGCAAGAAAGAGGTGGGAGCTCTGTTCCTCGTCAGTGTTCACCCCGGCCAGCCAATAAAGACAAGCCGGAAATGAGGTACAAGAATTCTCCCTGGAGATCAGGTCCGTGGGGTCGCCAGTACCCAACAGTTCGCCACAAAACTGCCTTGCGGATTATTATTTATTATTATTATTATAATTTCGTTTTAATTAGTGAATGTTAGATAAGTATTTGTAAATTAATTAGTGTTCTAAATAAATATACAGTTTTCATAAATTGGATGATATATGAAGATTATTTCTGATGAGGTCGAAAAAAATTTATCTAAAAAATTCTTTACATTTGCATGCGCTGCGAAAACTATTGATGATAAAACAAAAAAAAATATTACAGTTTTAGACAACACATCAATACCTACGAAAAAGTTCGCGATGGCATATACCTATCTTTTATGGTTGACTCACAATAACCATTTTTATTAAATTAAAATTTGATATAAAATACTGCTTCATTTGCAGAGGTGTTTTTACCATTATAGTACAAATTCTTATCCTAATAAATACGTTAGTCAGTTGAGTGTTTAATTAAGAGCAAAATTGCCATTTAATTTGGATGAACATCTTAGGAGATATCTCAAAATTAAAGTAAGTCGCGCATCCAAATAATTATAACTCGAACAGGTAGAAACCTTAGAGCAGACGTCGTTGACGGTTGCCTATTGCACTATTTATTTCAGCTGAACCACAATATTATTAACTCTGGTAATTAAATGTTCACTTTGTTAGTTTCAGCTAAATAAACATTTGCACCCGTGCGAAGCCGGGGGGCAGTTCGCTAGTACAACATAAACGAGAGAGAAACCCTAACTATAATGTAGGTAAACAAATTGGACACTTCCACGGTTACATTTGCCGCTCAGGGGATTTGATGTACCCTATCATTATACCTATCGCCTGTGATTCGACGTATTCATAGTTCGAACCCTTCTGCATATGGTGTACTATTTATAAATCCAGTTTTAGTTTGGTATGGTTGGTAGTTGGTACGTGTCAAATTTTCAAATCCGTTTGGGTGCTTGTCATGTTTGATTGAGTAACAATCATCTTCACTAACTGCTATCTACATACATTATAATATTAAGATAAGTATTAGTGGTCCGATAAGATTAGTGGGATTATATATGTATTTAGGGATAACATGTATTTGAAAGAAAACAGTTATCAAAATGGGGAATTCAGGTCAGAAATTAAATTATTCGATAGGATTATTACAATGGTAAAAATGACGGACTTTTCATTCAAGCTTTTATCCCCAATTTAACCTAAGAAGATTGTTTTAGATCCGTAAATATCCTCATCTATTAATAATCTCTCTCTTATCCTCATCTATTTGGCGCAGCCGCGGGGCAAACGATGTTTTTGTTTTTATAATAAATTTTGCATTTTTTTTGTCGTTACAAACATTGTGTGATTCCGTGTGTGCCAAATAAATTAGTTTTCTTTCTTTCTTTCTTTTCTTTCTAAAGTATGGTATCGCAGTCGCAAATTAATGCTACTGTGCTTGGAGTCCTGGGTTCGAGTCCCAGGTTGGTTTTTTACCCGACTGCGCCAAAAGGAGGGTTAGGTATGTTTTTCAATCAGGATTTTTTCTTTGACAGTCAGTTTCATTTTTTCAGATCTAGAGGCTCAGGCTGTGCGTTGTCTGTCATTTTCATTTATCAATACCTAGTAATCTATACATAATATATAAAGCTGAAGAGTTTGTTTGTTTGTTTACTTGAACGCGCTAATCTCAGAAACTACTGGTCCGATTTGAAAAATTCTTTCAGTGTTAGGTAGCCCATACGAAGGCTATAGGCTATATATCATCACGCTAAGACTATTGTGACGCAGACAAAGTTGCGCGGGTCAACTAGTGATATTGTTTGAAAGCCCTAATCTCTGGAACTACCTATTGGATTTGGAAGATTACTTTTATCTATGACGGTCACATTCATGAGGAAGGCTATAGGCTAAACGGGAACGGCAAATAACGAGATACACTCGTATGAACTTGCGAGCAAAAGCTATGTAAGTATTTTATAATTGTGTGCCTTGTCCCCTTACTAATGGTGTTCTGAGCATCCGCGATTATTTGGGTGAATCTTAATCAGCCGGTCAATCCTGTAAACATGTCGAAGTGAAAGCTTGGGCCTTGGGTGAAGTGATCACGTAGTGTACTGCCGGTCGATTCTGTAAACATGTCGAAGTGAAGGCTTGGGTGAAGTGATCACGAAGTGAGCTGTCAAACTATACAAACAAGATGGAATGACAGCTCACTTGTCGTTCACTTCACCTGAGTGATCACCGTGAGATGTCGACCGAATAGACCGGCTGTCATTCATCTTGATGACATGGATTGACAGCACACTTCGTGATCACTTCACCCAAGCTTTCACTTCGACATGTTTACAGAATCGACCTGCTGATTAGTATCTAATTATCTCTAAACCAAGAATTCACCAGTTTCAACTATAAAATCAATCGATGGTGAGGGGAGGAAGATACTAGGTAATTTGGTATTCTTCTTATCGGACCTAAATCCAGGGCCCCTAGTCTGCTAATTTTTATAAATTCGTCATTCCATACAGACTGCTACTTCACATAATTATCGATATCATCAATACATACACGGTGCCGTTTTAGCCGTCTTACAACGACATCCCACTTCATCTATCTAATGGCTACTACACACGCATGACGTAGTCTGAAACATCCAGGAGCGAGAGCAGTCCGAGTCTTGTGTTCCAAGGACGACGTGGAACGGACCGGTGACATTGTTTTGACACGTAAACATTAACAGGGTGGAACATAATTATAATGCATTATTTATTTTTATTGTACGTAATAACTTATTAATTGTTATAAGGAGCTTGTGGCTAGATACTAAAAGCCGCATGGGTCGATCTTCAAGGTTAAGCAACGCTTGCCAAGGTTGGTTTGTGGATGGGTGACCATCTTAACATACCGAGTGTCCTCCATGCCTCGGAAAGCACGTTAAGCCGTTGGTCCCGGCTGTCATTTGTAGATCTTTGGCAGTCGTTACGGATAGTCAGAAGCCAATTAATCTGACTCCAGTCTTGCCATGAAGTGCCGTGTTATCCAGTTAATAGGTTGTGGAGGTCTGGTAGGCAGCCGCTACGCGTAAAATACTGGTATTCAGCTGAATCCGGTTTGACTGGAAGCCGACCCCTAATATAGTTGGGAAAAAGCTAGGCAGATGATGATTTATTTTTATTTTCTTAATTAATTATTATTAAAATATAATCGCGCCTTAAATGGCCCCGTTTATATAACTCTTATGTTACTGGTGACTGTCAGACAACGCACAACCGAAACTACTGGTCGCTGGAAGCTGAAATTTAGCATGTAGGTTTCTTAGAGAGTGTAGGGGAGCACTGAGAGGGAATTTTCCTAAATTTCTACGGGAACGAGATAGAAGGGGCGTGTACGAAGTCGCGGGAAAAAGCTAATAATAGGTAAGGCCCCGCAGATGAAGTTACAGTGTTGTGTTTTGATACAGATTACACACATTGACAAATAGTTTTCTTGTTTATTAAGATGGAAGATGGCATCCGAGGCCTTGCAGAGGAGGGTGGGGGAGTAGTGAAAGCACCCCATCACAGGCCGCCTAAAGAACGTCGTGTGGTTTCGTCGCTTTCGACATAACTTTGCCTGTCTCCCTCGGATGGCATCCAGAACCTCACGCCTCACTTCTCCGAAGCGGTGAGCTGAGGAGTTTAGTTGACTGTGGCTTCACCGAAAGTAATGGCGTGGGGCCTAAACTATACTCCAGTAAGTTTCAGGAAAACTCAGTACCTATAGATGAAACTTCGTACGTATTACGATAAAGTTAAAATTCGTAACAACTGCATGGGTCTAAAAGACGTTGGCTGGCGTGACGATTTGGACTCATTCCTGACGGATTGGCCGGAGAAGGCAGCAAATAAATTTAGCTGGAAAAATATTGACGAGACATTTGCCCAGCATTTCCAAACAAGCTTTTTGACGTTGTGAAACTCAAAGCTGGTCCTAGAATTCGGGAACAAGTAATCAAGACATATACCTACAGAAAAAGGTATGACCACCATATTAAAAGTGATAATTTATATGGCTTGTGTCCCCCGGATTATTATGACGAATGTATTGATACCGTATTGATTAAAATCGTAGGTACATACAAGGAGTGCTGAAATAATACCCCTTCCTTTTGACTTGCGTGATTTGGAAAATAGATAATATACTCTATAGACTAGACTAAACCACATGAGTTCTCCATTTTCAGATACAAATAACGCTATTTCAGAAAATAGATAGAAAATTAATTAAACATAGCAAAGAGCAATTCCTATGAATTCACCTACAGCTACAAAGCACGAGAGATCTCGGTCTATTTCCTATCTTTACATTCATTCATGTGTGAATGGGATACCAATATGCAGTACCTAACATAAAACCATTTCCTACTCCTACGTAAGATGTCTATAGGTCCTCGTTTCCACCTGGTCGCATAAAGTTGCATTTTATTGGCGAGCTACCGAGATATAATGTGATAATATTTTAGTATGTTGTTAGTTTAGTCTACAATCATTGCACGCCTCACTATTCGGTCCACTACCACTTTATCAAGCTTATTGGCCACAACAGTCCTGTCAGTGATGATGGACCGATCCCAGTACAATGTGTGTCTCCGACTCCACAAGAGAGTATTTCAGAGCAAGTGGTTGATGGATAATCCTGGCTACAAGGTTGACCTATGCCAAATTTTTATTGTTAATTTATTACTTGATCGTGTCCTAAAAATGATGATGCTTGTTGGTCAAAAGAAGCCTAGGCCTCCGGGGCCTAATTAAAAAACGTCCGGGTACATATAATTACCACTTAAGTAGAGTGATAACTAATAAGACCACAGAAACATCATCGGCTCTTAAAAACTCTTTAAAAACTCATAGAGAAGAGGAGTTCTGAGAGTCTGCGTTTAATACATTTTCCTCTTATTTTCCTACTTGTCTACTTGTCAACCTATATTACTTTACTCTTTGTTGTCAACGCTTGTCACTCATGTCCTATACGCCGTATCCCTGCTTGCTACTCGCCATAATTATGAATTACAGCAGCAATATTAGTTGTACAGCTCCTCAGGGAAGCCGTGAAACGCTGTATAAAGAGAAAAAGTTGGTAACGAGTTCTAAAAATTTCTGCTCAATAGCTACTATTAAAATAAAATTAATAGAAGGTAAAAATAGCGAGCCACGTGACCTTTGACCGAAGCCAAAATTGATTTTCTGCAAGCTCTCGATGTATTATTGAAACATTTCGCTACATTCTGGACGCAACCTTAGCGATGGCTCCGAGCGAGCCATTCCACCGCTAAGGACTAATAAGTATACATCCTTTGAATAATTATCAGCTCCTGACTTTTCTCTCTGGTTGATTAGTGTTGATATATTTTTCAAGTGCTACTTAATTAAATAAACGTATACGTTCGTTCGTACGTTCTAGAATCAGTGCGCGAGAATGCGGTAGAAATACCGGGATTTTTTTTTCCAGTAAGGGTGCTTTTCCACCTGAGATGTGCTATGCAGCTATGCTGCGAGAATGTAAAAGCTGAGCTACGAAACTTTGTAACCGTTTTCACTGATGCTAAGCTATGTAGCTGTGCGAGGAAGATGCGCAGCTCGAGGTATGCGATGTATCGACAATAGGGAAGTCACGCTCTGCTCTGCACATAGCTACACACCTCGCGACCATCCATAGCTCGCATCCATAGCTATCATCCATAGCATGCATCCACAGCACGCATCCTACCATATAAAAAACGTAGCTTAGTTGAATCAGTTTCCACCAGTGCTACGCTATGTGGACCGATGAATATGGTGGATATCTAACGCATCCATAGCAACGTAGAGTTGCACATCTTTGGTGGAAAAGTAGCCTTAATTTCGTTTCTTTTTTGTCTTGTCCTAAGATTTCTTAGAAAAATCAGTGTGTGGCAAAAGAAAATGGTCAATAATAAAATTATCTGAATATTTACGTACAGGTATGTACTTATTGATAACAGTATTATCAAGAACCATAATATAAATCTTGGATATCGTTATCACAGAAAAAATGTGGTGCACAATGTCAACACTAATCACAATCGGAGGCGCTTAGTAGTAGCGCTCGGTCAGTAATTATCGCGTGTATATAATTAAGTTTAATTAAAATTGTAAGTGCGAAAATGTGCGGGATCGTTGGAAGCGTGATCACTCTGGCCGTGGGAGCTGCCCTCGTGTTGGCCAGCAGCCTCATCGGCTACGTTTGGGTCCCGAAGATCGTCCGGAGTGTCATCATAGGCGTAAGTACTTGCCATATTATTTTTCTGTGCCTTATATTTCACTACCACCGCACTTTGATGAAGAAATCACAAGTAAACTAGGACGTAATTATGTTCATGAATTCAAAGATTAGTGACAGCCACCCCAACCACACAATATTATCTTTAATTACAGGTATCATCGATCAAATTTAATTCTGGAAAATCCGCATCAATTAAAAAATAAATACACATGATAATTATCTCACTATAACCTCTTCCTCCGTGTAATATTTCGTGTTATTTTCTCAACCCCCTTTTGAGCCTCACGTGATTAATGGATGACCCCTAGGTGTATGGGCACTTATGGCATTTCAACTGGTGGGCTATAAAACCCCACATCACCAAGTTGTGAGCAGCCAAAACCATGACATGTTCTTTGTACAATGATACTGACTGCTCCGTTGGTCGCGCGGACACAAGCTCGATTGCTGAGCGTGGAGTCCTGGGTTTCTTCCCAGGTCGAACAAAAATAGTTATTGGGTTTTTCCACTAGGAGTTTCTTATTTGCCCATGTCAGGACGGCGCGAGGGGTCACACTGTGTGACACCCCCTCGCGCCGTCCTGTGCACATGTGCTCTATAATACGAGTATGATCGTGCTGATTTTCCGCTGAGATATTGACACTATACAATTATAGATTTTAACATTTATCATATTAGTAGATGGATGGCTAATAGCTCACAACGTCATGGTACAATAAATAAAAACTTTCATAATTGGCTACTGCCTTTTTTTCAATTGGCGCAATTTTTTTTTATTGACAAAACGGTAATTGCGGTCGGAACATTTTGGAAAATGGGGAAAAACGATTTTTTCTCAAACAAAACTTCGAGAAAAATAAAAATTGCTGTACTGGCCAAATACATACGAGCAGCGGCCAGCAAAAGTTTTATGAAGACCATATCTGCCGTGTTTAGCGGCCAAATAAAGTACATAGTAAACTTAGATCTGTCGTGTAACTTAAAAATGGGCCTATCTTTTACTCCGAGATATGGCAGCCAAGGAGGTAACTTAACAAAGGTTATATTTAAGTCTCGAACTGGCTTGCAAATAGAAAGCTGTTTATTAAAAAAAAAAAACAGTTTAAGAAGTATTAATTTGTTTCACGCGGGAAAAATATTGTTGTTCGTTGTTCGTTTGAAAAGTAATTGTATTTTAATTTCCGCGCATTATTTGAGAAAAGTACTATACAAGCCTTGGCCACAACTAGGCATTGATGGACTTGCGTATGTGCGCTTCGCCTCGGCCCACATTTACACGGTCATCCATCAATGCGTCAATCATCAATGTGTGCGTTTGCTGGCCGCTGCAATAATGTACTATTGAACGCTAATTAAACACTACTAATTATGTGGTAAAACAATTAAACAGACGGAAGAGAATCTCCTCCGTCTTATGAAATGATACATAAGTGGTTCAATGAATGTCGATTTGGTCGTACCACCACAAATGACGCAAAGCGCCCAGGAAGGCCAATTGTGGTCACCACTCAAGATATCATCAACAAAATCGAAGATGTTGCAGACCGTCGTCGAGTGAAGATACGCGAGATAGGTGATGCAGTGCACATCTCGACTGAACCGGTTTTCATACTTTGCTTGCATGAAAAAGCTTTCTGCAAGATGGGTGCCGCTATTATCACAGTCGACCAAAAAAAAATCGCGTTATAACGTCTGAGCAATGCTCAGCTGTGTTTAAACGCAATCCAAGCAAATCTCTGCGTCGATAATTACAGTTGATGAAACCTGGATCCACCATTATACGCCAGAGACGAAGGAGCAGTCGTAGCAGTGGATTTTCACCGGTGAACGTGCCCTTAAGAAGGCAAAAACTTGTGTGTTTGAGAAAAGCAGGACAATAACTGAAGCTTACCATCCTATGCTGATTTGCTGGATAGATTCAATGCAGAGTTGATGAAGAAGAGACCGCATCTAGCAAAGAAGAAAAATATTTTTCTCACTCACTCGTCTGCGATCGCCACATCAAAACTTATCGAATAACGATACGAACTGCTGCCGCATCCCCCGTATTTACCAGATTTGCCCCCCTGTGACGTCTTGAAGAATTGGCTTGGCAGACAAAGATTTTCATCAAATTCAAAAGTGTAGCTGAAACAGGAGCCCATTTTTCAGGGTTTGTCAAAAAATATTATTTTAATGGATTAAAGAAGCTCGAATATCGTCGGTTGAAGTGTATAGAGCTGTAAGGAGATTATGTAATCGTAGAAAAATAAAACAAAATACCAACAAATATTTTTTTTTCAATGTCACGGATTTACAAACCGCCTAGATATGTGCAATAGCCAGTCATCAACACAGAAACCATGATCGGTTGCAACAAAGTGTATCTTTTGTACACAAAAGGCTTCATCTCCAAAACAAAACAAGAAAAATTAATACTCAGAGTTTCAAAGCGCACTCTTTTCTTTTACTGAAAGATGCACTGCAAAGACTTCCTTTGAACGTTTTAAATTCCTTGTTTATTATTTATTTAATTTCAAGTGAAATGTTTATTTTACTTTGTAAAACAAAAAGCATGACTAGCTTTCTCTTTCAGACAAAACAGATACTTTAATTAAATCCTGCAGCCGCTCCACGTAATATGGTATTCAGCTGAATCCGGTTTGTCTGGAAGCAGACCCCAATATAGTTGGGAAAAGGCCAGGCAGATGATGTAACAAAAACTACAAACGAAATGGCTTATGTTTGAAGCTTCAGAACACTTCTATTAGTTATTTGCCAGTCCGACCCCCGATTCTTTGTTATTCCAAGTAGGTACGCTTAACCTGTGGTTTGCCGTCGCCACACTTGTGTGCCATTGGGCGTCAATTGAAATTGACGCATAATGGCATCCCACATGCCATACCAAATCACGCAGTTTAAACTTCTTTTTTTTGTCTATGGCCCTCCATCGACCAATAAACATGGCGGCTGCCGATTCTTTACAATAAAACTATTCAATTGTTGTGGCATCGCGACGGCTATTGCGTCCAGATGATCACAGGTTAAATAGTAAAATATATGACAAAATAACGGATATCAATCTACGCGATCGATGAGATATCCAAATAGAAACAGATCAAATTATCAAAGTGTCACAGTCGATGCGATTTTTGTTCAACACCCATATTCAAATAGTAAATATACAACCAGGTCATCGGATCGTCTGGTTATCACTGCTCTACATATTTGCAAACTACATTCGAACTCTAGCAAACAAACCTAATGTATAAGCGTGAAAATAAATATTTTAACAAATATTTGATACTGTTTTCTGGCTCAAATATATTTTAATTTTATTATCATTCACCACAATGAATGAATGAATTCAACAAAATGAAAACATTCAACTGATGTACACATGCAAAAAAATAAATCACAAAATATCATAAACATGATTGACACCTACTAGAAGTGAATCCGACATGCACATCCAAAGTAAATCCCTGACTACTCACAACAGTTCATAAATGAAGAAACACAAAAAAATGTAGGTATAGGTAAATGTTACTAGGAATAAATATTAAAATGTATTGTTAATGGGCCGATATTATTGGTGGTGGTGTTTAAGAGCCACAAGATTCAAACTTACCTACGTCTAGGATACAAAGAAAGAGATACTTTTTTCTTTGTATCCTAGACGTAGGTAAGTTTACTACTCTTTACTGTCTCGTTTGAGGCGCTGTGTTTATTCTTTGGACACACAAAAAACATACAAATAAGTTCAAAGACAACAGGACAGCTTTATATTCAGAAGGCGATCGCATCCCAAAATTGTTTGAATAAGAGAGAGGAGATAAAAAAAAATATGTATTTAATTCGTATTTTTTCCGATCAGGGTAATTTAATGGGCCACAAGCACGAGGATTTTCGAAGCTACAATTGCAATAAATACAATATAATTTAAGTTTCCAATTATCTACTTATTTGTCTATACTTCTATACCTACTATACAGAGTTGATACGACAGAGGGGCATTAAATTAAACTACGTATACTATACGTGTTCAGTATTAATTCGATACGGTACAAAAACAAAAAGCGCCATAAATACGAAAATATTTTTTTCAAACAAACTAAATAGCTTGCAAATCCGAATAAAACGCAACCACCCTTTGTAAAAAAATGACACTGACCTTAGATACCGCTAGGTAACAAAGCGGCAACGTCGCGCGCGCGCCGGAGCGCGGTGTGCGGTATCTCGTGTGCTCGGTGGGGGCCGGGCCGGGGTGGCGGCCGGCGACTTAGGCCTCCGCTCGCACTGGCTCTTTTATGTTAGGTAACGTTTCGAAGTACGCGCACAAAAACAAACACACAAAATTTTTAAATTTTCGATGTGTCCTCCATTCACATTGATGCACAAATTATACCGACGGAGAATATTGTTATTTATTTTTCTAATTAGATCACTGTCCGTCGCTAAGCACTATAATTTGTGAAATGCTAAAATAATCCTATTTTTTAACTCATCAATTGTATTTACCTCTGAGGCATACACTTCACCCTTAATGTAACCCCACAAAAAGAAATCCATGGGAGTGAGGTCCGGAGATACTAATACTAAATAATAATAATCCCAAGTTACGTGTCCTATCACCATAAAAAACAGTCAATCACAAAAAAAAACACTAATACTAAATAATAATAATCCCAAGTTACGTGTCCTCTCACAATAATAAAATAAAATTACAATTGTTTGCGCGCGAATTCCACAAAACATACGTTCCGAAAAACAAGCGTCGGCGCACTGAGGCGTGAGCACTTACCGATCGCAAAAAACAAGGATGCAACAAACTGACCTATCTCTATTTCTTTCGCTCGCTTTATGTTAGTCGCTTTCGTAGTGAAAGTGCAAGTGTGTGTGTATTGATTGTTTCCTTGTTTGCATTGCCAATTTTTAGTGAATGTCGACATGCGTCAGAGCGGCAACAACGCATCGTAGATTTATCGTTGTAAGGTGCATGACCTATGCTTAGACGATAATCAGATGTTAGAAAAGATACATCGTGTTCAAACCGTGCAAAAACTTTAAAAATCATTTGCGACTAAACTACTGCTCCTAATTAATTTATTTTTGGTACAGAGCTTGAAAATGGTACCTAGTATAGGCAGTTTAAAGGAAAGCCCCTCTGTCGTATCAACGTTGTATAATAATAATAAAGAGGAAAGATTAGTTATTTTTTTTGTTTATTACTCTCCGAAGGAGAAGCAGAATGGTGACGGTCTATACGCTACTGGACACAAAATCATGTCGTGTGAAAACTGAATGTTTCATCGGATAGTCGGTTGCCGGGTGGCCCCCGGCACGTATGAAAAGAAAGGCACTTAGAGCGACCAACTTTGTGCACTTAGTTCAGGACAGACAGGAAGTCAAAGTATTAAGTACTTATAAAATCCTGAAGCAAAAAATCTCTTTTACAAAAAAATATAACAAACAAAACACAACAAAGGAAAAATAAACTTTATTTTTAGAAACAAAACGAAAAACACCGACTTTCGAAATTAAAGTTATTTTATATTAATTTTGTAGTTATGTTTGGAAGTGGGTTATTTTTTTTTTGTGAATAGGTCTTTATATTTTTTTCACTTCTGTGTGGTGATACTTGAACGACGTCATCGTCTACGCAGAAATTGAAATAAGCAAAAATGATCATAAAATAAAAACTACTGAGCCAAACTGAATGAAATTTTTACGGGACCAAATGACAAGTATGCCTCATCGAACTAAAAAATCGGATCGGTAACCTCGGAGGAATCGGTGTACCTACATACATAAAAATACCCACGGAACTGAGAACCTCCTCCTGTTTTTGAAGTCTGTTAAAAAAACAATAATGTCTCGAACAAATTATAGCTTTATTTCAAAATTGTAACATTATCTCAAATTCTGGCAAACATAGGTATTTGTCTACTATCTCTATCACATTACAATATCGAGATCATTTTGCTCGTTGAGTATAGCTGGTTCCAAGTATTGGATAATTGGATTAACTTAGTACCTACTGAAATAATCCCTAGCAAAGCATCCGTGGTCTGGCTTTCAGAGAGTTACCTAGTGCATAAACCTCGCTTGAAAGGAGTCTTAGAAAATCTTAACAATATTAAGTCCTCAGAGGGTGCTCTAACAATTTCCAGATAATTAATTTACTAAGAACTTTTTATTTTTGTCACATCTACTAACCCGCACTGGGCCCGCGTGGTGGATTACGGCCCACTCCCTCTCACCGAGAGGAGGCCTGTGTCCCAGCAGTGGGAACTTTATAGGCTGATTATATAAGATTTATAACGATTTAGAAAACATCGCCGTCAGTTTAAGAAATTATAAAACACTTAGGTACAGACACAAAGAGCCGTGTGTCCGGTGCATCTCGGTTTGAACCGAATGTAATATTTCATTACCATGGCTGGATAAAACCCTGACAAAGGCAATCCAGCTATTCTCTGCGGCCTATTGTACAACCTTCATTCAGGGGGTAAAATAATGAAAAAAGCGCAACCTCCAATAAAATTGAGTGTTTGCAAACGAAATCAGAGTGGGATTTTCAATTTTCTTTGGTCAATAATTGTAAGTTAACAATGCTGTATTTTTATATGAATTTGATATACGACTCCATATTTATTTTCATTAGCTGACCAATTTCGATCCCATATTTAATTTTACTGTCCAATTTATACGTATTTCAATTTAGTAATTATTTATTAGTCCCTCAATGTATATTTTGTACTATAATTAAATTTAATTTAATGCAGTTTTTGCTTGTTTAAAAAAAATAACGTAATTACAATAACAATTTATTTATGTACACACAATATACCTGAAAATAAAATTTTGTACAGAGAAAAGAGCATAAAGGTACTACTTATTTCAACAGAAATTTCTTCCAGCTTACCTGCCTGATTTAATTTGTATTTTATATTTGTTTGTCCAGGGGCATTTTTCCCGGTATTGATGTATGAAAATATGTGGACTGCAATATTGTATAAGCTCGTTTGAACATCATTTTTAGTGTGTATATTGTAGCTGTTTGTTTTCCCAGAAATAAATAAAATAAAATCAAATTTCCCAATCAACCGTTACTGTATTTTTGCGATACTTATGAAAGACTTACCTACCAATCGGGTATAGTATTATTGAGTTCCGTCTGACCACTATCTCACGCGATTGAAAGCGATGATCTGGCCGACTATGGATTATGCATGCCTAGAGTAAGCTATTCACTTCAATCTTAAAGTGGAAGCGCCAGGGTAGCCCGCGAAATTCAATTAATATTTTTAGGTTTTTTGCATGTTGCCGATCAGTGTGAAGCTGCATAAATCCCTATTGCATGGTTATTTCATGAAAAACTCATTCAATAGAGCTTTATGCACTATTGCTTCACACTGACCGACTGACTAATTATCCATTTTTTATGTTTTTTGCAATTTGCTGGTCATATTTTGTTCAACATAGAGCTTCACACTGACCGACAAATTGCAAAAAACATAAAAATATTTGAATTTCGCGGGTTACCCTGGCGCTTCCACCTTAAGGGAAAGTATTTCAAAACATTTTGTGCGTATGAATGGAATGCCCACCATGTACTTACCAGTGGCATCGCCGAATTGCAGTCCAGTGATGGAACGGGCAAGGCGGAAGTTATTGTGCAATTCCTACGCACACTCCCCGACGAAGTACTAACCGATTAAAAACCGAGGCCACGCAATCTTAAATCAAGTTTCTTTTTGCAGGAGGTGGCTCTAATAGATGGCACAGTGCAGATGGATCGCTTTGAAGAGCTACCTTTTGCGTTGAACTTCACCGTGAGGATTTTCAATATCTCCAACCCTGAGGTCGTGATGAACGGCGGCGTGCCCGTTGTCAACGAAATTGGACCTTATGTTTACCGGTAAGATGGGACATTTTACAGTTGATTAGTACTTAAACGGGATTCTGTTTTTTCATAATCATGTTAATACTTACTGGCACTCAGCTGTACTCGATTAGACTGTAAGCCGACCCTGATATAATTTGGGAAAAGGCTGAAAAATTTATCAATCAATTTAGGCGGATTGATCGACTAATATATCATCCCTGATATATTAGTCGATCAATCCGCCTAAATTGAATGATAAATTTTTCATCCCGCAAATTATTTAAATACTTTTCGTTGACCCACGCAACTTCGTATCCGTCACAATTTTCATTACTGCTCCGCTCCTATTAGTCTTAGCGTGATGATTAAATAAAGATTGAATAAGCCTATAGCCTTCCTCGATAAATGGGCTATCTAACACTGAAATATTTTTTCAAATCGGACCAGTAGTTCCTGAGATTAGCGCGTTCAAGTAAACAAACAAACTAACTCTTCAGCTTTATATATAACTAGTTGACCCGCGCAACATCGTCGGCGTTACAATTGTCATTACTGCTCCGCTCCTATTGGTCTTAGCGTGATGATGTATAGCCTATAGCCTTCCTCAATAAATGGGCTATCTAACACTGAAATAATTTTTCAAACCAGTAGTTCCTGAGATTAGCGCGTTCAAGTAAACAAACAAACAAACTCTTCAGCTTTATATATTAGTATAGATAGTTATAGGTATAAGTATTAGTATATATATTTAGATTTTCGAAACTGGAAGCCGACCCCAACTTAGGTCAGAAAAGTTTCAGCATTTTTATATTGTTTGAATATCGTTTGTGGCACGAACACAGCATGCCGGCGTGATATTATGTTATGAACTGGTGTAAACAATCAACAGACATGCGCTTACAAAAATCCCGATCCATTTGATATCATTTATTGAAGAGTTCCGTTGCCTACCTCCGAAGTTCTTCATCAGATCTTCACCAAATTTAAATAGGACCAGTCCGAAATAAACAAAAAAATAATCATCCAAATCGGTTAACAATTGGCGAAAATATCGCTGAAAAAACATTTTTCACGGGATCACATCATCAAATTCTGACTTACACCTTCCATCATCAGCTTAGCAACATGAGATGATGATTACCAGGCACAAATATCTGTATTGCGTTAGAAAGTTTATGAAAAACAGTGTATGTGCTTATAAAATTTGAGGGTTTCCCTCGATTTTCATGGGATCCCATCATCAGATTCTGACTTGGTGACAATGGGACCACCTCAGGAGTATAGGCTTTCGAAAAAAAAAAAAGAATTTTTAAAATCGGTCCAGAATTGGCGAAGAAATCGGTGAACATACATAAAAAAAAACAGGTACATACTGCCGAACATAGAACCTCCTCCTTTTTGAAGAAGTCGGTTAAAAATAGATGTCGATTCAGGACTGCCTTATGTCTTAATGTCCGTTTTTCAAATAAAGAATGTCAATAAATGTAAATGGGTTAATGACCGTTATTGCAAACTTATTTGGCGCCTACCATAGTGTTTTTTTTTTCAGAACGGTCCGGTCTAGTACTTGCAACGTTGTGCATGTATGACCAGATGTAAGAAACCAAGTGCGTGTCGGACTCTCACACGAAGGGTTCCGTACCATAAACCTACAAAAGGACCTGTTTCTTGATAAAGCGGCACACTCTGTGAAATTTTCAACTGTCTACCTATTACGATTCTTGAGACGGACGGATGGACCGACGCACTGACGGACGGACGGCCGGACGGACAGCGGATGTTTAGTAATACGGTTCCGTTGTTTAACCTTTACTTAAGTTTTTGCAAAAAAAACAACAAAAGCGTCCAGAAGCCTTAAAAACACCATTCAAACCGAAGAAAAATTTGAAGGACCTGATTATTGTTTTTTTAAACAATCGTGCGTATTTCTCAATCTTTTCAGCAACTTTGCAGATGATCTACCTAAGAGGCTTCTCCAAACCTACAGAAATCTACGTTTTATTAGAAACAATCATTTCAGTTACGAAACATATTATTTGTAAAGAATAGCTGAATTCGTGATGGAACATTCTGGAAAGTCACGTTGCGTTCAAGGGTTGTGTTGGTAAGTATTTCAAAACGTTCAAAGTGATACAAAAACATCAACGACTCACGTTCATATCGCTTTATTGTATACAGTTTTCTGATTACCGCAAACCATGCCTACGTAACTGAAAAACTTGATTTCAGTTTTCTGGAATTCGGAATATCTCACTAAGTCCCAATATTACAATAAAATTCAAAATCAAAATTAAAATTAACATTGAAACAAGATTAAAATCAAAATTAAAATTAAAATCAAAATAAAAATCATAATCAAAATCAAAATTAAAATTAAATAAAACATAAAAATTCATCCATTAAAAATATAATATCATTTAAATTATCGTCGGTAGGTACGCCGCAACTTTGAAAAAAAAAGCGCGGGCGTAGCCGGGGAGGGGGGGGCATTCTATGCTAACTCCCATAGACAAATGTTCGAACGCCTTTGCAACCACAAAAAAACCACAAAAAATACTTTTCGTTGACCCACGCAACTTCGTATCCGTCACAATTTTCATTACTGCTCCGCTCCTATTAGTCTTAGCGTGATGATATTATAGCCTATAGCCTTCCTCAATAAATGGGCTATCTAACACTGAATTAATTTTTCAAACCAGTAGTTCCTGAGATTAGCGCGTAAAAGTAAACAAACAAACAAACTCTTCAGCTTTTATATTAGTATAGATAGTTATAAGTATAAGTATTAGTATTAGTATATATATTTGATCTTTCCTGAGCTTATATAAATAATGAAACACTTGAAAAATCCTTTTCTTAAAAATATGATCCTATTATCAACTTGATAGTGGACCTCCACTGTCAAGTTGATAATAGGGTCATATTTTAACTGACTCACTCATCAACATTGTTGGGTATTTGCCCAACAAAGTCAGTAACAGAATCTTCACTTTTTGGTTTCCTGTATCTCTTCATTAATTTAACCAAATGTTTTGAAACTTACATTTCAACTAGGTGATAGTAATAAATAACCCAAGTTTCATAAAATTGTGATTATAATAACAAAGAAGGTAAAACAGCTCGAAATGTTTCGTGTAATATACACACTACGTACGTTCAGCCGGAACTTGGCCTAGATTATTTTACAACAGAATTCAAAGTCCCTTCATTTTATTAACTAGACCCGTATCCACGCAAGCAGGGTGCTTTAGTAAAATAATATTCCACTTGATATGAATCAGGCTATTTGAAATATTAATATCTAAGTTTAAAGAATTTCTATTATTAATCCCTCCGTTGAGGAGGTGAGATGGACGTCATCAAGATGGTAAGAACGGTCAGGTTGCACTCCCTTCCCAAGAATTCCCACGTTGAATATTTCTTTCACATTTAATTGAAATTAAAATATTTGGATGGCATATCTTATCATATGTGAGTGGAAACTTGGGTGGGGGAGGCGAAGGAAGTCCTTCTAAGGCACCACCAAAAAAGGAGGGTTGATACACAGGTCTTATCATGGTAGAAACGATAAATTTGCAATAAAGTACCTACATTGACCTTCCTACATAGGTAGAGGTACCCAAAAAATAAATTAGGAATTGATTTTCACTACTGGGAAATGTAAAGGATCATAACAAAAAAAATAAAATCGACTTCCAAAAACAAAACACTACAAAGTAAAAAGAAACTTTAATTTCGGAAGTCGGCGTTTTTGGTTATTTCGTTTTTGAACACCGACTTCCGAAATTAAACTTATTTTTTACTTTGTAGTGTTTTGTTTTTGGAAGTCGGTTTTATTTTTTTGTTAAAAAGTTTTTTATTTTTCACTTTTCGTATCGTTTGTGCGGATGTGTTTACGATGTGATCGGCCGCTAGTTCGCGGTGTCGCTGGTGGTTGCATTGTGGTTGGAACGTGGCTGCGCGGTGTAGACGATATTACACACGCGGTTGATAATGACGGCAAAATGTGGTCCGCGTGAATTTAACTATCAAGGTGGGGCCCGCCAGGGTAGCCCGCGAAATTCAAATATTTTTATGAGTTAGTTCATAAAGCCCTACTGAATGACTTTATCAACCATTCTATAGGGCTTTATGAACTTAGAGGGCTATATTGATGACTAAAATTGTTATAATTCTTTAGATAAATACGCGTTACGGCTGCGAATCGTATTTTGTTCAACATACAGCTTCACACTGACCGGCAAACTGCAAAAAATATAAAACAAAAATTTGAATTTCGCGGGCTACCTTGGCGCTTCCACCTTAACGTGGTTGTGGTACAGGTAAACTAAGCGCTATTTAGTGGAATAGGGCTAGCAGAGCAAGGTATTTAGACTGATAGTTCACAGTGCCAGCGAGAATTTTTTAATTAAAGTTTCGGCTCATTGCAAGCTCTACTCACTCTCTCCTTTTCATAAAGTCCAGTTTATATAGTGTGTCAAGCCCCTTATATTATCCTTTTGTTTCAGACTATACCAAACGCGAGAGGTGCTAGAAGTAAACGGAGATATCATCAAGTACAAGCGACATGAACACTTCGAGTTCGACCCGGTCCTGTCTTATCCAAGAAGAGAAGATGACCTGCTGACCATCATCAACGTACCCTACCACGTGAGTCCTTTGTTTTTACAAGCGTTTTATATCTTAGTGACAAAAAATCCCATCAAAAACAAATGTGAAAATGGAAGCCAAGTTCAATGTTAATAGATAATATCCGTGACTTTATCGGCAACATAATTGAGATCTAAATAGTTGCAAAGTTTTGTAGATATTCCTGAAATAAGATAAATTAAGGCTCAAGATTCCACTTGCTAGTTTTCACACACATATCTTAAAGTTGGCTTTACGTATCATTTTTATTGTTTTAAATACGCAAGTAACAGTTTTTATATTGAAAGGTAAGCATATCTCACTCTTCAAAAATTTTTAATTGCTGGTAAAAACTAGCCAAGTCTAATCTCGAGCCTTTATTTATCTTATTTCAGGATCATCCATTTAGACCACAACTTTTTTTTATTTAGGCTCAGGTTCAGATGGAATATTTTTTTATTTAGTCTCGAGTTAGTATCTACTAATTAACTGAGTCAAATGATAGTTCTGATTTGCGCAAACGGGCCTTAGCAACAATACTTTTATTACCTTTCTATTCCTCATCAGTAATTAGCATTTGTGCTAATGAGTAAATAGAAAATTACTTAATCAATTGTTATTGATTAAGGCTGCTTGTCCATTTCAGCCGAGAATTGCACAAAATCTCAGCAACACGTGATCACTGACATTTTGTTCAATGTTGGTTAATATTTCTCCATTACTCCGTTCCGCTGCCTCGAATTAATTAATGTTCTGTATACCAATGCCTACGTATAGAAACAGTCTGCTGCAGTCGCAGCGCTTTGAGGAATATGCTATTACCAAAGGGTATTGAGTATTCAAAGGCAGATTCTGATTGTATAAGCGATAACTACCTACTACTGCAGGCACCAGATTCTAAAATAAATTACAATTAATTTTCAGACTGTCTTATACACAAAATTTTGGATGTTTAGTTACAATTACCTGTTGCCAACGTCAATTGAAAATTAAATTGGTATCGCGTTCGCAGTCTCACATTCGTTGCGATGGTCAGTCGCCTGTTTGAGGGAGCCCTAGTGAATCAGTTGTTTGATGCACACGTGCACATGTAATTATTATAATTGTTCGAGTGGAATCATGCGAATAACACACAGGCTAGCGTTCCCTCGCCTCGTCCAATTATGCTGTGCGAACTGTAATTATCCAGCTTGTTAAAACAGAGTTGCCTAATATGAACCTATGTAAATGTTTGTTATATACTCAGCTACTGGAAAACTGACTCCTGTCCCACCGCTTTTCGGCACGCAACGGAGTGTTTCGGAACTAGTGCGGAAAAATTCAATTGATAATTTTTTTTATGATACCCAGGCTGGTGCTACGAACATCGACCTCGACGAACGAAAATAAATCTGCGAGCCATTTTAATTTTTAAATTTTACTGAATAAAATTAGGCTTACCTATCTAATTCTACTATAGGCCTACGCATTTCAAAAACTGCACAGCGATTTGATTTTGCCAATGTGTCAGCGAATTTTGTGATCATTGCTTTTTTATTGCGCGTTTTCTTGGGTTTTTTTTTATTTACTGTGTTTTTCGAATTCGAAATATGAAAACATGAGTAAATTAAAAAAGAGGTACTTATTATGCAAGTGGATTTTAGTAAAAGAGACCAAGGAAATCCGAGGCGAGGTAGCTACTTCGAGCTCCTTTCGCTCGGCCTTGCGCCTGTCTTCTTTAGTGCTTCTATGAGTGAATGGGCATCAGACCATTCTTCCAACCAATCCTATTCGAGGCGGGGTTTGAAGATGGGCTTCTGATGCCCATTCCCCTAAAAGCAGTCCTGCTGGTGCCCACAGCTGTTTTTCAATATATGCTTTTCAAGTACTTGAAGCAGTTGGTGGCATCAGATCAGTGATTGAACTGCTTCAGACTGCTTGAAAAGCGACTTGTTTCGAACTATTTAGTTGTTTTTAGCGGTCGGGTTTTTTGACAAAGTATTTTTTTTTATTTCCTACTTTTTAGTGAGTTATATTTTTGGAATAGTCTCCTCGAGCCCTTTATATACCCCACTCGATAGGTTTTGAAAATTGGCGCCAAAAATCGGCCATTTTAATTTTTATAAACCGAGTGTCACTCACAATTAATACGAATCTAACGACACCTTTGAAGCTAAAATCCATAAAGCCGTTTAGGCTACAGTACAAGCCAAACATTTGTATTTAGCGCCAAAAATCCGCCCTTCTGTTTTTTTTTATATACCCAGTGTTATTCTCACAGTAAATACGAGTCTAACGACACCTCTCAAGCTAAAGCTGGCTCTAAGGCGTGCCAAAGAAATATACATACATACATAGATATATACATACATACATACACTCGAAAAACATAACCCTTTTTCTTTCGCAGTCGGGTAAAAAACAAAGTCAGTTCTTAACGCCGAGTTGAAAGTGACTGACAATTTCACATCGTATTTAAAGAGTTACTCTCGGGGCAGAAGGCATATTCTCTTCGATACATATTGTTGTTAATAAGAAACTGTTTCAAGGAAGAAACAATTTTCTACTTATGCAATATTTTTTCAACTTTTATTTCTACCCATTTATTGTGTACTCAACGAAGATATTTTTATAGACAATCTTGGTACCTAGTAGATACGTTTCTAACAGTGGAAAATGGGTTTTTAAAAGAACATTCTTTGTCGAAAATTGATTTATTGAGTAGGTATAATATTCAAATATAAATACATTAAATCTAACACTTCTCGATTAAATACGCATTACAAAAGCCAGTACGAAATCTATTAAATAGACAATAATATTATAAATAAACCTGTAATAATTGCCAAAAGTCCCCATGTAAATTTATGGTTTTTTTTTATCGGAACATTATTGATTGAATATGCATTAAATACATAATACACACACCGTATCTATTAAATAGACAATAATCTTACAAATAAACCTGTAGTAATTGCCGAAAATTCGAATGTAAAACACAAAAATTTCTTAAATCTGACACTATTTGCTTGAGTAAATATGCATACAAAAAGACAGTACAATACCCATATTATCCAATAATCTTATAAATAAACCTGTAGTGATTGCCAAAAATTCGAATGTAAATTCATGAAATATCTTTAATCTGACACTATTTACTTGACTAAATAAACATACAAAAAGACAGCACAATACCCATGAAATAGAGAATAATATTATAATTGCCAAAAGTCCCCATGTAAATTCATGTTTGAAATCGTAACACAACTTCATTAAATATGCATTAAAAGCACACACACAGTATCTATTAAATATACAATAATATTATAAATAAACCTGTAGTAATTGCCAAAAATTCGAATGTAAATTCATAAAATGTCTTAAATCTGACATTATTTACTTGACTAAATATGCATACAAAAATACAGTATATTAAATAAATACCCATTAAAAAAAACCTATAGTAACTGCCAAAAAATCCGATGTACATTTGTGTATGTCCGATGTAAATGTTTAAAAATGTTTTAAATTTAAAAATATTCCTCTTTTTATTGCGCTTAAAATTTACCAAATAGTCTCATTGTGTATCTGTGGAGAACGTGGTTAATTTCACATTTGTGTCATTTCTGTATACTATCTTTTTGTAATTCTAATGCGTAATTGTTTGTTTTACCGAATAAAAGCAAATAAGTACAAATAAAAACACTAATTGAGTAAATATGCATAAAATACCAGTATTGCCAAAAGTTCGAATGACTTTTTCATAAATTAATATTGCTAAAGGATCCCTTAATCAAAATTATGCTTCCTCGGTCAAAAAGCATGCGCTTGGATTTAACATGATTCAAACTATGTTTTACATCCATGGTCTGTGGATGGTTCTTGAAGACCTCTCCTTAATCAGGCTGGTTTAAACTGTTTGATCAAATAAAAATACGACATTTTATATTACTTCAAGCCATTTGACAACACGTTCTTGATCTAATTTTCCTATTAACAATTCAATTATAAAAAAAAAATTGAACCAGCCAGTTTGTTCAAATCACTTGAACGCATTAGGAAAATTCTACATTTTTACAGATTCTGTCACATGTGTGTTGGGTTTTTTCCTTTTTTGCGGACGAGATATAAATTTGAAACTTAAATAATTATATAAATATAATTTTGAAAGCACATTGTCCCATAAAAAGCTTCATCAGATTAATAAAAAAAATACTTACAACAATAGGTATTCCAAAAATTATAGGGACCTTCTTTTCAAATATTTTTAGTATACCTAATGGACATAAATGGCTAATTGGCCATTTTTTCCATAATGTAAAAGTATTACGAATTAAAGTATATTAATTTTAAAATTTATGAATACAAAATTAACACAAAGTTAATTTTGTAGTGTTTTTTGTTAGCTGAATGATCGAACCTCCTTGAAAGCGCTCTTGCTCAATACGTTTGTCTCTATTTAATACTAAAGAGAAAATGAGACAAAGATGAGACAACGATGTAATTCGAGCTATTTTTATATTGGAAAGATTGTTGCGACTTTCCGACTGATATTTAACAATTACTACTGATTTTGTTGTTAGCCACTTGCTTAAATAAGTTTATAGTACTTACCTACCTGGATGATCTGGATGATTTTTTTACTACGTATTCTAAAAACTGAAACCTAGCTAGATCGATTTATCGCTCCCGAAAACCCCTGCATACTAAATTTCATGAAAATCGTTGGAGCTGCTTCCGAGATTCAGATTACCTATATGTATGTATGTTGTGTGTTGTGTGTATTCTTGGATGTATACAAGAATTGCTCGTTTAAAGGTATAAGATAGATTAGATTAAAGAATCTATTATTGTTAAGATTTAGAATAAATGAACGGTAGATACAGAGGCTTACGCTTGGGGGAGGCCTATGTCCAGCAGTAGACGTCTTTCGGCTGATATGATGATGATGATGATGAGATAGGTACAGGGGCAAAATAAGAGATGTCACAAAACAAAAATGTTTTGAGTAGGTAATTTACATTTTAATTTTTCAAACTGTTTGGACTTTGTTTTGCATTTCAAATCTTAGGCTTAGGTATCACAAATAGGAGTTCAAGTTTACCTAACTGAGATTATCTTTAAGTAAAAAGAAGCCTTGGTGATTATTTAAGGTGAATGTTACGGGTTGCTCATTGCCATTTTCCCGCGAGATGGCGCTGAAGTCAACATTTTCAGTTTTATTTTGTTTCGAGTGTAATTGGAACAATATTACGTCGCAGAAATGACAATCGGATATTCCACTTTATCGAAATTAGTCAAAATACGGCATAAAAACCCTTCTGATTCGCCATACTTCAAATCATACTTTCTAATATTCTTTCAATCATGTCTATGTGTGTGTAAACGGTAGGTACTATAAGCGAGTTAGATATTATTTTCGTGAAGTATGGCGAATCCGAAGGGTTTTTATGCCGTATTTTGACTAATTTCGATAAAGTGGAATATCCGATTGTCGCACCATTATTTCTGCGACTTAATATTATTCCAATTACACTCGAAAAAAAATAAAACTGAAAATGTTGACTTCAGCGCCATCTCGCGGGAAAATGGCAATGAGCAACCCGTAACATTCACCTTAAGCCAAAAAAGTCAATTGAATTTTATGTGACAGTAGCTTTTGCCTGCGACTTACCGTTATTCCCGTTCCCGTAGGAATTTCGGAAAATCCTCTCTTAGTGCTTCCCTCACACTCCCCAAAAACCTACATCTAAAATTTCAGCATTCTACGACCGGTAGTTTCAGCTGTGCGTTGTCTGTCTGTCACTCAGTAACGGAACAGTTTTATATATTAGGATTCCTCGTTTTTCCCCTGTCACCTTTCAAATTTTAATGCGAAACCCTTAGGTATTGGTGTTACCATAAATGTTTTAAAAATAATTACTTACTTTATAGTGGTTCTAAAACAGTTTAGTGAAAAAAAATATTTACGAGTAATTTGATGAATTATTATCATTTCACATCACTTGTTATACATTTAACAGTTGTTCAATTGACTGAATAATTTCACACCATTCAATAGCGAAGCATTTAAGATTATAATACTAGAAGAAGACCTTAAATGGACGTTGTTTTACTTCCAGTAAATATTTTCTTATTCTGACTAACTTAACCTGAAGAAAATCTAAAATTTGTGCATCGACAAATTCACTGGGTGCCGTGCCCAAAAAATGGCGGCATTGCCACGTTGCTTGGCAACGCTAATCCCCCAGCAAGGTCAAAGCCAACCCTTTGGTCAATGGTAGTGCCACACTCACACAGCACTACATTCAGTGGTACTTGGTAAACAGACACACACATATGTACAGTCAACAAAGCTATTAGGTATGCACGCAGCTAACTGAAACTACTTTTAAACAATGTTGTGAGTGTGCTGAGTAGACAGTTATCGTACAACACACTTGTAAATATATCAAAAGCTTAAAAAATATAGTGCACACATTAGAAAAAAACATTGGCTGTGCAAAAATTAATATGTTTTGCCTGTTTACCGAATACTTTTGTTGACTGTACATACTTTAATTAATCTGAATATGAGCGCTCGGACCCCACGATCCGAGGGTTGCAACTTCAAACGAATTAATAAATATAGTATACTTAGATATACCGTACAGTCAAGATATAAGATGTTTTCACAATTTAAACTATATTAGACACCATGTCATAACTTAATGCACTTCGAGTATGTTCTTGAGAAAACTAAGTATAAGGTCTTACAAGAAAGAGTTTGCTTCGCGCAGCAAATATTTTAGTTTTAAGCAGCAAGTGTGCCGATCGATTTTCGACCTTATATTTAAGTAGTTATTTACTAAGTTACTACACCAGTATTAGTGCAGAGCTATTGTCAATAATAGAAGTGGCTTTTATAATAAAACCTCTGTGAAGCAGGTTCTTCTAGTGGCACGTAGGTAGAGATGTCACGAATAGTGATTCTACCGAATATCGAATATTCGGCGACACTCAGTACATTAAGCGGGGTTCGAACATTAATGAAGTGTGTGCGGTAACTCCGCCGCCCTGGGGGAAATAATTTATTTTACGAGTTGGTCATGTCAAAGTGTCTGATGTCTTAAAAATAAAAATTATTATTCATGTCATAACGTACCACTGATCGGTTTTAGAATCACCATTGCTGTATTTTTTTTTTTGTTAAAGTAACGATTTTGTGACCAATATTACGCGTTTCTTTTTCATTTGGTGTTCGGTATTCGGCTGAATGGTTTGGAATGTTTGCCGAATACAGACTGGTAAAAAAGTAGCCGAATACCGAATAATTGCCGACTATTCGTGGCATCTCTATAAAGTAAGGTTCTTTGAAAATAGTCGAACTCTTCCCACATAGACGTTAAGCTTTCTTTTGTCTCCGCAGTCTCGCGTCCTACAAATAGCATTTTAATACCTTTGAAAGACGTAAGTAGCATTTAAAATGTTATAAGAGAAATTGAAACATACCATCATTCTCTTGCTTTTATATTGTTTTGAGGACGGCACAATATGTCTTCTTATTACATTCTTTTATATTTCAACCACATTCTAGACATTAATTTTTTACACAAAACTTTTTCGGAACACATTCATAATGCGCACAGCTAAGGAGTGGAATTCCCTGCCGGAATCTGTGTTTCCTGATAGCTACAACCTGGGAGTCTTTAAGTCAAGAGTGAATAGGTTACTTCTAGGCAAGCGTGCTCCATCTTCAACCACATCATCGCTTACCATCAGGTGAGATAGTGGTCAAACGCGTGCCTATCAATAGTAAAAAAAATATATTACGAACCTAACTAAGAGAACCAACGAATGTACGACAATAACACAAAAAAAAATGATGTTATTTGTGAATTATCGGACCTTTTCATATAAAAAAAAAATATTTCCATGTCTGATTAGTAAATACGTAATTTTGACAATCTACCATTTTTATTTCTTTATTCTATATTCTTGATAATGGAGAATCTGTTATGTAATATTTGTTAGCGAGCTTTTTTAATAAATAATTGATTTTTAGCACGCCCTTATAACTTACAGTTCGCTTAATTGTATCCAGTAACTTGACAGTTGAAGGGTTCAAATTGTGACAAAAAAAATTTGTTGGTGTTAGAATGAACGAAATTTAATGAACTTAAATATGTGTTTACTTATATGTAAACTTTTATTAGAAATTTAATAAATTGTCTTAAAATAACAAGATATACACTATTAAAAGTTGTCTTTGAACTGTCAAGTTACTGAATACTATGAAAATCGAACTATAGACAAATTCATACTTAAAACTACGTCACGACACCCTCATTAGAGATATCAGATAATCATATAACATCGGTTTGGAGTTAAACTTACAATGGTTATGGTTATTCAATAATATTGTAGTAATTAATTATTTATGTTTGAAATTCTAAACATTTCTTACACTGCCAACCGTTGGTAAAACTATTTCTTTGTCATAAAAACCTTTGAATTGAATCAGTTGTTGATCGATCAGGATTACAGGTGAATTAGATAAATTTGAAACCTAATTATCATCTTCCTCTTCAATTGGCTCAATGAGTGCCGCAGCCTAAAAAGTTTGGTTACCTGTGCGCTTGCAGGCCCTGCCCCCTGCAGTTGAGTATTAGTATTCGGGAAGTAGCCTAGGCACGGCGATGCAGTAGTCGCAAAGCTTCGCGGATGCAGCGTCGAGGAAGCAGTATAGCAGCGTGGGCGGGCGGCAGAAAACGCGCAGCTGCGCAAGCGAGTCGTAGTACTTTCCGTATAGCTGCGCAGGCGCGGCGCGTCAAAAGTCGCGATGTATTCAAATTGGCAGGGCTAACTGTACGTGGCGTTGTACTATCCGCGTCATTGCGTAGGACTGTTGTAGCAGCCCTGACCCTGGGTTGGTATGTCGTAGCAGCCATTCCAACACACTCCAACACAGGTCGGAGTGTCGTAGAAATCTTACTGCTGCATTGCTGCGGCGAAGCAGCCACGAGGCTTGGTTGTTGTGGCTTAGCAGCAGTCGAGGTGCTACGGAGGCCCGATGTTGCTGCGCCCTTATAAGCTCTGCCTCGGCGCAGCCTGTTACGAACGATGTAGCTGCAGCCTAGACACGGTGCAGCTGTACCCATGCAGCTTCTTGAGCGCCGCAATGTAGCAACAGTATAACTGCGTAGTTGTGGCATGTTTGTAGCCGCGTTGCTACGCTGACGTGTCGTAGGTGTAGCCAAGAAGTTGTTTGCCGGCAGGCTCGACGTAGCACCAGTGGCCTGGCGCGGCTTAGCAGTAGCTGCCTGGCTCCGTAAGCGCGGCGTAGCACTTGCTGCCTGGCTTCGTGGGCGCGGCATTTTCGTGTCGGCGGTAGCGTGAATTTGATTATTAAGTAATTTTTTAATTCGCAAAATAAAAGTGTAAAATATACGTCAAATTTTTACATCTATGCGTAACTGCTTCTTACACTACACTCGCATTTAATAGTTAAACAGTTATTATGATGTGTGGTACACAATTGCTTCGTTGTCGAGCAACTAATCGAATGACTATAGTGAACTGCACTGAATTCAAAAGGAGGATTGTCACTGTTCTTTTGATACTGTCTGCTCGCTTTCCACGGCCTCAGGATCAAGCTACGCACTTCTTGCGGCACTAGAAAAATAAATGTTTAGAACAAGTCACCGCGACGCTGGGATTTACCGCGTAGCACTCGTAAATCGTGTGACGACAACATTTGACGCGTAGTTCGGTGCCCAGTAAAAAGCGTGGCTACCGAGCCCTTACGGCAAGCACGACTGGCTTCCTCCCTGATAAAACGCGGCCTGCGCAATTGAAGGGTTGCATCCAACCGCGCACACGTTTGACCAGACGCGGGCAAATGCAAGGGACATCCATATCGTTTGTCATTTACATACGATTCATTTTTCGCAATCACTGCTCTCTCACAATTACATCAATACGGCCCATGAAAAGTGTTCAGGTACGTAGTTGCCGTATGCTTTTAACAACAGTTACCTAGCTATTGAGATGGAAATATACGCGAATCGCTCACAAACTAGACTATATTTCTATGTACAGTTATCGACAAAATTTCTGATTTTAACGTCAGGTACATTGAGGATTGAGTTGGATTTGTTTGTTTTAATAGCCTGTATCTACTGTCTTATTACGAGACAAACTCATGGGCTTCCAAATTCAGTAGGTAACATTGATGAAATGATGTTTCTTTTGTTATGAAATAGATGACTGTGGCGAATTTGATATTCTTAAGGTCTTAATTATTTAATGAATTTAAAGATGTTATGGTTCTATTTATGTAAGTGAGGAGTTTATGGCTAAAGAATAACAGCCGCAAAGGTCGATCTTCAAGGTTAAGCAACGCATGCCAAGGTTGATCTGTGGATGGGTGACCATCTTAACATACCGAGTTTCCTCCGTGCCTCGGAAAGCACGTTAAGTCCCGTTGGTCCCGGCTGTCATTTGTAGATCTTTGGCAGTCGTTACGGATAGTCAGAAGCCAGTAAATCTGACTCCAGTCTTGCCAAGAAATACCATATTACCCATTTAATGGGTTGTGGATGTCTGGTAGGCAGCCGCTCCACGTAAAACACTGGTATTCAGCTGAATCTGGTTTGACTAGAAGCTGACCCTAACATAGTTGGGAAAAGGCTTGGCAGATGATGATGGTTCTATTTATGTAAGTCAGAAAAATGATTTTTTAAGTTATTACCTAGTTAGAATTAACCAACCAAAAAGAATTATAAAGCATTTGGAATGTCTAAGCTATTGCAAAACAAAACCTGATATTTTATTTGTGCTATTAGCAATCAATTATCATATTATCTCGCGCTATCAGCTTAAACAAACAATTTTCCAAATTAATTATGCAAGAACAAAATACCAAGTGTAGGTATATCTTTTACGTAAATGCGCTCAGATAAAAAAAACAACTGGCCAAATGCGAATCGGTCTCTCATAGGAAGGGTTCCGTACCTAAACCGAAAAAAAAACACGTTTCTTGTACGGGAGCTCTCTTTAATATTAAATCTTATTTTGATTATTTGTTATAGCGATAATAGAAATACATACTGTGAAAGTTTCAACTGTCGTACCTATTATTCCGCGGACATGAACTCAGCGGCGCGATGGGCGGCGCGGGGAGTTACATTACATCTCTGCTTTTGAACGCGCCGCTGCAGCGCTGGGCGCGTCGAATTCAGAGATGTACTCGTACAATGTAACTGCCCGCGCCGCTCGCCGCGCCGCTGAGTTTGTGTCCGTGGCCTTACAGTTCTTGAGTTACAGTCCCCTGACGGACAGACAGACGCATGGATGGACGGACGAACAACGGATTTTTAGTAATAGGGTCCCCCGCAGGTTATCCCTCAGATACTGAACCCAAAAAAAGTAAATACGTCATGATTAGAACAACGTCGTCGGTATAATCGGATGAAATAGATAACGGTGTCCTGTTGAAATGTTCTAATCTGTGCTATCAGCTATCACGCGTGCTAGTGTTCGAGTGCGAGGGATTGATAAGGGGATCATAGTAATACAGCGTTGATAAGGTGAGACATCACTAGGTGTTGTTGTAAAGAAAGCTATTACACGCAATATAGTTTTCTTCCAATAGGCACACAACCAATATATATAAAGCTAGCTTCTGCCAGCGGCTTCGCCCGCGTGGTCCCTAGGAAGTATACTCCCGGGATAAAAAGCCTATGTCCTTTTTCAGGCTCTAGACTATCTGTGTACCAAATTTCATTTAAATCGGTTCAGTAGTTTTGACGTGAGAGCGCGACAGGCAGACAGAAAAACAGATGGACAGACTTACTTTCGCATTTATAATATTAGTACCTAAGGAGTAAGTATAAGGATTCTTTCGTTATAACTGAGTGACCGACAGACAACGCACAGCCGAAATTACTGGTCTTAGAAAGCTGAAATTTGGTATGTAGGTTACTTGGGGAGTGTAGGGGAGCACTAAGAGAGGAATTCCCGAAATTTCTATGGGAACGATAAAAAACGGGATAGGTATTCGCGTACGAAGTCGTGGGAAAACTTATTAAAATTGATTATTTCATGTAGAATTTGACGATTTATTCCACTAAACCCCAAAGCCATTGTTCTTAAAACTCTAAGGTTTTTATAGTGAATCGTTGTAATGTACCGATGATTACACGTGTCTTATAACTTCTAAAACGCATGTGTTTTATTTTAAATGCATCCTGCAATTTTGTTGTTGACTCTACCAAAACTGTTTTGGGGTTTAAGTGGTATTGAAGTATAGGAATATTTTGGGGTTATAACTGGAATGAATGTCTGGACCGTAGAGTTATGAGAACAATGACTTTGGGGTTTAGTGTAATAAGGCAATTTGACAAGTAACCTAAATTTAATACATAAAAGTAGAAACACACTAAAAACTCGATGCATTTTTTTGATCTGTTATATGATAAACCAAAACAGTCGTTTTTAATATCTCCATGCAAAAACGAAGTGATACAAAGGCGATTCCAAGCCAAAACATATCTTGTACCTGCCTATTTAATGGATAAATTGTTATCTAACTTTCATAATAATGTAGAACACGATTATTTCTGTAAAAAAAAAAAAACTTTTTTTAGTTTTGGGTTTGCTCTTGACTCTAGTCTAGGTCAGAGATTACAGAGACAAATATATTAAATAGGTAATATAGGCTATCGAACACATAGTCCATTATACCTAGCGTTGCCAGGAGTCCGGATATAGCCGGACACAGTCAGGCTTTTTGGTTGTGAGTCCGGCCAAATTAGACGGTGTCCGGCCTGACCTGCTTTAGTTAGGCTTTTTGAATTATAGTTTTTTTTTTTTACATTTGTCATATTGTGTTGATTTCCGCTCCGCTTACCTCAACGTGTATCGCTAGCTAGTTACTGCTACTATTGAAAGTAATATTGAATGATTAATAATAAAGAAGACTGATTCATTCAAATTTTATTTTTGTTTTATTAGTGAACAGGCTCCTTCTGGGTAGGCTCGCTCCATCGTAGACTTTGTCTCTGTCATCTCTGACATAGACTAGAGTCAAGAGCAAACCCATTACAAATAAAAAAAATAAAAAAAAATAAGTAAACTTTATGGGAAATAATAAAAAAGCCTTATTTCACTTGAAAAAAATCGTGTTAGACTTAATCTAAAACATTAAGGATGTCCGGCCTAGTAACGCAAATATCCGGATAAACTGGCGTATCTGTCCGGCTTGATGGTTTGAAGACCTGGCAACCCTAATAGACGTTGCAGTTATTACCTGACGAAGAGATTCCAAATCATTTTATTTCACACTTGCTGATCCGGCAAACATCGTTTTGGCATTTATATCTATTAAAAAAAACTAGTCGACCGGCGCAACTTCGTCTGCTCCGCTCCTTTTCGGCCTTCCTCGATAAATGGGCTATCTAACACTGAAATAATTTTTCAAATCGGAGAATAGCGCGTTCAAGCAAAAATATCTAATAGCTTTATATAGTACGAGTATACAGAAGAGTAGACTAGCTGACGCCGACAAACGTTGTTTTTCCATATAAATAAAAAGTAGTCAACGACCGATTCTCAGACCTACCAAATATACCTACATAAAAAAAATTCATTAAAATCTGTCAAGCCGCTTCAGAGGAGTTCGATAGAAACACTGTGACATGAGATTTTTATATATTAGATTAGATTATTTACTTCCTATGCCAAAATACTAGGTACATCGTGCTGTCATCAGCTGTACTTAAATTCAATAAAGTCCAGGTATATAATATGTAAGTACATTATTCATAATTGTATTGCTATGTACGCGGATTGTAACTAAATAATCGGGCCTACGTTGATTAAAGAATGCGCTTGCTCATTAATCGCAGGATTATTACTTATCTACACAATTAATTAAGCCGGGAGCGCACAACGTGACCTTTATTAATGTAATATGAAAAAAAGAGGAAATACTGTTTGTTTATTGATGTGAAGTTGCTGACAAGAGAAACAGAAATCTCTCTTTTTTTTATTCACCATCACAGCCTGCTATAAAATACAATGCAATATTTGTAAAAAATAAAATTTTCGTGATGATCCGATTTAGATACTGATCAAAAGTTACGCTGTAGCACTCCAACAGTTACAAGTCATAGAAACATTCATACAGTACCTATAATAATTCTTAAATTAATACTATCGTGAGTTTCGTGACCTTAGGTACTGATTAAAACCCATCCGTGTTTCAATGCCCTTTGCGTTCCAGGACCGCGGTGACTCTTTCGAACAAATTCTTCCTTCATCTGCCTCTAGCCTTTTCCCAACTATATTGGGGTCGACTTCCATTCAAGCCGGATTTAGCTGAATAACAGTATAACCGTGTTACCCAGTTACTGAACTGGGTAACACGGTACTTCATGGCAAGACTGGAGTCAGATTAACTGGCTTCTGACTATGCGTAACGACTGCCAAAGATCTACAAATGACAGCCGTGACCAACGGCTTAACGTGCCCATGATTCATGGGTACATGTAAGGCCTGCCAGTACTGCCAGTTCAACCCATTGGCAACGATGGCAAGGAGACTGTTGCCGCGGCTGCCCCACACTCTCCTCGCTATCGAAATAGAATTCTTGCGCATGCTGGCGTAACAGTCAATGCGCACATCCGCAAACATCTCCGTCGCGCTGCAGAAGCGAGGCAGCCGCAGCAGCGCCCTCAGCGCGTTATTGTATTGAACGCGGAGAGCGCTCTTGGCTTTCCGCGAGTATGAAACCCACAAGCCACTCGTATAAAAAGATGTGCAATAAACTTAAGCTCGAAGTTTCCTTGGAGCAACGAGCAAACCTGCGGGCAATCATATTCGCCCACTAGATAAACAAATAACAAAATAAACATAAAGCTTCATGTTGTAACTTGTTACAGTTATCTTGGAGAACTCTCGACATTTCTACCCTTATTAGCTCATAAACCAATAGTAATACATTTGTAACAAAAATGTATTTTATTCTATGCTGAAAACTCAGAAAGTAATGTTTCGAATCAAAAGTTATTATACCACTTTACACTAGGGGAGACTGGGGCTGGTTCTAACAAATTTTGAATTAAGCGTAATATTTTCTAAACTACTTTAGCAAGAAACATGGTTTTTTGGTACATTATGCAAAATTTAATGAGCTTTACGTAAACTACAACAAAATGTATAATTACCATATCTGAGAAAAAACGAGTTTTGGCAAACAAGTCACTTGTTAGATCTTACCCCCGGTTTGGGGTTGGTTTTAACACCGCTGGGGAAAGTTTTAACAGCGGGGGTAAGAAATAACATGTAGTTGGGAATGAGATTTTGGTTAAGATAAACAACAAAATAATATTCAATGTTTATTAGAAACACTAATAAAATTAAATGCGGTTCCTTACCGTTCATAAAATAAACAGAAAACTTAAATTACATTAGTTAAACTGACTCACTCAATCAGCATTACTCAAATCAAAGAACAAAAAATAATTTTTGATCATCAAATGATCATTAACAATCCAAATAAAATGAAATTCAGCTCCTTGCCGTTTAAACATGTGTAATAAACTTAAAACTTACTAAATCTATCTTTATAAAATAAAATAACAAAAAATTACTCCTCTAATAAATCAACATACAACTTTGGTTATAAAAGTGAAACTTTCTAGTCAGTCTTACTCAACCTACTCATTAGTCAGTCTTCAAACCAGTGATAAAAATTAGTCATCGTAATCAGAATCTGAGTTGCAGTTTGTGCAAACATAAGCAACTGCATCGCCTTTTATGCAGGTTATGCGACCATTGTTTACAGGATATACATTCGACCCAGTCCACACCAGATTTATCTTCAGAATATGATGAGCCACAGTCTAAGCAAATGGTCTCATCCTCATCATCGTCTTCTTCTGAACTCTCTTGTAATAGTTTCTTTTTCACTCTATCCTTAGGCTGTTTACTGGACTTCTTTTCTTTTTTCTCCACTTTACGTTTCTTAACTCTTTGCTTTTCCTTATTGACTTTTACATTCGCAGTAGATTTCTTTTTGTTTTTCTTTAGCTTAGCTTCTTCTTCTAAAGCACTCTTTTCCGGAGTGTCTGTTAAGATTGCACACTTTCGCTTGCGACCTCGATTAGAATTAGAGCGAGGGGCCGCTTTTGGCAATGGCCGTACAGCTTCGGGACTAAAGAATGTTGATGAATCTCTTGGACGAGACGTTACTGCTGGTTCATTTTCTGCAGTTGATGTACTAGGAACTGGACTCCTTGACATTTCCTCAATAACTGCACCCACGCTGATATCAAGATTAGGCATGCTTCTTTCGATTTCTGGTATCAAGGACGGTTCCAGACCTAATGTTAGGCTAATCAAAATTGCAACCTCGTATAGAAACAGTAAGAACAATATTACCTACGTTTAAATTTTTTGAACTGTTAAAACCTGCCCCGTGTGCGGGGCAAATATTAACGCGTTAGAACCTACCCCGTGCATTTTGTTAAAACCAACCCCACGACCCCATTTTGCACAAAGTTATTGTTTTTCTTTTACCGATTATATTATCGATTAAAACTTTAACATTAATAAAAAATACAATAAATACGGATTTATGCAATACCAAAGCCAATTTTCTACGATACATATTTAAAGAGTAATGCAAAAAATTAAATACGTAAAAAAGTTCATTTACCTGTGAAATTGGAGGCGTCTGACACAACCTGCTCCTGTGACGCTCGGCCGGCAACTGACAGGTCGAGACACGTTCGCCCGTATTCGTAGGCACAAAGTGCGTTGGAATTAGCGTGGTAAGTCGAATAGGTTCTATGTAATTACGCTGTTAGTATTTACCCCTGTTAAAACCAGCCCCAGGGTCCCACTAAGTTTTCTATTCATCCTTTGACAAACAATATCTTAGTTATGTAAAAGCAGTTGTAAGTGTTACGGATTGTCAGAAGCCAGTAGGTAAATTTGGCTCCAGTACTTGGCAGGTAAGGTAAGTGTTACCCAGTTAATCGGTTGTGGAGGTCTGGTAGGCAGCCGCTTCACGTAAAAACTCCAGTTTAGTTTAGCTTCCAGTAAAAACCGGATTCGGCTGAATACCAGTAGTATTCAGCTGATAGCCAATATAGTTGGGAAAGGGTTAGGCAGATGATGTAAAGTCTTGTTAAGGTGGATGCTCCAGGGTAGCCCGCGAAATTCAAATATTTTTATGTTTTTTGCAATTTGCCGGTCAGTGTGAAGCTGTATGTGGACCAAATGCGATTATTTCTGAAATATATTTATTCTTTCGAACTACATGAACTTAGAGGGCTATATTGATGATTAAACTGGTTATAATTCTTTAGATAAATACGCGTTACGGTCGCAGATCGCATTTGGTCCACATACAGCTTCACACTGACCGGCAAATTGCAAAAAACATAAAAATATTTGAATTTCGCGGGCTACCCTGGAGCATCCACCTTAACATTACATTTTTATTAACCGACTTCAAAAAAAGGAGGAGATTCTCAATTCGTCTGTATTTTTTTTTTTATTTCGTTTTGAGGACGATGAAGCAACTTAAATCCGTGAAAGGTATAATCTTAAATATTAATTGTATTGCTCCTTTCAATCACGTCTTGCCGTGGTCGACCTAGATAACTCTTCTAAATAGACTCCGTTCTCGGGTCCGCCGCAGTATGGAAAACTTCCTCAAGTCTCAAATGGCCAACACTGCAAGGATCGCCCGGAGGATACGGTGGAGGTCTGCCGTGTCCTCGTCGAGGCGATCGGCGGCGGCGACCTCTAACGTCCGGCCCTAGTTCAAACCATGGTCCGGAGCGAGGAGGCAAGCCCCCCGTGTGTCTACCTATTACGGTTCTTGAGATACATCCCGCTGACAAACAAGTCAGCCGGACAGACGGACGGACGGACAGCGGAGGCTTAGTAATAGAGTTCCGATAGTTAACCTTTGGGTTCGGAACCCTAAAAAGACTCATAGGATGCCGCTCATTTAATTTTGAGACGGTAACATGGACATAAGTACTGGCCGCATTTATTAATTCCGTGCATGAGTTTCATGACTTTGCCCCTTTGCTTTTTTAACCGACTTCTTCAAAAAGGAGGAGGTTCTATGTTCGGCTGTAATTTTTTTTATGTATGTTCACCGATTTCTCCACCAATTCTGGACCGATTTAAAAAAATATTTTTAATTTCCAAAATACTCCTGAAGTGAGTGGTCCCATTGTCACCAAGTTAGAATCTGATGATGGGATCCCCTCAAATTTTGTAAGCATATACATTCAGTCAAAAATGTATCGGGAATGGATGATTTGTTTATGGTTCCAAATTCAAATTTTTTGTTTTTTTGTAGTTGTTAGATTGGCACAACTGTTTTCCATTTTGGCGCGGAGTTTGAGTTGCATCTGTTATTTTTAATAAATACAGTGCTGGTTTTAGTAATATCATATAAAGTGTGTTTTGCGAATTTCATAATGGACAAAAATATCGAACAAAGAGTTTGTCTTAAATTTTGCATCGCCAATGGAATTTCGTGTTCGGAGTCACTGAAAATGTTACAGAAGGCTTACGGTGAATCGACTTTATCAAAAACTCGTGCTTATGAGTGGTTCAAAGCGTTCAAAAGCGGTCGAGATGTGATGGAAGATTTGCCTCGCTCTGGTAGGCCGTCAACGTCTGCAACTGAAGTTAACATCGCAAAAGTGAAGGAAATAGTGACTGAAAATCCCCATTCAACTCTGAGAGAGATAGCCGCCGATCTTTCTGTATCTCACGAGTCGATCCGTACCATTTTTAACTAATCATTTGGGTATGAAACATGTTGCTGCTCGGCTAGTCCCAAAAGAAAATTCTTGGATTTTGCACCACGACAATGCGCCTTCGCACAACGCTATCATTGTGAACGAATTTTTAACCAAACACTCAACAAATACCATCCAGCAACCACCATATTCACCAGATATGGCTCCTGCTGACTTTTTTCTTTTTCCTAAACTCAAATTACCACTTCGTTGCACCCGTTTTCAATCGATAGAAGACATAAAGGAGAATTCGCGGCGAGAACTGAACTCAATTCCGGAAGCAGCGTTTAAAAAATGTTTTGATGAATGGATTATTCGTTGGCGCAAGTGTATCGTTTCTAAAGGAGCATACTTTGAAGGTGATAAAATAAATTTGGATGAATAACAGACATTTTGTGTATTATTGATCTTTTCCTGGTACTTTCTTGACAGAGTAGTACAATGTTTTTCATGACATTTCTAACGCAATTCAGATATTTGTGCCTGGTAATCATCATCTCATGTTGCTGAGCTGATGATGGAAGGTATGTCAGGATGTGATGCTGGGATCCCACAATTGTTAACCGATTTTGATGATTCATTTTATGTTTGGAAGAGTATTTTCTCGGACTAGTCCTATTTAAATTTGGTGAAGATCTGATGAAGAACTTCGGAGGTAGATAACGGAATTCTTCAATATACGATAGCAAATGAACGGGGATTTCTGAAATCGCATGTCGGTGGATTGCTTACACCAGTTCATAAAATAACATCAACTCAAAAATAAAAAACATTTTTTACAAAAAAATAAAAAACTTTTTTACAAAATATAAAACCGACTTCCAAAATCAAAATAACTCTATTTTCGGAAGTCGGTGTTTTTGATTGCTTCGTTTTTGAACACCTACTTCCGAAATTAAAGTTATTTTTACTTTTTAGTGTTTTGGCATGTCATGTTGACGGTTATACAATATGAAAATTATAATTTTTAATCGTATTAATAATTAGTATTAATTTAATGTATGGTATATCAACTGAAGCCAATATGAGATGAAATTATGTCTCTTGGATGTATATCAAGTTGTTATAACAATACCTAGATGATTGTAACAAATGTAAATTATATCATTCGTTGTATGAAATAGTTATATGTACCTAACATTACACAACCGACTCATATAAAAACTCGTGCAAATAAAGGCGCGGATATGTGTGTTACAAAAATACACATGCAAGTACTTACCTGTCCACGAATAAACCTCGCAGGTACCGAATCCTGTCACATGCTCGGTTCGCCACACAAACAGCAGATGGATACACGAATGCAAACGAATGCTTCTGTTTCGCTCTCAAATCCAATAATTCAATCAGAACATATATTGCATCGCTTTTATTGAATCGATGTGAGGATACCCAACCCTCATAGAGCTTACACTGGCATTATTATATGGTCGTAGGTATGTTAAAACTGATGCACACGACGCGACGTTATTCCATGTTAGCAAATAGAAATTCCTGAGTGCATCCAGCTGAATAAAACAGATGGAAACATGGGATTTTTACTAGATTATTATGGATACGTTTGGACGAATTCGGACGTAGTTTTGTTTTGTCATGTTTTCAGTTGCCTATTGTTTAATTTTTGTAATAGATTTCGTAAAAGGAGTTAAAAGCGAGACGGGTGTTGTTGGTTGTGGCCTGTGCCTAGCAGTGGTCGTCTTTTGGCTGATATTATGATGATGATGTTGATGGAGAGAGAGGATGGCCAGAAGACAGATTAAAGGAATGTGTAAGGAATGAGAAGAAAGAAAAGGGAGTGCATTACATCGTGACGGGAGACAGGGGGACGAAGAAGAAAAACACGTGTCACGCACTTGCGCCGTCTCCAAGAAGGTACAAGAGCATGGGACAAGAGCAGGAATTTGATGTATCAAATTAACTGAAAGTACTTATCAGTGTTAATTTTTAATAACTCGGCTTACCCTTGTTGTAAACGACCCTCGGTGCCTATTAGCTTAGGCCAGGATACAAATAGAACAGAGCTCTGTTCTGTCTCCTACTTGATGAGGAAGGAAGTAGAAATCATGTTTTTCATACTCGGTCGCTTTTCTTTTCTGATTAATGTCGTTGCGGAATCCAACACTGTTGAGAGTTCTCCAGGACTTATAGAACTTCACTTGTTTTTTGCTGTCCGGTGGTCGCAACTGTTGATTCTATCTCTGCAGTAGAAATAGCGTGGAGCGCTAGTCACAGAAAAAAGTCGTGTGAAAAAAAAAAAAAATTTCTCGCTCATTTAATATTCGCGTTTCTCTAAGGTTTATTTTACACGTACCATAACCACACCACACTTTCGCGACAAGAGGTGGTCAAGCTGAGGTTACGTGTGCATAGTGTCGCTGCGGCTTCGTGCGGTATCACACACGCGGTCGGTAATGACGACAAAATTACAAATTAGCGCCCGCCCACGTATTGTTGCTTGTGGCATGGTTGTGGAGAGGTTGTGGTGTGGTGTGGATGTGGTGGGGTCGTGGTGTAGTTGTAGTGTGGTTGTAGTGTGGTGTGGATGTGGTGGGGTTGTGGTGTGGTTGTGGTACGTGTAAAACAAGCCTAAGTACAACATCAAATAGCTAAACAATGTTTGGTGTAATCCATAAAACCGAGATAAATTAAAGTTAAACTAACAGGAAATAGTGGTGTAGCTACAAATACAAAGTACAACTTACTTTTTCTCGCGTTGGTTTGAAATTATCCAAAATACAATGCAGCGTACCTACGTGCGTCGGTTACAGGCAAAGCGTGAAAACTTGTTTAAAACTTGGCTCGTGCAGTAGACACGCTCGCTTCTCGGCCTCAACTAACCTGACAGCTCCCACAGCATCTTACCGCGTAAACTTAAGTGGAGTGTAACAATTTTGAGTTGTGGGTAGTTCGTAAAATAATCGCAGATTCATTAAATCGTAGGTAGGTATATGAAAGCAGCCTCACCGGTCGATCTTCAAAGTTAAGCAACGCTTTTCGCGGTAGGTGCGTGGACGGGTGCCCAACACATCGCTGTCACTTCGTTCGTCCCGAAACCCCCTGCATACCTACTAAATTTCAGGAAAATCGTTGTAGCCGTTTCCGAGATTCAGATTATATATATAGCTACCTACATTTATAAACAATAAATATGTATAATAGTGTGGATATATGTTATAGCTCTTTGTTACCCGAAATAAATAATTTTTGTATATTATTATATCCATACCGATATTCCTGGCTGCCCCGGAAGGCACGTTAAGCTTTACATGGTTCCGGTTGTCATTTGTAGATCTCGGACAGTCGTTAAGTGTAGTCGCCACTGTAGAAACAACTAATCTGACACCAATCTTGCCAAGGGATGTCTTGTTACCCAGTTACTGTTACTGGGTTGTCGGGTGTTACAACATACAGCTGGGAAAATAATAAATTCTTTAGTAGTTTTAGATAGTAGTCAAAATGATTTGTTATCACACGCGCAAACATAAAATATACCAATGTATGATGTTGTGTATGGAGACGGGAGGCGTGACGCGGCGCGTGGTGCGGGACGTGTAGAGTAGCCATGCACGCGGCGCGGCGGGCATATCGGCACGGTTGTTGTTTTACCGTGAACGGAGAATTGCAGGAATAGCTGGTTGCAACTAGCGTTACTAGGCGACCGGATACAGCCGGACACAGTCAAGCTTTTTGGTTGAGAGTCCAGCCAAATTAGACGATGTCCGGCCTTTGTCAGGCTTTTTGCATTTTTCATGTTTGATTTCAGCTCCGCTTATCTCACCTTGTATCGCTAGCTACTTACTACTAATATAGCTATTATAGAAATTGACATAGTAATGAATATTGAATGACTAATTATAACGAAGTCTGACTCAAACAATTTTATTGTTGTTCCGGCTTTTGTCAGGCTTTTTGCATTTTTCACTTTTGATTTCAGCTCCGCTTACCTCACCTTGTATCGCTAACTACTTACTACTAATATAGCTATTATAGAAATTGATATAGTAATGAATATTGAATGACTAATTATAACGAAGTCTGACTCAAACAATTTTATTGTTGTTCCATTAGAATTTAAGGGATCTAAATTTTATGGTACCTAAATGACAAAAAAGCTTTATTCACGTGTTATGATAGAAGATGAAGAAAGATGTTTTTTTAGTCTTACTAAAAAAACATCTTTCTTCACAATGGTAGTTTTACTTTTGTTTCTTCGTTTTTTTGACAGTGACTTCCAAAATTAAAATTATTTAATACTTTGTAGTTTTTTTATTTAGTAGTCGGTTGTATTGTAATACAAGTTTATATTTTTCACTTTGTAGTGGTGATTCTCCACAACTAAATTGTCATTCACATGTGCGTACTCTTTCACAGCGTACCGGCGTGATCTTATGTCATGAACTGGTATAAACAATAGACAGACATGCGATTTTAGCATTCCCGGTCCATTTGCTATCATTTATTGAGGAATTCCGTTGCATATTTCCGAAGTTCTTCATCAGATTTTCACCAAACTGAAATGGGACTACTCCGAAAAAATACTCTTACAAAAACTACCCAAAACACTTCAAGTGTGCCTATAAAATTTGAAGAGTTCCCTCTATTTCTCCAGGATCCCATCATCAGATTCTGACCTGATGACCATGGAACCACCTGGAAAGTCTACTTTTTGAAACAGAAAAAGAGTTTTCCAAATCAGTCCAGGCGTCTTCTTGTAATCGGGGAACATACCTACATAAAAAATAAAAAGAGAAGAACCTCCTCCTTTTTGAAGTCGGTTAAAAATTTGGGGGGTCCGGCCCAAATGTTTACCCAAATGTCCGGCTCAACTGACTGGTCTATCCGGCTTTTCGGTTTGAAGACCTGGCAACCGTAGTTAAAACGCAGCGTGCGCCCCGCACTCTTACAACGCCATTTGTTTGAATTAAGTTCGGGCCGCACGTGACGCGCAACGCCTCGCGAACCATGGCAGCTCTACAACCACTCCCATGCCTTCTGTATTCAGCCTTTCCCAGGCTACCTATTGCCGTTCTGAAACTTATAAGTTGTTACTAATAAAGACCATAATAGGTATCCCGGCATGACGTTACCTTCAAATAAGTTATGCCATTCCGAAACACGATAAAGAAGTACATACGTATTTTAGCACTGTTGATCACCCCTCGGTGTCCACTCAAACGTTGGAAATTCAGCGGTGCGTTTTTATTTTCAAAGTCGTATCGATGTGACCAATTAGTCGTTCAAAAACGGGCATGCTAATAAAATATCAATTGGAAACATGCGCTTACGCTAGTCAAAGGCACCTTCGCGATACAGCGGGCAAACACGATTCTACCAATTAATAAAAAATAAACACGCGCTCTGTGATCGATCAGATGCACACATGTAACTACGTTTGTCAGTTTCTTTCATTTGTACCATGGTGTAAATATGCACAGAATTGCATTGCAGCGATATTTGGAACCAAACTTACTTAAAATACGACGATCATGGTTTAATATCAACCATAGATTACGGGATCGCCTTGCGGACAATTACTAGAGACGCAAACACTAATAAATTAGTTTAATGTTTGCACTTGCACTGTGACGTTTTAAAACCATGTTTATTCCAGTTTGAGAGGGAGTTGGAGCTTTACAAGATGTAATTTTCACAACGGAATCATGATGGTAGTGGTAGATCATATAAGGGGGACTAGAGGCGCCGTTACTAATCCCACCGCGATTATAAACACGAAAGTTTGTGAGGATGTGCATTGTACACCTACTCGTACACACTTAACAAAACGTTTGCGATCACTAGCATATGCTGTTATATTTTTTCTAATGTAACTGTACCAAGAAATATTCCTTGTTGCGTTTTCTTTAAAAAGAAAATACCTTTTATTAATAAATTGTTGTTTAAACAGCCTTTTTCTTTCTATCCAATTCCTGTTACAATTACATTCTGATTAATAACTCATTTTCTTTAATAAAACATAGTTTTATTTTTAATTTCAAACAGGGTTTTTCTATTTAAAGAAAACACACATCAAATTATTTTTCTTGATAAAGTTAAATTACAAAAAAAAAACAGCTTATGCTAGTGATCGCAAACTTTTTTGACACGCGTATAAAGGGTGTGTATGGATGTTTCTAACTCTTTCAGATCCGATCTTGACGAAACTTTAAAGTAATTTATCTCAGCCCGCTCTACATTCACGCGAGAATCTCGCGAGAAAGCAATAAAAACACAAGAACGTGAAATATTAAGATTGTTCTTTGATTCACCGCCATTTTATTTTTGAAGTGAAACTTCTTTAGCGGCGTTGTGCACTTTTTTGTGATGGGTAAAAAATGTTAAACTCGCGTCAGGACACGTGACCTAATCGAAAATTCGTAAGACGGAGGGAGAGAAACACGTATTCAAGTTTTCACTTCTACCGGCCCTCCAGGAGTGCAACTCGTTGTTTTTTTTAATGCGTCTTGTCTGCTCAGGTTTTGAGAAATGTTTAAAAAGTTCCAGTCAAAAACCCTATTGAGTATATAACTAATCTAAATAAACAAATAATATGTATGTCACCGGAAAATAGAAGACACCGTTACATTATAAAATATCGCGTTAAATTGTAAACTCATTTTCTCACTATGGCATGTACACTTTGGAAACCATTGAATTTGGGATTCATTGTATTCAAAATATATCGAAGTACTATAATCTAAAAAAAGATTTATTACTATTTTTACGGAGTTAGCAATTATCCGGTGATATATATTCGTCTTCCTATACGCGGCCCTTCTTGCTTAGCACAGTGAACACCCAGTACGATCGTGTTCTGGGAATATTGGTACGCAGGTCAATATTGCTCCGTACATATTTGTGAGGCATCCAGCCCGGACTAGGTCTCACACGGTGGGCGCTGTGCAATGCCGACCATGGCCTGGGCGCATTGTTGAGTACGTAAGTAGGCTCTTGATAATAAACCGACTCGATACGAAAGGAATCGTTCTAGATTTGAGTTTTTTTTTAGCTATCTCATGAGTTTAAAGGCTGGAATCAGTGCTCGACTGACGGTACGTCCTGACCGTACGTCCTGACTGTCAGCGCTGACCGTCGGTTGCGAAAATGCATTCAATGCTACGCTGACGGCGAACTGCGACGCTACACACGCGTCGCAGTTCGCCGTCAGCGTAGCACTGAATAACAGTTCACAAGAAAAATGAATCCTTTTGCTGTAAATGCTGACTTATCGTCGAAATTCGGAATTATTTCTTAACAAACTTCCTGCCTAGCACTTATTTAGCATCACAGTCTTTATAAAGTATTGACGCTAAATCCCATATGGCTGGACAAAGCCGCACTTAATTAATTAGGAGCTCTGTATCGATATTCATTTTGCTTTGAGTGTAGGTACGCGCGTACGGTCAGTCGCTCAGTCAGCGAAGCACTGGACGACAATCTCATAGCTCGTCGGTCGGCCGACGTACGCGCGACCGACGAGCTGGACCAACGCCTCGACTGACTATACGCGCAAACCAAACCACGCGCGTACCGTCAGCGTAGCTGTGTGCGCATTCATAGACTTGCATAGATATAGCTACGCCGACCGACGGTGAGCGCTGACCGTCGGTCGAGCACTGTTTCTAGCCATGGTCTTCACGGTATTTATTCGAAAGAGTCACCGCGGCTTGGAACGCAAAGGGTATTAGGTACACGGATGGGTTTCAGTCTGTAAGAGTCTGACACTCCCTTCCACTCCGCCCAGAGCAGGAGTCATTTTATGACTTCCCATCCTTAAATATCATCCGTATTCCAAAGGATTAAAAAAAAAATCATTTCATAAAACCTAGGTTTCGCAAAAAAGGTTTACCAATCTCAAAAAAAAATATGGTATATAATATCCACTATTTTCCACCAATTTGCTGTTCAAAAGTCGTTTTTCTTTCATAGTTTTTTTTTTCTACTGATAGGCTCGCGTTTGACCACTATCTTGCCTGTTGGTATGCGATGATGTTGGTCGAAGATGTTTTTGTCGATTACCCTATTAAAATACCTATCTAGGTGGATATAATATTATCAGCAGAACATCAATTCTTTATTTCCGAAGAGTGCAAGTCCAATTACGTCAGTTACGTTGAAGCGAAGCTGTCACTTTAAATTGGACTTCACCGGAACTGGGCGAACCCATTCCACCATTCTATTACCATCAAACGGATACAAATCCTAAGTCCGGGAGACACAGTCCGAGTCTTACTGAGAAATTACAGATGGCTTCAAAAGCTTTTACTACTTCGTGTTAACAGATTTTCAATTAAACATTATGAAGCTTTCAGAGGAACTCCATTTTCCGTTTCGATACGATTGCAATATCTATACTATAGTAAAATAATTACAGTGGCGGGCAAGCTAGTAATATAATAAATGCGAAAGTTTGGATATTTGGATCGATGGTTGTTACTCAATCACGTCAGAACAACTCAACGGATCTTGATGAAATTAAGCACAGAGGTAGGTTATAGTCTGTAATAACATGTCATATAGGATGACCGGGAGTACGTTCCCTTGCGATAATTTTATTTCGACATTCACGCGGGGGGCAGCTAGTCAAAATGAGGTCTGTTCAAAAGTAGCTATTTACATCAGAATGAATTTTACAGAAAATACCAACAAATAATAATTAAAACGCTCAATCTATTGTAAATAGTAAGTTTTAAGCAAAATTGATATTTTTGAATTGTGTTTGCTTGCCTATAAATAGCAAGTTTTGATCAAATTTATTTACGAAATTCGAGCCCGAATCGAAAAAAAAGAACCGAAACGAGCTCAAAATGTTAACAGCTACTTTTGAAGGGACACTCCTCAAATGTCATAATCAGATACTTATCCGAAAACTTTGTATAAAATTGGAAAAAAAATAATATCATGGAATAGATCGCCTTTCATACCTTGCCTATTTACTCATTTGTAAAGAAAATCATTTTTATCACGAAAAGGAAGCAGCTCGTACCAACTCTCATACAAAGGAAGTTTATTTTTATTCGTCGGATAGAATTATAATTAAATATTTCCAGTAGTTTCCCATAATGGTCTCTTTCATCTATTTTAAACATAAAAATGAGGAGAAAAGTACGTCTTTACATTCAAAATGTTTTTAATTAATTTTAATGAAGCTGTAAGCTCAGTTTTCCACGAATTTTGTTGTTCCTTCACTTACCTGCACTATATTAATTAATATTATTCAGACAGCAAAGAGTCGTACTAAGCCAAATGGCACCCTGTTGCTTCATACTACAAAAGCAAAGACAATTCTGGTATATTTATAGAAATAGGACAACAGTTTAAGGCTGATCACACACATCCGCTTTTTCGTCTGAAAGCAATTTTTATGGGATTTCGAACGATTTTTTATAAAGGTTATGCGGAACAGGGTGTAAAGTCCCGCAAACCTCCATAGGAAAGGGAGGACCCTGACTAGACGGGTGTTGTGTCAGGTGGGCAACTGCCCAATAGTTGATATTCGGACTGATAGCTCGCATCCTTAGCACGCATCCATAGCTCGCATCCATAACACACATCCTTCCATATAAAAAATGTAGCTTAGTTGAATCAGTTTCCACCAGTACCATGCTAAGTGGACCAATGAATGTGATCGGTGGATATCAAACGCAACAATGGAGGTCTTATATATTTTAATACTACAAAAGAAAATTGTGAATCTACCTACTTGGGTAAGTATGGAAGGCAAGGGTCTGGAATGTTTTGAAACGAAAATAAAATTAGTTTATGACGTTCGCAAGAAGGTCGGTCAGTATGATTTTGTGAGCCTACATTGACATACTCTAAAATCACATATTTTAACACAATGCCGACATTTTCTGAAGGGTTGGGCAGAAGTGTACTTATCCTACATCCATATTTTTCCAGTGAGGTCAACTAAGTTTTAGTTGTAAGTATGTATGTGACGGGGGCGATTCTTTAAAAACTTTGAGTTTAAAACTAAACAGCTGTACCTTATCATTTTTCAAAATTTTACTCATACCCTTTCTCCTTGGTGACGTTTCAACGTGACCCCATTTCTATGTCTCCGCTGTCCGTCTGTTTGCCAGCGGACTGTTTTCATGAACCGTAATAGGTGGATAGTTGAAATTCACAGAGTGTGCTATATCGAAAAATAAATATTAAAAATAAAATTAAATATAATTATAAAAGGGGGCACTATACAAGACACTTGTGTTTTGTTCGATTTTAGAAAAGTGGATTTTAATAATGGCGGTGGTTCGGAACCCTTCATTTGCGAGTCCGACTCGCACTTGGCCGATTTTTTTTGTACATCAGTACCGTCCTATAGTGATGTTGTTTTCTTCGAATTAAAGTGGACACAACTCTTGTTAATAAAAACGCTCAATTACAATAAGAAACCATACGAGAAAAACCAACTTCCAAAATTAAAGTTATTTTGTAGTGGTTTTTATTTGTGATCGGTTGTATTATTCTGTAAAAAGTTTTCTGTCGTTTTTTAAAGCATCTCTACAACACTATAAGCGTACAAGCCGGTGGTCCCGGCCGCCAAAAGGCGGTCGTCAAATAAACCATGTATCTATATTTTATATCAGGCCCTTACATACTAGTTTGTTTTTTTTTTGTAATGTTAAATGAGAAAATGGGCAAAAAACTAATACGGATCCACGTGTCTTTTGGTTTTCGGACTATATAGAAATATGAGCAGATTCAGTAGAAAAAAGAACTGGTCAAGTGCGAGTCGGACCCGCGTGCAAAGGGTACCGAACGATTTTTTTTTACATGTTATTTTAACACTAATAGACTTCTTATAATCTTCTGTAATCTATAGGTAAAGATCTATTATCTTCATTTTTTTCAAAATTTTAGGCTAAGTAGTTTCGGAGATAAAGGGGGAATGGTCATTTTTCGGCTAATTTCTTGAATAACTTCAAAACCATTAATTTTTAAATTATGAAAAATATTAATATAAAACCCACACAGTAAGCCCTTTAATTTCATATGTCCCTCCATATTGTTCAAAAAACTTCTTTTTAAATTTTTTAGTTTGTCCCCGAAAAAGTGACCCCCCCATACTAAAAATTTAATAATTTAAGTAACACGTCCGTATTTGGGTCACATAAGTCCATATGTGTACCAAATTTTAACAGAATCGGTCCAGTGGATCCGGAGGAAACTGGCTGTGACAGACGGACGGACAAACAGACACCCGAGTGGTCCTATAAGGGTTCCGTTTTTTGTTGGTCCGTTGTTCCGGAACCCTAAAAAGTGAAAATAAAATACTGCTGTTCAGTACATGTTTGCGTAAATCGTGTCTTTGATTGCTACCTAATGCCTGGAAGATTTTTTATGAAAAGCCTTTCACTCTAGCTTTTAAAAATCATTATGGCGTTCGCAACGAACTTATATCGTATACGCTGCGGAAATTATTGACAATAGAGCAAAATTATGTTTTATAGAGGACATCAATATGTACAAAAAAGTCTGCAACTTAGGGTATACTTATATCTAAATACTAGTTGACCTGCGCAACTTCGTCTGCGTCACAATTTTCATTACTACTCCGTTGCTATTGGTCTCGTGATGATATTATAGCCTATAAGCCTCGATAAATGGGCTATCTAACACTGAAAGAATTTTTCAAATCGGACCAGTAGTTCCTGAGATTAGCGCTTTCAAGTAAACAACAAAGCTCTTCAGCTTTATAAATTAATATAGATTATGGCTAAGTCACAATTACCGTTTTTTTTTTTTTCAAATTATTCCAAAACTACTACCAAGCCTACAAAGCTGAAATTTAGAATAGAAGATTATTTTGCATCCGCTAAGGAAGGATTTTTCGAAATTTCAACAACGGGAAAATGGGACTGGGAGGGGGTGCATTGGTCTTTATAAGTTACTAGCTGACTTATAAAGTCCAATGCACCCAATACATCTGGCTACTCTACCTACCCTACCTACCCTACGGGATAAAACGTATCCTATGTCCGTCTCCTGGCTCTAAGCTACCTACCCACCAATTTTCCAGCCATATCGGTACAGCCGTTCTTGAGTTATAAATAGTGTAACTAACACGACTTTTTTTATATAATATAGATTATTCACTGAAAGCGACATCCACGCTTACGAAGTCACGTGCACTAGCTGCACGCGACTTCGTAAGCGTAAGTAACTCGAGTCCCAAGTAAGAGTAGAACCCTTTTTCAAAAACAATTTGACACGTCACAAATTGCCAACATGTAGGATACCGTCCCACCTAACCTTTTTTTCACGTCTGCGAGCTCTTTTTCTTCTTATGTCTGTGACAACACCCGTCGACCGTTCTTTATCCAAACGGACTGTTATTTGATGTTCTAACCACTTGGTATTGTATAAATCCTCTCATCTGAGAGGCTACGCGTAAATAAACTGTAATAATTTAAAGCAATTAAAGCTACTTAGTCGCATGCCATTGTTCCGCTTTTTCCTGCTGTTTTTACTACTTCACGTGTCGCTAGCAATAATAACCCTTATTGTAGTCTTAATCAAGTTATATTATAACAACTTGAAGACATGATCGATTAATCGCTCGCTCGCTCGATATTTATATACTCTTCACTGTACAACATAACAAATTACAATAAGGTCTTAAAATAGTATATGGTGTAACAATAGACGATCTCATCGCTTGTAGGCGATCTTTTACAAACATCCTTTGTATGGGTTTGACAGAGAATAAAAAACCGGCCAAGTGCAAGTCGGACTCGCTCACGCAGGGTTCCGTACCATAAACCTTTATTTTTATTATTTGTTGGTATAGCGGCAATAGAAATACACAATCTGTGGAAATTTCATCTCTCTACCTATAACAGACGGATGGACGGACGGACAGCGGAGGTTTAGTAATAGAGTTCCGTTGGTTACCCTTTGGGTACGGAACCCTAAAAACAACGGGTTGGAGTGCCGGCAGAAGTGAAAACTTGAATACGTGTTTCTCTCCCTCCGTCTTACGAATTTTCGTCTTACGGTCACGTGTCCTGAAGGGTCACGTGTCCTGACGCGAGTTTAACATTTTTTACCCACCACAAAAAAAATGCACAACGCCGCTAAAGAAGTATTCACTGTAAAAATACACTGGACGGACGGACTTCACGGACCGAAAAAAAAACTGCAAAGTTAATCCTCAAGTTATGTTCCCAGTTAAAAATAAATTAAATTGAAAACATAAAGTAACATAACGAAATATATGTAAAGTGAACCTTTTAGAGCTTTGGTAACGATATTAAAATAATTTAATATCGTTGCATTAAAAGACTGCAAAGCATTCATATTGCAGCGAATTTCATGATGGCTTTTAGTCTTAAATTAATTCTGTCCGAGACTGCGTGCATGAGGTGGTGTCCCCCCTTCTCCCCAAAGCAGATTGCCCAGCTGAAGGGCAGGAAAAACGATCATTCATGTATGTACACTCAACGACAAAAAAACTCTACTTTTCATTTCGAATATAGGGAAAGTTTTTTATTTTCTTGTCTGCTCGCCACTTCATAAAATCAACGCATGTATTTCTGTCCACCGAAATTTCTGGCGAAAAAAATCGATTACTGTATTTTCCTCTTTTTGAACCGTATCTGGTGTCAACATCTGGGTGTATTATCGCGGCGATTCTTTGCTCGTGGAGACGGCCTCTTAGGCCGCGCACACTAACTCAGCGGGCAAGGAGCGGCACGGTGGCGGCGGCAGCGCGGGCAGTTACGTAGATGTACTATGAATTTGACGCGACCAGCGCTGCAGCGGCGCGTTGATTTCAAATGCAGAGATGTATAATGTAACTACCCGCGTCTGTAATAATGTAACTGGGCCGCGGCATTAGTTCTATTTTTAAAATTCCGTCCTGGCCTAGAGAGGAAGCAATTGCTTACTATGAGTCTTTTCCGTCCAAGGTCGGGGAGCTGTGTTTTCCATCCGCTAGTCGGATGAGACAAACACTACTTTCCGAGTATGAGAAATAAAGGCAAACCAGGTTGGACGACCATACCTTTCAGCGTAGTTATTTTGAATACAATCCCCTAGTTAGGCACTTGTTAATTTGCTGATCAACAACTTTATATTTATTACAAGCGTCCCGCCTAGCACCAAAAAGGTTACGAGATAAATAGGTATGTTATCTCAAAAAGCAAATGGAGCTATATATGGAAAAAAACTTTTTGCAGTTTTTAAATCAATGTACATAAACCAAATCAGTAGGTAATCAACCAGAATTTATGTAAAATATGCCTAAGTAAATATGCATGCCTAAATGATTTTATTATTTGAAACGTTCGAATGAAATAATTTGGTTCGCGTTAATTAACCGTTAAATGTGGTTACGACTGGTGTTGAAAATTAAAGGAATACTGATTCCTATTATTTAGAGCGCGAAATGAAACAAACATCACGCCTGTTTTCCCAAAAGAGCTAGGTAGAGCCAAAAGTTATACTTATAATTGATATGGAAGTGGAATAAACTGGTTTTAGGCATTATATCTTTTTTTTACTTTTGATAGGCACACGTTTGACCACTATCTCACCTGATGGTAAGCGATGATGTGGTCGAAGATGGAGCACGCTTGCCTAGAACTTACTTTACTTAGTCTTCGTCCTCTCTCCTAAGTTTGCTGTGCCCGACAGGGTCCATATTGATCTTGACAATATTTATACCACCTATATGTACATAATATGGAATGCAATAAAGTATTGAGTATTGAGAGTATTGAGTAGAAGTAACCTATTGCTTTAATTGTGATTTTGATGTAGGTAATATAAAAAATGGCGATATGGATAACCAAATACATTATATGTTGTCGTACATCATTATGTACGACAACTTATAATGTATTTGGTTGAACTTCCAAATTTAAAATATCGATGTACAGCCGGTCGATTCTGTAAACATATCCAAGTGAAGGTGAAGTGAGTCGAGAGAGTCGAAGTGAAGACCAATCCATGTATTCAAAATGGAATGACAGCTCACTTCGTGATCACTCACACGTGACACTCGACCCTTCACTTCGACATGTTTACAGAATCGACCGGCTCTTTTCATAAAGTTTAAAAGTAGGTACGATCTACGTGAGTTAGGAAGTCCGCTGTGACGAATATTTGACAATATTCATAATCGCGAAGTACGGAACTTCGAAAGCTTGCTATGAAAAAATAAAATAAAATTTAATTATTTCAGGCAAAATACAAAAAAATGGTTAGCAGGAATATTGAGAGCCAGAAACAAAGAAATAATTAGCTTCATATATGGCTCTCAGTATTCCATTCTCAGAATCATGTACGCGGCTCATAAAGGAGGCCCTCGCTTTACGTAATACAGCTTATAAATCATCTACTCTGTTCTCCGCGAACATGTCAATGCCAGACACACTAAACCGCCACGACTACGGTAGCCTAAATATGCACCTAAATGCGAATTACCTCACTGAGAATGTTCATCGTTGTACGGAACTTCGAACTTTCCAATAAAAGTCAATGCACATATTATATTGTAAACAACAAACGTGATCAGACCTACTTTTAAACGAAAAAAAAACTCAGTAAGGAATAAGTCCCATCGCCGGAAGTACAGCAGTGCGAGTCCGTAAACACGTCGAAGTGAAGTGAAGCGATCACGAAGTGAGCTGTCAATCCATGTAATCAAGATGGAATGGCAGCTGACTTCGAGATCACTTCACCCAATCCTTCATTTCGACATGTTAACAGAATCGACTGGCTGTTCGCTTAACTTTCCCCTACATACTCGTAGTTACCGAGCCACTTGTTGACACCCAGCAGCTGCTCGCTTCGTCTAGATAACAATGTAACACAATAACACCTCGTAATTCGCCCGAGCTGATTATCACCTTACGACACATTCATTAGATAAACAATTATTTCTTATAATCCCTCGTCGTTTACGCACATAAGAAATTAATATTATCTATCTAACTTCTTTACGTATTTATGAAAATGTATCGCCGAAATGTATGTACGCGTATATCTTGAGAACGACTTGAACGATTTAAATAATTATTTTTAGGGTTCGGTAACCAAAGGGCAAAGGGGAGGAGCTCGTGGCTAGATAATAACAGCCGCACGGGTCGATCTTCAAGGTTAAGCAACGCTTGCCAAGGTTGGTCTGTGGATGGGTGACCATCTTAACATAACGAGTTTCCTCCGTGCCTCGGAAAGCACGTTAAGCTGTTGGTCCCGGCTGTCATTTGTAGAACTTTGGCAGTCGTTACGGATTGTCAGATGCCAGTAAATCTGACTCCAGTCTAGCCGAGAAGTAGGTACCGTGTTACCCAGTTAATGGGTTGTAGAGGTCTGGTAGGCAGCCGCTCCACGTAAAACACTGGTATTCAGCTGAATCCGGTTTGCCTGGAAGCCGACCCCAGTATAGCTGGGAAAAGGCTAGGCAGATGAGGCAGATGATGAGGTAACCAAAGGGTAACCAACGAAACCCTATTACTAAGCCTCTGCTGTCTGTCAGTGGGCTGTATCTCAAGAACCGTAATAGGCAGACAGTTGAAATTTTCACAGAGTGTGTATTTCTATTGCCGTTATAACAAGTATTAAAAAATATTAGGGAGGTAGGTAGGGTAGGTAGGTAGGTAGGTAGGTAGGTAGATAGGTAGGTAGGGTAGGTAGGGTGGGTAGGGTGGATAGGGTGGGTAGGGAAGGTTTTAGGGTATGTAGGGTGGGTAAATTTTCATTATTATGAGTACAATGATTGCGTTTTATTCTTTTGCACGTTGTATAGATTACCTCTCAGAATTGATTGTGTAGGTATATGTATGTAAAGCAGTTAGATTGGATTTTTTTTTAATCTGGAGTTTTTATAATAGTGCTTAAAAATACATGAAATTTTATAAAAATGCCTTTGACACAATACACAAATAATTGTATACTCATTTGTATATGGATAAAGTCTGTAAATATACTCTTTTACTTAAAAAACTAATAAATAATGTCCAATTTCGACCACTGGACGACCACTATTTCAAAATTAAATTTTAAGCAATTTCTTCTATTCGATATAAGTAATTATGTATACAGGTACCTTGAGGTCACTTTTTATTTTCTGTGTGTCTGTTCTAAACTTGTGAATGTTCGTATTTGTCTTCCCGTCTAAAAAAAACCGAATGTAACAACTGATCAATGGTCTTTAGCCTGCCCGCCCACATCAGACTTTTGTAGCACCGATAATCGGGCCGATTTTATTTGCTAGGTAAAAACGTTACACTATTGCATTCAGTACGTTCCATATTTCTCCTACGAAAAATCGGTTGCCGACTATCGGACGTGGGCGAGCATCCTTATCCAGCATATTAGGTCTTTACCTATGAAATTGCCGTTCTGCAGTACTGGCCATTTCAAATCAAAATAATTTTTGTTTGGCTAAGAATTCTAATTTCAAATTAATTTTATTTTATAAACATGTTTTTTTTCCAAAAGTAGTCATTTGTTTATTGATTAGTGTAACATTTTCATCGCATTTCAATCTTTTTCGTCATCATGGATACGTTAAAAATTCGAGTAATTATGGAATATGAATACCGTCGTGGCAGCAACGCGGCACAAGCGGCACGCAACATCAACGATGTTTACGGAGCTAACACTACAAACCAACGCACCACCTGTTATTGGTTTGCTCGCTTCCGTTCTGGAAATTTCGAAACCTGAAAAATGAACCTCGCGGTCGTCCGAAGACTTTGGTCGACAATGACGAATTAAAGGCGATTGTGGAAGCTGATGATACACAATCTACGGCTGAATTAGCAGCAGCTTTCGACGTTAGCGTCAAAACAATATTGGTCCATTGGCATCAAATTGGCAAGGTAAAAAAGCTTGACAAATGGGTGCCCCACGAACTCAATGATCGCCAGCGCGAAGTACGCGTCGAGACGTGCCTTGCACTGCTACAGACACACAAATGAAGGAATTTTGAACCGCATTGTTACCTGCGATGAAAAATGGATTCTGTTTGATAACCGCAAGCGCTGAGCATGTTGGTTGGATCCTGGTTCAGCACCTAAACAATGCCCTAAACGAAAACTTACCCCTAGAAAAGTGATGCTCACTGTTTGGTGGTCTAGCGCCGGTGTGATTCATCACAGCTTCTTACCAAACGGGGGGAGCATTACTGCAGATGTCTACTGTGAAGAACTGAACACAATGATGGAGAAGCTGGCACATCTCCAACCAGCATTGGTCAATCGCTCGTCTCCGCTGCTCCTGCACGACAACGCGCGACCTCATACTGCACAGCAGACGGTCTCCAAGTTGCAAGAACTGGGGTTGGAAGCTCTCCGTCATCCGCCCTACTCACCAGACTTTGCTCCTACAGACTACTACTTTTTCCAGAATTTGGAAAACTTCTTGGCGGGAAAAAATTCAATACCCGAGAGGCAGTACAAAATGCTTTTGAAGAATTTGTTGCCTCCCGTCCAGCTGATTTCTTTAAGAAGGGCATCAATAAACTGCCACTGCGTTGGCAAAGATGCATTGATTGCATGGGTGATTACTTCGATTAATACAAACAAAAAATACATGAAAAAAAATCGTTTAAATTTTTTCATACAAAACGGCAATTTCATAGGTAAAGACCTATTATCTTCTTTTGATCCGCGTGTTACCCGTTGCCAAGCAACTCTGTAGACGAATACTAAAGGTAAGTAGGCACCTGAGGAAAGTACTTTCCATAATCCAGGTGACTTGATCTTGCCCATTATGGTTGCGCAGTCAAAGATAATCTGATTTTCTCTCCCAGTGATTTAAAAGTCCTCTTTGCTATAGTTACAAGGTTATATTGAGATTTTCCATTAAAAAAGCTCGATACTGGCCCAGACAGGGTTTGTCAGGTTTTTGACGGGAAAAGCTTTGTTATATAACCTACTCGTATAATATTTGCACGCTATGATATAAGCATCTTCATATACGCTCTATAATGGCTGTCAAACGACTTTGTACACCATGTTTTATGCAAATAAAATGATTGATTTATTGATTGATTATGTCAAGCTAATGCTAAGGGTGCCTGTTCTTTTGCGCGGAACGAGGCAGCGGAGCGGAGAAACAGAAATATTAACCGATCATGTCAGTCAAAATGTTAGTGACTCACGTGGTGCGGAGATTTTGAGCAATCCCATTGCTTGAAATTTCTCCGTTTCTCCGCTCCGCTGCCTCACTCCGCGCAAATGGACGAGCACCGCAATACCTTCATTGCTAAATTGAAAGGACATAGGTCCTGCTTCTTAAAATAAATCTTCTGGACATTTTAATTTCAACCTGGTTTTTTGCGTGCTCTTTATAAATAACTGTTTTACACGTCAATCTTTTTAGACAATACAAACTACACGAAGCCGGTGTTCTGAACTGACTTACCCTGAGAAGAAACATCGAAACAAACTCAGAGGTCAAAGTCACCTTTAAACATGCATGCAATGGTAAGCACAAATAGGACAAATGACCATTACATTGTCATATCATAATAGTGTGGGCCATTCATTTACTACATAAGACAATAAGAGGGGGGAGGGGTTCGACCATGTCTAATTTTTTAACCGACGAAAATACGGGGAAGGTTCTCAAGTCGATGCGTATATATAAATATTTTTTTTATGTATATCTTTTTTCTTGCAGGGAGTCTTGATAGTTCTTACGTAAGATCACAGAAATTTTATGTAGATATCATTAAAACTAAAGTATAATGTATAGCTACCAAAATATAAAAATAACTTGTTGGTATTTATATACATACTTATCTTTTTTGGTTGGTAGAAATAAGCACTCGTAAAAACTGTTAACCAAACGTGAATTATTTTTTTTCCTTTAGATACTAATGTAGTAAATCGGTCGGTCTATTCTTAATTTTTCTTTTTTAGTGGCGGAAATGAATGGCGCCATGTTTGTAAAATGAGAATTTAATCGAATGCACTAACTTGACCTTTCCATTAATCTGGACTATCAAAGCATTTGTTTTGGTAGATAAGATTAATTTCGGTAGATATAACTTTGCTTGTCCTAATTAGTTAAGTCATGCAGCCAACTAGGTCGCCTAATCAGAACTAGGTTCCAACTTTAACCAGATACAGAATAAAGAAAGAAAGAAACACTCAAGCACACACAGACAGCTAAATATCAGTCATGTAGTTGAGCTGTATTCTACTTTATTATTTTCTGAACACAATACAATACAAGGCACCTTCAAATTAGTCGCTAAGTGCCGCGCGGCAGCAGCGCGGCTGTCGCGCTGCTTTTTTAATCCATACAAATGATAAACGCAAAGTGTCGCGCGTTTGTTATTTGTATGAATTAACAACGCAGCGCGACAGCTGCGCTGCTGTCGCGTTACTGCCGCGGGGCACTTTGCGACAAATTTGAAAGCGCCCTAACGGTTTAGTGCAGTACTTTCATATGAAGCAAAAGCAATATAAATATAGTAGTTGATCTATATTCTGTTCTATTACATTCTGAACAAAATAATGGCCTACGCATACCGGGACGGAATGGCAAATGATTTAAATTTTTACCATAGGACATTCAAACTTATCTAGTGAGAATGCGACATATATGGCAATTTTATAAATTGATTCCGTAGCATCGAAAGGGATTTTTTGACACGGCATCGGAGAGCGCGCTAAGGGATCCCGCGGCGGGATTTTTTGGTAGGCCGCCAGAATAGGCTATTTTACAGCGACCGTTAGATTTTCTACAAATATTGGACACTTATTTTTTACCATCATCATCTGCCCAGCCTTTTCTCAACTATATTGGGGTCGGCTGCCAGATTAAGCTGAATACCAGTATTTTACGTGGAGCGGCTGCCTACCAGACCTCCACAACCCATTAACTGGGTAACACGGTACATCTTGGCAAGACTGGCGTCTGAACTATCCGTAACCACTGCTAAAGATCTACAAATGACAGCCGGGACCAACGGCTTAACGTGCTTTCCGAGGCACGGAGGAAACTCCGTATGTTAAGATGGTCACCCATCCGCAGACAAACCTTGGCAAGCGTTGTTTAACCTTGAAGATCGACCAGTGCAGCTGTTATTATCTCGCCACGAGTTCTTCTTTCATGCAGGTCCAGTAGTTCCTGAGATTAGCGCGTTCAAGCAAGCAAACAAACAAACTCTTCATCTTTATATATTAGTATAGATGTAAATATTAGCATGAAATACATAGGCGGAACTAAGAGGTTTTCAACGATGGAATTAGCCATTAGCGCAGCGCTGGTAGTACATTAGTGAGCAGTCCGTTCCTTGTCAGATCAATTGCCAGTACCAGCAGTTGCCAGCCAGTAGCAGCCTCTCAACTATTTAAAAGATGTCTATATCAATTAAAAACCGAAGTGCAAGGCTCGCGCACCGGGGTTCCGTACATACACGTATGCACGCGTAGAAATAGTTCGTCTATCATAGAAATCGATCACACATACTATTGTCGTTACGTTTATATTAAATTGTCATGGAAAGCGAATTGTTCAATTTATATAAAACGTCAAAACGTATTTCGAGGCAGGTTATGCCAAGTTAACGCGTAACAAATAAACGATTTTCGGACTATTTCTTTTACTTAAATGCTGTTGTTTCATGTCTAGTATCATGATTCTAGTTCATGGGGTAGTATCCTGTAGGTTTTTATTAATTTGTGAGTCAGAAAAATATGTCACATAAATGGCCGTGTGATCTTACTGCGTTTACTTATAACTTTGATTTTGTAGAGCATCAAGGGTTGTACGAATTTAATAATGATTTCAACTAACTCGTGCTGGTAAGCACGAGTTTCTTTGACAAAGGGTTCTGTCAGACTGACAAACTGACAGCTGGACAGAAGTTAAATATTTTCCATTTGAGGTAGGAACGGAACCCTAAAAATAATGAAATTTGGTTTTCTATAGCTGATTTTAACGAGGTTTCGACATCTGAAATTAGTAAACTTATTGCCTGTAACTTATAATTCCATGTTGGTTTGGACGCTTTAAAACTTTGGAGGTATGCGGAACAGAGAGTAAAGTCCCGCAAACCTCAGTTGAAAAGGAAGGATGCTCCGACCAGGCGGTTGTTGTGCCTGGCCGGCAACTACTAGTTGGATAGATGGCGTCGCGGTTCTTTGTTTTTTGCTCCGTTGGTTTTTCTTGTGGCGGCATTGATGACAAAACATCTTTTTCCAGATTAATACTTGCATTCCCAGTTTCCTAGTTTAAGGACAGTTGATTGAATGAAATTTATTTTAATTAGCTGGTTTATACTTTGAAGAAATCATCGCAGTAAATACGTTTGAAGAATAAACGCAATCTTTCGTAAGGTCTTTTACAAAAGAGACCAACATACAAAAACGCAAGAATAAATCAGCTGTATAGTATTTTGTTCGAACTGTGCGCACATACCTAAATACCTCATGTATAGAAGTCTTTTTTTTCGCAATTTCATTGTTGGTCCCATAGTCGTTCATAAATATGAGTACAATGATCCCTTAAGAGGTATTGCGTTGTTTTTTTTTGTAACACGTTGTGTAAAGAGTTTATCGATGCGATGTGAACTGGCTAAGGAAAAGCTGCTGTGAGTATAAAAAATGCAAAACACACGAAAATAAGGCACTTGTCTCACCCCCGGCGAGCGAGTAGCTATCGACTATTTGCTCGCTGAGGAAAAGGACAAGACATTCACAGTCGATAGCTGCTCTCACCTCTAGTTGATTGCCGCGACAAGAGCTATCAAAAATTGTACACGCTCAGCGATACTCGCTCGGCGATGCTCGCTTGACGGTCAGAACTCTCTCTCCTTTTTTCCTATAGTGCCGGCCGGAGCGAGTATTTCGAGTAAAATCCCGTCGCTCAAAAGCACTCGCTGAAGACCGAGCGTCAAAACTATCGAAACTTTTTACTCGCTACTCGTTGCTTGCCTCTTTATTCGCTGCTTGCTGATTGCCGGCGATGACACAAGTGCCTCTGTCTAGTTATTTTAGGACATGGTATTGCTATATTGTAGATAACGTTGATTCAATTACCTCTTCAGCTGAAACCTTATTTCTGAAAGAGCACCACATGAGCTGACAATTTCGTCTCCCGCAATTTTGTTGGAAAATTAATCGCCTCGGCGAATTTTCGAATAGTGCACAACGTTGAATTTGGGAATCAGCGCGTTCCGAGTTTTTTGTTTTCTGTAGTCAGAACACTGAAATATGTAGCGGTGGAGTTTTCGATAGTTGCCTATTGCCTAGAAATTCGAACAATGTTGTATAAAAATTATCTGTTGTTTTATTTCCATGTCGTGTTCGATGAAACAACGAAAATGACGAGTTTCCATACTTACAAACTTTCTTCCCTCATTGTATTTACCCCAAAAATTAAATCTTTCCTTAATGTCTCAATTAATGTCTAATCTTACCTACTATATAAGTTACTTTAGTTACCAATTTTGCCTCATTGGATAAGGTACCCTTTTTAGTGTTCCGTACCCAAAGGGTAACCGACGGAACCCTATTACTGAGCCTCCGCTGTCTGTCCGTCCGTCCGTCCGTCTGTCCGTCTGTCTATCAGAGGGCTGTATCTCAAGAACTAGGTAGACACTTGAAATTTTCACAGAAAGTTAATTTTCTATTTCCGCTATAACAACAAATAATAAAAATTAAGGTTGTATGGTACGGATACGGAACCCTTCGTGTTGGCCGGTTTTGCATATTAGTTGTCATGTAACCCAACGGTTAAAGCTATGCATTTTATGTCAAGTAGATGTATCTATTAAAAAGTAAAAAGAAGTTGAACAGAAAACAGATCCGGTATGGATCTGTTTTCTGTTCAACTCCTTTTTACTTTTTCTCTGGTGTCGGCACGAGGTAAAAAGATTAGTTCGACAGCAGGTTGGTAGCACGGTTGATTGCCCCGGGTGCGGCCATCTAAAACAGGAACTCACTGGACAGACTTGCCCCAGGGTATGCCCTACGGCCAAGTCCATCGAGTGAGCTCCGCCCATGACGCTCGTCGCCGTCAGATGTTCTTTTTTGGTCTGAAAATTGAATATTAAACTGATACATCTGCGATGGTGAAGGTTAAAGTAAACTCTTAGATACACAACTCTGTTTACTGTAGTTTTCTGCGACTCGAGTTGTGTGTAAAATGCGCTTTCTAGTTAGAGTTGCTAACTAGAAAGCGCATTGATTACCATTTTTAATTATCTACCGACGAGAATTCGGAAAGCAGGGAAACATCCAAACAACCTCATTATGCTTCAACCAGCATATCACGACCCCTGCTTTACATTGAACTGTGTTCACAATGAGAGTCAAGCTAAATTTCAATGGGTAACTAAAACCCAAGCAATATGTACCTGTATAATGAGGTCCAGCTTGGCTTTTAGCTTTGAGAAATCAAATGATGAGGAAACAAACAACAATATTACCAGAGAACGTATGGCTCGTACCGTGAAACGTGAAAATCAGAGTCAAAGCTTTGTTTCTAACAAAGCTGGGATTGTGATTTTCACTGTAGTACCGAATTATTTAGTTTCTAACAAAGCATTTAGATCGTGAAAATCCTCTTCTTTTAACCCTACATTTCTATTTACCCCGTTTTATCCGTACCTACTTCATTTATTTAACAATTAATGTGCAGACATTTCTACAAAAAAACGTACAAAAAGAAGAAACGGAAAAATTTACACAAAGGTTATGCTTATTACTAAAGAAATCTCTTCCAGCATACCCACATGTTTAAGCTTATAATTTGTGCATCGAGTCGTTATGTCGAGTTTGACACATAACTTGCGTGTACTCACTAGTTCGTGAACTTTTACTGAACAAGAGACTTAGCACGAATATTTATGACGTAACCTACCCTACCTACCCTACCTACCCTACCTACCCTACCTACCCTACCTACCCTACCTACCCTACCTACCCTACCTACCCTACCTACCCTACCTACCCTACCTACCCTACCTACCCTACCTACCCTACCTACCCTACCTACCCTACCTACCCTACCTACCCTACCTACCCTACCTACCCTACCTACCCTACCTACCCTACCTACCCTACCTACCCTACCTACCCTACCTACCCTACCTACCCTACCTACCCTACCTACCCTACCTACCCTACCTACCCTACCTACCCTACCTACCCTACCTACCCTACCTACCCTACCTACCCTACCTACCCTACCTACCCTACCTACCCTACCTACCCTACCTACCCTACCTACCCTACCTACCCTACCTACCCTACCTACCCTACCTACCCTACCTACCCTACCTACCCTACCTACCCTACCTACCCTACCTACCCTACATACCCTACCTACCCTACCTACCCTACCTACCCTACCTACCCTACCTACCCTACCTACCCTACCTACCCTACCTACCCTACCTACCCTACCTACCCTACCTACCCTACCTACCCTACCTACCCTACCCTTTTTTTTTGTTTTTTAACTTTCCCTGTATTCTGGCGAAACTAACAAAAAAGAATTATTTAAATCGGCCCCGCGGTTTTCGAGTTTTAGCGAGACTAACGAACACCAATTCATTTTTATATATAAAGATGATACAAATTGTGTATGTGGCATAAAAATAAACCAAAATGCTATGTGGTTGCAGTTTCTATATGCTCAAAATTCACCTACGTTAACGTTACTATATGTCAAAATATTCATGCAAGGCCCTCCGGAGACCATCTCTGACATTAACCTTTCCAATTTTTTTACCATTACAAGTCATAATCCTAAAACAATAATAGAGACATTCACTACTATTTTTTCATCACCCCTAATCATCATCATCATCTGCCTAACCTTTTCCCAAGTAGACCACCCCTGATCTAGTTTTCAAAATAAACACACGTATCCAAGTGTAATTAATGACCGACCACAGAATAAATAATGTTTGTAGTGGGTATTCAAAGCCAAAAATATAATTTAATTTAGTATGATTTAATTAATTAGTGCCGCTAAACCCACGCGACTACCGCCTATGCTCTCTTCCTATATATTAATACGTACTATGAATTTGCTCTATGATTTCAAAATAAATCTTATTACTCGTAAATAGTATTCGTTTAAAGTCCTAGTTAAATCTCCAATGCCCGGTTTCTGGGGTACCTACTTTCATCATCTGCCCTACTATATTGGGGTCGGCTTCCAGTCAAACCGGATTCAGCTGAATACCAGCATTTTACGGGAAGGGGCTGCCTACCAGACCTCCACAACCCATTAAATGGGTAACAACACGGTATTTCTAGGCAAGAAGGGAGTCAGATTTACTGGCTTCTGACAATCGGTAAAAACTGCCATAGTTCTACAAATGACAGCCGGGACCAACAGCTTAACGTGATTTCCGAGGCACGGAGGAAACTCGGTATGTTAAGATCGTCACCCATCCACAGACCAACCTTGGCAAGCGTTGCTTATCCTTGAAGATCGACCTGTGCGGCTGTTATTCTTTAGCCACGAGCTCCTCTTCTGAGGTACCTACTTTATCAGTCGTTTATCTGTCCGTTAACCACCAACCAACCAATGGCGTTATGCAGTGGCGTAGTTAGTCTCAAATGGGCCCTGTATCAAACACTTTTGGGGTCCGTTTTTAAGGACACCGTTTTTTTAAACATTGGTGTATTATTTATTTATAAAGTTTCTTTAACAATGGGTACTACTAACTTAGGACTGTCTTGACAGGCCACGAAGGAGACGATGGTTCTAAATGTATAGCATTGCGTCCACACACCGGGGCTCTTGTAGTCCAGGGGCCCCGTATCTATTATCTAAATCCGGTTTGACTGGAAGCCGACCCCAATTTATTTGATAAAAGGCTAGGCAGATGATGATTATGATGATGCTATAGGTAGTAAACAAGTCTTTGATGTGGCTGATACGGCAGTAGCTACGCCCCTGGCGTTATTACAAGCCTTAACGGACAGATAAGAGACCGATAAACTACCTCAGAAACCGAGCATAATCGGCCTACTAATACCTTGGAGGATTTCTTGCAGATTGCAATTAGAGATCAGTCAATTTTTCAGTAGGGCGGGACGGTCTAGCTACCTCATGAGCTGGACCGTTAATACTTAATTTAATTTATAAAAATCTCGCCTGCATCGCAAAATATGCAGTGGATAGGTAGCAGGTACGTCGATTTAATTAACTGACGCTAAACTTAGTACATACTAATCACATCGAGGAGTACGGAGTAAGAAAGTCCCCGCAGACGGGTGCTATGAGATTAAATGCGACAACCCTTTTTAAAGAATTTGTATGAAAATGCATTTGCGCAACGTTTTCCCCGTAAACCTAGTTTCATTTCAATCCAATAAAGTGAGCCCAGATTTCATGGACGTGTGATCCCTGACACGGTCAATCCCGTTTATAGGGTTCCGTACCCGAAGTGTCCAAACAGAGCCATAGGTATCACTCACATGTCCTTCAATCCGTCGCGTCGTCTGTCACTCAGGTTTTACAGCCAAACGGTTAGCGGGAGGGGGGGACCGACTTTAACAATTAGGATAATTCAGAAAAAACGATTTATTAACCTTGGGTAACTTAGGAATAATCACATTTTTAGAGCTGGTTTCCAAATATTCACAGTATAAGCATCGTGTTGATCCAAAGTCGTACAAATTCTCAAAAAATATTTTTAAATGTTTTAAAGGGAGCTCCCAAAAAGCAAAAAGGCGAAAAAAAATTACCTATCGTAATTGTCTAGAGTAGTTGATACTGTATTTTTTTGCTTTAAAATAATTGAAAAATACATACGAACGAAATCGCGAGCAGCAATATACATAGTTAAGTATCTAGTCGTGGATACGTACCTGTTACCTGTTTATACCTATAAATAACATTTTCATTTAGTAAAGATTGATTGTTTCCAATTTTAAATATTATTTTTAATCTGTGCATGTTACCATTACCAGCTAACTGTAAGTACCGAGTACATTCAAATTCCATACAGCTTACACCTTTAAAAACCCCTTTCAACACTGCGCGCCCACGTCTGACTTTCCGTAGGACCGATAATCGGACCGACTTTTCCTTGCTAGGTAAAACTACAGACTTTTTTTTTGTAGGACGTGTGCGTTACGCTTTGCAATCAGTACTTACCTACGTTCCATTTTTCACCTACAAAAATCAGTCGCTGATTATCGGACGTGGGCGCAAACTAATATGGCGGCTAACGCATTCATATTCGGACACCAAACACAAGTTCGTTTTATTCATTGCTATTCAATATTCCTGGCAATGCACAAACAGGGACATTCAATATTATCTGGACTCGTCTGAAGAGGATGGTATTTTAATCAACATTGCAGTACTTACTACGGATTTATTTTAACTTAATTGAATGTGGAAATGAAAATGGACGAAGCAAAACGATGCTTCAAAAGGGTTAAGGCGCGAACCCACCGCGGTGCGCGAATTTTAGCTGCGTGGGTTCATTTGTTTCACAACGTGGGTCTACGTTTCCACTGCAGTAGGTACACGCGACTATGTACAACTGTAGCGTGGCCCACTGCGACACACGGAGAGGCTACGCACGTATTTTTTGCAAGAATATGGTTTTGACATACCTAGTCGTGGGTTAATATTCGTGTATAGAGTGTACCGCGTGCACAGCGTGCATGGCGTTTACTGTGTTGAGATACGTGGGCGCGATATTTACGCAAGCCACGCGTGTGCTAATGACGTCAATTTATGCGTAGCGTATCCGTGTGTTGTAGTAGAAACAATCTCGTACATTTTCATGCAAGGCGAAGCCTCACACACGTGCGTAGACTGCGTGCGTTGCGGTGGGTTTCCGCCTTTATAATCGCCACAACGTGGAATTTAATATTGGGGTGGTCTGTCTACGTAACAGTAAATTAAGAGGATTGGAGGTGCGTACACCAAAACTACCTAGGTATGTGGTTTTAGGGTTCCGTCCGAATACAATTTTTGTTGCGACGTTTCAGAATCGTCAAATTCTTGAAATTGTACTCTGCGTCTTTTAGTGTAGCGGCCTGACATCTAGGCTTGGTTTTACTAACACGACTATAGAAGATAAGTAAATTAAAGCCTTGATACTATCTGTTGCACAATAATTACTTAACGCCGGTAGATTCAACTCTCGGCCCTGAGCCAACCGGTGAAAATTCAACAGCGCTCTTTTACAGGCATTAATTCATTGTTTAACACCTGTATTCACAAACGGTACTACGAGGTCTCAAAGTGCGCGCGAGCGCACAGGGCCCCTAAAACTTATTCATAGACAATACTTGAGTGGCGGCTAGCACTATGCGTCCCTTAGAATGAACGCACAGCTAAGGTAGCCTGCTAGCTGTTTTAAGCGATGCATAGCTAGTGTCTCTCGATTCTCTGTGGTCTATTATGTGTTACGAGATATATTTTTCGGGGTTGGATTTTACTGTGTGATAAGTTTCCATAGCGTTATTTTACAATGGATTATAGTAGTGAAGAAGCATTTGATAATTATATCAATAAGAGAAGCACAATAAATACCAGAAAAGGATTTCCAAAATTCTTTAGATTATTACTGTTCGAATGAATTTAGACGACGCTACAGGTTTTTCAAAGATGTGGTACTTTTATAATCTTGCCACTGACAAATGAAGACCTAGAAATGAACGTCAAGCAGCGAAGTGAACTATGCAACACAAACGAACCAATCACAGAGCTCTATTCAACGCTGTGCGTTTGCTTGGTCAAGGGTCGTTTGAATATTGTTTATGAATTGAAAGGCTTGCCAATATGCAACGCAGTGAGAAATGCCGTACTTCGCATAGCGTTGCTACTTTACTGAGATAAGTATTGTTTGTGAATATGGGTGTAAGTTACGTTTGAAGGGATAGCGGGCCTTGACATACAGAAGCTTTGGAGAGCTTCAAATTAAAATCAAAGCCTCATTAGGTTATTTATGCTGTTTTATTTAAAAAAAAATAGATAGGTAAGTTTTCTTTACATTACAAACAAAACACAACCTCCATGTTTATCAAGAACAAGATCCAGCTTTTATAATTTAATTTAATTTATTTCTTCGCTTCGGACAACACTATCATATCTGTTAATTTTTAACCGACTTCAAAACAAGGAGGAGATCTCAATTCGGTTGTATTTTTTATGTGTGTTTCCTCATAACTCCGACACTTATGAACCGATTTGAAAAAATCTTCTTTCATGTGAAAGTGTATGCTTACCCATTGAATCCATTTAAATTTTAACTTTGCCTTTTAAATCAAAATAGCTGGAATTAATTTACTTAGATGACATTTGGTTTAACGCCGATTTTTTAATTTAAAAGTATTTTACTTTGTAGTGTTATTTGATTTGAAAGCTGACTGTATTTAAAAAAAAAAATAGTAAAATACCTTTTAACTAGTGTTAGTAGTAACACTAAGATGTAGGTGTCTGAGACAGGATGTGAAGAAAACGATATAGCAAGGAATAAGCTTCCTGACCATTCTCTCCAAATAGTGCCTCAGAATAGGGGACTAGGGGAGTTAGGACTCTCCACCACTGTTTTCTGGATGCTATTGTCGCTGACCCGCGTTCTACGTATCAGTGATGTGACTTTTTTGCGAATCACAGCATGCAAGCCGTCAGTTCGGTTTGCATGAAATCTAGCGACCTTGACAAAACACTTTGAATATGATTACTTGAACTTGGTCCGCACAATGAGAGAATCTACGGACCAACATGTTACCTCGAACCTCCAGTGCCCTACGTTCCTTTTCAATGTCTACATTATCTTTAGGGTCGTAGGTAAGGTAATTTATAGTATTATAGACATAACAGGCATTTTTTTTTTGTTAAGGATGGGAAATCATCAAATGACTCCTTCCGCTCTGGGCGGAGCGGAAGGGAGTGTCAGACTCTTACTGACTAAAACCCATCCGTGTTCCTCCCAGTGCCCTTTGCGTTCCAGAGACGCGGCGTCTCTTTCGAACGGATTCCGCACCCCGGCAGGCACTAGCCCTAGCGGGCCCCGTCTCCCTTGCTGTCAGCTCCTTGAGGCGCGCGTGAAACACAGCGCGCCGCCAACCCGGGCCTGGTTCTGATCGGACGGCGAGCCACCCAAAGCTCGCTGTCCGCAGGCCCGCGCCTACGGTGGCCGGAAATCGTCATGCGACCCCCGACGCCCGGGACGTCTTCTTCTGTTGCGGCGGCTGGGTCGTGAGGTTTCCCTCTCTCTTACACGTTCGGCATCCTCCTTCGCTAGCATTACTGCTTCGCAGAAGGAGGTCACCGCTTCCCATGCCTCCTTGCTCCGGACCATAGATTGAACCAGGGCCGGCCGCGAGAGGTCGCCGCCGCCGAACACAAGTATGCCTAGCAATTAAAAAAATAAACCTTAACGGTAAATTAAATTGACAAACGGAACCCAACTTGAAAGTACTATAACCAACATGTTTATGTGTTTTGGAATGTACCGAGGCCGTTGAAAGGAGATATACAAATAGCTATCATACAATACGATCTCCCGGTGGATACCTCACACCAATCACACGCACTGAACTTTATACCTTTCACTGACCATCCCCCCACACACCACTCATAGTTTTTTTTTTTTTTTTCGAAAACTGTAACAGTTGCAAGTTTTAAAAGGTTTTATTGATTTACATAATGTTGCTAGCATTGGGTAGACTGAACAGACAGTTGTGTTGCCGTTGAGTTGGTTCCGCCACTTCTTCTTTCCAACTAAAACACTAGAAAGTAGTGATCTAGGCCAGTCATACAAGACATTTAAGGTCGCAGTATCTTGAACAATCCTGATTTTTTGGTATATTATTAGGGTAGATGCCAGTAGAGTACACCCAATTTTTCAACCTCGAAAGACCTGTGCTCGGAAAACTTTAACATTTTCAGTAATTTTTCAGAGTTTGGCTTAAATCTTGTAAACGGTGAATTCTACATAAAAAGTTAATCAGTGGACTATTAAAGTAGATAAATTTGCTACAGCTCGAGTGCAAATGCAGAGATATAGCACATCAAACACGACCCTTTTTTACAGAAAATCGAAATTGTAGTTTTAAAAATGGAGCTCTGTGATTTACTGGACTTTTGAAATTGATATGTTAGATAGTTCAGTGGAAAATGATTCTCATCATATAAAATGAAATCGAGTACAATTAAAAAAAAAAAACGATCTTAAATATTGCACATATTTTGGGAGTATTCAAATATGGAAGAAAATTAAGGGAAACGATTTACGTTACGTGATGACTGGACCTCAGCTGACTTCTTGCAGAAGTCACCTGAAGAAGTGCACGGCATAATATAAATTAATATTTTCAATAATCTAAGACAATGGTCATCCAACTATGGGAAGATACCCGAATGTTCAATTTACTTAAGACATTTACCGTTGGAAAGCCCTTTTCTAGACTCTACGTATTCGACTTTTGTCGCCCCATAGCATCATTATAGTCATCGTTGGAAAGAGCTATTAAAAAGAACTTTTGCTATATTAAGACTTATTATTACTATTTCTCAATTTAAGATAATAATGTGAAAAATTACACTCCAATGTTAACATTCTTTTGTTCAGTTCATAATAACCATAAGTTACACCAGTAAAGAGCTTCCCAAAAACAACCTGTGGTAGTGACCTGACTTTGTAATAGTCATCATGTTCGGAGTTAATGACTTAGGTGAATAATTTTAAGTACCGAAGTTAAAGATTTTTAGCTCCCTTACGGGTATAATCTCCAAACAAAATCTACTAATACGAACATTTTTATTATAAAGAAAGTAAATTATGACTATGAAATTAATTTTTACTGTAGTTAATTTTCTGAAAAAAAAAAGAAAATCGCGTGAATCAACTGGTTTACAACTTCATCTCTTGCGACTTACCTTGTAGACGAGTGAGTCTTATAATATAAAAATATTTTAAAAAAGGTATATAGGTATACTAAATTAGAAGTGAACCGATTTGAAATGAAATGATTCGCCTTGCCCGTGAAAGTACTTACAACATCGTGTCCGGACATCGGTGAGCAGGGAGGAAATTCAAACAATTTCCCCTACATTTACTCAGCGCGACCAAAGAATTACCTATAATTTCACGACGGCAAAGTTTACATGAGTGATTTATACGTCACCGTGTAGTCATTGAAGTATTCTTAAATTTTTTATGCAAAAAATATGATAATGTAACGATATTGCCTACTCGAACTTTAAAAGTAAAACTCAAATTTCATACTTTTTGGAATAAGTTTTCTATGTTTGAAGTGCTGTACGTTAACACCTATTAAATCTACAGAGCAACCGTTACAGTCATATTGAAGCAAATTTCGTCAACTTTAAAAGTATCCAGATTGACTTTCTCCGTAGAACGCACCGTTTAGGAGAATCAAGCTTAACTCTTAAAAATTACCGAAAATTAAGAAGATTTTTGAGCACTACACTACGCAGTTAGCACAAGTCTTTCGCTTGGTGCTTTTACTGGTATTTATTCTAACAACCACCCAAATAATCATGATGGGCCTATTTTCTGCGATCTAATGCGTTAATCTGTCAACGGTGACTTCCTATGCAGACTGGGCGATTTGGGAGGCTGTCTTCAAGTAAATTTTGACGTTTGAAAATGTACTGATGTTCAACTTAGCTTAAATAAATGTCTTTTAAATAAATATCTGGCATGTTAAATAGTGTGTTCCAAATTCGAATCGCATTTAATTCCATGGATTTATTTGTATTGTCAATAGCTCCAGAAACATTCGATTTTTGAAGAAAACAGTAAATACTTTTTTTTTTTAAGGTGGATGCTCCAGGGTAGCCCGCGAAATTCAAATATTTTTATGTTTTTTGCAATTTGCCGGTCAGTGTGTTCAAGTTCATGTAGTTCGAAAGAATGAATATTTCAGAAATAATCATTCTTTCGAACTACATGAACTTAGAGGGCTATATTGATGATTAAAATGGTTATAATTCATTAGATAAATACGCGTTACGGTCGCGGATCGCATTTGGTCCACATACAGCATCACACTGACCGGCAAATTGCAAAATACATAAAAATATTTGAATTTCGCGGGCTACCCTGGAGCATTCACCTTAATATTGCTTATTTTTGTTTTCTATGATTACAACCGAAAAATGTCCTTTGTTGGACATGCCACTTCAAAGCGTTGTCAAAGATCTAGCTAGAGCGGTCTTTATTTTGTTTTAAAGCGTTTGATTAGCACTTTTGAAACTGTATTCTACAGTTTCAAAACTTACTATAATTGAAAGGTTTAGGTAGCTAAATAAAGGTAAATAATATGTCTTTTAGGTACTGCTTAAAGTAATGGTTCAATCAAAGACTATTAAACCACATGGTTTTAATGGATTTAGTAGTAACCGTTATTGTAGTATTGACATTAGTTTTTATTTTAAACAGCGTCTTTAAATAAAAAAATGTTAAAAAGACACAACAAGGTTGCTTGATCTTTATTTAACTACCTAAACCTTTCTGGTATTTTCTAAAGATTTTTTTAATTTGGTAGCTTCCTTCAAGACCCTTCCAAGAATAGGGTACGCGTCCAGGCTGTCGATACCGGCCGTCTTCGGGCACCCATTGTGTGATTTTCAATTTTACCTTACTGTAGATACTATTATAAAACCGAAAGTTTAGATGAGAAAATGCCTGAACGGATCTTCATGAAAAAATCCAGGTTTCTATTATTCCAAAAGCAGATAACGATTCATATTTATATTGTTGTCATTTTTTTCTTGACATTTATCAAACTTTGAAACTTCGCAAAATTTGACACAATGTGCATGATTGATGATGATGACCCTATGTTTAATTAATTAAGGTGGATGCTCCAGGGTAGCCCGCGAAATTCAAATATTTTTATGTTTTTTGCAATTTGCCGGTCAGTGTGAAGCTGTATGTGGACCAAATACGATTCTATCAAGAATGACTTTTTCATGAAATAATCATTCTGTCGAGCTTCATGAACTTTGAGGGCTATATTGATGATTAAAATGGTTATAATTCTTTAGATAAATACGCGTTACGGTCGCGTATCGTATTTGGTCCACATACAGCTTCACACTGACCGGCAAATTGCAAAAAACTTAAATTATTTGAATTTCGCGGGCTACCCTGGCGCATTCACCTTAATGTAATTTTTTTTTTGTTAATCATTATTAACAGAAAAAAAAAACATTGAGACTGAGCAGCGAAAAATCGTTCGTTTGTTTGCGGTGCCTTAACAGGGTTCATGCGCAGAACGAAACAGTAAATGTAGATATTGTAAAAGTGTGATGAGAGCAAATAAATAAACTAATAAATAAATAATATTCCAAAAACCGATTTACAGTCGGGAATAGCACATAGGCTAGGCTTTTTATTCCGGGAGCTTAAAACATTTTTATTAAATCGTCATAAATGTATGTAGGAAAATTTTATCAAAAATTAGTCACAAATGGCATGAAGAAATACGAAATTTCGTATTTCTATTTGATCAAACTGTTTAAACCAGCCTGTTTGATCAAATCACTAGAACGTTTAACTGCCTCCGTGATCGCGGAGTTTTGGCGTCCCCCTTGTGACCCGGTGGTCGTGGGTTCGATTTCCACGGGAAGAGCAAACTTTGTAAAGTTGTTTTCCAGTTTGGCTAGGACATAGCAAGTTTGAATCAGCTAATTGTCTGATCAAAAGATGATTCCATGCTTAGGAAGGTATGTATAAGCCGGTGGTCCCGGCCGCCGAATGGCGGTCGTCAAATACACCATGTCAGAGACCCTTGAGACGGTTTACACCAGAGTGTGTGGGGTTGTTAGACCTTACACCCATACGAGAAGAAGAAGACTTGAACGTGTATGGCCCGCATTAGACTATTTTCCGACATTCTGGTAGCCGAACCCGCTGACAGAAGCTAGTATTAAAAAAAAAAGTTAAATGTAACTTTTTTGTTTCAGGCTATCATCCAAGTAGCGGAGAGTCTATACCCACGTCTGATGTCTGTGCTAAACATGGCGATGGCTGAAGTGTTCGGTAAATACAACAAGCCCATCGTGACCATCACGGCCCGGGAGCTCCTGTTCAGCGGGACTCCGCTGTGCGTGCCGAGTTCCAGTGTCTTAGGCGGCATAGCGTGCGATATCATCCGGGGCATCGCGAGCAACGCCCGGAATATTGAGATCAAGCAGGATGGAACGCTTATTTTCTCAATTTTAGATTATGTGAGTATTATTTTTTGTACCAATCCGTTATAAGTGTTTAATCCGCCCTGACAATACTACTAGCTAGCTAACTACTACGAGTCGACAAACCTGGAATTTGGATTACAGTTTTATTTTATACGTACGTAACCGTCCGCCAAGAAAGGATTGTTTGAAATGTCAAGTTTAAGGCACTTGTCACACCACTAGCGAGCAAGCGAGTAGTATCGACCATTTGCTCGCTGAGAAAAGGGACAAAAGATATAGATCTCGTGTGAGTAAACGAGGCACATACATTCGTAGTCAATAGCTGGCTGTTCACACTGCCGGCGAGTGGCTCTTACCTTTAATTGATCGCAGCGACAAGAGTTATTAAAGATTGTACTCGCTCAGCGACACTCGCTCGGTGGTGCTCGTTTGGCGGTCAGAACAACCAAACTGCGGTAAATTCTACCTATAGTGCCGGCTGGAACGAGTATTGAGAGTAAAAGCCCGTCGCACTAAAGCACTCGCTGAAAGCCGAGCTTCAACACTATCGAAACTTTTCACTCGCTACTCGCTGATCGCCAATTGTTTCGAGTTTGAAGCTTTACTCGCTACTCGCTGATCGCCGGCGGTGAGTCAGTTGTCTCACCGCCGGTGATCAGCTAGTAGCGCCTAAGAGAGGAAATGGGAGGTGGAACAACATAGCGCGATAGTCGCAATCGCGGACGGAGTCGCGGGCAACAGCTAGTCTGTTATGAGCATAGTTACGTATACCCGATTTCTAAATTTAGAATTAACAAGTCGAATATGTGTCGAACTTAACTTTAAAACCTGACACACTGTTAATGTAGGATTTGCACGTTCTAACTGCAAATTATTAATTAAGAAACTGGTACAACTCGTAAGTTTTGTGTTCAAACGTTTTAAGAATAGAGGATACTTCAAATTTAAACGGACGTAATTTACTGTCTTATTTAAGTCCCTTTTAACCTCCTTTAAATTATTTGATTTATTTAAGCTTATATATACCTCATCCGCCTAGCCTTTTCCCAACTATATTGGGGTCGGCTTCCAGTCAAACCGGATTTAGCTGAATACCAGTATTTTACGCGGAGCGGCTGCCTACCAGACCTCCACAACCCATTAACTAGGTAACACTGTACTTCATGGTAAGACTGGAGTCAGATTAACTGGCTTCTGACTATCCGTAACGACTGCCAAAGATCTACAAATGACAGCCGGGACCAACGGCTTAACGTGCTATCCGAGGCACGGAGGAAACTCGGTATGTTAAGATGGTCACCCATCCACAGACCAACCTTGGCTAGCGTTGCTTAACCTTGAAGATCGACCCGTGCGGCTGTTATTATCTAGCCACGAGCTCCTCAAGCCACGAGCTCCTTAAGCTTATATATACCTACCTACCTATAATAGTGGTACATGGGCGGACTTAACGCAACAAGACATTCTCTACCAGTTAACCTTTGGGTTAAAAAGACTGCACTGAAAAATAATGAAATCTTTTGGGGCACAATATGTATACTTACAAATAATATATTTCATCATCATCATCATACTTAATCAGCCGAAAGACATCTACTGCTGGACATAGGCCTCCCCCAAGCGTCGCCACAACGACCGGTCCTGCGTATAAGTATAACTAATTAAATACGTATATATGCTAAAATAATAAACTAATAAATATGATGTTTTATAATAATCTTTCTGATCAAGAGAACTCATAATAATCACGACGAAGACTTTCAAGTAGTGTTGTAGGACTTTACGCTGAAAAGAAAATTATTGTTATTTTCAGTACTGAGAATATTGATATACGCTGCAAATATTATAAAGCAGCATATTTTGCTCGTATTACGCAGCTGGGGCAATATAAAATCGGTTACCATGGGAACTCGCTACGTTCAAAGCTTGAACTTCAATTTGCAGGCACTAACAAGGTACTGCGTAGGATGGAATGATTTCCAATTCAATGGCGATATCGATAATAATATAGGAAAACGTAGTTGGAACTCTTATCGAACCTAACATTAAAAAGAGGGATATTGTTTGCATGTTTATAATTTAGTAGGTACTGAACAGAATTTTCTGAATCAAGTGATTCAGAAAATTCTTTAATGGGTAGAAAGGGCACTATCGCTGAGTATTTACGCCACCAGTTTTATTTCGGTAGGACGAGCTCGTGGCTAGATAATAACAGACGCACGGGTCGATCTTCAAGGTTAAGCAACGCTTAACAAGGTTGGTCTGTGGACGGGTGCTCATCTTAACATACCGAGTTTCCTCCGTGCCTCGGAAAGCCGTTGGTCCTGGCTGTCATTTATAGATCTTTGGCAGTCGTTACGGATAGTCAGAAGCCAATAAATCTGACTCCAGTCTTGCCATAAAGTACCGTGTTACCCAGTTAATGGATTGTGGAGGTCTGGTAGGCAGCCGCTCCTCGTTAAATACTGGTATTCAGCTAAACCCGCCTTGAATGGAAGCCGACCCCAATATAGTTTGGAAAAGGCTAGACAGGTGATGATTTTTATTTCGGTAAGATGCACGCGGTGTCTCTGAGGGTATCACCAAAATTCTTCTACTGATAGAAAGTGTGTGTATCACTGTGTGAAAGGTATACCCAATTTTAGGATGTTTTGGGATAAAAAATGTAGGGGTGTAAATTGGGGGGCGGCGGAATCACAGGAGTGACGCCGCGGTGGGTTGGGCCCATTTGCGAACAGGCTCCTTCTGGGTAGGCTCGCTCCATCGTAGAATTTGTCTCTGTCATTGACTAGAGTCAAGAGAAATCCCATAACAAATTAAAAATAATCCAAACACAGCATGTACCTAATTAAACCCTTTGTCTTGCTTACAGAAAGAGCAGTTAGCGAGTGAAGAGTACGAGGTATATAGGGGCACAGCGGACCCCGCAGATTTGGGTCGGATCGTGAAGTATGGAGAGTCCCGGTACTTCTCCGAGTGGCCCAACCCGCCCCAGGGGGGCCAGAGCGTCTGTAACGGCATCTATGGCACGGACTCCGGGATCTACCCTCCCTTCGTGGACACCAGCAAGAGCCTCTTTGCCATCAACACGGATATCTGCCGGTAAGTTACTAGTTTTTTAGAACATTGACTTTTCTTGGCAGTTCTTCGCGTATCTTGAATCTATGTTTGTCATCATCATCTGCCTAGCCTTTTCCCAACTATATTGGGGTCGGCTTCCAGTTAAGCCGGATTTAGCTGAATACCAGTATTTTATGTGAAGCGGCTGCCTACCAGACCTCCACAACCCATTAACTGAGTAACACGGAACTTCATGGTAAGACTGGAGTCAGATTTACTGGCTTCTGACTATCCGTTACGACTGCCAAAGATCTACAAATGACAGTCGGGAAAAACGGCTTAATGTGCTTTCTGGAGGAAACTCGTTATGTTAATATGGTCACTCATCCACAGAGCAACCTTGGCAAGCATTGCTTAACCTTGAAGATCGACACGTGTGGCTGTTATTATCTAGCCACGAGCTCCTCAATGTGAATGTATGTTTGTAAATTTCTTTATTTTCTCGTATCTTCTAATTATCTGAATAGATTTCGACAGTGAAGGTGTTGTTAGATTCGTCTAAAAAGCGAAGTGTCCTTTGATAGGTGTTTAAAAAAAAACCGGCCTAGTGTGAGTCGGACTCGCACACGAAGGGTTCCGTACCTTAAACCTTAGTTTTTATTATTTTTTGTTATAGTGGCAATATATATACACAAGCCGTGAAAATTTCAACTGTCTACCTATTACAGTTCTTGAGATACAGCCCGCTGACAGACGGACGGACGGACGGACGGACAGTGGAGGCTTAGTAATAGGGTTCCGTTGGATACCCTTTGGGTACGGAACCCTAAAAATGGCTGATTTTGGGGCTAAATTGTAAATCGTTAATATTTTTCCAGCCAACCGACCAACCAACCAAGCCTTTCGAGTAGGATATCAAAATGAAGAAAATTCAAAGGATTTTCAGAGCATTGCATATAAGTTGACTGATGATCATTCCATATTTTCCCACTACTAGCGACCACAGATGTGTTACCTTCTACCATCAATTTGTCCTCTAAGGCCCGCATTTGCACAATTATTTGATACATAATGGCCCTGGGTTGGCAACAGAGTTAAAACATAACTCCGGTTAGTTTAAAGGGGCCTGTCGGCTCCATTTCCTCGCCCGTCTTCTAACTCTGCTTCGTAGCGACTATGGTCCATCTGTCCTGATGCATTCTACTATGATCCGTTCAATCCCACTTCGACCCCAAGTTAGAAAAAACTAGCAGATTGATTGACTAAGCCAAAGGTTAGCCTTCTACTGAACCCTGAACCCCATTTTGTGAGAGCAAGCCAATATAAATATGACAAATTTCGGCTATTACTTTGTATTTTACTTTGTAAGCTGAATTGGGTGAATGAATACCAATAGGTAACCAATCGCTACACTTGACTTGAGTGTAAATGTCAACGCGTCAGTAATTGCGTTCGTGGTACCAGGACCCAGTAACGTTGAGCATAAATACAGCTGAGAGATTTGTTAATACAACCGCTAGTAAATTGTGGCGCGAAATGTAAATCAAGCGATAGGCTGCCTAGAATTAAATTCGAAATTCTATTCGAATAACGAATAAGTTTAAATTACAGAACCCAAAAATATGGGTTCTGTAATTTGTCGTCGTTGCAGTGGCGAACCGTAGGTGCAAGCCAGCTGGATCAGCATAGGTAATAACTGGTTAAAAAGAAAACAACATAATATAACTCATCGCTATCACGCCGACACACTGCACCGTGCTGTTTCTGTACTGAATTCTGTGCTATAGTGATATTAAATTGCTACGTGTTTATTTCTTATATCATTATAACATCGAAATATAACATAATAATAATAACTAACAGCTGAGTTAGTATTTTATAACGTAAATGATATAAGAGTCTAGAAAGACTAAAATGGCACCGTGTATAGGGACTAGGGAGTCTTGCTGGCTTGCACCTACGGCACGCCACTGCTTTTTAGGGTCCTGCCAGGGTTACGGAATTGGTTCGAAGAGTCACCGCAGTTCTGGAACGCAAATGGCATTAGGGCGAACACGGGTTTTAATCGGTAAGAGTCTGACACTCCCTTCCGCTGCGCTGCGCTCCTTCTAGAGCGGAAGGAGTAATTTAATGATCTCCCGTCCACCAAAAAATAAATAAGGGCACTTTTACCTAATACAAATGGTCATTAGAAAAGTACAATCCACAACACCTGAGCTGTTGATGACGTTATGAAATGATCTTTAAGTGTAGTATGCATGGAGGTAGCAGATTTTAATAATAATAATTAATATCACATTGTACTGGGATCGGTCCATCATCACTGACAGGACTATTGTTGCCAATAAGCCTGATATAGTGGTGATACCGGTGGGCTAATATTTTTATATTTTTTAATGTTTTTTTTTTATATACTTTTATTGAAAAAAAATAAAAATATAATTATATTTTATGAAAATAAATAAACGAAATGATAATAATAATAAGCTTCGACGACCACCTGTCGAAGTTGGCGTTACGCGTTTAGGTAAAGGGCCTGATACAGAAGGCAGTACTTCTCGATACGGCTTGTATTGTGAGGAGGTTCCTTTCTCTGGAGCCCTAACCACCTGTAGCTTGGACCCTGCTCCCGATACCGGCAGGTTAATATTTTTATATTTTTTAATGTTTGTTAGAAAAATTTAGAAATGTAATTCATATGTAAGAAAATGAATAAACAAAATAATAATAAAATAGCTTTATTTAATACCTAATCCTTCTAAATCCTAAATCTGAGATTCTCTATAAGCTCTGTAATCAAGATCTAAGCTAAATCCCCTGATGGATATCCTAGGCTACATTCATATTCTAAAAACTTTCAATTTCACTAGCATTGTCTCTGATCTAAATTTAAACGAACCACTTTTCTAACTCGTATATGCTAATTGCATGTTTGACTGTTACACTTTCCTCATTTGTTAGACTAAAGGTTGAAAATACCAAAAGTTTTGTAGGTACTGTGGTACCAGGAGTGAGGGCGTAGCGGTAACTAGTTATAAAATCAAAAACTCATGGAACTTTTAGAGGTAATTATATTTTGCGTTCGCTCTCACGGGAATCTCTTACAGAGTCTTCGTAGAAAAATAGAACACATTCTTACGAGTACGTCATTATTTGAATTCAAACCTAATCTAATTCTTCTTAAACCTTCTAAGGCTTATATCATTGATGAGGTTGCACATTCTAAGGAGGATGTTCTACAGTACCAATGAGGGGTGGGCCTCGAGTAACACTAGGCTATATAAAATATGTGACAATACAATGAGATTATCGGTTTTGTACTCACCAGTTGGCGCCACTGTCGAGTAAGGTTCTTCAAAGTCAAAGACAAGACGTTTATTTCAATTAGGCCACTAAACGCCACTTTTTAACGTCATCATTTACATTTAAAATAATATAGTGACTCTACTGTCCATTCGGAAGGGTAGATTCTTATGGAGAAGAATGGACAAAAAGCTCCATAGTTGCTTTTATCAAATAAATGTTTTACAACATGCTGTGGTATAGGTACATAAATTTTGTTAATATATGTGAGGACCATGCACCTAGAGTATGCAGAGGTAGACTTTTAATGTTCTAAATAAATACATGGTACTCACATATTTACAAATATTGGAACCATTAATTAGCAGTGTTTGAGTGACCAGAAAAATAAAAACAAAAATTGAACCGTATAAAGTTAATTATTTCTCTTAATCATAGCATTAAAGTTGTTATTACGCACATGTGAACAAAGTTAGAAGGAAAAAAAAATCAAAACAAATAAGTAAATAAAGTCGCGTAAGTAAAAAGCCATCCAACAGTGAAATTTGACAATTTAAAACCTCACGCTACACTAGCGCCTCTAGCGGCGAATTCAAACGCGATAACCCTCATTACGTTATAGTGTGTCTGGCACATGGCGATGACGGTCTGCCTGTTAGTGTCGTAACGTGACGTAACATTACAAAGGCATTTACGTCCTACCATGCAGTGGTCTGGTCATGTATTTTGGAATAGTTACGACAGACGCCTGAAGTAGTGAGTGCCTATGATATAATTATCTATGTTATAGTGCCTCCGGCGGTTCGCCTGCTATTGCCATGAAGTGACAAACTCATTGATGTCCCATATTATGTTGGAAACGATAAATACAGATATAAACCTGTACGACACAAGTTAGCTATAGTAGTTATGCTTAAATTTATAATTCGAGCAAATATTATTCCATCGCCACCAAATCAGGTACAGATTTTTGTATTTTGAGTTGATTAAAAGTGATCTTTTGTAATAAAAAGAACCTATCAAACCAGCTATGTGCGAGTCGGACTCTCACACCTAGGGTTCCGTACCACAAACCCGTTTCTTGTATGGGAGCCCCCTTTAATTTTTAATTTTATTATTTGTTGTTATAGTGGCAATAGAAATAAACACCTACCTGTTGTGTTTCTTCGACAACCCGCTGACAGACAGACTGACGAACGGACGGTCGAACAGCAGAGCCTTAGTAATAGGGTTCCGTTGGTTATTCTTTGGGTACGGAACCCTCAAAAGTACTTTGGGTTGTACTTAGTCATGTATGTCCGAAGCTCGTATGAACACTATGAACATGCTTTTCGATTATAAGAGGGAGATTACGATGGGATAAGAAGCTAGTTTTTAAAGGATTTTATATAAAAGTTTTACTTACGCCATTTAGTTTTACACAGCAAAACATCAATCAAGGTCACGAGCTTTTAACTAGTTATATTTATTATTATAATCAAGTTAAGCCTCAAAAGAACAAAAAAACAATGTAGATAGCCCTGAAAAAATAATAAGCCTTTTCTGATGGAAAACTTTGCCGTAGGCGTGTGAATCTGTTTGCAACTTGTTGTACCCGTCAACTGGCAACTTTCAAGAACCTTCTCCTGACAATAATAACAAACAACAACAAAATTTTTGCGAAATCGGCCCAGATGTTTACGCAAGATGCAGTGACGTAAAGGGAGATAGCGATTCATCTTCTTCTATCTTCTAATATACAAAAATCTCGTGTCACGGTGTTTGTTATCAAACTCCTTCGAAATGGCCTGACTGATTTTTTTTAATGTGGCAAAACAACGTTTGCCGGATCAGCTAGTTTTTTATATAAAGATGATCTCGTGGCTAGGTAATAACAGCCGCACGGGATCTTCAAGGTTAAGCAACGCTTGCCAAGGTTGGTCTGTGGATGGGTGACCATCTTAACCGGTATGTTAAGTTTCCTCCGTGCTTCGGAAAGTGGTCCCGGCTGTCATTTGTAGATCTTTGGCAGTCGTTACGAATAGTCAGGAGCCAGTAAGTTACCCAGTTAATGGGTTGTGGTGGTCTGGTAGGCAGCTGCTCCTCGTAAAATACTGCTATTCAGCTAATCCGGCTTGACTGGAAGCCGACCCAATATAGTTGGGAAAAGGCTAGGCAGATGATGATGAGCAAGTAAACAACAACCTACGTCTTATGAAAATAGACAGCTAGTTATCTAGGCGCTAATAAGTCTCACAGACGCAGGGTTTTCGCGGAAAAGCCGTAATTTGATCAGATGTACCGGGAAGCGACGTTCCATAGAAATCCTGGCACACGCTTGCATCTGTACCGCTGTGTGGGTGTGGGCGGAGCCTCATCCCCCCCAGTGCCATGAAATTCATGGAAATTCAGAACGCACACAGCTGAAGGCTTTAAATTTACAGCATGAAGTGCACTTGTAATTTTATCTCTTTCGTTCTCATACAACGTACGGTGTTAACAAAGAGTACGGGTAACGGCAGTATTCATCTACGTCGATATGTTCACTTATCTCGCTCTCTCTCTTGTTTTTTGTCTTACTCGCTCTTTCTGGACCCGCGATTGCACAATTTAAATACTATATTATTATTATTGTTTTTTAATTATCAATGTAGTGTCGAGAGGTATTCAATGTTTATTGGTTTACCGGCAGAAAATTCTTAGTACCTAACTCAGAGTTGGTTCATGGAAATATAAACATGTTAATTGTTCCGCAAAATTTCTTAAACTTACATTACATACACGTACGTACTAATCGTTAAATTCTGTTTTTTTTTATAAAATATTGACCAACATAATAGGTTTAATTTTCTTTTGTTTATTTGTATTTGTTCCGTACCTCAGAAGGAAAAAACGAACTCTCATAAAATCACTTTATTGTCCGTCCGTCTGTCTGTCTGTCAAGACCCATTATCTCGGAAACGCATGGAGGTATCAATTTTAAATTGAAACATATATTCAAGTCTACAGTCCCTTAAAGCTGTGAAAAAAAAAATTCAAAGTTCTAAGTTAACGGGAAAAAAGATTTTAGAGCCGTTTATGCCGCAAAAAACGTATATTTCGACACTCAAAAGGAATCAAAATGTATAGGGTATCTCCCGTTGACGAAGAACTATGAAATTTTACAGTGAATGCCGTTTTATACTAAAAGTATAGGAAAAAGTCTGAAAACTGCACATTCAACACAAGTCATAAAAATAGTCTTTATTTTATTAAAGTAATATGTACCTACTTACTGTACAGAACCCTCAGTGGGTGAGTCCGAATCTCACTTAACCGGTTTTTAATTGTATTTAGTTACTTGACAGTTCAAAAACAATGTTTAATAGTGTAGGTATATCATGTTATTTTGGTATAAGTTATTAAATTTAAAATAAAATGTTTAAAGTTCATTCAATTTCGTTCATTCTTACACCAATATCTTTTTTGTAAAAGTCTGAACCTTTTAACTGTCAAATTACTGAATACAATCAAAAGTCAAACTATAAAACATTTAAGCTGTGTCCACACAAACACAAAAATAAACTTGCCGCGCTCTTGGAAAATACTCGAGTGCTGTTTTATGTTTTAATTATGAAACCATCAAACCGCTGTAACTGAACCGTACCTACGTTTTTGTTAATTCAGGAATAGCCAAGCTTTGCTAATTACGTCGACTTGTTATAAGTCAAATAAACTATACTGAGCTGAGCTGAGCTGACCGTTGATGTTGACCATAGAGCACAGAGACAACTCAGCGGTCACTGCATGATACAGAATTGACGAAACGTACTCGTACCACGGTGGACATCCCGCCCACACGCACAAAACGTACTGCGAACACATTCATTATGCGTACAGCTAAGGAGTTGAATTTCCTGCCAGAGTCTGTTTACTAATAGCTACAACCTGGGAGTCTTTAAGTCAAGAGTGAATACGTTACTTCTAAGCAAGTGTGCTCCATCTTCGACCGCATCGAAATAGCTAATTAATACTAAAAAAAAAAACACAAGCCAAGCATTTTGGTCAGTATTACGTATAAACCAAGCGTGTTTCAATCTTATCATATAAATTGACGGCTTGTGACAACAAATTCTGAGTATAAAGTAAAAAATTGGACTGTTACTTACCAACAAGAAATCTATGGTAGTAGGTATTATAAAGCTGAGGAGTTTGTGTTTGTTTGTTTGAACTCGCTAATCTCACACACTTCTAGTTCGAATAGAAAAATTATTTTAGTGTTGAATAGCCCATTTATTGAGCAAGCTATATAATATCACGCTACGATTAATAGGAGCGGAGCATTAATAAAAACTGAGACTCAGACGCAGGGTTGTATGCTCAGGACAGCAATTAAGATAAAAGAAATGTCTAAAGCACATTTTATATTTTATTTCCATGAACCAAATTATTTTATTTTAAGCTGTCAATCGCGGGTCGTTCCGTGGTCTGTGGACGTGATGCTACTAAGTTAATTCACAACTGTCTGGTGGATGTCATCACGACATGCAGTCCTGTCCGTCCATTTTAAAAACAGCCGCATTTCTCTTTGAATATCAAAGCAGGAAATTTATGTAACTATAATAGACAAAATTCAGCTAAAAATATACCTACACAGAAAATAACTTAGACCAACAATCATTCAGTTGCACTCTAATTTTTTTTAAATAATTAGTTCTTTCAATAAAGCGGAGGACAGTTCAGGCTGAATTTTAAAGGAAAAGGGGTTTCCTTTCATGAATATTTTCCTAGGTTTTTTAGAGAGTTCCGTACCCAAAGGGCTACCAACGGAATCCTAATACTAAGCCTCCGCTGTCCGTCCGTCCATATGTCCGTTCTTCCGTTCATTCGTCCGTCCGTCCGTTCTTACGTCCGTCTGTTTTTCAGCGGGCTGTATCTCAAGAAACGTAATAGGTATACAGTTGAAATATTCACAGATTGTGTATTTCTGTTGCCGCTATAACAATAAATAATAAAAATTAAGGTTCATGGTACGGAACCCTCCGTGTGCGAGTCCGACTCGCACTTGGCCAGTTTTATTAAATATATTTTTATTTTAGAGTAGGTAAAGTTGTTTTTTGATTTAGTAATGTAATCCATAGGCAACTTAAGTATAAACTTACCCATAAACAATGACATCGATTGAAGGACCGATCACAGGCCCGACGCAATAATCTTTTTATAAAATTGTAGGTACTACAAATCGTTGTGAAACTATTCAATTTCTGCGGAAGCCTAACATTGGAACATTGACAGCAAACAAAAACTGCTCCATTTCCAACTATGAATACGAGTATGAAACCAAAGCAATCGTCACACAAGCGATCTATTGTGAACTCGAATGCAACAATTTTTCATATCGAGCGCTACAACGCAGACCACTCACAGAACACGGCACATTCTCGCCAGCCTTATCAAACGCACTTGACCAATTGAACACAATAGAACTCGACGTCGCATCGAGAAATGCAAATTAGTATGACAATGAAAATACAGGGTGAAAAGTTGAATAATCTAAAGGTCATGCCACGTTTTACTTTTAAGAAAACATGCATTACTTATTTTCATGGTGTAATAAAATTTTAACAACACAACCTTAAAGACGACCACGACCACTCTGTCAAGAGTGAAACGACGAAGAAGAAAAAGTAAAATTTAAAGATTTGGCATTTAAGACCCGAAGACTACCGTATAGACTGCTAAATCATCACTTTAAAAGTTATGTTTTTAGCAGTCTACGTACCTATGTATGATTTTATGATGATGATGATTCTAATCTTCCGCTGGAGTTCCAAATCTAGAACGAATGACTATGATCTACCCAGAGAATACACAAAAAGTTGCCATGCGATAAGTATAAATGATAAATTTATCAACAATAGAAAAACAATATTGCGTTTATGAGCACATCCCATTGACGATTCTAAATTTAATTTTACCGCAGACAGATTTTCAGCTTATAACTGTACGTTAGCTAACGTCAGCTTGTTATAACGACAGGCAGTATCGATTGGTTACATAAAACTGAAGTCTGTATCTGTTCGGCTCAGGGAAGCGACTTTAAAATAATGTGGTCAAACGCGTGCAAAAAAATGCGAATTAACCTACTTTAGACAACAAAATCATATGTTTCCTTTGTTTGTTAAATTAGTATCATCAATATGAAATGACTCTTCCACGGCCTACCAAACTTTCCACCCTGTATATTTTATGCAGCTCTCAAGAGCAGAATGCTTTTGTGAAATACCGACTGTAGATATTAATATATAATGCATAATGAATGACCGGTAAATGCAGTTGGCACGCATGGACTCGATCATGGACTCGTCTGTCATCTGCACTGTCATTTACCACTTTGACACTCGTTATTGATATCAATTGATGGTCACAATGACTCGGGATATGATTAATAATAGCTATTTGTTATCTTGAAAGAATATTTGTTATTTATGAATAAAATACTTTGCTGACACGTGTTACAGGATTGTGGTTTTATAACCAAGAAATAAAAATCAATATTAAAAGAAAGTATTCCGTTACTGAACTGGCAGACAACGCACAGCCGAAACTACCAGTCGTAGAAAGCTGAAATTTAGCATGTAGCTTTCCTGCACTCCGTAGGGGGCACCAAGAGATTTAGCATGTAGCTTTCCTGCACTCCGTAGGGGACACCAAGATATTTAGCATGTAGCTTTCCTGCAGTCCGTAGGGGACACCAAGAGATTTAGCATGTAGCTTTCCTGCACTCCGTAGGGGACACCAAGAGATTTAGCATGTAGCTTTCCTGCAGTCCGTAGGGGACACCAAGAGATTTAGCATGTAGCTTTCCTGCACTCCGTAGGGGACACCAAGAGATTTAGCATGTAGCTTTCCTGCACTCCGTAGGGGACACCAAGAGATTTAGCATGTAGCTTTCCTGCAGTCCGTAGGGGACACCAAGAGATTTAGCATGTAGCTTTCCTGCAGTCCGTAGGGGACACCAAGAGATTTAGCATGTAGCTTTCCTGCAGTCCGTAGGGGACACCAAGAGATTTTTCCGAAATTTGGGAAGGAAAAAAATGGTAGATCTATAGGCTCAATTCACACCGAGATGGAAGCGAAGCGGCGAGTAGTTTTGGTGTCATATAATTTTAAACTTTATCTTCATTACTATAACACGTAGTATCGCTTGACCGCTTGAGAAACTTGAAAAGGTCGAGTGGCCGCCCGCGGCGCCGCGAGCATTCCGACGACTTCCGCGATAATATGTATTATGGTAATGAAGACAGTTTGAAATTATATGACAATGAAACTGCTCGCCGCTTCGCTGCCATCTCGGTGTGACATGAGCCATACGCGTACGAAGTCGCGGGCAAAATTAAGTACTATATGCTAATAAAAGCGTTTACGCGGAATTTCGTAAAAAAAATGAAGCACTAATGCCTTCGTTTATCTGTCCGTTAACAACTAACCAACCAGTTGCATTATGACAAATAGCGTTAAAGAACAGATAAACGACCAACCGGCAGAGAGTTCCACTCCTTTGCCGTGCGCATCAAACTGTGTCAAAGACGTTTGGAAACGCTAAGTGCGAATTAGTGGAATAGCAACAAATGTATTTTAGTGTGCAGTACTTGCTTTAAAACTGTTACGTAAAATTAATAGTAAACCTAATGGTTAATATTAACAATGGTAAATATTATAATGTTGCTCAGAAAATAATCAATTACATCTTTATTTTCATAGTCATGGTTTTTATTATTTGCACCATATGTGCCGTTTATCATCAACCCTCGTATTTTGGAAATGAAACTCAAGTGATGCGATTCAACAACATTTTTATTTTATAAAACTTTGCCCCTCACTAGGAATTTCTCCTGTACCATAAGTGCGTTTACAAACATAAAAACTTACATACACACACAGCCAGGCCCGGAACAACTATCTGTAGGCCATACAAATATTTGTTCCGTGCGGGAATCGAACCCGCGACACGCAGCGCAGTGAGCGATTGCCTGCTGCGTTGCGCAAAAAAGAAAATATTTCAGCCGAAATACATCGACTAGTGAACACAGCGACTCCACCAAATGTCGGCGGGTACTGTGCGCCTCCCTTCCAACAGATTTCAACGACCTGAAGGTGCATCTGATTGACGAAGTCATCGCTCCACCTTATGACTGCATTGGTTGTTGAAAATTCATTCATCCAATCACCACATCTTACCCGAGTTTGACAATTAGCGAATAGATTAGTTTTGCGATAATTTGGAACTAATAGAACTGAACTGAAGTATCTGAAAGAAAACTTAACCTACCTCAAGTATTTACCTCAAATATCTCCTTAAAACCAGTCAAATTCAAAACCGAATAAAATACGTTTCTTGAGTAGGTATAATTTACTGTTATAGCGGCAATATATAATCACACTCTGTTAAAATCTCAACTCTCTACCTATTATGGTTCTTGAGATGTACGAGTATCTCAAGAACCGCGGCTGTGCCGTGGCCGCGCGCTGTGGTGCACTGAGAGACAGACGGATGGTCAGACAGACGAACGGACGTACCTACGGGTTCCGTTGGTTACCCTTTCGATACGCAACCCTAAAAAAATTGTTTGACACTTACAGAAAAATTAAAAAAAATAACAGCTAGACTAATCCCAGCTTCAAAACAGTAATTACCTTTAATTTTAGACCTACATCAACTGTGTACGAATACGAACGCCGTCTACTTCACTCAAATTGGGGTTACCGGGTTCCCTAATTTTCGTCTCGCTTCACCCTTTGATGAGGGGACGTTAACCTCATACTTGTCGCTGTCCTAGTTATGATTATCGGATCGATATACTCTGGGATGAAGAAAATGGGGATGTTAGAGATGCTTTTTTATCGTGTTGATAATTTAAGTAGGTAGCTAATTGTTTAGGAAGTTTTCGACGTCATTTTTAGGCTTGGTTAGTTTTCTAGTTTGTTAAGCATTTTCCATTTTGTTTATATATTTATACTTGGCAACTTAAATTGACGTAAAAAATGCCATCAAATAATAAACGAGCTAAATTCACTTTCTCTTGAAATAGTAGGCACAAAGCCCTCAAAAATATGATGCATCTGATGTGCCTTTATTTTATTTCAATGTTGTTAGTTGTCACACATGATTTTCTCTTACAGAAATTTTCTTTCTACTTAAGCTGTTACTTCTAAACAAAGACTGAAGCTAATTGTATAAGGAGAAATTGCACGTTCCAAAAGTAGATCTTATGGAGAAGAACGTTAGGAACGCTAGTTGTGCTAATTAAATGTCACAAGGTAATCAAGGTATCAACCTGATAAAGAGTAAAGCGTGAATAAATAGATAGAGTAAAGCGTGCGCTGTAAATAGCCTTGTATTTACAGCGCACGCTTTACTCTATCTATTTATCCATACCGACAGGTGGACAGGCTCCTCGACGTGGGCCGGTGAATAAATACAATACCTTGCCTCCCCCTCCTGCTCTTGTGGGAACGTATTCCATTTTGCTAATACTTACTCCAGGCTGGCTTACATGAAGCTAGTGCGGTGGCGCTAGACTCTCGGACTTGCTTGCCTTGCTTTGAATGACTTTCTGCAGTTTTCTTTTAGTGTACGAACGAGCCGTTTCAGTAATGCACTTGTGTCACCGCCGGCGGTCAGCGAGCAGCGAACAAAGAGGCGAGCGACGAGTAGCGAGTGAAATGTTTCGATAGTTTTGAAGCTCGGCTTTCATGCAGAGAGTGCTATTGTGCGACCGGCTTTTACTTACAATACTCGCTCCGGCCCGCACTATAGGTAGAAACTACCGCTGTTTGGCGAGTTCTGACCGCCAAACGAGCATCGCCGAGCGAGTGTCTCTCAGCGAGTATAATCTTTGATAGCTCTTGTCGCTGCGATCAACTAGAGGTAAGAGGCTCTCGCCGGCAGTGTGAACAGCCAGCTATCGAGTATGAATGTATGTGTCTCTTTTACTTACACGAGATCTATATCTTTTGTCCCTTTCCTCAGCGAGCAATCGTCGATAGCTACTCGCTCCCCCGCCGGCGGTGAGACAAGTGCCTTAGGATACGAGAAAGACTAGCCTGATGCGTTTATACGAGTCGAACCGCTGACGCGTAGGATAAAGTTCACGCAGGTAGAGGTTACTAGCTAGAACAATATACAGACACTCTTATCATGCCAGTAGAAAAGCTGGTATGGCAAAAATATATTTTTAACCGACTTCAAAAAAAGGAGGAGGTTCTCAATTCGGTTGTATTTTTTTCTTTTTTTTATATGTTTGTTACCTCATAACTCCGTCATTTATGAACCGATTTTATAAATTTTGGTTTCATCTGAAAGGGTATACTTCTCGGTTAGTCCCATTGTCACCATGTCAGAATCTGATATGGGATCCCACGAAAATCGAGGGCAACCCTCGAATTTTATAGGCACATACAATATTTTTCATGAACTTTCTAACGCAATTCAGATATTGGTGCCTGGTAATCATCATCTCATGTTGCTCAGCTGATGGTGAAAGGTATAAATTAGGATCTGATGATAAGATCCCATGAAAAATGTTTGTTCAGCGATACTTTCTCTAATTGTCTGCCGATTCGGATGATTCTTTTTTTGTTTGAAAGAGTATTTTCCTGGACTGGTCCCGTTTCAAATTGGTGAAGATTTGACGAAGAACTTCGGAGGTAGGCAACGGAACTCTTCAATAAATGATATCAAAGGGATCGGGGTTGCTGAAATCGCATGTTTTTTTTGTGTTTACACCAGTTCTTAACATAACATTGCGCTGGTACGCTGTTAATGGGTACGCAGGTACCTAGGTACCTGCGGAATCTGTTCGAAAGGGCTACCGTAGCCTTTGAACACAAAGGGCACCAGGAGGAACATGGATGGGTTTTAGGCAGTAAGAGTCTGACACTCCCTCTTGCTTTACCCAGAGCGGGAGGGGGGGTCATTTGATGTTTTCTCATCCTTAAAAAAAAAGGTACCACTAAAAAGTGAAAAATAAAAAACTTTTTTACAAAAAATACAACCGACTTCCAAAAACAAAACACTACAAGGTACAAAATAACTTCGGAAGAAAGAAAAGAACTTTAAGTTCGGAAGTCGGTGTCAAAAAACGAAAAAATAACCAAAAACACCGAAGTTATTTTGTACCTTGTAGTGTTTTGTTTTTGGAAGTCGGTTGTGTTTTTTGTAAAAAAGTTTTTACTCCGTGCCAATACCGAGCCAGAGCGTTGGCTTCGTCTAAACCTGCATTTAGTTCAAATAATCGATAAAAGCATTGAATCTGAGTCTTCAGTGGCAACTGGAACTTTAGTACACTTCGGAGTAACTAATTCCACGAAAAGCTATGTGATTAAACCGTTGGTTTTAGACAAGCTTCCATGTTAGTATTGGTACTTCGTTACTTATGCAGTCGTCGTCAAGTTAGCGTTAGTCAGTTATTTCGTCCGTTCCATTTGCAGGTAAGTACCTATGTTCACTTTGAAGTGGTCTCAAGTTCGTCGATGTCATTTTACTTACTTTGATTAAACGTTGAGTTCACTCTGAACAGTATAATTAAGCAGTTCATAATCACTTCCAACTTCCAAATCTCTTCGGTACGTATTTTTTGGCATCTATTTAACTTACATTTTTTATCATAAGCTCCAGAGCTTTACTGGCAAAACCACCTATGGTCGATGCCAGATAAATTTGGAATAGCGGTTATTGCTCTTTCTTCATAGGTACCAGGTCGGGAAGTCACGACATAGGCAAGGCGATCGGTAACTATAGATGATTGACAAGGTGATTCCAATTGATCCTTATTCTATGTTTAGAGTCTCTACTTGAACTCCGTTTTATTAGACATAGGCATTGTACACTTATAAATTTTATGGACTTGGAATTTCACTGTAATCTGATACACACGGAATTTTACCCTGATTACGCGCTAACACTATATCAAACCGTGGATGATGAGATAGAGGCCTCAGCCTCTGCCCGTGCCGGTGTCACGTGTTGTGTGTTCTGTAGACTTGCTACTGCGAGAGATGCAGTTCGCCTGCTACGCACCCGTCGTACCATGAAGACTGTTCAGTGTGTTAAGTTCATGAAAATACTGTGATAAGAAATTTGATTTGGCAAATTTTTACTAACTTTGAGAATGCAAAGTTGCTTCTTGATGTTATTAAGATGGTCGTTGCTCGAGGGGAGTGTAGTTTTGTATCAGCGGAGTTGGGAGGCATACGCCTATGTTAAGATTGATTGGTTCTATCTCAGGTTGCTTGAAAGACGGTTTATGTCTAAAGTGCTAAAACAATTGCGTGAGTAAACCGTAAAACTTTCGGTTTTAATTAGACAGTCGTGTTCAACGCCCTATATGCCTGCTTTTATCTAATGGTCCGGGTACACATTATCGTTGCATAGTACTCTTATTTGGTCTACAGCAGAAAAAATGCATTTTTGTTTATTTTGCTAAGAGCTGTCCATTGATTCGAACAAGTCGTAATGCTGATCTTGCATTTGCTGGAATCAGGTTCTACTTCACATTATTTTTCTTGATTCTTGAGATAATAAATCGGTTTCTCTGAATGACATAGATAATTATCGACATTGTCACGAAGACTTGTCTAGACGTCGTATATTGACATCGGTAAATACGAGTCCTTCATTAAATTGATTGTTACATGTTCAGCAATCGGAGTTAAAGTATCATGCTTGAGTTACTTACAAATTGAGGTATTGGAATAATTTTCATATTGAAAACGTATCTCTAGACACCAGATGCAATTTCAATTCGAAGATTAAACATTCTTCAGTCATTCTTGCTTTGAAAGTCAATAAATGATAAATGTTTGTAAAGTTATTTTGTAAGTTGTTAATCGGTAACGTAAGGTCCTTTGAAAGATGACTCGATATTGTCTTCAAGAGTGTCATTCAGTTGCTCTGGTGACAATAAATGAAAATTGAGTCTGTTAGGTATCGAAAGCAAAAAAAAATTGATTGTCATGTATTGATTCGCAGAGCAATATAAATAAGATATTCAATCTTATTTATATTGCTCTGCGAATCTCTCATCAAGTACACCGAATAAGTCGTTTGCAAGACTCTCTACGCCATTAATTAGGCTCGCTTGCGGCGGCGCAGGTATCGTACGCGACGGGTGCTGGAATGCTGACTCAGCAACACGTGGTTATAGTACTCGAGTTCTGAGAATTCTTGCAGCAATTGAACTTGTATGACGTCACAATGTGAAGTTTCTTTAAACTTATTGCATAACTGATCCAAGTAGCTAAGGTATTTACTGCATGCTTCTGTATCTTGCCAAAATGAATTCATGTAAGTGACTATCTTCCAATAAAATAAATAATCTCTGATTAATTGCATGTTTGCAATTTTGACAAAATAAAGACCTTGATTGTTCTTTAACTGGGTAACATTGTGTGAACAGTGATCGGTAGTCAAAATGCTCATGAAAGACAAAAGTAACATTACTAGCGGTGAGGCTTCCCATCTTTCACTTCCTTTTAATGCGACTGTTGTTTGTCGATCCTATCAATTACGGGGAGAATAGACAGCTTGAGAATAGGCCTCTTGTTAAGCCCATTCTTTGTTTTCAATGTGACTACCCTGAGGTGGCCATCGGCACTGGGATGCAGGCGCACGACACGGCCAACTGTGTAAGTGGTAAGTTTACATCGATAATTGTAACAATTTCATTAAGTTGAATTTCTGGTTGCGGACATCTGAGCGAGCTATTCTGTATGCCAGCGTTTCCAAATATAAAATTTCGTGATGCTGTTACAGCCTGAGCGATTCATCAAGGCGGGTGGGTCTCGGGATGAATCTAGACAAAACCAAAGTCATGTACAATGGCGCCTTTCCGCGACCTGTATTCGTAAATGGCGCTACCCTCGAGATTGTGCAAGAATACATTACACACAACATTGGGAAGGAGGCGACCAGAATAATTCGCTTGGGCTGGGTGGTATTCCGGAAGCGTAATCGTCGATCCCACAATCCCTTAAGACCAGGGCATCCTACCCGTAATGACTTACGGAGCCGAAGCGTGGACACTCACCATAGGCCTGGTCTACAAATGCAAGGTTGCTCAGCGTGCAATGGAGAGAGTAATGCTCGGGGTTTCTCTGGTGGATAGAATTCGCAATGAAGTCATTCGCCAGAGAACTAAAGTCACCGACATTGCGTGTAGAATCAGCAAGCTGAAGTGGAAATGGGCTGGCCATGTCTGTAGACGGACAGTCGGTCGATGGAGCAGATATGTGTTAGAGTGGAGACCGCGTATGGGTAAACGTAGTGTGGGACGCCCTGCAGCACAATGGATGCGAACTGCTCAAGACCGGGATGGTTGACGCTCTTTGGGGAGGCTTACGTTCAACAGTGAACGGCAGTTGGCTGATATGATGATGATGTATGTTTTTGTGCAAAGTATTTTATTTTTCAGTTTTTAGTGATGACACAACTCAATTCATGTTAATTTCAATTGACACAGCACATCCCTTCACAGCGTGCCAGCGCGATGATATGTTATGGTGTAAACAATAAACAGACATGCGATTTCAGCATTCCAGGTCCATTTGCTGTAATTTACTGAAGAGTTCCGTTGTCTATTTCCAAAGTTCTTCATCAGATCTTCACTAAAATTAAATGGGACCACACCGAGAAAATACTCTTACAAAAATATCCAAATCGCTTCAAGTGTCCCTCTATTTCTCCAGGATTCCATCATCAAATAGGTACTGACCTGATGTCACATCTACTTTTCCATGTATTCTTAGTATTCTTAGTTAAGTAATATAATAACACACAAAAATTGCTTTTGCTCGGCTTTGTTTTACTGTATGTTTTGGTTTGTTTAGTACTTGTTCCACAGTACCTATATTGTATAGCATGTAGTGTTTACCGCTTAATATTGTACATCTAGTAGTGTTATGTGCTGTATTATATTAACTATGTATTTATTGATGTAACAATTGTTTGGTAAACCAATAAATAAATAAATGACCATGGGGTCATGGGCCTCTTCATTATTTTGTAAATAACCCACGGTACCTCCACGAGTACACACGACGCATATGTGTACGTTTGCAACTACGGACGACCAGAGCTGTTCAATACATTCACGTGCAACCCTCGCTGGACAGAAATCCCTAGAGTGTTCCAAATAAAGGTCCAAAAATTGTCCGTACATTTGTTACTCTGGTCACAAGAAAAAATATGTCCCAACTTAACTGACGTCATTATCTTCAAGGTTAAGCAACGCTTGCCAAGGTTGGTCTGTGGATGGGTGACCATCTTAACATACCGAGTTTCTTCCGTGTCTTGGAAAGCATGTTGTGCTGTTTGGCAGTCGTTACGGATTGTCAGGAGCCAGTAAATCTGACTCCAGTCTTGCCAAGAAGTCCGTGTTACCCAGTTAATGGGTTGTGGAGGTCAGGTAGGCAGCCGCTCCTCGTAAAACGGTTTTATCTGAATCCGGTTTGACTGGAAGACCCAACATAGTTGAGAAAAGGCTAGGCAGATGATTAATTGACGACATTATAAGTGCCGAGCTCCCTGACCCACGTACAAAGAGTTACATGAAATAATTATTAAAAACATGATTCACAGGTTTTGTGTGCGGTAGGGTACCGCATCCAAAACCCATAGTCTCCTTGCATGATGAACGGAAAGTGCATGAAAAAGTACCCCCGGGCGCGAGGATACGCAAACCAATCGCAATGGATTTCCTCTAAACATGTGGAAAGCTCCCCTGTAGAAGTTGAAGTAAACAACAGCTTAATAATTAAATGCAATGAGGATTCCCCTTAGTTTAATACTATTTCGGTTACTGTCCGCCACTTCCCAAAGCGGGTCAGATGTGTCTATACTTTTAACTTTATCAAGAAAAATTATTTGTTGTGTGTTTTCTTTAAATAGAAATCCCCAGTTTGAAATCTATATTAACATATGAAGCCTGAAGAGTTTGTTTGTTTGCTTGAACGCGCTAATCTCAAGAACTGTTGGTCCGATTTGACACACAATCGGTATACAGACCAACCTTGGCAAGCGTTGCAGTTTGCTTAAGGTGGATGCTCCAGGGTAGCCCGCGAAATTCAAATATTTTTATGTTTTTTGCAAGTTATAATTCTTTAGATAAATACGCGTTACGGTCGCGGATCGCATTTGGTCCACATACAGCTTCACACTGACCGGCAAATTGCAAAAAACATAAAAATATTTGAATTTCGCGGGCTACCCTGGAGCATCCCCCTTAATCGTCATGATCGACCCTTACGGCTGTTATTATTTAGCCACGAGCTCTTCCAAACCATAATAAGCTACTGCCGTTTAATTCAATGTTAAAAAGAAATCTGTGATCCTTCCTACTTAATTCCAAAATTCACCGCGTATTTGACTGCGAGACTATTTCATTTGCTGGCTGTTCGTATGGCTTTATTTTTCCATAAAAGCGGAAATTAATGCATGCGTTGACTGACACAATAGCTTTAGTTAGGTACGTACCACAGAGTGCCAACATCGTGCTGAGTTAAAGCCAGTAGACAATTCAGAGTACTGAAACAGTGTTTCAATGATAGCATTTTGAATAAAATGTATCAATACCTGAGGATCGACCCTAGTTATTTTTAATACTAGTAATGCTTTATTGTCAGGTGACTAAAGCCCATAGAAAAGAATACACAATATAATATTGATATTAAAATCATAAAAACTAAATCTATTTGCTACGTTGGGTCGGCGACGTATTGCGCTGAGTCATAGTGTCGGGTGGCCTTCCGCGAAAACGCCACCCGCCGGCCAAAACTCTCCCTTCCAGAAAGTCTCCAGGTGATGAGTCGGAACCTTAAAGAAAGATTTAAAGTTAATTTGGTGGCGCGACTCCAACCACTCGACTCTTAAAGTGAATTTTGTCTTCATCTTGATGTACTCCACAACATCCTCTACCTGCGTCGTGTGAAGCTAACGTGACACGTACAGCTGCGTCGTTGGAATAGCAGGACGTAGCAACATGTTTGGTTCGGTCAGTGCAGTACCGCACTGATTGCGACTAAATAGGCTTCTTCTTCTTCACCACATAATGAAGCCTGCTTGCCTGCTTCATCGGCTTGTCCTTGGCTTGTTCCCACTGGTAACGAGCTTCAAACGAGATCGGAGAGAACCTGAGCATCCCTCGCTTGCTTAGGTTGCTTGCCGCTGTTGTTTTGCTGGAGTAGCAATAACGGCAGCCGAGTAAGCACGTGCCGGAGTTTTCGTGCTAACATTCATCGGCGCCCCAACGACGGGGGACGCGGGGAGAGCGGGGTGCGCTTGTGCATCGCTCGCAGTTGCGGCAGCCGGCGACGAGTCGAATTTTGCTGACTCGAAACTCAGCTGCGATGCTTTGACCGCGCCGTGACGTGTTGACGTGACGTTGGTAGCAGCCTCGTGTGACCTACATACCGTATTGCGTAAATCTGCTACCTCGGTACGATGGTAGATTGCGATGCTTCCAGCTTCATCTGCAGTTCAACCAGGCTTGATCTCAGGGTAGTGATGTCCCGCAGCAGCCTGGTGACGTCGACGTGGTCGAATGTGACGGGGAGCTTGCGCAAGTCCTTCGCCACGAAAGTCGGCACGTTGTCCAGGTCGGTCTCCTTTAACGCCTTGATGATGTCTTGGAGACTCCTCTCTCCTTTCTCGTCCCTCCTACGGGTCGGCATTCGGTCAGCAATAAGTAGCGACTCAAACAGCAGTGTCTTAGCCTTGCGTATCTTCTCTTCATTGAAGTTGGATGAGCATGATCTGGGTGACACTGACTTCGTCCATGACATCGAGCTGATACGGCAGGAATGCCAGGACCTCGTTCTCCACTAGTTCGTCCGAACGCATGGTGACAGCGGCGCTTGCCGCGCTCGGCTAAAATTAAATTATTTCCGCGCGTGCACAGTGCGATTTCAAGCGCGGATCGCATAAGCAACGTTCGCATTCCCATTCCAGTTGCAATCTGTCAAAATATAAGGAAAGAGGTTTGAACTTTGTCTATGGGAGAGCTGGCATTGACTGTGACGATGACTTTACCTCGAAACATCTTGGCAATTTAAAGGACCTAACCTAACCTAACATTTTTTGTTTGTTGAAGTGCATGTAAGATCATCCCCTACCACCCTTAAATGCATGTAAGATCGTACGCCGCAACTTTGAACAAAATATCAAAATGGCGACGGGGGCGCTATGCTAGAATGGACGGTTCTATGCCCTGAGAGATGTCTTTGACAGTCTCCGACTGAGAAGCGAATGCAAACGTTTTGTTTAAAAATGAGTAGCACAAGCCCTCTGATTATATCATAGAAATATAAATTATTATAACTATTGATTATACCTATCATGACAGCAACATTGTTGCTACAACAGATGCTAAAACAAAAGCTTTGTTTTCGATACCCTTTGTAAATCATTCAGAATTGAACTTAAATTCCTGTTTGCACACAAAACATCCAGGAAACCAAACCCGCAAAATAAAATTCAATAGCCAATTTCCCTTGTATCAATTAACTACATTTCAATTCTGTGGCGTGTTTTTGACTGGCTGGCCGATTGAAAAAAGCGATTCTTTTACAGAGTAACAGAATAATTAAATATATGCCTCGCGGGGGTTTCACTGGACATGACAAGGCTTAGCGCTCTGTAATTGACGTATCAGTGGTAGTAAGAAGTAAAATACATTTCCACTGTATTACAATAAAACCTTGCGGTTAACAAGGCTGATACTCAAAGGAAAAAATAATTTGTAGCGTGAATATGACGCCTGGGGAATGGAGACTTAATGAATAGGTGCATGGCGAGTGTCCTGAACGGAATTGGCATGTGACAAGGGCGGCTTGTATGTCAGTTAATGTCAGGTGATTGACAAATAACAGGGCTAGACCGCGCTCCAAAGATTTCTTTATGAGCCCTTTATTTTTCCTGCATTCAAAGGGAATGTTAAGCACGTTCGTCGATAAAGTTAGAAAGAACAAGATATTTAGGACCTACCTACAACTCGTAGACCAGTATAAGTCACCTTTAAACATACTCCTCACGAGGGTGTTTATTCTTTTTGAAAGCTAAATGTGGCTATCACATACAAAGGGAATAAATGTCAACGTTCTTTTAGAATAAATTGTCCATTCCGAACGGCAGTTCCAGTTCTTAGGTGTCATTCAGGTGGTCAGACAGCGGATAGGTATTTTTTTTACTATTGACCATTATCTCACCTGATGGTAAGCGATGATGTGTTCGAAGATGGAGCACGCTTGCCTAGAAGTAACCTATTCACTCTTGACTTAAAGACTCCCGGGTTGTAGCTATCAGGAAATAGACTCCGGCAGGAAATTCCAGTCCTTAGCTGTATGCATTGTGTTCCCAAAACGTTTTGTGCGTGTGGGTGGGATGTCCACCGTATATACCGGTGGCGCATCAGCGTTCGTCTTGTGGCCCGATGATGGAACGGGCTTGGCGGAATTAAATTATGCAATTCCGTCGCACATTCCTCAAAATGCAATCGATAGAAAACCGACAGGCTAGCAACTCGTTGACAATGCTCAAGACTTTGGAGCTTCGTCGCGACGAGCCTCTCATTGCCAATGATCCTCGAAACTGTCCGGTTTATGATCGGAAGACTAAAGCTCTGATTTTCTAGGATAGTGGGTTAGGCTTGAAATAAATTGTAGTTTAGCGAACGTCTGAAAAAGATGACTTGATTGTCTAGTTAATTGACACCCGTATTCACAGTTAATACTTTTCTCAGTAAGGTAGCAACGCTATGCGGAGTAAGGCAGTTCTCACTGCGTTGCATATGGCAAGCCTTTAAATTCATCAAACGACCCTTGTCTAAGCAAACGCACAGCGTTGAATAGAGCCCTGTGATTGGTTCGTTTGTGTTGCTTAGTTCACTTCGCTGCTTGACGTTCATTCCTAGGTCTAAAATTATCAGTGGCAAGATTATAAAAAGTACCACCCACATCTTTGGAAAACCTGTAGCTTCGCCTAAATTCATCCGAACTGTAATAATCAAAAGGATTTTGGGAATACCGTATCATTTTTCTTGAATTTTTGTGCTTCTCTCATTGATATAATTATCAAATTCTTCTTCACTACTATAATCCATTGTAAAAGGACGCTATAAAAATGGAAAATTATCACAAACAGTAAAATCCAACCCCGAAAAATATTTCTCGTAACACATAATAGACCACAGAGAATCGAGAGACACTAGCTAAGCGTTGCTTAAAACAGCTAGCAGGCTACCTTAGCTGTGCGTTCACTCTAAGGGACGCATAGTACTAGCCGCCACTCAAGTAGGTAATGTCTATGAACAAGTTTTGCGCTCACACGCACTGTGAGACCTCATAGTAACATTTGTGAATACGGGTGTGAGTTTTAAAAAGAACATCAAATATAAATTCATTCAGCGATTTTTCAACCCAAGTTGTAGGTATGTTTATAAAGGATAACGGAACTTTTGTATCGATTCCGTAACCAGTGCTCAAGTAGACATGCCATTTGAAACGCTAATTTCAACAAACAAGCTTCATTTTATTGCATGATATCAACAGCTAGACACGTACAGAAGAAATACATTTATTTTAGTAGAACAAAAAAATCATATGCATGTACAGTCAAAAAAACTAATTGATATACAGCCAAAATATTATTTTTTCCTCTGCGCTGCCACTATTTATTTCTGATGTGTGAATTATAACTTTTTAAGCTTTGACATACTTATGAGTCTGGTGTACAAAATTTGTCTACTTAGCACACTCACAACATTTTATAAGGGAACCTTATAAAACCTTGAGGGAACAAAACGCACACTCGTTGAACACACGCGCGCCCCAAATTTCGGTAGTTTTTCGTACTTACTTTGTTATTCTAAGACTTTAAAAAATATTCGTACATCATATTTTTTTTTTAGTATTAATATTATTTTTATTTAGTTTTAACTATCTCACCTAATAGTAAGCGATGATGTGATCGAAGATGGATAAAAAAAATGTAGATAGTAAATTGTCTAAATCCCATTAAAATTCGTCCGGTGGTTTTAGTCCGATTGTCGTTATTATGTCCGTATTAGACATATCTTTACAAATTAATTAAAATATATTGTACGATTAAAACACAAATTTTTATTTATCATTTCTTTTATTCATTTTCTTACTTATCTTTTACTTAAATATTTCTTAAAAAATACTAAGACAAATAGTCTAATGTAACATATTATTTTTTCTAAAAACTTACGACTAGCCGTTTAGAATTGATGATTATTCTAAAATCAGCTACTTTCAGGTATCTCCAAGTTAGCTGCCTGCATACCAAATAGCTTTGTTGACTGTACCAAACTTAATGATTATATTTCCGAAATTCGTCATACCCAATTCTTGTCCACGTTTTCATAACCCTGGACGTTTTTAAAATGACTATTCTATCATCAGGTCCGTGGAACTTCGGTACCAACACGATTCAAAATACGAAGGCATCCCGACCCGGACGTTCGCCGCAAACGAGTGGCTTCTAGATAATAATGAGGAATGCTTCTGCCTGAACATCACGACCGGAATCAACCGGGACGATGGGTGTCTGTTGAAAGGAGCTATGGAGCTGTACACGTGTGTCGGTAAGTTATCTATACCTACGTATAAAATCGTTTGTCGTTCGTGAGTTCTGACTGACTCTATGCTCAGCCTAAACTATTCGGAGAAAGAAAGCTTTGGATTGCAGCTTTAATTTTATATCGTGCGTATCTCCGCTATGAAAGTTTATTTTGGAAATTTGTAATTTAAACTTTATGGGGAACCCGGAGGGAAGTTTGTATTCAGAAACTAAAGCGTTTGAGTATACTTTGTATTTTTATTTTTTTACTAAAAGAAAGAGTAAAAGACGACCCGGTACGGGTCTTTAGTAAATAAATAAATACTTTATTGTCTAGTACAATAGTGTCAAGAGAAATAAAAGTTTACAATATATTGTGTTCATTAATGAATTGATTAATTTGTGAGGATAATTCACCCATTACTTTTAAGATGGTAAAATTTTGAACTTGAATAAACCGGCCAAGTGCGAGTCGGACTCTCGCATGAAGGGCCGTCTCCGTTTATCTCGGGAACGCTTGGAGATATCGAGTTGAAATTAAAACCATAGACTCAAGTCTATGCCCCTTGCAGCTGTGATAAAATTAAACTTCTAAATTAACGTAATAAAAAATACGGTCGTTTATTCCGCAAAAAAAACGTATATTTCGTTACTCTCAAGGGAATCAAAATGTATAGGGTATTTCCCGTTGACCTAGAACTATGAAATTTGGCCATTAATACCGTCTTATACAACAAGACGTATAGGGAAAAGTCTGAAAACTATGCACTGTTAATTAAATCGTTAAAAAAAACGTCTTTATTCTAAGTTATTTGTAGCTACACATTTCTACGTAACCCTCGGTGGGCGATTCCGACTCGCACTTTGCTGATCTTTTTCATTTCATTGATTTTTATTAATGTTAAAGTAGCAATAGAAATACACACTCTGTGAAAATGTCAACTGTTTACATATTACGGTACTTGAGATACAACCCGCTGACTGACAGACAGACGGACGGACGGGCAGCGGAGGCTTAGTAAAGGGGTTCCGTTGGTTACCCTTTGGGTATGACACCACAATAAAGTAAAGCACCATTAGGAGTCGTAAATGGGGCCCTAAACTAGAATCTAAATAAAAGCACTTACTTTTGAACTCTTGAAAGTCCTTAGACGTTCTCTAAATACTTCGAGGGGTACTCAAATAATAATCTTACGTCTGAACAAGAGCCAAGTGGGTATGCAATGTTAGGTATCTACTTATAACTATTTTAATATAACAACGAAGGATATAATTTCATTAGATACCTATATTTCTTATATTTATTTTTTATTTGTGATGTGTTTTCTCTTGACTCTCGTCGAGACGAAAGTCTACGATGGAGCGAGCTTATGCAGAAGGAGCCTATTCACTCTAACTTAAAAGAGATTAGGGTTGTCATTTACTATTATACTCGTATCAACTTATGATACCTAGGTACATCCAAGAGATATAATTTCAATGGGGTATTTTACTAAAAAATCAAATTAGTCCGTTTGATAGATTTAAAAAAAAATATTCGTTACGTATTTTTTCATTTTTCACGTAAACAAAAAATAAAGGAGATACAGCGGGTTAAAGACACGCGTGACGTCATCTGGCTTGGTAAATTTGGTACATTTTACTCGCTGTATCCTTTTTATTATTTGTTTACGTGAAAAAAGAAAAAATACGTGTCGAATATTTTTTGAAAATCTATCAGGCGGACTAATTAGATTTTTTTAGTAAAATACCCTATTCGTATAAACTTCAGTTGACATATCATACACTTAAACTAATTATTAAAAGTTTTATAACACTTCTTTCGAACCGTCAAAAACTGTGTGAAAAATACAACCGACTTCCAAATAAAATCTACTACAAAGTACAAAATATCTTAAATTTTGGAAGTATATAGGTGTTTCCGGTGTTGTTTCATCGTTTTATGACACCGACTTCAATTATAATTATTTACCGAATTCAAGTTATTTTGTTTTTAGATAAGTCTGGACATGCGCTGTACGTCCACTGAGAGGGTAGCGACCACAGAAATATAAATATCTATGGTAGCGACGAGGGCGAATACCTATACAGTGAGTCTTTGTAACATTACAAAGACTCACACTGTATACACACGAAAATGAGGGAAACTATGCTTAATTTTGCCGACGGAAAATTTATCTAAAAAATCTAATATATTTTTTAAGGGTTTAAAAAAAAAATTGTTCGCTTCTGTGACCCCAGTGTAAACAAAGCGGTGTAAGTTTTAAAGTAAATTATAAACTAACTAATAATATTCCGAATGATCGCAAAATAATAAGGAGAGCGACTAAACAAATTTTGATACGGTGGAAAATAAAGTTATAAAAAAGGTCAGTGATTGGAGCGACTTAACGAAAATTTTTATAATTATTGTAAAAATTGATGAAAAAACACAGATTTTTTGTTAAAAACATGTTTATTTTAGATTGAGGGTAGTTTTTCCCACTATGTCAAAGACGCCCAAATTACCAACAATCATTAAGAATCACGATAGATGGTTTAGTTTATAAGTTACACCGTGTTGTTTACACTGGGGCTACAGTAGCGAACAAAATTTTTGAATAATCCATAAAAAACATATTAGTTTTTTTTTTCATTCGTTTACCTCATTTTCGTATGTGCACATTATAAAGACTCACACTGTATAAGGGAGCTACCGCAGCTCAAAGCTCACAACCAGGACCTAGCTAGCTACGGGCTGAGGACTTCCTGGCGCGGGACTGGCTGCATTAAACTAATTACGGGGTATGAGTAGGGATCGGATTATGGGATGCATATTTACCTAAAATAAATTTTTGGTTAAAATATTGTGGAGGCGGTATCTTAGAATATTTTTATTTTATGAAAATCTTGGGATTTATAAATTTAAATAGACTGGTTGAAGATATCATTATAATTATTAATACTAAACTACTAATACTATTAAGACTAGCTGATCCGGCTAACGTTGTTTTGACATATAAATAATAAAAATCTTTTTTAACAAAAAAATAAAACCGACTTCCAAAAACAAGACACTACAGAGTAAAAAGTTACTTTTATTTCGGAAGTTGGTGTTCAAAAACGAAATTACTAAAAACACCCACTTCCGAAATTAAAAGTATTTTGATAGAATTGCGTTAGAAAGTTTATGAAAAACAGTGTATGTGCTTATAAAATTTGAGGGTTTCCCTCGATTTTCATGGGATCAGATTCTAATTTGGTGACTATGGGACCGAATAAAAAAAAAATCCGTCCAGGATTGGTGGAGAAATCGATAAACATACATAAAAAAAAAAACAATAAATACATACAGCCGAATATAGAACCTCCTCCTTTTTGAAGAAGTCGGTTAAAAATAGCCTACGACCTATTCTCAGACCAATCAAATATATTTACACAAAACAAAAAATCGGTCAAGCCGTTTCGGAGGAGTTCGATAGCAAACCGCGTGACACGAGATATTTGTATTTTAAATATTTATTTAAAAACCGAAATATCCGAATTATCCGGATAGAAAAAGAAGCTGGATATTTGTATGCCGTACACACGGGATAGAAAAGTTTGCTATTTAGCAAAGCATCGCCAATTAGTGCGAAAAATTTTAATTCGTAAGTTGATTACATACAAGTAAGCGAAAGCGATACGCAGCGAACCGAAGCGAAAAATTTGCGAAGAGCGAAACTGTTGCGCATGCTTTAGAGTGACGCATCACCCGCCTCGGAACAATTTAGCTATTTACAAAACTTACGCCCAAAGAAATTTTCCAATGGAAAATTACATTTCAGAATTCGTATTTTCTTTTATTTATCTATAGGTACTAATATATAAAGCTAAAGAGTTTGTTTGTTTGCCTGAACGCGCTAATCTCAGAAACTACTGGTCCGATTTGAAAAATTCTTGCAGTGTTAGATAGCCCATTTATCGAGGAAGGCTATAGGTTATATATCATCACGCTAAGACCAATAGGAGCGGAGCAGTAATGAAAATTGTGACGCAGACGAAGCTGCGCGGGTCAACTAGTCATTAATAGTTGTCAAATTTGTACACTAGGTTTCTGTTGAGCTTGATCCAGGTCCCACCGGACACGGATGTTTTGGGAGATATTCGGTTTCGGGGCGCAGGAGGACGCGCGCCTCAAATATATGTGAGCATAGCAGTCGGGGCCGGCTAGGGCCAGTACCTACCAGGGTTGCAGAATTAGTTCGAAAGAGTCACCGCGGCCCTGAAACGCAAAGGGCATTAGGAGGAACATGGATGGGTTTTAGTCAGTAAAGAAAGACAATGACACTCCCTTCTGCTCCGCCCAGAGCGGGAGGATTCATTTGATGATTTTCCATCCTTAAAAAAAAAGCTCCGTTGACGGCGGTCTATCGGACAATTTTGAGGTGCTTAAATACGGATAATATTGTATCATCAACAAAGAGAACATAGTTGCACAGAACAAATTCTTCTTATTCAGTCTATGAAATATCTTTTGAATCCGTTCAATATTGCTGGAAGAAATAACGAAAGCCAATCCTCAAATTATGACTTTGTATGTACTCAGAAGTCTCTCCGTCCGCATTTCCTCTTAAAGATGTCGTCGCATTTTTCTTAGAATTTTATTTACTACGCTACACCGCCTGCCGATGTATTATTTTATTTTGCATACTCCTCATTTCTCTTAGAAAATATGAACGCTTTGATCGCAAGGAAATTGACTTGAGAAAATCACTTGAAATGCTGCACCGCGGAACGAAAACAATGTTGGCTGAAAACACTCTGTTCGTTTTGCATTTCCACTTTCGCATTGAATTTCATAATAAAATTGTTGTTCCAATTTAAAGATCCTGGAGAAATAGAGTGATTTCTGAAAATATTATAGACACACTTGAAGCAATTTGGGTAGTTTTTGGAAGAGTATTTTCCAGGAGTGATCCCATTTTAATTTGGTGAAGATCTGATTAAGAACTTCGGAGATAATCAAGAGAACTCCTCAATAAATGATAGCAAATGGACCGGAATTGCTGAAATCTCATATCTGTCTATAGTTTATACAACTAAAAAGCAAAAAATAATAACCTTTTTCCAAAAAAAAATCGACTTCCATAGTTAAAAAGTAAACTATATCGGGGTCGACTTTCAGTCCAACCAGATTCAGCTGGAGCGACTGTCTATGGATGCGAGACGCGCAGAACCGGTCGTTGTGGCGACGCTTGCCATGGGGAGGCCTATGTCCAGCAGTGGACGTCTTTCGGCTGATATGATGATGATGACCGCCTATCTGACCTCCACAACCCATTAGTTGGTAACACGATACTTCTTGGCAAAACTGGTGTCAGAATTTCTTGCTTCTAACAATTCGTAACGACAGCCAAAGACCTAAAAATTATACCCGGAATCAACGGCTTAGCGTGCTTCTCGAGGCACGAAACTCCCATGAGGCTGGGTGACCATATCAACACTCGCTTGTCGAGGTCGGCCTGAGGAGACCGACCTTGGTAAGAGTTGAACCTTGAAGACAAGTGAGGCTGTGCCGAGCTCCTCCTTGAACGTGAGAACATTCTCGGGAGCAATCGCTTTGACGTCATAGTACATCCTCACCAGGTACGTGATGTGCAAGCGCATCTCCCTCACCCACTCGAGTGAATTATCTAGATTGACACCAGGGCCCCTGAGCGGACACGAGCGATCGGAAGCGGGCACATTCGACTGCATCCAATCGACCATTCTAGATCATGCACTGTGAATATTTTATGCAACACCATCGACACACCCTCTTCGCACGTTTGCTTATTATATACTATGTACAAAAAAAACCTGTTTATCTCTCTTTTTCGTTGCTTAGGAAAAGTGAGCGGAGAAATGTTAAGGCAAACAACAACTTCGCTTTATACTATTTAAAGATGGACATAAAGCGTTTCTAGCAAAATCATCTGCATCGATGCGCTCGTCCATGTGTGAAAGCTCCTCTACGGCTTAGTGGCTCGGTGCATCGGATCATTAATCTACACCATGACTATTTCAAAAAGCATCACTGTACACCATGATTATTTCAAAAAGCATCACTGTACACCATGATTATTTCAGAAAGCATCACTGTACACCATGATTATTTCAAAAAGCATCACTGTACACTATGACTATTTCAAAAAGCATCACTGTACACCATGACTGTTTCAAAAAGCATCACTGTACACCATGATTATTTCAAAAAGCATCACTGTACACCATGATTATTTCAGAAAGCATCACTGTACACCATGATTATTTCAAAAAGCATCACTGTACACCATGACTATTTCAAACGGCATCACTGTACACCATGACTATTTCAAAAAGCATCACTGTACACCATGACTATTTCAAACGGCATCACTGTACATCATGACTATTTCAAAAGGCATTATGGATGGACGACACGCAAATGAACACTGCGAGCATATTAATTCACCAATTAGCCCATTAATACCCAAGCTTTTTGATTGATTCAGTTTTGATGGTTTGATATTATTCTGCACTATCAGTTTTCGCTTCCATGTGTAATTAACACTCTTCTATGCTCTTTTGGTTGGCATTAATCAACGTTAAGCATATCATATCAATGATCTAACTGCTATTTAAAAGTGTGACGTCGTCTACACAAACTTATCTTTCCTAGAGTGATGAGAATGACCAAAATATTATCATTTACAAACAAAAAAACTTGTACTTCACTTTTATAAGCAGTTCATCGCATAACTCCTAAGATAAATACTTTTTTCTACATTAAATCAAACGGTAGTTATCTATATTGTTAATAACAAATAGTCCTTTGGATTGATTGATAGTCACGATTATTCATATGTAGATGCGAGGCGGCAGAGTTTACGATTCTATATAAGTTCAAACTTATTATTAGGCAACAGAGGCCAGCGGCTCACCTCCTGACCCGCCGCGGAAACTGTATGTTTACACACAAACGCATGCAGGCGCGCGCAACCTTGGACACGTTTGAACATAGCCCCCAGGTAACACCATGCAACAAATATTTACGCCATATTGATGACAAAAAATTACAAAACTGAAGCCTAGAATGTTAGGTACCTACTAATAGGAACGCTCTTTCCGATTCAAGACAGGTTGACCATTTGAAGACTGACCTTTAAACTTCGACCCATGTTGTCTTTAAAAACCGGTCTGACCCAGACCTTCTCACGGCATAGTATTATGATTTTAAACAAAAGAAAATGTTTCATTTCGTACACGTATTTAGCCATTGCAGAATGCACGTGGACAGAATAAATATATTTACATTAATTCTATTAGTATTATGATGTCTTTTGTGAGTTCTAAGTTGTATACACGACGTTCGGTGCGATGAGACGATGACGCGACGCGTCAAGGTGATCCAATGGCCTCGACGATGTTAAACCCGACTCCCGTATACTTAAGACCCCATATAACCTGGAAACCATGACCTTCATTCGCGTTCCAAAATGCATGGCAGCTCGACCTGAAGCAATTAAGATTGCAGTGAAAATACGGGCGCGACACGAGTTCGCGTGCGGCGCGCGCGCGGCGGGAGGTCGTGCCACTTACGTAAAAAAGAGTGCGCGAGCGCAGGACGCTCAAACGCACGCTGCGATGTATCGCGTTGCGTGGTTAACGTGTGCGCTGCTGTGCGCCGCCGGGGCCGGCGCGCGCGTGCTGGAGCGCTGCGAGCTGGCGCGCGAGCTCAGCGCGCTGGGCGTGCGGCCCGACCACCTCTCCACCTGGGTCTGCATCGCCTACCACGAGTCCCGCTTTGACACCAACGCCAACAACCCCTACAGCGGCGACCACGGCATCTTCCAGATCAGCGAGCTGTTCTGGTGCGGCGCGGGCAAGGCGTGCGGCCTGCCCTGCGCCGCGCTGCACGACGACGACATCGCCGACGATCTGGACTGTGCGCTCATCGTGCACGAAGAGCACACCCGCCTCCAGGGGAACGGCTTCCTCGCCTGGGTCGTGTATCCGCAGCACTGCAAGCATAACACTAAGAAATACCTTGTGGATTGTGATATAAGTTCGAAGAATTCAGTGCTATTAACAAGATCCCGCGGGTTTCAATACGGGAATAGTTTCAACCAGCCAAATGTTACGACGAATAGACAAAATATAGAAAAATTATTGCCTCCATACCTGTCGATTGGAAACATTGTCAGAGAAAATTACGGTAAAGTGCTCGATCAAAATAAAGGAAGAACTGATTGGTATAATTATAAGTTTGACAATATTGACGAACTCAGGCTCCCTGTTTTTAATCAACCGTCGCAGCATTTAAATATGCCACTGACAACAAGTGCCCCACTCCTTACTACCACCATAACGACAACCACGGTTGCACCACGCCGCACGACCACAGCCACAACGGCATACGTACCACGAGTGAAGGTATGGAGGGTGATAGAAACGAACCAGTTCAGGAAGAAGAAAAAGTTTGGTGAAACAAGAGAAAAGGAAGAAAAAGAAACTATTAAACCAGAGTACACCACCAACCGATCAGAAAAATACACGCAGAGCACGAAAGCAAGCACAGCTATACAACAACCAAGTACAACAATTCGTCCACTGACGACGGCCGCAACAACAGCAAGAGTGACAACTACGACTTTAATACCGTCGACGAAGACGACTGTTACAACCGCCGCATACAGGTCACCAACTTCTGCATTCGCATACAGACTACCTTCTTCAACGACAACCTACAGGCCACCTACTTCCTCAACCACTTATAGGCCATTGACGTCAGTATCCACATTCAAGCCATTTACTTTTACAACAGCAAACAGGCCTTTTTCCACAACAAGGCAATGGTACAGCACAACCACACGGAAACCGACCACATCCGCAGTGGCTCCAAGGATAGTGACAACCACTTATAGACCACCAACTACAACTACAGTTAAACCAAGCACCACAACAACAACAAGAACAACAACAACAAGAAAACCAACGACTACTTGGACGTGGAGTTCAACGACCTCAAAGAAACCCACTGTGGCAACATTTACAACAAAACCTAAATCTGACTTTTCTTGGTATACTTTTACATCAAGAACTGCAACAACGCCGGTGACGACTACGCTTCAGCCATTTGCGTGGACAACACAGCCATTCTCACGTACAACGAAAACACAAAATAATGCTCCGACGAGCACAACAAAAGCAGTGACATATTCGACTACTGCCAAACCACCGACGACCACGCAAAAGCCTAAGACAACACAATCAATTTTCGATCTCTACTTGAATCCGACAAAAGCGCCTCAACTTCCAAGTTACAACCACAGTTGGGGACAATCCAAGTTGAAGATATTCGCCAGCGGGACCACATCGACGCCTGCGATAATACACGCCACGCCAAGACGTGGGGAGAATCCTAATGGCGCTGCCAAGAATTTTATAAAACGACAGGCATAGCGTGTATCTCATAATACGTAGGTTTAGATATTAATCTGTGATCGCCGTAATCACAAATTTGTTACATTAAGTTTCTGTTTTTTTTTCCTGTAGTGCATGCCACGTGTCAGTCACTATAAACAACTTATTAAAGATGCCTTTCATTATCTGCGCAGGAAAAATAACTGCGTTTGTATTTAAATGTCAGGTATTGCGAAAGGCTAGCTATTGCGACTCACGCCAGTCCGACGGAGATTGCTCTCACTATGTTTAATATAAGTTGCGTACTATGCGAATGTTTATTTTAGTACTAGACCAAAAAGCATTTATGGACTTTGATAATTATATTATAAAAAATATACTATTTAATTGCAACCCATTTTTCATTTGGCGTCTTATGTACTAAGTATCTAATGGTAACCTTTGCCCTGACTCCACTCTCGAGGCGTATTTCACAGGAACTGTTCGGAAAGGAAATGCAGCGTTTTTCCCTTAGGTAGAAAAAAGCCTGCAGCGCTAAGCGATGGTGTAGCTTTTTATTAGAAATTGAAATCATTTACAAAATCGGATCAGTATCTTATTATCTACTTCCCGCAAACATAAAAACAATTTAAACTGTTTACAATATTAGTTCAGAAGTTTATATTAAAATAGGAGGCTCAAATACATAATTAACTCTAAAAATAATGCATAACATCATCAAAGGCTTGTTATTTTTATAATTAACATTTAAAAGAACAAGTTCTTACGCGGAAATCAACTGAAGGTGCGAATGTACTGAAGGACGGTTCTCTGCGACTGTGATACACGCATGCCTATCTAACGTTTACTCGATCTCTAGATATATAACATCCATGACACATGCAAAATGTTTATTTTCAACATATATCTTAGAGAGTCTCTTCACAGTATTTCATACAAGACTTCCTTGAAAATGAACGACCCGATTTGTATTCATCTTAAAACACTTAAGCCAGATAAAAATGTCTAAGGCATCGTCCTTACTGGCTAAGAATCGTACAACTTAGCGATGCGATTACATTAAAAACATCAAAATCAAATCACCTTAAACATCATTAACATGCAAAAAAAAATGTTGTTTTTTTTTATTCTTACACGCTAGCAAAATCAACATTGATCTAAGAGATACCGCAATGTTACTACAACAGTAGGTAAACTAAACTAATAATACTTAACGCCAAATATAATGTCATGTCACCGAATTAATATTTAACATATTTTACACAGCAATAATACTATGTTAAAATTAATTTACTGATCACTTCATTAATATTCATAATGTGACATCCATGAAAAGTGAATTGATCGACGACGCGTTTCCTAGCCGGTTTTCTAGGGCCGCCTGTCAAAAACAACATTATACAAATTGATTTATTAGTTAATGTATTACTTTCAAAGTTCAAACGATGATACAATCAATAAATAAAAGAATAACTTGTAAATTAAGTATTATTTGCGCTTTATAAATAATGATGCATCAGTGGAAGCACGGTCGTGCTAACAAAAAATATTGTATACAAATATGAATAGGTTAAGATATTTTTGTATTGAGACAAGCCCGCCACGTTATATATTCTTAACCAATGCAACTCCTGATAGCCAGAATCAACAGTGACGATCACCAGAAAACGCGGAGTCAATGAAGCCCGACGAGTACCGAGAAACGATACAACTGTCTTGGATCCCGCAACGAAATTAATCAGAAAAGAACAGTTCGCTGTTCTCTTCTGATTAATTTCGTTCGGAGAAAGAAACGTAATTTCCACTTCCCTCCTTATCAAGCAGGAGACAGAACAGAACTAGGCCTATAGGAACCAAGGGACGTTTACAGATGAGTTGCAATTTACACTAATAATGAGTACTAAATTGTGAGCTACGTTTGAGTTATTCTGGTTTCGACAAGGTCCGTGTTGTAAACAACTCCAAGTGTAACATGAACTCTATCTACTATAATATTAGTTCAGTTTACAAAATTTAAAATCTAAACTGTGATCCTTGGTATGCCCAATTCTTAGATCATACTATTCAAGTGACATGACGACCAACGTACTCGTATTTTTAAACTAGTTCCAATTTCATCAAAGTGACAAAAAACACGATGTCACAAAAATATAACACCTGTTTCGAACTCCAAGAGGAAAACTGTACGCTCTACGGCTAAAAATATCCACGTTAGTATGAATAATCAATATCTCCTAGGAATTGCTCGAAATTTCGCTACTCCTATCTGACCTCGATTTCCATTCCATTTTAGGGTGTATTTCTGAAAAATCCCTTTATATTGGAAGCACCTCTAGGATAGAGTAGAAAAGTACTTTATTTTGTTTTTAGGGTTCCGTACCTCAGTCTAAACGGAACCCTCAGAGGATCACTTTGTTGTCCGTCTGTCCATCTGTCAGTCGGTCCATCTGTCAAGACCCTTTTTCTCAGGAACGCGCGGAGGAAACAAGCTGAAATTAATATCAAATACTCATGCCTGCTACTTCTTGAAGCAGTGGAAAAATCAAACTTCTAAATCAACGCAATCTAAAGATAAGGCCACTTAACATTAAGGCGAACGTTGTGACGCTCGTAAGGGAATTAAAATGTATTGGTAACTTCCCGATGATCTGGAGTCATGAAATTTAGCAAAAAGATATATCGAACAGTAGGTAATTACTGGACAAAGTATGAAAATTAGGAATTTGTAGTTTTATCATATAATAAATATTTTTTTGCGCTTATAACGCCTCGGCTCAGCGTCGAGGGTTGAAATCAGTGCTATGGCGTTTAAGCATGCATGCATGAGATTACGTCATATAGATGTAATGTGCAGAAGAAAACATGTTTACCCCACCCCACATTAACTGTCTCTGTCATCTCTGACTTAGACTAGAGTCAAAAGAAACCCCATCTAATAATAATAAAAAATTAAGCAAGAGCAGGTGAACGTTGAAACCACATCAAAATTCCTGAAAAGTAAAACTTTCCATTTTAATTGAATGAGTAATATTTTTGGTGTAGTCAGGGTGTATTTATAATTCTATTAGCCCGCTCCGGCTTCGCCCCAATTGTTTTTTTTTTTCAACATATTCTTTCAAATAAACCTTGCCCTGACAATTACGAACACAAAAAAAGTCAAGTCGGTAGTCGTTCTCAAGTTATGCACATATGTATATAAATTTTGGCGATTCGTTTTTATATTTACAGATTATTGATAGTCCCACGTTTGACCACTATATAATTTTATGTTTTTTTAGTCAAACCGAGGTAAATTATTAGGGGTTGGATTAATTAATTACTCTCTGTTTTATATTTTAACATTTCTGCATGCTTTGTACAGATCTGATTCTAGCTGCACTGACAGCGACGCAGAACTAGTTGACCGCGGCCGCCCATTCGCTAATTAGATAATTAATCGCCCTTTGCTATTTTAACAACATGCCAATTTGGTAAATTGTACAGGCACATAGTACCTATATTATGTAAAAATAATATCAGATGTTCAGTACATTTTCTTTTTGCATATCTACCTGACGGACGTTCTCAAAGTATGCATTTAGTTAATTCAGTAATTTTATTTTATGTACCTATAATTTTAGATTTGTCCTTATAAGTACCTAGTGAAAGTTCTTATTACGTTGAATTAAAAATCACCCTGTAATTTTTTTATTAGACCAGATTCAGACAAAACATTGTTTTATCCATGTTTTATCTGATGTAGAATATTAGGGAGCCTAGCCAAAAAACTTTTAGTAAAAAAGTGTGTAAATTGTCAATATGTTGATGGATGAACCATCAACATATTCATTCATCACTCTTGCAGTTAGGAATAACGACATGTACCTACCTACATCAATATGCTTTTATTCCAAACTGCAACATTCAATTATCAAACGTCAGTCTCACTCAGTCTACAAAATCCATTCAATTCTAAAAAAACTGGCTAACTGCGAGTCGAACTCGCACACGATGGATTCCGGAACAAAAACCGAAAACATCACTTCCCTTTAATTTTATTATTTGTTCTTGGAACATATAGTCTAATCTAGTAACTTTGTCAAAAAACCCAACCGCTTAAAACTACTAAAAAAACCGGCCAAGTGCGAGTCGAACTCGCATACGAAGGGTTCCGTACCATAAACCTTAATTTTTAATATTTGTTTTTATAGCGGCAATAGAAATACACAATCTGTGAAAATTTCAGCTCTCTACCTATTACGGTTCTTGAGATGCAGCCCACTGACAGACAGACGGACGGATGGACAGCTGAGACTTAGTAATAGGGTTCCGTTGGTTACCTTTCGGGTACGGTACCCTAAAAAGTTCTAATACCAAACAAACCAGTCGGTTTTTAAGCAGTCTGATGCAGTTGGAGGCTGTCTGATCAGATCTGTGATTGAACGCATCATCCTACATTTTAGTGAGTTACATTTGGAATCTTCTCCTCTATTTAGATACCACTCGATAGGTTTTGAGGAAAAACATTGCCATTTTAATTTTTATATACCCAGTGTCATTCTCACAATCAAAACGAATCTAACGACACCTCTCAAGCTAAAATCCTTCAAGCCGTTTAGACTACAGAGCGTACCAAAGAAATATACATGCATACATATAGAAACATAACCCTCCTCCTGGTGCAGTCGTGTAAAAACACGCTCGGTGAAAATTTTAAACATCCCACCACCTTTAAGATCCATGGAACAGACGGACGGACAGACAGCGGAGGCGAATAGAATTCCGTTGGCCGACAAGGTAACAGTCCTGTATTCGACAGCCGATATGAAGCTGAATGTAACTTTAATGTCGAAACAGGAATCGAGGTTTTAAACTTCAACATGTTGCCTGTCGACTTCAGGCTACACTGAAAGGAATTTGCGCCTGTCGCGCGAGTGAATTTGACTGGCTTTTTCCATGTGTTGCAGCCAGCCAAATTGTCAAACGATTTTCTCGCGTCCTTTCAGGTGAAGTCTTTGAAGTAAATATTAATTGCTAAAATGTTATCTTCGGTAAATTGTTGACATGTCACTCACGCGCACAAAACCTTTTGGGAATGTTATCAATGTAGGAGTCTGTGTTTCCTGATAACTACAGCCAGGGCCTCAAGTCTGCTATTACAGTGTCAGAATGAGCTATCATTGACTTCATAATTGTTGATTTTGACAAGTTTGGTCTTTCCAATGGTCAACCACTGACACTCCATTGAAAGAAATGGCATAGAATGGTAATCTCATACATAATGACAAATAAATGAAAAAAACTTCTTACTATTTCAGATTGCATAGAACACTAATAAATAATATGTTAAAATATCTTTAAAAGAAATCTGGCTATTCAAATTTAATAGTAGTTTATCGAAAAATATACGACAGTATCATTCTACCACGATTCTATTACGAGACCATTGACCGACCAATGATCGACCATTATGAATTTAGCAGGCAAACTTTTAGCAAAATGACAATAGAATCGTGTTGGAATGACGAATTTATAAAAAATAGCAGACTTGGGGCCCAGGTCTTTAAGTCACGAGTGCATAGTTACTTCTAGGTAAGCGAGCTCCAACATCGACCACATCATTAGTTCTTCTTCTTCTTCGTCGTTCCCACACTGCGGAGGATCGCGACCACATACGACTTTTATTTTACACCAGTTGACCCGCGCAACTTCGTCTGCGTCACAATTTTCATAACTGGAGTCAGGAAAAGTGTGGATGAGGACCCAAGTCCTCATCCCGATGCACCTCCTTCCATTCGGGGTTTGGGTTCCGCACTTTGTCTCACCGCCGCGACAAGCGAGTAGCGAGTACCTAAAGCTTCAAACTCGAAACGAGTCTGTAAGCAGCGAGTAGCGAGTGAAAAGTTTCGATTGTTTTGACGCTCGGATTTCAGCGAGTACTTCTGAGCGCCGGGCCTTTTCTCGCAATACTCGCTCCGGCCCGCATTATAGGTAGAAATTAACGCTGTTTGGTAAATTCTGACCGCCAAAATAATGAGCATCGCCGAGCGAGTCGCTGAGCGAGTACAATCTGATAGCTCTTGTCGCTGCGATCGGTAAGAGCCGCTCGCCGGTAGTGTGAATAACCAGCTATCGACTATGAATGTATGTATTTCTTTTACTCACACGAGATCTATATCTTTTGTCCCTTTCCTCAGCGAGCAAATAGTCAATAGCTACTCGCTTCCTCGCCGGCGGTGGGACCAAATTTCAGCTTTCTACGATCAGCAGTTTCGCCTGTGCGTGGTCTGTCTGTCAGTCTTAGTACCTAATGGATTTTTTTTATATATCAGAATTGAACTGGTGAAATGTGAACAGAAAGAAGGCGTGGTGTTGTTATTAACGGCTCTGTTATTTAATACTTTACCTTTACCTGCAAAATTAATAATTAGAAAAAGTAATTCAGGGTCTATCTTTTGTAATAATAACTCTTAGCACCTAACTGACTCCGTGGTCGAATGGTATCGACTCCCACGGGAAGCATACTTTGTAAACTTGTTTTCAGTTTGGCTAGGACATTGCAGGCTTGGATCACCTGATTGTCTGATAAAAAGATGATTCCGTGCTTCGGAAGGCACGTATAGGCCGGTGGTCTCGGCCGCCAAATGGCGGTCGTAAAGTAAACCACGTCAGAGGCCCTTGAAGCGGCTTAGAAACTGTGACATAGGGTGTGTATCCTCGTTAGACCTTACTGTCCACACGATAAGAAGAAGAAGAACAAGTATAGCACCTTGGTAAGGGCAATGTATTACAATACTACTACGACTTTTAATACCATAGTCATACGCTAAGAAAACTGCCGTAGGGGGAGTATGTATGAAAGTCTTTCTTCTATGATGCCGACATCTCCGCGGACGAAGTCACACGAATCAACCAGTCTATAGACACAACTAAATCTAAAATATGATAATTTCGTGTCACAGTGTTTGTTATCGAATTCCTCCGAAACGGCTTGACCGATTTTTATGACTTTTTTTGTGTATATTTTGAGAGTAGGACGTAGACTATATTTTTATATATAAATACGGCAAAACAACGATTGCCGTATCAGCTCGTATCCACTCTAAGAAGATATCATATTTTTCCAATAAAAATATTTTATCTCAGAGGTTACAACATTAAATTATAATAATAACTAGCAACTTATAATAATATCAAAAATTTAGAATTTCAATAAGTCTTGTTATGCAGATATGTAGATTTAAAAATAAAAATAGCTTTGTAGGTATAAAAATCGCGGGGTTTATTTTATTCAAATGATAATTTTGTATTCTATTATGAAATGATACACTAAGTTTAAAATAAGTAAGTCAAAGAATGAAGAGTTTAAATTAATTGTTTAGGTTTGTTATTTTACAAACACAAAAAAGTTACAACAAGATTATCTTTTCTGATTGTAATGTAAAGTACCTAGAGTCGAGATTATTTACTAGTTGACCCGCGCAACTTCGTCTGCTCCGCTCCTATTGGTCTTAGCGTGATGATATAGCCTATCTCGATAAATGGGTTATCTAACACTGAAATAATTTTTAAAATCGGATTAGTAGTTCCTGAGATTAGCGCGTTCAAGCAAACAAATAAACAAACAAACTCTTCAGCTTTATATATTAGTATCGATTACACCAAAATAGTTAGGTACACAACTGTACGAGCACTGACCCGCTGCGATGCTAATTTTTATCCCGCAAAAAGGTATTTATAATCCCAAGTGAAGCCGCGGACAAAGCTTATATCTAGTCGAATAATTTAATAATACGCATCTTGGCCTTGCGCAGGTCAACATGCGGATTTGTCGAGGTTCGTTAGTAAAATCGTTTTCGAGCACTCTGCTATTTATAAAGTGTCAAACCAATGAGTAACCGCAAACATTCGCTTCAACCCAAACTTCTCAGAAAACTGTCTCACCCAAACCTGTATTTTGCGTAAACTTGACTAACAGACCATAATTCAAGATTTTTTTTCTGACTGTCAAGTATATTCGCTTCTAGTTCTCCGACCAAACCACATCACATAATGAGGATATTGCTTTAATTAATATTTAAATCAAGATGTTATACTTTGATTCGTTCCATTTAGATAGAAATATAGTAGGCATTTATTTAATATGTTACTCGACTGGCTGCCACACATTAACATAAATCTTTACTGTCTCAAATGAGTAGAAAAACATATATGTAAATGAGCATAATATACTTATTATGCATACAGTGATGGCCACCTGCACCTTCGAAATATATTCCCAGAGTTTATTTCTGAGAAATTGGAAGTAGGTAACCGAAAACAAACAGCAGCTAGCCACAAGATGATACGAAATAACTAACATCCGCATATGTAAGCCTCCTTTTATATGACGTTAAAATGAAGGGTAAATATTGCATACTAGCTCCTGCCAGCGGCTTCGCCCTAGGGACCATGCCCTAGGAAAAAACTCCCGGGATATAAGTAGCCTATGTCCTTTCTCAGGCTCTAGACTGTGTGCCAAATTTCATTTAAATCGGTTCAATCGTTTTTGGCGTGAACGCGCGACAGACAGACAGACAGACAGACAGACAGATAGACAGAAGACAGACAGACATATAGACAGACAGACAGACAGACAGACAGACAGAAAGACAGACAGATAGACAGACAGAGAGACAGAGTTACTTTCGCATTTATAATATTAGTAAGGATAAGAATTTTACTTATCCAGCTTCCTTTGAACGTGTTCTTTCCACTGAATTAGCTTAACACGTTGCAGCATCGGTGAGAAAGGCTTTCTCCTCAATATTTGTGCTGAATATACCTGAAAATGCAGCCAACTGACATGTATTGACGCGTGTTCTTCGTAAACACTCTTATTTAAGAGCTTTTACGAAGAACGGTATTTCATAGAAACCTTTGAGGCCATTATCGTGGAAATCATTAGAGCGATTTTCATCATCATTCACTCCAAAAATACACAGTTCGTGGAGGACTTTTGGTCGACAAGAGGCTTAGTGATAAAGAGACAACATTTATAAGGGAAACTTAAAATAGATTTGCCTTTTCCACGATTCGAGACTCGAAAAGTATGAAACATCGTGGTGTCTAAATCTGAAAGCTCAACGGCATGTTGTTTGCATGCACACCGCAGCGTTGTGCGTTCCTATCAAGAGATCAACGCGACAGGCGTTGTCGTTCTAACGTAAAGCGATCAACGCGGGAATTAGCTGCCGTCGTGTAATTTGTACAGCAACAAAGGGCGCCTTCGGATGTTCCCCAAAAAATTAACACATCAATCGCGTGTTCACACGATTATAGCTTTGTATAAGGCACTTGTCTCGCCGTCCGCGAGGAAGCCAGTAGCAGTACCTCCTGTGAGTAAAAGAGACGCATACATTCGTAGTCGATAGCTGACTGTTCACACTGCCAGCGAGCGGCTCTTACCTCTAGTTGATCGCAGCGACAAGAGCTATTAAAGATTGTACTCGCTCAGCGACACCCGCTCGGCCATGCTCGCTTGGCGGTCAGAACAATCAAACTACGGTAAATTTCTACCTATAGTGCCGGCCGGAGCGAGTATTGCGAGTAAAAGCCCGTCGCACTAAAGCACTCGCTGAAATCCGAGCGTCAAAACTATCGAAACTTTTCACTCGCTACTCGCTGATCGCCGACGGTGAGACAATTGCCTTAGGTGGAAGCCTAAAACAACAAAAATAGTACGGACTCTTTACTAAAACCTAGCTTTTAGTTAATATTTTTCGTTGCCCTCTCGCTCGTAGGCCGCGCGTCACATCGCCAGAGGCTGTTTTTCACTTGTAATTAATTTAACCGGGACCGCACTACCCTCAATCCTGTGAAGAACTGTGTCAACGCTACACGTAGGTAACTGGTTGCGGCATCCATGAAAACTCGAGGGATTTTCACTGGGTTTTGGAGAAAGACACAGCTTATTTTTATTCTTAATTAGCTAAGTAACAAGTTATTTTAAAAAAAAGAGAGTTTCATTCGTCAGTGCGTGACTCAGTTTCTTTAGGCTAATCGTATGCTGAGACGCAGGTCTAAATATCCAGTTTGTGTATTTTAGGAATAGGCAGGTGAAGGACGATTCCAAATAAATTGACGTTCGACTTAAAATCAAATCGCAGAACTCTGATTCTCTCTCTTTTATTCGTACTGTAAATCAAACGTTGCGTGTACTGGTAACTCGAATTAGGTCACCCCTCGCAACCTAGATTTAAATCCGAGTTTAATATCAGTCCTAGCTTTTGACGAGATAGTTCATTATAAAAATGTGAAGCACGAAATTTTACAGCGTTTTTTATTTTTTTTGGTTGTTAGGTTGTTCGTAGTTTTTTTGTTCATGACTGAAATCAAAGCTGCGCTCATCAAAACAAACATCGATTCAGCTTTCGACGCGACCAGCGAACCAATGCTTCGATAGCTAAACCATCGTTGCTTTTATTCGACGTTAAACCGCCAATATTAGTTACTCCAAGTCGCCGTCAGATGGTACCTATATTGTAGCAGACAAGGTGACCAAATACTTGTGAAGAATTTAAAATGAATTTGTATTATAGTAAATAGTTTTCCTCAAGTGCTCAGATATTTAAGACCACATCAGCGTAGATACACTTGACGCTATTGGTTCATAGGGAATATGCATGAAAAACATATTTAGTGTATTGTATTGTGTGTTTCAGTTTATCTAAAAATATGCAAAAATATAATATTAAGTGAAAATAGAATCAAAATAACTCGAAAAACGAAGGAGAAATAATTATTTTAAACAAACATATCTGTCCTTCTCGCAAAAACGCTTTTTTCTATGTCAGCTGTATTTATAGGCGTCATAGACTATGACGTAAAAGTTTTCATCGGACTTCTCTTTCTAATTGTAATCTTTGAAGCTTCATCGCTGATATAAAATAATTTCACGATGGTTTAGGTACTAGAGATAATAAGTATTTCATTTAGCAAATAAAAAAATCGCATGCATATTCCCTACTGTACCTAGGTATGTATATATATTATTGACAAGCAACTGCTCAGATAATGAGAGGAGCTCGTGGTTAAATAATAACAGCCGCACGATTCGATCTTTTAAGGTTAAGCTACGCTTGCCGAGGTTGGTCTGTGGATGGGTGACCATCTTAACATACCAAGACTCCTCCGTGTCTCGGAAAGCACGTTAAGCCGTTGGTACCGGCTGCCACTTGTAGATCTTTGGCAGTCGTTACCTGACACCAGTCTTGCCAAGGAGTCTACCGTGTTACCCAGTTAATGGGTTCTGGAGGTCTGGTAGACAGCCTCTCCACGTAAAATACTGGTATTCAGCTGAATCCGGTTTGACTAGAAGCCGACCCCTATATAGTTGGGGAAAGGCTAAGCAGAAGATGATCTGCTCAGATAATAATGAAGTTATGAATGTTCAGATATTAATGGAACTTAATGACATCTCAAATTGTTCATACAATATATCTGACGGTGACTGTACATTCAGTAGTGTGTGTGTTCCGGACAGTTAGATTAGAGTTTGGAGTGGGAATACCGAGAACCCTTTTGATGAAGTAAATGGATGTGGTATGACAATGAACCTTGGTGAGAATGTCGGACGTTGAAAATTGGAAGCTGGCGATGCCGAAGCTATTGTGAGAAGCGATTGATTTTGTCACGGTTCGCTATCAGAGAATTGTGCCTACCTACCGACTACAGAGAATCGAGACGCCTCTTCGGCGACTGCTAGGATGCATTCCGCAATTTTAATACTTACATTAAAACCTAGTAGTGTCATTATTGAAATCTGCCTAGACTATTCCCAAACATGTTGGAGTAGCTGTTTATCGTAACTCCAGAATCCAGTACCTGCTCACAGCATGACACTCCTTGGCAAGACTGGTGTCATATTTCCTGGCTTCTGTCGACCCGTAACGACAGCAAAGCTAGAGACAAACTGGTCCCACGTACGCAACGTATGCAACGCATTATGATATCTGGACTTTTGATTTTAGATGAAAAACTATGCAGTAGATATACACTTATCGTATGCAACGAAACATGCGATACGATACAAAAGTATTTTTTTTTTTTTTTTTTGGGACAAGCCCGCCACACATTCCCAACCACTGCAACTCCTGAAAGCCAGAATCAACAGTGGCGACCACCAGAAAAACGCCGAGCCAATGAAACCCGACGAGTCCCGGAGAAACGATTCAACTGTCTTGGATCCTGCAACGAAATTAATCAGAAAAGTACAGCGGAGGAGTAGGAAAAAAAAAAAATATATATATATAATTTCCACTTCCCTCCGTATCAAGCAGGAGACAGAATAGAACTAGGCCAATAGGCACCAAGGGACAAATACAACTGGGTTAAGCCCAGTTGCCAAGCACCACGGATTATATTTTACCACTTAAACTAATGGGTCCTAAATTGTGAGCTACTTTTGATTCCAGTAATAGGTATGGCAAAATCGCTTGAACGCACGGAAATTTGTTCTGGTTTCAACAAGGTCCGTATAGTAAACTACCCCAGATGTAACCTTAATACTATCTAACATAATATTGCGTTCAGTTTGCCAAAGACTACACTCCCATAAGATGTGATGTGCGGATTGTTCGTATTCATGGGCAGCTGTAGAACATTGACATAAAGGCGAGGCCACAAGCTTAAAGGAAAATAATTTACTCTTAAAATTGCCATGACCTGTGAGAAATTGGGCAACACAGTGATCCACCTCCAGCCATGTCCTGTCCAGCCGCTCACGAACAGATGGAAAAAATTGGTGGAGGTGACGGCCTTTGATGGAATTTTCCCACCTACATTGCCACTCGGATAAAAGTTCCTCCCAGACATCAGTCTGGGGTTTTAGTAATCTAGAGATCTTAGCACGGCCGCGTTGCGGTAAGAACTCTGGGTCCGTAATCTTTCTAGCGTAGTAGTACATTGCAGCACGCCGCTGCACTTCTAGATCGACTGGGAGAACACCCGCCAGCACTGGTAAGGCTTCAGTACTAACCGTCCTATACGCCTTGCATAAGAATATCAAAGCCAAACGCTGGCTTTGAAGCAATTTACGTCGTACCGCACCTATGGTGGCCCTATCGGCCCAGACAGGTGCCCCGTAGCACATACAACCCAAGTAGGTAGCCCCATAAATAGTTTTTAAGGTTTGAAAAGATAGACCCCAAGTAGCTTTGGATATTCTCGTCAAGGCGTAGAAGTTCTTTTTTGCTTTCTCACCTACTGTTTTTATATGATCAATAAATGAAAAGTTATTTTCTAATAGCATACCGAGATAGCACACGGATTCTTTTCTTTTAACGGGTACGTTATTGAATTTAATACTAGGCCAGGATTTAAGGTTTCCTTTTAAAATAAGTTGATAGGTTTTATGCGGTGCAAAGGTCAGACGGTTTCGATCGCCCCACTGAGATATTAATCGTAGGCATGTGTCAGCCAAATTCTCAAGGCCAGCACGAGTACTTGCCTGAATGAGAAGCAAGCCATCGTCCGCGTAACCGGTTAATGAGCAGCCGCATGGGAGCGGAAGCGCGAGGAAATCATCGTAGCCAATATTCCAAACATATGGACCGATAACTGAGCCCTGAGGACATCCCATGGTTAGAGACTTAGTAATGGAATGATGTCCTAGTTTGAGTTTCACGGAACCGTTTAGAAAGTAAGAAAGAATCAGATTATAGATGTTTTTGTAACAACCACGGTTTTTCATTTTAAGTAGTAGCATCGGCCACCATGCGTTATCAAAAGCGCCAGAAATGTCGAGAAAGATTCCAACCACATATTTATTTTCCGATAAGTTAATAATTTTACGAACAGAGAGCACCGCGTCGACGGTGGACTTACCAATAGTGAAACCAAATTGATTATTATGAAATTTAGGTCCATTCGGTAGTAAGCGCGGAACGATTAGTCGCTCTAAGAGTTTTCCCAAAGATGGAAGTAGGGTTATGGGCCGATAGGACTTAGGGTCATCCGGGGGCTTATCGCCACTCTTCGGAATAATGCGTATAAAGCCCTGTCGCCATATTCGAGGAAAAATACCTTCCGCAATGCATCGGTTATATACTGATAAGATCGCGTCTCCGGCTGTCTTACACGCTTCTATAATCATTCTATTAGATATTTTATCTTCACCGGATGATTTGTTAAGAGGTAGTTTCTTCACAACGTTTATGAATTCGTCAGTGGATGGAAGATCTGACTCCGGCGATTCAGGTGGCACCGTGGCCCACGCTCTGATCTGTTGGTGGTATTCATTATCATTTACTGATGAATCGTCTGGTATAAGGGATTCAAGCAGAGCATCAGTTGTTTCTTCAATGCCGGTTGTATGTTTATTGTTTACTTTAATGTTTTGAACGTACGCAAGGTCGACAGATCTATTAGCTTTGAACTCGTGGTACAAAGGAGACCACGGACCCTCCCTATCAAGTTTATCAATAATTTTCCGCAATAAATTACCCTTAGATTTTTCAACAGATGCTCTGTAGCGTGACTTGGCAACTCAAAAAGTACTTAAAGCAAGATTAAGGAGGTCCCCGGTAACCTTACGTTTTTTTAGCTTGTTAAGCTGTCTACGAGCTCTACGAAAGCTTCTACGTTGTTCAACAAGGTAGTCACTCCACCAATCACATCTACGAATATTGGTCATGGATGCGCGACCAATAGCAATGTCAGCACAGTAAGTGAAGGCGTCCGACATTATCTCAGCACTTTCCTCAGCTGACAGTCCGTCGCGAGTGAAGTCTTTGACATGACCAGAAAAAAGTGAGCCGAAGAATTCCCAATTCGCGCCCTTACTTTTATATCTAAAATTTCCAATTAAGTGTGACGAACCTTGAGTAAACATAGGAACAAACTCGTACACGATCAGGCGATGATCAACATACAAAAGTACAAAAGTATTGCATACGTTGCGTACGTAGGAGCAGTGTGTTTCTCGCTTAAAAGATCTACAAATTACAGCTGGTACCAACAGCTTGACGTGCTTCCCGAGATAAGGAGGAGTCTCGGTAATGTAACGGAGCCCACAGCCCGACCTCAGCAGCATGCGTTACTTAAACTTGAAGATCGATCCGTGCAGCTGTTATTAATAAGCCACTGGCTTTTGCTCGCGACTACGTACGCGCATATCCCGTTTTTTATCGTTCCACGACCAGTAGTTTCGGCTGCGCGTTGTCTGTCAGTCATTAATCAGTGACTGATAAATTTTATACATTAGGATTTAGCGACTGTCACCATTTTCTCAAAACTGACAGCTCCTGACAATTTTGACAACTGATTCCTCAAAGCTAAAGCGCGGCCCCGAATATTCCAAGCTCCAACGTCTCCACTCGTCGTCGGCACGGCGCGTGGCGTTCCGCGTTCCATAGCTAAACCTCTATTCTCCCCATTATCTATGCCCAGCCGCCTGACCCGTTACCAGTTTGAACCGCATTACAAAGACAGTAATATGAACTTTTTGAGCTTTGACATATCCAATGCAGTTTAATGATGTCACGAACATGGTCGTAACCGCAGCACTGCGTCATAAGAATAAAGGACGAACCGACAAAAACAAAGTAACCGATTTCCGTCCCTAAGTTATTTTCTTAATGTCGAAAATCGGTTTTTCGTTCTGTTTACACACGTCCTTTTTCCTTATATGACGGCAGAGCAGCTTTGAGTTGAATTTCAATTCAGAATGAAGTAATTAATGCATATAATGGTATGCTTTCGTGTTTCTAAATTTGGCGCTTTGATATTTTGGCCGAAATTAAATGTATTTCATGTTTTTTATTTTTCTGACTTGGAATAGAATTCCCTCGACTTTCTTCAGTTTTTATATTTAAAAATGTACAGTAAATAATAAAAATGACGAATGATCTGCCTACAGCAAAAATTGATTTGCTTCCAGTAAAAATATGTGGGTTCCCTGCAGACCAGGTATATACTCACTTAAACATAGAGTATAGGTACCTAGGGACGCAGGCGAAATTGGGTACTTTCCTTAAACCATCTAATTAGCCCCTCAGATAGATTTTCAAAAAATATTGGACACATTTATTTATTTTTGCATATAAACAAAAAATTAAAAAGATAGTGTACAGCGCGTTGTAAACTCGCGTCACGTCACATTTTAGTACACTTTATAGAAATGTGACGTCACCAGCCTCTTGAATTTTGATGCACTTTATCCATATCAACTTTTATCGACTTGAAATGCGTGTCCAATATATTTTGAAAATGTAACGGACGACTAAGTAGAATTATTATTTTTGAATCTAGGAAAGTACCCAATTGGTTTACCTATTATAAGTTCGAAAAACATTTGACCCAATTTCATTTCACCTAAAACTTTTTAACTATTATACCTGTTGTACCGAAGTTACACTTAACCGAAATAACATTATTTCCGAACATTCATTATACCACTGTTTTAATTCAAGTGGTGTAATGGTCGTGTGGTAGCAGTGGTGATGGTTAACAGTAGTGGTTTTAAGTGGTCCCAGTTAGAAGCATGCAAGCAGGCATACAGCGTGCAAGCAGGCATGCAGGCATGCAGCATGCAAGCAGGCATGCGGCGTGCAAATTTGTCACTAAATTATGTAGAACAACGTACCGTAAAACGGGGTGAATAGAAACAAAAGTATTAAGGGGATTTGCACCTTACTAAAATTCTGTTCGTAGCATTTAAGGACTCCAATTTTTAAATCAATATTAGTTTTAAAAGATTGATAATTTTTAGAAACCAATAATGTGGCATTCTTGTGAAAACACCATTCAAAGTTTTGTTTCTATTCAACCATGTGTTTCAATTCACCCCGTTTTACCGATATGTCAAATAATGCATATAGCAAATAAGACGTCGGTCAATAGTTTTCGGTAAATTGATATTCAATAAAAAAAATATCGGAAAAGTGGTCGATTCCCACGACATAATATGGCGTGTTTCGCAAAGAACAGAAAACGCAACAAACGATCCCTAAGCCAGACGCGACTGCGACGTGACAATGCGAAAACAATATTTAAATTCATACAGAGCACTATAAACCTCCGATCTCTTTGACGCTACGTTTCCACCAGGAGATGTGCGAGCTTAATTTACTTAGCCTCGCTCAGCTCAAGCGAATCACAAACACATCCCCGCTACGGATCCTCGCACATCTCGAAACGCAGCCTGAAGCACCCAGGCGTGAACGACACCAGACTAAATAATATATCTAAAAGCGCTGCGATCTTGTTTGTTATAGTTTGCTACATTTCCGTGAACACTGACATCTTACTGCGAAGTCCTTTGTCCTCCTTTGACGTCTCAGTAATCCCCTCCTCGAAGTAGCTAGCTCTTGCCAGCGACTTTGGCCGCTAGAATATCAATAATGTATTTACTATAACTTCATGCAACACACAGGTACAAAGGCTTTATGCTTGAGTTGTTGTTTACCAGTCAAACGTGGTTGGTGGGGAGATAATATGGCAGATGCAGAAATATAAAATACTAGCTAAAGTCCACGACTTCGTATGCGCGCGCATATCGCGTTTTTTCCCGTTCCCGTAGGTAATTTGGAAATTCCTCTCTTAAGTGCTCCCCTACACTCCCCCCAGGAACCTACGCGTCAAAGTTCAGTTTTTTACGACCGGTAGTTTCGGCTGTGCGTTGTCTGTCAGGCCCTCAGTTACTCTATCAGTCAGTATTTTAACTATATATTTTATTACAAATAGTTTAAAATTCTCTATATATGCGTTGTGTGTAAAAAACAAACAACCTCTTAGGGAGTGAAAGTACACATGATTATAAACAACTTTTACTTCAGACCAACCCTGCAAAATCGAAAAAATATAGCAGCTGTTTCATACAATATTTTGCCGATGAAAATGTATGAAACAGCATATTTTTTTTTTCGATTCAATTTATTTAATACAATTAAAAAGCAGTTTTAACACGTTTTCTGCCAGACAAATAGACACAATAGAAATTGTATTGTTTGAGGTCACCGGTGACCGACGCGGCAGTGAAGGTTCAAACTTCAAAAAACGTTTACAGTTAAAAATATATATGAAAACAATAACTTGACTGTAGTTGTTCTTTCGCAAAGGTTTCTAGAAGAAACAATGTAGTAACTTACTCTCTTGGGTTACCTACAACACAACTTAGGACAAGTTTGCCAGCGTTGATTGAAAGTTGCAGACTTGCAGTCCATTTCCTCCGCCGGTAAAGGTCACAACTTCACGAGGACAGGAAATGAAATGAAACTGCAAACACCTTCACATTTTTCCTCTTTTATTAAAGTGTAGACTTGTCAACGTCTGTGTTCAAAGAAGCATTCTTTCACTATGTGAACAACTTTTTAAACGTTACCTACACAATTTTATTTCTCTTTGCTTTAAATATTGCCTAAGATTTTTGTATTTTACGTATGTGTTCAAAGAACATCAAGTATTTAACCATTATTACACTCTGAGAACAAAAAAACGTCGTGTAGCAAGGTTTTAAACGTTACAGCATTTTATATTTTCTCTTTTTCTTTGCTTAAGAATTTTTTCTCTAGTTACATTTTTGATTGGTAAGTATGTAGGTTAGAAGTCGCAAACCCCAGTAAATAACTGTTTTTGTTTGTAGTTTGTTCTACTGTATTGCAGTTATTCATTTGTAAGCTATTGAAAGTGCCGGCAGTGGGTTTGTTTTTGGTTTCCAATCACTCCAATATCCACTTTCATCAGTTGGCTGTGGGACTGCCACAGTGACCTTTACGTAATTAAAGTCGGGAAACTTAGTAGTGTTGTGGAAAGCTAGTCTCTAAAAAGTAAAAAAGATTTAAATTTTTTTTAAATAAATATCTTTTAATCGCGTTTCTTGCTTAGAATTGCACCTACCACTACTTGTCTCTGCATCACCCAAGGGTTGACTGGTAGAAAATGCCTATGGCATTAAGTCCGCCTCTGTACGTTTGTGTGCATGAAGTATGAAATAAATAAATAATAAATAATTTTTTGCTTTTTAGTGGTGATACCTACACTACGTCTTCGTCTACGCTGAAATTGAAATAAGCAAAAATGCTCGTAACATTAAAACGACTGAATCAAACTGAATCAAATTTGCTCTCAAGAACTAAGTCAACGTTCGGGCAACAGTTTGTGACTATGCCAACAACCGAGCACTAATCTGGACAAACATTTTTCTCTTCTGCGCTTTGGGCGGAGCAGAAAGGAGTGTCAGACTCTAACCTGTGACTAAAACCCATGTGTTCTCCTAATGCCCTTTGCGTTCCAGGACCGCAGTGACTCTTTCGAACAAATTCTGCAACCCTGAAAGGCACTGGCCCTAGTACTGGCTCCTGCGCGTGGAACACAACACAACGCGCCGGAGATCCGGGCCTGGGTACCTTTTATGACATCTTTAAACCATCATGATAACGGTGTGGGAGGGAGACGGAGTTATACAAGACGCATAACACTATCCCTATTTCACAGCTTAATCATGATGCCACTAGCACGTCGCATCTGCTTCGTATCGGACGGCGAGCCACAGTTAAAAAATCTCGATTACACTATGCTTGACATGAACTCGGTAACGCTTGCTAGCACTAGACCAACGTGGGCCAATCGAAATTAAAATAGAAATATTACTCAAAACCACGTCGCAAACTTTATCTACACTAATAATGTAGTGAAGTATAGATATACTTCACTACATAGTATAAAACAAAGTCGCTTCCCGCGTCTGTCTGTCCCTTTGTTTGCTTAGATCTTTAAAATTCCGAAACGGATTTTGATGCGGGTTTTTTTAATAGATAGAGTGGTTCTCGATAAAGGCTTTAGTATATAATTTGCACCCGTGCAAAGCTAGTAATATTATAAAGAGGAAGATTTTTGTATGTAACTTATAAAATTAAAAACTACAGGACCGATTAGAAAAAATCTTTCAGCAATGGATAGCTACATTATCAGCGAGTAACATAGGCTATGCAAAACCGCGTGACGTCCGCTAGTAACAATATTATACAGAGGAAGATTTGTTTGTTTGAATTGAATAAGCTCTGAAACTACAGCGGCTCTAAAACGGTCAATCAGAATCAGAAAGCACATCACGCTACCCGGCACTGTCAAATTTTCCCAATCAACCTTGAACCTAATGCGTTAGCGATAAAGATGAAAATGAAATTTGACACATTTTTGCGTGATTAATATTATGATTCTCTTAAAGTGGCCTTTTTAGGCCCCCTGGACAGATTTGAAAAATTCATCATCATTAAAATTCTACATTATTCCTGATGAACATAGTCTATATGTGGACAGTATTTACTAAAACAAAATATATACACTTAAAATAAGAAATCCTAACTAAAATATTGCGTAAAAATTCGTCCGCATCGCTGTCCACTGGAAGTGAATCCAAAAGACTGGCGGCATTGCCACGTTGTATGGCAACGCTTATCCTCTGTCCGAGGTAAGAGCCAGCCTTGGGTCACGCGAAGTGTCAACTAAGCGTTTAGAAAGATCTTTAAATAAGGCATGAGCACTCGGACGCCATTATATTTTTTTTTTTTAATTAGAGAAACTTAAGGAAAGTACTAAAATGTAACCCAAAGTAGCAAAATTTTGCTCATAAAATTCATTACCTATTTGGCGTGCGCTGAGAAAACTATTGATGATACATAAAAATAATGTACTGCATATTACTTTCTGTAAAGAAGTCTGCGAAGGGTACCTACTCATATATTATGGTTAAGCCGCAATGACCGCTTTTTGTTCAAATAATTCAATCAAATCCAGGGCGGAATAGCCTAGTGGTGATTTTGGTATTTGGATATTAATCCATATCCATTTAAATGGTTAGATAATTAAGGTTGATTATGTATATTACTACAAATTGTTCAAATCTGACCTTTCGTTTAAAAGTCACGACGGGTATAAAATGCAATAAGCAAGAAAAATGTTGCGTTGAGAGTGTGAGTCTATTAATACGTAATTTACACATTACCCTATAAAGAGAAAGAAATAACAAATTTTTTTTCGCGGGCAAAGTGCTACTTCACAGTAATTTTAAATCTTTCGTTACATTTCTAAATTTAACATCTTCGATTGGTAATTAATTGTGTTCCCTGTCTGTCTAGGTCACAAACCTTACGGGAAAAACCAACAAAACGTGTAAGATTACCACTTTAACAGAATCAGAAAGCAAATCACTCGTCACTGTCAACAATTTTGAACCTAATGCGTTAGCGATTAAGACGAGAATTAAATTTGACAGATTGTTTTGTGATTAATGTTATGATTTTCTTAAAGTGGCCTTTTTAGCCCCATGGATGAAAAAAGTCTAAGGCCTCTGCCTCGGGCTTTGCGGGCAGCGGAGCGGCGGCGGTGGCGGCGCGGGCGCGGCGGGATCTTATGTGTATAATCAAATGGACCGACCCTCTGAAAGAGCGTCCTCGGAAAGAGAGACGCTCGTTAAGAATGAATCTCTGCAGCGTTAACAATAAATTTGAATCAAAAATATGTTGTCGCCGTTATTCAGACATTTCGTTCACGAATAATTCTCGCCGACACAGCCACGAACACAACACTACGCCGCTATAGTGCCGCGCGAATAACCGCGCGATCTGCCCGCTGGTTTCAAAAACGGGTCTACGTTGCCCGCCCCGCTCCCGCGCCGCTGCCGCCGCCACCCCGCTGCTCGCAAAACCCGAGGCAGAGGCCTAATGATTTTCCCTCAAAGCGCTTTTAAAGAAAAATCTAATTAAGTATTATCCCAAAGCAGTTTTCCATGCCCTTAAGCATAGCCCCCATTATTCAAAGAGCAACATGCAGAATGCATCCGGAGCTATAAGCTTTTTTATTCGAAGCACCCTCGGGAACTAATTAACTCAATAATCACTACATGAATTAGCACTTGCACGATTTTTTGATTGCATTGTCCTGCTACTTGATGACCATTAATAGCCAATAGCGACGACAGTATATTATATTAAGGCCCGGACTCCACCATAGCGGAGATGTGCGCAGATGTCCGAAGCGGAGACGTGAAGAGAAGTTTTTCAGCTAGGAAACTGTGCGGAGATGCGTACTGGCTAGACTGTAGTGGAGATGTGTGCTGACTACACTGCACGCCGCGTACATCTGGTCCCCGCTGTGTGCCATCGTCAGCTTGCGAGGCAAAGCTCACATCTCCGCCTTGTATCGCGGCGCAGTTCAACCTCAACGAGAAACAGGTCACATCTCCGCTTCCATAGCGCCATACAAATATGATACATCTCCGCTCAGTTGTATCCACTTAAACTGAGTGGAGACGAGATGTGTGATTAACGAAATTCTATTGGTTTTTGAAAACACATCTCCGCCCCGCTCGCCTCTTTTCCGCTTTGGTGGAGTCCGGGCCTAACTGTACCTATTTGTAAAATTTTACGTAGGTACGAGTATGTTACTATGTCTAAGTGATATTTCTTCACAATTTTTGTAATTTTATCTTAGTTATAATTTGGTTTTCGCATGCTGTACCTATTGATCATTAAATATTGTAGGCTTGGTTTTTTCATATTCCTTGTTAGCTCGCCGTCCGATCTGAACCAGGCCCGGGTCAACGGCGCATTGTGTTCCACGCGCGCCTCAAAGAGATGTCAACATATTAGATAGAGCCCGCTAGTGCCAGAGCCTACCAGGGTTGCGGAATTGGAATGCAAAGGGCATTAGGAGGAACACGGATGGGTTTTAGTCAGTAAGAGTCTGGCACTCCCTTTTGCTCCGCCCAGAGCGGGAGGAGTCATTTGATGATAACCCATTCTTAAAAAAAAATAGCAGTGTAAAGAATGTTTCTTCGATGTGCGGGTTCGATTCCCGCACGTACCTAAAGCTAATATGTTAATAGTCAGCTTTTTAAGGTCTAAGAATTTCCTAGAATAAATTAAAAAAAATAAAATTAAACAATACAACTCAATGCAAACTACTTGCAGTAAATCAACAACAAACTTGATTGAATAAATCCTCAACAATAACCTCTGATGAACAGGCTTCCTTTCGTTGATGAGCACATCCGTCGCCGCTTCGTGCTTGAGTCGCTGCCGCGCTGGTGCATCCAATTTCCTTATTATCACAAGCACTTGATAAAATAAAAAGACTCTTCCTCCTTGCATTACTGAAGCATTTCTGAAGAGAAATCTAAGGCCTTGTTGATAACAAATCAAGACAATGTTTGCAAATCACGCTACCCGTCACATTTTCAAATTTTCCCAATCAACCTTGAACCTAATGCGTTAGTGATAAAGATGAAAATTAAATTTGACAGATTATTGTGTGATTAATATTATGATTCTAATATGATTTTCCTTAAGGTGGAATTTCATGTAGTTCGAAAGAATGAATATTTCAGAAATAATCATTCTTTCGAACTACATGAACTTAGAGGGCTATATTGATGATTAAAATGGTTATAATTCTTTAGATAAATACGCGTTACGGTCGCGGATCGCATTTGGTCCACATACAGCTTCACACTGACCGGCAAATTGCAAAAAACATAAAAATATTTGAATTTCGCGGGCTACCCTGGAGCATTCACCTTAAGTGGCCTTTGTAGCCCCCCTGAACTTGACAAATTCAGCTCTTAGTTTAAATACCGAGTTTTGAATTTGGTGATTAGAATTTGAATTTAGAATATCCATAGGCGCCGGGAGGGGGGGGGGATGCAAGGGGTGCAAGTGCACCCCCCTGACTTACAACAAAATATACAAAAACTTTGAAAATAAATAATAAAAACCCGCCTGAAAAAAATTCTGACCATATGTTTCAAGTTTTTTTATGAATAACCAATTCTTGTACATAAAAATTGTTACAATTCATCATTCGTAATATCATCTCAGGAACATTAAATCAAAGTATTGGGAAATTATAAGTGTTTCCTCAGAGACTGGTCATCTCTCTATAGCCACAGTTTTTTTATTTGTTTATTTTTTACTCCGGACGATTTTATCTTGCACGTCTTCTACATCGTTCTCACATATTACATGGATAATTTCAACAAGAATAATGTGACCACAACTTTTCAACAATTTATTGATTTAAAACAATGTCCGAGGAGTTTCTTGCCCGTTCTTCCCCATAAAGATCTACGCTGTAGAAAGTGCAAACAGCTTTACTTCTTTGACTGGCCGACCTTGACAATTCAAAAGTGTCTATAATTGCTTTGACTTTGATAAAAATACGATTGATAAATAAGGCAGAGTAACAAAACAAAACACTTGAAAATATATTTTTCCGAAGAAAATACATGAGAAAAATAAGTTAATTGGCAACTTCGAGTACACCTGCTTGAAAAAAATCGTATCGTCGAGAATATTTGAATATGAATTCCTAGTAATAGGTATTACTAACGTGAAAGTATGTATATTATATAGTCTGTTATTTGCTAATCATTCTCGAACCCAAGCTTCTTCAAAGGTTAGTGTTGGTGCCAAGAAACGTTTTTTTTTTTTTAAGTTAGGACCGTATACTGGTTATATTCATACCAAAATTGTTGACTGCCTACGTGTTTTTTTTTTTATTTGTCGTGGGTTTTCTCTTGACTCTAGTCTATGTCAGAGATGACAGAGACAAAGTCTATGATGGAGCGAGCCTACCCAGAAGGAGGCTGTTCACTCTAACTTTGAAGAGATTAGGGTTGTAAGCTTTTGGAAACACAGACGCCGACACAGAGTTCCACTCCTTTGCTGTGCGCATTATAAAAGACGTTTGAAAACGCTTGGTGCGATTTGGTGGAATAGCTACAAGGTAGGGTGTAGTTTTTGGTTTACCCTCAGGTTAATTTGTGAATTTTGACAGTAATCAGTACTTTCATGTGTGCGGTTTGCTTGCTTATCGGTACATTTCTATAAAAACTTTAATTTTAATATCATAATATTTTCTTAAGTTCAATGAAAAATTTGGAACTACCTGCGTGGCTTTTGTTTGTTGAGGATAACCATAGTTTTTAATAATAAAAACTTACTCGGAAATCACAGGAGCTCGTGGATAATAATAACAGCCGCACGGGTCGATCTTTAAGGTTAAGCAACGCTTGCCAAGGTTGGTCTGTGGATGGGTGACCATCTTAATATACCGAGTTTCCTCCGTGCCTCGGAAAGCACGTTAAGCCGTTGGTCCCGGCTGTCAATTGTAGATCTTTGGCAGACGTTACGGATTGTCAGAAGCCAGTAAATCTGACTCCAGTCTTGCCAAGAAGTACCGTGTTACCCAGTTAATGGGTTTTGGAGGTCTGATAGGCAGCCGCTCCACGTAAAACACTGGTATTCAGCTGAATCCGGCTTGACTTGAAGCCGACCCCAATGTAGTTGGGAAAAGGCTAGGCCGATGATGATGACTCGGAAATTATTATTTATTACCTAGGATTCAAATAACTACTCTTACATTTTAAATGACATGATAGAAAAATTTAAGAACTTAGGATGTAGTAAGTATGGCCATCAATGTGCACCAAAAAGAAATGTACCACCATTTTTATTCTCAATTATTGTTGACGTGTGTTATACGAGTATAACGGATTGGGACGAAATTTTGTACATGGGTAAGTAGAAAATATATCTACTATTATAAAAAAAAACCGGCCATGTGCGATTTGTGCGAATCGGTCTCTCTCACGAAGTTTTCCGCCCCATAAACCTTAATTTTTATTATTTATTGTTACAGCGGCAATAGACACAATTCAACTGTCGGTATTACGGTTCTTGAGATACGGCCCGCTGGCAGACAGACAGACGAACGGACGGACGGACAGCGGAGGCTTAGTAATAGAGTTCCATTGGTCCCTTTGGGTACGGAATCCTAAAAAGCATACCATCCTATAGGATTACGCGTTTTTTTTTAAGGATGGGAAATTATCAAATGACTCGTCCCGCTCTGGGTGAAGCAGGAGGGAGTGTCAGACTCTTACTGACTAAAACCCATCCGTGTTCCTCCTAGTGCCCTTTGCGTTCCAGGACTACGGTGCCTCTTTCAAACGGATTCCGCACCCCGGCAGGCACTGGCCCTAGCGGGCCCCGTCTCCCATGCTGACAGCTCTTTGAGGTGCGCGTGGAACACAGCGCGCCGTCGTCCCGGGCCTGGTTCTGATTGGACGGCGAGCCACCCAATGCTCGCCGTCCGCAGGTCCTGTAGGATTATGCCTGGAGTACGAAGTTTCTTGCAGTTTCTTCTCCATAGGATCCACTTTTTGCAACGTGTAACTGCCTCGTTGCAGATTCGTTGCGGTGAGTGTGTTTTCTTACGTAACATATTTCCTGCTCATCTGCCTAGCCTTTTCCCAACTATATTGGGGTCGGCTTCCAGTCAAGCCGGATTTAGCTGAATACCAGTATTTTACGAAGAGCGGCTGCCTGCCAGACCTCCACAACCCATTAATTGGGTAACACGGTAGGTACTTCATGGCAAGACTGGAGTCAGATGTACTGGCTTCTGACTATCCAGAACGACTGCCAAAGACCTACAAATGATAGCTGGGACCAACGGCTTAACGTGCTTTCTGAGGCACTGAGGAAACTCGGTATGTAAAGATGGTCACCCATCCACAAACCAACCTTGGCAAGCGTTGCTTAACCTTAAAGATCGACCCGTGCGGCTGTTATTATCTAGCCACGAACTTTACGTACGAAACATACTTCCTACTCTGTCACCAATACGAGGTCCATCTAGATACTTGACTGATAGACCTTGACAATTCAAAAGTGCGTAAATGCTCTAATTGAATATAGCTTGTTTTTCGATTGATTGGTTTTTATAACTATTTACTTGTGAGTTACCTAATGTAGACTTTCACCGAGTGATGACGCGTGCAAATGCTAGCACTTATTAAATAGAAAATACCATTCTCCTCAGCCATTGAAGCACCAATTATAGCTACTTATTTCTTGATCGCCTTAAAGATACACAAATGAAATACTGGTACGAATGTATGAAGCGAACAAAATAAAAATATTTTCTAATTTCATAAAAGCTCTTCATTGTTTCCAGAATTTAATTTCGATCAAGGATGTTTTTATCGAAACGACAAATACGGTGAATTGTATTAATTTATCAACCAAAAAAGATATAGTACCTATTCTTACTCGTCTAAAATAAAAATCGTTATAAAATAAAAGCAAGTTTTGAGTAGTTTATTTAAGTATATCTAACGAATACAACTTATGAAAACTTAAAATAAACTTTTTTATTTTTCGTATTATCTTATACCCATACCCACTTAAGGTGGATGCTCCAGGGTAGCCCGCGAAATTCAAATATTTTTATGTTTAATTATACAGAATGATTATTTCTGAAAAAATCATTCTGTCGAGCTACATGAACTTAGAGGGCTATATTGATGATTAAACTGGTTATAATTCTTTAAATAAATACGCGTGACGGTCGCGGATCGTATTTGGTCCACATACAGCTTCACACTGACCGGCAAATTGCAAAAAACATAAAAATATTTGAATTTCGCGGGCTACCCTGGAGCATTCACCTTAAAGTATCATGATACTATAAGTAGGTATGGATATCAAATAATACGATAAATAAAATAACATGTCATGCGACTTTATTGCCGATAGAAATGCGGTCTTAGGCGCCGACACCACTGCGCGCGGTCTGGCAGTCAGAGTTCCGAGATCTGCGTTCCGCGATTATTTTTAAAAAATGTTTTCATGAATTTGAACTTTAATTCACTGTCCTGTAAAGTTTACTCACTGTCGCTTAGTTAGGATTGCCATTCAAGCGTCGATATGAAGCGTAGATAATAGTCATACCGGAAGGCCTATCACCATATTTGGTTACAATATGAATATACTCGTAAGTTGATTAACCGGTAATTAGATTCTTATATGCATCTTCATTTATATTATAATAATAATAATACCAAAAGGAGAAAAAACAGAATACTTGGTAGATTTCTACCTCAATGATCTTTGTGTATTATTTAATTAGATACATTTTCTCGGAACGCCATCCTTTCATACCTTGAGCTCAGTGAGCATGACGATGGCGTACCTACCAACAAATCAACTGTTAAAACTATCTACCCAAACAACAAATCCTTACGCTAATACATTAAATTAATTTCACCCTTTTGGCTGCACCCTCTAATAACGCGAAATCTATTTTGCTTAGCTAATTGATTGACGTGGACTCCGCCGGGGGGCAGCACTTTTTACCATGCAACTCCGGAGTGGATTATGCAGCAAGTCATTACTAGTGAAATAGTTTGTTTGTGTTATGTAGCTTTGCTTATTTAGTTCAGAGGAAATAGAATACTAGGAACGTCTGAACATTTATAAGGCCGTATTCACTCGGGATCCATCTTTGACGATTCGTCAAAATATCGTAATTTATGTTCACATTCGTTTCGTGATTCAGAGTTAAGTCTTGGATGAACTACCGAACACGATGGATGTCAATACTTTAATCTTGTATTGGTGTCATCGTCGATCTAAATAGAGAATAAAACTTTTTAGATATTTAAGTTCAATCATAGCGCAACGTCTTCACAAGTCAAATGAATGTAGGTACCTACTGAACGGTGTGGGCGGGCTTTTTCCGTCATAAAAAAATCGTGGTTTATGTTTTTGACGAACGTGTTTGAAACCGCTGTCGTGTTTTTAAAACACGACAGCGGTTTAAGTTTAAGACGTGTCCTTCGTTTTTCGTAATGTGTGTGAACACGGACATTTAAAAAGCATTGTTTCCGTCAAAAAAAATTACGGATCGTGAAAAAAGACGATTTGTCAATAAATACGAATCGTACTCGTGTGAATGAGCCCCTAATGGTGTATTTTCTTGGAACATACACAATTAGGGGAAAAAGAAACTTAGAACTACACATAACATTTTGTTTGTAGACAACTCGAGTGTACGATGAGTTACCTGTTGCCTTCATAATTCATATTATATGTCCCTACGACTCAAAGTAGACTCGGTTTGTGCAATGTCGAAGTAATGGCGACATACGAACTGTTGCTGCGCGAATTATCAACTCGAATAAATTATAGCCACTACGATATAGTATTTGGTTTGTCCAATATAATTATTGGTTTTCTGTTTCCCGCAATTACGCTCGCATTCAAAACTCCCCATTTCACCCACTCAGGGGTGGAAGTGCTGTAGTATTCTCCCTGCCTGTCTGTCCATGTTTGTAGCATTTAAAGTTACGGAAAATTTGTGATTTATCAGTGTATGGTAGCCGGTAGGGAGGGATATGCTTTACATGTAAATGTCACTTCAACGCAGTTTTGCAAATAAAAAATATTGCTCCCACAAAAATGTACCTGTACGTAACCATGCTACGTGAAGTTTCAGCCGAATATTTTTATTTATGTTTTGTTTGAAAAAGTTTTCCAAACCAAACCGGCTGTCAAGAGTGTCCGAACTAAAATCTGACGCTTTTCATATTGTTCACGAATTTGACGATTCAAATTAAAACTGGCTGACAGCGTAGACATCCGTCGATTTTTCTAAAATGTTTCCTGTTGGCTTTGATTGACGAGAATAATAACATAACATAACATCATGCCTGCATTCCCCGAAGGACTAAGCAGAGCTGCATCCACATTTTGCCTCTAACTGGCGTTTCTAAAGTCCCATGCAAAAGGGGTGAGTCTATTACCATAAACCGAAAACAAATGAAGACTCCGGAAGTCTGGACTGCTACTGAGAAATAAGTAGGCACCAGATAGAAAAACCCAGAGACATTGTAAGCGACCCAGGGACCTCAGGGTCTCTTGCTCAACAGTAGCGCTTCAAACTACCAGGTCGAACCGAGGCCGTCCTAAAAAGTGGAAATTAATTGAACATATATGTACGTATGGATCCTGGAACAGTGGTAATTAAATACATGTAGCCTTTACTAGTCATCTGCCTAGCCTTTTCCCAACTATATTGGGGGCGGGTTCCAGTCAAGCCGAATTTAGCTGAATACCAGTATTTATATGAAGCAGCTGCCTACCAGACCTCCACAACCCATTAACTGGGTAACACGGTACTTCATGGCATGACTGGAGTCAGATTTACTGGCTTCTGACTATCCGTAACGACTGCCAAAGATCTCTACAAATGACAGCCGGGACCAACGGCTTAACGTGCTTACCGAGGCACGGAGGAAACTCGGTATGTTAAGATGGTCACCCATCCACAGACCAACCTTGGCAAGCGTTGCTTAACCTTGAAGATCGACCCGTGCGGCTGTTACTATGTAGCCACGAGCTGCACATGTAGCCTTTACTAGTAATACTAGTCAAATAATTTATTGGTTCATCTTGATGGATGTTTCTAAAGACCTTTGTGTGGTTTTCCATTTTATTCTTTATCACATACAGAAAGATAGAAAGAAAAAGAGTTTATTTGCGCCAAGCATGACGCAATACAATAAAAATACTTAAAACATCAATGATTCTCGTATCAACATAATTTAACCAACCTTTGCCATTTTTAACGATACCCATACCAAAATACAGAATAAAAAAACAGTATTTCAACTCCTGTCCAGACCAACTTAATCATATTTGGAGAGTACATACAAGTTTTCCGAAAGCTAGGTAAAAACTTAATTAAAATCAAGATAGCGGATCCGCTGTCGTCATAATTATTATGATCAAACAAACTTCTCTTTTTTGACCAGTGCACCTAATCACCTAATCTTTACTGGTAAGGATCGTTTTACACGTACCACAACCACACCACAACCAACAACACGTGGGGGGGCGCTAATTTGTATGAAAATCTATTTCTATCTATACTAGTATATAAAGCTGAAGAGTTTGTTTGTTTACTTGAACGCGCTAATCTCAGAAAATACTGGTCCGATTTGAAAAATTCTTTCAGTGTTACATAGCCCATTTCATCGAGGAAGGCTATAAGCTATAAACCATCACTCTAAGACAAATAGGAGCGGAGCAGTAATGAAAATTGTGACGCAGACGAAGTTGCGGGGGTCAACTAGTACTAATATATAAAGCTAAAGTTTGTTTGTTTGCTTGAACGCGCTAATCTTAGGAACTGCAGTTCTTTTATGAAAAATTCTTTCAGTGTTAGATAGCCTATTTATAGAGGAAGGCTATAGGCTATAACATCACGCTAAGACCAATAGGAGCGAAGCAGACGAAGTTGCACTGGTCAACCTAGTGAATAATAAAATTCACACGGACCACATTTTGCCGTCATTATCGACCGCGTGTGTAATACTGACCACATTACAGCCACGTCGCAACCGCAAGAAGCCGCAGCGGCAATATTCACACGTAAGCTTGACCACCTTCGGTCGCGACGGTGTGGTGTAGTTGTGGTGCGTGTGTAACAAGCCTAAGGCCGCGGGTACGAAGTCAGTGGACAAGGAGCGGTGGCCAAGTCGGTAGCGCGGACTGCGGCGCTTGCTGCGGAGCAGGCTGCGGCGACGCAGACCCTGTCACGAAGCCAGCGGGCAGATCCCGCGGCGCTAGAGCAGCGTAGTGTTGTGTTATTTTATGAGAAATTAGTGACAAGTTACAAGAATGCCGTGTTGTTAAGTGGTTTCTTGTAAAAACCGAAACCTAAACCAAAACTTTGTAAACCATGGAATCGCTTACCATATCTACAAGTCGTTTACTATATTTGTCATTAAAATCTTGAAAAACAAATATGTCTTGCTTTTACTATGTTCTTCATGTTTTCACAGCGACTGTACTTTTTTGCAAGGTGTAGGTAGTGACAGGACAAGCAATGTAAAAATCACAAAACGATACTATATTAAGCGCGTCGCGTCGTGTAGGGTCGCTACTTCTTGCGACGAGTTATTGATGTAATAATAATAATATAATAATAATCGTTTATTTGCAATACAGGATTAGGTAATTTACAAAATATGTGATTGAAGCCTCCTTTTAAGCATAATTGCCGGTGTCAGGAGACTCGGCTCTTCTACAAAAAGACGTACATAATTATATTCCGTTTATGCAAATATAAAATATAGGATATGCTATATAATGTTATTAAAAGTAAATATTATAACTAAGTGCCAAATATTTAAATAACTATGATTCCAAAATTATTTCAGTTGTGATTTAGGCGTGTGTGGGTGGGGAAAGTTGGTGTGGTGAGTTTAGTGTGGTGCGTTTTGTAGGGTGTGGGTGTGGGTGTGTGTGTCAGTGTATGTGTTGAAGAAGTGTCTCAGTATCACAATAAGTGAGGGTTAGGTTATGAAGATGTGCTTGTGAAGATCCACTAACTTGGGCTATCGACGAAAATGTCGATTGACTAATGAAATATTTATTTATTTATTATGGCACTCAAGTCGCAGAGACATCCTTACAAACAAAATTTCTTAACTGAGTACTATTGTGACCTTGTCACTTACAGGTGTGCACAGCTTTTACATGTAAAATATTGCCATAATAGTTTATTTTTCAATTTGTCAACCGTTTTAATTCAGTTAGAAGATCGATGTGAAATAATGTTTTTACATAATTTAATTTATTTATAACGTAGTAGAGAAATGCGTAACCAACTTTCGTAAAGTAAGTTAATTAAATGTTTGGTTAATAATCGGGGGAGTGTTTGTAATGTTTTGTGGACATGCCGTTTATTCGTTCTAAAACTAAAATAAATATATTTATTTTAGTTTTAGAACGCCTACAAGTTTTTGTACAATAATAAGTAGATGATTTGATAATTTACAGATTTAGTCAATCACTAGCGTATATGTAAAAAAAAATGTTTTGCACAGCACAATGGTAGCGACCACTGTTTTTGTGTGGTTTAGTTATACGGTGCTTGGTAAATACACGCAGTGCTTGATGGGATAAGGTTTATAATTAATTATATAGTAGGTTTTCTTTTAAGAAATGCGGGTGTGTGCGCGACTGCGTTTCTATTGCTCTCACTAAAGTACATATTCACCGGTACCGCTCGACTAGCGCTCACCGCTCGTACGCCACCGCCGCAGCTCTACCCGCGCCGCTTCCTTCGTGAAAAGTTCCATATAAATCTATGCATATTTGAAGTGTGAACGCGCCACTGGCCGCGCCGCCGCCGCCGCGCCGCCACCCGCTGATTTCGTGCCCGCGGCCTCAGGCTTGCCTTTAGTAAACACATGCGAGGCCAGTAACATATTATTAAATCAATAATAACGGATGATTAACACATTTGATTTGTGTTAATGTCTGTATGTCTGTGTATAGTGGTCAGGTAGGAAGCGATTGTGTCAAGTGATAGGCCCGGTCGCCAGCGGCCTTTGGTTGACTCATTAAGAGCTTAGTACTTCGGTAGTCAGCCTTGCGCGTCGGCCTACCCCTTTAGCTATTACTAATCTACTTATTTATTTTTCTATAAATAAAATGAATCACCGAAATGGACGTACGCGCATAACGTCTGACCCAAATAGGATATTTCTTTTATAATTTTATTGTGTTCGTAATTGTCCGGGCGAGAAAATAAAACAAGTGCGAGTCGGACTCGCGCATGAAGGGTTCCGTATCATCGTACTTTTTTGTTGTTGTTATAGCGGCAACAGAAATACATATCCTGTGAAATTTTCTGTCTACCTGTTACGGTTTATGGGATATAGCCCGCTGACAGACAGACGGACGGACTGACAGACAGCGAAGGCTTAGTAATAGGGTTCCGTTGGTTACCATTTGGGTACGGAACACGGTAACCCAAAGTAAATCCACACATGGTTTACTTTGGGTTACCATTCAGTCGCTGCTGCAAAAAAAAAATACAAAATAGTAGAGCAAACGTCATCTAAGACTATTCCAAGTTTCAAGTTGATAGCATTTGTAGTTCTTGAGATATACAGCTGTGACAGACTTACTCACACCATAAGGGTTCCTTTTTACCATTTTGGTACGGAACCTTAAAAAGAATACATCCGGGCGAAGCCGGGCGGGCCACTATTTAGCAATACTAGCTATTATTCGGTGCTCTAAGGATATTTGTTCGGTCAGTGATCAGTCGCAAGGATAGTTCTACTGCTATTATATAGGGACTGATTTGGCGTAGCAATCATGCCAAATTCTCTCTAACGGCTAAACCCAATAGCCTAAATTAGCTCTTGAAGATACTTAGATGGTGGATCGGAGGCATGAGGCACCGAGTTAAGAACGCTACAAAGTTCTATGTATTTTATTCAATTTGTTATACGAACTTTATTCAGTTAGTTCTAAAATTGTAATATAGAATCTTATAAAAGTGAGACAACCATAAGATATATATAATAAATAGGACACGGACACGCGTCCTTGCCACTTTTCCTGTTTTTTTTTTTTTAATTTCTATGGAGCCAACGATATGAGACAGGTCGACATGGGCATGACCAGAAACGCTTTTGTTGGACGACCGTTTTAGTAAATGAAGAATTACAAACGTTTATTTAACTGTCACTATTTAACATACCTTCTTCTGTTTGTGTGTGCCAAATAAACTTGTTTTCTTTCTTTCTTAGTTTCTTCTGCCAACAGTCCGCGGTCATCCATAGTACCAGCCTATTTTGAGTGCACCCGAGGATATCTGTTTTAACCGAGTTCCCTAGTCCAATATTTATCAACTCTAGTCTCAGTGTCGATCAAACTCATCTTTAGAATAGAACACTCTTAATACTCTTACTTTACTCTCTTTCTCTAATTTACAGAAAAGATAGATGAAGGTTACATTTAATAGAGTGACACAATGGGCGGCATAATCGCGCTTTTAAGTTTTCTATATAAAAATCATGGTGACTTACAATGAACCTCATCAGAAGGCTTATAGTTACTCGAAGGGCAATGCAGAGGGCAATACTTGGAGTTTCCCTGCGTGAACAAATCAGAAATGATGAAATCCGCAAGAGAACCAAGGTTACCGACATAGCCCGAAAGATCACCAAATTGAAGTGGCAGGACATTGTCCGCAGAACGGATGGTCGATGGGGCTGAAAAGTTTTGGAGTGGCGACCACGTACCGGAAGACGCATCGTTGGAAAGCCTCCCACAAGGTGGACCGATGACCTGGTAAGGGTCGCGGGTAGCCGATGGCTGCGGGACGCACAGGACCGGTTGTTGTGGCGACGCTTGGGAGAGGCCTATGTCCAGCAGTAAATTGAAAAATCACTCTCTTTCCCTCTGAACTCTTTTTTGCAAAAGTTCTTAACGAACTTTTTAGACCTAGGTATCTTGCGAATGCCAAGTTTGAAATATACAAATCGGTTCATTTGTTTCCAAGAATAAGGACTTGAAAGTTTTTATGAAACACAGGAAAGAGTCCGCTCTTAATAAGAAGAGCTTTTTCCATTTTCAGTTAAATACCTATAGACACTAATTTCTAGCAACGTGGAAGCATAATTTCAATAGAAATATTTTTGTGTTGCATCATTTTATTATTGAAGAGTTCAAATGACATTTAATTACGGTTATTTGTGGATCTTATTGAAATCACACACCCGACGCAGTCCGAGTTTTGTAAAACTGCTCTCGATGTTTTGTCGAGCAGAAAGAATCTTATTTTCCATTTATTCGTTGCTGAAAAGCCTTTGCTAGAAAGAGGCCGCGGTTCACTTTTATTCACAGCATTTTGCGTGTAAAAGTAGGAACGTTTTATGTAAGTTTCCATGGATACGGTTTTTGTCAGAACAAAATACTGTTTCGTTTTGGTAAATTGAATCTACCTACTCGTTCTCCAACAATGTACATGACGTCAATAATATGCTTTTTAAATATAGAATTTATGTTTTATAGGAAAAAATGTTACGTATCGTCGATTATACAAAGACCCCCAGAAGATCGAAAGAGGAAGGGGAAAAAAAATTGGAAGTTATTACTTTATATCGTTGGATAGAACTCGATCGAACTGATAGTATCACACCTGGCGATCAACCAAACCTAGGTCAATGTTCAAATAGGGAATTGTCACATCGCCCCAGAATATTGGCTTCAAAAAATAATCACTCATCGCTCTACCTACTGTAAAATACGCAAAATTACTTTAGCGGTATTTATTATCGCTAAGCGACGTTATTGATGACTCACACAATTCTGGATCCTATAAGTTGTATTTCTAAGCAGTTTTTCCTTTGCACATGTTAATATTCGTGTTTGATTGTTTGTTTCAGGCGCATTTCTCGTGTTGTCGTACCCACACTTCCTGTTCGCCGACATCAGGTACCGAGACGGCGTCATTGGGATGCATCCGAATGAGGAAATACATAAAATTTTCCTTGACATAGAGCCGGTACGTAAAGTTCACATATTACTTCAAATGGTATTAAAGTGGCTTTTAAACGATACCTGGTCATTATAGAAGTCGTATTATAGTTGTATTATGTTGATTTTTGATCTTGAGTTCAAGATATCCAGCCAGAAGCAAGCTGAGGTAAGAGTATACAAGTAACGCTTTATTAACATGACAACTTCCGATATGAGTGGCTTACCTAGCTAGATCTTTAACAAGTAGACACCTATACTATGTCATGTGCTCAATCAAGCCCATCACCATTATAAGGCCATCCCTCAGTAATAAAGTCAATAAACTAAGCGCCAGATAAAAATGCAATAAAGTACGTCCCTAATTTCCCTTCGTAGATATCCGGATATTAAATTATGAACCGTTTTTCCGTAATAGAGAACGTACAGGATCACGATAAAAGTCGATTCCAGCTTTGTCTTTACTTCTGTTTTTGATAAATAAATGTATGTGGGTCAATGACCATCATAACACATGTATTTGGCGCCTACCATAGATGTAACTGTTCGGCAACTGCATATAAACGTGAGTTCTATTAAACTAACTGCAACTACTATCGTAATCACATCAGTACATAGTATAAAACAAAGTCGCTTTTGCTGTCTGTCTGTCCCTATGTATGCTTAGATCTTTAAAACTACGCAACGGATTGATGCGGGTTTTTTTAATAGATAGTAATTCTCGTGGAAGGTTTTAGTATATAATTTGCACCCGTGCGGAGCCGAGGCGGGTCGCTAGTCAGTAATACAAAAATCAGTTGCACCTCCGCAACAATTCAACGCCTCAAATAGAACATAGACAAGTTATTTTTTTTTATTATTAAAAGAACAATTTTTCAATGTATCTTTAAGAAACAAAATCGAACAGACTGTACGCATGCGGGCAATTTCTGAGAATAGGCTTCGTACACGGCGCGCCAACAATACGTAATGGCGAGCGAACTATTGGTTATATTGTACTGAGACTTATTAAGGGTCTACCCTAAAAAATGAATAATTATTAAACAGACTAGCCGTGAGTTTTCTATTGGTAAAAAAATTTTCAAAATCTGTTTAGTAGATGCAGAAATTAACCCCTTTTTTTTAAGGATGGGAAATCATCAAATGACTCTTTCCGCTCTGGGCGGAGCGGAAGGGAGTGTCAGACTCTTACTGACTAAAACCCACCCGTGTTCCTGCTAATGCTCTTTTCGTTCCAGGGTACGGTGCCTCTTTCGAACGGTTTCCGCACCCCAGCAAGAAATTACCCCCTACAACCTCACAAACTTTTCCTCTTTATAATATTACTTAGTATAGATAACAATATCAAACTTAAGCTTAAACAACATCATTTAAGTAATATAAATTAGATAATTTAGAGATGTTTGTGATACCAACTAGTTATACACCTAATATTATGTGTTAAACATATTATTAATTGTTATCGACAATAACATTTATTATTGTACTCTTTTTTTTTACTATTGATAGGCTCGCGTTCGACCACTATCTCACCTGATGGTAAGCGATGATGTGGTCGAAGGTGGAGCGCGCTTGCCTAGAAGTAACCATTCACTCTTGACTTCAAGTTTCCTAGACTCGTATAGTTTTATGCTGAAACATCTGCCTCATCATCATCCTAGCCTTTTCCCAACTATATTGGGGTCGGCTTCCAGTCAAACCGGATTTACCTTCATACCAGTGTTTTACGCGGAGCGGCTGCCTACCAGACCTCCACAACTGGGTAACACGGTACTTTATGGCAAGACTGGAATCAGATTTACTGGCTTCTGACAATCCATAACTACTGTCAAATATCTTCAATTGACAACCGGAACGAACGGCTTAACGTGCTATCCGAGGCACAGAGGAAACTCGGTTTGTTAAGATGGTCACCCATCCACATACCAACCTTGCCAAGCGTTGCTTAACCTTGAAGATCGATCCGTGCTGCTTTTATTAATTAGCCACGAGCTCCTTAGTTTTATGCTGTAACTATGGTATGTATTTTGTTCTTAGCGTTAGTACATTAATATTGATAGACTCACAAATCAAAATAGCACAAGTTTAAACCTGAGTGGTTTTGGTTACTATTTAATACGAATAATCCTGTACTCTTTTGAGGAGCTCGTGGCTAGATAATAACAACTTCAAGGTTAAGCAACGCTTGCCAAGGTTGGTCTGTGGATGGGTGACCATCTTAACATACCGGGTTTCTCCGTGCCTCGGAAAGCACATTAAGCCGTTGGTCCCGACTGTCATTTGTAGATCTTTGGCAGTCGTTACGGATTGTCAGAAGTCAGTTAATCTGACTCCAGTCTTGCCATGAACTACCGTGTTACCCAGTCAATGGGTTGTGGAGGTCTGGTAGGCAGCGGCTCCGCGTAAAATACTGGTATTCAGCTAAATCCGGTTTGACTGGAAGCCGACCCCAATATAGTTGGGAAAAGGCTAGGCAGATGATGAATCCTGTACTCTTTTATTTAATTGATACAGCCTTGAAAGAGCGCCCTGATCTTGTATACACCGATTTAATTTAAAAACAAACCAGGTCGCGGCCTTGGCCGTGAAATGTCGGGGAAAAGGGGCTCGTCTGCGGATAAGTTGGTAGACTAGGCCGCCGCCGCCGCCGCCACGCCGGGAGGGAGGGGCCCGCGACGTCGCCCCCTCTAATCCCGCCGTGCTTACCGCCGAAAACGATCGCATCTACCTTGACCTATATTACAAACAGTATTTTTGTTGAACGAGAATCGATAATGTTTACCTAATTTTATTCCTAGTTCTCATTGTATTTTCTGTTATTCAAATTACTGTAGCTACTTTTTTTTTTTTTTTATTGAATCTCTGGCTATTTCATTGTACACTTTAAAAAATGAGCTTCGGTTATTTTTTGCAATTTCATACTGCATCTTAGAGTTTAGTTACGCCGGGAAAACAGGATGTGTTCTGTCGTAACCTTTTTGTATTTCTGGCTAATACAAAAATATTACAACAGATCACATCCTGTTTTCCCGAGAGTATAATATGGCTATATTACGTCATTGCCCCTATCTGCAAGTAAACTCTACTACCCATCCCTTCGTAGAATAAGGAATATGCATGCAATTTGTTTATTTGCTAAATGAATTACTTATTAGCTCTAGTAAACAATCATGATTTTTTTATTAAATACCTTCATCAGCGACGAAGTTTTAAAGCTTCAAAGATTACAATTAGAAAGAAACGATATGAACTTTGACGACAGAGTCTATGACACCTATACAACTCCCATATAAAACAGCGATATATTTGTTCAAAATAATTATATCTCGTTTATTTTTCAAGCAATTTTGATTCTATTTTCACTGTTAGTATTATATTTTCAGATAAACTGTATAAATACCTACTTAATATTTTTTTCATGCATATTCCCTATTCCGAATGAGGGCTACGTTGCTACGTAACGGTTTTTACGTTAGATTTATTGGCGAAAACGATCGGCCACTAAAAGAAAATGAAAACGCTAATATGAGGTTTCATTTTATTTGCCCATAACTTTTTTGCCACAGGGATTCGAGATTTGCAGCTATACCTGGTAAAAGTTTAAAATATATTAAGAAAACCTCTCCAACGACATAAAATCATCATGATTTTGTAAACACAGATTTAAAAGAGTGTCCTTGGAGTTTCTTGCATGTTCTTCTCCATAGGATGAGGATGGAGCTGGAGATAGGGGCATGTGTGGAGTGTGTTTTGCTGCAGAACCACTTGCTTCTCTTGTCGCTAGCGCGGCAGACTAAGCTTCATAACATGGCTTCATCTATTTGACTGACAAACCTTCGCAATTCAAAAGTGCCTGTAATTGGACTATTTTGAATTAAAGGATTTTGTAGGTTTTGTATTTGTTATATTATTGGTCATAATAAGCTCCTAATATTATTATATTGGTCGATCCTCATTTCAGGTTCGTTTTTTCTGTATTTGTTGTAATTTTGCTTTAATTATTTTTAAGGTTCCGTTACCGTACCAAAATGATAAAATTAGGTAATCCTTATGGTGTGACTAAGTCTGTCTGTCTGTCACAGCTGGATATCTCAAGAACTACTAATGCTATCAAATTGACGTTTGGAACAGTTTTATATGACGTTTGTTCAACTATTTTGCAAATAAGAGATAAATAAAAATGTTTATGTTTTTGTTGCAACAGCTATTGAAAGGGGTAGTAAAATCGAAGTGGAGCTAAAAGGGCATATGGAGTATCATATTAAAGTGCGCTTTTACTCATTCTTAAACATTTTCTATTTTTAGGCCGCATAGTTGGACCGCTGGACTATTGATTTTTTTTTTTTATTTACCAGAAAAAAATGAAATTATTCTATGTGATAGAAGTTTATGTAAAGATTACAGGAAAATTACAGTACTTCCACTATCGGTCAAGAGATTGCGAGATTGCTCCAAATCTGAATTATACAAATGCTGTGAAATTCTCTGACGAATAAAGGCCTCGCCGATAAAAATTTAAAACATTTCACGTTTTATATGATGATACGGACCCTCGATGCTCGAGTCCGACCCGCTCTTGACCGGTTTTTATTGAAATTAATCACTCTTTTTGGTAGTCATCAAGACGACTTAAGATAAATTACAGTTCCAAATGAAAACGTTTCCAGTTAAAACTGTTTCATTTGCTTAAAATATTGTTAATACCAATCGTATTGCAGAAATTAAAATGTTATTGATGTCTGACGGCTGTCGGTTCTAAATACAGGGGTGATACGCCCCATGGCTGGCTACCCCCTGGCTCTCCCCGAAGTGTAACCCGTAGCAACCTAGTTAATTAAGTTTTTAATAATGTCCTCGCTCCACCCCTAACTTCCTGTGTTGTTGTGATCTCAATTAGGCTCGCTAATAATAAGGCAAAGTGAACTTAGATGCAATATAGGGAATTTCTTGCTGAAACGCTGTCAAAGTGAGCGTTGTCGCGTGGTCTATTAGGTTTATTAGCTGTAACCTTATGTTAACTTGAGTGCCAGACGATACTGTAAAATAGAATCTGCAGCCTTGAAATCAATCTACGAGACAAGTGAACTGCTAGGTTTTTATTTTATTTTAGTTAAACCTCGCCATTTAATTTTGCTCATATCCTAAGGTTCACAGCGTTATTTGATCCATACTTTTATTTTCATAAATGCCAAAAATAACCCTATGTTTGCCTTTTTGATGATATATTATCTTTAAAAAATCTCAAAATTGTCAGATAGAGACCTTAATGAAAAAAGGAAAATATTCAGCCACAGTACATATCTTTCTTATTCAGTTTATGAAAAATCTTTTCAATCGGTCCAATATTGGAGGAGGAACAGGCGAGAGCCGAACCTCGAATTATGAATTTTTACTCAATATTTTCTCCGCCCGCATTTCCTCTTAAGTATATCTAAAGATGGCCCATTCATAATAATCAGCTGTAACTTACAGCTGCACTTTTCAGGGTACTGAAAGAATTAAGAAGCAATAGAAACCTGGCCTTCGTAGTCCCCGCTTGATGTAGACACTTATTATTTATTCGACGCTGCGTCCTTGCAGAAAATATGATGCACCCGTGGTATCGTAAGGCTGGTGCAGATCGATACACCTACGTTTATGGAAAGCCGTAATTTAGTTGTTTCTTATGGCTTGTCTCTATTAAATATTCTATGAGGTAATAGCAGCAGACTGTCGTACTTGTGCGACTCTATCGTTTCCGGTTTACGTATTGGAAGAATAATTTTCCAATTCAATTGAGTCGAATAGGATATTTACTTTGGTACTTATAAAGCTAGCCTTTTTAAGGATGGGAAATTGGAAATCGTCAAAAATGACTCCTTCCGCTCTGGGCGGAACAGAAGTGAGTGTCAGACTCTTACTGACTAAAACCCATCCGAATAAATAAATAGCGGCTGGAAAGGACATGGCTGGAGGTGGATTACTGTGTTGCCCAATTTCTCACAGGTCATGGCAATTGTAAGAGTAAATTATTTTCCTTTAGACTAGGGAAGAGGAAATTATAAAAAAAATTCCTACTCCTCCGCTGTACTTTTCTGATTAATTTCGTTGCGGGATCCAAGACAGTTGAATCGTTTCTCTGGGACCCGACGGGCTTCATTAGCTCGGCGTTTTTCTGGTGGTCGCCACTGTTGATTCTGGATTTCAGTAGTTGCAGTGGCTGGGAATGTGTGGTGGGCTTGTTCCAAAAAAAAATAGTAGCAAATAAATTATTTATTTCGGACAACATAAGATCCACTGTGTTATTAAATTTCTTATAATTAATGTTAGTTAATCTATTTATTATATAAGCAAATTAGTGACTATTCATTATTAATATCTAAAAGCGTTCATCACCCCCACAAAACGGCTCAGAGTAGAACAGTAAATGCTCTCCGCCACTGTCCTCAGAAAGCCCTTTGTGTTCCAGGGCTGCGGTGACTCTTTCGAACTTATTCCGCCACTAATAAGCTAGCCTCGGTATCTATTTTCGGCATTTATCTAACAAAGAACCTATAACCCACAATTTCTTGTATGTCATCTATAAAGGGTATTTAGCTACTGTCTAAAATCTACAACTACATGAATGAAAACATAGCTTATTTTTTAGCCGACGAAAAAAAGATGAGGCTCTCAAGTCGACGCGTATTGATTTATTTTTCGACTTCTTCAAAAAGGAAGAGGTTCTATGTTCGGCTGTATGTATCTTATTTTTATGTATGTTCACCGATTTCTCCGCCAATTCTTGACCGATTTTAGAAAGCCTATATTCTTGAGGTGGTCCCATTGTCACCAAGTCAGAATCTGGTGATGGGATCCCATGAAAATCGAGGCAAACCCTCAAATTTAATAAGCACATACACTGTTTTTCATAAACTTTCTAACGCAATTCAGATATTTGTGCTTGGTAATCATCATCTCATGTTGCTGAGCTGATGATGTGATCCCAGGAAAAATGTTTGTTCAGCGATATTTTCGTCAATTGTTAACCGATTTGAATTCTTTTTTTGTTTGGATGAGTATTTTCTCGGACTGGTCCCATTTAAATTTGGTGAAGATCTGATAAAGAACTTCGGAGGTAGGCCGGATCGGGATTTCTGTAATCGCATGTCTGTTGGTTGTTTACACCAGTTCATAACATAATATCACGCCGGCACGCTGTGCTTGTGGTGTCACTTTTTTAGTGGTATCTGCGTACCACTACAAAGTAAAAAATAAAAAACTTTTTAACAAAAAAATAAAACCGACTTCCGAAATTAAAGTTATTTTTTACTTTGTAGTGTTTTGTTTAAGGAAGTCGGTCTTATTTTTTTGTTAAAAAGTTTTATACAAAGAATAAAAAGAATTATCAAAAGAAGCAAATGATAATTGTTTTAACAGCTCCTAATAGATACCGGACTGTTTGTATTTCGTGCGACAGAGATAACGCTAGAGCGTTATCTCTGTCGGAGCCGAAATCAGCCGATTGTCTCTTTCCAAAGGTCGATGTGCAATATTTATCGCCGGGTACTGTAGTTATATTGTACAACTATTTGTTGAATAGCTAAAGTAGGATTATATTACAGTTAGTAGCAAAAAAATAGCTTCCTACCTTGAAGCTATTTTAAAAGTAATCAAAAATCAAATTACCTACTACATTTTGTAATATGCGAGTGACGTGACACGCAATCAATGCTGCCTGGACCTGTATAGGTATAATCAAAGGGGCCTGTGTTTATCATACATTCAAAAAGGCATACAACTCCGTAACTTTTCGATAGTTTATTTTTTTTTACTGCGTCTTCTTTTCTATAGAACTTCAGAAATGTAATGAATGAAAATCAGTAAAATTATAGCAACATCATTTCAGCCGAAAGACGTTCTCGCTGGAAAAAAGCAACGCCTCATCTTCTTATACCTATGATAGACGCTAGATAAACTGCCAATAAAGTACATTGACCTCTCGCTATTGTCCCTTCGTAGATACCCGCACAATCAATTATGAACCATTTTTCACCCGTCCAGAAGTCGATTCAGGACATTCTTGTCTTTTTTCTGTTTTTGGACAATGACCGTTATTGCACATTCTGTGTGATCTGGTCTCTACTCTACCATACTTGCGTACCGCAGACTGATTGAATCAAAAGTGGTTTGGTATATTACACATTAATTTAATTGGCTATCATATTGACAGAACACCGGCACACCGATCAGGGGCGCCAAGCGAGCGCAGTTTAACATCTTCTCGAGGAACGTCGCGGGTATACCAACCACAAGGAATCTTCGGACTACGTTGGTTCCTATCCTTTGGGTCGATGAAGTAAGTATTAACACGTTAACGCAGTCAAGTGTACCCTACTTGGTACACATGGCACGATCCTGCCAAGCCCGTGTACCCTATGTGGTACAGTCAACAAAGCTATTCGGTACGCAGGCAGGTAACTTGCAACTACTTTTTAACCGACTTCTTCAAAAAGGAGGACGTTCTATGTTCGAGTGTATATTTCTTTTACGTATGTTCACTGATTTCTCCGCTACTTGTGGACCGATTTTAAAAATTCATGTTTTATTCGAAAGCCTATACTCCTGAAGAGGTCCAATTGTCAGCAAGTAAGAATCTGATGATGGGATCCCATGAAAATCGAGGGAAACCCTCAAATTTTATAGGCACATACAATATTTTTCATAATCTTGGTAACGCAATTCAGATTTTGTGCTTGGTAATCATCATATCATGTTGCTGAGCTGATGATGGAAGGTATAATTCAAGACCTGATAATGGGATCCCATGAAAAATGTTTGTTCAGCGATATTTTCGCCAATTGTTAACCGATTTGGATGATTCTTTCTTGTTTGGAAGAGTATTTTATTAGTAAGATCTGATGATGAACTTTGGGAGGTAAGCAACGGAACTCTTCAATAAATGATAGCAAATGGATCGGGATTTCTGAAATTGCATGTCTGTTGGTTGTTTACACCAGTTCATAACATAACAGTACGCCGGTACGCTGTGTTTGTTGTTCCACTTTTTCTGGTTCGCAGGTACCACTAAAAAGAAAAAAACTAAAAGTAGATTAGGAAGTCGGTTGTAATTTTTTGTAAAAAAGATTTTTAAACCATGTTGTGAATGTGCTGACTCCAGTCTTGCCATGATGTACCGTGTTACCTAGTTACTGGGTTGTGGAGGTCTGGTAGGCAGCAGCTCCGCGTAAAATACTGGTATTCAGCGAAATCCGGTTTAACTGGAAGCCGACCCCAATATAGTTGGGAAAGGGCTAGGCAGATGGTTGTGAATGTGCTGAGTAGACAATTATTGAACACCACACTCGTGAGTATGTCATAAGCTTAAAAAGTTATAATGCACACATTACAAATAAATATTGGCAGATCCAGTGAAAAAATAAATATTTTTGCCTGTATACCAAAAAGCTATGTTGACTACATGTGGCACGATCCTGCCAAGTCTGTGTACCCTATGTGATAAACGTACCACGATCTCCCCAAGTTCGTGTACCATATGTGGTAAATTTAGCACGATCCTGCAAAGTGTAACGAATAACTAAAATTAGTTAGGCCCACTTGTTTTGAGAAGCTCATGGCTAGATAACAACTGCCGCTCGGGTTGATCTTCAAGGTTAAGCAACGCTTGCCAAAGTTGGTCTGTCGATGGGTGACCATCTTAACATACCGAGTTTCCTCCGTGCCTCGAAAAACACGTTAAGCCGTTGGTCCCGGCTGTCATTTGTAGACCTTTGGCAGTAGTTACGGATAGTTAGAAGCTGGTAAATCTGGCTCCAGTCTTGCCATGAAGTACCGTGTTACCCGTTTAATGGGTTGTGGAGGTCTGGTAGGCAGGCGCTCCTCGTAAAATACTGGTATTCAGCTAAATCCGGCTTGACTGGAAGCCGACCCCAATATAGTTGGGAAAAGGCTAGGCAGATGATGAGTTAGGCCCACTTGTTTAACTCGGAGTTCGTTGCTCGCATGGGGTTAAATAACAAATATGTCATACAAAATGGTTAGAAACTTACTCAGAATTAAAAGATAACTCTGGTTTCTGCAGGTGGGCCTTAGTCGAATTACTTCAATAATCACACTCTATTATTTATACATATAAATTCTAAATACGTATTTAAGTAGATGATAGTAGGTATGTATTAATACCCCTAATTCCTAAATTTGAAATATGAAGTTGAGTATTTTTAGCCGGAAAATCTGGATTTTTTTAATGCTTAATGAAGCTGTACCCCCCATTCTGTAACAACATTTTCGAGTCTCGACAGCGGAATCCGAGGTGAGTATAAAGATAAGACCTTTATGTTGTGTAATAAAGTTCACTTTATGAGCTATCTCACTCAGTTGAAGCTCGATATCGAATTGGTTACTAACAGAATAGACTAGCAGAATGAACTTTTTAGGCTGTTAGGTAAATATTCGTCGACGATCTCTTATCGGGCCAGGCTCTTTGGCTTTTTTGAAATGTATGGCATATCGGAGCCTAGAAAGCAATAACGATCGACTATAGATTAACTTAGACTTAAATTAGTAGGTTAGGCAAAGTTACTTTATTCAAAGCGTATTGCACACCTCTGTACTCAGCGAGCCTGTGGTTCAGATATAGCCAAAGGTCACACAATTCTCTGCGTATCCAGTTTAACAATGCCTACAGGGCGCTGCTACCGCGTTTCTGCAGTGCGTCAACAATGTTCGCTGAGTCGCGCACTGACGGCTTTGATGCCATCTGGCGCAAAAAGACAGCCTCACTGTTAAGCAGATTGCGTGGGAGCAGTAACAGCATCCTGAAGGCAATAGGCGATAAGACAGACAGCCTCACCCATAGGACTAAGTCTCTCTTAGTTATAAGGTACTAACATTTTTTAAGTTCATACTAACAAAATAAATATAATGGATCAATGGTTGTCTGGAATTAAATTAAATTAAAGGTACCAACTAATGAAGTCGTAAGTGCTTTTTGATTAAGTAGGTATGATCAAAAACACTTATAGATTGCACAGCTACACACTAAATACGAAGGTATTCTTGACTTAAATAGCAGAACTAATGACTATATCGTGCTAGGCCAGACGGCAACTTGTTGCTCCTCTTGAATAATTTTAGATATTATTGAATTGAGCCGTTCTTATACCTACTACACACTATGAATGGCTCCAGCTTTCATTCATTCGAGTGAGTGAATGAACGTAGTCTCACAATGATGTTCAATTGAGTTATATCAAAGTTTCGTCTAATTGGGCGCCTTGCCAATGTTACATAGCGATACGCAGTAGAGAAGAATGCTGCTGTTTTCGCTATTGGATAATATTTTCGCTCTTGGTTCACATTTAATTTCAATAAAGGAATCGTCTATGGTCCACCATGGCCTTAGAACGGGATTTTAAACATCCAGTAGCCCAGTACGTTAAAAAAGTCCCAATACGGCCTTCAGTTTAATCGAGTTTTCATTCTGGGATTCTCCTCTGATCATTATTAAGTAGATCTTTTATAGAGCACCTAGGTACAGACTTCGACACTGCCTACCAATCAGTAGGTAGTAGGTAGGTTCAAACAGTCGCTTGAAAGCCGATTCCTAAATAAAGAATCCTAAGTTGAGCCTCATACCTTATCTACCTTTAACCTTAAAACCTGTCAAACTTTGACGAGAAGAAGAACGTCTAACACGTAGGTATAACTAATAACACGCTATCCACGGCCACGCGGCGCATTTTAGCTGCGTGGGTTCATTTGTTTGACAACGTGGGTCTACACCGCGGCACACGGAGAGGCTACGCACGGTTTTTTGCAAGAATATGGTTTTAGAGCTACGTGGGCACCATATTCGCGCAAGCCACGCGTGTGCCAATGACGTCACTTGATGCGTAGCGTGTCCGTGGGATGCAGTGGAAACAATCTCATACATTTTCATGCAAGGCGAAGCCTCATACACGTGCGTAGCCTCTCCGTGCGTTGCGGTGGGTTCTCGGCTTAAGACTTAAGGTAAGAAATCTCACCTAACGGTTCAGGCGTTGGCATGCATTTTTATTTACGTGTCACATTAGGTACCTAAGAGAAAACACGGGCGGAGAGACTTCGTATGTAAAAACTTAAAAAGACATAACTCGAGGTTTGGCTCTCGCCTGTTTCCTCCTGCAATATTGGACCGATTTATATAAAGATACGACTTTATAGGTATATAAAGTCTATCCGCCCACAGTTCCTCTTAGATACTCTCTCTCTAAGGCGCCTATGGGTCTCGGGTTTCATGACCTTAGGTACTAACGAGCTTTTTTATTTCCAGGCCATCAATTTGCCTACAGAATTCGTCGAAGAGCTGACTGATCGGCTTCTGAAGAGTCTCCGACTGCTCGCAATCTTCGTTCCAGTGATTGTAGCTTTCTGTTGTGTGATACTGTTGTTAGGCATTATCCTTACTATTAGAGCTAAATATTTTAAAAACAACTAGATGATAAAAGTATATATATATGGATTGAATGAGTAACAAAAATATAATCGCTAGAAATTAAATAGAAAGAAAAAATATAACCTTAAGAAATTGCGCTATTTTTGTTTTATTTATACCCACCCTGTCTAATCACTCTTAAGGTGGAAGCGCCAGGGTAGCCCACGAAATTAAAATATTTTTGTTTTTTTACGATTTGCCGGTCAGTGTGAAGCTGTATGTTGAACAAAATACTACTAGGACTTTCATCCAATGGTGGAATCTACCATTGGATGAAAGTTCGTGATGGCCAAGTTCAGTAAGTAAGTATGTAATCACGTACCTTCTGAAATTGGCGGTTAATGAGAAAATTTTGCATAAGTAGGTACCAAGTTTTCTAGTTTTACTTCTTTTTACCCGAATGCGCGACGCAAAGAAGTGGTAATGTGTTTATCAGCCTATTTATGTATGTTTGTAGGTATGTTCCTTTGAAGCACTTGTGCTTAAAATCTGCCCAGGCGTTTGGTCTGTATAAATACAGACCAAACGCCTGGGCAGATTTTTATGATTCACACAACAAACGATTCCTCTTAGCCCGGCGAGTGTCGCTAAAGACATGACGTTAGTGAAAATTCAATATGGCAATACTGGACGCCATGTTGAAAAAAAAAAAAAATCAAAACCTATCGAGTGGGATGTCAAACTAAAAAAATGACTGTCAAAAATCCCGACCGCTAAAACCGACTAAAAAGTTCGAAACAAGTCGCTTTTCAAGCAGTCTGATACAGTTGAATCACTGATCTGATGCCACCAAATTGCATCAGTCGGTTTTAGCGGTCGGGTTTTTTTGACTGTCATTTTTTTTTACCAGAATATATTTTCGTGGTCATTTGGACCACGTTAAGTTATCGGGAGCAATGTCACATGCCATGTAATTTTCTTGGGCCTATAAAAGATAGCTGATACCAGGCTAAGGCACTTGTCTCAACACCGGCGATCAGCGAGTAGCTTTTTTTTTTCAAATTCAAATTCAAATTCAAAGCATTTTATTTCAAATAAACCATTTACAGGCACTTTTGAAACGTCAAGGTCGGTCAGTCAAAAACATGGAAGCTATTTGCACGTTCCAAAGCGTAGATCTCTATGGAGAAGAACGTGCAAGAAACTCCACGGACACTCTTTTAAATCATGTTCTGTTTTACAAAATTCCAAGTTACATATACTTGTTGCTTCTGCATGTGAGGACAATGCAAAGGAAAAAAAAGGGCTTATTATAAGAATTTTAAATATAAAGATTAAAATAAGCCAATGGCAGTTAAGAGATGACCAGTCTCAACCGACGGCGCCTGTTCACGAACATGACGCGTGTATCGGCACCCTTCAGCTCAACCATTTCGAAGGGAACCGAATGATCAAACCCACGCGCCGCCATCAGCGAGACATTTGAGTGGGCATGACATGCTCTCAACCACCATGCTCGTTCATGTCCAACAAGTAAAACTATAACTACTCACATAAAATGTAGGTAAATGGTTTCATGGTACTCACATTTACAAAATTTGAAAAATATGCTTCTACTTTACACAAAACTATGGTTGTCAATGACCAATACTGTCAATAGTTACTCTCAATAGGCACGTGTTGAAACTATACGAGTTGGCGATCAGCAAGTAGCGAGTGAAAAGATTCCATAGTTTTGACGCTCGGCTTTCAGCGAGTGCTTTTGTACAACGGGCGATTACTTGCACCACTCGCTCCGGCCCGTATCTACTATAGGTAGTACTTACCGCTGTTTGGTCATTTGGTGAGTTCTGACCGCCAAGCGAGCATCGCCGAGCGAGTACCTTTGATAGCTCTTGTCGCTGCGACCAACTAGTGGTAAGAGCCGGCTCGACGGCAGTATGAACAGCCAGCTATCGACTATCAATGTACGTGTCCCTTTCCTAAGCGAGCAAATAGTCGATAGCTAGGTAATCGCTTCCTCGGCGGTGAGACAATTGCCTAAGACTCGCAAAATAGGGCGAATTATTATAGAAAAAGCCGAAGGATTGTAGGTAGGTAGGTATCTACCTCGGTAAGTTAAATACTTAGGTGCAATCTAGATATTCAGAGATCTATGTTTAGGTATACTTATATACTTAGAACCATCTTGAACAGCAAATCGTCGAGCAGCATCCCTGATGAACGTAGACATCGGCTGCTTTTGTTGTGCTCCGTCCGCCGTGACACACTGATACCCAACTTGTTTTCCTGAAGACTGGACAGGCCTGTCGTACTTAGATACGAGCAGCTAGATCTTTTAGCAGTGATTCCTTCAGGAGCTAACTGGTGGAGAGAGCGGGCCCGGTGATGAACGCGACTAGGTGGCCCACACACAAAGGAATAATCGCGTGAATACGCGTTTCGTCGCGTTCATTTGTTCGTCAAAACCAGAAGGCACAGATAACACAACGAAAACGCCCGGAGGCGTTCATCCATTGACCAAAGGTTACGTGGCATAAGATTTGATGGAGCTTAATATTGGACTATAAATTAACTTAAACTAAAACATATTCTCGGCATTTGGCTTATCTCCCCTCTTAACAGCTTTTCTTTGGACAAAGGCCTCCTCTAAGGATTTTATTTTATTTTTTATTGGACTTAGATATACCTATAATAGAAGTTTTCTCGCACGTAGCTGATTGGTACCTACTGACGCAATTGTATCAAAGTCTGATTAATTTATCTTCAAGGAATTAAGATAAAAGCTGGGGTAACAAATAATAGATTGAAACTCTTCCTGTGATACATTTATTTGTTAATATATGACAACACAAATTGTAGCTCATTTTAATAATGGGTAAATCCGCAATGTGTTTGGGAATCACTGACATACTGACTAGTACTTATCGAATCATTAAACTATACCAATTTGAAATAAGATATTATTATATATGATTATTTACTCTTCTATATTCTAACATTTATGAGACAAAAGATAGATTTTCGAGTCCGGAGAGGGATATCCCAATTCCTAATCTGAGTAGATGTTCGTTCTACTTTCCACATCGGTTCTCCCTTTGCAAACTTGAGTACTAATTAGCAATGAAATAAATAAACATTTAACATTGAGCTTTATTAAAAAAAAATCCTGATTCACAGTAACACGAAATACATACCAATCGTTATTAAATAAATTCACGTGAATATATATGAAAAATTATAAGTCTTTACTCAAATACATTGGAAAATAAGATCACATCATTAAATCATTTCAGTAGTGAGGCTGATAATGCGGCTATTAGTCTTTCCATATTGGACTAGATAAAAAAACAACTAATGCATGAGATTTCTTTCACAAAAACTATGTAACACATTCGACTACTCAAAAACATCTAATGTATAAAAATAGTTAACAAATTAATTTACTCAACTCATAGATACACAAATCACTCAGACCGCGTTATCAGCCTCTTAAAGACATAAACTTTTGACACAAGTAACAGAAATTCAGTCGATAAGACTAATTTATAACTGGACCCAAAAGTCTACAAGACCCGACCCACAATCACAAGTTTTTTTTTTTGTATTAATGAATGAAATCTCCTTATCTGACCCAATAATACCAAATGCTATTAAACATAATTACTGTTGCTGCGTCAGTCCAGTCTAGCTTTCAAACACAACAGAGCGCTAATCATTCAAATTCGTTATTTCGGAAGAAAATATATAAAGGAGTATATATATATACTGTGGGTCGACACATGACTCGGTATCCACTTTAGCGTAATTTCGTAAATAAAATAAATCTTAAAAGGAACAATTTAAATTGTATTATGCTTAATTTTTATTCGCATAATTTTATATTTGCTGACTAAAATTATTTATTTTTAAATTACAATAAGCGAACGAGGCATTTTTAGTCAATACACTATTATGAATATTCATGCAAATTGATTTTTCGTATGATATATTTACGATCATTTAACACATTTATTTTAAAACATACATGTATTTTATATTATTTTAGAATTATGTACAATTATACTAGAAGAGATACCTATGAAGTACTCATATTTTCTCCGCACGAGAAAAAGTTCAAAAATGCAAATAATAGCAACATTTAATAAAATTCTTAATCTTATTCTCTACTTTTACTTTTATATCCCAGAGATCTAACAAACACTTTGGGGGGGTTACCAGATTTTGACTAATTATTATGTGCCACAACTGGTAATAACATCAGAAAAGGTAGGTTTCAAATATTATATTTTAGAAAAAACAGAGGGTCTACAACTTGATTAGAATTTTTAATTATGTTACACAAAGTACTACGGGTGTTGCTGTAGTTAACCGGAGAGATTAGTATTTTTCTGTCTCAGAGATTATTAACATACCTTAGTGGACAAAATGATTTATTGATACAAAAAATCTACAACAGACAACGCATATAAACTAAAAATGCCCACGTCATTGATGGTATGTAAGTGCAATACATCGATTTAAAATAAATGTTCCAGACAATTTACTAATTCAGGAGTTGACAGGACATTGGCTCATTCAAAATTTAACTAATGCTTTAGAACTATTTTATTACAATATTTACAACAGTAAAAGAAAAAAGTGAAGCCTGAAATGTCTGGTCAACTTTCGTTTTAAGACATTTAATAAAGAACTAGAATATTATGTACAATATATTTACAAGATTAATATAATCTAATAAACTAAACTTACTCGACGAAATGACGTTTGTCGTCATTATTTCGTTTACGGCCTTTTGCATGTGCCAGCATTGTAACTAGTTTCTTGTGGCTGTCACCGACGATCCAGCCGTGTTGCTGCACGTGCTCAGGCTCGTCGTCGCCCTCCGACGACCAGTTGTAGTAGGCCGTGGTGCGCGGCCGCGGCTTGGCGCCGGGCGGGCCCAGAGGCGTGTGCGCCGAAGACGTGGACGGTGCGGGCGCGTCGTACGGGTTCACGCCGCCCGCGTCGTCGCTGTCCCGCCGCGCTCGGCTTGCCTCACCACCACTGGCTGTGTTACGACTACAGCCACCTAGCCTGCTTTCGATATCTAGCTTTTTAAATGAAATGTGTCGGTTATTTAAACGTCGTGCATGATGGCCTTCTCTCTTTTTACCTTTCTTTCTACGAGCGGAGGTGAGCACCACCGACTCAGCACTGTTGGGGCGCGGCGGGATGCCATCAGGCTCTGATTCCGAACTCCAAGTCTCGGCCAACACGTTTTGTTTTCCTACGGTACATTTACGTCGCGCCCTTTGTCTAGCTACACCCATTTCATCGTATTGGTCGTATACATCGGCGTTGTAATCATAACTAGTGCTGATGCCTTCATCTAATTTGCTCGACGGCGACTTCTCCTTTTTAGAGTCACGTTTCTTTATAGGTTTAACGTCACTCTTTGGATGTGGGGGCTCGCTGTGCTTAATTGATGTATATTTTTGTGGCGCCTCATGCTTCTTGATTAAAGTCGAGTCATATTTCTTCGGTGAAAAGTCTTTTGGCGAAATAACGTCACGTTTTTTTGATGTACTTGGCCCATAATCGATTGCTTTTGATGTTGAAGGGCCGTAGTCTATTGGAAACAAGCTATCGTAGTCTTTAGATAACGTCGGTTTAGGTGATGGACTTTTTAACTTTAAAGTTGGAGAAGAACCACTGCTCGAAAGGGTGCGGTTGTGTTTTTCATTCTTAGGATGGTCGTGTTTTTTCGGTGTCACAAAGTCATCATTCTTTGGTGACAAAGCGATACTATTCATCATCGAAGAGCTTAGTTCTTGTTCCTCTTCTAGTAAGCTGTCAAATAATTGATCCAAATTAGCTTTTGGTTTCGCCGACTCTTTAATCTTTATACTCTTTTTATCAGTACGCACTGCGTTGTGTTTAAATATTTTACCCATTACAGCGTTTTTCTCAACCGCATCTTTTCTCTTTAGAGGACATGTATTTTTCTTCAGGTCACAGCCAATTTTGCCGTTACTGAATTCGGATAGCAAGCTGTTTTCAGTTTCATCGTCACTACAGACATAATCATCAGACATGTACACGAAATCATCACCGTCAGAACCAGTGTCACTAGAGTTGTCCGCATCGTCACCACCTGGATTTAGTTTTGATGTACTGGGCGCTTCCTTATTATTAATACTTTTAAATCTTTCCATGAGTGTTGAAGGTCTAAACTCAAAAACTGCATCTTCATTATCCAGGAACTCGTAAACATCCACTTCCTTCTGTGAAGTCATGCCATCACCGCAGTGCCGTTGACTGTCGAGCTTGCTACTTGTCTCGGAAACCTTTTCTTTCTTGTTTCTATTTCCTTTCTTTTTCTTTTTCTGTGAAGTTATCGGAGGGACGATTGCGGACATGTTGATGTCGGACGTCGGTATAGAAACTTTAATTCCGTCGAACCCTTTCAAGGCACCTTTTGTAAGCACCTGGGAACTTTGACGACTCTTTTTAGAATTTCTTCTGGCCTTTTTCTTGTCAGTTTTTTTCCGGCATTTGAAGCTGAAAAAGAAATATGTGTAAGAAAAAAACAAGTGCGAGCCGGACTCTCACACGAAGTTTTCGTATCATAAACCGAAGGAAAACACGCTTCTCTTATGGGAGCTCCCCTTTATTTGTTGTTACAGCAGCAATAGAAATACACACGCTGTGAATTTCAACTGTCTACCTATTACGATTCTTGAGATACAGCCTGCCGATATACAGGACGGACGGACGAACGGACGGACGGACGAACGGACGGACGGATAGCGGAAGCTTAGTAATAGGGTTCCGTTGTTTGCTCTTTTGGTACGGAACCCTAAAAATATTATTAGTTATTTTAACAAAAAGAGACCAGGAAAACAATTTTGATATCGTCCAGAGGGCCTGGCACGAATATGTTTGACGTATAGTAGTAACATAACGTATTTTTTTTTTTTATATTATTCATATTTTTGAATGATATAAATTGTGTATGTCCCATAAAATTAAACGAAAATAATATGGCGTTGTAGTTTTTCACATTCAAAATTCGTTTACTTTAACGTTACTATACGTCAAAATATTCGTGCCAGGCCCTCTGATGATGTCGTTACAACATTAATTTTTTTGTAGAATTTTGTGTTTTTTCGTCGTAGGGTTCAGGTAGTTTTAACTATAATTTCTGAAGAGGTATAAGATAATTTTGTTGCCTGTCGCATTATTGTACCGATAATTACTGTTTGATGCTGAAAACCCTGAATAGAATGTTTATAAAACTTAATAAATTAACGGAAATAAAAACGATATTAACGTCATAATAACAACAATATTATTATGACGTCATTCGAATCTATCCAAACCATTTTAAGAAGAAATATTAAGTAGTTGAAATGTTAATTCCGTTAACTTAAAAACAATTTTTAATCACCGCCCCCGGAGAATAAAATAATTTATGTTATTACCATAGTTTAAGTGTTAAACATGAGATATATTTGAATTCTACGGTGCCTAATACATCTACCCAAGTTTATTCGTGAATTTCCAGACATCATTCTTAAAGTGGAAGCGCCAGGGTAGCCCGCGAAATTCAAATATTTTATGTTTTTTTGCAATGGTCAGTGTGAAGTGTTTGTTGAACAAAATACGATTCGCGACCGTAACGCGTATTTTTTCATGAAATAACCATTCAATAGGGCTTCATGAACTTCTCTAAGTTAATATAGCCCTCTGGCTATATTGATGATTAAAATGGTTATAATTCTTTAGACAAATACGCGTTACGGTCGCGAATCGTATTTTGTTCAACAAACACTTCACACTGACCGGCAAATTGCAAAAAAACATAAAATATTTGAATTTCGCGGGCTACCCTGGCGCTTCCACCTTAAGGTTTATTACATAACGCAATCTTATTCGTCGCTTTTTCGAAAACACAAAGCTTCTTTAAAAAAAAAATAAACTTCATTCTCCATTACGACAAAAACTTTTGCAATAATATTCTAGGAAAACAAATCGGCGAAAGCACTGTTATCATTATTTTTGCTCTCGTGAAAATATGCTTAGGCTCGGCGACATTTTTTAATGTTTAATTATATCAATTAACCAATAGTTGATTACTATAACCTATTAATTATAAATAAAATTTCAGGGTATTAAAGTTCAGGTACCCCGGTAACCCAGAATAAATATTCAGGGTTCTATTACCATTAAATTGTTTTCTGTTAATTTAGTCTCCATTATTCATTGAATATTATTGTAAAACAGAGTAATCTCTTGAAAGGAACGAGTAACTTTTTAAACTCTAGATATCTGAAGATATTCTAAAGGTTTAAAAATTAATTAGCTTTCATTCAGCGTTTTTCATCTATCTACATCTATTGCTAAGCAAGTTACAAGTCAGAAATCGGTTTTCGTTATTCCTGAAAACTGTGTTTTTGCAGTTACTATTTTATTCTCCAGGGCACCGCCCCTGATGTGTGAAATGCATGAAAATATAAATTCCTCGACAATGATATGCAATAGAAAAAATGCGTGTCCATCTTTCTATCCAGTAAACCAATATGAATGATTTTTTTAAATATCCTTCATAATATGCTTAGAATAATATAAGTAAGAAGTCGTAAATATTTATATTTTTTGACAAAATCCTTACGTACAATTTTTTGTTTCCATGCGTTTTCTCTATTCTCAATGGGTTTATTAACAAATTGGCAAACAAATTTTAATGTGCGGGCAGTAACCTTCCAGTAGTGAAGTGTTCAGACTTACCTAGCGCTGGGTTCAGTAACTGCTTGCGTTTGCTTCGCAGCCGCCGCCGCTGCTTGAGACCTACACTTCCTCTTTATCTTATCGAACTTGTCTTCAAACATGTCTATACTCTCGATTATATCCGGGTACATTTTCTCCTTCACTTCAGGTTGCTTCTTTATTTTACTAGGGTTAGACACTGGGTATGGGTCTGTATGCTGATAGCTAGACTCGCCTACTTTTGAACTAGGATAAACAATTTGCTCATCATCAATCTGATTTAGGTCCACATCGCTTACACTTCGTTGGTACAAAATTTTTGTTTTAAAAGAGCCTTCATTTGCAGCTTCCTTGAGACCCGAAATTAAATCTTTCTCCAAGTTTTTCACCTCTTCACTTTCTAAAATATTTTTAGCTGTTATAGAATCTACGTCACCGTCGCCTTTAAGAGGTTTCTCTAACAAATCAAATTCTTTGACTGTTGACTCTGAAAAATGATTAGTCATAGTATTGAAACCAGTAGGATCTGAGTTACCTATCTCATTTTTATTGGACTTGAGCAATTGACAACAATCTATAAACAATGCTTCATCTCTGCTCAATCCCCTTTGAGCCAGTTGCTGCTGTCTTACTTTCTTGTTAACTTTCGCTAAAATTTTGTCTAATGACGGCAGTTTTATTTTTGCATATTTTGAACCACCTTTCCTATTGGCGAACTTTTTGGTGAGTAGTTTTAGTCGATCGAGCTGACGCTTATACGCAATAAGGTAATTAGGTTTTTCAATAAGAGGTATTGTTCTCATTTTTAATTCTATTTCACAGATCTTTGATGCATGTAGTACAGTCAATTGATGCCGCATAAAGCAATCTGCCCGCCGAAATTCTTTTTTGCATAAACGACAGAAGCAAGGTACTGGTTGAACGTATACTTTCTTTTTTGTAGCTTTCGGAATTCTTTTAATAATTCTTTTATTTGAGTATTGTTTTCTTGGCTTAGCGTCTCTAGATTTTTTATTTTCATTTTGAAGAGATCGCTTTTGCGTTCGTTTTTTAGAACCAAAATATGCGTCATCACTTTCATTAGCTATAATATGGAATGTCTCAGATATTTTTTTTGAAGCCAATAAATTAGATTTACGAGGCTTTCTTTGTGAGAAGAAACCGAAGCTCTCCATAAATTTTTCAGATCGAAGTTCTTCGGCATCATTTGGAGTACTAGATTTATCGACATCATTAAAAGAAGCGAGAGTTCGTCTATTTCTTTTAAGATCTTTATTACCTTTGTTGCCTTTTACTTGCTTTTCATTGTTAACATTTCGCTTATTAGATACAGTCTTACGAGATAGAAGTGATTTCTTTTCTTTTTCTTCTATATACTTCTTTAACGGGACATCGCTTTTTGAAGAGTCGTCAGAATCGGTCACATTACTTTTAGCGCAAGCTATTTTGTCAGTATACTTAGGAAGATCACTAGTGGGTTTCGATGTCTTTTTTACTAGAGCCTGAGTTTTACTACAACTTTCAGTTTTACTGTTACTTTTAGATTTACAATAGTTTTGAATTTTCGTATTTTGGGTGTTCTTATCTGAAAGGTTTGTTTTACTTCTAAATGAAACAGGTTTTTCTATCATGTCATCCAAGTCAATGTCGTATGGATCATAGAAGTCAGTAGTCGATGATTTTACAATGACAGACTTAGAACGTGTTCTTCTTGCTGCTGGCATGTAGCAAGCAGTACGTTTTTCCGAAGATAAGGGGGTCTTTTCTTTACCTGTAGTATTAAATATGTGGATATCATTTTTCTCTTGCAAGTTTTGTTCACTCCTATCTAAAAATTTAAGCTTCTTAGTTTTTGTTATTTGAGTACAAACGCCAACTGTAGCCGTCGGGTCTTCGAGTTTTCTTTTTTCTCCAAAAACAATTAAATTTTCATTTATTGTATTCGAACCAGAAAGCAAGCTATCAGTAGTTGTTTCAAGATCTTTACTTGTACTGTTACTAGACTGGATTTTATATTCAGTAACATTTACCGGAACCTTTTCTTTATCTTCTACAATAGTATGCGATTGATGTCGTGTTAGATCAGAATTAACCGAACTCTCCGAATGTAATCTCATTTTGGAATTTTCCTTTAGCCTCTTTTTCTTACAAAGACGTCTTAATTGTAAAGATTTCTTTCGTTTCGTTCTTTTTCGTTTTCCAAGGTTGGAAATTTGAGTTTGTTCTATTGCCACATCACTAATTATAGGTGAAGTGGGGCTCATCATTGAACTTTTGTGGCTAGTTTGGTTATTTTCCTCAACAAGATTGAGATCTTTTTCGGGTGTTGAATGAGCTTGTGGCCTGGTTTGAATTTCTTCATCCAGCAACAATTTCGAGAATATCAGTTGTTTTTTAGTGAGAGGTGTCTTGTGTTCTATAGAAGCTTCCGGTTCTTTTTCTATTTCATCTTCAGTTAATGTTCCGCTGTCCAAAAACGACGATTTTCCACGTTTGCTGCGGCGTAATGTGGTTTTATTGTTTTCGTCTGTTTCGCCGCATGCTTCCATATCATTAGAAAGGTTAGCTTCAGGAGATTTCTTATTACTTTCGCTAACAACCACCTTTTTTATATTTAAATCTCTGCTTGGTTGTAAATGATTTGTTACATCTACAACAGTGCTGGTCCCTTTAGTGCTAGTGTTCGTATCTTTAGAAACACGTAATTCTGTTATACGTATCTCATCGAGATCTTGGATTTCATCACGACTTTGGTTAGTTGTGTTTTTTCCAGTAACTATTTTAATATGGGATGACCCATTTTCACTATTTATAGAAGTGGTCGATAAATTCAATTTAGATTTATTTTTCTGTTTTTCTTTATGAGCTGCCAACATATCTTTATCATTCGGTTTAAATGAGACCAGGGAAGATTTAATCTCGTCTTCAATAATCCTTTTCACTGAACTAGTTTGCTGTTTAGGTTTATCATTTACAGGTTGTAAATTTTCAATTTGCTGATCAGCACTGTTTGCAATTTCTTCATCAATAATTTTGTCTAGAATTCTAATGTTATCTGCAATTTGAATGTCTTCATTAATGATATTACTAACCTTGTGAATCGTCTCTTGATGTTTTTGATCATTAGGAATTAGTTTTTTTATGTTAGTAGTTTTTGTTGGTTGGTTCTCCTCCACCTCTGTTGTTATAGATTTTTCGAAGTAGGTTTTGTTGCCATGTGATGTTTCTTTCATTTTATGAGCACTAGACAGTGATTCTGGTTTATCGTTTGTACAAGCACTCGTCCCAATCATTCTATCTTTGTTTAGGTTATTTGTAGTTTCTTTAAGTACTGTATCTTCCTTTATTTCTTCGTCAAAAGTACCATTATTAGCAGATTTATTCACAGACAAATTTTCAATTGCTATATTATTTTTCAGTTGATCACGGTTTTTCACTATGACTGCAAGTGACAAATCGTCATCAGAATCGTCATCTTCAAGTGAATTATCTATTTTAACTGCTTCTACAAGATTAACATCGGTGACGGTCGTCTGTTCCGAAGTAATCCTGTCTGCAACGTTGGTTTTACGTGAACTTTGTTCATAATGCCTCGGTTCAATATTATCTTTTGTTGGTAGCTGAGCTTCATCTATCAGTCCATAGTTTTGGGATGATGCAGAATCGTGTGACCGATCAAGAACGTGACTATTTTGTTCCGAGATACATGATGTAATGTTTCTTAACTTCAGTAAAGAATTGTCAGTCAAGCCTATATCTTTCTTAATAATTATTTCATCTGTTGGTAGTGTTGGTGCTGCAGGTTTTTGTGATTCATTATTAGTTAAGTTATCTTGACGTGGAGTGGATGCTACGGGTAAAACTGTGATGCATGGTGGTAGCCTAGAGATGACGGCTTTGTTTCTATTGTTCTGTTGTGTGCTACTAATCTCAGCTTGTTGAATAGCCAATGAGATTTTCCACTGTAACAATTTGCTTTCATCCCCTTCAAAGCCTTGAATTTGATCAATAATAGACTGATTCAGTATTTCCATGGATGTTTGTGCTGCCGGTTCTTTATCATTTTCTTCAGGTAACTCTCTGTGTTTTTCAGTTTCACGCTCACTTGTAGCTTTGGTGCACTGTTGAAGTTCTTTATCAACTGCGGATCTAGAAAAAGGAACATCCGTTTCAATGTGTGAACGGTTCTGATTAAGGTTTTCCGTTGCAGATTTATTGCGTTCCGATGGTGTCTTAATACGCACAGCCCTTAAACTTGCTGTCTTGTCATTTAGGGTCTTTTGTTTTGATGTGGTCATTAAAGTTACGTAGTTCGTTATTTGTTGTGATGGATCACTTGCTAACTTTACCACATTTTTGATGGGTGTGTTTTCTTCTTCAGTTAAATCAATCACATTGATTCCTTTATTAGTATTTTCAATTTCAGTATTGTTTTCTGGTATAACGGATGGGCCAGGTTGAAAGTTCTCAAAGCTATTATTTTCAATTTCTAAGTCATTTTCCTCTTTCATTTTTATAGCCATGACTGAAGGTTTTACGTCTTCTTCAGAGTCATCTGTTTTTATAACCGCTAAGAGCGGTAGGAACAATGGTGGAGGTGTATTTGGTGGCAGCGGTGGAACGAAAGTTGGTTGTGTTGGTTGCGATGGGTGAAGTCGTGGCGCGTCTTCAACTGGCGGCGACGGAGGCGGTGGTGGCGGTGGCAGCAATGGCGGCGGCGGTGGCGGCGGCAGCAACGGGGGCGGTGGTGGTGGTGGCAGTAGTGGTGGTGGCGGAGGCGGAGGCAGTATAGTAAATTGCTGCAAAGGAGGCGGTGGTGGTGGTGGTGGGGGAGGAGGAGCTTGATAAGTCGGAGGTAAATACGATAAAGGATGGTTTTCATCCATGTTAAAAGAACTCATAAACTGTGGCGGATAATTAGGAATAAATGCCAGTAAATTAGACATGTTTTGATTTACGCAATAATTCCTAGGTTTAGTTGAAACATAATTCGGCAATACGTTTAACAGCTTGTCGCGATTTTCGGCAGGCAATGCTACCAAAGCATCTGCAATTTCTTGTGGCAGCATAGCGATCCTTCTAGCTGTATCGGGATCTGGGGTTTCATTCGTTGCAGTGCTCGCATCAACTTTATTCACGACTATGTTCACAGCATCAGTCTCACTATTTTTATCTGTTGATTCTTTGGAAGCAAGAGTTTGCATGACACTTTTTTCAACAGTAGGGTTAAAAGGTTCTCCTGGAGTTGTTTCAGCTAAAGTATAAACTGATGGGGTATTTGCGTTAGTTGTAGCTGCAATACTGAGAAGAGTTTCTGAATTTGAAGATTCTATTTCTGTGACTGATAAACTTTCGCTAGTTAGTTCAGTAGGATCAATAAGTTCAGTGCTTTCATCTTTAGGTACAGTTGTAGCCATTACAGGATTCGGTAACGTACAAACCGGTAGTACCGCATTATTAACCGGTAGTGGTAAGTTATTCACAAGATTTGAGGAGCACGCAGCAAAAGTATTCGGCAATGGTTCTGTAGTTGATAGATTTTTTAAAGACGTAGCATTGCAAACGGTGTCAGAAAACGTGCTCGTTTCAACTGTTGTAAAATTGGTTTCATATTGAGCAGTACTGTCTGAGCTAGTTGAGAAAGTTGGTTTAGTCCTCTGTAAAACCGTATCTTCTGCTCGCCGACTTTGGTCTGTGGTAGGCATAATTATACTGTCTATAGAAATATTTGAATCCAACTGCTGTGTATTCTCATCGTCATTATTTATTTTTGTTTCACTAGATGGCGATTCCAAAATTGGTATCTTGGTATCCTCTGTGCTCATGATATCAAGTAAGCTCTCTTCATCCGCTGTCAAATCTATGGAAACGCTAACGTCGTTCCTTTCTGGTACGTCGTCTAAACCTAGCTCTAAATCTGGTGTTGCAGCGTAGTCACCCTGTAGGTCTGGAGTTGCAGCGTAGTCGCCCTGAAGATCTGCAGATGAGCATGAAGCATCATCCATTGTGTTTGAAAATTCTCGAGGTTCTCTTTCAGCTATGATTCCGCCAGGGAAGTCCTGGTAGTCATAAATTGCATTGTCCTCATTACTTTCTGTTGATTCATTCCTGAGCAAAGCTCTAACTGGCAACTTTTTTGCTTCAGGTTTAACAGTCAAGTCGGTAGCATCATCAAAATCATTCTTAGAATCTGAGATTTGAGATGCAGATTTGGTAGATTTAATAGACTCAGACATTTGGATCGCAGCCTGAGTAGAAGATTTAATATCCTCAGGTACGTGCAACGTAGGTTGGGTAGATTTAATATAATCGGTCATTTGGAACGTAGTTAAGGGAGAAATTTGAATAGGATCGGACTTTTGGAACACAGCTCGGGTAGAAGATTTACTAGGATCAGACATTTGAAATGAAGATTTAACACGCAAATCTACACCGGGAACAGTTTCTTTATCAATTCTTTGCCGATCCTTCGCGCGACCGTTTTTTGAGTAATCCACAGATTCATAGTTGACAATTTCACAGTTACTCATTGCGGCACTGGTACTATCATTCACGGACAAATCTGCCGTCTTTTCCTGTGTAACTGTCCGTCCATCGGCAGATAAGTCCAACGGCTCGGATAATAAGTCCAAGTTAGTACTGGCAGCAAGGTGTGTGCCAGAAGAAATATTAATATAATGATCCTTCATATAAAGATTATCTTCTGCCTTCTGAGTTACATCTTGATCAGCGTGTATTGTAGGGGACTTCAGAGTACTACCGTGATAAATATTTGATGTCGTATGATTTTCAACGCATTCATCTGAATGAAGGTTAAGATCTCTATATGTTGGCTGCTTCATTGATGTCTCTTCTTCACATAAAGAGTTATTCTGGTTCATCAGTTCCTGGTCAATTATGACATTCTGACCGGATTCATGTTCAGATAGTTTCTTTTCATTTAAAGACATTCGCTTATGTAGTAAACTTTTATCCTTAATCGATCTCTCTAACATCTTAGCATGTTCCTTGTAATATCTTTGTCGGTCCTTTTCAAGCAGTATTTGTTGGTTTAATACCGTCCATGTATTATATAAATTACGCTGTTGATCGGTGACTGGTGATTGTTGACAATATATTTCGTTACTAATCATAGAATGCTCATGTGCAAGAGCAAGTTCATTTGGTGGCAGCTCATTTATAGAATACTGTTCACTTGAATGCCGTCGGTCGTTTGAAATTTTAGGATTACTTGAATGCCTTGGTTCTAGTGCCTGTTCACACACTGGCATCCCTTCGAATGTATGCCCCAGTTCAACCGAAGGCCTCCGATCAGACAATGGCTCCCCTTCTATTGAAGGCGTCCGCTCAGATGATGGTCCCCGTTCAAATGAAGGCCTTCGTTCAGATGAGTGCCGATGTTCAAGAGATTTGTGGCGTTCGACAGACTGCCGTTGCTCGGCAAACAGCAGTTGTTGCTCAGGCAAATGACGTTGCTCGGCAGAGAGCTGTAGTGGCATAGATAACTGTTGATCAGCAGAAAACCTACGATCCATGGGTTTCTCAACAGATGATCTCGAATCATTTGTAACGTTCTGTTCTTTGGAAATATTTTGTTCTTGTATCGACAAATGATCATTTGATGGTCTTCGTTCATGAGATGTCCAATTTTCATTTGATTCTCTGCGTTCAGAGACAGATTTCTTTTCTTTGGAAGATCTTCGTGGTCTAAGCTCCAGTGGTAACATTTGCTCATTCAGTAAATGCTGATGAGCATATTTTTCAGTAATACTTCTGTTGCCCGGATATATTCCTGGTTCTAAATATGAGGTTTTTTGAGGGTGCTGCTTGTGCTCAGGATATGATCTTAGTTCTTGGGATAACGTTGAACTAGAGTTCACCAAAGATAAACTTTGATCCGAGTATGACTGTTCCAATGCCATCTGTTCAAGACACCTGTCAGGTAAGGGTCTCAACTCAGGGAATGACTTGTCCTGGAATGGTATCTGCTCAGGGTAAGCCCTCGGGTCAGGAAATATTCGTGGATCTGGATAAATATTTTGGCTAATACGAGGCCTCATTCCTAAGAAGGGGGGCCTATGTTTGAGATGCAGCCTATTTTCCGGAAATGATCTTTGTTCCGGATAAGCATATGAACTAGGAACTCGGAACCTCTGCTCTGCTTGTATTAATGGTACTGGTAACCTATGTTCTGCATATGGTGGTCTGAATTCTGTGGACGCATTTCTTTGATCTTTGTGTGAACTTTGTTCAGAATTTGTTCTTTTTTCTGTCCCGCGTTCTATAATTTTCCTCTGATCCTCGAGGATTGATTGCTGTTCAGTGTTCTTCTGATCCTCCAGAAGTTTTTCCTCAGCGACTCTTTGCTGCTCGATTTTATCCTGCTCAATTTGACGCAGTTTTATATTTTGCTGTTCACGTTGCCTCTGATCTTCTAACATTTTTTGATCAGCGACTCGTTGCTGTTCAATTTTCCTCTGATCCTCCAATACACTTTGTTCAGCGACTTTTAGCTGTTCGATTTTTTCCTGCTCAATTATTCCAGGTTGAATATTTTGCTGTCCACGCTGCCTCTGATCCTCTAGTATTTCACGATCAGCGACTCGTTCCTTTTCAATTGTTTTCTGGTCAATTTTAGGTTGATCAAACTTTTGCTGCGCAATTTTCTGTTGTTCATTTTTTTGGTTTTCGGTTTTTTGTAGTTCATTTTTTCTGTGATCCTCAAGTACTTTCGGTTCAATGACCATTTGCTTTTCAATTGTCCACTGTCCTTCATGTAATCGTTGATCAGCAGCCGCTCTTTGTTTCCTCTGTTCCTCTAATTTTATTTGTTGAATGACTGCTGCTCTCTTAACCTCAATTTGCCTCTGACTATCAATGAATTTCTCAACTGCATATCTTTCCAATAATGAACTCGACTCAGTCACAGGTTGTTGAAAGGATTTGTTCTCGATAAGTTGACCACCTGACATATTGAATGAATTATGATATTCAGCTCTTTCAGGGTTATTCATCTGATGTGTATCAGTTGCTGTGTTCATAGTTTGTTTGCGTTTTTTATTTTTATCACTGTCTGGACTTATCATCAAATTGGAATATTGATCGTGAAATGGATGCACTTGAAGAGGGTTGCTTCCAAGAGGCGGTTGGGGGATCATTTCATGTGGAGACAATCCAAACACATTTTGCTGCAACATAGGTTGAACATTAGATCTTGACGTAAGTCGAGTCGACTTTCGTTTTGCAGGAGTTTTTTTAGGTTGGGTAGTGGTGGCCGGAGACCTTCTTTGTCTTCCTCTATTACTAACACCACTCTCTAGAGGTGGCGAAGTTTGATTTTCTGTCAACAAAGGCAGGCCGTGAGAAACTTGATCAAGGGCCATATTGTGTGTCATAAACGCTATTCCTCTATCAAGGGGTATCACAGAACGCGAAAAGACTTCTGCAGGTTTTGGATCTATTTTAGGGTCAAATGTACTCGGCAGAAAGAATCCGGAGTTCGGATCAATGGGATTTATATTTTTATATTGAGCAGCAGCTAGCTGTGCTTGATGAGCACTTGCGTAAGCTGCATATTGGGAAATCTGAAATTCTGGACGAATTGTTGAGTAAACAGACGAATGTGGATGCGACAGTGAATGCAGAGCCAGTTCCTCAGCTGTAGGCATCGGCAAATGTGGAGTCAAGTGTGCCGCCGGCTTTGAAGCCGCATGTTCAGTTGCATATTTAGTTGGATTTGCAGTTAGATTTGCAATTTGATGTGCAAATGGAGCTGGTCGAGGCTCTGGCTGAATAGATCGTAGAACATCAAGATGTAGAGCTGGTGGAGTTCCTGTCTGGACCGTTGTATGAGGATTTATACGCGCATCAAAAGGAGCAGCTGGAAGGATTTCCGTCTGGACAACTGGACGAACAGTCCCCATGGCTTGACTCACATCAGTCTCCACAGCTTGACTAGCATCGGCCTCCACAACTGGATTACTTTCGTTTCTGCTTGCTGGAGTAGCATTAGTGCCCACAGCTGGATTAACATCGGTTTTATCATTCGAAAAAGTTGCTGTACTACCAGTGGTCGAAACTTTGATCATACTAGCCGGGGTAACTTCCGTATTACTAGCTGGAACAGCTTTTGTATTATGAGCTAGAATAGCTTCTTTTTTGTGAGATATTTGCAGTGCAGTACAAACATCTGTCGGAACAGCTGAAGTAGCACCCCACGGTGCCAATATTCGGTCAATTTTATGAACACCAGGTTGGGGAATATGTTGGTTAACCTGCTGGAAACCCGGTTCAGCGAGACAAGAAGCTTCGTGGGCAGACCTCTTAGCGGAAGCTTCACATTCGTCAGCGGCTGGGTCGGCTACAGAATCGGCAGGAGGATTGTCAATTGCGTGAGCAGATTCATCCTCATTTGTGTCAATATTAACAGGTGGGTCTTCGAGCTTGTTTTTCAACATGGCAATGCAATCATTCAACCCTTTCCCTTTTCTTGTTTTGCTAGTTTTATTCTTTTGAGGGTCTATAGGAACTTTTTGATTGCAAGATAAAGGTGGTTTATCCAATCTAGAATCAGTAGCTTCGTTTTCAAATAACTCTGCTTGTCGCGTAGGTAAGTGCTGATCGTCTTGTTGGTCTGTAGACTGGGATTCAAGGGACTTGTCCTTAGTTTTGGAGACCGTCATCAAAGCTGCCTTTGAATGTCTAAGTGGTTCATTTTCGCTAGGGGTGTCACTTTCCATTTTATCTTTGTCGTCTCCATTATTTTCATTCGAACCTTGGTCGCGACCTCGATTATTGTTTCTATGATTGTCATTACCTCGACTGTTATTTTCCCGATTGCCGTTTCCTCGATCGTTGTTTCGTCGATTGTTGTTACTCCTATCGTAGCTTCCTCGGTCATTGTTACCGCGGTGGTTATTTCCCCGATTATTGTTTCCCCGGTTATAATTTCCTCCACGACCAGTGTGCTGCCTAGAAGTATACTGGCTATTATTAACGTCAATTTTTTTAGGCGCATTGTTTTTCGGCAATTCTTCATTTGGGGTATTACTGATTGCATCTAGAGTGTCCAGGTCAGGCACTTTAGCATTGCTAATATTTTTCATCTGTATTTTTCTTTTAGCTCGGTTTAGAACAGTTTTTCTTTTGATAGTATCAGAATGACGGGTATTTTTACTATCAGTTGGTCTTCTTGTAGGCTTTAGAGGTTTGTTGTCCTCATCATCCTGATATGGTACACTTTTGTTTTCTTCCTCTTTAGGAGGTATGTGTACAGAATTCGAAGAATTGTTAAGTTCTTTTATAGACCGAAGCTTACGACTTTTTGTATCATCTGCGGAACGGTGTTTCAACAAAAGCTTGCCCCTTTGTTTATCAAGTTTTCTTCGTGGTCGTAAACTAGGATTCATGGGATTAACCAAAACTCGGTGACGTTTAGCAGGTAAGTCGGCAATCATTTTGCGTATTGTTTCAGCTGTAACAAAAAAAAAATTACTTATAATGACAAGTGCAAAATGAAAAATAATTTTACAAATGAAAAGTAACTTACCATCACCAACTTCGCTTCTCAGTTTTTGTCTAGGTCTCATATGGTTATTTTGTTTGTGCCTATTTCTTAGATCTTTTCGTATTTTCCTCCTTATAACGTTGTCTGGCAGACGTGGACGTCTTCTGCGCACACCGAAAGGTCGATACCGGCACTTCCTGCGTACGGCTGGCGTGTCGCCTGCGCAATCTAGCATGTGTTGATGCAATTCTTTTAACGTAACAGACTTTTTACATTTTGTGCAATCTCTGATCCCTCGTAAAGGTCTGGTTCTGTTGAATACCTGACTCGGAGGTACGTACAAATGTTTCAAAATGTCGGCATTCAATAGTGGTTCTCCAACAATTTCATAGTGCTGTACTTGTGCATTAGGATGTTGAATCGAAATATGCGACGAGAGTGCTCTTGAGTCTCTAGTTTGAGCGCCGCATGCGCAACAAACGTAGCACCTGGGCCTGACCCACTCTCCACTTAGAACAGCAGGTTGTAAATTATAGGATGGTACTGACGGTGCTAACCCCAAATAACTAGGGATGTCAAGTCCATCTCTGTCTGGAGGAGTATTGTTTGAGTATGTTACCATCTGCGTCGAAGAAGTAGTAGGTATTTCTCTACTTTCTAGTATTTCCTTCAGTTCTTTATCGATTAAGCTCTGTTTTTCAGTCTTCTTTTCTACATGGGAAATATTGTATTTATTTTCGAATTTTTTGCGCATGCTCAACTGGGTCCATATATCCAGACTCGAAACTAACGTTATAATGCAGTTGTTGGTATGAGAGTCACGCTTGATTTGATCTGCATTCATAAGACTTTTGTCACTTTCAGGGCTGTCCCACTTCCATTTGTGTTTAGGCGCAATAGTTCTTGGCATATAGCTGTCAAACATGTTGCGTGAATATTGCTGGCAAGCCAAGAGTATTGGGAAGCCTTCTGCAGTATTAATAACCACACTATTTTTGGCTTTTCTCGTTTTAATTGTGTTTTCCAAGTCCGGATTAAAGTTGAATGAACCATCAAGACATTTTGCTAGATTTTCAGCGACATTACTTGCCACTTTGGAGTAGAAACTCGTCTCAAAACACTTTTCAAATTTTTGGGTCGAATCGTCGATCGTTTTGAACCAGTCTCTTCGAGTTGATTCGCCTGTCCTTGGCGAACGGTGCACAACGCCCAATCTTGAGAGAATCTGGTCGGCGTCGGTGTTGTGAAACGAAAAATTGGGGGGAATTCGTTTATTCCATTGTATGTCGTCTAAAACGATAACTGCGTTCTTTTCTATCACAGTACTATTAGCTAAAGACTTGCTGGGCGGTAAAATTAAATTCGTTGTTATGTTGTCCTCAATGTCAGCTTCATCGTGTATTTGAGACGGTTTAAGTTCACATGATATAACAATACCATTAAAGCCATGATTTTCAATATAATCTTTGTCACTTTGAAAATCTTCTTTTCTATCGATGTTAAGATTTTTTTGAGTTTTCTTCGATGCAGATGAAGATTTTTGGCGTAACTTGCTGCGGTACGGTTTCTGCTTCTCGCAAACATTAAGCTTGTGTTCAGCAAGTTCCGAAGTAGAGGAAAATCTGGTTTGACAGTCAAGACACGCGAAATATTGATTTGGATGACTATCCACCATATGACGAATAATGTCCCCTGCTTCAGCTTCAGTGTGATTACAAAAAAGACACGCAATGAAAAAGTCTTGTTTGGAAATAGACAAATGTATACGTCGCGCATGCTTAGACACTGTCTGCTTGGAGGCAAATTTTCTATCGCAATAGGGGCATAGAAGTTGTAGTAGAGAATCAGGCTTGATAGTGAGATCTTCTGGTTTATTTGGCGACGCTCTGGACGGCGTACTTGTCCTCTTGGGTCTGTCCTGAGCGGTCCTGCCTTCAGCTTTCTTGGTATTTTTGAATTGTGGACTGGTGGTCCTCCTTCGCGGTCTCAGTCTTGCATTCAAACCAGACAACGGCTCATCTTCGCTTGAATTCATGATGACTAAATCTTGCCTAAAAAAATGAAATATTTAAATTAAATAATAACTATACCATGTACAATTGATTCCTGACATGTGCTTATTTAAGGTCAACACACAGAAGCTACAAGCGGCCAATTTCGTGAAGGTTTACTATTAACACAAAATTGACCGCCTAAGTATGCAATAAAGAAAAGAAAATTCATGACTTCTCCTAAATATCTGTAAAACTCTAACTACGCGACTTTTTCTCTCGGACCATAGCACACTGCGTGTTCATCTTATAGCTTACACAGAATGAATGGAACCTCGAGCTTATCCTAGAGTGGAGATATATTACATTAGGGCTTATAGACTAAGAACCTGTGACGATCGGGCATTCGTTAATTTATAAAACCTGAAAGTTTATCCGTGTATGTCCCTAAGAGTGTGTCACTTGTCAACAAGTGGTTTTTTCTTCAACCTTTTTCAGCAGAAAGTATGAATGAGGTGTCATTCGATTTGCAAGAGCATGTAGATGATTTAAAAAAAAAATAAAAGTACCGCTCGAAAAAGTTGCAAAAGTTATAAACATTTTACTGAAAAAAGAAAGAAGGGTTTGGTCTTTTGCAGATATCTCAAAATCTGATAAATATTTTTGAAATCTAAAACAGGATTCGAAAAGAAGAGGAAATCTCCTAAAAAGTCTTGACTCTCGGAACTGCAGCCCCAACATTTATAACTTTCCCAGAGGGGTGAAAAAACCACCAAAAACGGGTACTCTGGCTTTCGCAAGCTACGTCAGTTTCGGCCACTTAAACAATAAATTTGATTTATACATATTAAATATCAAAATTAAGAAACCAAAATATTCAGATAAATATTCTTTTTCATATTTTGATTAACAATTTACGTAGTTTATAAATTAAAAACTTATATTAATCATTAAATATTATTTATTTTTTACATATTTTAATGATTCGTTTTTAACTATCCAAAGCTGCATTAAAATGGTTTTTTTTTTATTTTCATTTCCAATTATTTAAAAAAATTGTTATAAACAAATGCGTTGTTTATAAGGTAATTGCTTTTGTTTGGAATCCTTATCTATGATGCAAATGATGCTAGTTAAAAAAAAAAACATTCTTAAAATAAATGAAAAATTGTGCTCTAAAACGTATTTGTTCATTAAAATTTTTTTTGGTCCACTTATGGCAGCAAAAAAAATAAAAAAAAATCCCCGATATTTGTAATTATCACGGTACAGAAAACTTAGGACAGTAAATAAAACTTTTCAGTCACGTATAGATTTTAAGAGATGTTTATCTTTAATTTTCAAAGTTTTTCGTCGCTTTTATTAAGTAAATATTGTTTTCAAGAGTGATAAATAAACATTTTATTTTATTTTTGCCTGTCATTGTTAAGCTGGGTTTGGTGTCTACCTGAAAAGCAGTACTGTGCAAGAATTGCATGAGTCCACTTTCCTTGATTTCCCTTTTCCAATGAAGCAATATCTTGGTGGCTGCGCTCATCGTGTATATCACTAACTGTTTAAAAAAGACAGGTTTTCTGATTTAAAAAAGTAGGTATGTGTGCAGGAAGAGTATTTTTAATAATATGTAATAACGCAATTTTTGTCAAATGACTAATTTGACAATTAATTTACAAGCGAACCAAATCCTCTGGTTTGATTACGTTTTTCGAATTTTAAGACCAAATCGAAACACTGTGAATGTACGATACGAATATTAACAAACAAGATAATGTTGGGGTGGTTATCGCAGAAAAATAAATAAAACCATCCTCTTAAATTTACTAAGAAAATATGATTTAAAAATGTCAATTTCATGTTTTCTATACGTGATAGAAATAAACGATTATTTTTCTGGAAATAGGGAATAATTATTTACGAAACACAACATGATTTTTCTCGGGAAATTTTGAGTGATGCCTAGTGTAATTAGTATTAAAGAACCATTATTTTTTATAATCATTAATTATCTTGTTCTTCAAAATAAAAAAATACTCTTTCTAACAAAAAAAGAATCATCCAAATCGGCTGACAATTGGCTAAAGTATCGCTGAACAAACATTTTTCATGGGATCTCATCATCAGGTCCTAATTTATACCTTTCATCATCAGCTCAGCAACATGAGATGATGATTACCAGGCACAAATATCGTATGAATTGCGTTAGAAAGTTCATGAAAAACATTGTATGTGCCTATAACATTTGAGGGTTGCCCTCGATTTTCGTGGGATCCCATCATCAGATACTGACATGGTGACAATGGGACCAATCGAGAAGTATTAGTAGGCATACATAGCAATGCAGATTTTGAGATATTTGCAACCCCTTCTTTCTTTTTTCATTAAATTGTTTATAACTTTTGCAACTTTTTTCGAGCGGGACTTTATTTTTTTCTAAAATCATCAACATACTCTTCCGAATAGAATAGCACCTCATTCATATTTTTTCGAGACTGCTGAAAAATGTTGACCAAAAAACCACTTTTTTAACCATCCCCGACTATGAAGTTTGGATCATGGCATATTTGACTGGTAACAGGTAGCTAAGGTGTATCAAATTCTATCTCACTTTCATTTTTAAATACTGTGTGTATTTGCACACACACACACACGCACAGTTTCACGTATTTTGTTTGGAATATATGTTTTGTTTATATCGAACACAGTAAACAAGCAACCCCTGTCAGACACCCTTCAACTATGGTAAATTGTAATTATACTTAAGTTGTAGTATAAAACCTGAATTTTATATATTTAACTTGAGGAACTATCAAAACATGTTTTCTCAGTAATCAGACAGTTTCGATGCTTCTTATGTCTTGTCAGACACATTAAAGGTCTACCGTAGGTGCGAGCGCATATATGTTACAGTCGAAGTCGATTTGCTATTATAATATGCGGGTTTATCACTTTCACTGTAACATTCACTCCTTTGCAAAAAGAGTCATTATTAAAAAAATATCAGTTGTATCAAATTCAATATTTTGCCAATGAAAATGTATGAAACATTTTCATTGTTAAATATTGAATTTTGTATGAAACAGCTGATATTCTTTTCGAGTTTCCAAGGTTTTCTCAAAGTAAAAGTTGTTTATAATCACGTGTACTTTCACTGCCTAAGATGTTGTTGGTGTTTTACAAATAACTCTGTATACTGAGGTGGTTACTAAAAAAATAAAACCATCCTCTGCATTTACTAAGAAAATATGATTTAAAAAAAAATACAATTTCATGTTTTCAATAAGTGATGGAAGTAAGCGATTATTTTCTAATAGGGACATAATTATCTACGAAACAACATGATTTTTCTCGGGAAATTTAAAGTGTTGCCTAGTGTAGCCAATAAACATGGCCTAACGATTTAAATTATTCTTTTAATATAAAAAAACCGTTATTGTAATCTGTATATATAAAAGAAAGTCGTGTTAGTTACACTATTTATAACTCAAGAACGGCTGAACCGATATGGCTGAAAATTGGTGGGTAGGTAGGTTAGAGCCAGGAGACGGACATGGGATGTTTATCCCGTAGGGTAGGTAGGGTAGGTAGAGTAGCCAGATGACGGGAGCGAAGCCGCGCGGGTCAGCTAGTTTAATATAAATGTTAGACATATATGCTGTCACTGACTTTTTTGTAGGCATTATCAAGCTCTACAACTTTTCTCTAGAACTCAATTATTTTTCTCTCATCGTTAAGGCTGTTTATTAGACCCAGAGATTAACACCTACAACCTCACAAACTTTACCTCTTTATAATATTATTATAGTATTATGGTATATAGTATAGATGTATAGATTATTTAGAAATTGAAATTCTATTAAATGAAATTTTAAAATAAATCAAAACAAAAAAGAAAGTTTACAAAATATACGCCACTCGCCCGAAATTTGGTTGAGTCAAAGTTTGCATGCGGCTCTCAATTGCAGGTGCCACTAACAGATCGAGGCGCGGGCCTCCTTTTCTGAATGGCAATAATAACAAGGCTTAGTCGACGGAGCCCGGCAGCTAAGTTAGCTCGCTCACACTAACTCCCGTCACACCATTCGAACCTAACCTATATGTGTCGGGGTGCCCAAAACTCCCTGTGACCTACATTCCACTACTTGGCTAGGCAAGTCATTAAACGAGACTGTAAGTACTTATTACTTTGGCTGCCTTTGATCAGCTATATGAATAATATACAGAGAAAATGACTAATTTATCACATTCTCTACATCCGTTTTAGTCGATATATATAATGACCAGTCATTATATGTAATAGAAAATAATCACTTCGACTGTAACATATGCATCGCGCTCACATCTACGGAAGACTTTAAATGTGCCTGGACAAGATGTGGAAACCATTGAAACTATCTGATAACTGAGAAAACATGATTTCATAGTTTCTCAAGTAACAAACAAAATCCAGGTTTTATCATAAGTATCATTACAATTCACCATTTTTGAAGGGTGACTGACAGGTGTCTTACTAAGTGTCTGATAATGGACTAAGTGTCTGATAATGGACAAAGTGATTTCTAATATTATTCCAAACAAAATATGAACTGAGCTTTATATTTAAATGAAAATGAGGTACAATTTGATACACCTTTGCTAACTGTTACCAGCCAAAGTTACCATGATCCAAACTTCATAGTCGGAGATAATTCATACCTGTATTAGGAACATACACAGATAAACTTTCAGGTTTAATAAATAAACGAACTTCTGATCGTCGCCGGCTCTTGCTCTATTATTTTCATTGCCAAGTATTACAAATACAAAATTTTGCTCCATGTTTTAAATCCACAATTAAATGTTTTTGTCATGCAATTTGTTTATTTTTAGTTCCACAGTCAGAGTAAAATTAATATTTTAATCTTTCTATGACATTACAATAATTAACATTATAAAAACACTCAGGTAAGTCGAATTTCCAATGATCTTTTATATGTGTTTTTTTTTTTTTACTATTGATAGGCACGCGTTTGACCACTATCTCACCTGATGGTAAGCGAGGATGTGGTCGAAGATGGAGCACGCTTGCCTAGAAATAACCTATTCACTATTGATTTAAAGACTCCCAGTGTTTCAGTATTTCTTGAAGAAAATTGTTAAATTTGATTAAAGGCGAATTTCACCAATGAAACTGAACGCGATCAGCATACAAACCACGTTTACGAGCTGTCAGTGTCGTTATTTTCTGTGGAATATAGACACTAACAGCCCTTGAACGCAGTTTAGATGTATCTACTGATCGCGTTCAGTTTCACTGGTTCGATTCCCGCACGGAACAAACATTTGTATGGCCTACAAAAAGTTGTCTGGCTGTTTGTGTGGCTGTGTGAGTTTGTATGTTTGTGAACGCACCCACGATACAGAAGAAATTACTAGTGTGGGGCAACGTTTAAAAAAAAAAAAAAAAATGGTGATACCCACTGTGTAATAAACGTCATTCTTTTAACGGTGTTTATTACACGTTGGCATTTACTAACTATTGCAGTACCTCAGTTCCAAATCAGTTATTTCAAATTTATATTACTGATTTAGTGTACCATAACAGATATCCCAGCTTACGGGCCATTCATAAATTACGTCATACGTTATCGACGACTTGTGTCATTGTGTGACAAAAAGTTGGATGGGTCGTAATTTCGTGACGTCGTCACCTTTCAAAATCTAATATACCGAAGTATTAAAATATGTAATTTGAACTATTAACAAAACACTTAAAAAATATTCGACACGGTAATTTCAAAACCCACATAAGTAACACTTTTTCATTTTTAGGACGCTTTAAAAACGCATTCACAGTTATACGAGTTTAAGCGTTTTCTAGCAAACAAAAACCTTAACGAAAACTAGTGACTTTTGTGTTTTTTTTTAAATGACCGATTCATTTAGTAACCCTGAACAGGTTTAAGTTGTGTTATTTTATTTTTATAAACATACACCGCAGTGTTAAAATTTTCTGACGAATATGGGCCTCCTCGATGAAAATTTAAAAACATTTCACATTTGATATGATGGTACGGAACCCTCGGTGCGCGAGTCTGACTCGCTCTTGACCGGTTTTTTTTTGTAGATAGTTTAAATGGAAACTAGCTTTTGCCCGCAATTCGTAAGCGCATATCCCATTTTTCCCGTTTCCGTAAGAATTTCGGGAAATCCTCTCAAAACGCTAGGGGAGCGTTTTGAGAGCACTCCCAAAGAAACCTACGTGTCAGATTTCAGCTTTCTACGACCAGCAGTTTTGACTGTACGTTGTCTGTCAGTCACACATCAGTAACGGAAGAATTTTAAATATATTGATCAGAAAAGGAACGAGGCGTATTGACTTACGTGATTTATACCCAGAATGCGCATCTCCTTTTAAGGAATACTACAGCTAAAAAAATGCATGATGAAAAAAAAAAAATGTGACTTGTGGTTTTAAATGACCGATTTATTTAGAACTCTTGAACAGGTTTAAGGTTTTTGTTTGGTTAATTTTTTCAAATGTTTGGTTTGATTATGTGTTTTGTTTAGGGTTCCGTTTTGACGTTTTAATTTAAATTGAACTATTCGATTTTGATGAAAATATTATAAAAACAACAGTAACAGTGATGCTAACGCGTTTATATTGTTTTCAACGAAATCCCTCAAAAACTTCATAAAGTCATTCGAAATGTGTCGAGCCTGGTGTCAAGTTAACGCGTACAGGATAATATTTATTTTAAGAAATATGTACCTACAAAATTTGTACGGAACCCATGGTGGGAATAAAAGTAGCAAGAACTGTTGTTTCAATGACTTAATGGCGAAAATATGTGAAGTCGCACTGAGGAGGGCCGAAGGGGAGACATGTTTCTTTCAGAAATAAGTTGGATGCCGTTATTTCTTCTAAATGAATTTGTATCTCTTTTTCAAAATTTCAAATACCGCAAATAGTCGTTTATCGATACACCATAAAAAGTATTAGATTTTTTATGTGGGTGATTAAACGCACGAGAAAATGTGTATGCCTGGTTTACGGCACCACTTTGGTAAGTACTGGGGCGATTTAAAAAGTATTCCGCCTGACACAGATTCAGTCAATCCTATGCTAGGCGACTAGGTGCATTTGTGCAATAACGGTCACTCGCCCACATACATTTATCGTCTTCCTCAATATTAAAAACAGAAATAAAGACTTAAAAATGTCCTGAATAGGCTTCTACAATGATCCTTTAAGGCCTACGCAGACCGGGACGGCATGATAAGGGATTTTGCCGTGAGTCAGCGCACACTGGCCGCTTAGATACCGCGGCATTCCGCCGCCGCCGCCGCACCCCGCAGTATATCACTACGAGCGCCAGAGTCCGTGGCATGCCGTTGCCTACCGCAGTATGCCACGGCATCCCGCCATGGGAGCCTGTGGCGCGTCTTTTAATGCCGTGCGATAAAATCCCTTTCCATGCCACGGCATCATTTTAAAGCATAGCAATTTATGTCGTATTTCTGTAACAGTACGGTTGAATGTCCATTAGTAAAAAAATAAAATCCCTTGCCATGACGTCCCGGTCTGCGTAGGCCCTTACGTTCTCTAATAATGAAAGACGGTTCATACGTTGGGGTATCTACGAAGGGCTTTTAGGGAAAGGTCAATGTACTATATTGCAAGTTTATTAGGCGCCTACCAAACTTACGTTAGTTTGTTCAGATCCAACTAATTAACTTTGCGAAGTCGCGTTTTCCGCAAATAGGGCAAAGAGACTCTTAAAAATGTTGACTCTTCTCAAGAACATTTTATTTTTCAACGATCTGAACGCTTTTGCAGTGCAAACATTTTTCGTAGCGACAAATGTGTTTGTTAAGCATGAAACACACCGAAGAGACAAAGGCTTTGTGAGTTAGTGAGTTTATAAGGTTGTAAGGGGTAATCTCTGGAACTGCTAAACCGATTTTGAAAATTCTTTAACCAATAGACAGCCACGTTATTTGTGAGTGTTATATATACTAACTCGAATACCACCCAATGTAGTGAGCACGGGTCAGCTGGTTTAGAATAAAATACAATTGACTGAAAAAAAACTGGACCAATCTGGTAGTAATTTCAATGTTGGAAAGTCTGACGTATATTTTATTGTCTAGTCAACAAGTGCTTTTTGTTAAACTTTTTTCAGTAGTCTCGGAAAAATATGAGTGAGATTTCATTCGATTGGGAAAAGCTGATTTTTGAAAAAACTGCATAAGCTACATACAATTAAAAAAAAATCCAATTAAGATTTTTGAAATCTGAAAAAAGGTTCTAAAAGAGGAGGAAATCTTTCCAAAAAAAAGTCTGGTTCCAGAACTGTAACACTTCTATTTGTAACTTTCCCAGAGGGGTGAAAATACCACCGAAAACGGGTACCTACTCTGGCTTTCGCAAGTCACGCCCGCTTCGGCCACTTTAACAATTAAATTGATTTAATCACACTAATTATCAAAATTAGGAAATGAAAAAAAAAACAGGAAATTACTAGATAGCTAAATGCACAATAATTCAGGAACATTTTTGTTTTATCGTGATTATTCAATTAGTTATGCAACAGCCCAACAAACATTTTGGTGTCAGTTACAGGCTTTTTTATGACTTTAAGTAATATAACAGGGTTATAATTATCTCAGTTATTACTAAAGACGATATAGAGGAGTTAACAAACAAGTTTTAGCCCCAATCGCAGCACTATAGCGTTAATGGATGATGTAATACAGCTTTGAGAGTTATAATGGCGCTAGTAGCAGCAAGTATACTTAATACGTTATAGCTTTAACCTTTTTGTGACACCCAAGTCTTTATAAAAGTGTTCGCCGACACCTCTTACCACTTATTCTTCTTCTTCTTCTACCTGGCGTTAATCCCGGCTATTGCCAGGGTCCGCCTTCCTACTTAGCTTCCTCCACTTTGCCCGATCTTGAACATCCTTCTCAGTTAGGCCATTGGCTCTCATGTCGGACTTAACGACGTCCAACCAGCGCTTGCGAGGGCGACCACGGGACCTAGCCCCAAGAACAGCCATATTCATGCATCCCCGACCAACGTACTCCATAGGGCGGCGCATGATGTGGCCATACCATCGCAGACGACACTCTTGCAGTTTTTCCCCCACGTCACGGACACCAAGACTACCTCTGATGAAAGAGTTGCGTATGCGATCGGATCGCGTTACGCCACTCATCCACCTCAGCATTTTCATCTCCGTGACGCGACGCTCCTGGGTGTGTCTGCCTAGTGCTGGCCAACATTCACCGCCGTACAGTAGGACAGGCCGTATGATGCATTTATATATCTGCCCCTTGAGCTTAGGAGGCATTTTGCGGTCGCATACAACGCCCGTTACCTCGCGCCACTTCGCCCAAGCCGCGCCTATACGTGCTTGGACATCGTCGTCCACGTTGCCAGACTCGTGCAGCACGGATCCAAGGTACCTGAACGTATCGGACTTTCTGATCAGGTCCGAACCTATTCGGATGAACCTATTTGAATCCGTGCCGCCACAGGACATGTACTCAGTCTTCGCCACATTTAGTCTCAGACCACCGTTTTCAAGCGTGTCCTTCCAAATGTTGACTTTGCGCTCAAGATGGGCTTTGTTCTGATTAACGAGGGCGATGTCATCGGCATACATCATTAGCCATGGGGGCTTATCTTGGATGTTTGCCGTAACTACATCGAGCACTACGTTAAACAAGAACGGGCTAAGAGCCGAGCCTTGGTGAACGCCAACAGATATTGGGAAGCCATTCGATTCGCCAACAGCGGTCTGGACAGAGTCGAAGGCCTTCTGCAGGTCTAAAAAGGCCATATGCAAAGCTCTCCTTCTCTCTCTGTAAGCCTCAGCCAGATTCCGTAAGGCGAATACTGCGTCCATGGTGCTGTTACCCGCCCGGAAGCCATATTGACACTCAGAGACAGTACACTCGCTACGGAGCCGTGAGTCAATGATGCGCTCGAAGAGCTTCATGGTGTGGCACATGATCTTGATACCGCGGTAGCTACTACAATCCTGTACGCTACCTTTGCCTTTGTATACAGGGATAAAGGCTAAATCGCCACTGGTTCGGCATTTCCTTGGTGATCAGGATGCGGTTAAAAAGATCCGTCAGAAGGTCCACGCCATGTGGGCCCATCGCCTTCCACACCTCAATTGGCACATTGTCAGGCCCGACCGCTTTCCGGTTCTTCATGTGGCGAAGAGCAATGCGGGTTTCGTCGGGGGAAATAGGGGAAATAAGTCCAAGGTTAGGAGGCGGTTCGGGAGGAAGGTTATGGGGATGCTGTTTGTTAGACAGCTCCGCGAAGTATGTACACCATCTCTCCTTAACAGAGGGGGCATCGTAGAGCAGCTTACCCTGGGCGTCCCTTACACAGAGACATTTGCTAATGTCCCGTGCAGCTTTCTCCCGGGCACGCGCCAGCTTAAAAATAAGCTTTTGCCCCTCCGCAGTTTCCAGCTTGTCATACAAGGGCGCCAGACTTTTGCTGCGGGCTCTGGCTACAGCTTTTTTGCAAGCGCGCTTAGCCGCTCCATATGCCTCTCTGTCATCCGGAGAGTTGGACCCTTGCCACTGTTTAAATAAAACCTTCTTCTTCCGAGTCGCCTCCTGCACCCCGTCATCCCACCACCACGTCTCCTTTTCTATGGTGCGGCCACCACGAGAAGTGCCAAGGACGCGCTTACCCGCATCGGTGATTGCTGAATAGATCCTACTCCAGATCTCTTGAGCGGACTCATGCGGAGCACTGATCTCGAGATGCTCGAGCTCCGCGATGAAGTCCGACTGCCTAGGACCATCAAGCAACCACCACTTTGTGCGGGGTTTGCGTATTTCGGTCACTTTCTTTTTCGGTACAACCGCAAAGTCCAGGACAAGGAGGCGGTGTTGAGCCGTTAGGCTTTCACCTGGGATGACTTTGCAGTTGGTAACCTTGCCAATGTGGCACCGTCTCACCAGCAGGTAATCTATTTGGGTTGAGTAGGCACCACTACGGTACGTAATAAGATGCTGGGGCTTCTTCTGAAAGAACGCGTTCGCGATGGCTAGGTCAGACAAAGCGCAGGTGCTGAGTATACTGACTCCCTCTGCATTTAGCTGGCCATATCCAAAACCACCGTGAACACGTCCGTACTCTCCAGCAAACTGACCTACGTGACCGTTGAGATCCCCCCCAACCAAAACACCTTTGGAATTCGGAATAGCGCGTAGTACGTCCTCGAACTCATCCCAGAAGGCCTCCTTTTCAGACTCACAGCAACCAGTTTGAGGAGCATAGGCGCTGATTAGGTTCGTTACCGACCCTTCGATCAGCACCCTAACTCGCATCAACCGGTCGCTGCATCGGTCTACTTCAAGGAGTCCATCCTGGAGGTCCTTAGACAGCACCACGGCCACTCCGCCCCTGCCCGTTGGTGATCCGGTGTACACTAGCCGGTACCCCTGCCCGATGTCACGTGACTTATTTCCCTTCCAGCGCGTCTCCTGAAGGAAGGCGCACTGGACCCGACGCTTCGCAAGTACGTCCGCGAGTTCTCGGCAACGTCCGGTTAGGGAGCCAATGTTCCAGGTGGCAAAGCGGAACTTCTTCTTGGGTACTATCCTCTTTAGCCGTGCCCGTACTCGACACGGTAGCCCTAGCCCACTTATCGCAGGTTTAGGGCGATGTGCCTGCGCGTCGTTATGCGGCGACGCCCTAGCCCGAGTACCCGTTATCAACTTCTTGTCCATTTTATTTGGCTGAAGTTGGTTTTACGTGGGGCGACCAGCCGTCTGACCCCCACAACCCTACGAGAGGGAAACCAGGTTCGCCAGAGCCTCGTCCGTTGGACAGCAGGGTGCACCGCTAGCAGGTGAGGTTGGCTTGGGTCTTAAGATGGTAACAGACCCCATGCACCTCTTACCACTTATTGTTGTATAGTTATTGCAATGAACTCTTTTATACCACTTAAGGTGCTATATTGACTATTATTGCAGTCATAAGCTATAAAATAGAGTTTATCGAGAGTTTAGTAACACGAGAAACTAAAGGTGTCAAACAACTCCTCTATCTAGGTTTAACCTGTAATAAAGGGTTTAACTAAAGCTTATTGTGTTAGGCATTCCTCTTTTACAGACGTTCTAAAGGTATTGGTGTCAAATAACGCAAGTATCGGTCGTTATTAACACTAACCTCACTTTTGTAAAGTTCGCCATTGTTTTGATAACCTAACAATTAATATTATTTCGAGTTATTCAACATTTGACTACAATAAACAAAATTTCTTACATTATTTGAAGCATTCCATGAATGCCACTTAATTTTACATACCACTGCTCAAGAAGCAGGAATGAATAGTAATGTTTAGCTTGAGGTACAAATTTTGTTATCATAATTTTTCTTTTAAATCTTTAATAAATCCTAGGCGCGTTAAAATTGAGATGAGAAACATGGTATACATTTACTGTGAAATCATAAGGGCAGTCATTTTTCACTTCACATACTTAAATAACATAATATTCCATAATATTATTCTGCTGTGTTGAATAATGGATGACATAACACTTCCATTACGAACAGATTTAATTTTAGTAAGGTTACAGGCTTTTTTATCTTGACGTGCGCTTTTTACCACCTGTAGTGCTCACTATCGCGGTAATACCGGTTAAAGTAGTAGCTGACGATGAATAAGCGCTCTTGTGGAGCTTTAAGATCTTTTTGACACCTTACTATAGGATTTATAGCACCTGTAGCCTTTACCAACTCTATTTTACAACGGTAATACAGATTAAAGTAGTAGCTGACGATGAATAAGCGCTCTTGTGCAGCTTTAATATCTTTGTGACACCGTACTATAGGCTTTCTATAACTTTTACCTGTAAAACTGTGGGCCTCTTTCGTGGTTATAAGTGAGTTAGAGCATGCTCTAACTCAGTTGCACAGGTGTGCGTTAACACTTTTATACTCAAATGGAACTGTTATACGAGTCTTATATAGGTTTTTTTAACGCTTTGGTGCTAGTTGGGAGTTAACTAAAAGTTTAGTTCTGCTTGAACATGAACATTGCAAATGTGACAATTGATAAACTGAGATTTTATTCCTTCAATGGAGCTATTCTTAAAAGGCTTCAGAATATATCCCCCGATGCCCGTTACAAATATTTTTTTATTTTTTACTAACCATAAATTGTTATAAAAAAGTATATATATTTTAATCTACGTAAACGTAGTTTAAAAATAAAAACTTGAATTAATCATTGAAAAATTAGAATTTTTAAATATGTTTAATGATTTGTTTTTGTATTATCCAAAGCTGCATAAAAATTGATATTTTTTCCCTCCTAGGGTTTAAAACATTGTTACAAAAAAATGCGTTTTTTTTTTAAGGTAGTTGAAATTTCTTTTTTGGAATCCTAATCTTTGATACAAATGGTGAGTATTTAAAAAAAAAAAAAAGTTCCTTACCAAAAAAAAATATGCTCAAAAACGTATTTGTTCATTAACATTTTTTTTGGTCCACTTGTAATAAGTAGCTAACCCACTAGCTGACCCACGCAACTTCGTCTTCGTTACAATTTTCATAAGTGCTCCGCTCTTATTGGTGTTAGCGTGATGACATATAGCCTTCCTCGATAAATAGGAATTTGCGAAATTCTTTCTGTTCCTGAGATTAGCGCGTTCAAGCAAACAAACAAACTCTTCAGCTATACTAGTACTATATAAAGAACTGTACGTGTACTGTATAGATTAAGGAACCATTATTTCTTTTTATTCATCATGTTCTTTAAAAGAAAAGAGATACGATTTATTTAATTTTTCATTGTTTATTTAAAAATAATTTATAATAAGCTTTTTAATTTTTACCTCATAATATATTGTTTTTCTTACCCTATTGAATGAAACGAAAACAACTAAACTTTCTGATTTTTTTCTTTCTGTTTTTGATATTTAATACGTTTTAATCAATTAAATTATTAAAGTGGCCGAAGCGGGCATGACTTACGAAAGCCAGAGTTACCCATTTTCGGTATTTTTTGGTATTTTCATCCGAACAAGCTATAAATATTGGCTTTACAGGTCCGGCACTGAAGACTTATTTTTAGGAAATTTCCTCCTTTTTTCTAATCTATTTTTAGATTTAAAAAATCTTGGATTTTGAGATATTTGTAAAAAAACAAACCCCTTTTATTTTTTCAGTATATTAGTTATAACTTTTGTACTTTTTTCGAGCGGTACTTGTACGAGCACGTAGATGTTTTTTTTTTTTGATCATCTATATGCTCTTCCAAATCGAATGACACCTCATTCATATTTTTCCGACAATGCTTAAAACAGTTGAAAAAAAAAGCACTTCTTTACATAAACATATCGAATAATTTCAGTTTTTTTTCTACATTATGACAAACTTCGGAAATATTTTTGTTTTACATTTTTCGTCGAAAGTCGAAAGCTATGCCGCGGCCTTAAAAAATAAATGTGCAAATAGTATCTACTCTTTTATATGACATGCCACATGCCCTAGTAGCCCCACTTCGATTTTTTAAGAAACCCTATCAGACGCCGTTGCAAAAAAAAATCCGTTTTTATTTCTTTTTTATTTGCAAAATAGTTGAACAAACGTCATCTAAAACTATTCCAAATTTAAAGTCGGTAGCATTAGTAGTTCTGAAGATATCCAGCTGTGACAGACGGACAGACTTAGTCACACCATAAGGGTTCTTTTTTCTTACTACTCGAACGGATGTCAAAGATCTTCGAATGATAGCGGGACAAACAGTTTACCGTGCTTTGCGAGGCACAAAGAAGTCTCGGGAATGTAACGGATGATGTGGGTGAGCATAGAAGATTGAATCGTGCGCGTTGTCACGAAATATATTTTGAATAATATGTCACAAAGTAGACACTGTGTTCTTTAATTTACCCATAAACTTAAGCAAACGCTTCTATAGCTTTAACAAATCAAATCAACTAGTAGGTACAGCAGGAAGTAGTACTTAAAAATGCTTCATTACAAAGATATTTATAATTTCATTTAATTGAGCTATGCAGTATGAAAGTGCAATTAAAATGAAAAACATATCACATGCTATTTGAATTTCATTTGTTTTTCGTTGCCAATTCGGATACCTAGACGCATGCATATCGGAGGATTTCCGTCAAGTTTTTATGAAAATTAACAAAAAAATAGGAATTGATTTAGTATCCATAATGAAAAATGCTCATTTCCATGTTCTGAACATCCAGTCGAAGTTTATGTATATCGTTCGGAACACTGTGTATACTAAAAAAGTGTTCATCATAAAAGTAAGGTAAATAGGAAAAATAAGGTATGTATTAAGTTATTGGTCTGTGGATGGGTGACCATCTTAACATACCGAGTTTCCTCCGTGCCTCGGAAAGCACGTTAAGCCGTTGGCCCCGGCTGTCATTTGTAGATCTTTGACAGTCGTTACGGATAGTCAGAAGCCAGTAAAATCTGACTCCAGTCTTGCCATGAAGTACCGTGTTACCCAGTTAATGGGTTGTGGAGGTCTGGTAGGCAGCCGCTCCTCGTAAAATACTGGTATTCAGCTAAATCCGGCTTGACTGGAAGCCGAACCCAATATAGTTGGGAAAAGGCTAGGCAGATGATGATGATGATTAAGTTATTGATGTTTTGCGGCTTTATAGGCATCGCCGTTCTCAAATCACGCGAATTCGCGATCGACGCGTTCGTTTGTTCGGCGAAGACGAACGCGTGGTCTGTCAAATCGACGGAGGGCTCTTTCAGATTATTCCGAACAAATGATCACATCTGTGGTAGGCGCCACATACATTTGCAAAAAGTACATTAACCTTTCCGTAACAGGTATACCTTTGTAGATGCCAGAATAAATTATGAACCGATTCTCATTACTAGAGAACGCAATTCTGATAGAAGTCGTTGAAGGACAGCTTTATGTCTTTATTTCTGATTTTGTAAGTCAAAAATGTATCTGAGTCAATGACCATGAAAATTAAAAAAAAAATATCTGAGTCGATGATCAAGAAAGTCAAAAAATATATCTGAGTCAATGACCGATATTGCACATTTATCCGGCGCCTGCCAATAGGTATCGCGTATCCGCGGGATGGTCGCTTAAAACAATAAAGAGTTCATTCATACTGATCCTGTATGCAAATATGATATTTATAAATATTGTTATCTTCAGAAATATTGATTATCAATAACTTCATTCTTTAAAAACGATTCCTATAAAAGTACACGTAATTTCCTTTATGAAATACTGAAACACATCATATACATACATTATTGACATTTCAGAACCCACCAGCCGTTATTACTTTACTGGTATTTTCACGAGTTTGAACTTACTGTTTTGCCAAGCATTGTTATTTAAATAATATGTCAGATAGGCTCCCATAACTGACTTTCAATCAGTAACACAAGATAATGCAATAACGGCTTTTGGGTTAAAAATTAAAGGATATTGTTTAACACTGAAAAAGGAGGAGGTTGTCTGTTCTACGTAGTTTAGCAAGAAGTGGTACTGGAATGAGTGAAGGCGATCTGGGATTAAGATTGCAAAATAAATGAACATAAATACTCATTATGTACCTCGCCTGTACCAAACTATGTTGGAGTCGGCGGCTCCCAGTCTAACCAAATGCAGCTGAATATTTTTATGTTACACTAGTCGCCCCGATAGCCTTCCTCGATAAATGGGCTGTAAAACCTAAAATAATTTATCAAATCGGACCAGTAGTTCCTGAGATTAGCGCGTTCAAGCAAAGAAACAAACTCTTCAGCTTTATATATTAGTACAGACTAGTGGACCCGCACAACATCGTTGCGTCACAATTTTCATTACTGCTCCGCTCCTATTGCTTTTAGTGTGATGATATATAGTCTTCCTCAATAAATGGGCTATCTAACACTGAACGATTTTTTTAAATCGGGCCAGTACAACCTGAGATTAGCGCGTTCAAGCAAACAAACACAAACGCTTCAGCTTTATAAATTAGTATATAGATATAGATTGAGCGATAGCCTATCTTACCTACATAACTCAGTTACTGGGGAATACGGATTGATGTAAGAAAATACCGTACCCCCTACTACCCCGTACTAGTAAGTATAAACGAGATATGAAAATACGTACTTAATGATAAAGCGATTTTCTATTCCTCTCTACTCAGCTGTCAAATCTGACTTCTTACATTCAGTCAAAAAAGTATCGGGAATGGATGATTTGTTTATGGTTCCAAATTCAAATTTTTATTTTTTTGTAGTTGTTAGATTGGCACAACTGTTTTCCATTTTGGCGCGGAGTTTGAGTTGCATCTGTTATTTATATTAAATACAGTGCTGGTTTTAATAATATCATATTATATAGTGTGTATTGCGAATTTCATAATGGACAAAAATATCGAACAAAGAGTTTGTCTTAAATTTTGCATCGCCAATGGAATTTCGTGTTCGGAGTCACTGAAAATGTTACAGAAGGCTTACGGTGAATCGACTTTATCAAAAACTCGTGCTTATGAGTGGTTCAAAGCGTTCAAAAGCGATCGAAATGTGATGGAAGATTTGCCTCGCTCTGGTAAGCCGTCAACGTCTGCAACTGAAGTTAACATCGCAAAAGTGAAGGAAATAGTGACTGAAAATCCCCATTCAACTCTGAGTGAGATAGCCGCCGAACTTTCTGTATCTCACGAGTCGATCCGTACCATTTTAACTAATCATTTGGGTATGAAACATGTTGCTGCTCGGCTAGTCCCAAAAGATCTGAATTTTCTCCAAAAACTCAATCGCATGAAAGTCGCTGAGGACATGCTAGAACGAGTCAGTTCGGACCCAACATTCATGAAACGCATTGTTACTAGTGACGAGACGTGGGTTTACGAGTTTGACATGCAAACTAGTCAACAAGCTTCGGAGTGGCGCCTTCCAACTGAACCGTTTTCAATCGATAGAAGACATAAAGGAGAATTCGCGGCGAGAACTCAACTCAATTCCGGAAGCAGCGTTTAAAAAATGTTTTGATGAATGGATTATTCGTTGGCGCAAGTGTATCGTTTCTAAAGGAGCATACTTTGAAGGTGATAAAATAAATTTGGATGAATAACAGACATTTTGTGTATTATTGATCTTTTCCCGGTACTTTCTTGACAGAGTAGTATATTGTCACGAATATAACAAAGTACAAGAATCTTCAAACATCGATGCATAGAAGTTTTTATAAGTTCAGAGTCAGAAGAAACAACTTACTCCAGCGATAGTTACCAATTTGCATCTAGCCTTAAATGCATATCGAAGCCTTGTCGAAAATACCTAAAATCTATACTAATATATAAAGCTGAAGAGTTTGTTTGTTTGCTTTAACGCGCTAATCTCAGGAACTACTGGTCCGATTTGAAAAATTATTTCAGTATTAAATAGCACATTTATCGATGAATGATAGGCTATATCATCACGCTAAGACCAATAGGAGCGGAGCAGACGAAGTTGTGCGGGTCAGCTAGTATCTAATAAATTACGGCCCATCTGTTACAGTTATCTTCGAAATAGAGCATCATGACTTCAATAAACTCAGATTTTCTTGTTTAGTTACTTTTGAAAGTATTGTCTAAATCTGTTTTCTAATTCGAGGAATTATAGTATCACCCTTTGTGACGGTGTTACTTCAAATCATTTTTATAGAGTTATTTCAAAACTTTTTTGCTACACGTACAATTATTTCGCAAGTTGGAGGCTTTGTGTTGAAACGTATTGTGGGTCACGTTGAAGGAAAACAGAAACAAAAGCATTGAATTTTCGTCACGGGGCCAATCCTACTAACTTTAAAACAACTTTCGCATTGGCATCTCATTCGAAATTTGTCAAAACAGCCTCATTTTTTCATACATTTTTGGAAGATTGCGAATGAATAGGGAATATCCATGCGACTTTTTTATTTACAAAATACTTATTAGCTCTAGTAAACAATCATGAAATTATTTTTTAAATACCTTTATCAGCGATCAAGTTATAAAGCTTCAAAGACTACAATTAGAAAGAGAAATCCGATGTAAACTTTGACGTCATCGTCTATGACGCCTATACAGCTGCCATAGAAAACAGCGTTTTCGCGAGAGGGACAGATATATTTGTTTAAAATAATTATATCTCCTTCGTTTTTCGAGTAATTTTGATTCTACTTTCACCGTTAGAATTATATTTTTGTATATTTTCAGATAAACTGTATAGATGATAAATATGTTTTTCATGCATATTCCCTATTGGAACACACGTGTGTTGCTTTGTTCATGGCTTGCTAATCAACATCAGAGACGCTATGTTAAATAATAACGTACGGAATCAATTACACAATTTACACATTTAGCCTTCCATTTCTGGGACAAACTAAAAGTGGCATCGGAAGACGGCTGGCCTTTATCATGCATATTTTAGGAGGATCGATCGCGACCCTGACCTTCTAAAATAACTTAAACTTGTTAAAAAAAGCGGCAAGGGCTTCTAGTTTTATGCACTTCCTTAATCATTGGTCTACTAATTCAAAGAACAATGCATAAATATTGCAGGTATGTTTGATTTTAACTGTACTTTCTATAAATAAGGGTTATTTGTCTTTATTACTTTCTCCTATTGGTGGTTTGACTTAATTCAAGTTAATCCGAATTTTATTCGTATTTACGTTATTATATTTTATGCGACAAATATTTTTGTTCATTCACCGCTTAAATATGGATTCTTATTATTTAACCTGTTATATGCATCGGATTCAGTTCAAACATTCCGTTCATTACATAAAAACGAGTTAAAAAAAATCTGCACTTGGATATTAATTAAAAAGCAAAACTAGTAGATGCTGCATATAGGGAGGAGACTGCGCCCGCGCCAAGCTTGCTTTCTGCGATAATTGCTCAGCTACGACGTAGCTCGCTACGTGCTACGATTTCGTAGCCTCGTTGCTTTTACGTAGCGTCTTAGATTTTAGGCAACGCATAAGCGAAAAAGGCATATGTCCAGCAATGGACGTCTTTCGGCTGATATGATGATGATGATGATGACGATAAGCGAAAACTGCGAACTTACCTTGCTTTTTAATATTGCGAAAATATTAACATCTTACTTGTGTTAGTTATTAAATACGATATGCAAGGTGGCTTTTTCAACAGTTCGGGAAACATAAATATGATACTAAACCTTCATCCTTAGTTTATTCAAACCACTGATTTTCTAAGAATATTCGATTTTTTTTTTATAACACTGGTTATTTTTAGAAGAAGTGGGTGCGGTAATCCGTGCCGGTTGTGCCAGAAGCGCTTTTAATGGTTTCAGCAACTATCCGTCTGTCTTTATTTTTTACTGAACCAGATAGCAAGCACAAACATCTACTTTAAATTGGTTTTGTATCACGTTTTTTGAGTATCAAAATTGCACGATTTTTAATGAACAATTCTTGATAGTCGCCGATTGCATGACGATATACCTACAAATTGCGATGTATTTCGAAATCAAGACCCTACCAGTCATTGGATTGGCAGTTAAATTGCAATGTAACAACGTGAAACTTAATCGTCGCACCACAACACACGATACAAAATCGTTTGACACTTTATACACTAATTGTCTGATACCTGTAATTGACGTTTTCATCAAATATTTAACTTAGATGCCGTTTAACAGGCGCTGGGTTTCTCTCAATGCATCTGGATTAAAAACCTGATGTTATGCCACTGCAACTGCTATTACTAGTTTCTGTCTAAAATCTACACTTATAATAAGCCAATCAGATGTATTACGCTGGTTTCTCATATGTTAGCTATTGACCGATAACTTTTTGAAGAGAAGTAGATATTCTTTTCAAAAAATTGTCGGTCAATAGCGACCCGCCCCGGCTTAGTACAGTTGCAAATTATCCAAAATTCTTCATTCATCGTTCTTCTATCACTGATAGAAGAACGATGAATGAAGAATTTAAATACGGGTTCGTATTTAATCCGTTGCGTGATTTAGCTGAAGTAAGCGGAGAGACAGAGGCAGGCAACGACTTTGTCTTATACTATTTACAGATAGACTTGAAGCTTTCTTCTAAGCCTTTGTAGAGACTAAGTTATATACTGTTCCCGAACTGACTGATACGTGAGATTAGTGCTCGTAAACACCTCTCGAGGGATCAAAGTAGTCGCATGATTCAAGTAGCGTGTATTATCCTTGTGAACCGCAATGCATTTCTGAGCAATTGACGAGTTACGGAGTAGCGGATGCGACTACTCCATATTATTACGTCGCCGTCGAACAACGTGCGAACACTCTTCCAACACGCTGTTATTGTTAACACTTTATAAAGGGGGAGCAACGTGATTAACCTCGCGTCTGAAAGACATTATGTCGAGATTCTCGAATTGAAGACCGTGTTCTCAAGTAAATCTTTTTTTAACGTGAATCTGGCCATAGTTTGGCCATGTTTGCTTATGCTACCTACAAGGCTTATAACCGTGAGGGTTTTTATCGCCAGATTGTTAGACCCTAATCCGAGGCCTTTAAATAAGAAGCGATGTTTTAGACAGCATTTGTCTCTATTTAACAACACGATCGTACGACATACTGAAATACAGAGTTTTCAATTTAAAAAAAGTCCTTTCGATTTTTTGTACCACTTCTTACTAATTTTAATTTCAAATAAAAACCTGTTTGTAATGAGAAAGAACCTCCTCCTTTTTAGTAACTTATAAAACTATCCCGTTTCACCTTGTTCCCTTAAAATGTGTTATGGCATGCAGTATGAATATTCTATTTAGAAGAGTTTACTGACCAAATGTTTGGCAAAAAACGGCTCAGTAAAATCAACTAAAAAATAATGAAACCCTGAAAAGAGTTAATTGCTGAAAAACACAGCTACTTTTGGTAGCCATGCAAAATTGTTAGTTAACTTTTTCTCCGTAGGTTATTTGTAAAAATATTTTTCAAAGATAGTTGACACAAACGTACTTTACACTGTTATGCAAGGATCAAGTCTGTAACATAACTCCCGACAGAATAAATCCTTTCGTCGCAGGCTGTATGGCGGGCCACCTGTAGCTTTACTAACGTCCTTATGTCCCGGTGTCTGGCGAACAAGGACAATTCTGGCGTGCTGTAATGTGTGAATGATGGACGAACGAATGTTTAAAAATAATAAATATATAAAATGTTCCCAAGAGACGTGAATCCGCTAGGAAAACACATTGATAAGAAACAGAAAGAAGACAGCTACACAGTATTTTTCACGTAGGTTGAGTTAGGACTATTTCGAAAACGAACAGTTCTATTTTATGTTTTATTTCTAAAAGGTATTTTTGAGTCAAGTCCCAGGACGCGTCCTACGTGAAAAATAGCAGGAATATTAGGTCTAACAAAATAGTGTACATCATTTTAAGGGTTAAAGAGTTGATACTTTTAATAACAGTTGTGTATAACCTACAATAAACTGTCGAATCCTTTTCCGACATGAGACAAACGAGTAACGCACCACATTAAAATAAGAAATAAAACGTTCACTATTCTCAAGCTTGTTTTGTTAATAGACGAAAAAAATACATTTTTAAAATAAACGTAATTATATCTAGTGATATTATCTGAAAATATAATTAAAAGTAGTTCCTACGATTTATTTTTAGAGTACCTTAAATCCCTGTATTCTGCGGAATCAACCCTCTAAACACTCCACTAATTCTGTTAGACCTTTTAAATTCTAAGGGCACTTACTTCAATGGGTAAAGATGACTTGCACGGGAGTCATCAGAGTCGAACAGCTCGGCCGGGTCCGGCGCAAAGATGTCTGGGTCCAGATAGGACTCTACATCATGCTTAGACGTACCGCGAGCCGTGAAAACTTTTGATGAATATCTAAACAAAATTACACACAGTAAGAAATAGCGGGCCACATGAAAATCTAATGTGACGCACGTGAATTATGGGTAGTTAAAATAAGAGCGCGAGCTGTTTTACTGGGTTTAAAGTTACTTCGCTTTAATACAAAAAAAAATGTGTTTTAGGCTGTAGCAGAATGTATACAAGTACAGCCAAGAAGGCAGGTAATTTTGTTCTAAGGCACCAAGAGAACTGGGACTTGGATACGGCTACTCATCAACATCCTATTTTATAATTTCGAAACCTAATCGCAATTATTACATTTAGGCATATATAGGCACTTTCTCAGCTAACTAGTCACGCCTTTCAGGGACTTTGATAAGTTACATTATGAATATGATGAATTCAGAATTCGAGATGTTTGTATTTTCAAATTTTGGAACATCGGACTCTACGGCACACAAGACTAAGTTCGAATTCCAATGCAACCTCTACTTTTTATGATTTGCATGGTCACTCCTAACGCTACAGTCGATACTTGATTAAGTAGCATTGGAATAAAATGATATCGAATAATTATAAATTGTAGTTTATATGGTGACCAAAGTTCAAGAATAGTTCCGTACGCTTGTACTCTCCTATGTTGAGGAGCTCGTGACTTAATAATATCAGCCGTACGGGCGATCTTCAAGGCTAAGCAACGCTTGCCGAGGTTGGTCTGGGGATGGGTGACCATGTTAACATAATGAGACTTCTCCATGCCTCAGAAAGCATGTAAAGCCGTTGGCTGTGATTTGTAGATCTTTGGAAGTTGTTACGGATAGTCACAAGCCAGAAAATCTGACAGCAGTCTTGTTAACGAGTAGTGTTCCCCAGTTAATTACTTGTGGAAGCCTGGTATTCATGGCACCGCTACTTCGCCATTTGATGACAAGAGTTTGCTAACAAGGCAAGATCCTAATGGAGATGGCTAAAGCTTTTCCCCGGTAATCGAACCTATGAAGCTCCACCCCCCTCCATCCCCTTACGACTACTAGATCAAAGGAGACTAAAATGACAATTCCTACGTTTGTGAATAATTCTACCTACGTCGCGTAAAGATCCATCGTACGGCAGTTCCTTGTATTTTAACAAATCTTCAATTACGATACGTTACATAACTACAAGAACTACTACACTCGAAGGGGTAAACAGCGGTGTACTTATAGTGTAATAACGTCTCGCCAGATCTGTCTCCTGTAATACTATGAAGTTATTGTTTTGGGCTGCTGAAGGTACAGAAAAACTTACAGAAAAACTAAAAAACTAAAAAATTAAAAAAGATACAGAAAAACTTTGCCAGCCTGAGAATCGATCCCAAAACTCTCAGCATAGTCAGGCTTGCGACTACTAGACCAAGATTTCTTGTATTAGCCTATAGTTTCTATGGAAATTTTTAAATCTGTTTTTATGGAAAAGAACAAATCAAAAATCTTAGAACCGGTACAGTCGCCACAGGATCTTTTGGGATCCACTTGTTGATATTAAATATAAAAATTTTCTTTCTCTTAACATTATAACGGACATTAAAATTCATTGAAATTACATTGTGAGATTTTAAATTTATATTCAATTCTCTGTGTAAAGACAAACATGTGGTACCTACCTACTTACCGAATACCAAAGGTCCCCTAGGCGACTCTACCGGTTTCTTTGCATTTTGATAATATAATACTTCCCAAAAACACTTTACAGACGCGAAGTAATTTTTCATTTCGTCCATTTACAACTTGCACAAAAATATAGACATATATTTTATGGGTAAACTATAAAAAAACTACTTGTTGAGAACGCAAAAGTTTTAATTCCCTATACATTACATAGCTTAATCGAACATTATTTCGAATTTGGATAATTACCCAAACTATTTTTCCAACAGTTAGTAAAGTATTGTGTTAGATAAGCTATTTAGTTTCCGAATAAAAAGAAACTTTGAACATAAATAGTTTAATTTTTCCAATAAATAATTCAGCTTGTTAGTTGCTTCGAAAAAGAACTTCACCGCTGAATTTTTTATAACTATTAAAAACTATTCGCAACAATATTCTTCGCGAGTGAAACGCGAGCCTATCAAATTTCGCGCGCCGCAAGTTTTAAAGTGACAGTGAAACGTAATTGAAAATTCGAAGTACTAGAAAGATATAGGACAAGTCCCCCTGAACGCGAGCTCAGCGCGGGTGCGGCAGGCTCACCACCACAGCTTCCCCCTAGTTCCCGCGCTGCCAGGCTTGACCTATTTCCCCGCAACCAAGAGACGCACTAATTGACATCACATAAACTTTCCTTGCAACTATTTTATAGACTCATCTAAAATAAATTAAAAGTTATGTAAGTACGCACGCTGTTTCTAAATAAATCTCTGAAAACTTTAAAATAACACATAATAACATGAAATAGCATAGAGCGCCATGGCAAAAATAAAGTGATATAATAAATAAAGAATTTTCCAAATACAAACAAAAAATTATCTCAAAATAAAAGTTGGCGCAAAGCTCGCAACAGGTAAAAGTTCGCGTAACTTCCTAAAACTAACCTGTGCAAGTCAAATATCCGTTGGAACTGCTGCACGCACATTTTGAAAGTTTTTACAAGTATGGTCACTTTCACACCACAAATTAAAATAAAATAAAAATATAAAAAAGAAAAGAAATAAAATGAAAATGATTACTGTTCTTCGATAGCTGCTAAGTTCACTCTCCCTGATTTAAGATGTTTAAGATCAGTTACGAAGAAAAGCAATAAAATGAGGCGTAGCAGAAATACAACAACTAATACAGTGATATAAATGAGAGCCGCGACTTGACGAGGCATTTTATTGAGAACTCTAGACGTCCGACGTCGAGCTCCGCTGCGAAATGAATAATGGCTCTCGCAAATGGCAGGTAAGGGTTGGCGGGGGCTACATCGTCATGGAGACAGGCATGCGCGTGTGTGCGGGTGTTGTATACAAGAGTGCACTTACAGATGCAGTTGTGGGGCGGCGCTGGGCGCCCGCCCCCGGGAGTGCGCAGGCCCACACGTGGCGTCTTCTCCCCGCAGTGGCCAATACGCGAACAACGACTAACAATTATTTCACAAAGAAAACGCGAAGTCGCAGCCAGCTTGACCCAGCCCTGGGCCCATGGCATACAGTTTTACCTGAAACAACAGACACCATGATTATCATGGAAGGCATCACAAAAATAGGCCACGGGCGGTTGTGGGTGGAGTTCTACCCACTCCCCCTAGATACTGTCTTGTTCCTAGGATCTGTCACTTCGCAAAACTATCATAAAAAGACAACCGACAACATTAGCACATATCCCTTTCTTTCATCAATTGATACAGATTAATGCACAGGACACTTAATATAATTTTGAAGGAAATAAGTGCGTGGGTTAGGTAACTCGGAAGTTACTTCAACCTATGATAGATCAAAGTAATATTGAAAGGAAATAATTTTATATAAAACTGTATAATATTATGGCTTCATAGTAAACATTTTATTTACCGTTTGGTAAACAATATCAGGTCAGACACTTTTATAAATCATAACCTTAATAATATGTTTTAAATCGTGTGAGGGTGCCTAATTTACAACCAAAGTCAATAAGAACTACGAGCAGAGTTTTATGGTATATCATTTCATATTATGTGACTGAGACGAAATTGTGCGGGTCAACTAGTCATTTCATATTAAAAATCGAATAATCTAGCACCTAATCGGTTCTGAACCTGAATGCCAATCGGAGTCAGATGAATTTACACACACAATTTCGCTAGACAACAGTCTTCAGTTCAGTCGCTACGCAGTGCTACGCCGTAGCTTAGGCCTACAAATTGAGTGTACACATGTGAGGGAATACTCTAAAACATCTGACGGTATGTTTATCATAGGTAGCGTTTTAACAATGACCGCTTGGCATGGAGATTATTGTTTTGTAACTTACAACACTGTTTTGTTGTTTTCATTGTTTTGTTTTTGTTTGCTTTTTCTTTCTGTCTTATTCTGTTCTTTCTTGTTATAGAAAACATTTCCCTCACTATAGCGCCGCTACACCGTAGTAGCACAGCTAGGTCAGTAGTATATATATATATATATTTGAGATTTGAGATTTATTTTTTTATGGATATATTTTTAATATCAGTTTTATAAAAAATTTGACGCACCGGACTTTTCAGTTTGACAACGAAAATGGTTGCGCAAAATTATTATTCAGCCTCTTTCCTATGCCATCGTTAGTAACTATATAGATTTTGCGAAGAATTTCAAAAGTTCACAGAGCACTGCCGCTACAAGTTGCTACGTCGTAGCATCGCCCGCCCGTACGACGCGCTAGGTACGAAAAATCTGGCCAAAAATCCGAATTTACAAAAGTCTGAATTCTGTGAATAGATTTATGCTAATATAAAAAGAACTAGCTGTATTATCTAGCTAGACTACTGTAGCTATCTTTTCTGTAACTTGTATGGCGTACATAATTATGAATATTCTAATCCGTTGTGACTTTGATAAAACTTTAGAAATATCTGTAAGTTTTTAGTGAAATTTTAATTTATTCAACTTGGTGGATATTCCTGACTAGCTAACTGAGCTAGTGATATCAATAAATAGTTAACAAAATAAACTGTAAGAGTTATAGGTACGACGTTTTTTAATAGTTTTGTGAAATCTTTGAATGATTTGGCATTATGTTTTAATATAGGTTCGCGCCAGAATTATCGCTAGGTACATAACGACATTTACGTACATGTGGCGCCATCTAGTATAGAGTATCGGAATTACTGAGGTCAAGATGTTTCTAGAATTTTCTATGCTAGAACATTCTCGATGTTTCGACAGCTGGTCAGTCGGGACCGGTATGTACCCGAACTTACTTACCATACTAGAAGGTTCTAGAAATAACTGGCCGGTGTATAAAGGGCGGACATCAGGCGACTGGGGTCAGTATTGAATTGGCGATACAAGCGATAACTTCGGAAGCGATCTTCAACTGCGAATCAAGTGAAGTGAAGTGTTCGGTAGTGCGATTGTGTGTTTTAATTAGTGTGTTTAAAGTTTTAATTTACTGTTGTAAATTAAAGTGTCTTTTTGGTGGTTTAATCGGTTGTTTTTATTATCACGAACCCCAAGCTCGTAACAATACGTTTCCTCCCATTTCCCAATATTTTATAGAAGGTTAAATTTGATATTTGTGAACCCACACAAAGTGCTATTGTTAGCGACAACATGCTTTTCAATAACATAGATGGCAATATTTTATAGTATTCGTTTTTAGTTCTATAATTTTTACCGTTGTTTCCTTTCCTTTATCTTTTCAGGACTTAACAAAGAGCTTACATAAAAGAAAGGCACTATATAAATTTTATTTAAGAAATCATTGTTATCATTTTATAGCAAAGCGCTGAGAGAACATCTTATTCCGAGCTAGTAGAGCCGTCCGACGCTCTAATAAAATAGATGTCACTAATAGCCTACTATACTTTTATTTTCAGTTGCAAAGTAAATTTTATTCCTTAGCAAGAAATGATTAATAATAACTAGACGTTTTGTATGCTCATGTCTCGCAATTCCCTGCCGGAGTCTGTTTCCTGATAGCTACAACCTGGGAGTCTTTAAGTCAAAAGTGAATAGTTTACTTCTAGGCAAGCGTGCTCCATCTTTGACCACATCATCGCGTACCATCAGGTGAGATAGTGGTCAAACGCGTGCCTACCAATAGTAAAAAAAAAACTAAATATGGTCAGATATTGCGTACTTTTTCCCATAGTGCGACGATAAGACAAACGAAAACGTACTTTCCGCGTAAATTACTGGTATTCAGCTAAATCCGGTTTGAGTGGAAGCCAACCCCAATATAGTTGGGAAAAGGCTAGGCCAAAGATGAATTAAACAAACTGTGACAGTGTTAGATTGTTTTTGTTTGCCAAAACTATCCTATGATAGTACGAGTATAGGAGATACGAGAAAACAAATCATACCGCAACTTGTCATCACAAAGTTAAGCGGTCCAACGAATGGGTAACTTTGAGAGCGTTATAATTCTAACAAAATGTATGTTTCTACTTGGCTGTCTCTATCGGTACAGTTCAAATAGATTGTCCAGCGTATGCCACCAAAACACAAACCAAAATGACACAATCGTAGCTTCAAAAAGGAGGAGATCGACCAAATGGTTTATATTTATGTGTTTGTTCAGCGACTTCTTCGCCAATATTGTCAACCGATTTAGATGTTTTTTTTTTTTATCGTTCTTCGAATTTCGAATTTTCTGCTTACGTGCTGTGGTAGAAATGAATGATGCAGATGCATGCGACGAACATCATTTGACAACTCAGCATCTAAGACATGCGTTCCGACTGCTGTGAGTGAGGACTATAAATTCTTAATATAAAATCATCAAGGGCAAGGGCAGAACTAAAGCAATTTAACAATAACACTTTGGATTTGTTGCTTGCTAGCTGCAATCGGTTGCAATGGCCCACATCCTGGACTCTCTCATACATTTTGATAAGACCGTTTGTGGTTGGGAAAATAACGGGGGGAATTTTAACAGAACAAAACTGAGGATCTTCTGCTTGCAGCAGATGTGAAAACAAAAGTTAACGGGTTGGGTTCCCTTTTTGGTACCTAATTTTTACATTACTCATTTTGTTCACTTGATAAAGAGAAAACTGAAGCTGAATTGAGCGAAATCCTTCCCTGTCCCTTATAGGATCGCTTGGGTGTCTGTCTGTCTGTACGTCTGTCACAGGCAGTTTTTTTTCCGGATCTTCTAAATAAATAAATTTTGAGTATAGGGAAAAACTAGAAAATGAAAATAATTTTTCAAACTTTATCGTGTGACATATCAAATAAAAGGGCTGTGATAGTTTTAATTACCTTATTTTTTATGATTTTAAAATAAATTGCTTTTTTTTACTGTCGATAGGCACGCGTTTGACCACTATCTTACCTGATGGTAAGCGATGATGTGGTCAAGATGGAGCACGCTTCCCTAGAAGTAACCTATTCACTCTTGACTTAAAGACTCCCCCAGGTTGTAGCTATCAGGAAATACAGATTCCGGCAGGGAATTCCACTCCTTAGCTGTACGCATTATGAATGTGTTCCCAAAACGTTTTGTCCGTGTGGGTGGGATGTCCACCATGTACCGGTGGCGCATCGCCGTTCGTCTTGTGGTCCGATGATGAAACGGGCTTGGCGGAATTAAATTATGCAATTCCGTCGCACATTCCCCAAAATGCAATCGGTAGAAAACCGACAGGCTAGCAACTCGTCGTCGCTGCTCAAGACTTTGGAGCTTCGTCGCGAAGAGCCTCTCATTGCCGATGATCCTCTTGGCTCGTTTCTTAATTGACTCAAGGGCATCAAGCTGGTATCTGGCAGATCCGTCCCAAAGATGAGAATTTGAATGAATTGTTTTTAATTTAGTTAAAAAAATTGACCAAAATTTACCATTTTCCGTTTCGAAATTTTAGAAAAATAAGTCTAAAATTTCGAAAAAACAAAAATTGGTTCTTTACCTACAGATTGCAGGCAAACCTATAAAAAGTCTATAGTCAATAGTGTTAAAATAACATGTTACAAAAACGAAATTGCTTCGGAACCCTTTACACGCGAGTCCGACACGCTCTTGGCCCGATTATATTGATCTGTCAGTAAGAATTGAACAATAAGTCCTTTATTCGTTAACTGAACATGATTTGCTCACCGTTAAATGGTAGATAATAAAGTAGTTCCAAAAATATTTAATGTTTGAAACTTTTCTGTACTTTGTTGTTTCTTCAAATGTCATAATATGTAATTGTGTATGTATCTGCAAACGATTTATTTATTAGTTTAGCGGGGGTCCGTCGGAAAGGATCTTAAGGTGCAGATACTTCTGGTAGTTAATCACGTCTAAACGGCTAGTCGTATTTTTTTGGAAAAAATATATGTTATATGAGACTACTTTCTTAATAATTTTATATATGAAAATTTTGAATTTTATTCGTTCAATATAGTGTAATTTGTAATGTTATGTCTAACACGGACATAAAAACGACAATCGCACCAAAACCGCAGGGCGTATTTTAAAGAAATTTGCACTATCTCAAAGACAATTTAATTATCTACATTTTGATATACGGCTATTTTTTAAGTCATAGAATAATAATTAAAGTACAAAAAACATTACTAATGCAGTGTAGGAGTATGTACTAGTACATAAACCTCTTAAATACCTAATAGTACCTGTAACAAAAACAAAGTCTCTGTCTACCTGTTTCTCCGCTTCCCTACATACGAAAAACTTTGCAACAGATTTTGATACAGTTTTCACTAATAAAAAGAGTGATGAACGAGGAAGCTGTATGTTTATAACAAGCTGCCGCCCGCGGCTCCGCCCGCGTTAATATCAAAAATTATCCCAAGGGAACATACTCCCGGGATAAAAAGTAACCTATGTATTATTTTGCATGTATGTTTTGTAATGTGTGTATGCGTATAAACTTCCAAACGACTGCACCAATCGGATAAATCTTTCATTTATATGTTCGTTATTGTCAGGAGAAGATATGTATGAAAAAAAAAAATATATTTAAAAAAATTACTAAAAAATATGGCGGTAAGAAGTTCGCCGGGTCGGCTAGTATTATATAAGTACAGCAGGTCTAAAAAGGCCACTTTAGTAGAATCATATTAGAATCATAATATTAATCACAAACAATCTGTCAAATTCCATTTTCATCTTTATCGCTAACGCATTAGGTTAAAGGTTGATTGAAAAAAATTGACAACGGGTAGCGTGATGTGCTTTCTGATTCAGCTAAAGTGGCCTTTTTAGACCCGCAGATTAGTATAGAGTACCTATAGATTTGCACCCGTGCGAATATTGGTGCGGTCCCTAATCCTTTAACAGATTCACAACACATTGCTAGTCCTCGTTTATAGTTTGTAGAGGTAGAATTGAATGACGAGCTCAAAGCTTTGCTTGCAGTTTGCTAACTCTATAGGTACCTACTTCGAACTGCAAGGTGTAGATTCAACTCACGAACTTTCAATTACATTACTTTCGACTTGAAAATCAATTTCTCTTTTCTAGTTGCAATTTTATATTTTGTACGATTTTCTAGCAACCCGTCCAAACTTTGCACAGACGCTATTTAATTTCCGGTATATGTCCAAAAAAGTCATTCACACGGTTCTGACAATTACGTACGAACACTATAAAACAAAAAAAAACAGCCAAGTCGCTCGAAGCGTGTGATTACGAGGTGAGCTGTCACTCCATCTCGATTACATGGATTGACAGCTCACTTCACAGAATCGCACTGCAGTAAGCATTTCAAATTATAAAGTTAACTTTAGATAAACACACATAATATATCTTTAGCAAATATGACACCAAATTAGTCCGAGAATATTTTGATGACCATAGGTCGGTTAGGTACAACAAATCACATGCATAATATAATTACGGTTTATAGGTGTGGCAACAGAAGCATTCTTAAATTTATTTCTATATGAAATATTACTACAGTGCCAAGCACAGTGGTTGTTACAGTGCAGACAATTAATGTTTGTTTCTAAGACACAGTCATGTAACTTCTGATTCCTGTGTTATTATTACCCGCCAAATCACACAAACTCCCTACGGTTTGTTCCGCTGGCCGACAAGGCAACAAAAAAGCGGTCGGCGTCGCGAATACACGCTCTCATGTTGTAGAGATATGAGTATGGGTGGCGAGAAAAGTAGAGCCTATCAAGCACCTTCAATGTTTGCTGACCAAAGATGTGGTATTCCTAGATCTCAGAGCCGCCTGACCTTACTTATTTTGTCAGTAACAAAAGCAGAGAGAAATTAAACCCTTTCAACGTTGGCTGACACAATAATGATTGCTGAAAAAATGTGGCAGCGCTTAAACAAAGTGCTCGAAAAACTGTTTCTATCGATACAAATAAAAATGAAATGTGTTTCTTATGTAAACCTAACAATTAAGAACGGCTGAACCGATTTGCGAAAAAGAAAGCAAAATTGAAAGTCGCACTGAAAAGTCGCAGTTCGGAATAACTGATTTTATATAGGCTTTTTGTGTGAACTCAGAAGGACAGAAAGTCTGTCGGGTCAGTTTGTTTGTGATAAAAGATAGTTTATTATAAGTTCCTAACTTGAACAAATTGAAATATGCTTCAGAAGTCGGTTAATTTATTTTTCCAAACGTGAGCTCTGCTAATATTGCTGACTGTAGTATTTAGTTTCGGTAAACATGCCCCAAGCAAACCCTGATTTTGTCACTTGTTTCGTGCAAATTCGCGAACCGGCAATTAAGGTTCATTTCAGTGCACATTTCGAATTCAAAACCATGAAGCAATGTTCATGGCTGTGAATACGAAATGCATTGAATTTTTTTTCTTTTTTCTGGTGGTAGTCCTGTCAAAATAAACACTCAAGGTTATTCTATAATTCGCATAGACCTGTAAATTGGTACGAATATCAGGAACACCATTATAAATGAAATATGCATACATCTATATTGTATACATCTACCAACTGCAAAAAAAATTTATCTGTTGTTGTTCTTGAGCTATCCGAAAAATATCACGTTCTAGTATAAGAGAGTTCTAGGAAGACGTATTAGAATGACACCTTAGAACGACGCTTTAGAACGACGCCTTAGGAAGACCTCTTAGAACAACGCCTTAGTACGACGCCTTTGGAAGACGTATTAGAACGACGCTTTAGAACGACGGCTTAGGAACACATTTTAGAACAATGTCTAGAACGACGCCTTAGGAAGACCTCTTAGAACAACGCCTTAGTAAGACGCCTTTGGAAGACGTATTAGAACGACGCTTTAGAACGACGGCTTAGGAACACGTTTTAGAACAACGTCTAGAACGACGCCTTAGAACGACGCGTAAGTACGACGCCATTCAACCATTTCAACGAACGTACGCAATAGGGTATTTTACTAAAACAATCTAATTAGTCCGTCTGTTAAATTTTCAAAAATATTCGATACGTATTTTTTTCTTTTTTCACGAAAACAAATAATAAAGAGGATATAGCGAGTTGAATATACGCGTGACGTCATATGGCTTGGTAAAAATGTACCAAATTTACCAAGCCAGATAACGTCACGCGTGTTCTCAACTCGCTGTATCTCCTTTACTTTTTGTTTACGTGAAAAAAGAAAAAAAACGAGTCAAATATTTTTTTTAATCTATCAGACGGACTAATTTTTTTAGTAAAATACCCTATTACGAACGTTGTCAGCTTCTATACATATAGGGAGTACCTTCTCGTAGGTACATATTATGAAGAACTCAAGTTTTTGAATCGCTGTAACTCAGAAATGGTAATTTTTAGGAAAAGCGTGAGAACCATTTTTATATATACTGTCAAGAAAGTACCGGGAAAAGATCAATAATACACAAAATGTCTGTTATTCATCCAAATTTATTTAATCACCTTCAAATTATGCTCCTTTAGAAACGATACACTTGCGCCAACGAATAATCCATTCATCAAAACATTTTTTAAACGCTGCTTCCGGAATTGAGTTCAGTTCTCGCCGCGAATTCTCCTTTATGTCTTCTATCGATTGAAAACGGGTGCCACAAAGTGGTAATTAGAGTTTAGGAAAAAGAAAAAAGTCAGCAGGAGCCATATCTGGTGAATATGGTGGTTGCTGGATGGTATTTGTTGAGTGTTTGGTTAAAAATTCGTTCACAATGATAGCCTTGTGCGAAGGCGCATTGTCGTGGTGCAAAATCCAAGAATTTTCTTTCCACAAATCTGGCCTTTTTCGTCGAATTTGCTCTCTTAAACGCCGCATAACGCTCAAATAATATTCTTTATATACCGTTAGACCTTCCGGTAAGAATTCAGAGTGCACAACACCGCGATGGTCAAAGAAAACAGTCAACATGACTTTGACTTTTGATCGACTTTGGCGTGGTTTTTTCGGTTTCGGTTCAGTTGGAAGGCGCCACTCCGAAGCTTGTTGACTAGTTTGCATGTCAAACTCGTAAACCCACGTCTCGTCACCAGTAACAATGCGTTTCATGAATGTTGGGTCCGAACTGACTCGTTCTAGCATGTCCTCAGCGACTTTCATGCGATTGAGTTTTTGGAGAAAATTCAGATCTTTTGGGACTAGCCGAGCAGCAACATGTTTCATACCCAAATGATTAGTTAAAATGGTACGGATCGACTCGTGAGATACAGAAAGTTCGGCGGCTATCTCTCTCAGAGTTGAATGGGGATTTTCAGTCACTATTTCCTTCACTTTTGCGATGTTAACTTCAGTTGCAGACGTTGACGGCCTACCAGAGCGAGGCAAATCTTCCATCACATCTCGACCGCTTTTGAACGCTTTGAACCACTCATAAGCACGAGTTTTTGATAAAGTCGATTCACCGTAAGCCTTCTGTAACATTTTCAGTGACTCCGAACACGAAATTCCATTGGCGATGCAAAATTTAAGACAAACTCTTTGTTCGATATTTTTGTCCATTATGAAATTCGCAATACACACTATATATGATATTACTAAAACCAGCACTGTATTTAATATAATTAACAGATGCAACTCAAACTCCGCGCCAAAATGGAAAACAGTTGTGCCAATCTAACAACTACAAAAAAACAAAAATTTGAATTTGGAACTTTAAACAAATCATCCATTCCCGATACTTTTTTGACTGAATGTATTGCATGACCTACAGTTTTTTCTGACCTATTTTTATGATAAACCTTACCGTTTGGCTGAAAAACGCAAAAACCCCATTTTTCCGAACTCCACCTTAAATAAATTATTTTGTGAATTCCCCAATCTCTTATTTTTGCTGCTTTAATTCATAGTTATGTAAGATTTCAAATAACGTTCTTCTTTTGAATGCAAAAATTTCAAGTTATTTTTTTATTCCAGGTTCATAGTAGCGATCGTTTGATGTAAATTGTCCTACGATAATTATCTGCCAGTAGCGTACTGTTTTATCAGAACACCTGCAGGCTATGCTTGTTAGCAATTACTAACTGAGGAAGGGCCAAATGCAACAAAGCAAATAAATATTGGACTCTTGCACTGATAGCAAAGATCAGAGAGTATTTTGAAGATGGTCATTAACGCAAGACATTACATAGTAGGTACATCTGGTTCTGACATGTACTCTTAATCTCACGCCTTTTTTTCATTAGGTGTAAGGCAGCAACTACAAAACGTGAGCTAATCAGTATCATAGCGACCATCATATTCAAACGAAAGTAACAATTCTATTTGAAGAAAACCACACTATGGGTGTCCCCACAGTTAAAACTAGTAGTTTCGACCGGTTCTATACCTATACCTATACCGCCATTAACCTTGTTTTCGTGTTAAGTGCGTAAATGAGTTAATGTGAACTCGACAACTTACTTATTGGGCTCTTTTTCGACAGGCAAGTCTTCATTCTCTAGTATTTAGACATATCTATACTTATATTAAAAAGCTGAAGGTCTGTTTTTTTAGTTTAGTTGGAAAACGCGCTAATTTCAGGAACTAGTGTGGTATAGCCCATTTATCGAGGAAGGCTATAGGCTATATAAGATCACGCTACGACCAATAGAAGCGGAGCATTAATGAAAAATGTGACGCAGACGAAATTGCGCGGGTCATCTAGTACCTGATATTATAAATACAAAGTAACTCAGTCTGTTTGTTTGTTACCTTTTCACGTCTGAACGGATAGAGCGTGTCCTGGAATACGACAAAATATAACTGTTTATCCTTGGAGCATGTTCCTATAGATTAATTTAATTTTCACGCGGACAAAGCCGCTGGCAGAATCTAACAATTTATAAAATCACTCAATACTCATCATCTGCCTAGCCTTATCAAGCCGGATTTAGCTGAATACCAGTATTTTACGAAGAGCGGCTGCCTACCAGACCTCCTCAACCCATTAACTGGGTAACACGGTACTTCTTGGCAAGACGAGTCAGATTTGCTGGCTTCTGACTATCCGTAACGACTGCCAAAGATCTACAAATGACAGCCGGGACCAACGGCTTAACGTGCTTTCCGAGGCACGGAGGAAACTCGGTATGTTAAGATAGTCACCCATCCACAGACCAACCCTGTCAAGCGTTGCTTAACTTTCAAGATCGACCCCTTGAAAATCACTCAATACTGCGGTTCTACAAAGGCCACTTTAGTAGAATCAGAAAGCACATCACGCTACCCGTCACTGTCAAATTTTCGCAATCAACCTTGAACCTAATGCGTTAGCAATAAAGATGAAAATTAAGTTAAGACAGATTCTTGTGTGATTGATATTATGATTCTACGAAAGTGGCCTTTTTAGACCCACTGGTTTTAAATCAAGAACCAGTTGTAGCAAAAGTTAACGAAAATCATCATAAATAACTTGGGGCACGAGGGCCTCTGGCGATGTTCCCTTTTTAGATTCTGGACCAAATAAGTCTAAACACGAGATGTCTTTTTAAACTCGAGATCGTCGTTTGCGCTGTTTTTAGGAGCCGTGATAGTGGCGTATAAAGTAATCTATACTATTATTTTTTTTAGTTGATATTTTTTCATTTTACTTTTTTGTTTTAAAATGTTCAGAGTGTTGATATTTACTTTTATGAACAATAAAAATGTTATTATCTTATACTAATATATAAAGCTGAAGAGTTTGTTTGTTTGCTTGAACGCGCTAATCTCACGAACTACTGGTCCGATTTAAAAAAATATTTCAGTGATGGAAAGCCCATTTATCGAGGAAGGCCATAGGCATAACATCACGCTAAGACCAATAGGAGCGGAACAGTAATGAAAATTGTGACGCAGACGAAGTTGCACGGGTCACCTAGTTAATTATAAATGACAATTAATAAAAAAAAAGGTTTTAAGTCCATAGGCACCTCCCCCAAACTGTTTAACATGGCTTAGAACAAACTGTCAGCTAAGGAAACAATTATGTGTCTGTCTGACATACAAATTCAACACCGCTGACCCTTTGTTCTGTTCTTAGCACTTCATTCATAGATTTTGACATCTACAAATCGTTAATTTCTGAATTGAATTTATCACTTGTTGAGAGTTCCAATTTAACCATTCATTCAATTTCCTTGTATATTTATCTACCTTTTGTTACTAAGTGGTTCACATCCATTTTTTAAGGATTGGAAATCATCTAACGACTCCTTCCACTCTGGGCGGAGTGCAAGAGAGTCTTACTGACTAAAACCCATCCGTGTTCTTTCTAATGGCCTTTGCGTTCCAGGGCCGCGACGAACAAATCCCGCAACACAGACAAATTCACGCTTTTCTCCCACAGGGGTAGGCAGAAACCACAAAACGCCTCCTGCTGCGATCCTACTCGTAACATACTCCTTTGGTTTTCTGTTATCTATTTGGTAACTTGGTTTGTGCAGTATTAATCAGCATTTAATGTTCACACTGGTGAAAAACGAGACGCGCTTTTCTCATGCAATATAATCAACCTATACTCTTTTCAAATATTCTTAGGGTTGGCTGCGAGACAATCCGGATGCAGCTATAATTACCTGTAGTTAACATGGAGGGTCTACCTAACCCTACCTGACCTGACCTGACACCCACAACCCAAGTACTACGAACATGATACCCGATTCAATTGCATTATTATTACACGAATGATCTATTTTTCAGACCTTCTAATTATGGTAACCGGCACATAACTCACCCTGCGGCCCTAAAAAGGGTTATTGATCGTGCAACGTACGTATACGACTGTCTAAAAAATAGCCAACAAAATATAAAGTTGTGTTTGAAGAGTTTGATATTATGCACAATTTGAGGCGCAACAACTGCTCCATAATATCATATTACAGATTTATTATCATCAAAATGTTTCAAAGAAGACCATCGAAATAAGATGGCAACAACATAGAGCGAAAAGATTGCATGATAATTGTTTTTTTATTACATAGTAAAATGGTTGTAAATAATATTTTCTTAACTAGGTATCATTAGGCATTCGTTTGACCACTATCTCACCTGATGGTAAGCGATGAGGTCGAAGATGGAGCATGCTTGTCTATCTAGAAGTAACCTATTCACTCTTGACTTTAAACCGCTGGTTGTAGCTATCAGGAAACACAGACTGGCAGGAAATTCCACTCCTTAGCTATACGCACAATGAATGCGTTTCTAAAACGTTTTTTGCATGAGCTGGGATGTCCACCCTTGCATGGCGTATCGCCGTATGTCTTATGGTTCGATGATGGAACGGGCGGAATTAAAATATGCAATTTCAAATAAATTATGCAATCTATACTTCTATACTTAATATATAAAGCTGAAGAGTTTGTTTGTTTGTATGTTTGTTTGTTTGTTTGTTTGCTTGAACGCGCTAATCTCAGGAACTACTGGCCAGATTTGAAAAATTCTTTCAGTGTTAGATAGCCCATTTATCGAGGAAGGCTAGGCTATATATCATCACGCTAAGGCCAATAGAAGCGGAGCAGTAATGAAAATTGTGACGCAAACGAAGTTGCGTGGGTCAAGTAGTACCAAATAACAGTTTACCCATCAGTTCGCTTTTTCTTCTCAGCGGTCAATTAGGAAACACTGAGTTAGGTGTTTCCTAGTTGACTGCGCTAAGAAATATCAAATCAAACTTTGTGGGGGCACTTAACCCTGTGGAAAAAGACGTGATTTGATAATCACGTCTTTTTCTACGGGGTTAAGTGGAAACTACAGAACCGAGATCAGTATCTTTTAAAACAATTTATCAAGAGTCACACAAAGTAAAAAAAAATATTCAAATAGATAGCCTCGTTATTTTGATCTCATATGCCTAGCCTTTTCCCAACTATATTGGGGTCGGCTTCCAGTTAAGCCGGATTTAGCTGAATACCAGTGTTTTACGAGGAGCGGCTGCCTACCAGACCTCCACAACCCATTAACTGGGCCTCGTTATTTGATCTGGAATCGTTAATTAATTGTAATGGTCAAATCATAGTTAGTTAAGTTACTTACTTAACTAGGTGGTTTTTTGATGAGATACGCCCACCCCTGTCCAGTAAGTGAATACATATGTCAGTTATCGTAAAGCTCAACTCAGAACTTACTCAGAGCTCTACAAACAGTATTTTTGATGAGTGTATTTTTTTTATCGTCATACATGTTTTTTCATCCCACCATTCACTATACAAACCACACCGTTTAAAATATTATAACCATAGTGTTGTTAGTCGATGTCAGTCAGTGTATTATGTATGATGGACGTCCCCTACCCGCGACGTCATTTGGTCCGTTTAGCACAAATTAACACTAGAACACTAGAACTTGTACCAACTGAGGCCCTTAGACAAAGTGCCTTTTTATAGCGAATGAGATTATCGAAACGCAAAAATATAACCGCGAATTCGTACGCGCCTAACTCGATTTTTGACGTTCCCGTAGGAATTTTGGGATATCATCTCTTATTTATTTATTTATGTACACAATAAACTTAAGAGATAATTTCATACAGACAAAAGAGCAAAAAGGAACTGCTTCTTTCCATAGAAATTTCTTCCAGCTGACAGTCTCTAAGTGCTCCTCTGCTAGTGTTGAGCTTCCCTGGGTAGTCCGGGAAGCTACATGCCAAAGGAGATGTTCCAAAATGTATGGACCCTGGGCCATGTCCTTGTACACTATACTTAAAAATAGAGAAATATATTTAAAACAGTTCTCAACTGTCCAATTTCTTTAAAATGGCTTTGTTTGCTGGTAAAACAAAAGAAATTACACTTGAAATTGCAACACGCAACAAAACAATTGATTAATGACGTTTGACATTTATTTCTGACATATTTATTTACCGGCAACGAAACGAAAGTGACTGATATGACATTGTTATGACAGCTGACAGTTATTTTTCTATGATCTGTAACTAAATCGGTGCGACGCCATGTTGAGAATTGATAAAAGTAATTTATAAACATCAATTAACTACCACAACAGTAAACATTTAAATGAATTAAATGTATTTTTCCCAAATTCTACGGATTTTTCTCTTTTTTATGAGGTAATGTACATATACCTGGCCCATTTTGAAACATCTCCTTTCAGCTTCTACGACCAGTAGTATCAGCTATGCGTTGTCTGTCAGACACTCATCAGCAACGAAAGAGTTTTATATCTTGATTGATCACGTGACCTTTCGACAGCGCTTGTAAATCCCATACATTTTTGACATTTTGATTAGCTTTCGCCACGCTACCGCTGACAGAATGTCACTTGGTTAGAGCCTCATGCTGTACGGCTTCAAGATCTATCTATTACTATAATTATGATGCAAATCGTACCTAGACTGTGCATAATTCGTCCGTATCACACTCATCCGCGATATGATTGAGCTGATCGTCCATTTAAATATTGAACCATGAAAATAAAGCCCTTATAACACTAAAGGCAACTAGATCACTAACTATCCGATTTAAAACACTTTTTTATTAGACAAGTTAAGCTTTCTGTTATCACTTTTATCCAGTTTTATGAAAGGGACAGCTTGCTAATGGGATTTATGTCAATGCCAAGCAAAATAAAACGTAAATTATCCCAGAGACACTGCCGGATTAAAGAAATAAGTTTTACCGGATTTAAGAAAACTAGGCCAGTGCGGTTTAAGATAGAGCCTTCTTTTTTACTGGTGGCACAACAGTATTTTTTTTCAGGGAGATTAGCTAAGAACGCTGTAGATCACGCACTACGAGCATAAGTACTGCAACAGTTCTAAACACTAATAGAGACAGAATGTCAAATCTTCAGATGTATGTACAGACGGACACAACTCTTGACGCTTGACACTGAGCAAACGACTGAAGAAAAATAAGGTACACACTCATTTTAATTTTGTAACGTCGTTTTGGTTCAAAAAAGGATACAAAAAAAAACATTTTGAGGAATGAGAACCTCCTCCGTTTTACAAAGTTGGTTTAAAATACTGTCTTTGGAACACCAATAATTTTAGTTTTCCATAGAAAATTTTCATCAATAAATTTATTTATTCAGACAAAAAGTTCATAATTGTTAGTCACAAAAATATCTTACCAACTATGTTCTCTCTATGTTGTGTTTGTTGTTGTTAGTGTGTTTTGTTGTTTTTTTGTTGAGATTGATAATGTTTCTCAAATTGTAACCTGTATTAGTTTTGATTTCATTTCAAATCCACTTGGCCTAGGAAAGTTTTAATATCCCTATTAAGATTGAATCTGACCTTTTTTCGCATCTTCGAGAAAACAATTTCATCTAGCTGTTCAGCTTGTGTAAGTTCACTGTCTGTTCGGAAAATAACTAAAGCACTTTCTGCCATCTTCAGTTAGCAATTGAAATTGCAGTTTACTAAAATCTTCTGAGATTTTATTTGGGTAAACAAAGATTTCCATCTTGTACAAACTCCTCCACTTTGCATTTACTTTAATTTCGCCTGTCGGTTTGCTACCGGTTGCATTTTGGGGAATAAGCGACGGAATTGCATAATTTAATTCCGCCAAGCCATGGTGGACATCCCACCCATACGCAAGAGACGTTTTGGGAACACATTCATAACGCGTACAGCTAAAGAGTGGAATTCCCTGCCGGAGTCTGTGTTTCCTGATAGCTACAATTTGTAGGCAGTCATTAAGTCAAGAGTGAATAGATTACTTCTTCTATGGAAGCGTACTCCATCTTCGACTACATCATCGCTTACCATCAGGTGAGATAGTGTTCAAACGCGTGCCTATCAATAGTAAAAAAAAATATAATATACAGGTGCATTTTTCAAGTGTGCCTTCAGGGACAAATTTGAAACTCTAAGGAATATCGAAAAACACTGAAAGGAGTCTCGAGCCCGATTTTGATGAAAACTAAAACAGCATCATTGGAATTTTTGAAAAATCGTTATTCCTACCCAGGAATCGAACCAGTTGATTTTGAAAAAAACATAACCTGTATGATAAGGTTCAAATTCTGGGAAGTAATATTAAACTGGGACACAATACATGGCAAACTACAAAGTCTCAAGTTGGTCAGGTCGATAATTGACAAAAATTCATAGCTCGAAAACTATGAAAATTCGGGGAACATACATGGGGGTGATTCGGATACCCCGAGATACGAGGGACCTAAATGTTATTTTTGGACGTCTATGTTCTGGCCACCCTGTATAATCGAAACAGATAAGTACGAAATTACAGTTTCAAACTGAAAAGGACAGGGCTGGCTGTCTAAGTCTGGAGATGTTCGGAGAACAATATTTATAGCTAGCTTGGCAAGATTGGTGTCACATTTTCTATCTTCTGACAATCCACAACGACTGGTCAAGATCTACAAATGTCAGCCGGGTCCAACGGCATAAAGTGATTTCAGAGGCACGAAGGAGTGGCGGTATATTAAGGTGGTCACCCATCCAAACACCGACCTCGGCAAGCGTTGCTTAACCTTGACGATCGACCCGTGCGGATGTAACTATTTAGCCACGCGCTCCTACCAATTTGTGAAATGCAGATGTGATATTTTGTATTGTTAGCGTAAAAAACTGTGTGACGGAACTAAATGAATAACTCAACTACCGTATCACTAGACAGGGGTCTTGCATGGCTAAGCACAAAAATCATTGCACAAAACCGCGCACTCCCTTTGTAAAAATGCGTGCGCTCTTTTAGAAATGAGTGATTCAGCTTTAGTATTATAATTTGCTTGCGTTGTTATTTGATCAAGAACTAGGTGTTACAAGCCCTCCCCCCCCCTACCCTATAATTATATTATAAAATAAACCTATAATCTAAATTTCAACATTCAAAGCAAATCACGCTACCTGTCACTGTAAAATTTTCCCAATCAACCTTGAACCTAATGCGTTAGCGATCAAGATGAAATTGAAATTAGTAGTTTTGACTGTAGGTACTTAAATGGTGCACAGATGCACTGTCGAAACTAAATCTGGCTCTAAGACAAATAAATTATCAGGAATACCGATGTTCTTACAAAACTAAAATCAATCATGAAAAACCATTTGCTCAGTTTTTACTACATGAAATTATAAACCCTTAATATATTTTTATCCAAAACCTAGTCAAGTTCGTTGCTCAAACAAAAGACAATATTTAATGCACTTGTAGAAACTCTAAAATGTGTAGATGTGTTTTTTTAAGTAGTGGCTCTACTTATAGCTCATCATCATCTGCCTAGCCTTTTTCCCAACTATATTGGGGTCGGCTTCCAGTCAAACCGGATTCAGCTGAATACCAGTGTTTTACGTAGAGCGGCTGCCCACCACACCTCCACAACTCATTAACTGGGTAACACGGTACTTCTTGGCAAGACTGGAGTCAGATTTACTGGCTTCTGACTATCCGTAACGACTGCCAAAGATCTACAAATGACAGCCGGGACCAACGGCTTAACATGCTTTCCGAGGAAACAGAGGAAATTCAGTATGTTAAGATGGTCACCCATCCACAGACCAACCTTGGCAAGCGTTGCTTAACCTTAAAGATCGACCCGTGCGGCTGTTATTATTTAGCCACGAGCTCCAGACTGTGGCTCTACCTATAGCTATTGCTGCTTAATTTAATTAAAATTTGATGCAGTAAGATAATTTCAGAAGCAAACATCTCTTTTATTAAACGTCTTCAAAAAAGGAGGAGGTTCTCAATACGGTTGTATTTTTTTTTATGTTTCTTACCTCATAATTCCGTCATTCATGAACCGATTTAAAAACTCTTGTTTTATCTGAAAGGATATACTTCCCGATTGGTCCCATTGTCAACAAATCGGAATCTGATGATGGCATCCCATGAAAATCGAGGGAAACCTTCAAATTTTATAGGCACAATATATTTCGTAAACTTTCTAACACAATTGAGATATTTGTGCCTGGATGTTGCTGAGCTGATGATGGAAGGTATAAAAAAGGAGATTCCTTCACTTCCTTCACACTTTCTCCGTGGGTATCGTAAGAAGCGACTAAGGGACTTGCCAGAGAGGGCAGCAGCGTTCTCTGTAAAACGTAACACCATACACTGCGATTGATTATTGTTTACAGTTTTTAACATAACATCACGCCGGTACGCTGCTAATGGGTACGCAGGTACCACTAAAAATTGAAAAACAAAAATCAGTTTTACAAAGAATACAACTGACTTCCTAAAACTTTAATTTCGGAAGTCGGTGTCAAAAAACGAAAAAAATACCAAAAACACTGACTTCCGAAATTAAAATTATTTATTTTTGGAAGTTGTTTGTATTTTTTGGAAAAAGTTTTTTTTCTATGGTTATGAAATAGGATTCAAAGCCAAGTTTCAACACATTTTCTTTATTATTAAATATTTTGTTTATGTAAATTCAAATTAACTCCCTAGTATTTGCCTGGAAATTTGATAGTTTGACAGTCTTAACTCTTAAACTCACCAGAAACCGGCTCTATAGCATATTACCTGGTGATATGAAAGCTAATATTAAAATGAAGTGACTTGTCTTCTCATCATCATATCAGATGAAAGACGTCCACTGTTGGACATAGGTTTCCCCCAAGTGTTGCCACAACAACCGGTCAATTAAGACAATAGTGTAGGTAGGTAAAATAGACAAGAGTCTATTTTTATACATAATATTAAATCAAACACATACACTTACATAAGCTGAACCAATGCACGTTTCTCATTGAGTGTCATGATTGATCTAACTGCCTGTCAAGGTAGGGTCACAAGTGCAGGGGGAGATGTTGCATGTGAGACAATAATAGAATGATACTGCACTTGACACCACGTGATGGGTAACTCGCAATGATTACCACTTACTGATGATTGACTTGTTCAAAAGGTGCATTATAGAATGGAGTTTAATATTTCTGTTTGCATGTCTAACTGCTATAAACAGTCATCATTGTGATCACAGAAAATACAGTTTCTTACACTACTCCAGCTTCAAGATTCTTTACGGCATAAACAAAAGAATGCTTAGCTTTTTTGGACCAAATTTATTTGTTTTCTACAAAAATTATAAATTTCTTAAAAAAGCCTAGAACAAAAGGCAACCAAGTAATTCCAGTTACGCCTGAGTTCTGAAGTTGTTCTGTTCAGTTTGAGAGAGAGAGATACCATAAACATGTGGAATAATCTTTTTTTAATCAATTGCAGCTAGGGTGTACATCACAATGTTTTTATTGTATATTAAATATGTCACTGGAAAATGGAAAACTCTCGATAAATTGTCAACTGAACATTTGGTATACTTTTTTACACATCAAAATTTGTTAATCGTCTATTCTCTAGGTGTCATTTTGTGAGAAATTTTGAACTGACTAAAATAAATTAGCGACAAATCAGAGCACAAATCTACAATTTATTCATTTTCGTATAATATATATTACGCTTTAAACTTAAAACTTTTTACCACTGATTCTAAATACATTTGCACGACTTGTAATGGCTGAGAAAAATTTTAACACCTTATGTACCTACCATATTCTATCAAATAAATATTTTTCATTTGATTGATTGATTTTAATTTGATTAAATCAATCAATCAATCAATGATTTGTGCACATAACCATTTTTATAGTATTGATGAAAAAACTCATACATGAAAAGAGCCACCAGGAAGGTTCTTAAATTATGCTGAAAATACCAGCCCTAATCATGGTCCAGAGAAATCAATAGTACTTGTGTAAATTTGTACTCATTAAATTAGTTTGTTAGGTTCTTCAGATAGTGTCATTTAGTAACTAATTACCTAACTGTTTGTAAACTGTGGATACAGAGATAAAATTATCTGAAAAAGATGGCAAATACAAGGTTTTTTTTTTAGTGTTGATAGGCATGTGTTTGACCACTATCTCACCTGTTGGAACCATAATTATTCTGTCCTGTCTTCCCTTTATGTACAAGTAATAATAATATATACATCACCAATCAAAATGTTTTCAATTATTTCAATTAGTGTTGGGTGAAGACCGACTTTGATAGATAACTGATAAGGAAATAACAATAGTTGTCTTATTTTCAGAAGTTTATTGCCCTTTCCATATTAAGATACAAGAGAAGCCCATGCTTAACTTTGAGCGAAGACTGGTTGCAGCAGGTATTGCTGATGTAGCAGAAATGTACATGTAGTAACGATATAATGATAAGAATTACAAAAAAAAATTAAAACATATCCCCCCCCAGCCTTTTACATAATATTACTATTTTATATAATTCTTTTTTTATTCAAATCATGTTTCCCAAGCCATTGCTGTTTTAAGTAAGACCAGTTCTTTTGTTACACTTACAAAGAAACCATAACACAGCTGGAATATTCCCTTTGTGGGCACACCAGCGCCATCTAGTGACCATAACCTGAACAAACCTAAGTGGACAGAGTAACTGTGTCATTCATTTGTAGAATCTGGTGAACTTCCTTGGTTTTAGTAGCCTAACCACATCAACTAATGATTATTTAATGGAAGATACACCACAATTTATTAATGAGGTGATTGCAAGAATTAAACCCATCAATGCCAAGTCAATAAATTTTTATGTGTCTTGATACTGATTGTCTCAGTCAGATTGAATGTATTTTTATGTAGTCACTTTTATCTTTTAAATGAGGATCAATAAATATTTCATTAAGCTTCTTGAGCTTGTAAAAACTCAACATGGACCAAAAACGACCCACTGATCAAAGCTTTGATAAAAAGTGTCGTCATAATATATTGGCCTTGTTATACAAAAATAAAAATCTTTTTCAATTTAGACCGAAATTTATAAAAGTTAATTACCTAATATCTTTATTGATTTTAAATAATCAAAAAAAGAAGAACCCAAACAGAAAAGAGTCGTGTTCAATCCAATTCATGTTTATTTCCAAAGCGATGCTAGAGAAAATGTATTATATATTGGGCACACAAGCAAAAAAAGCCTCTATAGCTACTAACATTATGTAGTTGGTACCATGCACGTAGCAGTAAAATATGGAGGATGCATATCCGATACCACCGAAAATCTCTTCTAAAACGAAATGAACCGCTATGATAGAGAGGGAATAGCTTTATTATGCAGTTTATCAACGAATCACGATCATTTTTATTGATAAAAAATGCTGTAACACAAGAAACGCTGTCAATTGCCACACGATAGTACCGCCCTATCCACTGATGTTGATGTAGCTTAAAATTTGACTTACCTCGCTAGAGAATGACATATTCCACGAAGAAAATTAATAAAGATGAAGAGGGATAAAAACTAAACCGAAATTTGTCACTGATTGTGTAGGATTTAGTTAAGTTTCACAATTTTTTCCACAAAACAATAACACTACGCGCAATCACTATCGAACCACCACACTGAAGTTGTTGACAACGATTCAAAACAGCCAACCTAAGAGCCAAAATTAATCAATTATTTTGGAGATACTTCGTGGTAGAGCTCTAAATTCGGTCACAACGCCAAGGCTTGCAAGAAAAAAACTTTAGGTACCTACTTAAAATTTTTATTTCGTATTTCGAAATACTAGGTACACTAATGATAGTTCCAAATTACGTAAGACTAATATTAGCTAGCCATTTTTTTATGCATTTTGTTACCTACTAAATCATTATGAATTTCATTTAGTAACCAAAAAAAATACGATTTTCAGATTTATAGAAATATAATTGTTACAAAAGTAGGTGTAAAGTGGTATAAAGCAAATAACAATAACCATAATATGCAATCCAACTTAGCATTCACAAAAATTAGTACCTACATACTAGGGTTGCCAACTTTTATTAGAAGAATATTTTAAAGGAGGTAAATAAAGAGTACGGACTTCTAAAAAAGAGTATCATTTAATTTACTTTTATAAAAAGGATTTCTATATATCAATTTCAATGAAACTTTGTTTTTCTCTTCCCGCCACTTTGACCGAAAAGACTCTCTCAGTAAACGCTGAAGTGGCGGTCATTTTCTTTGGTTATGATTTGGTTTGTATATGGTTTGCATAATAATATTACATGACTGGCACTATAGTCTGTTTTTTAATCTCAGAGACTAAATTGACAAGTGAAAATGGCAAACTGACATAGATTTCAAAGTCAGTTTGACATTTGAAGTTGTCAATTTAGCCTCCGAAATTACAAAACACACATTAATATAGTCAACATTGTGTAATAAAAACCAGCCAAATGCGAGTCGGACTCGCACAAGAGGGGTTCCGTACCACAAACCTTATTTTTTATTATTTGTTGTAATAGCGGCAATAGAAATACGCAATCTGTGAAAAATTCAACTGACTACCTATTACGGTTCTTGAGATACAGCCCGCTGACAGGCAAACATACGGACGGACGGATAGCGGAGGCTTAGTAATAGGGTTCCGTTGGTTACCCTTTGGGTACGGAACCCTAAAAAATAGTATTTTAGCATACTCTATTAGTGTAATAGATTATAGAGTACACCTATATGTTATAGCCTTATAGGGTACAATTCTCTATTTTATTTAGAGTACGGTTGACAGCCCTACTCTACATACTTACAGTCTCACAAAATGTTATGTTGTACCTACTCGTATTATAAGAAATAAAGTAAGTTTATATATGAAATACCTACCTAGTGCTTATTTTCCAAAACTCTGAAAAATAATGCTCAAGGCGAAGTTTCATGCAATTGGCCGGGAAATTGAATGGGACTTCCTTTTTATTTTGTGTTTATTGACAAGGGAAGTAGGTAGGTAGCGAAAAGAAGTTAACTTTTTCTGACACATGGTACAGTCAACTCTAGCTAACGCTGTAATCGCAAGCCAGCCTACAGTTTTGTATTTGTCGGCTCAAGCGGTGACAGTACGGCGATGCTCCAACTCTGTGTACATTCCACATGCGCTACCCGGGGGTCTATCAAATCGTTACAAGAGTGAACCTATAATGTGAACAAGAAATCACTCTTTAGGTGTTCTTGCTTATTTAGTAGTGCGATCCACGTAGTTCAACAAGAATAGTTCCATATCTTTTAAACAGTCTGTTACTTTCTTCATATATTCAGCACAAAAAGGGACTCGTAGCTTCGTAAAGGTGCCAAAAAAAAAACTTTTTAACAAAAAAAGTCGGTGTTTTTGGTTTTTGAACACCGACTTCCGAAATTAAAGTTATTTTTTACTTTGTAGTGTTTTGTTTATGGAAGTCGGTTTTATTTTTTTGTTACAAAAAATTTTAAACACTGGTATTCAGCTGAATCCGCTTTGACTGGAAGCCGACCCCATTACAGTTGGGAAAAGGCTAGGCAGATGACTTTTTAATGGAACGCAGGTACCACTAAAAAGTGAAACCACAAGCAGCGTGCCAGCGTGATGTTATGTTATGAACTGATGTAAACAATGAACACACATGCGATTTCATCCATTTGCTATTATTTATTGAAGAGTTCCGTTGCCTATATCCGAAGTTCTTCGAAAATACTCTTCAAACAAAAAAAGAATCATCCACATCGGTTAACAATTGGCAAAAATCTCGCTGAACAAACATTTTTCATGGGATCCTATCATCAGATCCTGACTTATACCTTCCATCATCAGCTCAACAACAAGAGATGACGATTACCAGGCACAAATATCTGAATTGTGTTAGAAAAATTATGAAAAACAGTGAATGTACTTATAAAATTTGAGGGTTTCCCTCGATTTTCATGAGATCCCGTCATCAGATTCTAACTTGGTGACAATGGGACCACTTCAGGAGCATAGGCTTTCGAATGAAAAAGGAATTTTTAAAATCGGTCCAGAATTGGCGGAGAAATCGGTGAACATACATGAAAAAAAAAGAAAAGAAAAAGATACAACCGAATATAGAACCTCCTCCTTTTTGAAGAAGTCGGTTAATAAAGCTGCGACACGACATGACCTGTGATAACAGAGGTATTGTATTGCCCAGTAACGTGTTTGTGCTCAGCTGCATCCATCCAGTCAGACTAGAAGACGATCCCAAGAAATTTAGGAAAAAGAAAAATAAATAGACATAAATGAGAGTTACTATAGTAAAAGTAACATAGTGAATAACTTATTATGTTTTGTTATAGCGGCAATAGAAAGCCACATGTGAATATTTCAACTGTTCACCTATTTCGATTTTTAATATAAAACCCCCTGACAAACAGTTGGACGGACAGCAGAGGGTTAGTAATAGGGTTCCGTAGGCTACGCTTTGGGTACGGAACCCTGAAAAGAAGAGGATCCATAGTTTGTTGGTCAAGACTTAAATCTTAAGATGGAGTACCTACTTACCGAATATCTATTCGGTAATATCCGGGTTCGCCCTCCTGAAAGTTGGAACTCCGATCACTTGTTTTAAAACAAAAAGCATGTCCTTCTCCAAAGTCTAATCTATTTTTTACCAAATATCATCCAAATCCGTACATCCGGTAAGAGGTGAAGCGGTAACAGACAGAGTTACTTTCCACTTTATAGTATTACTGCTGGATTCTCTTCAAGAAGCACCAGATCATCGGCAAATCTTAGGTGGTTTAGGCGAGCTCCATTACTGTTCAGACCTAAGTGATCCCAGTTTAGCTGTCTAAAGATGTGTTCGAGCACGGCGTTAGATAGCGTAGGGGAGAGAGGATCGCCTTGGCATACGTGCCCTTTTTAATAGTAAATGATTCTCCTGTTGATTCTAGTTTAATACTGGCCTTGCTAGATTTGTATAATATACTCTTAAGTATTTCTATATAGTTGCTCTGGACCCCTTGTTGTTCAAGGCTCCGCCATGTGTATTGGTGTCTGAGGCTGTCGAATGCCTTTGAGTAATCTATAAATGCCAAGTAGATTTGTTTACTGTATTCGTTATACTTCTGTATCAACTGTTTTTTTGTGCAAATGTGATCTATTGTGCTGAAGTTTTTTCTGAATCCTGCCTGCTCTACGGGTTGGCTTTCGTTTAGTGTTAATGATATTCTTTCCAGGATCACTTTAGCAAATACTTTAATATGTTTGATATTAGAGAGATTGGCCTATAGTTTCCAATCTCGTCTCTATGGCCTTTTTTATGTAGTAGAATTATGTGACACTCGGTCCATTCTTCTGGAATTTACCTTGTTTGTAAGATTTCATTGAAAAGTTTTACCAGGACAGGACTGATTTCCTCTAAGGTTCCCTTGAGCATTTCATTAGGTATCTTGTCTGGCCCTGGAGCTTTCTCGAGTTTTTGGGATTTTATTGCCTTGATTACCTCTGAGGCAAGGATTTCTGGCACTTCGTCTACTTTGTTTTCTTTTGCTTCGTTTACTTCCAGAATTGTGGCCAACCCTGAATCGAATTTATCAGAATACAATAGGCGGTAATAGTCCATAGCTAGTTTCTGTATATTGAGTCGATTAGTTAAATAAGATTCGCGTTGCTTTAGTTTCGATATCCATTCTTTCCCATGTTCGCTTGGTTGTTTCATAACCTTTTTTGTTCCTCCTGTTCTTTTTATATTTTCTTCCAAACCTCTATTTCTTTTCTCTTTACGGTCTTTCCTCATGTTCTCCTTAATTTCCTTGCTAAGGTTTGCAATTTTTTGGCGTCTTTGTTTGTCCCCTTTATTTGATATTAGTGTTCTTCTTTCGTCTAATAGTTCTAGTGTCTTTTTGCTTAAATAGTTTTCTTGGCTTTTGGGTTTGCTGACTAGCATCTCTTTCAATTTGTTTTGTAATCTCCTGTATTTAATTTTCTTGAAGAGAATCCAGCAGCAATAGAACAAATGATGCAGAGCCTAGCAAATACAAGTAGAGAAGTTGGTCTGGAAATCAATGCCAGTAAAACAAAATTGATGACAAACTCAAGGGAAATGGACGTTATGGTAGATGGCAACAAGATCGAATATGTCAAGGAATATATTTACTTAGGACAGATAATATCCCCTTCAGATGAAATGACCAAGGAAATAAACAGGCGAATAGCCCGAGGATGGAGAAAATACTGGTCACTGAAGGAAATAGTGAAAAGTAAGCGTATGTGATTGCCTAGATCAGGCAATCACATAAAAAAGAAAACATTCGAGACCTGTATTCTACCAGTTCTTACTTATGGCTGCGAAACTTGGTCAATAACACTTCATCACAGGGAAAGGCTAACAAAATGCCAACGTGCCATGGAAAGAAGCATGCTAGGGTTAAAAATCAAAGACAGAGTCAGGAACGTAGACATAAGAATAAGAACAAAACTCACAGACATTCTTACCCGGATAGACGCCCAAAAATGGAGATGGGCTGGACATATGCTACGCCACCCCATTAACAAATGGAGCAAGCAAGTCACCCTCTGGCAACCAAGAGACGGCAAAAGAGGTAGGGGTCGTCAAGTCAGGAGATGGGAAGATGACTTGAAACAGACAGCGAGACCATTCTGGCTGAGAGTAGCAAGGGACAGGACCCATTGGAAGGAATTGGAGGAGGCCTATGCCAAAAGGCACACCGAACTTAGGGACCTCTTGTAACCCTATGTTTAGGAATAAAAGGCTATTATTATTATTATTAGTATTACTATGAATTATATTTTTAGTCAATTCTCGAAAAAAAAAAGCCATTTTCCAATGATCTATCTTTTGCATTTAAAATCATGGTTGGATTTGTGCACAATACAAAAAATAAATCGTATTGACAGAAAGACGGATGGATATAAGGGTTCCGTTTTTTCCTATTGAGGTACGGAACCCTAAAAAAGATCAAGAGCGCGTTGGACACGTGCACCGTACCATAAAACACGAAATGTTTTTATTTTCATCGGTGAGGCCTACATTCGTCAGATAATTTTTACACTGCGGTGTAAATTGCAGTTTTAGATCAGTGCCATCTCTTGACAGATAGTGGAACTAATGTAATTTTTGTGATTTTTGTAAATGTTTGCTATTGAGAGATATTGTTTTATTTTTCCTGTAATCTTTAAATAAGCTTCAATTACATAGACTAATTTCAGATTTTTCTCTATGCAAACTTCGTAGATAATGGAGGGGGGTGGATCGGTCAATTTTTCTACTTTTTCGTCAAAAACCGAAAAACTTGAGATATCAAGCTGTGACAGACACGGACAGACTTAGTCACACCATAAGGGTTCCTTTTACCATTTTGGTACGGAACCCTAAAAAGGAGGCAGACTAAAATATGTTTTATGGTCCGGAACTAAGTACTACTCGCCCTTGACGCACTGTGTCTGAGGCAGTTACAGTAACCTCGATGCTCTTTGGTAATTCATTGAATAGGTTAAAAAAAAGCCAATTTAATACTGCAGTAAGTACTCCCACGCAATACGCCCATGCGCCCTCGTAGGCGGCGTGATACCGAGATCTGCGTATAACGTAGAGTTGTTACTAACCGTAGTTAAATATCATCATAACTTCAATCGAACTAGATCTATCCTTAAGCTGCAAGTAAAACTGTTTTTACAGACAATAATAATAATATGGTTGATCGGTCGGTGCGCTCGTGACGGTAGTCAGGGGATGAGTTAATAATGAAAAAAGAAAGAACATTGCTCTGACCATGGGCGCCGGGAGGGGGGTGCAAGAGGTTGCACTGCACCCACTTTGCTTTCAATCTGTATCTATCTATACTAATATATAAAGTTGAAGAGCTTGTTTGTTTACTTGAACGCGCTAATCTCAGGAACTACTGGTCCGATTTGAAAAACTCAATGTTAGAACTTAGATAGCTCATTTATCGAGGAAGGCTGTAAGTCAACACGTATGCACGTAATCTATTTTTTTTTTATTCATGTTGTCGTATGTTCAATCTTCAATAATTGAAAGTCTTCCTGCATGTGTTTGGGTGTTCAATTATTTTTATTACTGCTCCGCGTGTTTAGCGTGTTGATAGCTATGGGCATCTTACTCACAATCTGCTTACTGTGCCCTTCGTGTCCAGTATAACAACTCGATTAGGGCAGTGTTGAGGCTAACCCGCTTCTGTAGCGCCTCGGGCACGTTTGTGTATGCGCGCACCGACTGTTTCCATGCCACCATGCGCAAGCGGTGCGCGTCCTTGGTGCGCAGGGTGCGGGCTAGCTCCAACATTGTCCTGGCTATGATTGCCAAGCGCTTTGATTGTCCCACATTGGATACTGTTGTGGCAGGCATGTCTTGGCAGTATAATTTGTGATGTTGAATTTCTGTTCCATATAATGTATTTTATCAATTCTGTGTTTTGGTGTTTTTGTTATTATTATTTATTTTATTTTATTTTTTTATCTATTGTAGTTGAAATTTTGAATTTATTAATTGAACACCTATAGGGACCGTGCACGGCGTTGACTATGCCATCTGTTGTCGCAGATTCGAAGTTTTCAGGGTCAGAATACTTGACATTGAGGCTTTTGTGCTGCTACCTGTGGTTCCTGCACGCTCAGTTTAAGGGAACGTGCGCGAAGAAGACTGTGCCATCTAGCGTAGCTATTTCGAATTTTATACTTGAAACATACTTGACAGTGACATTTCTGTGCTGCCACCTATAGTTTCTGCACGCTCCCTATGGGTCTTTACCTGAAATAAATGTGTTTTTTTTATTTTTTTATTTTTAGCCTTCCTCGGTAAAAAGGCTTTCTAACTATGAAATATTTTTCAAATCGGACTAGTCGTTCCTGAGATTAGCGCCTTCAAGCAAACAAACAAACGAACAAACAAACTCTCCAGCTTTATATATTAAGTATAGATGAGCCAACCGACATTGAACCGAGTTTACATACTTTTAGTAACCCTGGTCACAATCTTAGGCTGATTACTAGATCGGTGTGAACCCGACACAAAGACTAAAAATAGTTAATCTAACACTCTTGTTCAATGGCATTCTTCGTTAGTTCCGATTATGATCACTTAAGGTGGATGCTCCAGGGTAGCCTGAGTAACTTCATGTAGTTCGAAAGAATGAATATTTCAGAAATAATCATTCTTTCGAACTACATGAACTTAGAGGCTATATTGATGATTAAAATGGTTATAATTCTTTAGATAAATACGCGTTACGGTCGCGGATCGCATTTGGTCCGCATACAGCTTCACACTGACCGGCAAATTGCAAAAAACATAAAAATATTTGAATTTCGCGGGCTACCCTGGAGCATTCACCTTAATTAAAAAATTGGTTGCCTGTAAAGTCGGTATACGGGCGAAAGTTTTACGTGACAACGACTTTGAGTGGTAAAATAATTTTAATGTGAATATTCATTCGTATAGTAGGAAGAAGGATGAAATAATAGTCTCTCTCACTCTCTCTCTCTCGCTCTGTCTCTCTCGCTCTTAGGCGGGCTAACTGTGCTCGAGTGGAAGGGACGCGTGCCTTTCACTTTTTATGTCTGTCTCTCTCACTCTTAGGCGGGCTAACCATGCCCGAGTGGAAGGGACGCGTGCCTCTCACTCGCTCTCATTGTGAGCGCATAACGTGAGCGGAGCGTAACGCAGTTTCTTGAAGTGTCACCCGGCAAACCAATTTATAAGACGTTGTCACGTCAAAAGCCTTGATATTTCAGCCAAGTCTTGACTGTAAGCCGACCCCAATATACTTGGGAAACGCCATAGATATAGAATCCCTATCTATGGGAAAAGCCAAGTGGCGCTAGTAGGGTTGTTAAAAGCACACCATTTTGAAGTACTTGCGGCAGTTGGCGAAGTTATACGCCTCATTCTAAGATATAATACTCGTAGAAAGAGGCGAATAGATTATGAAACAACAAAGAGAACATAGACAAACCACATTCCTGTGCCCATATTATGTGTTCTGTGCTTTGCCCACAGTAGCGCCGCGCGCTGTTTCAATAATTTGACTTTTTTCTTGGATAGGATAGGGTGTCGCGTAGAGGAAGTACCAGCAAAAAAACATAATTGTTGGCACTTCATGGTTTGGCTAGTGGATATTTTGGTACAGTCCGTCAAATTGATAGAGTGGCCTTATAGAGAACTAACTTAATTTAAAAAAATAGGATCTTCCCTGGCAAAGAATGCTCGCCGTCATATTTATGTTTTGTTAACGAGCTTTTACTGACTTTTTTTTATACTTATACTGGGTTTACTCGATTTATCGTTTGTTGTCCAATATGCTTTGCAGTTTTTATTCGTACATTTTCTGATTGAGATACAGTTTTCAATTTACGGATCTATGTACATTCAGGTAATGTTCTCAAGCTATTCGAAGGATCTTCGATTATTCGATCTCGTTTGATGAGCACGGAAAGTAAACACGAAATTCTAGTCTACTATAAACTGCACTGCACACACTTTTTAATGTCTATATATCTATGGATGGCACACACAATCGTCTGTGTCTGTCAGTATTGGTCGGTTATTCTCGATTAGCTTGATGTTAAAGTCAACTTTTACAGATGACATCTGTGAACGGGATCAATTTTAAAATGTCAGAAAGAGAATATTTTCTATCAAGATGAAACACTGTTTTGTCATTTTTATGCAGATGTTCTGAAAGACGTACAAAAATATTATTTTATATTTATATTTCAATTTTAAATGCTTTGCAACTGCTGTGTATAATTTTGTGTTAATTAAATCAATAAGTATACTTAATAGACAGTTTACATTGTGACTGTTAAATCTTAAATAATGAAATCATTAAATGTATTTAGAGCATTATTCGTGTTGGCTATCATAATAAGTGCTGTAGGTGTTGTTTTCTGGGCAAACATGGACTTTGAAAGGTAATATATTTAATTTTAATAGTAGCTTAAGCCTGTGCACTCTCATAAATTCAACTCATGAAAGTTATTCAAATACTTTTATCTAAAACTTATTCAAACGATAATCTAAAGGCTTCGGGGGTTGTGTACCGCGATACTCCATGGGTCCAAAATGTTAACAAAATGTATGTACAGCTTTTCATTCAGTACAAGTGATGCATCCCTGCTTCAAATGTTTTTTTACCACATCACAAAACATCATGATCCCTTAGCATAGCTAAGAAACTTTATGGCCACACAGACAGTCACCATGCAAATGTATTAATAGTGTCTTGATCACTAAGTTAAACATTATTCAATTTTTCAGTGCACCCTAAATAGTTTTATCATTTTAATATTTAAAGTTGCGGCAGAAAACTATTATTTCTGTCTTATAAATTGATTTCACTAATGACGCTTTGCTTCAAATTACTCTAAACAAAAGTTTCAAGTTTCACTTATCGTGTGGTCTAGAGAATTGCAAATTTTATTGAAAAAATGTGATAAAACATTCCAAAGTCTCATGTCTTTTTAATGATGCTGTTTTCTCAAACTGTTCATATTATTATTTATATTGTAGCCTCCCTCTATCCTTTGACTGAAACCTTGGATACATTCCATGAGAATTAGAATGAGGTGATGCAGAAATGGGAACTATAGGTAGATATCATAAAATTAGAATCCTTGATTTTCTTTAAAGAAAACTTCATGTACTGCAAAATTTCAATGTAATGTATCGTATCATCTTCTTTTTTAGTTTGAAGAAGAAGACACAGATATCCTCCTCCTTGCGTCGTAGTCCTCAGCGTCTCCTTCTGCGTCACTTTCACACGTATGATGTTTCTACACCTGTTTTTGTCCCTGGCAGTATTGAGGGTGTTGTGAACGGTAGAGTCAAAAGTGGTGCAAATCTGGTTAGACCAATGTAATGGAGCAGTACAATACGTTGAAGTAGATGGAAAAAGACCTTGTGGATGCAGTTCCACGAGGTCTGTTTCATCTACTTTACCATTCACAATGAGCTTCTCGAGGTTGTCACCTTCATTCCTTGCAATGTAACCAAAGTGTTCTAGTACTTAGCGCAGACACTCAAATGATGACGCATTATGTGTTTGCCATACAAAGTAATAAGTAAAACATGAGAAAAACAATAGTTTAAAAGAAAGTAAATTTGTTGGGCTTTGGAGGTGACCTTTGGCCAACAGTGAGACAAAACAGGTGGATTACAAATGTAGCTACTAAAACACAAATACCTGAGAAACCTAAAGCTATCTAATTGTTTTTCATTGTAATTGGAAACTGCAGCCTTGCCAGTAATGAATGACTAACAATTAAAGGTTTTCTATTGTCTGCGAAATGACATGCATGTTTTTCAATTACCCATAACATAATACATACATTTCAATGTATGTAGGGTACAACAGTGATTGTTCAGTTTAAGTAGAAATGGGATGTTCAAGGTATTAAAAAAATAGTACAATGCATAATCATTAAACAGTAGGTACAATACATTAATTACTTACACATTCTTCTTAACTTTACTGTTGATGGGCATGCGTTTGACCAATATTTCACCTGTTGGTAAGCAATGATGGGATCGCAGATGTAGCACGCCTGCCTAGAAGTAACCTATTCACTCTTTATTTAAAGACTCCCAGGTTGTAGCTATCAGGAAACACAGACTCCAGCAGGGAATTCCACTCCTTAGCCGTACGCACTATGAATGTGTTCCCAAAACGTTTTGTGCGTGTGGGTAGGATTTAGCGGTGGCGCATCGCTGTTCCTCTTGTGGTCCGATGATGGAACGGGCTTGGCGGAATTAAATTATGCAATTCCGTCGCACATTCCCCAAAATGCAATCGGTAGAAAACCCACAGGTTAGCAACTCGTCGTCGATGCTCAAGACTTTGATGCCTCGTCACGACAAAGTATCAGTCGAAGAAAAGTAAGTAGGCTGCCAAGGGCCACATGCGAAGAAAGATCGCATGCAATCCCAATCTGCTGACCTGTATCGCCATACCCGCCAGGTGCCTTTTGGGCTAGGATCGGGCGGGGAGTAGACGGACACAGACTTCACCAGACAGTGGTCGGAACTACTCAGTGGTGAAGAAACCGACACCGAATAGCGGTCTGGATCTGTTGTCAGCAAAAGGTCAGTGTGCGAATCAACATTGACCCTCGTTGCCCTCTGGACCAGCTGGGTAAGATTTAAGGCAAGTGCTAGCTTTCGTCCAATATGGTCTGTGCACTGGTATGGGAAGAGCCACTCCTGATGCTGGGCATTGAAGTGCCCCAGTAAAACCAATTGGGTAGAAGCTGCTGAGCCGCATCCGCCGCCTCACTCAGGTGCTGTGTGAGCTCAGTTGTCTCCAAATCACCGCTGTGCGAACGGTAGATACAGGCGTAGAAAATTTTTTCCAGGCTGTGTCCACTATAGCCCACAGCGTTGAGAACCTGGAGTCTTTAAGGTTTCGGAGACGCCGATAGCAGATGTCGTTCCGGGCGTACATACATACGCCTCATCTGTCGGACATCCGATCTGCGTCTCCGACAGGAATAAGAGCGCTGGTTATCAGTCTCTAGGTGGTGATGGACTGCGGCGAGATTTGAGTGCAGACCTCGTATGAGAGGTGCACTTTGTGTGAAAGGCCGTGCTGCCACTGTACAGCTTTTCTCTTTTGGTTCCTGTTAATATTTTTGAGTGAAGGAGGTTGAGGAGAAGGAAGTGAAATGAGGTTCCACGCTACTAACCCTCAGGCACGCCCTGACAGGACGACATCTTTGGGGGACTAGTCTGGAGACTGCGGGGACGCCCGAGCTCCCCCGGGAATATCCATCGGGCCCTTTCATCTGGTCGCCAACCAGCACGATGGTGCATTCTGGGATTTTCCGACAGTTGGCGGGGCAACCTTTCATGTGTGGCTAGCTCACTACTTGGGACCCCACCTACCTGCGTCGGCCAGCGGCGCACTGTGCCTTGGATCCCGTTACCCTCCGCGACTAGTCTCTCGATACGCCCATGTCAGGGCAAGCTTGGTTGGTCTGCCTTCATTGAAACAACTATTTCGACCCAACTCCTCTGAATTGGCTACACTGAGCATCGTACCGGAACGCGGCTAGGCCGCTTGGCGATACGTCTTTGCCCATTGGGTGATCACAAGCCATCGGCCGAAGCCTACCACCAGTTAGTGTCACCTGATTAGCACCACTCGGATACCACGATAATTAATTTCGGAAGTCGATGTCAAAAAACCAAAAACACCGTCTTCCAAAAAAAAAAGTTAATTTTATACTTCCAAAAACAAAACATTTTAGTGTTTTGTTGGTTGTATTTTTATTTTTTTGTAATGTTTTGTTTTTTTATTATTTTTTTTGAAAAAGTTTTTTATCTAAGATAGTGTAATTAGTTGCCTTAATTACCAATAATTTATTGTATTGTATGTTGGGCTGGTGGCCGCAACTCGTCGTCCAAGCATGTATTTTACCCACAAAAGACAAGTCACTCAAGGCACCCTAACTCCTCGAGAATGCGAATATCTCTCGAAGGGTACTTACTTATCTGGGTAGCAATCATTATCATGATTAGTGATGGAGAAAAGGAACATTCTCATAACGAGAATATTCTCGGATCGAGAAAGTTCGGGAATATTCTCGTGAGCGGAGAATATACGAGAACTTATGAGAACTTAAAACGAGTAGGTGATCCTTCCAGTTTTAACACGAAACAGGAAACTTTGATGATTATTATTTTAATTATTAAATGTAATTAACATACTTTTCATTGTCTATAAATAGGACACTGGTGCCATAACTAGCAGCTATAATAAACTTAATTACTGGACTTTCTAAAAGGGTTTTTTTTTTCGACTCGAACTCGATGATCCAGTGATGAACAGCCTGAAAATGACTACTAGGTAGTCATTTTCTTTAATGTATAATCAAAATAAAACAAAGTGATTTAAATAAGAAAAGTTAATTAAATTAATTGTACTTTAGCAAGGATTATAGAATCAAGAAGTACTTACCTCCTATTAAGTGCAATGAATATGTGATTTTAGTTGACAAATATTTATTTTTGGTACCTACTAGCCTAAATCTTCTAGCGTATACCATTCGCATGTGGAGTGAGGCCATCGAGAAACACGGGGAGGCACTAGCGATCTCCCTAGATATATCGAAGACTTGGCAAACTTCAGCCTTCGGTTAGCCCGATGGATTGTATAATTGGGTTTCAGATTTCCTGTGGGTTCGGTCTGACCGAGTGGTCATAGATGACTGCTCGTTCGGACTGCTGGCTATTAGTGCCGGGGTTCCTCTGGGGTCGGTGCTCTCGGCAACATTGTTTCTGCTGCATATTAATAATCTGCTTAAACTCAGTACCTTTGGGTATGTTGCTGAGAGATACGTGTCCAACGCACGAGCTGGTGGGTCGCAGATCCGGTTTCTCCGGGAGGCTATGGTTGAGCGCTTGAACTTGTCCTTACAGGCTGTCTCTAATTGAGGCAAGTTCAATGCTGCAATGACCCAGGCGAGTCTTTTTTCTGCTAAAAAGAACCAATTCCACCCAGCTCCATCTTTCCGAGGTGTAACCGTGCCGATAATCGACCGACTTGACCTTCTTGGTGTTACGTTAAGATCTACCCTCAACTTTGGACCTTTCATAGAGGCAAAGGCTCAAGTGGCTGCCAAAAACTTAGGGATCCAAGCAAAGGTGAGATGGTATTTTATGACGGTAAAGCTGCTCAAACTTCTTCAAACGCAAGTTCGATTGTGTATGGAGTACTGCTCTCATCTTTGGATCATGATCATGGATCTGCCAGATACCAGCTTAATGCCCTTGAGTCAATCGACAAACGAGCCAAGAGGATCATCGGAAATGATAGGCTCGTCGAGTTGAGACTTCAAAGCATCGAACTCTGCCAGAGTCTGTTTCCTGATAGCTACAACTTGGCAGTCTTTAAGTCAAGAGTGAATAGATTACTTCAAGCAAGCATGCTCCATATTCAACCGCATCATTGCTTACTATCAAGTGAGATACTGGTCTAACGCTTGCCTAATAATAGTAATAAACTGGCTAAGTGCGAGTCGGACTCGAGTACAAAGTGTTCCGAACCAATTTAATTTTTGTAACAGGTTATTTTAACACTACAGACTTCTTATATATTTCGGAGATAATGGTCATTATTGGCCTTATTTTTGGAATAACCTCAATACTGTTCATTTTAAAATTATGAAAAACATATAATTAAAATTTTCACAGTAAGCCCCCTTTCATTTGATATGTCGCACGATAGTTTGAATTTTTTTTATTTTCTACTTTGACCCCCTAAAGTGACCCCCATGCTCAAAATGTATTTTTTTGCGTAAAACGTCCGTGTTTGAGTCACAGAAGTCCATATATGTACGATGTTTCAACAGAATCGGTCTAGTGATCCGGAGAAAACTGGCTGTGACAGACGGAGAGACAGACAGACAGAAGACAGATAGACAGACTGACACTCGAGTTATCCTATAAGGTTTCCGTTTTTTTTTGTTCGGAACCCTCAAAAATATAGTTTTGTAATCAATTGAAACTGTATTTTAGTTTCGAAAATCCCCATAATGCAGTTTGCTGCACGAAATATTTCAAAATATTAGGTCTTTACCTATGAAATTGCCGTTCTGCAGTACTGGCCATTTCAAATCAAAATAATTTTTGTTTGGCTAAGAATTCTAATTTCAAATTAATTTTATTTTAAAAACATGTTTTTTTTTCCAAAAATAGTCATTTGTTTATTGATTAGTGTTACATTTTCATCGCATTTCAATCTTTTTCGTCATCATGGATACGTTAAAAATTCGAGTAATTATAGAATATGAATACCGTCGTGGCAGCAACGCGGCACAAGCGGCACGCAACATCAACGACGTTTACGGAGCTAACACTACAAACCAACGCACCACCTGTTATTGGTTTGCTCGCTTCCGTTCTGGAAATTTCGACCTGAAAAATGAACCTCGCGGTCGTCCGAAGACTTTGGTCGACAATGACGAATTAAAGGCGATTGTGGAAGCTGATGATACACAATCTACGGCTGAATTAGCAGCAGCATTCGACGTTAGCGTCAAAACAATATTAGTCCATTTGCGTCAAATTGGCAAGGTAAAAAAGCTTGACAAATGGGTGCCCCACGAACTCAATGATCGCCAGCGCGAAGTACGCGTCGAGACGTGCCTTGCACAGCTCAACAGACACACAAATGAAGGAATTTTGAACTGCATTGTTACCTGCGATGAAAAATGGATTCTGTTTGATAACCGCAAGCGCTCAGCAAGTTGGTTGGATCCTGGTTCAGCACCTAAACAATGCCCTAAACGAAAACTTACCCCTAGAAAAGTGATGGTCACTGTTTGGTGGTCTAGCGCCGGTGTGATTCATCACAGCTTCTTACCAAACGGGGTGAGCATTACTGCAGATGTGTACTGTGAAGAACTGAACACAATGATGGAGAAGCTAGCACATCTCCAACCAGCATTGGTCAATCGCTCGCCTCCGCTGCTCGACAACGCGCGACCTCATACTGCACAGCAGACGGTCTCCAAGTTGCAAGAACTGGGGTTGGAAGCTCTCCGTCATCCGCCCTACTCACCAGACCTTGCGCCTACAGACTACTACTTTTTCCAGAATTTGGATAACTTCTTGGCGGAAAAAAAATTCAATACCCGAGAGGCAGTACAAAATGCCTTTGAAGAATTTGTTGCCTCCCGTCCAGCTGATTTCTTTAAGAAGGGCATCAATAAACTGCCACTGCGTTGGCAAAGATGCATTGATTGCATGGGTGTTTACTTCGATTAATACAAATAAAAAATACATGAAAAAAAAATCGTTTAAATTTTTTCATACAAAACGGCAATTTATAGGTAAAGACCTATTACATGTAATATACGAATAACACACTATACATTTCATCTATCATACACATTTCAAGACAGGATTAGATTAAAGTTAGGTTTTGTTACTCCGTTTTTAAGTTCTCATAAATTCTCGGCTCGGAGAACATTCTCGAGAACCGCAAAGTTCTCGCTAAGAGAATGTTCTTGAGAATTTACTATCACTAATCATGATCACGATTAGTGATGGGAAATTCTCGAGAACATTCTCTTAGCGTCCGACTCTTAGAGTCCGAATCGCACTTGGCCAGTTTATTACTATTGTTAGGCAAGCGTTAGACCAGTATCTCACTTGATGGTAAGCTATGATGCGGTTGAAAATGGAGCATGCTTGCTAGAAGTAACCTATTAACTCTTTACTTAAAGACTCACAGGTTGTAGCTATCAGGAAACAGACTCTGGCAGAGTTTGATGCTTTGAAGCTTCAACTCGACGAGCCTATCATTGCCGATGACCCTCTTGGCTCGTTTTGTCGATTGACTCAAGGGCATTAAGCTGGTATCTGGCAGATCTATGATCATGATCCAAAGATGAGAGCAGTACTCCATACACAATCGAACTTGCGTTTGATGAAGTTTGAGCAGCTTTACTGGCGTAAAGTACCATCTCACCTTTGCTAGGATCCCCAAGTTTTTGGCCGTCACTTGAGCCTTTGCCTCTATGAAAGGGACAAAGTTGAGGGTAGATGTTATTAATTCTCGTATATTCTCTGCTCACGAGAATATTCCCGAACATTCTCGATACGAGAATATTCTCGTTCTGAGAATAACGAGAACTTTTCCCCATCACTATTCACGATCATCATCATCTCAGCTGTAAAACTTCTGCACGAAGAAGGCACTGCAAGATACAGGTCCCACAAGCCTCACATTTTTTTTAATTTCTACAATGTTTTTCTTGGAAAGGTTCGATATAATTTTTCGTCAGCAGGCTTGGAGGAAGCTAGAGCAAGCGTGGCGATGAATATTCGCATTTTTGCTATATGAGAAAAGTTTATGTCCTGCTGTAGTGGTAGAATAAGAGCCTGGTATATTCATTTTGATTTGATAGCTGATTACCTTGATCTATGATTTCTTAGGTAAACTTGCTGTAAAAACAAAAACCGGCAAGTGACTATCGGACACTTGCACTATTCTCTATCTCTAGATCCATCAAGATTTTGATAATTTATTTTATTTTACATGTTCTATGAAAATGTCAACTGGTTATCTTGTTATCGTTAAAAAAGCGCTCTTGAGGAACGGGCGGAGTCTTTAAGTGAACCTCTTTCGGAAAAGGAACCTGAAAAACCTGAAAACATAAGGTAATAATATCAGAAAACACATTTTCACACATAGTTCGTGAGTAGGTAGTACCTATTTGTAAATAAGAAGGTTAACAAAACAATAGTCAAACATTCTACTCGTGTGTTGAACTTTGTTGCAAACTAAACTACCTAATTTCTACCAATCTTGCCTACCCAACATCTGTAACTATTAATGTACGAGGTTGCAACTGTAACGAAGAAAGCCTTGATTAGTTTTTAATCAAAGAGCACAATAATGTCATTATTGAGCTGTATCGAACTGATTTAAGTTTCTAATTAATAACGTTTTACGGCTCTCTTGCTATTTTTTTGGGTTTGCCAACGAAATACAATAAATGATAAGCTTATCATTTAAACCTACTGTCTGGGTGTAAGTCTTGTTCGCAATACAAACGGTTCCGTACCACTAGCACTCTGCGGGCATGTGAGTAAACGGTGAAATTAAACTAACTTTAACAAGGATTTTTAGAGATTAAATAAACAAATCTTGTAAGCGAAGTTCTATTATAATTATACGAAGCGCGTCGTATAATTATGATAGAAGATAACCTGGGCGACATCGTCATTGTTGACCGAGTCCCATTAAATAAAAAAGTCACTACCTCCTCGAGATTAGCAATAACACTCTTTAGTGTAGTAAAGAGTGTGAATGTGTAGAAATAACTCGGGATTCTACACATAATTCCGAGTTATTTCTACACACGCAATGACTTCGGAATCATTTATTTGGAACACAAAGTTTTCAAAAAACAAAAAGAAATATTTCTGTAATTATAAACATTTTGATAATTTTAATAATAAGTGTTTCATAAACACAGCAACTCAACTGCATGTCGGTTAGACTGAAAGCTGATTCCAACATAGTTTATTTAAGTAAGGCTAGGCAGATTGATTGTTTTTTTCTAAGCAATTATCGAAATTAACGAAATGATAACTTCGTGGCGGTAGTAAAATTCGTTCTAATAAAAAAGCAGCAATAACTATAAGAGAATACTGTTCTCTTTCTTACTGTCCTAGCTAGAGAGTGTTGAGTTTTTTGTTTGTGACCTTTGAGTGATAGTGCGTTAGTAAAGTGTAGCAAACGTTTCAGAAAGGTCGCTCCAGCTGGCAACCCCAAGAGCGTGCGCAAGCGACCGCGTCGTAGGCGTTTGACGAGTCCTATGCGCCGACAACATGGACACGTCAAATACACTATCCCCTATTGATTCACAATCCAACGGCTAAGTGTTTTCGTAATTTAGAGTTGTGAGCTTTTTTAAGTTTATAAAGAGGATGCCTGATTTTCGAAGTTCAATTGTTTTATTTGTGTATGTAATTGTTCTCATTAAAAAGATGCAGATGAGTTAATTTGTAAGGTTCCATACCCAAAGGGTAACCATCGGAACCCTATTACTAAGCCTCCGCTGTCTGTCCGTCCGTCCATCCGTCTGTCTGTCAGCAGACTGTATCTCAAGAACCGTAATAGGTAGACCGTTTAAATTTTTACAGTTTGTATTTCTATTGCCGTTATAACAACAAATAATAAAAAAATAATTTAATTAAAAATTATAGGGGGCTCCCATACAAGAAATGTGTTTATGGTACAAAGTCCTTCACCGTTTTAATTTTACGTGTTTCATCTGTAAATATACTGTACTAGTTGACAAGCGCAACTTCGTCTGCGTCACAATTTTCATTACTGCTCCGATCCTATTGGTCTTAGCGTGATGATATAGCCTATAGACTTCCTCGATAAATGGGCTATCTAACACTGAAATAATTTTTCAAATCAGATCAGTAGTTTCTGAGATTAGTGCGTTCAAGCAAACAAACAATTCATCTATAAGATTTCTATAGTGTTAAAATAATATGTTAAAAAAAAACTTTTTTTAAGAAGTCGGTATTTTTGGTTATTTTTTGTTTTTTGACACCGACTTCCGAAATTAAAGTTCTTTTCTTTCTTCCGAAGATATTTTGTACCTTGTAGTGTTTTGTTTTTGGAAGTCGGTTGTATTTTTTGTAAAAAAGTTTTTTATTTTTCACTTTTTAGTGGTACCTAGGTACCTGCGTACCCATTAATAGCGTACCGGCGCAATGTTATGTTAAGAACAGGTGTAAACACTAAAAAAACATGCGATTTCAGCAATCCCGATCCCTTTGCTATCATTTATTGAAGAGTTCCGTTGCCTACCTCCGAAGTTCTTCGTCAGATCTTCACCAAATTGAAACGGGACCAGTCCAGGAAAATACTCTTTCAAACAAAAAAAGAATCATCCAAATCGGCTGACAATAGGCTAAAGTATCGCTGAACAAACATTTTTCATGGGATCTCATCATGAGATCCTAATTTATACCTTTCATCATCAGCTCAGCAACATGAATTGATGATTACCAGTCACAAATATCTGAATTGCGTTAGAAAATTTATGAAAAACATTGTATGTTCCTATAAAATTTAAGGGTTGCCCTCGATTTTCGTGGGATCCCATCATCAGATTCTGACATGGTGACAATGGGACCAATCGAGAGGTATACCCTTTCAGATAAAACAAAAATTTTTCAAATCGGTTCATAAATGACGGAGTTATGAGGTAACAAACATAAAAAAAAGAAAAAAAAAATACAACCGAATTAAGAACCTCCTCCTTTTTTTGAAGTCGGTTAAAAAAGAAATTCGTTCGGAACCCTTTGCACGCGAGTCCGACTTGAACTTTGTCACTTTTTTTTTATTTTGATTCTTATTAGTTGTGTTACAAAGAAAATAATAATAGTTTAATAATTATATGTATACATCAAATGCATTAATTTTATATATTTTTAGGGTTCCGTATCTGAAGGGTCACCAACTGAACCCTATTATTAAGCCTCCGCTGTCCGTCCGTCCGTCTGTCTGTCAGCGGGCTGTATCTCAAAAACCGTAATAGTTAGAGAGCTGAAATTTTCACAGATTGTGTGTTTCTATTGCCGCTATAAAAACAAATAATAAAAATTAAGGTTTATGGTACGGAACCCTTCGTTTGCGAGTCCGACTCGAACTGGGCAAGTTTTTTAATTGTACGGAAGGACTGGACCCCCACGACACGGGGAATCCTAGTTTGGGGGCCAGAAAATTGTTTTTATTAGTGTCTAACTTTTCTGAAATGGTATGTGTAATATGATTATAAATTATATATTCGTCCAATAACGAAGTGTGAGTGTAATCTTAAGTAGAAAATGAAGAATCAATAAAAAACTAATCATAACAGCTAAAAGTGTCAACAATAAACCATGACCTTGAAGATATGATATCATTTAATTGTGTTAAAAAGTGAAGTAAAGTGTAGTAGTGTCGTGTGACTGACAATACTACTAACATAAAAAAACACACTACATTTATTTATTTGTACATTTATTTGTATTTTTTTATTACTTACATAAAAAATAGTCGCTAGTTAGTCGAAATTAGTCACTAAATATGAGAGTTAGCCGGTCACTGCTTCAAAAAATATATGGGTTTATAGGCGGCCGATCTGTGGAGCACCTACCCCAGCTTGAATTTCATTTGAATCTCCAAAGCTGGAATCTAGCAAAGATCTGTTTTATCTCAAAGAAGAATGGTAATTTTTGAATGACAGAGTTGAGACCTATCGTAGGTTTTTTTGTCATCTAAAGTAGAGCAAGAATATGTTATTTTTTCGATTTAAATGTCTAACGCATACATAATTATGACCTCGAATATGTCTTCAGACGAAGTCTCGAAAAGTTATTTTACATAAATTTTTACAAGTATGTGATGCGGTCGTGTTTGTGCTCATTTAAACCCTTCTGATGAACCCTATTGCTGATGGGAACAAGGATCTGATGATGGAAACCATAAACTCCTATCCCATCGTGTTTGGACAAGTATAGATTGTACGGAGCGGTACTACTTATATTCATTCTAGCTGGTAACATCGATTTGATGATGAAAGCCATTAAGGTGTACAGCCGGTCTCCTGATTGACTAGTCCTATACCAATTGTATTTGAGCTCATTTGAATCTTTCTATTCATTGCAGCTGGTAACAACGATGTGATGATGGAAACTATAAGGTTGAGTAGTGGCTCACTTAGTTGACTAAGTACTCTTATATACATCTTGTCTGGTCTCATGAACTGTACAGGGCGGTATTGTTCATTCTAGCTGATTTCCTCCGTGATTTCCTAGTTAACTACTCTTATACACATCGTGTTTGGGCTCATTTGAATTTTCCTAACAAGTACTATTTATTAACTAGGTTCTCTTATTGGGGAGACCAGAAACGCCTAAAGGCGAGCCAGCTAAGAGTTATAGTAGTTTTTCAGTTGGCTCCTTATAGACATCGTGTTTGAGCTCATTCCAAAGGTACGGATGGATACAATTCATTGAAGTTGTATCCAGTATTTCCGTTGGGTCGTATAGTTAAATTATTGCATGATATTTACTGACCATAAAAATTGTATGTTGAAGTAGGTCCCACAGTAATAAAACTATTTAGTTTAAACTGTAATACTAACTGCCTACAACTTCGCTCACGTTAAAAGTCATGGGTTTGATTTTTTATAGCACGGAGCCCTTTTTTTTTTCGTAAATAAGTTACTCCTTATAATATCAGTTATGCTCAATGTTGGCGGAACATTCCGTTCGTTCCGTTTGGGAGATACCGCATAAAACTATGATTTTAGGCAGACACACAAAAGTTTAACAAACTGCGATTTTGTCATAATAATCGCAGTTTGTTGTTTCACATTACTTATATATATTCAAGTGATTTAATGGAAAGCTGTTACATTCGGATTACAAACAGACACTCGAATTGTATTTATTAGTGTTGGTTAAAGACAGTTTTGTTAAAGTATTTTTGTCAGTTTTAATGTTTTTTTTTTATTTGTAATGGGTTTGCTCTTGACTCTAGTCTATGTCAGAGATGACAGAGACAAAGTTTACGATGGAGCGAGCCTACCCAGAAGGAGCCTGCTCACTCTGACTTTGAATAGTCTAACTTTCTGGTCTCCATCATCAGATCCTCGTTCCCAATAACAATGAATAGTGCCCGTCAAAAGGATTCAAATGAGCCCAAGTACGATGGTTATACTATAAAGTAAACCAATTAAGAGTTCCACTATCTACCTTTCTGGTCTCCATCATCAGGTCGTTGTTTCCAACATCGATGATTACGCTAGCGGCGGGAGAGTACGACAAATAGCTTTTCTATACTTCGCTCGAACGAATACTCAAAACCATATATTTATGCATTCGCTAACGAATTGTAAAAAAATAAAAGTACTTCTCCCATATTTCAGACAACAAACAAAACAAATGGGATAAGTGTGATTTTTTCTGTTGGAGTTAGGTTAATTTTGTATGGGCCGTTACTTTTGCTCTTTAGTCGCTTATTAGTCGCAATTTTTCGGCAAGTTAGATTTATTCGAGTCTTAGTTTAGAAGACTGGTTAAATTTTACCCGACTGCGAAAGAAGGAGGGTTATGTTTTTCGGGTGAATGTGTGTATGTATACATATTTCACTGGCACGCTCGATTTAGCTTGAGAGGTGTCGTTAGAATCGTTCTTATCGTGAGAGTGACACTGGGTACCTATATCAAAATAAATAAAACAAAATGGCGCATTTTTGGCGCCTAATTCAAATGTTTGGCTCGCTCTGTATCCTAAACGGCTTGATGGAATTTAACGTCGAAAGGTGTCGTTAGATTCGTTTCCATTGTGAGAGTGACACTGGGTATATAAAAATTAAAATGGCCGATTTTTGGCGCCATATTTTATGCCTTCGATAATTTTTTTGTTTTCAAAAGTTATCGAGTAGTAAGATAAATTGCTCGAGGAGACGATTCCAAAAATGTAACTTACTAAAAAGTAGGAAATAAAAAAAATGATTTTTTTTTAACGTTTACCTGGTCATCATATAGAACATGTTTGCGATAAACTTAGGCAATTTCTTGCTATTATTACAATGTTGAAGAACCGTTTGTCCTTCAAATTGAAGAATATGCTATATTACGCACTGGCTGAATCTTACATCCAGTATGCCCCCTTAGTAGTTATGGTCGTACCTACAAAACCTATCTTGATAAGATTTGCAAAAGTCAAGTTAAAATTGTAATAACTGTAGGTGATACTACAGTTTTTAAAATTTTAACTTGATGTTTTTTAAATCAATTTTACGACGATATAAATGGCCTCTTTAAACACTGTAAAGTCTTACCAGTTCGTACTCAAGTAATTTTTTTATTATTAAAAGAACAATTTTTCAATTTATCTTTAAGAAATAAAATGGATCACCTGTACGCACGCGGGCAATTTTTGAGAGTAGGCTTCGTACGCAACGCGCCAACAATACGTATGGCAAGCGAACTACTTACTGGTTATATTGTACCGAGACTTATTAACAGTCTACCCTCAGAAATAAATAATTGTATAACAGATAACAACATCAAAGGAGACCGTTCATGTTTCAAACAAAGTTGGTCCAAAAAGTGCCAACGGAAAAAAGTGTTCTTCCCATCATTAGCAGCTCCAGGAGTTCGAAATTATAAAAATATCATCTACGTAGATAAAAAATGTTGTTTGACTTTCAGCCTATATTATGAGTGTGCAAAGTTCCTGATTCTCGGAAATAAAAGAATGTAAAACATGTGCTTTAATAATATTTTTTAATCTGAGAGAAATCAAGACATTCTATGGACACTACGGATATACACGTCAGTGACTAATCCCGCTACGAATCTAGCTAACGACCCAAGAGGTAGATAAAATTGACATTATACCGAAAACATCCCGGCCGTCAAAACGTCAGCCTATAGATTAAGATGTCTCTAAAGCAGCCTGAAAACAACAAAGCGTCGGGTGCGGACTGACTTACGGCCAAACTCCGGAAGGCGGGTGGAAAACCGGTCTTTGAAGCTCTTTAAGAACTATTCAATTCCATCATACTCGAGGGGAAAACGCCGCTCCATGCCTGTGGCATGGAGCAGCGGTTTGGTGGTACTCTTCTTTAAGAAGGGCGACAATGAATGCTTAGGAATTACAGGCCCATCTCACTTCTGAGCCATTTCTACAAGCTGTTTTCCTTCCGAACAAGCCGGATTCCAAAAAGGATTCAGCACCGTAGACCACATACATACGCTCCGGTAGGTTATACATAAGACCGAATAGTATAATCTGCCGCGATTCTTAGCGTTTTTGGACTACGCGAAAGTCTTCGATTCGAACGAGACTTGGGCTGTACTACAGTCTCTCCAACGGTGCCAGATCGACTATCGGTACCTACATCGAGATGCTGAAATGTTTGTACAAAAATGGTACCATTTCAGTCCGACTTCTGGATCAGACCTCGAAACCTCCTGCAACAGGGTGTGAGGCAGGGCGACCGAAACTGTTCACGGCCGCAATGGAGAATGTCTAAGGGCTAACTTCGAAAAAGAGGTCAACCGTCCAATCCGACTCGGATGGGCAGCTTTCGGGAAGTTGCGTGGTATCTTCTCGTCGCACATATCAGTGTTTCAAGACGAGAGTCTATGACGAGTGCGTGTTGCCAGTAATGACTTATGGAACTGAAACGTGGTCGCTCACAATGGGTCTAATCAGAAAGCTTAAAGTTACTCAAAGGGCAATGGAGAGGGCAATTTTTTTTATTTTTATTTTTTTACTATTGATAGGCACGCGTTTGACCAATGCTTGGAGTTTCCTTGCGTGATCGAATCAGGAATGATGATATCCGCAAGAGAACCAGCGTACCCTAAAGGATAGTCAAACTAAAGTGGCAGTGGGCAGGGCACATTGCTCGCAGACCAGATGGTCGATCGGTTCTGTAGTGTCGACGGCATAACGGTAGGCCTTCCACAGGGTGGACCGATGACTGTGAAAGTCGCGGGAAGCCGATGGATGCGAGATGCGCAAGTGTGTTGTTGTGACGACACTTGGGGGTGGCCTATGTCCAGCAGTGGTCGTCTTTCGGCTGATATGATGATTTCAGCAGTCGGCAGCGGCTTTGCTTAACGCATATCATATTTTAACATATTTTGATCGATTACAACGTCCACTCCGTTGGTCACGGCTGTCATTTGTAGATCTTTGGCAGTCGTTACGAATTGTCAGAAGCCAGTAAATTTGACTCCAGTCTTGCCAAGAAGTTGGTACCGTGTTGTCCAGTTAATGGATTGTGGAGGTCTGGTAGGCAGCCGCTCCACGTAAAACATAGGTATTCAACTGAATCCGGTTTGACTGGAAGCCGATCCCAATATAGTTGGGATAAGGCTAGGCAGATGATGATACACGATATATGAATTGGGTCGAAAAAAAAATCAAAAACAAACATTTACTGAATACTATTTTCAATTATATTTAGCCTTTTTTTGCTATTTCTATGGTCGAACTAGGTCTGAGGATGGATGACCATTTTAAGACACATACGGGTCGATCGAACCGTGCAACTGTTATTACTAAGCTACGAGCTCCTCATTCAATCAGTCTCCTCATTCAGTACCTACTAAATATCGATTTATAAAATCGATTATTGTTACACCATAAATCGGTTCTATGAAACCGGTAAAACTGTTGTAATTTTAATATATAAAATACGTCATAAGAAGCTGAAATTTGCCATGAAGGTTCCTTGGAGAGTGTAAAAGGGCACTAAGAGAGTATTTCCAGAAATGTTTACAGGCAAATACTCTATGAATTTTGATTCCCTTAAGAGTGTCGAAATATTCGTTTTTTTGCGACATAAAAGGCCGTACCTATCTGTTTTGTATGCCACTTATAAATATGATTTTTTTACAGCTTCAAGGTACCGTAGCCCTGAGTATGTGGTTTTTTCAACTCAATTTAAGTCCAACTCTATACCTCCTCGCGTTCCCGAGATAAAGGGTCTTGACAGACCGACCGACGGACAACAAAGTGATCCTATAAGGGTTCCGTTTTTTTCCTTGTGAGGTACGGAACTCTAAAAATGAAAGAAAATTAAGAAGTTTTCTCAGCAACACGCAGCACAAGTTTTTCGAGGGAGGACACTACTGGCATCTATCCTAACGACCACCCAAAAAATCAGGATGAACCAATTTTCTGCGATCTAACGCGTTTAATCCATCTACGGTGACTGGCCTATAATAAAAGACACGAAGGAATGCAGACGAAGGAGCTGGATAATACTGATATTATTTAGCCATGAGCTCCTTCGCCAGCTTTAAAAAGCAATGCTTGCCGAGGTCGATTCGAGGATGGGTGATTACGATCCTCTGTGTTTCGGAAAGCACATTAAGTAGTTGATCCCAGTTGTCTCTTGTAGATCCACAGTTCTTAAAGATGGTCAGAATCCTGGAATCTGACGCCAGAAATTAGGTATCAAGCAAGTTTGTTTAATTACTAAGTCACCTTGTTGAATTTGGTACCTACCTAAATATTTATTAATCTCATGGACGAAGCGTTAGTACGTATAATAGGCTAATTTTTTAATAGTACGTATAATTTTATTATTATTAGTCCGTCTGATATATTTTCTTAAAATATTCGTCACGTGTTTTTTCTTTTTTCACACGCATGACGTCATCTGGCTTGGTTTTTACCAAGCCAGATGACGTCACGCGTGTCATCAATTCGCTGTATCCTCTTTATTATTTGTTTACGTGAAAAAAGAAAAAATACGTGTCCAATATTTTTTTAAATCTATCAGACAGACTAATTAGATTTTTTTAGTAAAATACTCCATTGAATTTATCCACCTGGGTTTGAGTGAAAGGTTCAAACTTGTATTCGGACACTTTTATAACCATAAAACATGTGTAAACTTTAAGCCTCTATGTTTAACTATTCTATATTTAAAACGCCGCGTGTCTCAAAGGCCGTAAGCTAATAGTATACAGTGGTCACCCTTTGGATATGGTACCCTAAAACAAAACCACAATCGAAATAAAAAAAAAAATCTTTTAAATCCTACCTATTCTGAATTCGCATGACCCTACAAAAGCTGCCTGATTTTTTTTTTTGCTATAAGTTTCGATACAGCATTTGTGATCTTTACATGTAGGTATCACAGTGTGTAACTGCTTACAATCCGACAATACCTTACCTGTAAATAACCAATTCGATATCGAGCTTCACCTGAGTGACTAACCTCACAAAGTGAGCTTTATTTCACATAGCATAAAGGTCTTACGTTTGACATTGATACTCGCCTGGGATTCCGCTGTCGAGATACGAAAATGTTGTTACAGAATAGGGGTACTGACAACCGATTAAACCAACATCACCTATGTGTATGATAAATTAAATATTAGCAATATGGAATATGCATGAAAAACGTATTTATCATTTATTCATTTTATCTAAATATATAACAAAAATATAATACTAACACTGAAAACATAATCAAAATTACTCGAAAAGTGAAGGTGGTATAATTATTTTAAACAAATAAGTCCCTCTCACGAAAACGCTGTTTTCTATGGCAGCTGTATAGACGTCATGGACGAGGTCAGTGTGAGCCAGATCTGCATGTCAAACTTCGATGAAGAGGAGATACGCAGGGCGAAGAAACTGTTGTATGAGTCGCTACTTATGGCCGACCGAATGCCGTCCCGTAGGAGGGATGAAAAAGGAGAGAGATGTCTCCAAGACATTATAAAAGTGTTGAAGGAAATTCGCCACGAAAGTCGGCACGTCGTCCGGGTCGGTTTCCTTCAACACTTTTATAATGTCTTGGAGACATCTCTCTCCTTTTTCACTTGGACTTGTGCAAGCTGCCCCACGTCACATTCGACCACGTTGACGTGACCAGGCTGTTGCGGGACATCACAACCTTCAGATCAAGCTTGGTCGAAATGCAGTTGAAGTTGGAAGCACCGCAATCCACCATCAGTGGTCTACGTACCGAGGTGGCAGATTTACGCAGTACGGTGTGTATGTCACACGAGGCAACTACCAACGTCGACACACGTCACGGCGCAGTCAATGCTTCGCAGCTGAGTTTCGAGTCAGCAAAATTCGACCCGTCGCCGGTTGCCGTCACTGCGAGCGATGCACAAGCGCGCTCCGCTTTCCCCGCGTCCCCCGTCGTTGGGGCGCTGAAGAATGTAAGCATGACAACACCGGAACGTGCTTACACTGCTGCCGTAATTGCTTCTCCTACAAAAAAATAGAAGCAGCCTAAGCAAGTGAGGGATGCCCAGGAGCCCCCTGGTATCGTTCGAAGCTCGTTACCAGCGGTAACAAGTCAAGGACAGGCAGATGAAGAAGGCTTCATTCGTGTGGTGAAGAAGAAGAAGCCGACTTCTCGCAATCAATGCGGTACCGCATTTACCGAACCAAACCTGTTGCTGCGTCCTGCTATTCTGTCGACACAGCTGTACGTGTCGCGGCTTCATCACACCACGAAGGTAGAGGAAATCGTGCAGTACATAAGGATGAAGACCAAATTCACCCTGAGAGCCGAGAAGTTAGAATCACGCCACAAGATTAACTTCAAATCTTTTGTGGTACGGGTTCCGACTCACCATCTAGCGACTTTTATGAAGGAGGAATTTTGGCCGGCGGGTGTCGTGTATCGGCGTTTTCGCGCCTTCGCGGACAGCTACATTACACCACGACTCAGCGCAATACGTTGCCGACCCAACGTATTTAGATTACTTAGTTTTTATGTTTTTTAATATGTATTAGTTTATTTTTTGTAAAAATATATTGTGTATTTTGTTTTTCTATGGGCCTTAGTTGCCTGATAAAACTTTATTATTATTACTCGTATTATTTGTAACTTCATCGCTGATGAAAATATTTAAAAAATAATTTCATGATTGTTTAATAGAGCTAATAAGTATTTCATTTTGCAAACCAAAAAATTGCATGCATATTCCCTATTGCCTGCTGTCTCACACATATCTTGGAAAACTACACTGAAACGTATCCTCATAAAAATATCCTTCATAATCCAGGTCATTATCTAATTGTGTATTTAATTCCATTTAGCATTTGAAATTTGACTGAGAAACAAACAAACATTCAAAATGTATTTTGTAATTCCCATAAGTTATTTCACAAACTTCTTGTTCAACAGATCAAGGGATGGGCCAGGTAAACCTATAAGGGTAAAGAACAAACTCTGCTACGTTAACCTCAATGATAAGAGGAGCCATGTTAATAAAACGACTGACCTGAAGATGATATACTTTGTGACGCCCACGTACCCTCGGCCGGAGCAAGTGCCGGAGCTAACGAGGCTAGCCCACACACTGATGCACGTCCCCCGATTACATTGGATCGTAGCTGATGACCAACCAGTCTGCTCGGATGTAGTTAATGATATACTTCGGTAAGCGGGCCATTTTTGATATTTTTCTCGCTAGACTGAAATGTTTTGGTGTCATATGTTTGTGAAGACTGCACCGTATGTCTCCTTTTATGCATATTTGCTATCCTTCCCATTGACTGGATTAATTATTGAAAATTAAAAATATGGTAACATGAAGGAATAAAAAATATATATATTGGACAATCTGAATGTAGTAAAAGATAATCTAGCAAATCTGGGGCGAGGTAGGTACTTCCGAGCTCCCTTCGGCCTTGTACCCGTCTTCTTAAGTTCTATCTACGAGTGAATGGGCAAAGCACACCTATCTCATCCAAGGCGGGGTATTAACGATGCACCCCCGTGAAAGTACCTTCAATGGTTCTTCTTATCCTATAGCCAACACATTTTTTACGCAGTCCATCCATCGTTGTTTGGTTTTCTTCTACCTTTATAAACAATCAGACAGAAGAGGAAAAGGTTGTGGAAAATGCGATTGCGAGAAAGATTCGATGCGCGCTGAGCGCTAGTAAACTGACCAGATTTCTGCGTTAGGTACGCAGCGCGGATCCTTACGAGAACAGCAACTCTGGAATTGGAAAGACTTAAGAGCGCACCGATCTTCTGGCTTTAGGTATTCTATGCGGTCTGTGTATGTGTACGTATACGCAATCGAACACCGTACGTAAGCTCAACCGGCACATAGCTCAACGTCTGACGGCCGAAGCAGGGCTAAAGCTGATAAGGGGGGGAAGCGAGGCGGCTCTAGCTAGAATGAACGGAACGCGCGCTAATTTCGGTATTTCGTTCGTATTGTTAAAACAAGTACCTACACATTTTGAAAATGTGAACGTATAGAAAAACATGTAGTTATGTTATTATTCATAAAAAAATATTACCTTCCGTGAAGTATACATATAAGAAAAAGGGAGAGAGGTATATTTTGTGTTTTTAGAGATAACGTTGTTTTGAGGAGTTGAGTTGAGGAGCTCGTGGCTAAATAATAACAGGTGCGGCTGTTATTATTAGCCTTAGTACGGCGTATATGTATACTTCACGGTCGATCTTGAAGGTTAAGCAACGCTTGCCAAGGTTGGTCTGTGGATGGGTGACCGTCTAAACATAACGAGTTTCCGCCGTGCCTCGGAATGCACGTTAAGCCGTTGGTCCCGGCTGTCAATTGTAGATCTTTAGCAGTCGTTACGGATTGTCAGAAGCCAGTAAATCTTACTCCAGTCTTGCCAAGAAGTACCGTGTTGCCCAGTTAATGGGTTGTGGAGGTCTGGTAGGCAGCCGCTCCACGTAAAACACTGATATTCAGCTGAATCCGGTTTGACTGGAAGCCGACCCCAATGTAGTTGGGAAAAGGATCTTACATAATAATGATATAACTAAAAGTTAAGTAATAAATGTACCGTTGCAGCACAGGTTCAAACGAACACCAATTACGTTTCGTTTCCTCAGTGCCCCCTTAACATATTTGTTTTTTTTTTTATATAAACACTTCAATAAAATAATAAGTAGATTCAATCATTGTATTGACTTCATAAAGTTTTCTTGAAATTCTAGGCGATCGGGTCTACCTTACACTCACATATCAAGCCCCAAGCCATACATCTACAAGGAAAGTAATTTTCCTCGAGGGGTTTCCAACAGGCGAGCTTCGCTGGCGTGGCTCAGACAGAATGTTCATGAAGGAGTTTTATACTTCGGCGATGACGACAATACCGTTGATCTGCAACTGTTCGATGAGATAAGGCAGACAAAGAAAGTTTCTATGTTCCCTGTTGGTCTGATTGGCAGCTATGGAGTCTCCTCACCCATCGTCAAAGATGGAAAGGTATTCAAATCAATTATTATTGTTTATTTCAGGTACGGTACACAAAATATTGTAAAGAAACCCGGACTTTTAAAATAACATACACGGTGCCATTTTGGTCGTCTTACAACAAAAAAAATATGTATTGAACATCTGAATTATTTAAAAAACTAAAATATTGTTTATTATCATGACGCATGACGTAGTTTGAAATATCCAGGAGGAGCGTAGTTCGAGCCTTGTGTTCCAAGGACGTCGCGGAACGGTGACATTGTTTGATTGTTTAGACACATGAACATTATTACAGTGTTTCATAATTCTAACGCATTATTTATTTTTATTGTACCTATTGTCTTAATGAATATTTTAGATAAATGATCGCGCCTAGAGATAGTTTATGTCGGGTTAAGTACCCGACATAAAGTACCTCTAGGCCGCCTTTGTCTTAAAAATTAAAGAAGTATCGTCGGCGAATAATACCATATCAAGTTTTTGATGCAATGCAAATCGTTTATAAACAGGGTGATTTTTTAAAGTGTGCCTTCATGGCCAAGTCTAAAATTATGAAGAATATCGAAAAACACTTAAAGGAGTCTCGAGCCCGATTTTATAGAAAATTAAAGTGCATTGGATTTATTAAAAATCGTTGTCCCAGGAAACGAGACTTGTTTTTGAAAAAAAAAATACCTTTTATTAATCCACACCATCCGAAAGTGTAATTAAAAGGATCAAATTCTGGGAAGTAATAACATATGGCAAGCTAAAGGAAAGCATCATATTAATTTTTTTTATGTAAGCTGTGCTGTGCTCCGCTGTAAATGTATTTTACTTATTAAATCATTAAAGTAAGCTGCTAAGCGAGATTATCGTGTTCTTCCTGGGTCGTTTTCCTTACATCTGAGTAAGCATGGGGAACAAATAAATTGCAACCTTCGAACGCTGCAACTTCTGATCACTGCAACCTTAATGGCTCAATTCTCATGTTGACAGGAGGAACAATTCTTTATGTTGGCCACACACGCCAGGGTTTGCATGATGATTAGAACCATACACGCTTAAGGGCACGGCGGACGACGCTCGCAACTTGAAGTTAAGGCGCGCACAAAATTGTTCGCGGCATATTGCCAGGGTGGATGCACCCTGGCGCATCCACCAACGTGAAAGTGAAATTCGCGTTACGGCCGCAAATCGTATTTTGTTCAACATGCAGCTTCACACTTACCGGTAAATTGCAAAAAACATAAAAATATTAGAATTTCGCGGGCTAGCCTGGCGCAACCACCTTAACCAACAGGCAAACCCTAGCGTGTATGGCCACCATTAGTAAACTGTACCTAGTATGTAAACTTTTAACAGCTGGCGAAAGACAAAAATCGTGGCTGATGCTAGTTGAGTTGTAATCTGTTTTTGTGAGATAACATATCATTTTATTTTCACGCCCAGCGAAATGTCAAGTAGATGTACAGATAGGAATACATTACAGAGATTCTAAGCGTACCTAATGAATGACTGAATACTCTCGGTAGACTACAATAGAAATCATCAACTGTATAGCCTTTTATCAACTACGTTGAGGTCGGCTTCCAGTTACAGATGAACCAGTATTTTACTTAAAGCGACAGCGAAAATTGTCCTGAGCTGTTGAGTAGTCACGAGTGGACATAGGAACGAACATACATGGCAAACACATAAGCCTTCTTTTGGGTTTTGCGGAGTCGGGAAAAAACCCCTTTTGGTCTTTAAACAATAACTGTAGAAATGAATAATTTGATCTCAACTAAACAATGTAGCCAAAAACCATTTGTTTTCAAATGAAAACACACACGCGGGGCGGGGGGCGGGGGGCGGCCTTTCGTCGGCCGCCTCATGAAGAATATGCAAAAAGACTATGTTTATATTTTTGGATGAAAAAAAACGAACCTTGAAAAGTCGTATGAAGTCAGGATTGAGAGGTTTCGGGTATTTTTTCAATTTCCCCGTATAACAGGCATACAGAAATATCAAGAATAACGCTCTATGTTAGTTTGATATTTTATAAAAGCACCGTTATGAGATTGACAAAGATAAAAATGTTTGCTAATTTCTAATACATAAAATTGCAGGTTGTGGCATTCTTCGACTCGTGGCCAGGCTCTCGCACGTTCCCGGTGGACATGGCTGGCTTCGCCGTCAACATCGAGTTCCTGAAGCCCACGGCCCACATGCCGTACATCGCGGGACACGAAGAAGACAGGTTCCTAGTTAGCTTAGATTTAGAACTCGACGAAATCGAACCTCTCGCTGCCAATTGCTCAAAAGTACTAGTCTGGCATACGAAAACTGAGAAATTTAAGAAGCCATCTCTAAAAATTCATCTCGAAGAATTCGAAAACTTACCCAGATACAGAAATTTTGTCAGTTTACTTAAAGAGACTTCCAGATTAGGAATGGCGAACATCGGCTCCAATAACGGTACGAAGACGTACGTCATACAGAATCGTCATCAATATGAAACGTTTAAGTAACGATTTAAGTTATCCCAACTAGTGCGTACTTTTTCAAAGTCTCAATATTAGTATGTGATTTGATGTTACTGTGTAAACGCATTAAGTACATAACCTAAATAAAAAAAGCGTACCGTAGCAGTTGCTTTCAGCTGGTTAATGTTTCAAGTACAATTAAGAAACGTCATCGATTCAAATATTTGTATCCGTGTCTCTTCATCGAATAACAAGATAACTATGTTGTGCCTAATTAGCTCAATTTATTTTAAGTACTTCCTATACTCTCATTGATTGAAAAGTAAACCTAACAGTCAAGTGTCGTGGCGAGAGGTGGTCTCATGTTCCCTTCACGATCACTAATATTCTTACGTGAATCTTTGCTCCGTGCCACAGACTCGAAATTCTTAAGATAGCAAATGGTTAGATTAAATCAGCCATTGATTTCGCTATATAGTCGGTCCAAATGACAGCCATATTATCGAAAAATGCCTGTTTATGGAACGTTAGTAATATGGTACTGTTGTCGGTAAAATATTTACTATGAACGTTACGAACAAGTTGTCACTTGAAGTTACAAAACTAACGTTTGCCTGGTATCGATCTATCGCCGGTGCAGCTAAACTTAGTCCACAGAACTAATTGATTGACGTAACCTAGTTTTCGTTTTATGAACTGAATATTATTAATTCATTCATTCTATTTGATAAACCATTCCGAATTCTAAATTTATTGCTTGATAAGTCGGGTAGATAGTTTCTTCTTGTAATATTAGTTGTATTTATATCTATAGTAATAGAGTATCTGTGGATTGTAGATGAGAACTGTGATTTTATTTAACTAGAACAAAATATCGAACAATCATAATATCAAGGCAGCGTATAAAGTCAGACAATTGGTTGATAAGTCGGTCAGAAAGTTTCTTGTTGTATACTAGTAGTATATATATATATATATACAGGTGAATTTTTAAAGTGTGCCTGGATGGGCAAATCCGGGACCATGAGGAATATCGAAAGTATTTTCGATATTCCTCATGGTCCCGGATTTAGCCATCGAGGCACACTTTAAAAATTCAACCTGTATATACAACCTGTAACAGAATAAACGCAATACTCTTAAGGGGTCATTCTACTCATCATCATGAACAACTCTCACTATGGGACCAACACTGAAATCGCGAAAAAATAATCGACTCCCTCATACATTTCTGTGCGCATAACTCGACAAAATGTACTGAACAGCTGTTTTTTTTTTCGCGATTTCGAGTTTGGTCCCATAGTAAAAGTTGTTCTTAATGAGTTATGAGTACAATGACCCCTTAAGAGGTATTCCGTTTATTCTGTTACACGTTGTAGAAATAGAGTATCTGAGGAGTGTGATGAAAACTGTGTTTTTTTTTTTAACTAGAACAAAATATCGAACAATCATAATATCAAGGCAGCGTATAAATCAGGCAATTGGTTGAAAGTCGCTCAGAAAGTTTCTTCTTGTAACATTGTAGTATATATTTTATAGAAATAGAGTAGGTAGCTGAGGTGTGTATGAAAACTGTGATTTTATTTAACTAGAACAAAATAATTAAGGAACAATCGTGATAACAAGGCAGCGTATAAAGTCAGATGTCAGTCGACGTCACGACAGAGTTGATAGTCTTAACTTTCTACGGATTATAATTATTGAGAAATATAATTAGCCAAGGCCACGTGGTCTATTGATCACTATATAATGGAACCATAGAATTAGGTATATCTATGAATGGAACAATTGGAGAATATTGAAAATAACGACTGTATATGTAATATTCTCCAATTATGTATGAAGAAAAGGGCATTTGAGCAAATGGACCATTTTTTTTTATATATATTTGAATTGTTAAAATAATTAGCTTAGGCCTACCCCACGCTAGATTGACTGATTGCAATTAGCAAAATTCTCAAAATAATGACTAACTTATAGTATAAGTAGGGTTGCCAATTTTTATTAGAAGAAATTTCAAAAGAGGTAAATAAAGAGTACGGACTTCCAAAAAAGAGTATCATTTATTTCACATATTTAAAAAGGTAATTTGTTGTACTTCTTGCAGCACATTACAATTTTTCATAGTTTACTCTAAAATATAGATCATAGCTCATTTTTCATTTCACATTCCAATGAAGCTCTGTTTTTCTCTTCCCGCCACTTCACATTCAAGAACATTACCGAAATGACTCTCTCAGTAAATGCTGAATTGGCTGTCGACTTTTTTGGTTATGATGATGGGTTTGCGTAGTAATATTACATGACTGCACTAGTATGGTAAACATTGTGTAAAAAAGAGTATTTTAGCATACTCTATTAGTGTTAGAGATTATAGAGTAGGCCTTCTTGATATAGAGTACAATACTCTATTTTAGAGTACGGTTGGCAACCCTAAGTATAAGGAAAATCATGCTTACCTCACAAGCAGCTTCGAAAAATGTAATAACTTATTAATTAATTTATTACGAAATTCAAATAGCAGGCATCTCATTTTATGTGATAGTGTTTTGACTTTAACATAGATCTCATCAAAAATATTTTTGGCTTTTATAACAGAACCTTCTGTGTGTAATGTGTACGTTTAACCATGACGAAAAATTTCCCTACATTCCCAGGAATATGTAGCGCGGAAATTGTCATAAACAGACAAATAATAAATTTGCTTGGCAACAAATATTTCAAGATTAGTTGCAATTAAAACAATTATCTACATAATAATATTTTTCCACGAGAAAATCATATTGAGCATGTATAAAACGTTACCCTTCGTTGCAGTTTGCAGTTGGGCAAAGGGAGGTTATTTAACTGTCAAACAATTAAGTTTAAGGGACTCAAAACAAACATTTGAATCGAGATGGTTTGATATTATTTAATTTTTCTGGTTTTGTAAAAACATCACACTCTTGAGCAAATCCTGTACTAAAATATTTTTTCGTGTTCTATAGATACTGCTACGGTTTGTGAAAAAAAAAAAAACATTCAATCTATGGTAATTTGGTACAATATGTGGCTGTGTTTTTAAAATGTTAGTCGATGATCTCATACAACCACACGATGACTACAGAACCTCATACGATACGTTGATTTCAGGAGAAGTTAATCTCAAACCTATTTATATTACTACACATATATGAGCTGGTGTAAAGGGCCTAGATCTAAATATTTTACGACGTATCAGATTTGACCTTATCGAATATTTAAATGCGATTCTTTTTGCTATTGTAAAGTAATAGTTTTATTACGACCAATCTCGATAGGTAGCTTAGCAATAAACAGCAGCTATTTTGACATATTAAATTTCAAATTGACATATTTAAATAGAATTGTAAATAACACTGTACTATATTTGGCGCAAACTTATCTAGTAGTTTATTTCTATACCTACAATAAAACGAGATAATAAAGTAAGAAATAAATACAAAAAAAAATCTCTTAATTAAGTATAGGGTTAAAATCCAGTGTGATCTTAGATAGAAATTTAATAAATTGTTCATAATAAGGTCAAGCGAAAGATTTTCACAAGGTTTTGGATTTTAATCCAGTAGTGTTTACTTAGATTTGTTTTACACACATAGTTTTCTGGAAAATAATAATAACAACGTTTCCATAGATGTGCAATAGTATAATTTAACAATAAGTATTTTTTGTTCAATGGGCTTTATAACTATTTTTGGTCCAGTCAATTGTTTAAAGTAGCTTTGCTACAACGCTTGTGGTTATTTCATGTCAGAAAATTACTTAAACTCTTTACTTTAAATAGTATGGAATAGACAATCGAAATGCATACACTTTTTTAATATATATATTTTATTTAATTTGTGCGTCTTTTATGGCATAACAAGCAATCTTCAACCTTCTTTTTAATTTTTTTTATTTTTTAGAAATTTGTTTATTTTATTTGTGTGCCTTATATGGCATAATAAACTATTCATATATCTTTTCTTAATGTTTTTCTCTGATAATATAAAACAAAGTAGCTTTCTGCCTCTAAGTATCTGTTTTTTGCATACTTTTTAACCACGCAACGTATTTTTATACTGTATTTCAAACGAGCGATTCAACTTAGATGATTTGTGTATAAAATTTGCTCCTTGCGAACCGCTACTTTATATTTTAACAAAATAAAACAATATAATACGTGTTTAATTTAGTCAATGATATTAAATAACAATTTCAATGTTTGAATATTTATTAGAACAAAATCCTAGAAATATAAATAATGATTATTTATATTTAGTGGTATTTGAGCGATCATTATTATATTCACATATTATTTAACTGTACACACGCAAGCTGTGCGTTCCTTGCTTGCTATTATGTTGACTGTGTGATAAGTAATATAACTGTTTTTATAATTTATTTTAAACTTTATCAGTGGCTTCGTTAGTGGTGTATCGTTTAACGAAGTGGTTAATTTAAACTGTTCGAATAGATTATAAAAAAATATATATTAAGTACAATGTTCTTTTAGATAGGCATGGTTGTTGGGTTTATCGTTATATTCATAAGCTGTGCATATAAATAACATTTTTGAAAAATTGAGTTAAATTACCACCCACCGGCATTGGGAATAGGGTAAAAACTAACAGTTGGTTGTTTCCGCCTGACAGAAGGCTATTATTTAAAACCTACTTCCGGCGGCTAAAGAAGCGCTTCTTCAACGATTGCTTCATGTAAGTAATATTTATAGCTAATGCTTCTAGCATACATACCCTAATTTTTCGAGAGAGGGATGGATCACAGATTGTCAAAGAGTGAGTTTCCACGGGTCCCACAATTTTTATATGAAAAAAACATAACCCTCCTTCTTTCGCAGTCGGGTAATTAGGTAACCAACCAAAGGGTAACCAACGGAACCCTATTACTAAGCCTCCGCTGTCCGTCCGTCCGTCTCTCTGTCTGCCAGTGGGCTGTATCTCAAGAACCGTAGTAGGTAGAGAGCAGAAATTTTCACAGATTGTGTATTTCTATTGCCTCTATAACAATAAATAATAAAAATTAAGGTTTATGGTACGGAACCCTTCGTGTGTGAGTCCGACTCGCTCTTAGCCGGTTTTTACTCAATTTAATTAATGATCATAATAATGTCGCGAAAGTTGGAATCGCTGATAAATTGATGTATAGGTAATAATAAAAATGCTCATTATATTTTTATTCACTACCTTATCCATTGTACAAAAAAGTACACATTATTATGAAGAAAAGTTTTCTTCTAAGAAATCATGCTACTGGCATTTTTTACCCAAATATCGGCATTGCCAATCAATGTGGCAATACTGTAAGTGTTTTGGCCACTTTTCTCATTACCAGCTATGTGGAGGTAATTTTTATTGCAATATATTACTTTATATATTTTTTTAATTGTTATTGTTTGTACGCCACTTTTAATTGAAACGTATGTTATTTTTATTTATATAGCAAAACAACGTTTGCTGGGTCAGCAAGTGAATAAATAAAAAGGATCAAAATGACCACCACCAGTATAATTCCATATCTATGTACCGTACATTTTTCAACGACTAAGGCACCAGAGTTATCTTTTTAACTCCGAGTTAGTTGTGAAATCCGGAGCCATCATGAATGAAATATTATTTTATTATTTGCCGGAACGTGATAAAGATATACGTATTAAGCTTGTAATAGACATAATATTAAGTTGAAATCTATTTATTATTTATTCCGTTTTATAATGCCTAGTCATACTCCAGATACAGTGGATTATCCATAGATCAGAATGATGAACAACTAGTCAACTCCTCACCAAGAAACCTGGTAAAGCAGCGCCAATTATCCTTCGTGATATAGAGGCCAGATGGAAACTGTATATAAAGAAACATCAATGGAGAAATGCATAGAATAATGACACATTCCGCTGAATTCTATAAAGACCTGATCAATCAGGTCGAGAAAGAGTTCGGCCGTAACAGCAATATAGGCACTTGTTACACCGCAGACGAGTAAGCGATCAGCTATCGACTGTTTCGATCGAGGAAATGCACAAAAGATATAGAAACTCTCTTACCACTAGTTCGTCGTAGCGACCAGATATCGATACTCCCTTGGCGGTCAAAACTCACGCCGAGAGACCAACCAGCAGTAATTTCTACCTAAAGTGTGGGCGGAGCGAGTGGTGCGACTAGTAGCCTGTCGCACAAGAGTCTCGCTTATAGTCGAGCGAAAAAACTATCGAAATAACACACTCGCCACTCGCTACTCGCTGTTCGCAAACTCGTTTCGAGTTTCAAGCTTTACTCGCTGATCGTCGGCGGTGAGACAAGTGCCTTGCCGCTAAGTGTAATTAATTGCAGTGTTACTAGGGGAAATGCATGCCATTTTTTTTAATAATATGTTGTTGCATTTTGCAAAACGAAATGCAATATGTATTTCAAAGAATCATACAATTATTTGAAATTCCTTCATCAGCGATGAAGTTATAAAGCTTTAAAGATTACATTTAGAAACAGCGTATCCGCAAGAGAGACAGATATATTTGTTTAAAATAATTCTATCTCGTTTGTTTTTCAAGCAATTTTGATTATATTTTCATTGTTAGGATTATATTTTGTATATTTTTAGATAACTGGATAAATAATAAATATTTATTTCATACATATTCCCTATTACTGGATTATCATTAAAAGAATCGACAGTGTATAATTAAAGATGACTTTGTTGAAAGCAAAAAATCTGATAATAATGTATAATAGCGATGATCGCTATGGCGATAAAAACGTAGATATGGAGCTTAGTCGTGGCCCAAAGACGCAGACGCAGATTTGTGAAGAGATGTTGCCACCGGGCACTGATGGTATAGGAAACGACGATACGTCAATGGCTGTAGATAATTCCGAACTGGCCAGTGCAGCCACACCCGGGACTGTATTTGTATGGTGTAGTTATAATTTTATTCCCTTAAAACCAGACAATTCGCGAGAGGAGTAAGGGAGGTATTAGTCGGCTCTCCTAGTACTGGACATTCTGGCGACGCGCCCTTGCAGTAGCAAGCAAGTGACCCTGTACCAAAACCACGGTCTAAACGGAATCGGCCTAAGGTCAAAAACAAATTGGACTATTAGAAAGTATATTTAGCCATATAGCACGTTTTTTAATCATTTTTATTTGAACATGGTGGTAAAGTTTCCGGGGCTACATTAAAGATTATTAACTTATTATTTTTTACACCACCAGCACGAAAACGTCAAATTATTTGCCATGCAAACCTAAAGTAAAGTAAGTAGGTACGTCATTCTAACCCGCGAGCGGTTCCAGTCCGCCTCCACTAGCTAGGTGCAGCGAGTGCAGTCAAAATGCGTTCCAAATTCAAATCCCATTATTACCCGGTGGGCTATAATGAAATTAAGTACAATATTATTGCCCGGACGTGGGCTGTAGCTGCAGCTTCGGGCGCGTGACCTGCTCCTAGCAGTGGAGGCCGTGGCGCGCCACCTTTTCTCGTGGCTGGAGCATAATTTTCTCGCAGTAGGTGTGAAAAGTAGAGTTTCCTCCTCGGGGATAAGGGTGTCTTTGCCTTGGGCTAGCTTGTCTTTGCCTTGGGCTAGCTTGAATACCTCGCTGCATTCAGGATTCTTGTAATAACTCCCTTGCTCCGATCGTATCCCTCGTAACGCTCGGGATTTAACTTTCGAATCCTTCATTGCGTTCGGGATTCAATATGACGCCCGTGACATAAGACACTGCTTTATCCCCTCGCTGCATAATCTACTATTATTTTTAGGCAGCTATTTCTTTTAGTTGTTCGTTTATATTTAAATGTAAAGTCTGTATAAACAAAACAATAGACTAAGTTTGTAGCTTGATTGAGTGTTATACGAGTATGTGTTATATCAAGCACCTAAATAATATACAATCTTGATATTGATAATAAAGGCCGCCATGCAGCGCTTATCATTTAGGTACACTTGCACTGGATTAGATAGGTACATGTGATTTTTCGTAGGTCTCTTTTTTTTTTTAATTTAATACAGTCAGTTCAAACTAATGCAGACTCGTATATTCAGTACAAGCTGAATATACGAGTCTTCTATTCCTTAATAGTCAAGCAAGTACCTTAAAGGAACCTAACATGCATGAATGGTAAGACGAGAGTTATGTTGGAACCTAACCTATCCGTGTCGTGCCCGTCGTATGTTGGAATATTTGGTGACTGATATATCATTCTGAGTACGAAACTATTATTTAAGGGATAAACCTGTTATTTTGTGAACACAGTTTTTATCCTAGGAATTAACTACTATTTTATTGTTTTTTTTTTTCTTTTATTAATCCATCTCTTATTTAAAGATACATAATTACTGATTTTAATTCGGTAATTCATACCTGGCTACAATTTTTATCTTGATTTGAGAACGAAAATATTTCGTGGCGATTGATCTATTGTTAAGATGATCCTCTCCAAGTTACAGTGCGAATAAAAACTTTGCGGACAAAAAGCTGGGAGCTTTTCAAAACCTTTTACATAATATTGTCTCGAAGGCGGAGGTGGCGTAGTTGGGATACCTATTTGTCTGCGAAAGTTCGTAATTCGATTTTTATTATATCGAACACAGTGTGTCGATAATTCAGTTGTATGATGTATTATTCCATCGATGCTTAATGGTGCGATGTAACGCTAGTGCAAAAAATCCTGTAGCGGAAAACCCTACAACGATTACTCATTACTTCGGTAATTTATTAGTTCGAGAGTATGTCGGTTCGAAATGCTTACCTACTGTTGTCCGTTGTACCAACTTTCGCATACAAATAGGTATCCATCCCGGCGTAGCTTGGTAGGCTTGACAAGTATTATACTCTATCCGACTGGTAGTTAATTAAAGGTAAACAGTCTTCACATGTATTTTTAGTTAACAACACAGTTTAAAAATAAAATGCAGCTGAAAACAAATTTAATACAAAAACTATTACATAATCAATAAAACAATTTGTTTGAGCAGTAGTTGTATTTAATTAATAAGCGCTTATGTAAAAAGACATGTGAAGATTGTTTATACCTTTAGTTAACTACCTACTCGGATGGAGTATAGTGGAAATTATTTATTTTATACTGCCACGCGTTCAATGGAAATATAAATTTCGTAGGCAAAGTTTAATCAGAGTTGTAGGTATGCTATTTTATTAATTTTGATACTGTATAAATTTTATTTTGCTATTAATTTATTTTCTAAAACGTGAACAAATATTGTGTTGTAATTACCTATTGAAAACAAGATTTTGTTGTGCTTACATTTTGTGTAGGTTAATTTAAATGTTTAATCTGTTTTGAAATATGATGACACTTTTGCTTGACATTTGACGTGGCAACGCTGCTAGACTTCTGGGCACGTAGGCATGCGGATTAGAGGTGAGGTTAACCGTTTAAAAAAAATATCTGTTAAAAATTAAATGATGAATATTTTTATCAGTTAATTTTATCTGTTGAAAATATTAGTTATTATTTTGAATCGAATCATTGAATTAACTATGTTTTAGTTTAAATATAGCAAACGAATATTATTAAGAACGCGTTGAAATTCAATGAACTTTCCTTCATACTTTAACAGGCTTAGGACTGTCTAGCACAGTGTCGCAAATCAAAAACCGCAGCAAAATCACACACGTAACACGTACGCTCCAGTTGACTGCTCACGTCGCGACTAATATAAATAATAATATTCGATCGACGACAAAATATCACTCAAAGAAATAAAATTAACTGTTAATAAACATTATTCGATTACCAATACCATTATAATTTCATTCTTATTTTGAAAGCGAAAGAGCCTACATTCGCGTGCAACCAAAATTATTAATAAAATCAACACGCGCCTTGGTCATCTCCCGTCTCACTCCATCGGGCGCGATCGTGCCTCATCGGAGTCTCGATCGGCGGCCGGCGCAGCGCGTTGGCGTCGGGCGGCCGGCGGCGGGCTCAGTTCGTCTCACTTATTCAATATTATTTTCAACCAACGCGCGGTGCGGTCTCCAGAATGTCCGAATCAAATAATGATAATTTTAACAGTTAATGTTGATTTCAATAATTGACTGTTAATGATATTTTTATTTAACTGTTAGTTTTAATGAATAATGAATATATTAGCCATCTCTAATGCGGATGACAGGATCAGGAATGTGAACTAGTACTTTAACAGTGTCCTGGGGTTTCATATAATGTCTTCTTTTATATTGTGTTTATATATACAGGGTGTTTTTTTTTTAAGTTTTCCTTCAGGACCAAATCGGAAACTTTAAGAAATATCGAAAGACACTGAAAGGAGTGTCGAGCCCGATTTTGATGAAAACTGAAACTGCATCATTGGATTTTTGAAAAATCGTTTTTCCTACCCAGGAATCAAACCAGTTGATTTTGAAAAACCACCCTGTGTTGAAAATGGTCTAAATGTAATTTATAAATTACATGTGTTAATTTCTTAAAGTACCTACAAATTCAACATTAACTAAGCATTAAGTACCTTGTAGTTGTTTCATTTCTGCCACAGTAAAGTCAAAAAATGTTTATCATTTTAGGTTTGAATTTCGAAGAGAACGTGCACGAACTGTATTTGGCAGTACAGAAACGTCAATGTCAAGTATTTAAAACTAATTTGCTTAATTAAATTGCGTTGTCCACGCCCAGTACGTTCCTGTAATGAAAGCTTGTAGAAACTATAGGTGGCAGCACAGAAGCGTATGTAAAAGTTTCGAATTTACAACGCGACGCTAGATAGCACATTCTACACTGCACGTTCCCAAACATATTGATACAGTGAAGTTTCATTGTCTTGGGTACTTATTGTTATCGAAATCTGTAAACAATTATTCCTTGACGTTATCTTAGGATCATGTGTATAATATGTTCTTTATTTTTTGGATTTTCCAAAAATACTCAAGTTTTCTTAATACTTAAGTTTAATATTATATTGTTATCATAATAATTACGTATCAATTAGGTACTGTAGGTAGATTATTGTCTTATGATGAGAATGTTGAACATATTTGGGATTTTGTAAATACTTTAATTGGTATTTGGACACCTTTAATACAGTCTGTTTTATTTTATTGGCGTGAAGTATTCTGTTTATCGGTTTATAGAATGAAAATTTAAAACGAATGGATAATAGATTTATAATATTGTCTTTGGCAATGGTTATTATATGGTAAGGTAATGTTAATTCGGGATTAAAGATTATTTACGGTTGTGGTACAATATTAGTTTGTATTTATGCTCAAAATGTGATTCAAAATTAGATTTACGTTTTCCAAACATGTTCGTTGATGTTTCACGTGTAACTAGTCGATTATCAGCAATATTGTGTTATCTGTTTGTACCATTAAGAACCATTAATGGTACATTCTAGTTTCAAGTCCTTGAAAGAAATAAAAACATCATAAAAAATATACAATATTGTTTTATTTTAATTTACTTACGTAAATAGATACAGGTTATTGTGATACTTGTGATGATTTGAATCAATTTCATAAAACATTGTAATCAGGTAGGTAGGTACCTATAATAAATTCAGTACCTACCTTACTCAAGAAAGGGCAAGTTGTTTGATCCATAGTGAACTAAAACCAATGATTAAAAAATATTTCGTTAAAGTGCGCTTTCCAATCATAATTTTTGCTTATATTAGTTAATTTCGGAGCAAAAAAACATGCCCTTACTGAGAAAAAAATCATGTATTTTTACTTGCTCCGTATCTCATTTAACTTCGCTTTATATACAGGCAACTCGACGTTGTCCCAGTGCAGTGGCACGTTATCGAAGAATCTGGAAAATAGAAACAATTTAAAATATGTGCGCCGGGAGGGGGGTGCAAGGGGTGCATCCACCTGGCTGGCGGAATGTACTAAAAGAGAATCTAGCAAATCCGAGGCGCGGTAGGTACTTGGAGCTCCCTCTGCTCGGCCTTGCATCCGTAAAGTCTTCTTAGCTCTATCTATGAGTGACTAGGTAAAAGAAAAACTATCTTATTCAATGCGGGCTTTTGAAGATGCACCGCCTGAAAATAGTCCTACCGGCGCCCATGATTTAGAATAAGTAGTTAGCCATTATTTAGAATAAGAGGAGCTCGTGGCTAGATAAAAACAGCCGCACGGGTCGATCTTCAAGGTTAAGCGACTCTTGCGACATAGCGAGTTTTCTCCGTGCCTCGGAAAGCACGTTAAGCCGTTGGTCCCGGCTTTCATTTGTAGATCTTTGGCAGTCGTTACGGATAGTCAGAAGCCAGTAAATCTGACTCCCACAGAAATATATATCTAGGCTGACTCTAGTCTTGCCATGAAGTACCGTGTTACTCAGTTAATGGGTTGTGGAGGTCTGGTAGGCAGCCGCTCTTCATAAAATACTGGTATTCAGCTAAATCCGGCTTGACTGACAGACACTGACAGATAATGAGGTAGCCACTATAGGTATCTATAGGTACTTCGATATCTTTCGTGTTGGTGTGGGTCCTGTCTTTAGAGCCCTCCCTAGCCACCGGTACCAGACTCTTTTATTAAAATAAATTAACGACATGGCTTCCCATAGTAAATTTATATCGTTAGTTTATTACCGACAGTGCCGTAGTTAAATAAATGTGGCGCCATCTGTGATTTGATGTATGAACTAAAATGGAACCTAGTGCTTGATGCTGTTCTATGTTCTAGTGTGCTATTTTCGGTGTCTCATGGTCATGGGACCATATGTTTCGGAGGAAAAAGTAGATGGCGCTACTGGTAGCCATTTGTTCATTGCAAAATGTTTTGATACTCGTCGTTTTAAGCTGCAGCATTGTCGGAAACTCGGAAGGTAGGTACTGGATACTTCGTTAATTTGTCGCGGGTCAATAGTAGGTATGTCTAACGTAGGTACCTACATACATGAACATTGCATCGCTTTACCGAGATATTCACACGTAATTAAGGATTGATTGAGGGACCCCTTTGAATTTATACTTCATACTTGATTTAACTTCATAATAATCTTTTATATTTATTAAAAAAAATGTTGCGATACTTGGAATGCTCCTGTATCATGGGTACGTTCACAAACATACTCAATAATAACTCACATACACAAACAGACCCGGAACAACTATCTGTAGGCCTTACAAATATTTGTTCCGAGTGGGAATCGAACCTGCATCACGCAGCGCAGCAGCCGATCGCTCAACCACTGCGTCAACAGTGTCTTTGAATCGGTGCTACTATTTTTTTCTACAACTTCTAAATACTGATAGGTAGCAATAGATGTTCTTATTCACGGTTGAGGCCCTCAATCCTTAAGAAGATGACGATTTATAATTAAACTCTGATGAAGGCAAGACCATTTTTGTTGAAGGCCAACCAACTACTTTTGGTTAGATATCAATCTAACCAAAAGGAGAACCAACTTAATCCATCCAATGACTACTACACATTCATAAAAAAAAAGATATTTATGAACATTAAGATAAAATATTATCATGACGCATGACGTACCTAGATCTTGGAGCGAGAGCAGTCCGAACCTTGTGTTCCAAGGATGGCGCGGAATGGGTTTGAGACATTGTTTTGATACTTTAACATAATTAACAGGGTGTTTCGTAATTCTAATGCATTTTTTTTTTTTTAGCAATTATCAATTGGAACGGGCTTGTCACACGACAGTATTTTTTGTAATTTCAATGCAGCTATCTATAACCATGTTCCCGTCTCAAATTGCCAATACATATCGCTGAATTTAGCTATACAGACAGATACAGTAGGTACCGACAATATCTCGAACTGTGCGAATGTGGTCATGTCGCGTGTTCACGACTCACCAATTATAGTTCGTACCTACCTAACTAACTCAGGTAGTTGGTAACCTAACTCACGTAGTTAGGTAGGCAAATAATATACATACATATACGCACCTTAATTGGATGTCATGTAGGACTTGTTGTTCGTGCCCAGTCAACCCGTTGTCTAAAACATCAACTGTGTCCCGTAGCTGCTCAACGTTGTAGAAACCGCATATGTTTGTGTCAATACCTGGCTGGTTAAGCGTGAACCAGGTCGCCAGGCGAGCCAACTCGACGTTTTGCTCCTAGAATGGGATTATGAAAATCTTTAGCCAGCGTTTCTGTCAAGGCTAGTACTCAGCGACCGTGCCAGTTCCCGGAATGTTCAATATTAGTTCACTTAATTTCTTTGTGTTAGAGAAAATGTTACATTGGTATAAGGATGGGGATTCTAAGTAATGATGGATTAAATTTTTCCTCTAGTTTCTAAGAATGGCGTAAAAATACTTTTCCTTGCCTAGAAATCGCAATAAAATAATGAAGACAGAAGGCTCACAGTCTGAAAGTTGCTTTCCCGAGGGAGCAGTTTCAGTAACAGGAACTTTTACGATCGCATCGTAATTGCAAACTATCATAAACACCTCTAATTTCTCTACTTTTTCACAAGTTGGTATATACTCTCGGGGACTTTTTGTAGTTATTGATGTCCTCTATAAAAGTAGTAAGTACATCACTTTGCTCAAATCGTCGCCCTCCCCGCTAACTGTCGTATCTCACAAACTGACGTATCTGCACTGACATTACCTACGTCTTCATAGCTATATTTCGAATAAGTTCTCTTTAATCGTCGTATCTGTGTCGTTTACCGTTTAGGAGATAATCACGTATTTGGTTTTGCGTAAGTGCAAAAGGAGGGAAAAAATATTCTCTCTACCTGTCGTATGAACATACTACAGTTAGAAAGACTTTTATTTTTCGTCCCGATTCAAAATTATTGAAGTATGTACATAGGACACTTAGCTAGATTTTTTTCTAAGATGTTCACACATTTTATTTTTCACTTACGTCGTATAGATCAAAGCTTTTTAACGAATATGAAGCTTATTGCCATAGTATTAAAAGGGCGTAGAGAATCCTTAATTGAAAATGATTCCATAATTCGAAAAATGATCAAACAGCATATTGCGAGATTCCCGAAGGTTGAATCTCATTACTGCAGGGAAAATTCCTCTAGAGAATACCTACATTGTGATCTGACACTACCCAAGATGTACCACATGTTTAAAGAAGAGAATAAAAATTGTTCCGTAATGCCCAGTTTTTCGTCATACAGAAGGGTTTTTAAATCCAAAAACTTATCGTTCCACCGCCCAAAAAAAGATCAGTGTAGTTTATGCATGACATATTTAAAAACCCTCTGAGGAAGAGAAATTAAAGATTTACGAAAAGTATACGAAGCATCAACAAGAGAAGACTTTGTTTAGATCAAAAAGAAATAAATGTAAAATAGCATCACAGCAGAACCCAGCCACAATACAATGTGCTACATTTGACCTCCAACAAGTCATAAGCTTGCCTATAAGCAATGAAAATGCTGTTTTTTATAAACGTCGTCTTTCAGCGTACAATTTCACAATTTACGATATGACTTCTGGAGCCTGTTCGTGTTATACATGGCATGAAGGAGCAAGCAAAAGAGGGTCGTCAGAAATTTCGACTTCACTGTATGACTTTCTCAAGAAGAGTGACGCAAGAGACATTAAGATTGTTTATGTCTGTATGTCATAAACAATACCACAAATATCCAGGAAATCACTTTACGGTTCTCCGTGCCATGTCATGGACAAAGTGAAGGAGACTCCGTACACAGCACCATCGGCCATGCTTTGAAAACGTGTGGGGATATTTTTGTACCGAGCCAATTTCCTCCAATTTTTAGATTGGCACGGAGAAATAAACCGTACGTAGTGAATGTTCTCACATACACTGATTTCCTCGATTTTAAAAAACTTTCAGCCGACCAAAGGATGCTTTCTATCCGTAAAGATGATGAGGGCCGATGCTTGAACTGGACTGAAATGATGGAATTTTCCGTCAAGAAAACTGAGCCCGAAAAGATTTTGTTTAAAGAATAGCCACGGTGAAGAGACTCACGTTCTCTTTCTCTTAGGAGACAGGTCTCTGTATTCTTAAGAGAGGAAATAGGACTTCTTAATCCGACACCGCCCAAAATTTCAATGGAAAAATATAATTACTTGTTGTCTCTAACAACAGGAGATACCCCAGTCATTAAGTTGCCGGAGCATGTAGCATTTTATACATCACTTTCTCACTAATTACTGTTGATTTTACTAGCTGGTTGTTTAGAGAATTTAGCTCTTACGTTACTATTAAGACGTTGTTTACCTATAAAATAATCATTGATTTGATTTCTAGTTCCTATGTTCAATAAATAAGACTGTTAACTAATGCTTTAATCCTAGGTGAAGTAAGTCCAATTAAAGACTAATATTTTTGCAAAGACTGTGATTGTGATATTAAAGTAAGTAACTACAAATTCTAAGACCTATAGTTCTTAGAAATAAAATGTATACTAAGCATTAAAGTGCATTAATAGTTATAAGCACAAGTATAGGCTTGAAATAAAAATAAATACAATTTATTTGAAATAAGGTTAACTTTCAATTCATGTCATTAAGGGTTCTTATAGTTTTAAACATATTTAGTACTCAGCTAAATTGCCAAAAATGGTACTTAAAACATTATTTTTTGTAACTCCTACGTAACTTGTAACTTTTTAAGCTTACAAACAAAATTTATTATTACTTTTAATAAATAAATATCATATTAATAGACTTTTATTTATATTTTATACCAAATAACCGCGTCGTAACAGACACAAGTTGTGAAACAAAGTTCTCACAGAGAGACGTATCTGCTTCAAATTAATATAAATAAATAAATAGATACCTTAGGGCTTTAGGGCGACTACTAACTTAAAGAATAAGCCAAGAGGTATATAAAAAACTTTTTAATTCATTGATAAAGCCACAACTAACGCAACTACAGTAATTTGACTGTAACGCCCGACCGAAAAACGGTTGCCCTGGAAAAACATCAATTGCTAGTTAGGACAGTTAGCCGGGAGGGTGACGAAATGTCAATAGTTTCCGCAGCGTACGCGATGTAAGGATCTTTTTTTCACATCTTTGGTTACATTATCGAAGTTTTCATTCGGTTCCCTTAATTTTTTAGAAAATATTCTGTAGCCTTGTTGTGGAGGTCTGGTAGGCAGCCGCTTCTCGTAAAATAGGTACTGGTATTCAGCGGAATCCGAATATAGTTAGTTAGTTAGTCCCAATATAGTTGGGAAAAGGCTAGGCAGATGATGATTCTGTAGCCTTGTTCATTAGGAATTATATAGAATTCTAATAGTAAAGAATTTTTCAAATCGGTCCAGTAGTTTCGGAGCCTATTCATATCAAACAAGCAGATCTTTCCCCTTTATAATATTAGTGTAGGTAGATACATATTCCTTCTAGGAACTACGTGTAAGTTGTTTCTGTATATTAAGTCCGCCTATGTACATTCGTGCTGAAAGTGTTAAATAAATAAATAAATAAATAAAAAATACAACCGACTTCCAAAAACAAAACACTACACGGTACAAAATAACTTCGGAAGAATGAAAAGAACTTTAATTTCGGAAGTCGGTGTCAAAAAACGAAAAAATAACCAAAAACACAAGTTTTGTAAAAAAGTTTTTTATTTTTCACTTTTTAGTGGTACCTAGGTACCTGCGTACCCATTAACAGCGTACCAGCGCAATGTTATGTTAAGAACTGGTGTAAACACTAAAAAAAACATGCAATTTCAGCAATCCCGATCCCTTTGCTATCATTTATTGAAGAGTTCCGTTGCCTACCTCTGAAGTTCTTCATCAGATCTTCACCAAATTGAAACGGGACCAGTCCAGGAAAATACTCTTTCAAACAAAAAAGAATCATCCAAATCGGCTGACAATTGGCGAAAGTATCGCTGAACAAACATTTTTCATGGGATCTTATCATCAGATCCTAATTTATACCTTTCATCATCAGCTCAGCAACATGAGATGATGATTACCGGGCACAAATATCTGAATTGCGTTAGAAAGTTCATGAAAAACATTTTGAGAAAACCGAATTGAGAACCTCCTCCTTTTTTTGAAGTCGGTTAAAAATAGTAAGTGTTAAGTCATTTTCTTTTCTATTGCAAAGCAGTAAATATATTTTGATACTCTTTTAATAAAAAAATGATGGAGTAAAATGGTTTCATCTCAACGATTAAGAGATGATTTGGTGTTTTTTTTTCTTATTATATGATACCGATAGATAAATTCTGGCTAAGTTAAATTACGTATCATATCATCTAGATTACTAACTATTTTTTTCAGATGTAATTTCTCTGTTAGTGCCGACGAAAGGCTGCTTCATCTGCACGCTGTTTTTAAGCATTTTTTAAGAGAGCAGCCTTAACATGATGACTAACTGCAACATGTTGCGAATCATCTTGCGCGTCATATGTAGCCGAGAGGATACGAGGCTAAAAAAGCTTATTAATTAGTTAATTATTTTATTTTTTTATTTGTAATGGGTTTGCTCTTGACTCTAGTCTATGTCAGAGATGACAGAGATAAGGTCTACGATGGAGCGAGCCTACACAGAAGGAGCCTGTTCACTTTAACTTTGAAGAGATTAGGGCTGTAAGCTTTTGGAAACACAGACGCAGTTAAGTTTTTTGAATCGACTTAAAAAAACCGGCCAAGTGCGAGTCGGACTCATCCACCGCGGGTACCGTACAAAGTAACTACAAATTACTACTACAATTACAAATGTACAGTCCTATACTTGTATTATAAGACTGTGTTACTTGCCGAATTTCGTAGTTCTAGGTCAACGGGAAATACCCTGTACATTTTGATTCCCTTGAGAGTGTTGAAATATACGTTTTTTGCGGTATAAACGACCGTATCTTTTTTACGTTAACTTAGATGTTTAGTTTTTTCGCAGCTGCAAGAGGTCATAAACTTGAGTATTTGGTTTTAATTTCAACTCGATACCCCCACGCGTTCCCGAGATAAACAGTCTTGACAGACAGACGGACGGACAACAAAGTGATTTTATAAGGGTTTCGTTTTTTCCAGTGTAGGGTTGCGTAGTTGTAATGGAATTTGTACGAAATTTTCCTTCACCAAGGACATTTTATAGTTTGATCGACTATTAATTACTCGTTATAAAAGCCAACTTAACTGTGTAATAGTTTTCCTTTTCAATTCGTCATATGTAAATGTCTTTTTCACGTCTCCAAAAACAAAGATGATAATATATACTTTTATATATATTATTTTTTTAATAGCAATTGTTTTTTATTAAATTATTTTCTATTTTACTAAAATTAACAAATACACTACAAATAAAAACTAAAAAATAGCATAAAAAATTCATCCTCCACGCTGTCAGCTGGTAATGTGCCCAAGAGACTGGCGGCATTGCCACGTTGAATGGCAATGGTTAATCTCTGCTCAAAGTAAAAGATATATTTACCTTACAATATTCTGAAGCTTTCTTGCAAATGGCTTTGATGTCATCGCTAGCGGGGTGCCATGTCTGCGGGCCGTGGTTTGAGAGGAGACCCATGCCTGTGGCAGCCGCGTTGATCACACCCACTCCTTTACTCTGGAATTAAGGTAAGAATAGCACGACATCACGACTTTATTGCGTGAGGAGTTCCTGCAACCACATTTTTACAGGGGATGAGCCCTCATCTGAGCACGAATCTAGATTCAGAGCTACCACTGAGATAATTATAAGAGCGGTAATTCATGTATGTTTTCGCATTCACGTTAAAGTCGAAGATATTTGTAATTTTTTTGACATTGATTGTCGCTGAGATGATGTTGCGACTTGAATCCGAATGGTTTTAAACCCAAAGAATTGGCATTAAAATGGAAACACCTAGTAACACTTTGTCCGACTCGGGAACCGAACCCCCAGTCCTCGCCCTACGGAAGCCAAGCAGAGTAATGAAATGACATGCCTACATATAACTATTACCTACTTACTGTTAGCTCACATGGCGTTGTGACTACTGTAGAGCTATTCTGTAACAACATAAATTACGAATATCGACAGCGGAATTTGCGGCGAGGTATCGAATTCGTATAAGTGAACTTTGTTACTCGATATCGAAATAATTATTTACAGAATAGCACCACTGCACGAAACATTGCCAAATATTGGAAAATCTACATTACACATACACTAATATAACACACATCAGAGGGCCTAGCATGAATATTTGACGTATAGTATTAACGTAAGTGTATTTTGAATATAAAAAACCGGCCAAGAGTGAGTCGGACTCGCGCACCGAGGGTTCCGTACAAATTTGTACAGTACCCGGCGATAAATATTGCACATCGACCTTCTGCCACTGGAATTTCAAGAAGAACTTTGAACAATATATTAAACGAAGTCAGTACTGAAACACGTTCTACTGAAATTAAGTTCGCACTCCAAGAAAAGGGAGGCCATAAAAGCAATTTCGTTTGGATATGGACGATTTTGATTATGATGTTGTTCGAAGATCGATGTGCAATATTTATCGCCGGGTACTGTAGGTACGTACGTATTATAAATAGTTCAGGAATCAAGTCTCGCAACCAGAACACATTAGAGATATACCTAACGGTTTTGGACCATAGCAGATACTTTTCAAGCATGACCTACAACGCTGCGCTGTTAAAAATCGTGTGAGGGTCGTTCTCCAATGGAAAATATTAACACTGTGATTCAGAAAAACGCGACATCAGTGCAGCGCCATCTATCGACCATTTCGTAAACTGACAAGACAAAGTATTTGGCAGCGCAAGACGTTAAAGAACGTATGCTACGATTAATAACGATAAGATATTCATTAATTATTACCTTCACTATTATTTCGACACGTATTAAAAGTGTAACAAATAACTTGTTATGATGTTATTTTCATGCTTTCGTGCATTTTATTTTTTCTCAATAGATGGCGAACCTGGCTGCAGGAAAAATATTCTTAAAATTAAATATTCAATATCTTTTGATTATGAGGGTCGATTTTGATGAAATAAACTTTAAATGTTACTCGGGATAACATTTGATTTTTAGGGTTTCGTACCCGAAGGGTAACCAACGGAAACCTACTACTATGCCTCCGCTGTCCGTCTGTCCGTCCGTCCGTCCGTCTGTCTGTCAGCGGGCTGTATCTCAAGAACCGTAATAGATAGAGATTTGAAATTTTCACAGATTGCGTATTTCTATTGCCGCTATAACAATTGAATAGTTAACATAAAACTTGTTATCAAGAAAAATATTAAGTGAAAGTTTAAAACTTTTGACAAAATGCATAGCCTCCTATAAAATTACAGCAACGCGTTCACAAAAACAATGCGGGTAAATTCTAGACAAGCAAAACTTTTCATTCGGACCCGATCAACGGAACCCCACGAAGCGGCAATGGAAGCAAATGGCGATGGGAATAAAAAACCAAAATATGCAAACAAGCATACACCATGAATTCAGCAAGCATACAGCAAGCATGCAGGAACCATACAGCAAGCATACAGCATGCAAGCAAGCAAACATGCAGCACGTAAACGAGCATGCAGAATGCATCCAAGCATGCAACATGCAGGCGAGCATGCAAGCAAGCATGAAGTATGCAGGCGGGCATGCAACATGAATGCAGCAAACATATTTATAGCAAGCATACAGCAAGCATGCAGCAAGGAAGCAGCAAGCAAGCGACATAAATAAAAAGAATAAAAAAATGCGTCATGCAACAAGCAGCAAGCATGCAGCACACAAACGAGCATGCAACATGCAGAATGCATCCAAGCATGCAACATGCAGGCGAGCATGCAAGCAAGCATGAAGTATGCAGGCGGGCATGCAACATGAATGCAGCAAACATATTTATAGCAAGCATACAGCAAGCATGCAGCAAGGAAGCAGCAAGCAAGCGACATAAATAAAAAGAATAAAAAAATGCGTCATGCAACAAGCAGCAAGCATGCAGCACACAAACGAGCATGCAACATGCAGAATGCAAACAAGCATGCAGCAGGCATGGGTTCTGTCACAGCTCCGGCTCTGCGGGCCGCCTCGCCCCTCCGCGCCTACGCGGGCTTAAATTACAATCTAGGGGTAGAGCAGACAAGACTACGTGGAGTCGGTTTTACAGCGATTCGTTTCGTCACAAATTTTTTAGCACATATTTTGATTTTTTAAGATCATATTTCAATTCTAATTTGGTTAAAATGCTATTTTATAGAAATGACAATATGCGTAGTAAAATTATTCCGAATCAAATTCTGCCATCTTAAAATTGCATTTTCATTGAAAAATAAAATTCAATGGAAAAATATACCGGACAAACAATATTCGTTAAAAAAAAATTCTGCCGTTTGATAAGTTTGTTAAATAAAATAGATCATTAAATTCGAATTGTATGTCTGTGAAATAGGTCTCATTCAAGTGAATAGTCTTTGAAACAGTAATATGTGACATAAAATTACAAGGACCAAACATTATATGAAACATTTTCTGCGAAACGAAATTCTATTAAATTTCTGTCTGCGAAACAAGGGTACACCGTCAAAAATATTCCTGCTAGGCTCTATGAAGTATTTAACTTCTGAGGGCCTAGCACGACCGCACATCGGACTAGCCCTCTGATGTGTGTAATATTTTGCATAAGGTACCTATGAAGGTTCATTCGCTAGGCTGTGAAGATAAAATAAGTTACTAGTCAGGGTTCAAAATAAAGTGTACCAATTAGACTGCTAGCTTTGAAACGCTCAGGTTAAATGATGCAGCATTCTTCCGATGGGATCGTGGTCACAAACAACGATGGTATTGTACAAGGTATGTTTAGGCGCGGGCCACATAGAAAAGACGTAAGACGCAGACGGGGCGGAGACATATGTCTCTTCGGCGTCTCTTTCATACAAAATGATTGTATAGAAGCGTCGCGACGTAGGACACACAGAAGAGACGCGTCGCAGGCGCGACTCTAATACATTTTCGCCCGTCCGCGGCGCATCCTCGTCTTACGTCTTTTCTATGTGGCCTGCGCCTTAGAGTTGAGACGCATGAATGCAATACCTATGCAGAATTATGCAGCCTTAGCGGCCGGCGAGTCTAGCATCGTCGGACGGAATGTGAGATAATACAAATATTTTTCATCGTAAAAACATAGCTTAGCGCCTTGTTTTTCATACTAAAAACATGGTTCTTCTTTGTGTAATCGTAGCTAATTAAATATTCTGCCGCTTGATATTTTTCTGTGCGGATTTGTGTGCGTTTCAGGAAATAGTTTACTTTTTATAAGTTGAGGGCCCATCCAAGTCAGTTTGAAGGGGGTTTGGGGGTTTAGAGATTTGGAGGAGTGGGGTTTGCACTCTAATCTAATTTAAATGTCCCATTGCTGGGCAAAGGCCTTTCTCTCCCTTTTCCACAAATTCGCACGAGGAAAAACCTAGATTGGGTAACTACAAATAAATAACAATTTAATGATTGTGAGAATTCTAACATCATGAAGAAAACTCTGGAACATTGTAAATATTATAATGCACGGCGCCATTTTAGTCATCTTACAAAGGCGGTCCACTTAATGTACCCGACATAAACTACCACTAGGCACGAACTTATCATACCTACTTAAAAGAGAAACTGAAAATATAAGGTAGGACCAATACTATTAAGATCATATGGCTGTTAAAAACCTAATATGGGTATTATGGTGATTGTTGTGCTCCAAAGTATTATGGTAAGCGCCAGATACCTAAATGTGCAATAACGGTCATTGACTTGCATAAACTTTTTGACAGAAATAAAGACAGGTACAGCTGTCCTGAATCGACTTCCAACGGTGTCCTTTACGTTCTCTAGTAAAGAAAAACGGATCATACATTATTGTTCGGGTATCTTTCAAGGGATGGTACGGAATGGTCAATGTACCTACTTTATTTATTGCAAGTTTATATTTATATAGCGCCTACCATATACCTAATGTCATAAATACCTTGAAATAGCTTGTATAATTCTGCAGTCGGTTGTCACAGAGCGTAGACTTCGCATATGAGAGGACTGAAGATATTTTCACGTCTGACTCCTCAATGATTTCCTTCATGACGTCAATATCGTAGTCTGCAAGACCGATGTACCTTGCTTTGCCGTCTTTTACCGCTTTTTCTAACACTGGCAAGGTTTCTTTGAGCACCACCGAAATGTCCGGCGCAAATGTGGGATCATGGACCTAAAGAACAGATACAGAGACTGCTTAATTTATTTCATCATTATATCAGCCGAAAGACATCAATTAAAATTCTTAACAATTACAATTTTTCATTGATGCCGTTTGACAAAACAGCTGTTCCTCTAAACTTCGTCACAAAAATGCGCGGAATGATCCTCCTAATCGAATCCGTTATGATAAGGGATAGTGCTCTTCGTCCTGTAGGTATAGCTCTTTTTCTCTTTCACAACGGAATCATGTGGCATTGCATTGACACTTCAAAACCAGGCGATAAAAAAATACATTTTTATTTAGAAATAAAATACAGAACAAAGGACCAAATAGATTTTTTGTCGAAGATACGTTTTCTCCAACTGTTTTTTATATTTCTGTAGCTCCAGCTATGAGAAGTCATTTAACAATAATAAAATCCATGCATAATTACGAGTATGTCTGTTGCTTTAAAATCGAAACAATAAAAAAAAGCAAACAACGCCAGTATTTTCCACTACAACACTGGCATTGTTTGTGTTTTTAGGGTTCCGAACATCCGTAAGAAACGGAACCCTTATATTTGTAGGATCACTCGGGTGTATGTCCTGTCCGTCTGTCACGGCCAATTTTGTACTGTTTTACTGGACCGATTCTGTTGAAATTTGGTACACACGTAATTGATGTTCCATGACCCAAACATGGAGGCGATACGTAAATTAATAATTTTGAGTTTTTATTATTAATTTTGAGTGTGGCGGTAACTTTTGGAGGACAAAATAGAAAATAGAAAATGAAAGGGCTTATTGTAAGGGTTTTAATTTCATTTTTCATAATTTTAATATATATATATAGGTTTAAAGTTATTCAAGAAATTAGACGAAAAATTACCATTCCCCCTTATCACCGAAACAGCTTCAAATTTTGAAAAAAAATGGAGATAACAGATCTATATCTACCTACAGATTACAGGAAAACCTATATGAAGTCTAAAGTGTTAAAATAACATGTTACAAAAATTTAATTCGTTCGGAACCCTTTGCACGCGAGTCCGACTCGCACTCGGCCAGTTTTTTTTCTGGATTTACGACTTCGCTAAGTGATTTGAGTTATGAACAGTATATATCTATACTAATATATAAAGCTGAAGAGTTTGTTTGTTTGTTTGTTTACTTGAACGCGCTAATGTCAGGAACTACTAGTCCGTTTTAAAAAAATATATCAGTGTTAGATAGCCCATTTATCGAGGAAGGCTATAGGCTATATATCATCACACTAACAATTTTCATTAGGAGCGGAGCAGTAATGAAAATTGTGACGCAGACGAAGTTGCGCGGGTCAACTAGTAGAATAATATATTCTTTCTTTCTGAAGAACCGGTCTGACAATGCATGAAAGACAATATAAGGCATTCATAGAAAAACAAAACAATGTGAAAACAGAAAAACGTAATAATCTGAAATATGGCTTTACAGTATTCTAAAGATTTTTCTTACAATACGCAATGCATCAATAGGAAACAGTGCAATGTATAAACAAAAATGAAATAATGTGGATTATATTTTTACACCTAATAGGTATTTTACGAGTACCTCAGGGTTTCATATTTGGACTTATTTGTTTTACCTACATAATTGTGTAGTAAATATCTACCTAAATGAGATAGAGATAACTGTTACCAATTTCTGGATTCATAATTCAGAATGTCGAACTCACCTTTAGCCTGAAATACTGACAAACTTCGACATCCTTTTACCGCCAGATTCTCTATTCAGAAAAAGACTTATAAGAACGATTTAAAAGAGTCTTCATTTTTTTGTCTATCTAAAAAAACACCCAACTTTGGGGAAAAGTATAGGTATCTTATAAAATATTACAATGTCAAGTAGCTATCAAATCGATATGTTAAAAAGGTAATTAGGAATATTCCTAAGCAATATACTCGTTGTGAATGATTCATAATTTATTTTGTGTTATAGACCTAACTATGTCATTGATTAAGACAAAATAAACCTAAACTAATGTTATGAAGCTGATGAGTTCGTTTGGTTGAACGCGTTAAGAGGAAATACTGGCGAACACATTAAAAGGAAAACATAGGGACACAGTAGATATCGTTCTTATTCAGTTCGTGAAATATCTCATAAATCGGTCCAATCATCAGCCTAGCCTTTTCCCAACTATATTGGGGTCGGCTTCCAGTCAAGCCAGATTTAGCTGAATACCAGTATTTTACGAGGAGCGGCTGCCTACCAGACCTGCACAACCCATTAACTGGGTAACACGGTACTTGAGGGGTTCACATCGGCGTGGGGTCGACGACGACGATGACGTATTTAGGTCTCGTCCTTGACAGCCGATGGAACTTCGTCGAACACTTCCGACGTTTGGCTCCCAGACTGGGACGAGCCGGGGCTGCCTTCAAGCGGCTTCTGCCCAATCTAGGGGGTCCAAATGCCTCCTGCCGGAAGCTTTACGCGGGGGTCGTGCGGTCCATGGCCCTTTATGGGGCGCCGGTATGGGCGCCTACTTTGAGGAAGCGACCTGCCCGTTACCTCAACGCGTCTCAGAGGGTCATGGCCATCCGGCTGGCCCGGGGTTACCGCACGGTCTCTGGCGAGGCGGCGAGCCTCCTTGCCGGACTGCCGCCATGGGATCTGGAGGCGAGAGCCCTCGCGCACATTTACGAGTGGCGCGTGGAGGCGCAACGCCGGGGCGAGACACCTCTGCCGCGGCAAATCGCAGCAAGGCGGACGGAGCACCGGCAAGATCTCATGGCGATATGGAGACAGCGACTGTCGCAACCCAGCGCTGGGCACGCAACAATCCAGGCGATAAGTCCCCTCTTTGAGGAGTGGCTGGAGCGGCGCCACGGCGTCCTCACCTTCCGCCTGACACAGGTACTCACCGGACACGGTTGTTTCGGGAGATACCTGTTTCGGATTCGGCGGGAGGACGCGCCCGGGTGTCATCACTGCGAGGATCGCCCGGAGGACACGGTGGAGCATACGGTGGAGGTCTGCCCTGCTTGGGCGGAGCACCGCCGGGTCCTCGTCGAGGCGATCGGTGGCGGCGACCTTTCGCGACCGGCCTTGGTTCAATCTTTGGTCCGGAGCGAGGAGGCATGGGAAGCGATCACCTCCTTCTGCGAAGCAGTAATGCTAGCAAAGGAGGAGGCCGAACGTGTGAGAGAGAGGGAAACCTCACGTTCCAGTCGCCGCAACAGAAGAAGACGCCCCAGGCGTCGGGAGTCGCAGGACGATTCCCGGCCGCCGTAGGCGCGGGCCTGCGGACGGCGAGCAGTGGGTGGCTCGCCGTCTGATCAGAACTAGGCCCGGGTCGGCGGCGCGCTGCGATTCCAGCGCGCCTCAAAGAGATGTCAGCGTGGAAGACGGGGCCCGCTAGGGCAGGTGCCTGCTGGGGCTGCGGAATCTGTTCGAAAGAGGTGCCGTAGCCTTAGAACGCAAAGGGCACCAGGAGGAACACGGATGGGTTTTAGTCAGTAAGAGTCTGACACTCCCTCTTGCTTCACCCAGAGCGGGAGGAGTCATTTGATGATTTCCCATCATTAAAAAAAAAAAAAAAAAAAAAAAAAAAAACACGGTACTTCATGGCAAGACTGGAGTCACATTTACTGGCTTCTGACTATCCGTAACGACTGCCAAAGATCTACAAATGACAGCCGGGACCAACGGCTTAACGTGCTTTCCGAGGCACGGAGGAAACTCGGTATGATAAGATGGTCACCCATCCACGGACCAACCTAGGCAAGCGTTGCTTAACCTTGAAGATCGACCCGTGCGTCTGTTATTATTTAGCCACGAGCTCCTCTTATATGACTTTCATACACACATATCTTATTATGACTTTTTACATACAAAATCTCTCCGCCTGCATTTCCTCTTAATATCCCAGGAACTACTGGAGGAGCTCGTGGCTAGATAATAATAGCCACACGGGTCAATCTTCAAGGTTAAGCAACGCTTGCCAAGGTTGGTCTGTTGATGGACTGGACCATCTTAACATACCGAGTTTCCTCCGTGCCTCGAGAAGCACGTTAAGCTGTTGGGCCCGGCTGTCATTTGTAAAGTGAAGTATCGTGTTACCCAGTTAATGGGTTGTGGAGGTCTGTTAGGCAGCCGCTCCGCGTAAAATACTGGTATTCAGCTAAATCCGGTTTGACTGGAAGCCGACCCCAATATAGTTGAGAAAAGGCTAGGCAGGTGATGATGATCCCAGGAACTACTGGTTTGAATTGAAAAAATATTCTTATATTTGAGGAAGGCTGTATACGACCAATATGAAAAATATGACGCAGACAAAGTTGCGCGAGTTAATTAGCTAGAAATGAATATGCAGTTATCAATTGTTTAAACTTTTCCCAAATATCTTAGGGTGGGTTTCAGTCTAACCGGAACCGGATGCAGTTGATTGCTGAATGGAACTCGATACCACTTGGCTCTTTCTACCTTCTGACTACCCGTCACGATTGATTAATAGACGTTTACAAAATGACGAGGCCGAGACGTGGTTTTCTAAGCACGGAGGTACTCACGCACATATACAGGGTTATTTCTAAAACACCAACAACCTCTTAGGCAGTGAAAGTACACATGATTAAGTATAAACAACTTTTACTTTGAGAATAACCCCGAAAACTCGAAAAAAATACATATAACTGCTTCATACAAAATGCAATATTTAGCCAATGAAAATGTATGTAACAGCTGATATTTATTTCGAGTATAGGTTGTTGGTGCTGTTTTACAAATAACCCTGTATATTGAGGATGGGAAATCATCAAATGACTCTCTCTCGCTCTACGCGAAGAGGGAGTGTCAGACTCTTACTGACCAAAACCCATCTCTCTTTGGCAGATATAGCCCTACATTAGTGATTTGATGTTGGCGTCGACTTCCAGTATAACTAGATGCATCTGAAGACAAGGGGGTCTGGGTCCACCCACCGACCGAACCGACCTCGGCAAACGGTGCTTGACCTCGGAGATCATACCGTGCGGCTGTTATTGTTTAGCAACGAGCCAACGAAGAAAGAAAAAACTGCTTAGGAGGTAATGTGAAAGGTAATAGTTTACATAACTTTATGTATAAGTACGTTCGTACAAGGAAACGTAATTTCACGGCAATCAGCAGTAGGCGCAAAATTGCTGCGGTCCTTGCAAGTTATCTTGCCTTGGTAGTTGCTGTTTGTGCCTGGTGACTAGTGCTCTTAGTGCTGAAGTGCTAACACGGATTGCAGTGGTCTCTATCAAAGACAATAATAGATGTTTCGATGTTTTGTTATTTAAAACATAGACCAAAAGAAAAGACGCATTATAAATCTCAAAACCTGACAGAGTTGTTTACTTTTAAAATCACTGGCAATAAGTTCAAAACTGTGACGTCTCTATTTTTAAATTATTATCGTTATGCCTGGTAGCCAGTGCTCGTAGTGCTGAAGTGATGACACGGATGGCAGTAGTCTTTATGAAGGGACACAGTACGGTTTTTGACAGATTTCGTATAACATGCGCTATTAGTAGTTACCTAACTCAATCAATACTTAGTGAAAATAGTGGTTAAATTTCGGTAAAATGCGGTTTTCGATTTATCGTTACCTTACTAGTCAAATCATGGTCAAATAAACGAAAATTATAATCTTGGCCGAATTATTGGTTGAATTAACTACTACAGGTAGGTAGATAAAAACACTCACCCTTAGGGCGAGTTCTTTATCAGTAGTTAGGTACTCGTTGGTTAAAAAATATAAACCTACATTTCACTACCTAATATGCCTTTTTCGATCACTATTTAGCTTCAGCAATGGTCAAATTAATAACTATTAATTACAAGCAATTACTAAGTGTCTAAAAATTATCGAAAAACACATTTAAACAGATTTTTTATCACAATTTTAACCATTGGTAGACTAAGTTTAAAAAAACTCGCCCTAAGTGGAAAGTAATTATGTAAGTTATCTATTATTTGCAAATCATGTGGTAAAGAGATGTTACATTACATAGTTCTGGTGCAGGACATATTCCACCATTCTATGAAGGCATGCAAATATTTATACATAACAATGTAAGTAGCTAGATTATGCTATCATTAAGCAAACTTCGTAATGATATTGACATAAATTATCAATTATCAAACAAAAAAAATCAATAACAGTAGTAACATTTTATGAAATTAAATTTAAAGGGACCTGCCAATAGTCTTTACGGGAAGCACAAGATATAAACTACTTAAGTACGTAGCTACAAGAGCAATTGAGAGTGCATCTAGAATTCTAAACGTTTTTTCCCGATTACTACTTTCGCCGTCGCGTCGTTCGCTTCGTGGAAATCAAAGGCGATCTTTTACATTTTATTTAAAAACTCTAGGACTTCTTATTGGTTTTTCTGTAGGTAAAGAACTGTTTCCTGTAAGTAGATATTTGTATAAAATTAAAGGCTCCTAAAATTTTGAATGGTCAAATGACATCAACGTATTTTCTTAAAAAAAGCGTTATAATTATTAATTTTTAGTTTATGTAAAAACATTATATATGGAGCCCTTGCACGTAACAGCCCTTTCATTTGATAGGTACGTTACTTCCACCGTTTCACGGTCAAATTTCAAAAGTTATATTATTCTAGTAGTTCGGTCCAGTTTATTCGGAGCTTATTGGCGGTGATATACGGACAGACGGACTTACGCACGTATTCCTAAAACTGGGCAATTATGAGTGGAATGAGTGGCCATGAATAGAAATACTGGTAGGGCATAGAGCCACAGCCCAAGCATGCATCCCAGAAAAGTATTGACTGTTACTTCTGTTACACATGGAGACACATCTGAGGGTCTAAAAGACCACTTTAGTAGAATCAAAAAGAAAATCACGCTACCCGTCACTGTCAAATTTTCCCAGTCAACCTTGAACCTAATGCGTTAGTGATAAAGATGAATATCAAATTTGACAGATTTTTGCGTGATTAATATTATCATCATCTATCTGCCTAACCTTTTCCCAAATATATTGAGGTTGGCTTCAAGTCTAGCCGGATTTAGCTGAATACCAGTATTTTACGAGGAGCGGCCACCAGACCTCCACAACCCATTAAAACTGGGTACTTCATGGCAAGACTGGAGTCAGATTTACTGGCTTCTGACTATCCGTAACGACTGCCAAAGATCTACAAATGACAGCCGGGACCAACAGCTTAACGTGCTTTCCGAGGCACGGAGGAAACTCGGTATGTTAAGATGGTCACCCATCCACAGACCAACCTAGGCAAGCGTTGCTTAACCTTTAAGATCGACCCGTGCGGCTGTTATTATTTAGCCACGAGCTCCTCCGCGTGATTAATATTATAATTATCCTAAAGTGGCCTTTTTAGCCCCGCTGATCTGTTCTGTGATTCATAGGGAGCTTAGGGCTCCCCGACACGGATAGGTTAGGTTCGGATGATATGACTGGAGCTGAAGTGAGCGAGCGTACTAAGCTCCCGTCATACCGTTCATGCTATATTCCTCTAAACCCTGCAGACAGAAATAGAAGCCTCGCACATCTGGGCCCCGTCGCCGAGAACAGAATGTTCAAATTGTACTTATAATACTTACGTTTCGTTTCTTGCCATTCCAATATTTCTCGGAATTAAGTATTTCGAGAGATTATGGACAATCAAATTGCGTAAAAAGTTTACAAAATTTGAAGTTATTTAACGATCTTACGGAGCTTGCCATTTTCCGGTGACATACCTAACTATATGTAAAACTCATCCGTGATTGATAAGTGACGGACAGACAACGCACAGCCGAAACTACTGCTCGTAGAAAGTTGAAAATTTGCATGGGTTCCTTAAGGATTGTAGGGGAAGAGAGGATTTCTCGGAATTCCTACGGGAACGGGAAAAAACATGATATGCGCGTACAAAAGCTAGTACTTACATACTAAACATTAAAACGTTTTAGGTACGGTTCATGCGATACTGACCGTGACCGCTGACGGACAGGCGGACGGACGGAAAGCAGAGTCTTATAGTCGTGAGCCAATTTAAAATGATAGATAGATAGATAAAACATTTATTAGGAACAAGAAAAGAAACATGTATCACATTGAAGAGTTTGTAATACATTATGTACTATTTGTATCCTAAACAAGGCATTTGTAACTCTAAAGGTAAAGGCAGTATGTCAAGATATCCTTGGTCCGAAATTCCCGCCACTTTGACGTCAAAGTGGCGGGAATTTCTGGAAGCGCTACTCAGAGGCAGGTAATTCACTCACACCCGAAGACTTAGTACTACATATACAGGTATATGTATACTGAGTTTTCAATGCAATTGGCAGTGCCAAATTAAAGTTATGTGATTAAAAATTGTAAATTCATGTTCCCGCCAAATTGATAATTCATGTTTTTGCTGAATTCATGTGAGAATCGTTACCAATGTGGAAACTTAGTACGTCCTAAGTACATGAACGTATATTATTTCTATATTCATAACTTAAGAACATCAAAAGTTATCTATTCATTCATCGTTTTCTTTGAAATGGGCACATTTATGCAGAAATGAAACAACCCAAAATGGTTTGATAATTATTGTATTTATATATAGATCTAAATCCAATTATAAATGTTGCCTTTACTTTAGTGTTCTAATGATAAAAGTTACAATAGAAATAAAGTTTGATAAGACATATTTTTGCGCATATATTAAACAATTAGGCACTATATACGTTTGACTTTTCTGAACTTTCGTCTTTAAGTCATCGTAAATCATTGTCATTCTCGTCGAGCAGTTTTTTAACTGACTTAAAAAAAAGGAGGAGGTTCTCAATTCGGTTGTATGTTTTTATTATGTTTGTTACCTCATAACTCCGTCATTTATGAACCGATTTGATTTTTTTTTTGTTTCATCTGAAAGGGTATATACCTACTTCTCGATTGGTCCCATTGTCACCATGTCAGAATCTGATGATGGGATCCCACAAAAATCGAGGGCAACCCTCAAATTTTATAGGCACATACAATGTTGTTCATGAACTTTCTAACGCAATTCAGATATTTGTGCCTGGTAATCATCATCTCATGTTGCTGAGCTGATGATGAAAGGTATAAATTAGGATCTGATGATGAGATCCCATGAAAAATGTTTGTTCAGCGATACTTTAGCCAATTGTCAGCCGATTTGGATGATTTTTTTTTTGTTTGAAAGAGTATTTTCCTGGACTGGTCCCGTTTCAATTTGGTTAAGATCTGACGAAGAACTTCGGAGGTAGGCAACGTAACTCTTCAATAAATGATAGCAAAGGGATCGGGATTGCTGAAATCGCATGTTTTTTTAGTGTTTACACCAGTTCTCAACATACGGTACGCTGTTAATGGGTACGCAGGTACCCAGGTACCACTAAAAAGTGAAAAATAAAAAACTTTTTTACAGAAATACAAACGACTTCCAAAAACAAAACACTACAAGGTACAAAATAACTTCGGAAGAAAGAAAAACACTTTAATTTTGGAAGTCGGTGTCATAAAACGAGAAAATAACCAAAAACACCGACTTCAGAAATTAAAGTGTTTTTCTTTCTTCCGAAGTTATTTTGTACCTTGTAGTGTTTTGTTTTTGGAAGTCGGTTGTAATTTTTGTAAAAAAGTTTTTATTTCATCTGCACTGTATAAAACATCGGATAATTTGTTTTCGACAATATAGGTTATGTTGCACTCGCAGCGTATTTGTATTTTATTTTCACTGACAATTTCTGTTTTAAAATATGATTTCAAAATGTGAAGTCTATCTTTATAAATAGAATCAGCGTTGGCATCTTCTAGCTAGATTCATAAAAATCTAGCTAGTAAGCTAGATTTTTTATGAATACGCAGTAATCAAAATTCAAAAAAAAAATCATAATTCGAAGCATTTTATTTCAAATAAACCATTCACAGGCACTTTTGAAACGTCAAGGTCGGTCAGTCAAAAACATGGAAGCTATTTGCACGTTCCAAAGCGTAGATCTCTATGAAGAAGAACGTGCAAGAAAGTCCGAAATCATGACCCGTATTATCTAAGTATTTTTTCTTATTCCAAGTAAGCTATAGCGAACGACTGTGACATGGCATCAAATGCACAGGTAACATCATCAATACTTTTCATCGTAGTCCCATTTAATAATATAAAAACATTATTTATTTGTGTTTTTACTGTGCGTTTTTTGACAAAAATAGACTGTACCCGTTTAATAATCGACTTTGTTTTGTTGTCTTTCCCTAAATGTAAATCACTCGATGCTAATTTTATTTCACCTGATATGTACCTACTCAAAATGTTTCAATCGGTTTTAAGATCGCAAAGAAGAGTCTTGATATTTTTAATATAGCTCTTTAATTCTTTAATTCTTTATTGTACACCAAAACAGCTTATTCAAAATACAGTAATGAAAGTTCGTGTACAAAGGCGAGCTTAACTCAGAAATGAGTTTTCTCCCAGCAAACCTAGCAGCAGCAGCTCTCTATATTAGACGATGTAGGATTGCGTATTTCGCTACCATACACATTTTTCATTATATTAGTCCATAGAGACACTTGTTTTATCAATCTTAATAATGTGTCAATCAGCGAAGGCAAGTTTAAGTTAAGTTTTCTATATTGCTAAAATTTTCAGAAGTGAGATCATTAATAATTGTTTCTCTAGATATATGGTTTCTTAACCAATCAACCCTCATATCTTCTGGAGATTTTTTTCTTTCGTGTTTATCTTCCCTGGTTCGTTCTTGATCTAAGAAACTTATATTTTTAGTGATACCTTCCTTAAGTTTCTGTTCATTCTCTTGCCCATTAGTATCGAGAGTAGATTTCTTTGTCAAAATAAACATCATGAGCACTTTCCTTCTCATTATTGCCCGTTTCATTGCCATGAAATAAAGATTTCAATCGTAATCTCGCTTCTTCACTTCTTAATATTTTTCCATCTCGATCATTGCCAGATTACTTTGCTAAACAAAGTATAACCATATCTTTTGCAATCTGTTCTATCACTTCAAAATGTTCACTCGGTTTCATCTTTTTTAAGCAATTGACGGAAAAGTGCTTTACTTTGTTATCGGCATTTTTGAAACAAGACTGATGGTATGAAATTTTAATCATACGGCTAGTATCAATTCTAATGTAAGTTTCGGGCAGGACAACATCTTTTTGTTAAAAAAATATACCAAATGATACTTCCAAGTATTCTTTTGTTATACTTCAGCGTGTAAAAGCTCCGATAAGCGCAGAAGAGTCATCGCATATTATTTCTGCTGGTAATGGTTTTTTTTTACACCACTGATTCAGCCAGACAGTAATTGTTTCTATGGTATGGCTTTCGGATACCATCTGAAACAGTGGTACGCTGGTAACTCAAGCAAGTATTTAGTAAGTGAAATTTTAGAAAAAGGGCCGAAGCTCTTTAAAATACTCTCCGTAGCCTCTAGACTTATTACTGCCCGCTGAGTATCATGCAGGTATTGGCACGATAAAATTTTGATGTACATTCAGTCAAAAAAGTATCGGGAATGGATGATTTGTGTATGATTCCAAATTCAAATCTTTGTTTTTTTGTAGTTGTTAGATTGGCACAACTGTTTTCCATTTTGGCGCGGAGTTTGAGTTGCATCTGTTATTTATATTAAATACAGTGCTGGTTTTAGTAATATCATATATAGTGTGTATTGCGAATTTCATAATGGACAAAAATATCGAACAAAGAGTTTGTCTTAAATTTTGCATCGCCAATGGAATTTCGTGTTCGGAGTCACTGAAAATGTTACAGAAGGCTTACGGTGAATCGACTTCATCAAAAACTTGTGCTTAAAAGTGGTTCAAAGCGTTCAAAAGCGGTCGAGATGTGATGGAAGATTTTCCTCGCTCTGGTAGGCCGTCAACGTCTGCAACTGAAGTTAACATCGCAAAAGTGAAGGAAATAGTGACTGAAAATCCCCATTCAACTCTGAGAGAGATAGCCGCCGAACTTTCTGTATCTCACGAGTCGATCCGTACCATTTTAACTAATCATTTGGGTATGAAACATGTTGCTGCTCGGCTAGTCCCAAAAGATCTGAATTTTCTCCAAAAACTTAATCGCATGAAAGTCGCTGAGGACATGCTAGAACGAGTCATTTCGGACCCAACATTCATGAAACGCATTGTTACTGGTGACGAGACGTGGGTTTACGAGTTTGACATGCAAACTAGTCAACAAGCTGTGTGTGTGGCACCCGTTTTCAATCGATAGAAGACATAAAGGAGAATTCGCGTCGAGAACTGAACTCAATTCCGGAAGCAGCGTTTAAAAAATGTTTTGATGAATGGATTATTCGTTGGCGCAAGTGTATCGTTTCTAAAGGAGCATACTTTGAAGGTGATAAAATAAATTTGGATGAATAACAGACATTTTGTGTATTATTGATCTTTTCCCGGTACTTTCTTGACAGAGTAGTAGTTATATTAAGCTGATAAATTCATTATAGGGTGGAGTTTGAGCCATCAGCCATAAGGACATTGTCGGGTTTGAGTCACAACATGTAGCCTTTCTTCCTTCATGCCTGATTTGGCGAAGAGTTCCTAGTGTTGGCAAGATAGGCGGTTCAACTTCGTTACTGTCCATCATAGAATGAGCTAACGAATTGCGTACAGAGATAGCTGATGTAATTTTTAGGCCATCACTTAATTCCTTTCTCGTCATAAATAACAACTTAATCATTCTTTGAATTTTATGTTTAAAGTCTGGTTTCTGATTTTTTATTAAAACTTCAAAATTTACTATTTTATCGGTAGGCCAATGTATAAAAATGTCAACATCAGCTTCACATTCTTTACATTTTACAAAACAGCGGACAAATTCAATTTTGCTAACTTTCCATAACTCCTCTCTCAATAGCCCTGCTTGCCCATTCTTGACTAGGTAAACACAGTTTCTTACGATACTTTGATGTTGTTAAACTAGGAGTATTCTCCTAACATATTTAACGATTGGCTGAATTTTGCTCCAAGTAGAAATATCTAAATGGAAATGAAATTGTTCAGATTCTAGAGGCAATTTATCACCATCGTAGTCACTACTTTCATCACGTTCTATTTCCTTATCATTAGAATCGCTATCTGGTACAGATTCAGTTTCATCAAAAAAATATTTGAAATTGCGTATAACCGACAGGTAATAAACTTTTCGGGGTTATTTCAAAATTGAGTTGTCTACTTATATCAGTAAACACTAGTTCATTCGACGATGGTATGCCGTGAATAAAAGTTGCGTAGTTATTTTGAAATACCTATTTTTGGTCTTCCAACAGACTATACTTTTCCTTACTGTTTGTATTTTCCTCTTCATTCTTAGTCCTTAACGTAGCTAATAGAATATAAAATAACTTGTTATGTCACTCACGTAAAATAGGCATTATTACTACAATATGCTATTGTTATCAAGCGTATTCACATACAGAATGACGACACAGTTCCGCCGCAAAAAGCAGTATGGTTGAAACGCTATCGACTCGAAAAGACGGTTATGAGAAATCTATATTGTCGAACATATTATTATATTTTCCGATGTTTTATACAGTGCTGATGAAGTAATAGAGCTAATAATAAATGCTCAGTCAACGCCATAGGAAAAGATCAATCGGGGATTTTTACCTCCAGATTTAAAAATAATAAGCCTAGTTTCCCTCGGTAAATCAAAACCATTAAAAAAAATCTATGAACATGTATAAACCATTTTAGGTTGTTTCATTTCTGCATAAATGTGTCCATTTCAAAAACGACGAATGATAGATAACTTTTGATGTTCTTAAGTTAATGATATGAAAATGATACACGTTCATGTTTCTACTTAGAACGTACTTAAGGTGAATGCTCCAGGGTAGCCCGCGAAATTCAAATATTTTTAGGTTTTTTGCAATTTTCCGGTCAGTGTGAAGCTGTATGTGGACCAAATGCGTTCCGCGACCGTAACGCGTATTTATCTAAAGAATTATAACCATTTTAATCATCAATATAGCCCTCTAAGTTCATGTAGTTCGAAAGAATAAATATTTCAGAAATAATCATTTTTTCGGACTACATGAACTTAGAGGGCTATATTGATGATTAAAATGGTTATAATTCTTTAGATAAATCCGCGTTACGGTCGCGGAACGCATTTGGTCCACATACAGCTTCACACTGACCGGCAAATTGCAAAAAACATAAAAATATTTGAATTTCGCGGGCTACCCTGGAGCATCCACCTTAAGTTTCCACATTTGATTTTACACGATCTGTAACGATTCTCACATGAATTCAGCGCTAACATGAATCATCAAATTGGCGGGACCAATGTTTTAATCACATATCTTTAATTTTGCACAGCCAATTGCATTGAAAATTGAGTATATACCTGTACATATGTAGTACTAAGTCTTCGGGTGTGAATTACCTGCCTCTGAGTAGCGCTACCAGAAGGTCCCACCACTTTGACGTCAAAGTGGCGGGACCAAGGATGTCTTGACATACTTTCTTTACCTTTAGAGGTAGAAATGTCTTGTTTAGGGTACAAATAGTACATATTTAGTAGAGACTCTTCAATGTGATACATTTTAAATTGGGGACTTGGTCCCGTCATCTTGATAATATATGCTCACTTATAGTCCGGGAGGTACCGTAGCATTTATGGTGTTTTCACGCCGATCGACTGCCATCTTTTTTTTTTTTTATTTGTAATGGGTTTGCTCTTGACTCTTGTCTATGTCAGAGATGACAGAGACAAAGTCTACGATGGAGCGAGCCTACCCAGAAGGAGCCTGTTCACTCTAACTTTGAAGAGATTAGGTTTGTAAGCTTTTGGAAACACAGACGCAGGCAGAGAGTTCCACTCCTTTGCTGTGCGCATTATAAAAGACGTTTGAAAACGCATCTAATTAAGCCGGATTTACATTACGAAATTAGTGGCTTGAAATTAGTTTTATAACACTAATTTGACTACTAATTTCACGTGTAAACGTTCAGTTTTACGATGCATGCATTACTTTTGCGACACTGGAGTAGTTTCGTGCTATGCGCATATTTTTTGTAAAACTAATGTCATGCATCTAATTTCATCATGTAAATGCGACGCGAAACTAGTGTCGCGACAGCACCTGCGCAGAATGGACGTGTGGTTTTTTGTTGGATTGCAGAAAACAAATTCGAAAGTAGTTTGCATAGCATAGGATCATCATCTGCCAATTCAGAGATTAACTGTGTTGCACCCAGATGCTTTTTTTTAAACCCATCCTCGAATCCACCAACGTCTTTTCTTCCGAGATAACCTTTTTTTATTTTATATTTTATGATTTCTACAACGACGTTTCGCATCATAAAATACAGCTTTGATTTTGACAGGGCCATTATCTCCGCGATACTGATAATTTCACGACACTATAATTTAAACGAAAGAAGTTTCACATGTACTAAAATTAGTTTCACGAAACTAGTTTTATCATGCATGACACTTGTTTCGTAATGTAAATCCGGCTTAAGCGTCACCTAACGCACTCGCGGTGGGTTTGGGTGTGGGTGGTTACGAAAGTTGTAAAAAAAAATAAGTCATAGTACGCCGGCTGAAACTTTTTTCATAAATAGACATATTATAGACATTATAGACAATAGACATTATACTGAGCCGAAAAAAAAATCATCAGCTCGCAGTAACGATTAAAAATATTGGAGCATTGCTACTACGCTGTTTCCTTTTAATCACAAAATTTGAGATAGATTCTGGAGCTGCTTAAGCCAATACGACCTTCAGGCTACCTAAGCCTCTCCTCCTACCTAACATAGAGACTTAGTTAGGGACGATGCAAATACATAGTGAAAAATATTATGATTAAAGTGATAAAAAGTATAAAAGAAAGGCCACACATTGCAACGTTTTCAGTTTAACAAACTATTTATGAAAAAAGTTTCAGCTGGCGTACCTACTATGACTTAACTTTTTATTGTTGTTACAACTTTCTTAACCACCCACACCCAAACCCATTGCTGCTTGAGCAGCTGACGGCGCTGAGATTTACTACTCGTATTGATGTGAATATCAGCCGGCTTACTATGACTTTTGTATTTGCAACGGTACCTCCCGGACTATTACGAAACCTTTAATGAATGAAACGAACCGTGTAGGCAATCTGAAATGCAAACAGGTAAATGCGCAAATACGGATGTGTTACTCGGAACAACATTGACTATACTGGAAAATATAAAATGAATGAGTAAATTCCGGGCATTTTCTTTCATTGGCGGTCGCATTTCCTACGAGTATTTCTTTTTTTGTCTCGTATTTTATTCAGTCTTTTTAACGAGAGAGTTTTTAATTAATTAAAAGCCTTTAAATTTTCTTGGCCACATAGTTTTCTCTTTTTTAAATTTTAGTTTTAATGGTTAATGAGAGTGTTTTATTTCCTATATGGGATATAGGTAGGTAGAAGAAAGAAACAGTAACAAAATAAAATAGTACTTTCATTTTGATGCAAGTTGGGAAAGTTTGTCATTGCAGCCGAGCTGGGCCTCTAGTCTTATAACAATAGTGTCAGAATGGTCTATAATTGATTTTATAATTGTTGATTTTGACAAGTTTGGTAATCTACTAATATAAAAGCGTCATTGTGTTGTTTTCCAATGGTAAACCACTGACACTCCATTGAAAGAAATGGCATAGAATGGTAATCTCGTACATAATGACAAATGAATAACAGACGTATGCGGTAATCTGCAAAAATTTTGACAGTTCTTTCGATCAGTAACTTACCTACCTACCATTAGAACGTCATTGTGCAGTCATTGCGCTCTGGAAGAGAAGCGAGGCGGTTTGAAGCCATGAAACTGCATTACGACGTTTTTAACACACTTAGGTACCTACTCGAAAAATAAATGAAAAATTCAGATACAAACATAAAATTCAGGTATCTACTAATTAGTTAGTAACAAATTATTGTTAGAGATAGCTTGCGTATTTTTTTCGTTCGCTGATGTCGATATTGGTGGGGATTGATCGGCGACCAGCATGGTGTTATAAATACAATCAATTTCTTAGGCGGGGTTGCCCAGCACCTTTTCCGCACTAGTAAGAAATCCACTTTCATGCCTAAAAGTGGTGAGGTAGAAACTTAGCTTGCGAGTAAAAAATATTATCTTTTTTCAAAAAACCCGACCGCAAAAAGCTACTGAGTGAATCAGCAACAGGATACGGTAGAAACGAGAGAAGGAAACGGTTTTGTTCAATTTCTAAATATAATATTCCACTATTTGATTTCAAAGTTCACTGGCGTCTGTGCGCTTTAGTTGCTATTGTTATTTTCGTCTGTCTATATTTGAACACGGAATTCGAGATAATTATCTAATTTTGGAAAAATACACTCCATGTCAAACATGTATGACATTGAGACATGATCAGACAGACGGGTTCAGCCCGAATATTTTTTAGATAATTGGGAAATTTCAAATACAGAATTTATGAGAATTAGGCAACGAAAAGGCAACCTTAAGTCTTTGAGTTAGGACAATTCTTGACCAGTGATAGACACGAGTGACGTCATCGTCCGTTTTCGCGCGAATTTTTAAACTGTCGTTTTCAAAACGCAATTTTGGCAATAAATTAAAGCGTTTTCATTTCTTATTTATGTGGTGGTCATTCTAGATCTCTTTAAAATTAAAGCAAAAATGGAAATATTGCATGTTCCTGATTTGTATCATACAAAAATATGAATATAGTAGGTACTCAATTCAAATATATACCTATTAGGTATGTACGAGACGAGTATTTTAATTATACATAGTAAAATTTTTCGTTACGTCACTATATGGTGGTTGCTTATCCGAAATAAAGATTATTTTATTTTTATTTACTGTAACGTCAAAAGCATTCGTGTTAAGCTCTCAGTCATTTTTATCTTCACTGAAGGAAGTTTTCGAATCCCATTGCAACACCGACTTTTGGCCTATTTTAATGCGAACAGTCACTCAAAAATCTTTTAAAGCACACAACGCTATTAGTCGCTACTTGAATTAAAAGCTATGCTCTTGGAATTCTAGTACTTAGGTACTTATGGAAGATTTTAGTGAAACTGGTCACAGAACTGCCTGCAACACAATCCAGCCAAATAGGTACAAAACTGTTGCCATCTTGCTTTAGACTTTGATGACTAGTTGACTACGTCTCGCGATAATCCTACCTGCTTAGATATTAAATTACCAAGTACATTCTCCCTCTTAGTTAAATACGCTAGAATTTGTATGTAAGCTACCAACTAGGTTTCATAAAATGTAATACCTACCGTATTGTATGTAATTTACTCATCGAGGTAAGAATATCGTATTGGTAAGTAGGTACGTTTGAAACCCCACATTTCTGTAAAATTTTCCCCGCAGCACGATATTGATATTAAATGTAATAGTTTCCTACTCGCAGACTGATCCCGATTGAACCAGGATTCACGGAAATAAATTCAACCGATATTATAAAACATTTTAGAGTTCTCACTCAATGATATGTCATCATATCGTTTACCTTATTTAATTAATTGGGCTTAAACGTATTGTTTATTGCCATTTAAAATGCCTTTTATAGGAAAACTGGCTTTTTATGTTTGATTGAAATACAAAAGTGGTTAATCAAAACATCACAGTGCCGGGTTTGTTTTCCTCGAAACAATAACAGAGCAATTTGGAATTTACCGAGCGGAAACGCACGTGGTTTCATAACGAACAGCTGTCAGTCTCAATTGGCAGTGCATATGTATAGAATAAATGCATCTACGACAATCTAGTGGCCGTGATTTACACCTATCAGATGAAGGTCAAGTTCGCGAGCATGCTCGGTACAATTCGACGCCCCTCTGGCCACGCTACGTAAGATTGATGGCCGGAAGGTAAGTGTGGGGCATGAACACATGAGAGCGCCTTCATGATCTTGACCTGTATCAAGTCTACGTAGTCCAAACCGAGGAGTTGCAGTGTGTTGTCTACCCCGGCCTCCGTCTTCTCCGCCGAAAAGTCGAACATTTTCTCCGGAGCCTGCTCGTATCTTCCTACTTTGCTTCCGATGAAGTACGACGATCTTGGAACTCCGACCAGCGCCTGTTCATGAAGATACATTTTACATGTTTAATCATAGTATATTGATACTTAGGTATCTACCTCCCAATTAAAGGTAAACCAGTGAGAGATAGACGTCATTATTTTGACCTCGAGCGAACTCAGTAGATCTAAGAGGAAGTCACTTGAGACAAAATTAACCGAGGACTTTTTGAATGCAGTGTGCTCATTAGTGTTTAATTGGTGCAATACCTACTTTGTTTTATACCTAATACTAGTTTTTCCAAATTTGTGTGTATTAGATAGATAGGTAGATTTACTGAAATAATCTAGAACTGCTGACCAGTAAACAGGCGGGGAATCGTTACAAGAATAAAAATAACAAAACAAGCGGGAAAATACAAAATAAAATAACAGAACAAAATAACACTGCTTGAAACAAACTATCTAGGAGATAGGATGGCTCCTCTCAATATCTACAAAGTGAGGATTGTTGTCTTTTTAGGGTTCTGTACCCAACGAGAACGGAACCCTATAACTAAGCCTCCGCTGTCTGTCTGTCAGCGGGCTGTATCTCGAACCGTATTAGGTAGACAGTTAAAATTTTCACAGATTGTGTGTTTCTGTTGCCGCTATATCAACAAATAAAAAATTTAAGGTTTATGGTACGGAACCCTTCGTGTGCGAGTCCGACTCGCACTTGGCCAGTTTTTCTACTTGGTAGTAAGACGAAGAAATAATAAAGAAATATGTTGATTTGCGACTCGCACAAAACAGACAAAGTAAAGGATTTAGATTCTACTACACGTGGCAGGAGACTGTATTATAAGTACCAAACGTAGCGTGTTTTTTAGACATAAAAAATATAAGATTTTTTTGTCAAAAAATTAATGCTTGGATTCATTTTTTGACAAAAAAAAACTTAAAATATAAATGTATCTTTTGTATCCTATGTTTGCTTAAGGTGGATGCTCCAGGGTAGCCCGCGAAATTCAAATACCTATTTTTATGTTTTTTGCAATTTGCCGGTCAGTGTGAAGCTGTATGTGGACCAAATGCGATCCGCGACCGTAACGCGTATTTATCTAAAGAATTATAACCATTTTAATTAAGTTCATGTAGTTCGAAAGAATGAATATTTCAGAAATAATCATTCTTTCGAACTACATGAACTTACGAGGGCTATATTGATGATTAAAATGGTTCATTATCTGCCTAGCCTTTTCCTAACTATATTGGGTTCGGCTTCCAGTCAAGCCGGATTTAGCTGAATACCAGTATTTTACGAGGACCGGCTGCCTACCAGACCTCACGGTATTTCATGGCAAGACTGGAGTCAGATTTACTGGCTTCTGACTGTCCGTAACGACTGCCAAAGATCTACAATGTAAATGACAGCCGGGACCAACGGCTTAACGTGCTTTCCGAGGCAAGGAGGAAACTCGGCATGTTAAGATGGTCACCCATACACAGACCAACCTTGGCAAGCGTTGCTTAACCTTGAAGATCGACCCTTGCGGCTGTAGTCAAACAGGGTCACGGGTTAAATAATTACACCTACAGGGCGTCTCCGTCTTGATTTAAAAACACCACTTCGTGACTTGCGTCAACATTATTATGTCATCTCAGCTCGCCTGGCCTCCTATTTTATCACTGCGTGATATCCCACCGAATCCTTTTTTTTTTTTTTTTTTTTTGTCGATGGCCACTCGCAGTTTCAACCCTAGAGGGTAATTAAAATTTTTACTTGCTTAAGAATATAATATCGAGTCTAATTTAACTTGCGAGTAAAATTAAAATAAGTGCCTCTAAAAGTGGTACCTATTGGTTTCACGGTGTCGTCATAGTATCTTTATACTATGGTGTCGTCGGCATCACCGTGTACCTAGGTATATGTTTTATTAAAATAATTAATTAATTATTTACATTAAAAGTATAAAACGAGTGTTACTTGTATCAAATGGCCGGTAGATGATGTACTCGCTTTTGTTTGAATGATTGTGTTTGTACTTAATTATTGATCGGAGGCGAGGTAAGGTTAGATATACCAACCATACATAGTAGGTACCATCTACGCGTATTAAAAGCGAAATAAAAATATATTATAAAAAGTCTTCATTGAGTAAATTTTCCTATAGACTACAGTATTTAAGGTAGGTACTTTCCCTCCATGTGACAGCCTTGGGATGCTTTGAAGGTATATAAAAGTCGTCCTTTACTGAGTGATTTTCGTGCCTGACCGACAACGCACAGCCGAAATTACTGGTCGTAGAATGTTGAAAATGGCATGTATGTTCCTTGGGGAGTGTAGAAAAGAATTAAGAAAGGATTTCCTACGGGAACGGAAAAACGAGAAGTCGAGGGCAAAAACTCGTACCTAATGTTTATAGCTATACAGTTAGATATCAATTAAGTTCTCAGTTTTATATTACAGTAATCTACACGGCCGAGGCGGATACAAAATAGTCTAGATTAATACCTACTTACTTATCCCTTATCCCTAGCGATGCCTTAATAATACTAAAACATAACCTTCAGTGTACGCCCGTGAAATATGACACAGGCAGGAAAAATTGAAACTTTTTGTAGCCGTAGAGCGTCATTTCTATCACTCGTTGATTTTGACTGTCTATCAAAAACTCTTTATACCTTTTTGGATTCTGTAGCCATTCGTCTTTATCATGATTTATCAGTGTTTCATTTACCTATACTCAATTTCCTGTAGTGCCAATAACTTGCAGTACCCTGAGCTTTTCACAAACATCTGAGCCCCGAGCAGTCTTCACTATGTCATCTTTCCAACTTATGAGAAGTCTATAGGTATGTATACAGCAAGTCTATTCTGTAAGTAACCATTTCGATATCGAGCTTCACCTGAGTGAGATAGCTCACAAAGTGAACTTTATTGCACACAGCATAGAGGTCTTATGTTTATACTCACCTCGGATTCCGCTGTCGAGACACGTATTTATGTTGTTACAGAATAGGGGTACAGGTCTGTTAAATAAAAATTACCTTTCCGAAGGTACGCTCGGACGTCCCCGCGCCGTACCAGGGACCAGTTTCCACATAATTAACGCCGCATTTCAAAGTTTCTCTTATTAGCTGCACACCTTTTTCTTCGTCAAACGTTCTAAAAACAGTTTTCAACATTAGCAGACTTATTTAAAAGAAAATACCCAACCTGATTAGTTTAAATACGGATTAGACTTGGTCTCTGTCATCTCTGACCTAGACTAGAGTCAAGAGCAAACCCAAAAAAAAAAATAGCGGCTTCTATATTAAAATGTTTCGATAGAGAATTTGAATTTAGAATCTCGCAGTCTTTGAACTCTGAATTCAAAAAATTCTATAACACCGACTAAGTTGTAAGTCTGGGTAGACATACAATAGGTAGGTACCTACATTTTTATTCACAATACATTTTTTATACACACAGCCTGAGGCTGCCTGTCCATACTCCATAGACACAAACGCGACATGGACGCAAATAACTAACTTCACAGGTAAGGTTGATGATAGCACAAGTTACAAGGCATGCAGTATTGCAAACTTTATCATGAAATTTAATTCAGGTACCCCTAATTAGTTTACCTAGACTGAACATGTTGGAAGTTTACAATTAGTTCGGAAGAGGGTATGATACAACTTGTACCAGTGTTTTGAGCTGAACGATTAGTCGTTACCCAAATATGAGTGTTGCTGAGAGTTGCACAGGAAATGGATTTGGACTCATTCTTGCAATTGATCACATTTCCACTGATTGATTTTTTTATATTTCTATGGACCAAACCAACCTAGAATAATATGAAAATCTATAATTACTAGCTGACCCACGCAACTTCGTCTGCGTCACATTTAATTAATTTTTCAATTCGAACTAGCAGTTCCTGCGATTAGCGGGATCAACCAAACTCTTCAGCTTTATAGTTAATGTTAGTTTTAATTATTTCGGACAAACTTTCAAATGTCTCTCATCCAATCTAACAATCTATTTACCTGATAGTTACTATAAAACGGCAACAGCAGCTAAACATACTGCAATATCAACAAACAGTTTAATCATTTGAAAGTGAAACAAAACTCAACCCTTTGAGCTCTGCATCCACATTTTTGTTTTAAAACCGAGTGAAGAGTCGTGCGAGCCGTGTAGGTGAATTTAACAATATAATAAAATGGAACCGTTTCGATGTTGTGTTTTGTTTTCGCCTGCCCGCTGCAGAGTGCAGTGTGTCACGTGGGTTGTGGGCAAAAAGGGGAGGCTTACAAGGGTGTGTCGACTGCCCGAGGGGGCTATCAAAGGACTACAAAAGCAGGGGACTGACAGGTTATTGACAATTTTATTCAAAAAACACGATGTAGTTTGGATATTGTTGTCACCGGATTTTTGCAAACATCGTGAGTAATTATTATTAGGTTACTTATTAAAAGCCTGTGTCCAACTATTTCTTAAGATTGAATTTCAAATATTAAATTGATAATTTATTATATTAAGAACAGATAATTTCAAATACAATAAGTCCCATAAATGTCGCTTATCCCTTTTTTCCCGACCGCGAAAGAAGGAGATTTATGTTTTTCGAGTGTATGTATGTACCTATGTATATTTCTTTGGCACACTCTAGAGCCTAAACGGCTCGATGGATATTAGCTTGAGAGGTGTCATTAGCTTTGTATTTACTGTGAGAGTGACACTGAGTATATCAAAATAAAATAAAAACAAAATGGCGGATTTTTGGCGCCAAACTCAAATGTTTGGCTCGCTCTGTACCCTAAACGGATGCTGGATTTTAGATTTAAGGTGTCGTTAGATTCGTATTCATTGTGAGAGTGATACTGAGCATATAAAAATTAAAATGGCCGATGTTTGCCCCCATATAATGACTTCGATAAATTTTTAATTATGAAAACCTGTCGAGTCAGATAAAGGTCTCGAGGAGACGATTCCAAAAATGAAACTCACTAAAATGTAGGAAATAAAAAAATTGAGAATGCAGTTCAATCACTGATCTGATGGCCACCAACTCCATCAGACTGCTTGATAAGCGACTTGTTTCGAACTTTTTAGTCGTTTCTAGCGGTCGGGTTTTTTACCAAAGTCATTTTTTAGACGTTATTAAGGCGTCGACATAAACTCACGTGCCTAAACAAACAGCCGTAGTTCGTACTTTGAAAATATCATTAAGGGTTTTGCAATTTTACTTCTGACTAGCTGACCCGAGTGGAGAGGGCGGTATTGTTCGGGTTAATATAGGTAGCATATGCCACTCACAAATAACATAATTATATGACTTTCTATTGGTTAAAGAATCTTCAAAATTGGTTCAGTAGATCCAGTAGAGATTACCCCCTACAACCTCACAAACTCACAAACTTTACCTCTTTATAATATTAGTAGGTATAGATGACTGTACTTGCGGCACTTGACGTAAAGGGAATAAAAGCGAGGATGAAAATAATCATATTATGCTCGACGTAGAGTAGGGAATAAAAACGAGATGACCCTTTACCGCTCGATGTTGAGGCACTCGACATAAAGGGAACATTGATTCTTTGTTTTTATTTACAAATATAACCGACGTGTCAAAAATCAATGCGTCTGATTGTTTGTTGAAATTCATTCAACCAATCACAACATCTGACATTAATTTGGCGACAAACTTCTTCATGAAATCATAAAAAAGTCTTGCGATTTTTTCGTGATTTCGGGGTCGATCCTCTTCTTCTTCCACCTGGCGTTAATCCCGGCTATTGCCAGGGTCCGCCTTCCTACTTAGCTTCCTCCACTTTGGCCGATCTTGAACATCCTTCTCAGTCAGGCCATTGGCTCTCATGTCGGACTTGACGACGTCCAGCCAGCGACCACGGGACCTAGCCCCAAGAACCGCCATATTCATGCATCTCCGACCAACGTACTCCATAGGGCGGCGCATGATGTGGCCAGTGGCCATACCATCGCAGACGACACTCTTGCAGTTTTTCCCCCACGTCACGGACACCAAGACTACCTCGGATGAAAGAGTTGCGTACCTATGCGATCGGATCGCGTTACGCCACTCATCCACCTCAGCATCTCGGGGTCTTCAAGGTCGATCCTACAGGTATTAAAAATGGTTTATAATAATGAGTACATTGACCCCTTACGAGGTATTGTTCTAGGTTGTAACTTTGTAAGTAACAGTATTCAGTAAGAGCCGGGCCGGGCCTTAGGCTGGGTGGGCCTCCTAGCCCGCCTAACGCCTGTCTTGCGGCCTGCCCTGCAAGCCAGGACGAAGAAGAAGAAATGCTCGATGTTTGAAGTGCGGTATTCTAAACTATGTTTGTTTTATTTCGTCAAAGAATAGCTGGAAGGTGTGCGTGTGTAGGTACATAGACATACCCACCAAGGTAAGTATAGGTAGTAGCTGTACATAAATTGTCTTTCACACCACCTTCATGAAAACGTAAAATTATTTTCTATGCAAACCTAACCTAAAGTACGTCATTGTAAACCGCGGGCAGCTCCCGTCCGCCTCCGCTGCTAGTGTTGCTACGTGCAGCGAAGGCACCGGGCAAATCACATTAGGTATTGCCCGGCGGGTCATAATGAAATTCAGTACAATATTATTACCCTGTGGTAATAAGGTGGGCTGTTGCCGCAGCTTCGGGCGCGCGACCTGCTGCTAGCAGTGGAGGCTGATGCGTACCACCTCTTTTCATGGTTGGAGCATAATTTTCTCGCAGTAGATGTGAAAAGTAGAGTTGAGATGCATGGGGTCTGTTACCATCTTAAGACCCAAGCCAACCTCACCTGCTAGCGGTGCACCCTGCTGTCCAACGGACGAGGCTCTGGCGAACCTGGTTTCCCTCTCGTAGGGTTGTGGGGGTCAGACGGCTGGTCGCCCCACGTAAAACCAACTTCAGCCAAATATTAAATTGGACAAGAAGTTGAAAACGGGTACTCGGGCTAGGGCGTCGCCGCATAACGACGCGCAGGCACATCGCCCTAAACCTGCGATAAGTGGGCTAGGGCTACCGTGTCGAGTACGAGCACGGCTAAAGAGGATAGTACCCAAGAAGAAGTTCCGCTTTGCCACCTGGAACATTGGCTCCCTAACCGGACGTTGCCGAGAACTCGCGGACGTACTTGCGAAGCGTCGGGTCCAGTGCGCCTTCCTTCAGGAGACGCGCTGGAAGGGAAATAAGTCACGTGACATCGGGCAGGGGTACCGGCTAGTGTACACCGGATCACCAACGGGCAGGGGCGGAGTGGCCGTGGTGCTGTCTAGGGACCTTCAGGATGGACTCCTTGAAGTAGACCGATGCAGCGACCGGTTGATGCGAGTTAGGGTGCTGATCGAAGGGTCGGTAACGAACCTAATTAGCGCCTATGCTCCTCAAACTGGTTGCTGTGAGTCTGAAAAGGAGGCCTTCTGGGTGTTTTGGTTGGGGGGGATCTCAACGGTCACGTAGGTCAGTTTGCTGGAGAGTACGGACGTGTTCACGGTGGTTTTGGATATGGCCAGCTAAATGCAGAGGGAGTCAGTATACTCAGCACCTGCGTTTTGTCTGACCTAGCCATCGCGAACACGTTCTTTCAGAAGAAGCCCCAGCATCTTATTACGTACCGTAGTGGTGCCTACTCAACCCAAATAGATTACATGCTGGTGAGACGGTGCCACATTGGCAAGGTTACCAACTGCAAAGTCATCCCAGGTGAAAGCCTAACGGCTCAACACCGCCTCCTTGTCCTGGACTTTGCGGTTGTACCGAAAAAGAAAGTGACCGAAAAACGCAAACCCCGCACAAAGTGGTGGGTGGCTTGATGGTCCTAGGCAGTCGGACTTCATCGCGGAGGTCGAGCATCTCGAGATCAGTGCTCCGCATGAGTCCGCTCAAGAGATCTGGAGTAGGATCCATTCAGCAATCACCGATGCGGGTAAGCGCGTCCTTGGCACTTCTCGTGGTGGCCGCACCATAGAAAAGGAGACGTGGTGGTGGGATGTCGGGGTGCAGGAGGCGACTCGGAAGAAGGTTTTATTTAAACAGTGGCAAGGGTCCAACTCTCCGGATGACAGAGAGGCATATGGAGCGGCTAAGCGCGCTTGCAAAAAAGCTGTAGCCAGAGCCCGCAGCAAAAGTCTGGCGCCCTTGTACGACAAGCTGGAAACTGCGGAGGGGCAAAAGCTTATTTTTAAGCTGGCGCGTGCCCGGGAGAAAGCTGCACGGGACATTAGCAAATGTCTCTGTGTATGGGACGCCCAGGGTAAGCTGCTCTACGATGCCCCCTCTGTTAAGGAGAGATGGTGTACATACTTCGCGGAGCTGTCTAACAAACAGCATCCCCATAACCTTCCTCCCGAACCGCCTCCTAACCTTGGACTTATTTCCCCTATTTCCCCTGACGAAACCCGCATTGCTCTTCGCCACATGAAGAACCGGAAAGCGGTCGGGCCTGACAATGTGCCAATTGAGGTGTGGAAGGCGATGGGCCCACATGGCGTGGACCTTCTGACGGATCTTTTTAACCGCATCCTGATCACCAAGGAAATGCCGAACCAGTGGCGATTTAGCCTGATTATCCCTGTATACAAAGGCAAAGGTAGCGTACAGGATTGTAGTAGCTACCGCGGTATCAAGATCATGTGCCACACCATGAAGCTCTTCGAGCGCATCATTGACACACGGCTCCGTAGCGAGTGTACTGTCTCTGAGTGTCAATATGGCTTCCGGGCGGGTAACAGCACCATGGACGCAGTATTCGCCTTACGGAATCTGGCTGAGGCTTACAGAGAGAGAAGGAGAGCTTTGCATATGGCCTTTTTAGACCTGCAGAAGGCCTTCGACTGTATACCTCGGCAGTCCATCTGGTGGGCACTGCGCTTCAAAGGCGTTCCCGAGGCCTATATTGACATTATCAGAGACATATACCGCGATTCCGTGTCCTCTGTCCAGACCGCTGTTGGCGAATCGAATGGCTTCCCAATATCTGTTGGCGTTCACCAAGGCTCGGCTCTTAGCCCGTTCTTGTTTAACGTAGTGCTCGATCTAGTTACGGCAAACATCCAAGATAAGCCCCCATGGCTAATGATGTATGCCGATGACATCGCCCTCGTTAATCAGAACAAAGCCCATCTTGAGCGCAAAGTCAACATTTGGAAGGACACGCTTGAAAACGGTGGTCTGAGACTAAATGTGGCGAAGACTGAGTACATGTCCTGTGGCAGCACGGATTCAAACACCATCCGAATAGGTTCGGACCTGATCAGAAAGTCCGATACGTTCAGGTACCTTGGATCCGTGCTGCACGAGTCTGGCAACGTGGACGACGATGTCCAAGCACGTATACCCGCGGCTTGGGCGAAGTGGCGCGAGGTAACGGGCGTTGTATGCGACCGCAGAATGCCTCCGAAGCTTAAGGGGCAGATATATAAATGCATCATTCGGCCTGTCCTACTGTACGGCGGCGAGTATTGGCTAGCACTAAGCAAACATACCCAGCAGCTTCGCGTCACGGAGATGAAGATGCTGAGGTGGATGAGTGGCGTAACGCGATCCGATCGCATACGCAACTCTTTCATCAGAGGTAGTCTTGGTGTCCGTGACGTGGGGGAAAAACTGCAAGAGTGTCGTCTGCGATGGTATGGCCACATCATGCGCCGCCCTATGGAGTACGTTGGTCGGGGATGCATGAATATGGCTGTTCTTGGGGCTAGGTCCCGTGGTCGCCCTCGCAAGCGCTGGTTGGACGTCGTTAAGTCCGACATGAGAGCCAATGGCCTAACTGAGAAGGATGTTCAAGATCGGGCAAAGTGGAGGAAGCTAAGTAGGAAGGCGGACCCTGGCAATAGCCGGGATTAACGCCAGGTAGAAGAAGAAGAAGAAGAGATGTTAAAAGTAGAGTATGTTCCTCATTCAAGCTAGCCTTAGCAAAGACACCTTTATGGTGTCTTTGCTAAGGCTAGCTTGAATCCGTCGCTGCATTCAGGATTCTTGTAATATCTCGCTTCGCTCGTGAGTTAAACACTAAACTCCCTCGCGACGGCCTGGAATTAGGTAACACTCGAATCCTTCTTTTTGTTCGGTATTCAATATGACGCCCGTGACATAAGACACTGCTTTATCCCCTCGTTGCATAATCTTCTATTCATAACACACGCGCACGATCAACATAGCCGACATATATTACGTAATAGGCATATCTTTTGTGCTATAAACCGAAAAAAGCCAAGTTGGTCATAGTGGGGCTTTTATTTAATTTTTTTTTTGTTTCTGTAGTAATAAAATTAAAATTTCGCAGACTGGAAGTTTTCGTTGGTTAAATTTCGGATACGAAACCCTAAAATTGATACTATAAGTAGGGTGGCCACCTTATTTTTTACGCAATTAAAGTACATTGGTTATGAAAAGTAGAAGAAAAAACGTAGGTACATTGTGTCAAAATAAAGTACCATTTATTTTACTTAATTGTTTTGCTAAAAACATAATTTCGCTACTTTTAGCAACTTTTAACAAATATTTCATTCATTCTTTTCATTTCTAGATTTCGGCACCCAACGGAACCCTTTTACTAAGCCTCCGCTATCTGTCCGTCGCGTCAGTCCGTACGTCTGTCTGTAAGCGGGCTGTATTTCAAGAACCGTAATAGGCAGACACCGTAGACAGTTGAAATTTACAGTGTGTATTTCTATTGCCGCTATAACAACAAATAATGAAAATTAAAGGGGGCTCCATACACCTAACGTGTACGGAACCCTTCGTGTAAGAGTCTGTCTCAAACTTGGCCGGTTTTTATCAGATTCGGAGACGCTTTGTTTCTTTCATCTTGCCATTTGCTATTTATCACTGAAAAAAACTCTCTCTGTGAATGCTGACGTGGCAGGAATCGACAGGAAAATAAAATTACACATACAAATTTGAAAAATTATCATCAGTCTAATTTAAGTATTAAATAAGACCGATGTTAACTTTTCAAATTTGTTTTTTTTGTGTATTTTTTGTGCAAAAGATCTGATGTGTCTGATCATGCCGTTCTTTTTTACGCAAAAATACTTAGTACCAACCTTTTTAGGGTTCTGTACCCGAAGGGTAACCAACGGAACCTTATTACTAAGCCTCCGCTGTCTGTCCGTCAGCGGGCTGTATCTCAAGAACCGTAATAGACAGAGAGTTGAAATTTTCACCGATTGTGTATTTATATTGCCGCTATTACAACAAATAATAGATATTAAGGTTTATGGTACGGAACCCTTCGTGTGCGAGTCCGACCCGCACATGGCCGGTTTTTTTTTTTAATTAAGTACCTATGTGAAATCAGTGAAATGAATCCATGAGAAACCAAATGATGCGATATAAAGTATCTTTGCGTATTTTATTGTTCTCATAAAGTATAGAGTAGGTACAAGTACCCGAAATATCGTACAATACTTTATAATAAAGTACGGGTGGCAACCCTAACTATAGGTACCTACCGAACTTTTCTTTCAAAGGTAAGTTGAGTTGTTATGTTTTGCAGTTATCTTTTTATACACGAAATATGAGCAAACATAATAAAAATATTATCGTAATAATTATCAAAATCGGGTGCTAACCTTCCTACACAAAATAGACTATTTATGTAGGTACCTACTCAATAGGTAGGTATTTCATTCTTGGTAAGTATCATAATAAAATTGATCATAATATTCATAATGTGCTAGGCGTTAAAGACCAATTTGTCGTAAGTAATTCTAAACGAGTTGCTAACAATCATTAGTGACGTAGCAATCGTAATTAAATGTCAACGATCCTCATAACGACCTTGACCCCAGCAGAGTTGTGTGAGACCAAACACAAAGTCACATTTAAATCAGTTCCTTTTAAAATGAGAAAAAAGTTTTTCGCCAGAGTTGCCACATCGCACGCCAGCGTTAAAAATAACTGGCAATATGGAACAAACAAAACATAAACAATCACGAACTCAGTTACAACAGCCGGTCGAGATACGTTGTCATAGCCAACCATATTAAATCCTGAACGAAACAAGTGGTAACGTACCTAATAAAAATAATGCTTCTTCAGTTTGTATATAAAAGATTCCTGCCCGACCAATGATAACGGACCTTGAAGTGATAATAAGGTAGGTACATCGCGTCTTAGCAAAGAAAACAAAACACACTTGTTAGTTTTACTTACTAACTTAATTTTAAGAGAATAATTACCCGTAAATGTTACTGAACGCAGCGCCTCCCAAACTGATATGCGAGACTTTGATTCCGGTATTGCCCAGCTCATTATATAATTTCATATTTAATTGACCAAATAAAGCAGCTATATTAATACACAAACGACACGCCGGCTTCCTTGCTTGCGAGTTCGCGACTGATTGCGTCCTCGCATTACTCGATAAGCAACTAAGTAACTATAGAAGGTACCTACATATAATATCATTGTTCTGTTTGCTTTTAGCTAATTAATTAGCTATGTTCCTAGGAATAATGTTGATTTATTTATTAAGTATTCATTCTTATTTCCAGCATGTTTCTAAAGAAAATAATATTTAATGTTTACTTGCTGTTCTGACCCCTTAGCTTTATTTTTGGCCTCTAATAAACGAGAATCAATTAGTAGCAGGTACTATTGGAATGTATTTACCCAAGCCGTTGGTTTAAGTTAATTACTTAAAAACGTCTTATCACGTAACGAAATACTGTGATCGTTAATAAAATAACCAACAATCAAATCAATCACTAAAGTACAAAGATCACCTAAATTATTATTTCGCTGTTTCAAACTTTTACGATAACTTTTTCTACCAAGCTGTACATTAATTTATTTAGGCTGGTATACGGATAGGTAAGAAGTCACACTGTCACGCGACTGTCAAACGTGGTGCGTCCGAAAATTTGCGCTAAAACTTAGTGAGATAAAAGAAACAATATTTTCAAAAAAATATTATGTAAGACTCATAAATAGGGAACCTTTATATCATGATTTTGTAATACAGTAATGGAAACGATTTGTACTTTACTTTAGTACATTCAAAACTGTTTGTAGTCGTCACGTAAATGGGTGAAACGACTGCTTACAGCTATTGGTACGTACCTTACCATAATTTTACTCTAAATGTCTCAAAACAATTTATTTTCTCGACCATTGACCAAGGCATATGTGTGTCGCTCAAAGCGTGTTCCAGTATAGAAACGCACTTCTGTTCACGTTCGGGGTGGCGCCACCGTCAAAAACCACAAATGTTTGTCACTTCAACAGCAGTCTTTTATTAATATTAGAGTGAAACTAGTAATTTAACCATCTAGAATAAAATAGTGGTATCTTTCCTTTTGAATATAGTGTATATCATAGCTTGGTAAGTATTTTAAACAAGACTAGCAACACTGCCGCGAGCGAGTTGCCAATGCCAATCGGTATTGTAGCCGTATCGCGGAGGGTTGGGAGCACGCAGTGGCGTTTGATTGCCGCATGTAAGCGTGAGCCGATAACTTACACTGCAGATAAATAAATATTCGCGTCTATTTCGAAAAAAATAAAATGTAAACATTGATTGTTGAAAAGTGTTGACTTATAAAATGTAAGTTAGTTTATTTTAAGTAGTTTAAAGTGTTTGCCGCATCTTCGCTGTTTACTGTTTACGCTAAGTCGATTGAAGACGAACCAATATTTTTTTTAGCTGTGAATTTTTTTGTGCATAAACTTTTTGTTTTAATTTTGGAATTTGTGTTTGCATGGATTTGGTTTACTTTTAATGCTGATAAAGAGTGCTTTAGTGTTCCTACTGCTATGTTATCTGTTTTCCGTAAGTAATTTTGAAGTTTATGTGTATGCTTTGTAGATTTTTTGGTTAATAATTTTGAATACAATTTTTCTTTAGGTTAAATATTGTTGTTAGATAGGTATATTATTTTACTCTAAATAGGCTATGCAACGCAAATATTATACAAACATTTTTTGGCGTTATGTACCTACCTACTTAAGTTGATTAGCTTACTTTACAGGTAATTTTAGGCAGTGTAGGGATAATATTTAGATTTTCAATCTCACCACACTTTACATCATTTTCCTCATTCTATCAAATTATGATAAAACTATAATAACTCTGACTTACTAAAATTAGCTAATTACATCATACTTAATCTATATACCAGTACCCTATCCTGCTGATAACAACATTTATTATTTTAGCCAGAGCAAAAAAGTTTGGACAACTCTTATGAAACTTTTTTCTGTATGTTTTTTTTTTATTGTCCCTGAGTTTAGTCATAGGGTATAATTGTAGTAATATTTGTGGTTTATTGTAATGAGACCCATTCATAATTTCCGTTATTTCTTTTTAATGTACATTGATTTTAAAGTTTGCTAAGATGGTGATCTTTTGGCAGTTTCCACAATGAGGTCCCGGGTGCTGCGCTGCCGGCCATTCTCGACCCGTATCCTGCTTCTCATGCTCTGTGTCCTGGCCTTTGGGGTGTACTGCTACTTCTACAACACATCTCCCCAGAACTACACCAAACCAAGTAAGTGCTGTTCTAGGATAAGGATATTAGGTACTTATTCATTTAAAAGATTTGCTTTTTTTATTTTTACAACTTTTATCCGGCCAACAATTATTAATTTTCAAGTATTATTCTTTTCTTGTCCTAATTTTTTTTTATTATTTGTGAATATTCATTTGATATGTAATGTTCCTACCTTATTTTAATTCTATTAGTTTTTTTTTTGTTGCAAATATTTAAGTACCTACAGGGATTATTCAACAGCAGAGCATCATAGAACATTATAACCAGCAATTTATTTCTATGGAAATGTTATTGCCGTAAAGATAATAAAATCTGACTCTTCCAAAAACTCTGGGAATATAACTTAATTCAAAATGGTTAAATTCTACCATCACACAACAGATATTAGATAAACAATGAAGAAATGTAAATCCAATTGTTTCTCTTATTTCTTACTAATTACTATGTATTTTGGTAAGTACCTAAATGCCGTAAGAAAAGTCAATTAACCGGATTAGGTAGTCACTTAGATAAATGTGTACCCAACTAAAAATTATCATTACAACATTAAAAAATACAGACAACCTTGACCATTGTAGTTTATATTTTGTTAGATATTTTCCTTTGGCACAACCTTGAAAAAACCCCAGTTTAAATAAATTGTTAAGATTATTTACAATGCATTAAAATGCAATTACGATGTCTGCAAAGAGTACTCAAGAAGAAAAGAGACTAAAATATCTAAAAATTGTGACTGTTCGGCACGTAAACACACCTTACCACTAGTACAATGATGAGTCAGTTTCTAATTAGGCAGTATAGTATAGTACGGCCACGGTCCGAACCGGAAGGCTGCACGATCGCAATAAACAGCTGCTATGTCTCACTACGGCTTTACGGCGTTTTCATCAATCCTTCAATATACTGGCCCACCAGAATTCTTGGTGGAATCTAGTTTAAGATCCATTTAAAACGCCTTTAAGTCGACTGTGTCAGGTATACAAGTCTATTATGTTATGAATTAAAGATATTTGCCACGATAAAAGTTTATATATATAGATACCTAAGTACCTACCTGTGTTAGAAAGTCATTATAACTATTAAGAGGAGGCATGCAACAAGAAAACATATTGGTGCACGGCAAATAAAAATCGCCTAGGTTCCTACAATTTCCTAGAATATGTAAAAATAAAAATACTCCGCCACGCCACCGCGATTCGCGGTTGTCAGTTTACGAATTTAACTTTTAATTTTTATTGCGACGGATCACGTAGGCGTATTAAGAAACTTAATAAAACATTTATCGATGGTATGGTTAGTAATTATGTAACAAAGTAACATAGCTGTTTAAAATAAATTGAACGGGTTATATTCGATAGGTACCTACTGCTTACTATGTTCTGAATCATACTAATGCTAAAATACAATTTAGAAGTTTAGCGGTAAACGTCGAACTAGCCAGGTGAATAATACGACGAAGAACACGAAATTAATTGGTTGCTCTATCTTGTGAGCACAACTAACGCTCGTATTTCTCTGGTTCCTCTATCTTGTGAGCACAACAGTAACTACCGCTCGTATTTCTCAATTAATTTGGCTTGTTCAGGGGATGCGAAACACCTAAAGTTGACCGGCCATTGCATTCAGTCGTCCGACCGCGAGCGGCTTGCCTGACTTTGTATTCTAATGTTTTAAATTTATGTGAACAAACTTTTAAATGGCAATGGAAACAGAAATGAATGCTAAAAAGTTAGTTAAATAGGAACAGATATAATACACAACGTAGTAGGTACACATAATGTTATCGGATCCGTTACTATAGATAGATTCGGGTCCGCGTGCCTGTTCCGCTAGATTTCAGTTTGGTTAAAAACCACTACCTCACACTTTAATCGTTGTTACTAGAGTTCCCTGCTTTTGTTTCAAAATTATTATTGTATATTTTGATCTAGTACAAAGTTTAAACCTGTCTTTCCTTTTTCTCTTTAGTTAATACATCAAAAGGTTGGCTTGAAAAGATCGCTTTTAGCGATAAGGCCGCCCATTGTGTCACCCTATGTTATATTTTCCTCATGTATCTTTTCTGTAACATAAGGTGTACATAATAAAGAGTTTTCTATTCTATTTGTCATGATAAAAATAGCCTACTAAGTTAGGTTGATTAATGTTCGCAATACTTTGTTTAAAATGTTCCTTGAACCTATAAGTAGGCGCAGCGTAAGCCACGACCCATTGATAGATGGCCAAACGTACGACACTCAAAACAAAACCGCCCACCATCAACACATAAGTAGTAAATATCCTGTTGAACTCAGTATATTGCGTTTAAAAAAGCTCGTGAAATTTAAAACGATAAACAAGTATTCTTACGCTTGCCACAACCATGGAAGGTTGCGGCATATTTTGACACTCACATATAAATATCAGGAAACTGTATTACGCCTTGTTAATTAAAATAAATCTAAATAAAATAATCTCGCAATATTATCCCTGTTAAATAATTAGATTAATACTGAGTATAATTGAAAAATTGCTTTCTGCTATTGTGGAACAAATTGACGCAATAGGTGTGACTGTGGCATGAATTCAAATTTTACCCGCAAAATGGCAGTCATGAAACAAACCACTCATAAAGACTTTAGAAAACTTTTTCTATTTTAGTCAACTGCTTATTTACACCTACGTTACTGGAAGTCAAACTTTCGTATAACTTTTTCTGAATTAGAGGATTGAAGTCACACAAAACAACAAAATACATTCTGCACGTCGTCCTACCAAGGTCCCATGTTAGCTAAGCACACAATATAAATAAAGTTAAACGCAGAAAACAAAGGGATTATGTAAAAGTTTGTGCACAGAAATGGAACATACAATATGAAGGTATTTCCCGGCGTGGGGACCGCAACCAAGCAGAGTTATTTACGACGCGGGCCTAACCCGCAATATGAAAGGACTTGATCTAAGTTATGGCTCATAGAAAATGCTAGTATTCAAATTACATTAAATAGTGCTGATCGATCGAACTGGATAAACTTATGAAAACTCTTGTCGGAATCTTTTGAAAATAATTTCATATTTAAGCTTTGTGTGGCTTTTATTCGCCGTTTTATATTTTAGATTATTTTCTGAAACAGATTCTGCAACTAAAGATAATTTATACTAATTAAAAAAAAGCCGAAGTATTTGTTTGTTTCTTTGGTTGTCGGCGTTAATCTCAGGACTCGAACTACCGGTTCGAATTGAAAAAATATTTAATTGTTGGAAAATAGTCCATTTAACGAGGAAGACAATATAACATCACGCTGCAACCAATAGCAGCGTAGCATTCATGAAAAATGTGACGCATCCGAAGTTGGACGGGTCAGCTACTTGACAATAAAACGAATGCTTAAATAAGCATTTAAATGAGTTATATTTATCCATGTGATATACCTAGAAAAAAAGAATGACAGTGTGTAATTTAATGACGTATTTGACATTGTGAATCGAAAACAATAATTTCTGCTGACTGGCTGTAATATTTCTTAGATCAAGTGATCTACTCGCGCATTATATGTGGGAATATCGATGTAAACAGTACCTATCTACTTCGTTCGAATTCGGTCGTTCATCATAGTTTCAGCCGAAGACGTTCTATTATCCTGGATATAGGCCTCTCCAAGAGTCACCGACGTCACATCTACATTCGCTACATACTAATGCTTTTTTTTATTCAGTATATACGCTAGTTTAACGAATGTTTAACTTTGACTATGAGATCAGATTTTTTTTCAATCAGCAATCAAACGCAGTACTTACTGTAATTTATCGATAGTGTAAAGGGCGTGGGTTACGATTGCCAATTACGACGATCTAGCCTTCCAATTTTACAGTAACAATTACATTATAGATCCCTTGTGCTATAATTATCTTATTTACCGTTATCTTTTAAAAGCTGTCATAATAATAGCCCAACGCAATCCCATAAAGAGTGATTTTACGACGCGCATAAAATTTGAGAATTTATTTGCACCTTTGAGTTAATGTGCGCCGAAGCGTGTACATCCTCATACCAGTATTCATATTTAATTTTATTCGGACTACACGGAGATGTTTAAGATTTGCCATTTGTAGAAAATATGTCGTGAAAATGTTCTGTGTGACCTTCCGTCCAACTGCCGCCAGTAATATGGCAAGATTAGCGCGTCCAGTTGTCCGTCAGCATGGTGACGTATAGACTCGTTTGACAACTTTGAGACGGATAAAGAAATCGAAATTGTTGTTCGGATATGAGTTGCCGTCCATAATTGGAATCCGATTGTCCTTACCGTGCTAATCATCTGTCATCATGATATTTGCTTTTGTCGATTGCTAATGGTAACAGAAAAAACAAACAGTCACGGAGGAATCTAATGTTTCCTCTGTGATTTGTCCTTTGTATTCTCACAGCCAGCCCAACTTTTGCGAAGTTTACTTTTTGCAGCGAAGGCTTCTTTCCCTGACCATTCACAATCCACATTACTATCTACAATCTACAACGTCATACAAATAACCTTGACTTCTCTCGTGACGTTCAAGTTCATTGAAGGTGCGAAGAGTTCGGCGTGCAAACAGCGCACACCCACCCATCCGTTACCCAAGGACAGTTGACCGCTGCGATATTGCTTACCTTGTAGTTCGCACATCGATCCATATTTTGTTAGCAGTTAAAAATAGTCACACAGGTTTTAAACATTTCTTTTAGTGGAGCGCCTGGGGGTTTTCACCTGGGATTTGTTACAGTGAACGATATTGAAAAGTTCAAAATGGATTGGCTAGCTAATAATACGCATAAAAAATTAATCTATTACAAATTGTGCTTTTGAATTGAAAAAAAAAAAGATTTTGTAATTATTCAAATAGTAGAATATCAATAAGTTTTTGGGTATATTTGTGGAATGAGTTTTTTATGTATAAAAAACTAAAAATTGACAATTTTCAGACGTTTTCCATTACTTGTGCTGTAATAACTTGCTTCTTGCTAAATTGTATGATTCTCTAGGTCAGCCGGAAGTACCCTGTAGGTTTAGAATTACTTGCGATTATCAAAATATGTCGCAAGAATAATGGATAAAAATCCTTATTTTTATTCCTTTGACTTGAAAACTAGTTTTTTTAGAACTTTAACAGGCCACAGGCCTAAGCATTTGATATTAATTTCACCACGATACCTCCACGCGTTTCTGAGAAAATCGTAACAGACCGACAGACGCGAGACGGACAACGAAGTGATCCTATAAGGGATCCGATTTTTCTTTTTGAGGTATGGAACCCTTAAAAGTGTGACGGGAGGAGTATTTAGGCCACTTTCGTCACGGGAATATATTTAATTTTCTGTCATACACCCTACACTGTGGGTGAACTGACTCGCACTTGGCCCATTTTTTTTTCGTTTTCTTGTGTCTTTAAATATCAATAATACACTACCCTAATTTTGATATACAAACATTCTAAAGCCTAATAAGTACCTATAACTATTTAACTATTTGTATTATTGTAACTATTGACTTTCATTTTTTTATTTTTCAATTTCGTTCAGCGTAACCCAAATGCGAAGTTTTCGCGTTTTTAACGCCCCAGGCACTCCACTATTTTGTTTTACTTCAATTAGTGTCTGACGTTTTTAAAGCTCGAGTAAATGGGTTGTAAAAATGTTTGTTTTGGGCCAGTGAAATGTGTTGTGAATGAAGCATTGCTATTTAAAGAAATAAAAATAAACGAGTTCGATGTTTACATTATCGTTTATTTCGAGTTTACATTAACGAACATCGAGTGCGACGGCAAAAATTAGCCGTAGTTAACAGTTAGCAGATAATAATTTCAATGAACACCCAGAATTTCAGCGTTGCTTTTAGAGCTCGTGAAAGCAGCGTAGGTTGGTGCATTGAGATTTTACTCCGCCACGGGTCATAGAAGAAAATGACTTTGCTTTTATGTGAGCACCGGTATAAACGGTATCGTTTAAAATGTTGGTACTTGCGATATATCACTTCCGCATAATAGTTTCCTGAACTTATCAGTTTTTTGGTTGATAGCTAAGAGGTCTTTCTTACACTCTCAACCAAGTTGACGGCCCAACTAGGGAATACGGTTCAAGTTTTAACTACCCAAGATCTCCAACGTTATATCGCTTGAATAGTATTAGAGATAAAAACTTGTGAAGACTAAGCTTAAACGTGACTTGAAAAAAAACCTTTTGCAGGAATTCTCACTCGGAATTCTATCGGAATTATAATTACTGGGAATTATATTCTCATCTATAGTAATATAGTAAAGCTGAAGAGTTGTTTTTTTTTAATCTTAGGTTTAGTTCGAATTGAAAAAATATTTTAGATCTGGATAGCCCATTTACCGAGGAAGGCTATACGCTATATAACATCAAGCAACGACCAATAGGAGCGGAACGATATTGAAAAATGTGACGCAGGCGAAGTTGCGCGGAATTATAATTACTGGGAATTATATTCTCATCTATAGTAATATAGTAAAGCTGAAGAGTTGTTTTTTTAATCTTAGGTTTAGTTCGAATTGAAAAAATATTTTAGATCTGGATAGCCCATTTACCGAGGAAGGCTATACGCTATATAACATCAAGCAACGACCAATAGGAGCGGAACGATATTGAAAAATGTGACGCAGGCGAAGTTGCGCGGATCATCTAGTAAATTCATAAATGTAAGACGTAATCACGTAATTGCCTGCAGTATAATAGTGCAGGAAAATGAAGCAAATCAGAGTGAATAACTCGTGTAGTTTTGAAAATTGGTACAGTTGTTACCCTCGGGGATTTTTAGTATGTTCATCTGGACACCTCAAAGAACAACTGTACCAATTTTCAATACAACACGAAATATTCGTTCTGATCGACGTTAACTGAGCTAATTTTCCTGCGCTAAAAGATATACTACCTACTCAATACGTAAATAAATCTGATGATATATACCTAATACTCGAACATTTTTCTGCGATTAATCATACGTTTGAGAACATCATCAAAAGAGATGTTGTTATTCATATTCCTATACGAATACTACTACCTAACGTCTTTCGTCTAGCCAAAGTAAATAAGTTTAGTTTGTAGTTTTTGTTAAGTGTACAGTACTACACTAAACACTAACCTGCTATGGCTGACACATCTATATTTTAAACTAATACTAATACTTCGCCCGCGACTTGGTCCACGCGGCAATTTTCTTAAGGATCCCAATTTTTTTTCTAGACAATTTATATACTAAACTTTGCTCGAGAACCACTCTGTCCATTGGTGAAAACAGTATGAAAATCGGTGCAGTAGTTTTTGAGTTTATCGCCAACAGACAGACAGACAGACGCGGCAGAGGACTTTGTTTTATAATATGTAGTGATATAACATTTTGTACTCAAAGATTTTGCTTTTTTAGGGTTTCGTACCTCAAAAGGAAAGAACGGAACCCGTATAAGATCACTTCGTTGTCCGTCCGTCTGTATGTCAAGACCCATTATCTCGGGAACGCATGGAAGTATCGAGTTGAAATTAAAACCATATACTCAGGTCCCTTGATGCTGTGAAAAAATAAAACTTCTAAGTTAGCGTAAAAAAAAATACGTCCGTTTATGCCGCAAAAACGTATATATTTCGACACTCTTAAGGGAATCAAAATGTATAGGGTATTTCCCGTTGCCCTAGAACAGCTATACCCAACCTACGCCCCGCGAGCCGCATATGACCCGCCAAGCTTTTCCGTGTGGTCCTGTAGCCTAGCACATTCATCATCTGCCTAGCCTTTTCCCAACTATATTGGGGTCGGCTTCCAGTCAAACCAGATTCAGCTGAATACCAGTGTTTTACGTGGAGCGGCTGCCTACCAGACCTCCACAACCCATAAACTGGATAACACGGTACTTCTTGGCAAGACTGGAGTCAGATTTACTGGCTTCTGACAACCCGTAACGACTGCCAAAGATCTACAAAGGACAGCCGGGACCAACGGCTTAACGTGCTTTCCGAGGCACGGAGGAAACTCGTTATGCTAAGATGGTCACCCATCCACAGACCAACCTTGGCAGGCGTTGCTTAACCTTAAAGATCGATCCGTGCGGCTGTAATTATTTAGCCACGAGCTCCTCAGCCTAGCACATTATTGATGCTATATTTAGGCAGTGCATCAATGTGTTTTAATAGCTTCTTTGCTGATAAACTCCTTGACGATGTGCCGAGAATGTTCCTCACCCACTATCATCGTGAAAAAGTTGACCTATGCCATATGAAAATGGTCCTTTTATCACAAATAAAAAAATGCATTCATGTAGATACTATTAAATGTAGAATTTTATTTTACTGCCATCTTGGTGGGCCACAATAATGTATATTGTGGCCCACAAAGATCATAGTAGAAGCGCAATGTAGCCAGAGAGAAAAAGGTTGACTACAGCTGCCCTAGAACTATGAAATTTGGCAATTAATACCGTCCTATACTACAAGTATAGGAAAAAGTCTGAAAACTGTAAATTGTAATTAAATCATAAAAAGATATAGTCTTTATTTAAAGTACGTAAGTAAGTTGAATCTACAAATTTGTACGGAACCCTCGGTGGGCGAGTCCGACTCACTTTTGGCCGGATTTAGGGTTCCGTAGCCAAATGGCAAAAAAACGGAACCCTTATGAAACTTTTGGACGGATAAGGGTTACGGAACACTTCGTGTGCGAGTCCGACTCGCACTTGGCCGGTTTTTTTTATTCAATTCAGCTACTAAGTTATAACAACATTTATTGATTTCGAGGCGGTACGCTGAGTCGGCTAGTAATGTATCTACAGTGGGTGGGAACAGGGAAACACGCTTTAATAATACATATGAGTACCTACCGATTTACAATGAATATTATAAAGTTATTGAACAGAATAAATAGGACAATATGTACTGTGTTGTCCAAACAACGTTGTCAGCCTCCGGATAATTATAAGTAAACATTATTTATGTTTTCTGTAGCCAAATATTTTTTGATTGGGCCAAAGCTATTGTATTTATGGCCATTGAAACAAAATACGAGTTCAAAGGAATGTTGGTGTTCACCTTTGTTTTATGGAGGATCAATTAGCTTCATTTGATGAGAAAATTGTATTTTTCTGTCAAATTCAAATTTGGTACATATTAATTAGTGATTAATATTTACCAAATTTGAGGTGTATGGGGTCCGTTGCCATCTTAAAGACCCAAGCCAACCTCACCTGCTAGCGGTGCACCCTGCTGTCCAACGGACGAGGCTCTGGCGAACCTGGTTTCCCTCTTGTAGGGTTGTGGGGGTCAGACGGCTGGTCGCCCCACGTAAAACCAACTTCAGTCATATATGTATGGAGAGAAACAAGTTAGGTAAGGGTACTCGGTCTAGGGCGTCGCCGCATAACGACGCGCAGGCACATCGCCCTAAACCTGCGATAAGTGGGCTAGGGCTACCGTGTCAAGTACGGGCACGGCTAAAGAGGATAGTACCCAAGAAGAAGTTCCGCTTTGCCACCTGGAACATTGGCTCCCTAACCGGACGTTGCCAAGAACTCGCAGACGTACTTGCGAAGCGTCGGGTCCAGTGCGCCTTCCTTCAGGAGACGCGCTGGAAGGGAAATAAGTCACGTGACATCGGGCAGGGGTACCGGCTACTGTACACCGGATCACCAACGGGTAGGAGCGGAGTGGCCGTGGTGCTGTCTAAGGACCTTCAGGATGGACTCCTTGAAGTAGACCGATGCAGCGACCGGTTGATGCGAGTTAGGGTGCTGTTCGAAGGGTCGGTAACGAACCTAATCAGCGCCTATGCTCCTCAGACTGGTTGCTGTGAGTCTGAAAACGAGGCCTTCTGGGATGAGTTCGAGGACGTATTACGCGCTATCCCGAATTCCGAAGGTGTTTTGGTTGGGGGGGATCTCAACGGTCACGTAGGTCAGTTTGCTGGAGAGTATGGACGTGTTCACGGTGGTCTTGGTTATGGCCAGCTAAACGCAGAGGGAGTCAATATACTTAGCACCTGCGCTGTGTCTGACCTAGCCATCGCGAACACATTCTTTCAGAAGAAGCCCCAGCATCTTATTACGTACCGTAGTGGTGCCTACTCAACCCAAATAGATTACCTGCTGGTGCGACGGTGCCACATTGGCAAGGTTACCAACTGCAAAGTCATCCCAGGCGAAAGCCTAACGGCTCAACACCGCCTCCTTGTCCTGGACTTTGCGGTTGTACCGAAGAAGAGAGTGAACGAGAAACGCAAACCCCGCACTAAGTGGTGGTTGCTTGATGGTCCTAGGCAGTCGGACTTCATCGCGGAGGTCGAGCATCTTAAGATCAGTGCTCCGCATGAGTCCGCTCAAGAGATCTGGAGTAGGATCCATTCAGCAATCACCGGTGCGGGTAAGCGGCGTCCTTGGCACTTCTCGTGGTGGCCGCACCATAGGAAAGGAGACGTGGTGGTGGGATGACGGGGTGCAGGAGGCGACTCGGAAGAAGAAGGTTTTATTTAAACAGTGGCAAGGGTCCAACTCTCCGGATGACAGAGAGGCATATGGAGCGGCTAAGCGCGCTTGCAAAAAAGCGGTAGCCAGAGCCCGCAGCAAAAGTCTGGCGCCCTTGTACGACAAGCTGGAAACTGCGGAGGGGCAAAAGCTTATTTTTAAGCTGGCGCGTGGCCGGGAGAAAGCTACGCGGGACATTAGCAAATGTCTTTGTGTAAGGGACGCCCAGGGTAAGCTGCTCTACGATGCCCCCTCTGTTAAGGAGAGATGGTGTACATACTTCGCGGAGCTGTCTAACAAACAGCATCCCCATAACCTTCCTCCGGAACCGCCTCCTAACCTTGGGCTTATTTCCCCTATTTCCCCCGACGAAACCCGCATTGCTCTTCGCCACATGAAGAACCGGAAAGCTGTCGGGCCTGACAATGTGCCAATTGAAGTGTGGAAGGCGATGGGCCCACATGGTGTGGACCTTCTGACGGATCTTTTTAACCGCATCCTGATCACCAAGGAAATGCCGAACCAGTGGCGATTTAGCCTGATTATCCCTGTTTACAAAGGCAAAGGTAGCGTACAGGATTGTGGTAGCTACCGCGGTATCAAGATCATGTGCCACACCCTGAAGCTCTTCGAGCGCATCATTGACACACGGCTCCGTAGCGAGTGTACTGTCTCTGAGTGTCAATATGGCTTCCGGGCGGGTAACAGCACCATGGACGCAGTGTTCGCCTTACGGAATCTGGCTGAGGCTTACAGAGAGAGAAGGAGAGCTTTGCATATGGCCTTTTTAGACCTGCAGAAGGCCTTCGACTGTATACCTCGGCAGTCCATCTGGTGGGCACTGCGCTTCAAGGGCGTTCCCGAGGCCTATATTGACATTATCAGGGACATGTACCGCGATTCCGTGTCCTCTGTCCAGACCGCTGTTGGCGAATCGAATGGCTTCCCAATATCTGTTGGCGTTCACCAAGGCTCGGCTCTTAGCCCGTTCTTGTTTAACGTAGTGCTCGATGTAGTTACGGCAAACATCCAAGATCAGCCTCCATGGCTAATGATGTATGCCGATGACATCGCCCTCGTTAATCAGAACAAAGCCCATCTTGAGCGCAAAGTCAACATTTGGAAGGACACGCTTGAAGACGGTGGTCTGAGACTAAATGTGGCGAAGACTGAGTACATGTCCTGTGGCAGCACGGATACAAACACCATCCGAATAGGTTCGGACCTGATCAGAAAGTCCGATACGTTCAGGTACCTTGGATCCGTGCTGCACGAGTCTGGCATCGTGGACGACGATGTCCAAGCACGTATTGGCGCGGCTTGGGCGAAGTGGCGCGAGGTGACGGGCGTTGTATGCGACCGCAAAATGCCTCTGAAGCTCAAGGGGCAGATATATAAATGCATCATTCGGCCTGTCCTACTGTACGGGGGCGAGTGTTGGCCAGCACTAAGCAGACACACCCAGGAGCTTTGCGTCACGGAGATGAAGATGCTGAGGTGGATGAGTGGCGTAACGCGATCCGATCGCATGCGCAACTCATACATCCGAGGTAGTCTTGGTGTCCGTGACGTGGGGTAAAAACTGCAAGAGTGTCGTCTGCGATGGTATGGCCACATCATGCGCCGCCCTATGGAGTAAGTTGGTCGGAGATGCATGAATATGGCTGTTCTTGGGGCTAGGCCCCGTGGTCGCCCTCGCAAGCGCTGGCTGGACGTCGTCAAGTCCGACATGAGAGCCAATGGCCTGACTGAGAAGGATGTTGAAGATCGGGCAAAGTGGAGGAAGCTAAGTAGGAAGGCGGACCCTGGCAATAGCCGGGATTAACGCCAGGTGGAAGAAGAATATTTACCAAATTTGACCCGTGCCCATTTCGTTAGGCGATATTTTTCGGGTTAATAGAAATATAGCCTATGACACTCACTAATAACATGGCTTTCTATTGGTAAAAGATTTTTTTAAATCGGTTCTGTAGATCCAGAGTACCCCCTACAACCTCACAAACTTTACCTGTTTATAATATTACTAGCTGTCCCGTGCCCACTTCGTTGGGCAGTATTTTTCGGGTTAATATATAGCCTATGACACTCAGGAATAACGTGGTTTTCTATTGGTAAAAGGGTTTTTTTTTTTAAATCGGTTCAGTATATTCAGAGATTACCCCCTACAACCTCACAAACTTTACCTCTTTATAATATTACTAACTGATCCGTGCCCACTTCGTTGGGCAGTATTTTTCGGGTTAATATAAATATAGCCTATGACACTCACGAATAACGTGGCTTTCTATTGGTAAAAGATTTTTTTAATTCGGTTCAGTAGATCCAGAATACCCCCTACAATACTTTACCTCTTTTTATTAATATTAGTATAGATTATATTTATCATTTAGAAGACGGCTGATGGTTTCTTTTGTAACCTGACTACGTTTGATAGCTAATCTTTTTTCAGAATTGTTAACAATAAATAGCGTAGAAACAATGTGGTAAATCTTAATATAAATCAATAAATATATATTAAACTCAATCCGTTACTGACTGATTGAGTGACTGACAGAAAAGGCACAGCCGAAAGTACTTGTCGTAGATAGCTAAAATTTGGCATGTAAGGTCGTACGTCCCTTGGGGAGTGTAGGTGAGCACTAAGACAGAAATTACCGAAATTCCCACTGGAACAGTAGAGTCACTTCAGAATTTTTTATATTATTTGAAATGTGAATGACGTTCAAAAGTGTCGTTTAATGGCCTAATTGGAATAAACGTTTTGAATTTTTGACTTTTGACTTTTTGAACGGTATAATTATTTTTTGCTGAGTCAGCTAATAGTAGGTACATAAAATGCTTACATTACTGACTGACTGACTGGCAACGCACAGTTGAAACTGCTGCTCGTAGAAGCTGAGATTTGGCGTGTAGGTTCCTTGATCGGATTTAGATGAGCAAACGTGTATACCATGTCCTAACATTTGGTGCTTTTTAGGGTTTCGTACCCAAAGGGTAACCAATGGCACCCTATTACTAAGCCTCCGCTGTCCGTCCGTCCGTCTGTCTGTCAGCGGCCTGTATCTCAAGAACTGTAATAGGTAGAGGGTTGAAATTTTCACAGATTGTGTATTATTATTGCCGCTATAACATAAAACAAAATTTTACGTTTATGGTACGGAACCCTTGTCCGTCTCGCACTTAGCTAGGTTTTTTATTCTAGTTTAACCCCCTTGGGATAATTTCTGACTTGCCGCTGGCACATCCGCTGGCATCCGCTAATAAACGATAAGAAGATATATTGAAAAATTCAATGATCGTGAGTGCACGTCGCGTGAATCGGTGAATGACGTCGCCCGAACTCGCTGGGAATGCGTTGCTCGTTGAAAATTGCACGAGCCATCTGTGCTGTCGCTATTGTTATGAGGCCTCAAGGCAATGTTTAATATTTGAGCTTCCACCAACTTTAAATGCTTTCAGTCTAATGTAGGTTTTTCATGAATTCCTATTAGAAAGTTCTTGTTTTACAGTGGTAGCTGCTAATGCTCTGCATGTTGTATGCATTTGTCATTTCCAGAGTCCATAATTCATCATCATCATCATATCAGCCGAAAGACGTCCACTGCTGGACATAAGCTCCCCCAAGTGTCGCAACAACAACTGGTCCTCGCAACCATCGGCTACCCGTGACCCTAATCAGATCATCGGTCCAACTTGTAGGAGGCCTTCCAACGCTGTGTCTTTCGGTTCGCGGACGCTATTCCAGAACATTTCGGCCCCATCGATCATCTGTTCTGCGAGCAACGTGCCCTGCCCACTGTCACATCAGTTTGGCGATTCTTTGGGCTATGTCGGTAACCTTGGTTCACTTGTGGATATCATCATTTTATCACGCAAGGAAACTCCAAGCATAGACCTCTCCAAGGCACCCAAAGGGCAATCTCTTTGGATGTCTTGAAGCCTTTTGATGAGGCCCATTTTTGATAACGGGATGAGGATGTGGCATACATAATTATGTGTTACAAAATTAGATCAACAAAACAGGAGGACTCTTACTAGTTATTCATGCAGAAATTAATGAGTACACACTTGTTCGTTTATTTAGGACAGGTCAAGACAGGAAAAACACGAAATTAAAATAAATTAATCACTACAATATTATAAAACAAAGTCCTCCGCTGCGTCTGTCTGCCTGTTCGCGATATACTAAAAAAAAGCGGTTTTCACCAATGGATAGAGTGGTTCTCGAGGAAGGTTTTAATACATAATTTGTTTAAAAAAAAATTAGGGATCCTTAAGAAAATTGCAGTGAGGTCGAAGTCGCGGGCGAAGTGCTAGTTACTAATAATAGCGAAGTAATAAACGCTAACAAAATAAAAACACCTGCGCGAGGCCGAACATTTTTGTACACAATATTATTTTTAAACCTTTGGTTGAGTGAATTACGGTTAAAAAATTCGCCCTTAGATAACGCTTCAAAGACTCAACGTATCGGTCACCTTTCATCTTTCACAATAATGAAAGTAAATATTTTCTGTTTATTTATTTCACAATAAATAAAGTAAAATGCAAAACATAAAGCCGCTGGCAAAATGATTGTACGTTTCTTCGTGCTTTATATGTTGTACATATAAAAACACAAGAAGAAACAAATCATAATGCAATCATAGGTGGAATGAAGTATCGTGACGTTATTAATCGTCAGAGTAATTCTGCTTCTACCTGGCGTTAATCCCGGCTATTGCCAGGGTCCGCCTTCCGACTCCTTAACATCCTTTTCAGTCAGGCCATTGGCTCTCATGTTGGACTTGACGACATCCAGTCAGGGCTTGCGAGGGCGACCACGGGACCTAGACCCAAGGACAGCCATATTTATGTATCTCCGACCGACGTACTCTATAGGGCGTCGCATGATGTGGGCATACCATCGCAGACGACACTCTTGCAGTTTTTCCCCCACGTCACGGACACCAAGACTACCTCAGATGAATGAGTTGCGTATGTGATTAGTTATAGTTTTACTAGTTGGTCATGAACGAGCATGGTGGTTAAGAGCATGTCATGCTCACTCAAATGTCTCGCTGATGGCGGCGTGTAGTTTGTATCATTCGGTTCCCTTCGAAATGGTTGAGCTAAATGGTGCCGATACACGCGTTATGTTCGTGAACGGGCGCCGTCAGTTGAGACTGGTTATCTCTTAACTGCCATTGGCTTATTTTAATATTTATATTTTAAATACTTATAATAAGCTTTTTTTTTCCTTTGCATTGCCCTCACATGCAGAAGCAACAAGTATATATAGCTTAGAATTTTGTAAAACAGAACATGATTTAAAAGAGTGTCCGTGGAGTTTCTTGCACGTTCTCCATAGAGATCTACTCTTTGGAACATGCAAATAGATTCCATGTTTTTACTGACTGACCTTGACGTTTCAAAAGTGCCTGTAAATGGTTTATTTGTAATAAAATGCTTTGAATCGATGCGATTGTAAGAGTAATTATCAAGTACCCATTCTGCTTATTATTACTCTTGGCTTTATCTTTTTTAAACATTATTCTTTCAATGATAAATGTATCGTGAATGTGCAATTATTGTTGTCAATTTAGCATCTCACAAACAAGATACGGTTACTTTTTTAATTACGGGTTTCGATATTGAAAAAAGTTAAATCGGTTCGAATTTTTCTGTGTATATTATCTTCTACGAGTATCTGTACTACCTATAAGCTGAAGAGTTTTTTTAATTGTTTGGTTGAATGAATCTCAGGAACTACTGGTTCGAATTGTAATTTTTGTTTAGTGTTAGATAGCCCATTTATCGAGGAAGGCTGTATAGGCTATATAACATCGGCACCAACAGGAGCGGAGGATTAATGAAAATTGTGACGCAGACGAAGTTGCGCGGGTCAACTAGTTTTTCTCATAATTATGTAGCGCAGCCAAAATATTTGACAAGCGCTTCTGTTAGCCATTCCCCAATTTTTTTTTCCATCCCACAACGTCAAATGCACCAAGGCATCTATTGTCGACGCAAAACCGGATAAAAATGAATATAAATAAAACTAGCTGTAGTTGAGAAAAAAACATAACTGTTGGGTTTTCCGCGTAACAAGAACCGAACAATAATAATTGTTGTTATCGCGACATGACTGAGTTATCCGACTCAGAACGAAGTGCCTTTATAATTAACTAGTTGACCCACGCAACTTCGTTTGCGTCACAATTTTCATTACTGCTCCGCTCCTATTAGTCTTAGCGTGATAATATATAGCCTATAGCCTTCCTCGATAAATGGGCTATCTAACACTGAAAGAATTTTTCAAATCGGACCGGTAGTTACTGAGACTAGCGCGTTCAAGTAAACAAACAAACAAACTCTTCAGCTTTATATATTAGTACTAGCTGACCCACGCGGCTTCGCTCCCGTCAACTGGCTACTACCCTACCTACCCTACCTACCCTACCTACCCTACCTACCCTACCTACCCTACCTACCCTACCTACCCTACCTACCCTACCTACCCTACCTACCCTACCTACCCTACCTACCCTACCTACCCTACCTACCCTACCTACCCTACCTACCCTACCTACCCTACCTACCCTACCTACCCTACCTACCCTACCTACCCTACCTACCCTACCTACCCTACCTACTATAATTTGAGATTTAAACTATCCTATCTCTCAAGTTGGATCGAACTGCACATGGTGTGCGAATTTTATTATAATCGGTTAAGTGGTTTAGGAGTCCATTGAGGACAAACATTGTGACACGAGATTTATATATATTAAGATAGAGTATAGATTATAATTAACTATATAACACTTTGTTGCATCATATGGTACCTATTCGTTTCTAGGCTTTTCTAGTGCGTGTTTGAACGACTGAACATAAAGCCAAAGACATTTTATCTAGTCGGTCGGTATCTAAAACAACTATGTATAGCTTTTGATAAAGTGGGTGTTTTTCTTTCGGAACCGTCGTCTTGACCATAGAGTTCGGAATGGACACAGCCGATGGCTAGTTATTTAAGTTTCTTTCGCCGCGGCTGACTGGCAATCGGTGAGGGCTAGATGGCGCCAATTCTTATATTGTTACTACGAGTATAAATGAAATAATATTTGGGGCTGGACGGCGAATTCTCAGTACTAGTGCTCCTAAACCGACCGGTCGTTGTGGCGACGCTTGGCGGAGACCTATGCCCAGCACGACGTCTTTCGGCTGATATGATGATGTGCGCCTGGAAGCGGTGTGTGTTTGAGTGAGAGTGAGTTGAAAAATAAATTTCGGGCCCGCGTTAATTGTGCAGAGCAGAAGTTGTCGCCCTCAAAGTCATCGTCAAAATTGTCAAGGGCATTCTACTTTTATGAGAAAACTCACTGAGGCGCTTGATTTCTACAAAAAGTTTGTAGCTTTTCCGTCTCTTACAGCGGCGGCTGAGGGGTCTAACTGTTCTGAGGTATTGGCGGAGTATCTTTTACGGTGTGCGTAAAGTTTAAAAGGCGTCTCATAAAACATTTATTGTCACCGTTAAAGCTACGTACAGTCATGTAGGGTCTTAACATCGCTGTTGAGATTAGATAAATAACAAAAAGACCCACGATATTTATAATTTTCCTCTTCCAAGCATACCAAACCGCTTTCAAGTGCTCAGTACTGCAAAACGTGCTCTTCTAAAGATTCTCAAGAGTAAGAACTGGAGCAAAAACTTACAGAACAATTCTTTAAGTTTTTATTCCTCTAATGAGGTGAACGATTTAAAAGTACTTTTTAAGAGATTCTGTATCTAATTGGGTTCGATAGTCGGAATATAATTGTGTTCAAAAATCTCTTGAAATAAACTTGGAGGAAACTAACCTAGATGGAACCTACTTAAACAGGCAGTCATCTGGACTACCAATTTGACTACCTATTTCCTTAGTGGACTGAAATAGAATTAAAGGGTAGTAAGCCGTAGAGGTCAGTGGTGGCCCGGTAATGGGTGCGACTTACGAGTTGTAGGTCATAGGTTCGAACCCAGGCAGGCGCTTTACTTTGTGTTATTTATATCTTCACCACTGCTCTCAAAACGGGGAAGGAAAACATCGTGAGGAAACCGGCAGGTAGGTACTAGAACCAAAAATTCGAAGACATGTGACCTCTACCAACCCGCACTGGGCCCGCGTAGTAGATTACGGCCCACTCCCTCTCACCGAGAGGAGGCCTGAGTCCCAGCAGTGGGAACATTATAGGCTGATTAAGTTATGTATGTAAGCCGTAGAGAAGTAAGTAGCAAAGATACCTAGGTCTATTTGCGTGGAATCTTACAGATTACCTAGTACTTGTAGGAGTATTATATAGTTAATTAAGTTAAGCATTGTCATTGCCATTCAACGCGGCAATGCCGCCAGTCTCTTGGGCACATTACCAGCTGACAGCGTTGATGACGAATTTTTTGATGCTATATTTTAGTTTGTTGTTAGTTTTGTGTATTTAATTTTAGTTATTATTATTGTTAATTAAGTTAGTTTCTGATTTGATTATATGTTTTAGAACATGAGTGCCTTCGTGTGCGATTCGGACTCTAACACGGAACCATAAACAGAAAAAAATATGGAAGCCTCTATTCATTTTTAATTTAATTTCATTTTCATTATTTGTTGTTACAGCGCGGCGGTAATAGAAATACACACTGAAAATTTCAACTGTCTAACTATTACGGTTCTTGAGATACAGCCCGCTGACAGACAGTGGGACGGACGGATGGACAGCGTAGGCTTAGTAATACGGTTTCGTAGGTTACCCTATGGGTACAGAACCCTAAAAATAATGAGCATGTGTTTTTTTATATCGGCTCAAGCTCATATTTTCCTAAAAGAACACTTCAAAGTTTAATGTTTCTTATGGTTGAAGACCTACATACTTTGCTTAGATATTTTATTAGTTTTAATCTAATATCTAACCAAAGTAAAACACGTGTCTGTTATTTTAGACTACTCACTAATATATCAAATCGGAGACGGTCAGTTGTGTACCCCTTCTTTGTAAGTAGGTAGAGTTGCACCCGAAGCAACAGCTGCCGGGTTAATTGTCCATTATTCACATAAAAAAATCCATTACGAATTTTCAATTAAAAAAAAAGAAGTCAAAAAAGTACCTACTGTGGTCTGTTTTGAATCCCGGAGACAAAATTGACAAGTACAAATGGCAAACTGACATAGATTACGATTGGCATTTCAGTTAGTTTTTGACATTTGCACTTGTAACAGGGGTTTATTATGTCGTGCTAATGCCATCATGATTAAGCTGTGAAAAAGGGATAGTGTTATGCGTCTTGTATAACTCCGTCTCCCTCCCACACCGTTACCATGATGGTTTTGAGATGTCATAAGAGGTACCCAGACCTAAAATATCAGTCGTCCTAAATTTCAGCTGTGTCGTTACGCCTTTCCAAAAAGTGTCGATTGGGCCGCTTTGATCTATACCGCGCAACTCTGCAAATACAATTTGCTAAAGCGCGTTACAGCTTTTTACTCCGACTGTACGAGGGTACGTTGCGAACTTTCCTACGGTGATTTCAATCATTTTGTAAATACATAGCTGTGCCCGGAACTTTGTCCGTGTGGTAGTCAGAAATAAAACGTTTGCGGGATGAGATTAATAAATAAAAAAAAATATAGAAAACAGAAAAATGGGCGCCCACGTCGTTCTTAATATCTATTTATCGTTAACAGGCGATTTCACACATCGTTCCTAGGGAATATGCATGCGATTTTTTTATTTGCAAAATGAAATACTAATTAGCTCTAGTAAACAATCGTGAAATTATTTTTTAAATACCTTCATCAGCGATGAAGTTATAAAGCTTCAAAGATTACAATTAGAAAGAGAAGTCCGATGAAAACTTTGACGTCATTGTCTATGACGTTAAATACAGCGTCTTCGCGAGAGGGACAGATATATTTAATTTTGTTTAAAATACTTATATCTCCTTCGTATTTCGAGTAATTTTGATTCTATTTTTACTATTCGTATTATATTTTTGTATATTTTTAGATAAACTGTATAGATGATAAATATGTTTTTCATGCATATTCCCTGACACCCTCGTACTAACTGACTGATATTATGATTATTTATTCGTTCATGTTTGTTGTATTTGAACAGTTGGATAACTTAACTTTTGATTTATCTAAGTAGGTATGCCTAAACGTATCACAGTAAATGTATGCTACGACAATGGAATTCCCCGCGAGTCCAGTAGCAATTACAGATTACTGGGAATATTTTTGTTCACTATCTTAATTTTAATGCAAAAAACAACGCTCAAAAAAGAAAAATAATATCAGCTGTCCCTGTTCTCTATATTTTTTTGACTGCAAAGATGTACCCACTAAACAGCAGATCTTTTCATTTCTAAATTAAACAAATAACTTTGCATGGAATTACTCAGAAATAAATTAAATGGAAAAAAACTTTAAAAAATGCTTTTATTTTAATGCTCTACAAAGAAGAAAATAAAAATTTCCTTTAAAATTGATCATGAAACCTTGTCGTGAGGTTCGATTAATTAAATACTTATAGGTACTTACGCAAATCTCGCGACAAGCTTTCATGATCATTTTTAAAGGAAATTTAAGTTATTTCGAGTTACTCTCTACAAGCCCTTTCATAAGATACCCGTATTGTAGAAGTGCATAAAAAATAACTATTGCGCCATCTTGGATGTTCTGCCATACTTACTGGATTTAGAATGACGTCACATTATTTTTCGAGTTACTCTCACCAAGCTCTTTCATTTGATACCCATATTGTAGAAGTGCATAAAAATAACGATTCCACCATCTTGGATGTTCCGCCATATTGTATTTAGAATGACGTTACATTATTTTTCGAGTTATTTTCAACAAGTCTTTTCATTTGATACCCATTTTGTAGAAATGCCTTAAAAATATTTTTTTAAGGCATTTCTACAAAATGTATTTTGTATTGTCATCCAAACTAAACGTGTATACAAAATTTCAATCGGTTGAAGATATCTGTTTCAAAATTGAGTAGCAAGATTCCAGCCGAACAAACATACATACATACATTGCAAAAGCTTTTAAAAAAGATAGTTTTCGCAGTCCAGCAAATCCAATGGATCTGCTGGATTAATATTCGAATTAAAAATTATAGCAATTGGGAACACCGGCTAATAACGATGGCCTCTGTTTGTTCTTGGACTGCATAGTAATTATTATAGTAGAAAGGTCAAGCTGTATCTCAATATTTACTCAAACTACAAATCAAGATAAAATATCTACACAGCTAAGAATGTTAAAACTCTTTGTGGTGGGTAAAAGATAATATTCTATTTTTAACCGATTTCAAAAGAAATAGGAGATTCTCAATTCGGTTGTATATTTTTTTTATGGTTTCTTTTTTAGGGTACGGAAGTACCCAAAGGGTAACCAACGGAGCCCTATAAGCCTCCGCTGTCCGTCCGTCCGTCCATCCGTCCGTCCGTCTGTCTGTCAGTCGGCTGTATCTCAAGAACCGTAATAGGTAGACAGTTGAAATTTTCACAGATTTTGTAGTTCTATAGCAGCTATAACAACAAATAATAAAAATTAAGGTTTATGGTACGGAACCCTTCGTGTACGAGTAAGTCCGACTCGCACTTGGCCGGATTTTTAAAAAACGGCAACCGTTGTCGTTGCGTTCATGTAATGTAGGTATGTATACGTAAGCTCGCCTTCGCACGGCCGAGAGTTTCCTATTACAACGTTTTCAATGAAAAACAATAGACCTTTGTGACCTTAGTCAGGACTGAATCCTTGTTGAATTTCAACTATGATTTTATATTCTCGATATTATAACGTAACGTTTTGTTTGTGTCAACCAAACAATGCTACTAGTGCTATAAAAATAATTTGACTTACAGCAGGAAGAGTTTGTTCGATAGAAATGCAGTTTCTTTATATAGAAAATGCAACAGCTATTACCGAAGGTTATTGGGGGGAATCGCCCTGCGACTGCCAACGCCCTGTCTTCTCCTATTGCATTGTGCCAGCAGGGGCGTGAGGTTTACTTCTTCCTCACGCGGCCCAGACCATGAGTTGAACCAGGGCCGGACCGCTTCAGGCGGAAGGTGAGGACGCCGTGGCGCCTCTCTAGCCACTCTTCAAAGAGGGGACTTATCGCCACAATAGCGGCGTGTCCTCCCCAGCAAAGCTTGCAACCGTAACAAAGCAATCAAGTACCGCTTGGTGGCTTTGAGTTGAATAGGTATGATGAGCGGAACGGGTCAATCATTGTTTTCAGAGAACTAATTAAACTGGGTGTCAAAATTCATCCTGATTTGATCTAACGTACTTATGTTTTTATAAGCTACTTATGCCCCGGTTTCTGAGATACTTTATCGCTCGTTTATCTGTCCGTTAACGCTATTTGTCATAACGCCATTGGTTGGTTAGTGGCTAACGACCGATACAGTACCTCAGAAACTGAGCATTAGCATTACAATTTCACTATAATGTTGGCCAACCAACTACTTAACAGTTTCCGCGTCGAGACACCTATCAGAAACTCTTAGCTTATTATCAATGGATGTGTCAAGGTGGCTTTAGTTATTATTTCTGCCTCCAATTTGACGTCATTTAATCCGGCAGTCCATTTGTAATTTCCGTTATTCTCAACTTCGCACTTAACTGGGATTAATCGCATCAACTGCATTTTCCACATAACAAAAGTTGCGTTCACACTCATAGGCAAAAATGTCGAGACGATTTTGTGACATGCTTTAAATTCGCAGCCAATATTTGTGTTAAGTCTAAACCTAGCGGATCCGCCCCCGCCCTACAAAGAAAATTTATTTGAAACAGGCGTAAATCCTACCTGCTTGCTGTTTATATATTTTAGCTTAATTGTTTGGTTTGGGTTTGGGATTAAATAATCCCAATATGACTACAGATTGTGAATGCTGCAAAGGTAACAATATTGTATATAATTCGAAAACGTGGTTACAATTAATCATTTCGCTTCAATAATGTAGATACTGCCTGCATTGTTCGAATGTATCAAAATGACAAATAATTTGCAGCACAGGAACAGTGCGTCGATTTACCAGCGTCCGCCCCCTACGCTACTAAGCTACCACAACTATTTTGTTTGTCCACTGTTTTGCGATAAAACATGCAATGTTTACATTTTTGCTTTCATTTAAAGAATTTAAACTCAGAGGCACGGAATCTTGGCCATGCGCTCATCTCGCAATAACTCGTAATAGCAAAAGCTTTAAGGCGGAGACCTGATAGTAGCTGACTCTAAAATGAGAATCACGTCTAAACGGCTAGTCGTAATTTTTTGAAAAAAATATATGTTACATTGGGCTATTTTTGTAATAATTTGATATATCATTTTTTTAAGTTTTATTCGTTAAACATAGTGTAATTAATTTGTAAAGTTATGTCTAACACGGACATCCGCCGGGAGTATTTAAATGGAATTTACACTATCTCAAAGACATTCTAACTACCAACATTTACGGCTATTTTTTTGTGTTAAAATAATTAGGTAAGTACAAAAAGCTACTGAATTTTGGGTCGCGGGGGTGTTAAACGAGTGTCCGTTTGTTCCCCCAAGGTCGCTGGCGTATGTCGTCGCCTTCAGTGTTTCCAATGATTGTTTCTTTTGAAGATAGGCCACAAGAATTTACCCTTAGTTTGAGAGGGTAATTCATTATGTTCGGTGTAACTTTAATATTCTCTTGAAACGTGTCGCTTGAGCAAGTTTCAATTTGTGTTTTCTATAACATCTTCTAATATATAAAAATCTCGTGTCACGGTGTTTGTTATCGAACTCCTCCGAAACGGCTCGACCATTTTTCATGAAATTTTGTGTGTGTATTCGGTAGGTATGAGAATAGGTGGCAGAGTACTTTTTTGCATGGCAAAACAACGTTTGCCGAGTCAGTTAGTGTTTTTATAATACTAGCTTCTGCTAGCAGCTTTCCCTGCTTGGTCCCTAGAGCTGAGAAAGGATATAGGCTACTCTTTATCCCTGGAGTATGTACTCCAGGGATAAAGAGTAGCCTATATCCTTTCTCAGGCTCTTGACTATCTGTGTGCCAAATTTCATTTAAATCGGTTCAGTAGTTTTGGCGTGAACGCGTGACAGACAGACAGACAGACCGACAGACTTTCGCATTTATAATATTAAGTTAGGATTTTTACAGTTAGGTTATTCAATTATTGTGTTTTTAATTGAATTATTGAAGATGTTTTAAATCCAATAAAAATTGCATTAACATGAAACCTATGCTAGGTTTCACGTTCGTCAATGCAATATCCCACTAACGGAACCGTAAGAATTGAATTTAAAACCAGTAAGCGGTCCAGAATTTCTCAGACATCATCGAATACTCGGTGATGTCTGAGCTTTTACATTGAGCTCCTGAACCCAATTTTAATGAATATGCCAGCTGGACCCGTGAGAAATTGACTCGTATGTTGTTTACCGATGAGTGTCGAGTCACTTTACAGGTCAGATGGTCGACAGCGATTTACTTGAAGCTCTACGATGGTTTGGGGAAGAATTAGTTCCGGTGGCCGAACGGAGTTGGTTGTGTCGTCGACAACCGGTTAACTGCATTTCGATATATCGACGAGGTCCTCACGTTTTGATAAATTCAGGATACATTCATCTGCCTAGCCTTTTCCCAACTATATTGGGGTCGGCTTCCAGTCAAACCGGATTTAGCTGAATACCAGTATTTTACGCGGAGCGGCTGCCTACTAGACCTCCACAACCCAGTAACTGGGTAACACGGTACTTCATGGCAAGACTGGAGTCAGATTTACTGGCTTCTGACTATCGGTAACGACTGCCAAAGATCTACAAATGACAGCCGGGACCAACGGATTAACGTGCTTTCCGAGGCACGGAGGAAACTCGCTATGTTAAGATGGTCACCCATCCACAGACCAACCTTGGCAAGCGTTGCTTTACCTTGAAGATCGACTCGTGCGGCTGTTATTATCTAGCCACGAGCTCCTCAAATTCAGGATACATTAGGCCGGACTAATATCTTCCAATGAAGAACAAGCACACCCACACATTGCACATTGCGTTGAAGATCTTCAAGAAGTTGGTAATCAAAAATTGCAGTGGCCAGCTCGTAGCGGCCTTAAATCAGTATTCAAGGAATTGTAAAGAAATCATCAATTATTTTCGATCTAAACGCTTATTATGTAATCAAAAGATTAGCCAAATAATTTCCTTGCTAACTACTTGGAGCTAAGTAAACAGGTCATTAAATTCCATTGTTATCGAAAAATGTGGGTATTACATAAATATAAGCCATATCAACGGTTTATTTGTTGCCTTGATATTCTACACGAATTTTTTCAAATGTAAATTCATGAAGCTTTGCTTTTTTAGCTTTTTAGGGTTCTGTACCTCAAAAGGAAAAATTGAACTCTTATAGGATCACTTTGTTTTGTTGTCCGTTTGTCTGTCTGTCTGTCAAGCCCCTTTATCTCGGGAACGCGTGGATGTATCCAGTTGGACTTAAAAACATATACTGAGGTCTACGGTCCCTTGAAGCTGTAAAAAAAACAGATTTATGTGTACAAAAAAGACACGGCCGTTTATGCCGTAAAAAAACGAATTACTCATCACTCTCAAGATAATCAAAATTCATAGGGAAATTTGGCAAATAATACCGTCTTATACTACAGGTATAGGGAAAAGTCTATAAACTATACATTAGTAATTAAATCATGAAAAATATAGTCTTTATTTAAAGTAAGTAATCAATCATCGAGCGAAATAACCACTAATTAGATTCAAAATCTAGGTACTTACATATAATAATTAAGTGTTATCCTGAGTAACATTTAGCGTTTACTTCATCAAAATCGACCCACAAAATCAAAAGATACTGAATTTTTATATTTAGGAAGAAACTTCTTAATGTATTCTGATTAGTCAGAGCGCCATCTATTGTGAAAAAATAAAATGCAGCAATCATGAAAATAACACCATAACAAATTGTTATCTGTTAATTTTTTTATTCGTACCAAAATAATAGTGAAACTATTAATTAGTTATTACCTTATCGTTCTATTAACGTCTTCCGCTACCAAATACATTGTCAATTTACGAAATGGTCAATAGATGGTCGTTTTTTTGAATCGCAGTGTTAATATTTTCCATTGGAGAACGACCCTCACACGATTTTAAACAGCGCAGCGTTGTAGTTCGTTAGGGGTATAGATTCGGTTTGTAAAAGGTCTTGAAATGTATCTGCTATGGTCCAAATTCGTTAAATCTCTGATTGATTGGTTCTGGTTCGTTAATCGTGCATTAAGCATAGAACTCTCTTGAACTAATTTGGTACTTGCGAAGTACCTACTGGATGGTTCGAGTTGCGGATCAGGCCTGTGAGTTCCGTACCAAAGGTTCTGACGAGACCTTACTATATAAAGCCTCCACGATAGATTATTAGCTCGGAAAAAACTGCGATACTTGATTCCTGAACTATTTATAATACGTACCCAAAATTGTACGGAACCCTCGGTGCACGAGTCCGACTCGCCCTTGACCGGTTTTTTTTTTATAGCTATAGCCAGTATACCTAAAACATGTAGACTAGATGCTTGATTTACAAGAACATTTTGACGTCAAAACAGTATTTAGGAAATTGATAAATTATGGCGGTTCGCGGCGCGGCGCTGGCGTCTACGTTAATTTTTCTCACATATTTTGCTAATTGCGAAATGCGTGGTTTCTCAGGTTTTATCGATCGTTTATCGGCAGCGGTATAACCATTAAAGATTTAAAGCCCTTTGTCATAACGCCATTGGTTGGTTAGTGATTAACAGACAGATAAACAACCGATAAAAATATCAGTAACCGGGCGTATGTGAACCAAACTTGATACACTTCATAATAAAACTTTAACATCCAGCTGGAAATGTAAAGCTCTTTGAAGACTCTGCAAAATATTGTTTAAATTTCTTTTTAATTATAACGTTTAATAAATAAATAATTATGAAACATTAAAACAGAACTTCCCGCTTTAATCCATAACAGCTTATATTATTTTACAGTAATTAAAATGTTAATGTACAAAGGCGAGCTTAACTCAAAATTGATCTTTGTGCTGCTGGCTTTGCAATTAATTGAGTAGTTGCTACGTTGTATAAGAAGTGTGTCAAAGAGCTGCATTAGTTATTGTTCACTATACACAATTGAATAGGATTTTAATGAACATTTACTTGAAAAACATCGACTTTCATCATGAAAATTTAATTTATTTTTCATTGTAATTTTAATAAAGGAGACCGAAAACAAAAACGTGAACCATAATCACGGAAGAGTAGGAATTGACGCGAGTTTAGAATTCCGTACCCAAAGGTTATCCAACGGAATCCTATTACTAAGCCTCCGCTGTCCGTCCGTCCGTCCGTCTGTCTATCAGCGGGCTGTATCTCAAGAACCGTAATAGGTAGACAGTTGACATTTTCACAGATTGTGTATTTCTAATAAAAATCAAGGTTTATGGTACGGAACCCTTCGTGTGCGAGTCCGACTCGCACTTGGCCGGTTTTTAAACAACTACGTTTCAGAGTAGTTGTCACGTGTGTCCAGTGGCGGTGGTTCGCGCAAGTTTATGGTTTCCTTTGATGTCGCTTCTAATTTATGTTTACATGGTTGGTATTATGTAACTAACTATAAACGTTAGTTTTCGCTCTAGGGTATCTGACGTTTTAATTTAAGCTGCTGATCATATCTGCTCTATTTTTTTTTCTGCCCATTTTCGGCTATTCGCCGTCGTAGGGCTGAGTGCGAATGCAGTCGCGATAATTAAATTAAAACTTTGTGTGGACGCTGAGTGTGTGTGGATTAAAATGGCAGCAGTCAGCGTCCAGATATGATTTTGTTTGGTTTTAGAAAAGTGCGGCCATACGATAAAAGCAATATTGTGTCATGAATTTTTAACAGGGCAGACTAAAGGCACGTTAGATTTTAATGAAGGAAATCAAATGAGAGTTCTTTTTTAAGAACGGCAACTGGATTTGATTTGTGAAAATGAGTACAGGGTATTTCAATAGGAACTTAGATAATTTGAATCGATATACACCACATTGATGGCTTACAATTTTTTTTTTTAAATATTAGATACTTTTCAATAATATCATTTAAATAATCACCTCGACTTCGGATGGTGGCGTCCATACGAGAGGTCCAATTATCCCTTTTCCTGCATCTCATGGATGTCGCGCGCGCGTGTACTTTAGGTCTTCGAAAATTTATGTCTTGTTCGCGTGCACCAATGATTACTAATAACCTCAAGAAGAATTTTTGAAGTCCGTGTCTTGTACCCGGATATTTGCCTCTTTAGGAAGATTCTGTTGACCTTAAGTTTTTCGTAAAGAACGAAACGTTTGACGAATTCAACTGCAGTTTTGATAAATACTTAAATTATTTCAACGCTACTCATTTTGACTTATCTGTCAGTAATTCGCGCCCATTGGCATAGGTAATATGGCCGCCATCAGCTGTCAAATATATAGTGAGTTTTTCGAAACCCCTGATATTATAAAAGATCAGATAGGTAGTAGTACAAGTAAATAGTCCAACGTCACACAGGTAAATAGTCTGTACATAAGCAATAGAAAATATCGTAAATATTTATATTTATTTGCCATCACAAATAAAAGTTGAACTACAACAAAATACAAAGCACATCTGTCCAAGAGATAAAAGCCAATATTGAAAATGCAACCAATCGAAATGGCGGACAACCGCAACTTTGCGGCGATTTAAATTAAACGTGGCTATCGGAAATGACTCTAACAATAGTTTGTACTTCGGATATTGTTGTTGAGTTTAATCTTTAGAAAATCTATTTCCTGTTACGCTGTTCTTGTAACTGCGATGAGCGTTGCATAAGTTGCGTACGCGGGACCAGTTTGTCTCTAGCTTAAAGCGGGCGTGGACCGTGGTACATCGTAGACAAATGAAGAGCAACAGTTTGAAAATCTTGAAAGGATCAGGGGGATGAAAAGGCCACTTTAGCAGATCATATTAGAATCATAATATTTACCACACAACAATCTGTCAAATTTCATTTTCATCTTTATCGCTAACGCATTAGGTTCAAGGTTGATTGGGATAATTTGACAGTGACGGGTAGCGTGATGTGCTTTCTGCTAAAGAAGTAGCCTTTTTAGACCCTCTGGTTTCTGATTACAACGCCCGCCCCTGATTTCTGAGTTAGGAATTTTAAGTTGAGTATTTGTCAACTGCATACTACACATAAATGTATTCAATTTAGAAACCAGTCCATAATTGTTGGTTTTTGGGCTTTTCTACATATTTTTTTATCAATGTATTAGTTGACCCGCGCAACTTCGTCTGCTCCGCTCCTTTTGGTATCCATATATACCTAAATGGGCTATCTAACACTGAAAGAATTTTTCAAATCGGACCAATAGTTCCTGAGATTAGCGCGTTAAAGTAAACAAACCAACTCTTCAGCTTTATATATTAGTATAGATTATATAATTTTACAAGTTTTTTTTTCCAAGTTCAATAGCTAGACAGGTGATGTGCGGGGAACAAAGTAATAAACAGTTAGAGCTCAAATCTCTCTCTGACTCCTAAATAGACCTAAAAGTGTGCTTTTTGCCCACAGTTGCCAAGAGAGATGTGCGATTGAAAAATTAACTGGCCATAAGAATAACCAACAGCCTAGCGCAGGTAGTAATGGAAACATTCGGCTTTAATATTAGTAAGCTGGAGGCAACAGTATTCATAATTCTCGTCAGTTACCAGTTTGGATTTTGAGATTTTTGAATCGTTCTCCGCTTCATAGCCGAATGATCGGAGCATTTCTGAATGCTCAAAATTATCAAAAAATATTTATTTAACAGTTTATGTACACACATTACACAGAAAGATAAAAAGAAGGAAGCAGAAAAATAGGTACAAAAGTGACGCTTATTTCAAAAGAAATCTCTTCCAGCATACTTGCGAAAGGAGAGTTGTAAAAGATATGTAGACACCGTTTGTAAAAGGAAGAGGTACGTACAAAAAAAACAATAAACTTTAATATAACATGTACAATACATAAATATTACTAAAATAAATATGACACTAATAAATACTAAATAATATTATAAGATAAATAATAATACATACTTCAATCTTTTAGAGCGTCTAGATCGAATAAGTATCAAGTTAGGTATCAACTAAAAGTAAAGAAATATATGATTTATGTAGGTTTTATAAACTTGTCATCACGCTACCAGTAACACTGCTACACGTTGCAGTAACTTCCCAGTAAATGGTTCACGTCACAACAAATCCGTGGCTTCACGCGGTGCTTCTCTCTAGGCGTGGATTAGATATCAAAGGACGTCGTCTCAACCGGAACCCAGAACGACAGGAACGCTTCCCTTTCATTTGTGGCTTGGATTATTGTACAAAGCCAACGGCCGTAAGGAAATGGGTGACGTGACATATCACTGGAGTTAATAAAGGGGATTCTTGACTAGCACTGACACGTCTACGGCACTGCACAAGTCGGAGACTAGACCACTGCATTCTCAGAATTCACGCGAATCACGAGTGTGAATTCTGAGAACTTAGTACATGGTTATTTTTAGTTCTATAATTTTGGAGCGGAACCGCAAATTCTGCGGTAGCTTTTAAAATAGGTATATTTAATTATTGGAAAACGTGTTCCAAAAGCATGTTCCGAATTCAATATTATTTGATATTGTCGCTGGAACGCAAGCGGCCATAGATTTGTTTTTATATTTCTGTGGTAACCGCACATCTTGGTATTTATTTAATAATGTCGTAGGCCGTAAGCGAGATATTTGTAGTGCAACAGCTAACACTCACTGTGCCATTATTTTGAACAAATGAGGTTTATAGTTTCCGTCTGGTCGTAATGTAGGAAAATTATATAGCCGATCATTATTAAAAATAACTTGCAAGTATCAATATGCTCACTAAATCATTTACAAATTTTGTTGTAAATAGAGTTACTTTTCGTCTAGCGTTAATTCTGCCTCCCGGGACGGCCGCATATATTGTTTTCCGAACTACGCAACCGATTTTGGAAAAGTTTCCATCATAATTATCTCAATGTATTCCGGTTTCTCACAAGAAGCCGGGCCTCATCAGAAGGCTCAAAGTCACTCAAAGGGCAATGGAGAGGGCAATGCTTGGAGTTTCCTTGCGTGATCGAATCAGGAAAGATGATATCCGCAAGAGAACCAAGGTTACCGACGTAGCCCGAAGGATCGCCAAACTAAAGTGGCAATTGGAAGGGCACATTGCTTGCTGAACAGATGGGGCCGAAAAGTTCTGGAGTGGCGACCGCGTACCGGAAGACGCAACGTTGGAAGGTCTCCCACAAGGTGGACCGATGATCTGGTGAAGGTAGCGGGTAGTCGATGGATGCGAGACGCGCAGGACCGGTCGTTGTGGCGACGCTTGGGGGAGGCCTATGTCCAGCAGTGGACGTCTTTCGGCTGATATGATGATGATGATTACGGAACGGTTTATCCATTAAGCTTACATGTAAAATAAAGAAATCTCGATGTTTTGTTTAGGCGTAAAACCTGTGTGCAGCGAAGGCGGGTCGCTAGATTCAATACTTTAAATATTCACTTCGAACTGGGTTGGTATTTCGACGTATTTTGAACCTAGGACTAAGTCACCTAGTTAGTATTCTGGGCTTCCACTAAGTTGAAACCCCAGCGCGTTAAGTAGTACTGTTTAGCAGTAATTACCTACATCAGTTTGCATTTGCGCGTTACCTAATTAAGCTCACTTAATGAACTTGTGTTTATGGTCACGCCAGTCGCGTGCATTTCATAAAGACAGAAAGACACTGCCTACTTATTTCGTTTTGATTTGTTTTGTTTTGTGAGCCATATTATTTGGTATTTAAGAGTTTAACGTTGATAATAGTGTGAAAAATAGATAATGTTCACCGTGAAAGTTGTTCAGGTGGAGTGTGTACAGAGAAAAAAAAATTGATGCGTTTTCAAAACTATTATTCGGTGATAAAAAACAAGTGATTGTAAAAGGTCGTTGTACACCGGATGGATTTGCAATTAGTTAATTAGACAAACTAAAGGTAAAGTCAATCGTAAGTTCAATACAAAACAATATGATTCATATTATTGGCTCACAGGTTGCATACACAGCAGGTTGCATCGGTTTATCAAACTTACAATTCGCGTACTGTGAATGTCATTTTCAATTCTTCTTCACATTTAATTGATTTATTTGAGGATATGGCTGAACACATAAGAGTCCTGGAATGGCGAAACGTTAGATCAAGTTTCCTCTTTGTTAGACAATTTAAAAGACTTTGAATTCCAATTTTTACTCCATGTATTTAACGAAATATTCGCAGAAACTGATGTGCTTCAGGAAATTATGCAAAAAAAGACGTCAGATGTAATTAATTGCGTCAAAAAATTAAAGACTTTGAATCGTTTTTAGAATCATTTAGATCTAGGTTTGAATTCGTTTTTGAAGGCGTAAAAAATAACCAGACCGCCAAAACGGAAACGTAATGTTGTGGACGCCAAAATAAATTATAAGCGGATTTTTATTGAAATTGGAGACAATATATCGAACGAATGTCGCGACCGTTAAAAAAATCTGAAAGAGTAAAAAATTTTTGGGCTACTGTCATGCAAAAATTTCAATTATTATAGTGACAATTTTCCGGTTGAATTAGTAACGCAATTCGTAAATGTTTATAAATCACACAGCTTTAACTTAGACCGCCTTATCAATGAGCTCAAATGTGTTTATAAATCTGCGGAATTCTAAAACCTTAGTATTTACAAAATCATAGAACATTTTTACGAAAATAATATAAATTGTTACAGTTCCCGCGAGCAGTGCTTCTACTGAAAGTTCATACTCGTCACTAAAAACGTATACACACCTACTTAATAAATACACAAGCCCAGAAACGTCTTATAGATCTTTCCATGATTTCAATAGAAAAAAAACCTTCTTGCGGAAATGAAACGCCTTCCCAACTTTTTCGATTCCATATTGCAGATATTCTTACAGAAAGATAGACGTGTAGATTTAATATACAAATAAAAAAATCTTAAAATAACTTTAAGGCTCTTGCAAACAGACGTGACACGCGATGCTAGTCGCCTTTATAGATCCGTCCGTACCTATACACACACCACCATCATTTCACTGCTATTACATAATTTTACAAATAATGAACATCAAACAAACGCGCCGAACGGCACTTCGAATATCCGTAAATTGATATGTCTATAAAATTAGTCAGTCTATGGATATTTGAGGTGGCTATTACCTAAATCATTATTTAATCGGCAAGACGACAAACCAAAACCTACATGCAGTATTTTTGGCTTATAAATTTTTCTGGCATTTGTCTAATAACTCTGTGCGCGCCACTGGGTCACGCATCATAAACTGGTCGTCACTGTACTTAAGTACACTAAGTCAATTGGACTGTTTCGAAAGAAACAATGGGATACAAAGCGCAATATGCAACTCGTACGTACAAATGGACCCACCATGTTAGTAATTACTAATACTAACGAAGTAGATATTTTGTAGGAATAACTGAAATGGGAGCAAAAATAGTTTTTCATTTTTCATCTACGCGTTTGACGGCAAAATGTAGGAAAAGGAGGTTGATTTTATTTTTCTGCTTTTGATGTTTGGTTCCACCAGTGAAAACTGCTCACAGTCATGTGAACTCTCACGTCCTGAAATATTGCCAAAGAATTTTATTAAAGTATTTTCTCTAAAACTTTGTTGTGAAAATTGAGACTTGCCTTGTCTTTGCGAACCCGAGACCCGGTTAGATGATGTCTTCAGTTTATAACCAGGAGCAGGCATTAGGTAGACGAATCCAATACATATCGACAATGGCAATGATGTAGATGTGCCGCTTTTGCCTTACCTACGAGTATACAGAAAATAATGATCCTGTATTTCAAAACCTACCTATTAGGCGATCTTGCAGGTAAGAAGAGCCGGATAAATCCTGCGCATATACCCTAGCAAAATAACTCAAAAGAAAAATAACCTTTCGGCTTTAAAAATATTAACAAGTACTGTGTGTGTATTGTAACTTGAAGTCTTGAATGCGTATCGAAAACAATATTATTCTTTTATTAACTAAAAATGTTGCGGTTCGTTGCCCTCGGCCTTGTGTGTATTCTTCGGTCTAAATTAGCATTTTAAAACTAAGTTTGTTTAGATTTTTAGTTATTTTAACCAAACTAAATAAATAGTGAAGTCATGGTCCGACTCTTGCAATTTGCGCCATGAAGGCTAGTTTTCGTTTTTAAAAAGCGTTTAAATTCAGATCGAATATTATACCGTCGAAAATCAATGTTGAATAAAATTGGTCAAAACGAAGGGAAATTAGAGATACTTTTAAAAGTTTGCGAGTGCGAAGCTCCTTACTTTATAGACATCCACATTAATTCTTAAAACTAATCATGCCCGTAAAATGACAACCGACTTCTGCACAATTTTCCAGACACTAGTAACAATTTCAGACTTCAAGTAGGTACCTAGTCGCAAAGTGTCGCGCGGCGGCAGCGCTGCACCCGCACTGCTGCCGCGTGGCACTTTGCGACTTTAAAGGCGCCCAAGAATTCTCATCTCAGCTGCCAGCAAGCAATTGTCTTACATTTTAACAAATCCGATATCCTATTGATAGCTGTAAAGTTGCTCGCCCGCTATAACGGCAAGCTCAAACGCAACATGGACGTCAGAAATCCCTCTGTGGTCGACACGCGTTGAAATAATTAATTAAAGCTGCCTAAACCTCAGTGGCAACAATATGAAGCCGACTGTTTGTTGGGAAATAGAAGTAGAAGTCAAAAGTCACAGTGCCATGGATCTGGCTTCAGTCGTTTATGGTCCAGAAAATGATGAAAACTTAGAATCAGAATGTTTTATATGGTAAAATTACATGAGAAAGACATACTTATTTCATTTAATTTTATTATTAACTAGTTGACCCGCGCAACTTCGTCTGCGTCACATTTTTCGTTACTGCTCCGCTCCTGTTGGTCTTACCGTGATGATATATAGCCTATAGCCTTCCTCGATAAATGGGCTATCTAACACTGAAAGAATTTTTAAAATCGGACCAGTAGTTCCTGAGATTAGCGCGTTCAAGCAAACAAACATACAAACAAACTCTTCAGCTTTATATATTAGTATAAGATATATTACGTTTTGCCATTAGCCGTATAAATCTCAGTGATTTTGAAGAAAACGAACTAAACTTTATGGCATTGAAATACAGATAAAGTAGATTCTCGCTGGAAAAATGCACTTTTAGCAGCACGCCTCACCAGGCGAAACTAGAAACGACAAAGGAGTTGTTTGTATTTTACGGACCCGCTGTTTTGGATTGGCTATTGTCCATGAAATCTTAATAATAGATACCTAATGTTTTGATTCATTTATTGTAATTCACTTACAGTTATGGCCGCCAATTTGATGTCGGAAAACTGCATTTTTTGAAGTGCTTTTAACATCATTATATGCTTTTTTTTTTTTTTTTTTACTATTGATAGGCAGGATATAGCTAGCCTTTTCCCAACTTTATTGGGATCGGCTTCCAGTAAAACCGGATTTAGCTGAATACTAGTATTTTACGCGGAGCGGCTGCCTACCAGACCTCCACAACCCATTAACTGGGTAACACGGTACTTCATGGCAAGACTGGAGTCAGGTTAACTGGCTTCTGACTATCCGTAATGACTGCCAAAGATCTTAAGAATATGATCTGCCGAAGGTTAAGATGGTCACCCATCCACAGACCAACTTTAGTAAGCGTTGCTTAACTTAAAAGATCGAACCGTGCGGCTGTTACTCGTATTATCTAGCCACGAGCTCCTCAAGTGCTTTTAACAGTTATTGAAAAAAAAATACAAAAAATTTAACTACAGCCCGGGTTAGTAACCAAAAGCTTTGAATATGTTGTTGTTGTCGGTTTACAACTTTTTAGGGTACCGTACCAAAGGGTAACCAAAGGACCTAAGCCTCCGCTGTCCGTACGTCCGTCTGTCTGTCAGCGGGCTGTTTTTCAATAACCGTAATAGGTAGACAGTTGAAATTTTCACAGAGTGTGTGTTTATATTGCCGCTATAACAACTAATAATAAAATGAAGGTTTAACGGAACCAAAAAAAAAACACGAAATACAGCTCACATTTTTTTACTGATCGTGCAGAATTTCTTTCTTAAGTTATTCACCATAAATGTAAAAAGCTTGTCAGAATCATTTGAACACTTTTTCCACATTAGGTATGTAAGAATAAAATAACTCAGTTGTCTACGATTACTTTTTGAAAAATAAAAATATCTGAATTAAGATAAAAGGAAAATGATGTCACTGGCAGTACGCTGTAACAGAAAAACTAGAGCTGATCAAAACAAATAAATATGGGTTTGTGATAAGGGTGGGTTGGTTATTTAAAATTAGTTAGAACATTCCTTGTGACAAAATGTTTATTTTATTTTAATAATAAGTACAGTGACAGACTACAGACTAAGGCAATTAAGCACAGCTATGACAATATATCTATATACTAATATATAAAACTGAAGAGTTTGTTTGTTTATTTGTTTGCTTGAACGCGCTAATCTCAGGAACTACTGGTCCGAATAATTTTTTCAGTGTTAGATAGCCCATGTATCGAGGAAGGCTATAGGCTACATATCACGCTAAGACCAACAGGAGCGGAGCAGAAGCAGACGAAGTCGGGTCATTATACATAAATCTAAAGTCCAATTTTTACTTAGTACACAACGCTCAATATCTAATATGCTTCATTAGTGACAATAGTGAAAGTTAAGGTTACATATTTAATATGGAGGAGTTACTAAACGATAGTGTTGGATTACAATTTAAACAAACAATTTCTAAATTCGTTAAAACTGATATAAACAAGTTACCTCAGAACATATTGCGTTACATTGACTGCACATTCTGGACAACGGATTGTTTTCAGAAACATTGTGTTGTTGACTATATCGTGTAATTTATATTTACTCTGCAATCGATATCATTGATATACTTACCTATTGTTTAATAGGTATGGATTAAGAAATCACTCAAGACTTCCCTATATGATGACACTAATTGACGGAAAGGTGTTATGTGAAAGCCGTTGTTTTGAATTGCATGAAACTGTTAGTTATTTCGATTTTCTGTTTGTTTAAAGGACTAAGTAAGTGACTATGGCATTTTTTAAGGAAATCACTTAACCCAGATTTCATCGCGGGTGCCCGAGACGGTGGCAAATGTTGTGCTCTGGTATAAACTTTTGATCGTGTAGTTTTTTAATTTCCATTTTGTAAGTTATACTACTTATCGTATGGGCAATCTAGTGTCAGAGTTTCTGAACGCCGCAAGGGCCTCTGACATTTTTTATTTGAGGATCGCCATTTGGCGGCCGGGACCACCGGCTTATACGTGCCTTCCGAAGCACGGAATCTTGTTTTTATCTGACAATCAGGTGATTTAAGCCTGCAATGTCCTAGCCAAACTGGAAAAAACTACAAAGTATGCTTTCCGTGGGAATCGAACCCACGACCACCGGGTCACAAGGCAAACGCCTAAACCACTCGACTACGGAGGCAGTTAGAGATAAGTTTAGTTTGTAAGTTAAAAAATATTGCTGCCACTGTAATCAAGAGATCATAATGAACAATTTAATATGCGTTTCATGACTAAACAGGCAATACGTGAGGGAAACGGACCTCAAAAGCAAAATAATTAAGGGATCTATGAGTATTTGTATTTGTTCTGGGTTTGCTCATAACTCTAGTCTATGTCTGATCTACTCGTATTTCAAAATGCACCGTACTGTGTTCGTACAGCCGACGCATCGCATTAGGTATGTAGAAATTAGGTTGTTGAAATCACGTTTATTTTAAGGTTTATTATTAATTTATTTAATGAAAATGTAGGTATCTTAAATTTACATTTCTTAAAAACTATGGTTTATTTTGGCATTACGTAATAATAATAATGTATTAAGGAGAAATTTACAGTTCATTCTGAGCGTTTTTAGTAGTTACAAATAAACAACCTCTTCAGCTTTATATATTAGTATAGATATTTCATTTCTTTTGATTTTTAAGTTCAATACGCAAGCTCGAAAATGTCCCGTCGTGCATTTTATTAGAAACTTACTTCGGAATATTGGCTTTTTAGTAACAGATAAGAGAAATATGCGAAATGTGAGGCCGCTGTATACTATAAGTACCTACTAATAACTATTCTCAACTACCCAATAAGCCAAAGTTAGCCATTAAACGTTAAAACTAAGTGAAATTGATCGGCTTCTAGTCAAACCGAATTCAGCTGAATACCAGTATTTTACGCGGAGCGGCTGCCTACCAGACCTACACAACCCATTAACTGGGTAACACGGTACTTCATGGCAAGACTGGAGTCAGATTAACTGGCTTCTGACTATCCGTAACGACTGCCAAATATCTACAAATGACAGCCGGGACCAACGGATTAACGTGCTTTCCGATGCACGGAGGAAACTCGGTATGTTAAGATGGTCACCTATCCACAGACCAACCTTGGCAAGCGTTGCTTAACCTTGAAGATCGATCTGTGCGGCTGTTATTATCTAGCCACGAACTCCTCAAAGGCAAAACCTCTAAATATTGTTCTAAATTCATTTAAAAAAAAACGAATGAGGAAAGAAGTTGCATTAAACTGCATACAGTTAATACACCAGCCGCTAAACTACTGCGGAAAACAGCAATTGAAGCGCCGGCAGTTGATTATGCAAATATTAGCCAGCTATAGGTGTACAATATAGCGGTGTTGTAGATTAGATCAATTTTACATCAAACGTTCTCGGTTCCCCCTATCCTACGTCCGCCTAGTGCGGGACGCGGCCGCTCAAAATGAACGTCGATTATATCACTGTAGGCTGGTTTCCATCACCCCTCGATACCTCTCGCAAAACTAAAGGTGGCGCTCACTTCCGAAAGTGCAATTAGTCGGTTTACCTAGCTTTACAGTGTACGTAGCTGTGAATATTCGCTATCGCCCGTGCCAAAACGTCTCGTATAGGATTTTTACTTTGCAAGCGCCGCTGCAGAAATCATATTATATTTTCGAGAAATGTAATGACAGGTTTTAACGGTGAAAGCACGGTGCCATTGAAAGGTAACTAGATTTATTTATTCATGTTTCATGAAAATAAAAATGTAGGGTAACTATTAGCTACCTAATTGACTCGTAACTCTAATTCTTTCAAAAAGCTTAACAAATTACGAACCTAAATATTTAACGCAGAGACCTAAAGTACAACTCAATTAACATCCTGATAATTGATATATAACAAGAGATCAATCGTACAGCAAGCTGTTTTAAATCAATTCTATAGCCAACCGATCTGAATTGGAAGCGCTTACCATTTTCCAAAGACGCCAAGGCCGCTTTGCGAGCCCACCGAACCGTGCCCAGAGAGATCACGGTACAGCTGCTATTCAGCATACTGCCTACTCGAGCACCATACTACTGCAGCTAATTTGTTTTAACATAGTGAGTGATACCTAAGGCAATTGTCTCACAGCCGACGATCAGTGAGAAGCGAGTAAAGCTTGAAAGTCGAAACGAGTTTGCAAGTACCGAATAGCGAGTGTGTAATTTCGATAGTTTCGTCGCTCGGCTATGAGCGAGTGCCTCGTCATTACTCGCACCACTCGCTCCGCCCTATAGGTAGCACTAGTTGGTCTCTCGGCGTGAGCTATGACCGCCAAGTGAGCATCGTTGAGCGAGTACTATCTTTGACAGCTCTTGTCGCTACGACGAATTAGTGGTAAGAGAGTTCTCGCCGGCATCAACAGTGTGAACAGCCAGCTATCGACTATAAATGTATATGTCTCTTTTAATCACACAGGAACTATATCTTTTGTCCGTTACCTCAGAGAGAAAATAGTCGATAACTGATCGCTCGTAGGCGGTGAGACAAGCTCCTCATAGATTAACATTTTATGTTGCCAGTTCGTTTGAATGCAAACGCATGCCATCCAGGCACAAAGAACACAGAAATGTTAACGTAGGTATCAATGGAAAAAATTAAAAAGCAGTCGACAAATTCTGTGAAAGCCGACACAACTCAGCCGTATTGTTTTTTAAAACGAGCCGCTTTTAGGAACTCGATTCTACTTTTCCTTCATCCACAAACAAAACGAGCATAGTAGGAAAGTTCTCAGATAACAGCGATTTATTAAGATGGACTTTGCCATAGAATCTGACGTTTGAACCTCATTATCTCATATCTTGTTAACAACCTGGCTTTCCGCTGTATGGAAATAAAAAAATACTCGTCTCGGCTTTTACCTGAAAATGATTAGATTTTATAGACATCTTGACTTTATAGGTTTGATTTTTTATTGTTTTTTCGATTGAAAAGCGAACTATGCTGGTCGTGGTTGAGTCGATAGATTGCATTATCATTTATCAAGTCATGCTTATTAAGACTAGATGACAGGACTAGCAGAAATTCACATTGAGTGAATTATGTGTTCGGCTACCTAACGCAGTTATAACGGTGTTGGACTCAATTATGAATTCGAATGCAGCCAATATACACGTGTGATACATGTAATTATTGAGCTAGTTCTGATTCAGTCGCTAGCATACCGCACCCTCCTTGTTAATTATTAATTAATAATACAACATAATGAGAACCGATCCGTTTGCGAGCATATTGCCTCCCTGCGAACGGTTAGTCCCCCTGTGCTGTAGTCCCGCTATGCTCGACTCGTAAAATACCTACTGCCTACTTATTTTATTTCATGGTTTGAAATACGTAAACATCAATAAGTCAAGGAAATTAAACTTGCCAGGTTATAAAAAAATGGACTTATACAGACGAAGTCGCTCGCGACTTCTTCTGCGTGGATTTCAGAATTGCATCCACGATGTTTCGTTGGATATTTTAAACTCCATCTGTAAAGAAAGAAAAGTTTAATGTTTTATCACTAACTAGTGACCTGCCCCGGCTTCGCACGGGTGCAAATTATATATTTAAAACCTTTCTCGAGAACCACTCTATCTATTAAAAAACTCACATCAAAATCTGTTGCGTAGTTTAAATATCTAAGCATACATAGGGACAGACAGACAGCGGAAGCGACTTTGTTTTATAGATACTATGTGGTGATACTTTGTTTACCAAAATTTTTTCATCACAACTGTTTATAAAAATTTGAAACAAGTATAAGGAAACTGGCATGTCTGAACCAAGAATTGAAGACAATCAACAGCCTGACAGCTAAGGCGATCCGAGCTATTGGTGTACGAGTAGGCAGTCGGAGCAGCTAGTCTATTCTATAAACAACCATTTCGATATCGAGCTTCACCACCTGAGTAACAAACCTCACAAAGTGAACTTTATTGCACACAACATAAAGGTCTTACGTTTGACGTAATTTGATACTCACCTCGGATTCCGCTGTCGAGACACGAAAATGTTGTTACAGATTAGGGGTACAGCTGTCTACCGTCTAGTGATCAAGGGGTCTAAAAAGGCCACTTTAGCAGAATCAGAAAGCACATCACGCTACCCGTCACTGTCAAATTTTCCCAATCAACCTTGAACCTAATGCGTTAGTGATAAAGATGAAAATGAAATTTGACAGACTGTTGTGTGGTTAATATTATGATTCTAATATGATTCAGCGTTATTAAAGTGGCATTTTTAAACCCGCAGCTCGAAAAATCTTGCACCGTCTACAAATAAAGTGAGACTGGGGCAAGAGAATCATTTCAAAACTACGAGCATTCACAAAGATTTTATTTTTTTCCGCGATAACAATAATGAATTTACTCAAAGTAACAAATCGGTATTAATTGGATTTTTATAGTGCATGCACGGTAGCTAATGGTTATTGCAGTTTAACGAGTAAAATACATTGTAGGTAGTTAAATATGAATGTATATCAGCGGATTATAGCAAAGTTCATAATAAATCGCGTGAAAATTAACACATTTTCTCAATAACACACGGATAAATTGAGAAACCGTTGAATTTGGATGAGTTTTCTTGTACTATAATTTTGAATTTATTGTAGTTAAAACGATCGGTTCACATTATGTCTAGAGTTTATAATCTAAAAAATATTGATAACAATCTTACAGAGTTTGTAATTATTCGGTGAAAAGTTTGGTGAAGTACGGTATAGCCTAAGTTAACACAAATAGGAATATTAACTAATGGTTCTATTCACGGCTGACGCACTGGCGCATGCCGTACGCCTGCATTGATTACTTCGATTAGGGAGTGTGACCGAAACATACCTACTAATAATACCTAACAGGTGTTTGATGATCATAATCAATTGACATTAGGTAATGGATTGATTTGCTAATGGCAATGTTCTGTTTTCACCATCAAAGCAGATTTCAGTTTATCTGAACTCAGGATAGTATTTGATGGATAGGGATTTGACCTGGTGAGGGTCAGGGGTAGCCGAGTGGACGACTTTCAGTTGATATGATGATGATGATGGAGATTTGGTTGATCCTATTCATACATTTTACCTATACCCATTTTCGTTAATACTAATCCAATCAAAAACTTCCCATATAAATTGGTTGCAATGACTTCGCTTTCGCTTTTTAAGTTATCAAACTTTAGACACGTGACATTCTGTCAGCGTGTCAGCGATAGCGTGCCGTGGCGATTGTCGAAACGTCAAAATATATGGGATTTGCAAACGCTTTCTAATTGACACTTGATTAATTCCATATTTATTTATTTGGGAAGACAAACAATTGTACTGTGAGGATTACATTATATAAAATTAAATGAAATATGTATAAGGGTGATTACAGTACAACCCACTGCGTTTCCACGGATAACAAAAACAAATATTAGTACAGTGCAGGTACAGTATTATGAATTTAGAAAATTAAATTTGGAAAAAAGCAGTATTTTTAAATTAGTCAAAAATAAATTAGAAAAAGGACTTACAATATCATTCATTACTTTAAATTACAATTTTAGGCTAACACAAACGCATTCGCTTATAAAATGGCATTAATTCGTCTAGAACCTCAGGTCAACAGAGTCAAGCCCCAAAACTCGGGTAGGATTACCTCAGTAAACTTTACATCTGTATTGCTACAACAGTATTGCTTGGCTGCTAAAAATATTCTTTGCCCCCAGTTGCGCAATCCAAAAAGAGTGCAATTGTATGTACCTATGCAATTAGGTATCCTTTAGTATTGAAAAGGGGAAAATGGCTGCACTGTTACCATGCTTTTACCTTGGTCTCAGTGCAGCCATTTTACCAAAATAATGCTTGCATTATATTATTTCGGTCAATGTCGACGTCGCACAACTGTCAAGCTACGACCGCAAGAGTGAGACACGGGAATAGAACTTAGCTAAGTCACGTTCTAAGTGAATGTTTAATAACATCAGCTGTAGAGCCAAGAACTTTCAACCACATTTATACTTTCCAAATAAACAAGAGAATTAAAATTAACTATTGTCCAACGACAATCATACAATCTGCTTAGCATTGTTCAACTATGCGGGGGCTGGCTTCCAGTCTATCGAAATAAAACTGAATACTAGTATTTTACAAAGAGCAACTGTCTAGCATCCAAAGCCAAGTAACTTAAATAAAACTGAAAGAGGTCCGACAGTTTAAAAAATGATTGATGTATTGTAATGTTTTATATGTTTATATAAACACTAGTTGACCCGCGCAACTTCGTTTGCGTCACAATTTTCATTACTGCTCCGCTCCTATTAGTCTTAGCGTGATGATATGTAGCATTTATAGCCTTCCTCGATAAATGGGCTATCTAACAGTAGTTCCTGAGATTAGCGCCTTCAAGCAAACAAACAAACTCTTCAGCTTTATTAATTAGAATAGATTGGAAAGAGTTACATATATTGAGGAGCTCGTGGCTAAATAATAACAGCCGCACGGGTCGATCTTCAAGGTTAAGCAACGCTTGCCAAGGTTGGTCTGTGGATGGGTGACCATCTTAACATACCGAGTTTCCTCCGTGCCTCGGAAAGCACGTTAAGCCGTTGGTCCCGGCTGTCATTTGTAGATCTTTGGCAGTCGTTACGGATAGTCAGAAGCCAGTAAATCTGACTCCAGTCTTGCCATGAAGTACCGTGTTACCCAGTTACTGGGTTGTGGAGGTCTGGTAGGCAGCCGCTCCGCGTAAAATACTGGTATTCAGCTAAATCCGGTTTGACTGGAAGCCGACCCCAATATAGTTGGGAAAAGGCTAGGCAGATGGAAAGAGTTACATATACGAGTAGTACGGACCTGATCCAATGTTTCCATTGTTATGTGTTTGTTTCCGTTGTTTTGTGTTTGTATCTCTTGGTTTTTTATTTAAATTAAATGTATGGATGTTTATAATTATAATTCTTATGATTGTAATTTATCTGAAATAAATAAATTGAATCGAATTTATATGTACCTACGTTATAAAATCGCCTTGGATATGTCTGTTAGGGTGTTATAATAATAATGAATGAATAAATAAATTGATAATAAGTATATATATATATATACTAACTACTACTACTACTTTACTGTATTGGCGGCAGCTGCATCTTACAATAATATCTAAATCCCAATTTACCCCGGAAGAAGGTTCGACTTAACTTTTCATAGCGCACCGTTCTATTCAAGTGAACATCAGTATTTCTATCCATTCAGTGGATTCAGATGTTCCTTACCTATTAGGAATTCTTTCAGAGAATAGTCGGTATTATAGATTAAAATCCTGGAGTCCTGCTTTAATGGCGCTGTGTCATCTCTCTCTGTGAAGCCTCAGGATTTTATTAATTTTAATAATCGAATATCTACCTAACTTTCAATTACACATTTTGTCAGATTTTGTTTAAAATAACTTCTTTTTCTGGATAAACAATAATAAATGGATGTATTTAGTCCGTCCAATTTTCAAAAAATATGGGACGCTTGTTTTTCGTGTTCTTATAGAAAAATATATAAATTCTTCCGTTACTGAGTGACTGACAGACAACGCCCAGCCGACACTACTGCTCGTTAAAAGCTGAAATTTGGCATGTAGGTTCCTTGGGGAGTGTAGGGGAGCACTAAGAGATGATTTCCAACAAATTCCTACGAGAACGGGATAAAACGGGGTTTGCGCGTACGTAGTCGCGGGCAAAAGCAAGTAGTAAGATAAAGCGTAAGGTGACTAGAAAGTGTACAAATGCGTGACGTCACGTGAGTTTTCAACACTGTTTATCATCATCATTCCTTGTTTAACAAAGTGAAAAAAGATATACCTACCTTTGTCATATTATTCCTATCTCATGAGTTCGGTAATCTAATTAACGGACATACGTAGATCCTACTTCCTACTAATTTAGTCCAACTAATATTTTAAATGCGAAAGTTTGAATGGATGGATGGATGTTTGTTACTCAATCACGCCAGAACGCCTGAAAGGATCTTCATGAAATATGCCACAGAGGTAGATAGTTACCTTTTTGTCCGTTGTATTCTTAAACCAGTTTTTCCCATGACTAATGCAACAAGAAATACAATATTCTGCAAAAATCCTATCAGTTGAAAGATTTATCGTAATCGGGTCAGTTATTTCAGAGAATACCATTTTAGGGTTCCGAATATCCGTAAAAGAACGGAACCCTTCACGGATCACTCGGGTGTCTGTCTGTCACAGCCAGTTCTCTCCGGATCTACTGGATCGATTCTGTTGAAATTTATAATCTGCGACCGAAACACGGACGCTTTAACTAAATATATTTTTTTAGTATGGGGGTCGCTTTAGGGGGTCAAACTAGAAAATAAAAAATAAAAAGTTTTTCAAACTGTATCGTGTGGCATACCTATCAAATGAAAGGAGGCTTACTGTGAGGACTTTAGTTATATTTTTTTCATAATTTTAAAATTTAAATAGTTTTGATGTTATTTAAGAAATTAAACCAAAAATTACCATTCCTCATCCTCACTCCAGACTTATCCTCTTCTCCGAAACATCTGAGCCTAAAATTTTGAAAAAAAATGCAGTTAATGGAAATACCTAAAGATTACAGGAAAACCTAAAAGAAGTATATAGTGACTTGGCCAGTTTTATTTATTCAAATCTATAAAAAAACAGTTTTACCTCTTTATACGAGTTCGCGGACACCAGCATGTCCTAAAACTAAAAAGACGTGTTATCTACCAATCCAAATTGGGCCCGCATGGTAGATTACTTCTACGTGGTACTTTACAATCCACTCCCCTTCACATAGAGGTCTGTGTCCCAGCAATGGGAACAATTTACATTGCTATAATATCAGTTGAGATAAAAAGACAGTTGACTCTATGAAATTTCAGTATTCTACCAGAGAAGCAACATTGTTCCTATTAAAAACAATCGAGTCCACTTACTGTTTACGTAAAAGCTATATAAAATTCTACAGTCGTATAGTTTGTGTTACAAAGTCGGTATCGAGCATCCGAAGTCTGTATGGCCGCTTTAGTAAAGTTAGTTCGCCAGTACGTCGGTATTATCTCGTCCCAGGAAGCCAATGTTTGTCTATACAAGAACTAATCTCCCGGTGGATATGTAATGCAGTTTCCCATACGATTTGTAGCAATAACACTTGATAAGCAGATGCTGATGATAACGAAATATCGCTTACTATACATATGGTTGAACAGTTTTAACCGTGGGCAGTTCACCCGAAAAAAATATTTCAGTTTTCATTACAACACTAGTCAACTTAATGACACTATTGGATTTTGAAGTCGATAGGTAAAAACTCAACAGTGACGCCTATCTTAGAGAAAATGGACATTAAACATGTGGATGAAGGCATTCCCATAAGATGAGTGCAGTTCTAATAAACAAAGAACTTGTAGCAGTGTCACTCCTTAACGATCGAAAAATAAAACCCGGCCAAGTGCGAGTCAGACTCGCACACGAAGAGTCCCGTACCAGAAATCTTAATTTTTATTATTTGTTGTCACAGCGGCAATAGAAATACACAATCTGTGAAAATTTCTACTGTCTACCTATTACGGTTCTCGAGATACAGCCTGCTGATAGACAGACGGACGGACGGACGGACAGCGGAGGCTTAGTAATAGGGTTCCGTTGGTTACCCTTTGAAAATAGAATATTATTCAACTGTTTTTAATATCGTTCAGCCTTCAGGTAGATAAGATTCTGTGAGATAATCAGCTACTGAAGTGATTGAAAAACATCAAAGTATATCCTGCTAGAGGCTAATTAATTTGTGAGCTGCCGGCTTTGCTCGTGATAACTTTTATTTTTCTAAGATAAAAGTAGATCCACTAAGTATATACTTACCCAGGTCTTTAGGCACCGGGTTGGTTAAAAACGTTGGTAAACAAAACTATATATTATAAGTACTTTTGCTTAGATATAGTTCGTCAAAAGTGTGCTAGGTATGGCCTTAAAATATGTATATAATAGTATACCAGTAGCTATTACAAATAAAGAGTGTCTTGGATCCTTTAAGAGGTCATTGTTTAAATTCTTGATAGATGTTACTACTCCATCACTGAATTTACTACTGATAAACAGAGATATGACGAATCCGACTTACTAACTCAGCACTTATAATTTTATTTATTAGCTAATTATGAATGTGTTTATAGTATATAAAATTGTAACGATATGTTTATTTAACTGCCATTTTTTAAATTGTTTTTTTTTTTAATGCTGTGATTGGTTGAATGAATCTTCAATTGAATTGCATCACTTGACTGATCGGTTTGAAATAGTTGACGGAGTGTCGCTATATTCGATTTTTAAATCAATGCTTTAGGCACGACTTTCGAACTATCCGTTATGTTTCGCATATCCTCTTAATTTGTCACTCGTCTATAATTTCTTTCCGGAAAAGGAAATAAAAGCCAACCCATCATTTATTAAACAGTACAGTTATTTTTGGACACAAACAGTTGGCACAATAACAGACACACAGATGTGAACTTCGCATGCTGGCCAAAATAGACTTGCCTATGAATAAGTCAAGTGCAAGGCAAAAGGCTACACTTTTAGGTCAAGATCCGATGAGAGGTCTTCATCAGAAACGTATTCTGCACTTTTCTCTTGGGATATAAATAACTTATTGAAAAATACTTCGGACATTCATTAAGATGAATGTTAATTACTTTCTAGTCTAATTCTTAGGAATAATGCGTCATGGAAATAATAACCATTTACTTTTATAACGTCACTAGCTTCTGCCAGCGGCTTCACCCGCGTGGTGCCTAGGGAACATACTCCCGGGATAGAAAGTAGCCTTTCTCAGGCTTTAGACTAAGTATCTATGTACCAAATTTCATTTAAATCGGTTCAGTAGTTTTGTTTACTTTCGCAGTAATATTAAGTAAGGATTATTTTACTATTAGTTTTCTGACTTTAAATGTTTTTATATGTATACATAATAAAAACGTGCGTATATTTTATTTGTGTTAAATGTTATTTATTTGCTGTACCTACCACAAAAAAGTCTTTTAGATACAAAGGTTAACTGGTAGAGAATATCTTGTTGCGTTAAATGCTCGATGTACCTGTTCATTGAGTTTAAGTAAATAAATAAAAAATGACCTGGTTCTATTAGTTAACTTTAAAATCACACGCCTTTTTCAAAAAAAAAAAAAAGAAAGCTTACCTACTATAGTCCATACAAAAATATTCGTTTCGTGCGGAAAACAAACTACATAGTTTCACAGAAGCCATAGCTAAGCCACAGCGCGTACTCTGCTATCGTTTTTGGCATCACCATACCGACCCGTTTTATTCATGTATATGTTCTACATGCATCTTATAAAGTGTTCGAGACATCATCATCATCTACCTAGCCTTTTCCCAATTATATTGGGGTCGGCTCCCAGTCAAACCGGATTCAGCTGAATACCAGTATTTTACATGGAGCGGCTGCCTACCAGACCTCCACAACCCATTAACTGGGTAATACAACAAAAAAAGGTATAAAGTTTTCGTTATACATACATGCATAGGTCATAAAAAGTTTTATTTTTTTGGAAGACGGATACATGCAGGCCGTAGTTTTTAATTCAACGATACCTTAATATTTAAAGTTCAAGAACAATTAAACCAACGTACACTAAACAATAAAAAAAACATCATCTAATAACTAGCTTTATTCCTCGGCTTTAACCTGAAGCTACAGGAAAAATGCATTTACTCGGGATGTAAAGTAGCCTACAGGAAAAACAAGATAGTGTACAACTAAAAATAATTCAAAATCGGATGTAGTTCAAGAGAGTTCCTTCGACAAACAATTTTATATTATGACTAGCTGACCCGTGCCCACTACGTTTGGCGGGTTAATACTACGACACTCACAAATAACGTGGCTTTCTATTGGTAAAAGAATTTTCAAAATCGGTTCAGTAGATCCAGATATTACCCCCTACAACTTCACAAACTCACAACATCACAAACTCTACCTCTTTATAATGTTATTATAGATGTATTACTGTGACCTTAGTTTAGATCATTTTAATATTTCAACCTGGGTGTGTCTCTTACCGTGTAGGATCTAATTTAAGCAATTAAATGTTCTCTGACGGACATTAATCTTTTTTATTACTCCCCGTACCTACTTTAACGAATATAAGACTTAAACATTTTTTAGATTCGTATATTACTTTCATAAGGTATTCTTAATCTAACTCTGATTCGTTCGTACTCTTCTTCATTTTATGTTTTACGAGATATTTTATTGAAATCTAACACAGACGGGTATACATATCAAATCCAGTTACACACTTCTACAATTTTATCGAGCTCATCGTCATTTGACTATGTCATCTTTCAGTAATAGCAGGTCGGTTTAATATATCGTACAGTCGGATTAAAATAAAACATTTCGGTGCAAAAACAGTTAGCGTGGTTACCACGTGGTTACCATAAATTACGCTGGAAATCTAAATATTCAGTCTTACTCTCGTCTGATGTATTTTAACCTAGTTACTAACTCCACTTGTTTAGAGCAATAAAATATCGTGGGTTTATTTTATTTCTGCTCAATCGGACCTGCATTTTTGTTTGCTTGTTTTTAATCGCCTGCAGCGCTAATTGTGCGTTCAATACTTTTTAATGTATTAAAATACTGCTCCCTTTTTTACCATTTCCTTTAATCATTTGCTTTTGTAAAGCTTTCTTTTTAACTTTTCAGAATGTTAGCTGAGCGTATTTTTTTGCGCACAATTGCCATATCATTGTTAGATTACTGTGCACCTTATAGTACTTATTACGTCACTGTGCGCTGTCTCCTACGCTATAATGATCATTGTCTTATTTCTTGTAGATTGTTGTTCCCTGCGAATGTTTTCTTGTGCATTGATGTTTTCGCTTTTATCCAGTGTTGTTAGCAAAATGCTATATGCGATATGTTTTTTGTTTGTTATTGTAAAATCTATGTATGCGTTGCTTGCTAAGTTGAAATTCATTACATGTAATCTATTCTGATATTCGTATTGGAATTAGTCTGTTGTGATGCTACAGATTATATCGGGAAATCCCGATACCTTATAAAATATAAAAAAGTTTAAAGGCACGCCACGAGCATACCTGCCACTCGATCCACACGGATTGACGGCCATTCAATTTGATCGGTGAAGCTTTACGCAGAATGAAATGACAAGTCTCCACTACAGTTGACAAAATGGATTGATTTGAAACTTTGAATGGGCTTCACAAAAGTGATCAGTGCGTTGTCAGTTGCAGATAAACCGAGTCACAGACTCAAAGAGGAATCTGAAATACAGCTCTCAATCCAGTGATTGATTCCAAACCTAGCCTAGAGTTGTGTCCGTACATAATAGCGAAAGCTTTCTGCGAATCGATATTCGTTTACCACTCCAATTTTTGTCGTTTTATTCCGTCCACTCTGAAATCTATCACATATCCATAGGGAAGCCCGCGTTAGTGGAGAGTGGGGACGCCTGGCCACATTTTTCCCATTAGATCTGTCTTTTTCATTCGTGCTCGTACAGCATACTTTTAGCTTAGTGCAGTTGTTCCACAAATATTCGATACAAATCTAACGATAAAAAAACTTTTGAAGATTGCAAAAAATTGTAAGCCGCGATAGCGACTGTCGAGAATTTTAGAATGAAATACCGATTTCAGGATTCTTTGTTTTATTATTTTTCAGCTGCCATATTGCATGTTTCGTTTCGCTTAGTGCTCATTTTGTGAACTTTCTTTATATTTATTTGCGTTTTGCAGCAATAACCCGAACCAAATCCACTATTCAGTCAGACATTAAGAAATAATTTTCACTTATCTTTTACGATTTTCATTAAACTTCCAGCTCAGCAGCACATAGGTAGCAGTTATTTTACGAGATAAAAACTTACTTACACGACGTCGTTATGTCAGTAGTGTTTCCACTTTTAGATTGAAATCGTACATAATTGTTGGTTGAAAGGAAATTACGAGTACAAAATAACACTGCAGTCGAGTGCGCTACGCTAACGAAACAACATTTGCCCGCATTCATACGAGTAATTATAAAAATGTCACCAAACTTTACCGTCACTTACCGAGCTATAGCGAGCTAGTGCTAAATTAAAAATGATTGGCTCAAAAGTCATAACGCGTTAGTTCTTAATTACAATTAACAGAATTCACAAGTCCTTCCCAACTTCGTATTCGGTAGCGCCGCAATCAAATAGTATGAAATTCAATAGCGTAGGACAATTGTATACCTGCCAGGGTGGCAGAATTAGTTCGCAAGAGTCACCGCGGCCCTGAAAAGCAAAGGGAGTAGTAAGTAACACGGGTGGGTTATAGTCAGTAAGAGTCCGACACTCACTTCTGCTTCGCCCAGAGCGGGAGGAGTCGTTTGATGATTTCCCATGCATAAAATAAAAAACTGACGGAGTCGGATTCGCCCACCGAGGGTTCCGTATAAATTCGTAGGTACATATTACTTTAAATTAAGACTATATTTTTTATATTTTTATTACAAATGTATAGTTTTAAGACTTTTCCTATTCTTGTAGTATAAGACTGTATTAATTGCCAAATTGTATAGTTCTAGGTAAACGGGAAATACCCTATACATTTTGATTCCCTTGAGAGTGTCGAAATATACGTTTTTTGCGGCATAAACGACCATATCTTTTTTTTACGTTAACTTAGAACTTTGATTTTTCCACAGCTTCAAGGGACCGTAGACCTGAGTACATGGTTTTCATTTCAACTCGATACCTCCACGTGTTCCCGAGATAAAAGGTCTTGACAGACAGACGGACGGACAACAAAGTGATCTTATACGGGTTCCGTTTTTCCTTTTGAGGTACGGAACCCTAAAAACACAATGATATACATATAAAAAGTAAAAGAAGAAACGCAGTACCTGAAAAGGGGCCATCGTAATCATAATTATGAACAACCAACCCCATGATTACGAAAAAGTAACATCAGCTGTTCAATATATTTTGTCGAGTTATCCGCACAATTTCACGTTTTCACGGTTCTAATGATAAAAGAATTTTCAAATCGGTCCAGAAGTTTCGGAGCTTATCCATTTTAAACAAACGAACTATCAAATCTTTCCTATTTATAATATTAGTGTAGATAATTAGTAATTTACTAATATTTTAATGACTTAGTCATTGTAATAGTGTCTGATCGCTATCTCCATTGAAAATTGAGATCCTATTCACAAGGCTGTATTTTGGACATAGTTTATTTACTAACTAAAAATAATGAAAACTGCAAAACTACCTTCTAGACTTTTGAAATATGAAATATGACTATAGTCATCATATTATTACTTGTTTTGAGAGATTTGGTCATCGGTTTCGATTTGTGGATGAATTTAACTACTAATTTTCATACAAATTCGCGACTGCCGGACGTGTTGTGGTTTATTTGTGGACATCACTACAAAAATTGCCCGTTGTACCGAGCTAGCAGGGCGATATGTATGCGTACGTTGAAATCACACTAGCACTATTATATCCAAATATTTTGTAACCGCGAAAATAAGTAACATTTGGGGGCGTTGCGATCTTGGATTAATAATTACCAGGAGTTACGTCACCAAACGCTGATTGGTGTATTGAAACACGTTCCGTTTCACGTTACTTGTAATTTGTAAATATTATTAACAGTATTAACTGCAATTTAATCGTTGCACTGGCCCTTCTTTTATCCATTTTTTTACATTTTAGTCACAAAATATGAATAAATATTGTATCTGCATCTTCCCTATTATAAATTTAACAAAACTGCGTAACAATATCGCATTGCAATTATATTCTTCCATTTCAGCAGTAACCGCGAATGAGAGCATGATCCGCGTTATACCAAACTATAATCCGTGTTCTATCCAATACAATTTAACGGAAATCTACTCGTATATCTATACTATACTAAAATATAAAGCTGAAGAGTTTGTTTGCTTGGACGCGCTAATCTCAGGAACTTCTGGTCCGATTTGAAAATTTTTTTTAGTGTTAGATAGCCCATTTATCGAGGAAGGCTATAGGCTATATCGTCCGTGAAGTTCTAACAGTGCGTAAATCAAAAAAACCTACTTTACAGGAGAGGGCAAAAAGGTGTAAATATTAGTGAGCAACCATTGATGTACACATATTTGGAAAAATGATTTAAAATCAGTCGGGTCAGCTATCTCTTTTCCGATTGGTGGAATTTAAGCGCGTGAACTATTTTCATCAAATGGCATTCAAATGCAATATCCCGCCAAAAATGACTTATGCACGCACTGTTAGAACTTCACTGACGATATATCATCACGCTAAGACCAATAGGAGCGGAGCAGACGAAAATGCGCGGGTTAATTACTCGGTTAATATTTTCGTCATTTGTATTCGAAATATTTTGGCAATAACAATTTTTATTCGATCAATTGTTACTTATTAACTAATAATATATTCCCCCTTCGGGGGAGGCCTATGTCCAGCAGTGGACGTCTTTCGGCTGTTAGGATGATGATGATATAGTTATTTGTATGACCATTGGTCAAGCTGAATATTGATCAAAAAACGCAAATTAACGAAGTTTTAGTGCCCATTATTTTTATCTACAGATTATAAAAATCACCCTGACTTAGTGGCATTCCGTTCCGAAGTCTGTGTTTCCAGAAAGCTACAACCTATGGGGTCTATATTTCTAGACTTCCAAGTGCTCGATCACCGACCACATCACCGCTGGTAATAAAACACTTTTGTTTTGTTCGTAAGTACGAGTAATATTTGAAAATGTATAAAACAAGTAAAATATAATGAATCCGGTTAAAATGAGGTTAACTTATGACTTCCCGATCCGGTTTCGATTCCGGTTAAATGATCGAAAGGCTTATTATAGGTAGGTAATCAATGTTAATAAGTACTTACCTATTTATTTTGATGGCTGGGTGATGGTTTATATACATCAAAATTTCATGGGATTTCCATCAGTGGAGACTTCAATATAGTAATCCGCTTATGTAATGTCGGGCTCGGTGGGTACTTAGACTAGGCGCCAGATAAATTTGCAATAAAGTTCATTGCCCTTTCCTTTATTTCTCTTTGCAATTATTTTAATTATTTGTAGACCTGACGCGATAATAGGGTATTTTACAAAAAAAAAAAACTAATTAGTCCGTCTGATAGATTTTCAAAAAATATTCGACACGTATTTTTTCTTTTTTCACGTAAACCAAAAATAAGGAGATAAAGCGAGTTGAAGACACGCGTGAGCGTGACGTCATCTGGCTTGGTAAATTTGGTACATTTGTACCAAGCCAAATGACGTCACGCGTGTCTTCAACTCGCTGTATCTTCTTTATTATTTGTTTACGTGTAGAAAGAAAAAATACGTGTCCAATATTTTTTGAAAATCTATCAGACGGACTAATTAGATTTTTTTAGTAAAATACCCCGTTACTGAAACATGATATTGTATTTTCTCGATGAAACTCGACCAGCAAAATATAAAACGATACTCTGTTAAGTACATAAGAGCGCCGAGATGCAGCTTCATTTGTGGAGGAAGTTCTATAAATGTCAGACGGGCTTATATAACATGAATGAATAGTTTACGCTAAAATAATATTAAGGTACGTAGTGGAAATATGAATTGTCTTACCTAAATATTTAGATTAAACTGGTGAAGGCAAATTCTTTCTTCAAAACCGTACCTACTCGTACATAATATGTTATATCTTAGAAGAAAAACTCATCTGCCTAGCCTTTTCCCAACTATATTGGGGTCGGCTTCCAGTCAAACCGGATTCAGCTGAATACCAGTGTTTTACGTGGAGCGGCTGCCTACCAGACCTCCACAACCCATTAACTGGGTAACACGGTACTTCATGGCAAGACTGGGGTCAGATTTACTGGCTTCTGACAATCCGTAACGACTGCCAAAGATCTACAAATGACAGCCGGGACCAACGGCTTAACGTGCTTTCCGAGGCACGGAGGAAACTCGTTATGTTAAGATGGTCACCCATCCACAGACCAACCTTGGCAAGCGTAGCTTAACCTTAAAGATCAACCCGTGCGGCTGTTATTATTTAGCCACGAGCTCCTCATCTTAGAAGAAAAACTATATTGTAGTTATTTCACGTCTTGTTGACAAAGTTTCTGCTCGAAAAAATCGTCTAATTGGCGTCTTACTTGTTCAATGTACCGAAAGCGCTTTACTATCGGTTCACAACTAGATATGATACTTTTATAGAAGGTTTATAGAACTTTATCTATACTAATATTATAAAGCTGAAGAGTTTGTTTGTTTGGTTGAACCCGCTAATCTCAGGAACAACTGGTTCGAATTTAAAAAAAATATTTTAGTGTTGCATAGCGTATTTATCGAAGATACCGCAGCATTCATGAAGAATATGACGTGCGCGGGTCAGCTAGTATGTGTGTGGTGTGTGTGTGTGTGTAGTCACCGGTTAAATGCAGACGCGTAAAATATCGCGTGAAATAGTAAACTGTTGAATTTGGATCGGATTTATTGTATTTAAAACTAGTTGACCAGCGCAACTTCGTCTGCTCCGCTGCTATTGATCTTAGCGTGATGATATACATATAACCTATAGCCTTCCTTGGGGGCTATCTAACACTGAAATCAGTAGTTCCTGAGATTAGCACGTTCAAGCAAATAATCAAACAAACTGTTCAGGTTTATACATTTACTAGTTGACCCACGCAACTTCGTCTGCGTCACAATTTTCATTACTTTACCGCTCCTTTTGGTCATATCGTGATGATATTAGCCTATAGCCTTCCTAGATAAATGGGCTATCTAACACTGAAAGAATGTTTTAAAACGGGACAGTAGTTCCTGAGATTAGGGCGTTTAAGCAAGCAAACAAACAAACTCTTCAGCTTTATATATTAGTAGACTAGTTGCCCCGCGCAACTTCGTTTGCGTCACAATTTCTATTACGGCTCCGCTTCCATTGGTCTTAGCGTGATGATATATAGCCTATAGCCTTCCTCGATAAAAGAATTTTTCAAATCGTACCCGTAGTTCCTGAGGTTAGCGCGTTCAAGCAAACAGACAAACAAACTCGTCAGCTTTATATATTAGTATAGATATAGATTATTTGTTCATAATATATCGAACACAAATTATAATCTATCATAGATTTATTACAGTCTTACGGAATTTACAATTTTCCGGTGATAAATATAAGTTGCTGCACTTATAGCTAGTTACCTAGCTGCCGCCCTCATCAACGTTGGAAATTATCCAAGAGAACATACTGCCGTGTTGAATAAGTAGTCCAATTTCATATTCCAGGGCATGATATACGCGTGTGCAAACTTTCATCCAAATCCTTACAGCCATTAATTAATACGTGAAGAAGTAACAATCAACTCTTTTTCACATTTTATGTTAGTTTTAGGGTTCCGTACCCAAAGGGTAACCAACGGAACCCTATTACTAAGCCTCCGCTGTCCGTCCGTCTGTCCATCCGTCCGTCCGTTTGTCTGTCAGCGGGCTGTATCTCAAGAACCGTGATAGGTAGACAGCTGAAATTTTCCCAGATTGTGTATTTCTAATGCCGCTATAACAGCAAATAATATTTTTTTTGGCACAGAACTTGTCGTGTGCGATTCCGACTCGCACTTGGCCGGTTTTTTAGGTTATTAACGTTGCTTAGCAAAACATTTAAGCTGTTGCTAACTGCTGAAGCGAGGCGTGTTAATATTTTCCAAGTAAACATCAAGTTTGGTACAAGATCCGGCCGTTTGCTTATCATACTCCAGTGGAGAGAATGCGATTACACGTAGGACCAGGGGATCTTAAAGGTCACTTTACTAGAATTATAATAATTATGTATTAATCTTACATCAATCTGTCAAATATCATTTTCATCTTTTTCGCTAGAGCTTAAGGTTCAAGATTGATTGGGAATATTTGACAGTGACGAATAGCGTGATGTGATGTGTTTTCCGATTCAGACCCGTAGAACGCGCTAATATCAAGGCATCGCATAACTGTTCAAAGTCCACTAGAAAGTCGACCTTAAGAAAATCATCATCTGCTTAGCCTTTTCTCAACTACATTGGGGTCGGCTTCCAGTCATTCAGCTACCAGATTACCAATATTTTACTAAGAGACTGTTTATCTGACCTCATCCGAGTAACCGGGTCACACGGTACTTCTTAGCAATACTGGTGTATTTTTTTCTGGCTTCAAACAAACCGTAACGACCAACAAAACTGTTAAGGCTGATCTCTCGAAAAAAGCTTAAAAACAGCGTGCAGATGAAGCCGCTGTTCGTCGGCAATATCTGAGAAATTACATCTGAAAAAAAAAATTATAGTAATCTACACGATATGATACGTAATTTGATTTAACCAGAAGTATCTCTCGGTATCAAATAATAAGAAAAAGAAACACTAAATCACCTCCAAATCGTTGAGATGAAACCATTTTATTTCTAAATTTTTATCAAAAGCGTATAAAAAATTATTTCTGCTTTGCTATGCAAAAGAAAATAATTTTGTTTTGTTACTTTTAAAAACCATGTATTATTTTTATTATAAAAAATTAAATGCGGGTAGCGGAGTGGCTTGTAGAGGGGTAGTTAGCTCCGTTCATATGCACAAGGTCATTGGCATGAATACATGCCTTAACGTGCTTTCCGAGGCACTGAGTATTCTTGGTATGTTAAAATGGTCAACCATCCACAGACTGACATCGGCTATCGTTCTTTAACCTTTAAGACCGACCTGTGCGCCGGTTATTATATCAGCACGAGCTTCTCTCCACAAAAAGAACAGGCATACTGTATTAAAATCACACGACTAGCCTACTTGTATAAACCACATTTAACCGATGAAGTTAGTCCAATGTTTAAATATTAACTCTGTGATCGCAATGTTTGGTTGCAAAAATAGCAAACATTTTGTGTGAGTTTTTTTAAAAACATTTTTAGTAGTAGCAAATCAAAATAGCTGTGTAAAATTGTATCGTCGGGCGCCTTTTTTATCTCGTTATAATACGTTTTTCGATCAAAATATGTTAGTATTTTAACTCATTGTTTACCATTGGTTAACTACGGATCAACAATAAACAAATAGGCCCTCGGACAATAAACAAATAGGATATTTTGCTGCGTATTCGAACGTACTTCAGCAAGTAACAATAAGGCAATGTTCGTTGATCGGACCGCTGGGTTATCAACTTGAACTTGCTGATAAGGCGATCTTGAGTGAATCTGAGTGTGACCTCGTCTGCGACTGACAATGTATACAAAATTACAAAGCACACGTTTCATCGCCTTGAAGTTGTTGACAATATCAGCTCTTGTACTTAATTGTACTGTAGGTTGGAGAAATTATTACGTTATTAGGATGATAAGGCTCGACGTCTGCTGGAAGTAAACTTTACTCTATAGCATATATTAGACGAAACTGGGCAATTGCCAGGCTGACTCCCACATGAAGGATTCCGTACCGTAAATCGAAAAAAAAAAAATACGGGCAAGTGCGAGTCGGACTCACCAACCGCGGGTTCCATTCATCAAAGAAGGTACAAATTCTTTAAATAAAATACTTTTTTTTAATTTCATGACAAATGTATAGTTTTCAGGCTCTCCTATTAGACCTTTCAGATTTCCTTTATTATTATTCCTATAAGACGGTATTACTTGCCAAATTTACAGTGTCGAAATATACGTTTTTTGCGGCATAAATGGCCGTATCTATTGTTAACGTTAACTTTTTTTAACGATTTTTCCCGAGATAAAGGGTCTTGACAGTCAGACGGACGGACATCAACGTGATCCTATAAGGGTTCGGATTTTCCTTTTGAGGTACGGGACCCTAAATAACACGTTTGTTGTATAACTTCTTATTTGTTGCTATAGCGGCAATATAAATACAGTCGATGAAAATTTCTAATGTCTACCTATCTTCTTGTTTTTGAGATACAGTCCGCTGACAGACAGAGGGACGGACCTGGGACGGGCAGCGGCTTAGTAATAGGCTTCCGTTAGTTACCCTATGTCGCAAAGAAACGCATGTTTCCAATTTTTTGTCGATTTTGATGAGTGTTATCTTATACTACTCACATCATACAATCAAAAATACTGTGGTTGTATGCTTGTATTTCAATTTGACACACGGGTGGGCCAGTACGGGTGGACCACAACACATAGTCATTATGTCAGTAGAAATTTAACACTTGATAGTTTCGGACTTAGCGGGCGAAGCCGCTGTCAAAGACTAATTTTTTATAAAATAAAAATCGTGCAGTAAAGCAGTTTATTCCTTAACATTTCTATTCACCGCCAACACTAAGAACAGCATCTCTGAATTGATGAAAATGGAGTGAACTTTATGGAATGAATGAAAAACTGAACGTCATGTAAGAAGAAGTTCATTTATGAAGCAGAATTGAAGCTGTATGAAGTTCTTAAAGTCTAAGGAACTGTTACCAAAGTCGGAGTAGCTATATCTTAGTGCAAAATTATTTTATCTAATTAAAGTGGAAGCTGCATAAGTTATTCGTGTGTAGATGTTTCGTTTTAGAAAGGCGATCCTTTCCTTTCCCTAATATTCTCTTCGAAGTAACCAAAAAATCAAATGTATTGTTTTTTTCAATTTGCCGGTTTTTGTTCTGTTTGTTATTGTTAGGACAAGGTTTGTATGAAAGATGCAGTTTGAAAATCCGCCGGTAAAGTCGAAATTTGCAACCGTGGTAAGCCACGGCGATTCAGTAGTCTAAACTGTAATATTATAAAGTTGAAGAGTTTGTTCGGTTGAACGCGCTAATCACAGGAACTTCTGGTTCGAATTTAATAATTATTTTAGGGCCTCTTTCACGATTTTCGAAAAGCCACTACTCACTGAACAAATTCGAAAATCGAACGTAGTTTGTATGGAATAATCTGACAAGTAAATTACCGGGAACTTAATCGTAGGTGGTGAAATAGGCACTTAGTGTTAGATAGCCCATTTATCGAAGAAGTCTTTGGCTACATACCATCGAGCAGCGCAGCAGTTGCGCGGGTCAGCTAGTTGGATAAATGTTCTGATACGATATTTAAAACTTTATTTTCGTCTTTGAAATTGTAAATGACAATGAATCTAGAAATCTAATCTAGTATTACAACGAGTTTAGTGTGCACCCTGTTTAGTCGCATTTAAGAGTGCGTGGTCAACTTGAAAGTTCCGAAAAAAAAAGAACACTTTTCAAGTAGTTGCATGCAGTCGGTGCTACTTTTAACCGACTTCAAAAAAAGGAGGAGATTCTCAATTCATTTTTTTTAATGTTTGTTACCTCATAACTCCGTCATTTATGAACCGATTTGCAACATTTTTTGTTTCATCTGAAAGGGTATATATACTTCTTACTTCTCGATTGGTCCCATTGTCACTATGTCAGAATCTGATGATGGGATCGATCCCACGAAAATCGAGGGCAACCCTTAAAATTTTATAGGCACATACAATGTTTTTCATGAACATTCTAACGCAATTCAGATATTTGTGCCTGGTAATCATCATCTCATGTTGCTGAGCTGATGATGAAAGGTATAAATTAGGATCTGATGATAAGATCCCATGAAAAATGTTTGTTCAGCGATACTTTCGCCAATTGTCAGCCGATTTGGATGATTCTTTTTTGTTTGAAAGAGTATTTTCCTGGACTGGTCCCGTTTCAATTTGGTGAAGATCTGACGAAGAACTTCGGAGGTAGGCAACGGAACTCTTCAATAAATGATAGCAAAGGGATCGGGATTGCTGAAATCGCATGTTTTTTTAGTGTTTACACCAGTTCTTAACATAACATTGCGCTGGTACGCTGTTAATGGGTACTAAAAAGTGAAAAATAAAATACTTTTTTACAAACTTACTATCGACTTCCAAAAACAAAATACTACAAGGTACAAAATAACTTCGGAAGAAAGAAAAGATCTTTAATTTAGGAAGTCGGTGTTTTTGGTTATTTTTTCGTTTTTTGACACCGACTTCAGACATTAAAGTTCTTTTCATTCTTCCGAAGTTATTTTGTACCTTGTAGTATTTTGTTTTTGGAAGTCGGTAGTAATTTTTTGTAAAAATGTTTTTTTTTTATTCAATGACAGAGCTGATGCCGCCAACTGCAGCAGGCTGCTTGAAAGGGGATTTTTCGGAACGTCGTGGTTTTGCGATTGGGTTTTTAAGTTTCACCCCAGTAACTTGTTACAATTTTATGTCTTGATTCAGTAGTTCAAAATCAACTACTATATCGGTAGTGCCATTGTAAAAAAGATTAGTCCTCGGGCAACGTTAATGAATACACTAGCCATATACTTCGAATACCTACTTACAGCGATGACCAAACCTCTATAGCCGCGAGGCTGTAACGTTGTTGTCCAGAGGTCGAGTGCGTGGTTGCTATTTAATTATCATCAGTATCCAATTAACGACCTGCGTTAACCGTCGATCTGTATATTAACAGGTTTGAACACTGTCTGTTTGGCCTTAGATAACTACTTAAAATAGTTTTGGGATGACAGATGTGGGTATCAAAACTGAACGAAAAAAAAAAATTGGTACTTATAAAAGCTATTCTGATAATCTAGATATATATAAATGGTCAGGGGGCTACTCTCCAAGCCCGAAGTCCGTAGTTTCATTCTTAATTGCGGGCGTATTCTACTCCGTAGGTATCACCTACGGACTTCGATAGGCTCGTACCCGAACTATTATAACAATGAATGACAACAAGATTTGACAGTAACTATCAAATCGGGTTGTCATTAGTTCTTTGTGGTTAATTGTTAAGTAGTAGGAGCCCGAAAGCCTAAGGCCGGAAAAAATGAATGAATAGAAACAGTAGGGAACATGCAATATTTCAATAGGAAATATGCATTTTAATCCGACAGTTTAAAGGTTCATGCGAAAACTGACGATGACGTCATTCGTGTCTATCACTGGTCAAGAACTGTCCCAACTCAAAGACTTTTTAAATACGTTCCGTTTCACGTTACTTTAATACATTATTTTTGATAAAAATCGATATTAACCAAAATATAAACTTTGTAATGGCCTTTATTTTATACTTTTTTTATCATTTTACTGACAACATTCTCATAAATTCTGTATTTGCATCTTCCCTATTATGGACCCTGTCGGGCACAAAATAATTAGGAGAGAGGAAGAACATTTTTTTAATTGCATGTCCATCTTTCACCTATTATTAAATATTTTTTACATATCACTATAATTATCTATATACTACGGACTTCGGTCTTAGAGAGTAGCCCCCTGAAGTCAACAGCACGTAAACTGAGACTTTCTTTTATAACAGTTAAAGTAGTTATTTTTTTAATAAGTCATCATCATCTGCCTAGCCTGTTCCCAACTATATTGGGATCGGCTTCCAGTCAAACCGAATTCATGTTGTGCTTTGCCCGCGAATACGTACGCGCTACGCGTATATCCCGTTGTTTCCCGTCCCCGTAAGAATATCAGGAAATCCACTCTTCGTGCTCAGCTGCGGATTGTCGGGAAGTTTCATGCCGATTTTTAGCTTTCTATGACCAGTAGTTTCGGCTGTGCGTTATCTGTCAGTCACTAAGTTATAGAAGAATTTTATATATTCCGATTGCCGTGGAAAAGCTAAACAGATAAACGTGCAAACAATATACGTCGACGGTTAAAATGTCAGTCAGATAGATAAAACTATGGTAGGCGCCAGATAAATGTTCAATAACGGCCATTGACCCACATACATAATTTGTCTTTCTTAATATCAAAAACAGAAATAAAGACTTTAGAACTGTCCTGAATCGACTTCTATCATTATCTCTAGTAATGAAAAACGAAACGGTTCATAATGTTTTGTCTGTGAATCTATGAGGGGATATTAGGGAAAGTACATGACATTGACCTTTCCCTATTACCTTTAATTTCCTTTTCTTTTGACTGTGTGACATTTTAAAATTTAATTTATTGACATTTTCAAGTTTAATTAATTGATAGGAATTTAATTTATTGGTTACAATTTAATTTGTGGAATTTTAAATTATTGTTTTGTTCTATTTTATGTTTAGTTAATTGTTTTGTGATTCTTGCAATGGGTTATACTCGTAATTACCTAGGTACCTACTTGAATAAATTTATATTATTAATGTACTTTATTTTAAGTTTATTTGGCGACTGCCATAGTGAAACATTCCAAAGCGTGTAAACTTGTTTATTAAGTTGCGTGTTTCATATAAACGTTGAATTAAAACCAGTTCAAACGAAAAATTTGTAAAAAATCAATTGTTAGATTTGCAACGGATGAAAAAACAGGCCCATTTTCCAGCTCATCCTTAACTGGTTGAAACTTAAAGCTGTGGCGCTCACCGAATAACTGGAAAAATAAAGGAAAATGTTAGCGGTGTACGTCATCAGTTCGATTGTTTCATAACACCTCTAGGTCTGCTATCACTCTATTTTTTATTAGTTTGTTCGTATCACTTATACGTTGTAAGTGTAGTGGTTCTGATAATAAACGGACACTAATTTAACGATGATTGAGAAACTTAAATCTAATAATATAATTAAAAAATAAACAGGTATTGTATTCGAGTGTGATGAATATACAAAAGTGACTGATCCTTATTTACCTTTACTAGGCTGTAAATGTACGTTTTACTTAAATATCTTAGAATACGTGTTAGGATGAGTTTCCCCCTTAAAAATGAAAAAAAAAAAAAAAATTACCACTTCGAAAAGGAAAATATTTCATTTAGCATTTAAAGCAAACGTTTTAAAAAATATGCCCCGCACTAGGTATTTCTCCTGTATGTGGGTTAACAAACCTACAAACTCACATACACAACCTTTTTATTTATTTTCATTGTTCTCATTATGGTAACTTTACCTTCAAATATCTCAGCAACGTGACATTTTAGGGCACCACGTTGCTTACATTTTAGGGTTCCGAACAAAATACGGAACCCTTACAGGATCACTTTGTTGTCTGTCCGTCTGTTACTGCCAGTTTTCTCCAGATCCACCTGACCGATTCTGTTGAAATTTGGTACTCATATGGACTTTTGTGACCCAAAAACGGACGTAAATTACTATTTTTTTGTATGGGGTCACTTTTGGGAGTCAAACTAGAAAATTAAAAAAAAGTTTTTTGAACAATATCGTCCGACATATCAAATGAAAAGGCTTACTGTGAGGATTTTAATTATTTTTTTATTGTTTTAAAATAAATAGTTCGAACCCCTTAGACCATTATTTTGACATGCTTCTTTGGAATGTATCGAAATTGCTGCACTGGCCAAACACATGCAAGCAGCGGCCGGCAAAGTATGTATGAAAATCCATGTCTGTCGTTGTTTAGCGGCCAAATAAATTACAATAAACTCATATCTGTCTTGTAATTTAAAAATGGAACGATCTTTTACTCCGAAACCTGGCAATTAAGTAGGTAACTTATCAAAGGTTTTATTTTAATTTCGAACTAGCTTGCAAATAGAAAGCTGAAAAAAAAAACAAATGAACGTTTTAACGCAGGGAAAATTATTGTCGTTTATTGATTGTCATTGATTTTGAAAAGTAATTGTATTTTAATTTCCTCGTTTTATTTGTGAAAAGCCTTAATTTACAAGCCTTGGCCACAACTAGGCATTGATGGACGTGCCTGAGCTTCGCCTCGGCCCACATTTACACGTTCGTCCGTCAATGCCTCATTGCTGGCCGCTGCAGCGGTAATTAACTCGATCAAAACAGTAACGCCTGGTAACATAACATAATGCGACTGTGTATTTCATAAAAACCAAATCCTATCTACTAATAACAATATGCACGCAGTTGCTGATAAAAGAAAACGAAACATAAAATATTCGTTTGCTGTCCTATGACTAGCCTGGACATTTCTTTTGACTTTTCGATTCCACGTAAAATACTAGTTTTTCTATTACTGTCGCGTCGTCATGTGTAATCCTTGTGTCGATGTTGGTGTGTTCGTTTTACATTCGACCGATTGTAAAGGCAGAGGGACATTTTTTGCCTGAAATACTGCGGGATTTTCGACATTTTTCAAGTAATTTTTTCACGTTTTTTTAGAAAAATGTAATAACCATGGCGGGATGTCTCGACTCAGTTACCGATAACCTACCGACCGATTTCGATGATTAAGTCCTAAGGCCTCCCGTACACACTAAATTCCGAAAGCAATCAACCAGATCAGACAGATCATTGATTTAGATCGTGGATCACGTTCGAGATTGACTGTGTACTGGCGGCCTTACCGAAATCGGTCGGTAGGCAATCGGTAACTATTTCGAGACATCCCGCCCATGGCAGTTTTTTGCTACTATTATTTTAAGTTAAATAACGTACAATGCGTTGTAATAAAGTACGGGTGGCAACCTTATTTATAATTGAATTTGTTTGATTTTACCATAGATAGACAATATTGCAATACATTAAAGCCTTAAGTGCTAGGTTTCTTCAGATTCCCTGGATCCCACACTAAGATGCCCTGTGTCGTGGAGTCCAGATTTTAAATTAGTTAAATTTTTCTCATCACTTAATTTACTTGAACTAGATAATTTATTGTAAATTTTAAGCTGACTTGAAGTGCGTAATAAGTATACTTCTTGTTTTCTGTGAATAACGCTGTTGATTACATAATTGGTAATTTGATGTTTAATTTAAGTATTTTATATTATGTAATTGGATCCAAACAAATAAAATTAAATATTGTGCTTTGGAAATGTTACCATGATGTTGCTCTTTTGATTAATTTTTAAAAGTCGCCGTCGCGCGAAATGTCTTTATGAACACTGAGCTTTCGTTGTGAAACTAATAAGCTCGAAGCGAAAGCTTATGCAAGTCAAACACGAAACGAGGAAAGGATTAACACCAGTCAAAACATTTATAATAAAATAATAACTCTCGTATTGCGAGGAGCGGCTATCCACCGGTAGCTTGGGCGCTGCTCCGGTCGCAGGTGGACTATCAGGTACTTTTTATATTTTGTAATGGTTTTTTATGTGTATTTTTAAGAAATATCTAAAAAACATAAATAAGTGTGTAGATATTACTTGTTTTAATGAATAAAGAGAATAATGATAAGCTCAGGAGAATTATGTATAATCAACCCAGTAAGATGCTGGTAGGGATCCTGTCCGGGATTGTCCTGATAGCCATGGTATACCTCTCCACACTCCTTTAGCACCTCAGAATATGTTGCCCCCTTGGCGCTACGTCACTTTGTGCTAGCGACCGTTTCGGGGGGGGGGGGGGGGGCATTTATTGTGTGTGCAAGTCACCGCCTGCCATTTTAAAGCAGATTAAATTGTCAGTGGGCAGGCAGGGGCCAATAGTTATTCCATAGTAAACGGTTATCAGTCCACTAAACCACACAAATCTGGGATTGTCCTTGGGTATATTTTCACAGTAAATACAGGGAGAATCGTTGGTTGGTGTCCCATTCCATTTGAAATGTCTAACGGAGCCTCTGCGAGTTTGGCTTCGGCCCCTCGGTTCCCTACCAAATACCGGGTACCTAGAGTACCCGAGAAAAAAAAAAAAAAAAAAAAAAAAAAAAATGAAAAACATTTTGAGATGAATTATTATCATTAATCCAAGTGACATAGCTATGCTAAATAATGTTTAAATAATAGCGATCCGCGAAACCATAGGCTGAATCTATTAGAACATTATCCAGACAATAGATTCAGCCTACAGACATTTCTGAGTAAACGTCTACTCAGCTTTAATTCAAGCAATTTAGGTACATTTTTAAATGCTTTTGTCTGTATAAACAGATGTAAATTATGGGTAATAACTTAGTAATGGCCCACTTAGCTTAGTCATCAAGATCTGCCAAGCCTTTTCCCAACTACATTGTTTTACGTGGAGCGGCTGCCTACCAGATCTCCATAACCCATTAACTGGGTAACACGGTACATCTTGGCAAGACTGGCGTCAAATTTACTGGCTTCTGACAATCCGTAACGACTGCCAAAGATCTACAAATGACAGCCGGGACCAACTGCCTAACGTGCTTTCCGAGGCACGGAGGAAACTCGATATTTTAAGATGGTCAACCATCAACAGACCAACCTTGGCAAGCGTTGCTTAAACTTCAAGATCGACTCGCTGTTATTATTTCGCCACGAGCTCCTCAAGCCCACTAGCTTAGTAACATCTGAAAAAAAGCTGAACTTTCACTAAGCTTAAAAAGTTATTAAGGCCGAAAGAGAATATCATTCAGAATTTGGCTCTTTCAATAGCTACTTCTCACTCGTTATGTAGCTTAGCTATAAACATTTGCTAATTGCTATTACTCAAACTTTACTCAGCATGTCTGTGTTGCTTGGGAAGCTTCAAAAGCAAAACGCTCGTATTTGTGAGTGTAAACACGTCATCGCAGCCCAGCATCCACAATGCGTGTAATTTGTGCACAGATAGGTTTAAAACACGCCTGAAGGGTAGGCACTGAGAGCAGCCTATGCAAATTAGTAGTTCAGTTCGCATTTTCGATTGAAATATTAGCGTTTTTTCTGAAATATACTGTCGTGTATTGTAAAATCAATTTATCTGCTTGCTGAAAATTAGGCTTATAAAATGTCCATAAGTAATTGATTTATGAGTTTCACTGTAGTTGTGCTCTCAACTTAGCGGAGCAGGCAGGTACGCATGTACTTATGTGTTAAGTAGTATTATACCAAGATTCATCTGAATCGAACATCTTCACAAACTGGATGAAAAAATAACGCTACTATCTAAAGGATAATATTAAATCAGTTATTCAATCTCCGTTTTCCTGGGTCAGTTTCTATCGTTGCCTCTCAAGTTCCCGCGTTAAGGTTTATCGAGTCCTGTTACACAGAATACAGATCACGAGCTCTATTAATTCCTACTACGAAGTGCACTCAACTGAGACCGAGCATGGAAGGTATAAATTGTGAATTATCCGTTTCAATGCAGCCACGAGGATGCAGTGGAAAAAGTTCAAATAGCTGTTAATCAAGTTTACGATTGGAAAAAAAAATGGAGGATTAAATTAAATGAATCCAAATCTGTACACATAGACTTTACTAACAAAAAGAAACAGTATTTTCATTTTATATTAATTACAAACAAATCCCTTATGAGAATCCGGCCAAGTATCTCGGTATGACCTTGATGCAAAGTTGCGCTGGAAAGCCCACGTCAAGGAGAAAAAAGATGAACTCGACCTATGGTTCAAAAGACTGTATTGGCTGCTTTGAAGAAGAGACTCCAAGCTATCCGTGCAGAACTAATTGTTATTATGCAGACAAGCCCTGATGCCAGTATGGACTTATGGTATTCAGCTATTGTGCTGCACCAAAAAGACCAATGTATTAATCATCCAACGATTGCCTAGCCTGTTCCCAACTATATTGGGGTCGGCTTCCAGTCAAGCCGGAATTAGCTGTATACCAGTATTTTACGAGGAGCAGCTGCCTGCCAGACCTCCACAACCCATTAACTGAGTAATACGGTACTTCATGGCAAGACGATTCCAGAACAAAGCACTACGGAAAATTGTGAATGCAGGGTGCATACGAAATGATGACCTCCATCGGGACCTAAAATTTGAGTTCATCGAAAAAGTTAAACAAAAATCTGCAGAAGCTCACGATCAGAGACTTCATCAGCATGTGAACGTCGAGGCGATCCAGCTTCTCGACCACACGGACATAGTGAGAAGACTAAAAAGAACAAAACCGTTAGTGTTTAGTGTTAGTGATAGTGAATAGTGTAATGTAGCACAAGTGTTACCAAATAAACACAAGAACGAAGTGTATTCGCCTAATAGAGACAATTAGAAAAGTGCCATTGGACACATTCTTAGTAAAGAAAATATAACAGTTTAGGTTTTAATAAAAACACAAGGCTAGATTGTAATAAGATTAGGGTTAATTCTTTGATGAACACTAGTATAAGAAAAAAAATATGTTTCAATGGTTCTATCCACGATTTTAGAGAAAGCTGAAAACCTGTAACAACAAGAGAGCAACATTGTATCCGAAAATACACTGGCATATTTGATACTGTCGAGTATTATTAAATTCTAAATTCTCCGTAAGCAAACCAATGAACAGAAAACACAGAACTATAGGTATACTAAATTGGTTGTTCAAATTCAATTAAGAACGCTATTTTCTCCCTTTGATCTAATAATAAAGATTTCCTTCTCCTGGAAATATTAAACTAAGCTTAAGTCAAAGAAAAACTTGTACGTAAGATAAAATATCATTCCTTTGGATATGTTCTTTGCGATGGGCTTGGAGGCTTGTTTTAATGAAGCGTTATTGCGGATCGAGCCTCGATGCAAGTAGTCCATTTTTATGTATTTTGTTTTGCCTTTTCTTCTTTTTCTATTGGCCATTTGTTGCGTTTTAATAAAAATCTGCTCATTTGACTTTTTTGTTATGTACTAGGAGATTAACGGCTAATGTCACAGAATAAATTATAGCACTACGCTTACTCTTATTAAGACTGTTGACTCAAAACCGGGGATGGTTTCCAGACTGACTGATCCTCGGTTTCTAAATTTAATAAGTTGAGAACTGATCAAACTATATCTTGGCATTAAAAACTTGACTAAAAGACAAGTAGTACACATTTTAACATGAACTCCTCTATTCAGAAACTTGTATGTGTACCTATTTATTGGTTGGAGACCTTTCGATCATTAAGTTGTTGTAAACTTAAGCAAGTGCTAATTTTTTGGGAAAATATTAAACTTAAAAGTTATTATATGTACATATAATTGCTTGCTACACTCGTACTACGCCAAGAACTTGTAACAATACGCTTGTAGCAAGTACTACGCTAGTTGCTACGCGGTTGAAAATTAATTTCTTGTTTGAAATTCGGAGTATTTTCACCAATTTAACTGTTAAACAGACACTCGGTAAGTGACTACTTGATTGCAAAATTAATTAACACTTTATTTAATTCCTGTTTCCGACGAAAGACAGTCAAAGTCGACCAATTTAAATTACTTATTTTAATGTTCTATTTACAGTATTGCCGCTGAATGGCACAGCAATTTTTAGAAAATGTTCGGCTTTTTAGCGTTGCATTTTTTTAATACACGCGTTTCAAACATTCGCGATTAAATGCCTAATTAAAGACATTGATATAAAGGCCATTTTTCTTTTTATTTTGTGTGTCTTGTTAAGTATTAGAATAGGATATTAACATTTGACGGAATGAAGTAGTACTTGCAATGTCGAGTGTAGAATCCAGCCCTCAGACGGATTATTTACGGATTACAATTCGGAGTTAATTGTTTGTTTTATTCAGCCTATACCAAAATAACAAAATAAACAAGAAAGAACCTCAACAAAAGCGAACAAAAGAGCCAATTATAATATACTTCTTGATGAAAAGAATTCAGCCAAGGAAGGGTCGAGAAATTAGGGTCATCTTTGCACAGCAAATACCTCGGCTAAATACTACGGCGAATAACCGTCACATAGAATTATTGATCCTGCCTGTTTACCGAAGTTTACCGACGAGAACTCACAGACTGTCTTCAACTGACTAATTTATTCTGTTCTTACATGTAGTTTGTGTATCTTCTTTAAAATATTTCTACAATGGTTTGGTAAAAATCAAAAGACATTAATACAAATAAGGCTGTGAGATGAAAATTTTTGATCATGTAAATTTTACATAAAGGGTGTATCCTAAACGAAAGAAGAACGGAAAGAAGCGAAGTCTCACAAGTGGTTCTACGAATTTTGCCCCAGCGCTTATTCGGTTCACGTCATCAGTTATAATTAGATACCTAATTTTAAGAACATAACGTAATAGTAAAATTACCCCTGCAAAAGCTATCGATTACCAAAAAATCTCGAATCTTTTGCTTGTGAGGTGACCACATTTATATAAAGACATTTTAATTTATACCCAATGAAAAACTAAACCTACACCTGTTCTTGAAATATTGAGAAACGAGCATCAAAAAGTTTGGAAGTAAATCGGCCGACCGAACCCCGTCCCAATAGCAGACAATCTCAAGGCAAGTAATATAAAAGAGGATAAAACCATAAAAACCGACAATATAAAAACAGGTTAAAAAATCTCATACGTTTTCTGTGTATTATTTATTTAAATAAACCACTTGGAATGAATCATACTAAAGCATGTGTCTATTATATATATCGCGTTTTAATCATTGCATCTTGTTGGTAATTACAATAAAACTTGGACAAGTGCGAATCGGACTCGCCCACCGAGGGTTCCGTACTTTGTAGGTAAAAAAATATTACTTTAAATAAAGACTGTCTTAACAGACGACTTAATAGACAGACGGACAATAAAGTGATCCTATAAGGGTGCCTATACATTACAAGCGGAGCGGAGCAACGGAGAAATATTTAGGTACCAATCATGTCAGTCAAAATGGCAGTGAATTTCATTGGTTAAAATTTCTCCGTTTCTCCGCTCCTCTGTTCTGCTCGCTCGCAATGGACGGGCACCCTTAGGGTTCCATTTTTCCCTTCTGGGATGCGGAACCCTAAAAACGCGAATCGCCATTGCCGAATTCCGTATGAATTTTGTTCATCGAAAAATCAGTAAAGATACTTATTTGTTTTTTTTTTGTTTTGAAGAAAAATGCTTGAATGATTTTTGTCCTTTGTCACTGTTTCGAATATACCAATATTCGAAACTTTCATGGGTTTGATGAAAAATGCTGGAATGACTTTTGAGATTCTCTACAAAACGAACTACATGGAATATTAGCTACGCAGTCAAAGCTTTGTCTGCTTAATTTGAGGCCCGTTTTAAAATATTCGATGCTTGATTTATGTAATTTTTTCAGTTATCACAAATGCTGGCCTACCGTGCGTAAAATTAAGAGTACTTCAACACTCGTCGTTTTTTCTTTATGACATCTAATATTTATAAAGCAACAATTAATTACATGCTTGATGTAAAATCTGGTCAAAGTTGAACAATATTATTTATGTGTATATTATAGGCAATTTCATCAGATGGAAAACTCGTCGTGGTAGTGATGCGAATATTAGTTACAGATCGAGCTCTGCTAGGAATGATCTTGGAGCACTAGTAGGAGATATTGAAAACTATTCAAATAGAGAATTTCTAATATTCCGTTCTCATGATCCGACTAGATTGAATCCTAATAAAATGTACCCTTCATTTGGTGACTTCCTTTTTTAATATTGAAAGGCCTGCGATTGGCCACAGTCTCAACCGATGGTAAGCGTGTGGTTGACGATGAAGCACGCTTGCCTAGATGTAACTTGTTCAATGTTCATTCATGACTTATGGACCCTCAGGATAAACAAGCAAGCGGTGGCTTAACTTATCACCTGTTAGGGTGCAGGTGGTTACATAAGCCACCGCTTGTTTGCTGCGCTCTAACTGTAAGACTGATTAAGGAACTTTTTTAAATAAAAAATTGGACAAATAGAGTCTTTATCATAAAAAAATCTACGCTTTAATTTCTCGTTAGACTTTATACTGGTCAGCTAGTAGCGTGCCTAAAATACAGGCAGTATTGGATGATAAAATGATAATGGAAGTGTAACTAAATACGCTAGCCGACGTCAACAACACATACATTTTTGTTCTCATTAAACCATGAGTGGCATCTCCATTATGGCTCGCTGGCATGTATCGAAATTACGATAAAAGCCGGGTGCTTTTGAAAATATGGTAACAGAAATTAAATACTGTGTATATTCTCGATGGTGACAATATCACATTGCACTGGGTGGGATCCATCCATCCATTGTTGCCAATAAGCCTGATATACTCGAAGTGTTGGTGGACCGAATCGAGAGGCGTGCAATTATTGTAGACATAACTGTTCCCCACGACGAGAACCGCAAGAAAGAATAAACAAATAAAAAGCCGAGAAAGATAAGCAACTTCTTGACTTGTCTCGCGTGGTTGTCGACATGTGGGATGTAAACTTAGCAATCATTGTACCGACAATTGTATCAGCCACTGGCTTAATAGCCATGAGCCTCCACGAACACCTTAGGAGGCTTTCGTTAAGCAGCTGGATCAAGGGCTTGATTCAGAAAATGGTTCTTCTAGACACGGCTCGCACTGTTAGGAGGTTCCGCTCTCTAAAGCGATAGTTTGGACCCTGTTCCCGAAACCTCGGTGTACTAATTTTTATGTTTTAATATTGTTTTTTATTGAAACATTTAAAAACGTAATTAATAACCATACTAGTTGACCCACGCATCTTTGTCTGCGTCACAAATCTCATTACTGCTCCACTCATATTGGTCTTAGCGTGATGATAGCCTAGGCCTATAGTCTTCCTCGATAAATGGGCTATCTAACACTGAAATAATTTTTCAAATCGGACCAGTAGTTCTTGAGATTAGCGCGTTCAAGCAAACAAACAAACTCTTCAGCTTTATATATTAGTATAGATTTAATTGAATAATATAGCTTACTACTAGTGTATACATTTCGTGTAGGGATATTATTGTCTTATTACTTCAATTTCACCTCTTATTGATTGAAGCACAGGCATCTAACTGTAAATGCTCAAAACTATGCAACTAACTTTGGCGCGCAATCGACTTGCATACTTTGAGCAAGTCTCAGGCTTGTCCTGGTGGTTGCGGAATTTGTTCGAAAGAGTCACTGCGGCCCTGTAATACAAAGGGCATTAGGAGGAACACTGATGGGTTTTAGTCAGTAAAAGTCTGACATTCCTTTCTGCTTCACCCAGAGCAGGAGGAGTCATTTGATGATAAGGCATATCCTGGTGTTAAGATATCAAATGTGATCGTGTGTAGCCGCCGTGGTATTAGTGATGGGTTTGTAACGTTTGAGCGTACACTTTATACTGTGTAGGGTATAACGTGTCCTATACCTGATACGGTTTAGCATGGGAATAGCTTTCATTGATCCACATTTATGTTTATCGACATACGGAAGTATAGACCTCTAGCTTAAACCTAGAGCCTCTGTGCCACCTTAATCATTGTTTACGAATCTAATACGATACATAGTGTTATAGTTCAGGTACAATCATATTTTAAGAAATAGTCTCTATTAGTTTAATTTAATACTTAAATTAGGCTAAGTTATTTTACCAGTAACATTGTATGCCAAGCCAAAACAAATCCACTACTTATACCTGTAATATGCCGCGCATTTCCACTTGACGGTACCGAGTTGCGTAAAATAACACTCTACTATTTACTCTACAAAGATTTACAATAAACAATTACGAATAATAATGAAGGCGTAATTAAAGTTGATCATAAAAACAACTTTTCTTGTATCTCCGTCTCTACTATTCATGGTCTGCCTAGCCTTTTCTCAACTATATTGGGATCGGCTTCCAGTCAAACCGGAATTAGCTGAATACCAGTATTTCACGTGGAGCGGCTTCCTACTAGACATCTACAACCCATTAACTGGGTAACACGGTACTTCTTGGCAAGACTAGAGTCAGATTTACTGACTTCTGACAATCCTTACCGACAACCAAAGATCTACAAATGACAGCCGGGGCTACCGGAGGATACTCGGTATGTTAAGATGGTCACCCATCCACAGGCCAACCTTGGCAAGCGTTGGTTTACCTTGAAGATCGACCCGTGTGGCTGTTATTATTATTCAGCCACAAGCTCGTCTCCATCTTAAGTATGACCTTAGCAAAATAAATTAAGTTGCTTATCTTGTACAATTTCTTCGGAACAAAGTTTATTGGATATGAAAAGGTTCTCGAGATACCTGTCATCAACGTCACCTTGCTTATTCTTTTTTCCTCGTCTGCAAAGAAGTGCTTCGGGATCATTAAATGTAATCCAAGTAGCGATAAATGTTAGCTTTTCCTTTTAAAGAGTTTCTGCAGCTAAATATGTTTATTGCATGCATTTAATGCTTTTATTGTACAGTAATTATATTTGCAATTTTAAGATTCCTGTACTATCAATCGAGGCTTACAACCTAAAATTTCGTAAGGATTAAATAGAAAATTAAGAGAAAAAGTTCACTTCTTTGTCGGAAATTATTACGAAAAAGAATTACCAAATATAGACTTATTTGCAATACCAATTAATAGTATTTCACAACAAACTAATACGTTTACACGTGAAAAGTGGCTGAAAATAATTAAATAAAATGTAGTACTTAAAGCATTTTTTTGACAAAGGATACGAAATTTCAATTCAATTTTACGGCAAGTTTTTGAAAAGTTCTCTCGCGATGCGCCAGCTGAAAGGAACGTCGAAGTTTTTTTTTTTTTTTACTAATGAAGCTTTCTTCGGGTCGTCGATACAGGTTTTTTTTTTTTGCATGTTTTGCTCCACCCTGTTGTACACTTTAACAGACTGCTATTATGCTTTTATTCCTCTAATGAGCGTATAATAATGGGTAACGATTTTTAAAACGAAGTGGCCACTCTATTGTGTTATTTTGTAAGGAAAATAAAAATGCATTTCAGAAAAAACTATTTTCTTTTATCTTTGCGTACACTTTAGCTCGAAGCAAAGAATGTACTTGTAAATTAATAAAACCTTTTAAATAACTTTTGCTGTACCATAAATTATCCAAACAATGGATTAGATAAAAAAGAATCCGTAATTAAGAATTTATTGCTAGATCTTCTACGAACAGGCAGAAGCCATTTTGATTTCTGATTTGGAGGACTCGCTTTACACAAATTATAAACATGTATGACTAAATATTAATTATTTCACCGCCCGAATTTCAGAATGGAATAAAATGTGGTTAAATATTAAATTATATCAATATCGTTACATTAACCAAATGCAAGACTCTCACACCCAATAGAATGACTATTTCATGGAATTACAATATTTGAAGAGCTTATGGCTAAATAATTAAAGATGGACGGGCCGATCGTCAAGGTTAAGCTACGCTTGCAGAGGTCGGTCTGTGGATGGGTGACAATCTTATTAGGGAACTATATGAACTTACTCGGGGTCTGCAGAATTAAAAATCAGCAATACTAGCTAGTATTGGTGACTTTATGTTCCTTGTTTTCAGCATAACTCTTCCTTGCGACAAAACACAGTCCGCAACTGTTGAATATTAGTCCGGTCAATGTAGTGTAGACATCCGAGGTTAAAATAATTCGCAACCAGCTTTAAATTGGTAGGATTGTTCAACTATCATAAATGTAATCTAAAAAGTTCTCATCGATCACCTGGAAAAAGGAAATACTCGTGGTAAAAGGTCACAAAACGGGTTTTCCGCGATTTTCAGCAAAACGGTAAGTTTTAAAATTAGGTGTTTAAAATTAGTTCGGATAAAATTGTAGATCAGATTTATCTATAAATAATGTCTGGATACTTTTTTCCTAAGAGCCGTTTCTGAAATATAACGATTCAAAAAGTTGTAAGAGTTGTAATCGTCATAATATGCACACGTTTCACACCACCTTTGGGGTAATGTACTTAGCGCGTTTTTTTAACGTTTTTTTCCCGGTAGGCCGGTAGGTTTCACGGATCTGTTGTAATTCTGTTTAATTTGAACGACATCTGCACTGACCAAAAAATAGCAGTGAAGGGTAATAGTATACCTTCACTCCTATTTTTGGTCTAATTTGACCGGACTGTAATATTTATTTTTGTTATGCTTAAACGCTATTTCAGATGTCAAAAGTAGATATAGCTTTTTGTTTCGTTGTATTTGCATTTATTTTTCTACCATTTTTTCATTTTGACAGCCGAAAAGTTATGGTCACTTTCCACTTGTGCCCGCGCATTCCATCATTTGCCGGACCGCATACGGGTCACCGACGTATTTCTTGTAGTTTTCATACATTTTATATGGACTCACCGCACGTGGTTGACGCCGGTGGTCGCTACACGGTCTACAAATTGTCGCTGCAGCGGCGCGTTCAATAGAGGCGTGCGGAATCCGTTCGATAGAGGCAACGTAGCCCTGGAACGCAAAGGGCACTAGGAAAAACACGGATGGGTTTTAGTCAGTAAGAGTCTGACACTCCCTCCTGCTTCACCCAGAGCGGGAGGAGTCATTCGATGATTTCTCATCCTTAAAAAAAAAGCGGCGCGTTAAATGCGTCTTCCCATGGTGATTGTCGACAAACCATTTTGCCATCCGAGAATCCGTTTGCGGAACATGATGCTTTTTTGTTAGATAGGTAATCAGCTCAACGGTTATTATAACGAATTTAAAAGGAAAACTATCTAAGAAGCTTTACAAGTTAACGAGTAATAGTCGACCAAACTATAAAATGTACTTGATAAGACGGAAAAATTCGGTAAAAATTCCACTGAAAATCGGCAATTGTGACGTGTTACTAAGTAACCCTACACTGCGCGTGGCCCGACGCTCATGGCCGGTTTTTATGTGTTAATTTTTGCACAAACCGTAATCGATACCTTACGCCTGAAAAAAATTGGGATGGTGTTAAAGAAACCATAAAATACGTTGTATTTCAGTTTTAAACTTTTAGAGCAAACTATAGACCGTTTCATACAACAAGTGGTTTTCCGTGGTCGAGTTTTAGTTTAAAACTTGTGTTAATTGAATAGGCTGGTCAAATATTGTGAAATCTTATACCAAATGGTAAATATGATATTTGTTCTTCAAATAGGCAGTTAATAACTTTTGCTAGTCTTATACGTAGACTTTTGGGTAGTCAGCATAGAGTACTCTGACTGCCAGACAGATATAATCCCAAGAAAGACAAAATACAGTTAAAATTAAAACAAAACGCCACTCATTGTGCGTAGCTCGCAGTAGTAGAGTTCATAATCTCATTCTGTGGCCCCAATACGCTAAGTTTAATGCAATTATAGGCCAGCAATGACTCGCTTCACAAACAGTGCTATCTGCGTTCAGGGGGCGGCAGGCGCCTATCAAAGGGATGACGACCCGTGTAAGTGTTGACCTCTGCTCGTAATTTTGTTATGCGTTCCCTGAACCTTTGTGACCTCTAAGAACGTTTACGTGAACAATTTATACGGTAGTTATTTTTGTATCTAAAGCTCTGTGTTATGTGACGCAGCCAACTGGTTTAGTCAGCCGTTTACTTGGCTGCCTAGCCTTTTTAATCGAACGGCGCCGTTTAAACAGCGGCCTAAGCGACATCCAGCTGACTCACCTTACACAACAATAAATTAATGGGCTGACAGATGCTTAAGCCGTCAAAGCATAGGGTAACCTTGTGACGCAAAATATATGAAACTTTTGATATGGAGAATTCAAACAGTAATCAATATCCACATTTGAATCTCGACGAGGAGCTCCTGTTTCTGCCTGTTGGGTTTAAAGTAAGTTAACATCTATCCGTGCCGGGGCGCCTGGTCCTATGTTCCGATACTTGGCTAGGCTAGTCATTAAACCAGAACCAAGTCATTTTGCTGCCTTTTCTCCTTCCAAACCTCCTTCCTACACAAGTTCAGATCGGGGTATTTTTTTTTTTTTATAAACTACATGTGTGTCAAATTTCTTTCTAATTTGTTCAGTGCGTTTCGTATGAAATAGTTAAAAACATCTATTCATCCTTAAAAACTTATAGTAGGTTAGGTTAGCTTTCATCCCAAAGCTTTTATGAATTAGTTTCGTCAATTATTTATAGTCTATAAACATCAAATCGAATATGTCAGTCGAATTTAACCTAGCTATTGAATTTGAATCATACAGAATTCCCAAGCAAAACGCCATCTGATGCAACGGGTGTTCAAGTAAAGTGAAATAGATAAACATTTCAATAGTAGCGAATACTCAAATTACGACAAAGCGAGCCGGCTTTAGTCCACTTGACTCAACAGTCCGGGATTTTCGAGGACCGATTCTGAATTGCAAAAGCGACTCATTTATAAACGAAAATTGATTGAAACAGGTACGGTGTGCAAGGCAGTTTTAATTGTGATATGAGTTTATTCAATGTTTCATCTGAAGCTTGTTGATCTGAAATTACCTGAAAACATGAATTGTCATGTGAAAAGCGATCTCTGCTTTATGTCATACTAGCTTTTGCCCGCGACCGTACTTTTGGAAATCCTTAGTGCTCCCCGACACTCCCCAACACTCCCCAACACTCGCCTTCCTACATGCCAAATTTCAGTATTCTACGACCAGTAGTTTTGGCAGTGCGTTGGCTGTCAGTCGCTTAGTAACGGAAGAATTTTATATTCTCAGACTGTCCATCTTAATCAATGACTTCGGCTCTAATTTCTGAGTTCAGAATTTGAAGTTGAATCTTTGTTAAATTATAGAAATCTGTTATCCGTGGCACTAACCACTCACGATCCGTAAGTCCCTTTCGGGACAAGCCGACGCTCGCGCGATTTAAACGTTATTTGTAGGCGTTTTAGGTTTATTTTATTTTGGCCCAATAGGGACTTACAGATTCTAATGGTTGAAAACGATTTTGCCCCTCGGGGGCTGACAGATGCTGAATGGTAACCACTCCAGCACGATATGATTTTGACATTATGACACATCTGATATGACAGGATGTTGCAAATTACGTCTTGAAATTCAGGAATTTATCCTAATCAGCCATTTAGTATCTATCAGAATTTGTTTTGAAAAATATGTTCCCATCGCTATTTTATACGATAAGTTTGTGATAAATATCTTAAATTACAATTTAAGGTCCATCAAATCACTTCAGTCTTCTTTTAAATGTGTGTAAAATTCGAATTACCTTCTACACCTTTACAAACGGTAGAAATTACCTTCTACATAAACAACATTCTCGTTTGCTGAGTTTTTTTGACGCAGTTAACAAGATTTGAGTTATTCACTCAAATACTTAAATCGGGAGACGGCCCAAAAATGTTGCCATCTCCCACAAGGTGGACCGGTGACCTGGTGAGGGTCGCGGGTAGCCAATGGAAGCGAGACGCACAAGACCGGTTGTAGTTGCGACACTTGAGGAAGGCCTATGTCCAGCAGTGGACGTCTTTCGGCTGACATAAGAAAGTAGCAAATTGCGCGTTTTAGTTTCATCTAGTCACTTACTCGTACCTTTGAAGTTTCAACTCACAGATACAGGAAACGGTTTCCTATTCACTTGAGCCTGATCGTACCTTAAAGAATCCCTCTAAATTCGAAGAGCTACCAACTTTTTATTAGTTGAAGCTTGTTACTGCCTCAGTTCCAGTTCAATGTTTCAAGAGTCACCTGAGAGACCTCTGAGCATTCCCCCTGATTTGGTTATTATTATTCTATATCCGATATCTTGTATAGTTCTTATGTAAGTAGATATTCATATTTAAGTGCGACATTATGGAGGTAGCGCCAACAACGTTTTCTTATCGAACTTATTATTTTATGAACCTATTGATAAACGTGAATGACCGAGAGCGCATTCACTTGCATGTTTTCTCACAAACCCTTGAAAAATATTGTTGAAACAACCACCTGTATATTCCTTTATCTTCTCCATGCTTTTACTTTGAAGCTGGTATTAATTTCCATCGATGTTGATATCCGGATTATCTCTCGTCGATTTGCGTCGTAATGAGCAACTTGAAACGCTCGTCTGTTTGTGATAGTTTTTTTTTACAAAGTGTACCTCAACGTAAAAGTATTTTGATCGCTCCTCGCTGTGATTGTCTCGGTGACGCCCACAAAGGCTTAGATACTTTGCACAGTTTATTTACAACCTTAATTGAGAAAAGAAAACGTAGTTGCAGACTGTAATTGTAAATTCCTTCCGCTTCGATTGCATTTTTTATTAATTTCGTTGCGGGTTCCAAAGCAGTTGAATAATTTCCGTAGCTTTCCCGTTCGCCGAGCATTGTTGTGTTGCTGTTTTTTTGTAAATAAAGTGGGAAAAGTATGACAAACATGTCCCCATAAAAATAAAGTGTCATTTAAGGTGTTTCCCTGACCACAATCTGTTTCAAGTCCCCTGTGTGTCTCACGTTACGACGTTAGTAAATAATGTTACGTTAATTAAAATAGATGCATTAATTATTTATGAGAACGAATGCAGCGCCGACCGGCGGTGGTGCAGCGAAGCGTTGTCCCCGGAGACTAAACCTTCCTCGGACCTACACGATATAATGAACTTACTGCATCAAATGCTATTGTGTGGCGAGGATATGCGACAGTGGAAATATGAAAGAGGAAATACAAGTTGAAGCTTGTTGTTGGCGCCTCAGTGAACCTTCTACCTGGCCACCAGGAAAACGAAGGAAGGTAGCTCTCTATGTAAAATAAAATTAAAGGTGGTGAAGAATAGGTACCTTAATATAACTTACATAATTATTTTGTAAAAGAAGTAAACAACACATTGCCACATAGGGACATTGAACAATTATATTAAACCTAAATAAGTGAAGATTATCTCCGGAAGTTATTGCCCGTACGGAAGTTCGTCCGCGGTTCGATCCCCTCCGAGCGAAACCATTTACGTTAGTACGTATACGTTTTAAATTAGTCATTGTTGGCAACTATTGCAATATTTGAAATCGTTGTGTCTCTAATGTTGTAAATGTTAGACGTAGGTGCATAAGATTGTTCTATTATGTTTAGTACTTAAGTCATTTTTTTTTTTTGGGAGAAGCTACCACACGTTCCCAACCACTGCAACTCCTGAAAGCCAGAATCAACAGTGAAAACCACCAGAAAAACGCCGAGCCAATGAAACCCGACGAGTCCCGGAGAAACGATTCAACTGTCTTGGATCCTGCAACGAAATTAATCAGAAAAGTACAGCGGAGGAGTAGGAAAAAAAAACAAATATATAATTTCCACTTCCCTCTGTATCAAGCAGGAGACAGAATAGAACTAGGCCAATAGGCACACTTAAGTCAGTCGGTTATTATTACTAACACCGTAAGTTTATAATTAGCTAGCTTTTTCCCGTGATATCGTATGCGGATATCCCGTTTCTTCCGGTCCCCGTAGGAATTTCGGGGAATCCTATTTTAGCGCTCACCTACGCTTCCCAAGGAACCTACATGTAGAATTTCAGCTTTTCTACGACTAGTAGTTTTGGCTGTGCGTTGTCTGTCAGTCACTCGTCAGCAACGGAAGTTTTAATACGCGCGAAGAATTTTATTTATTTCGCGAGATTATAAACTTTTTATTTGACAAGACACGGAAAAACATATTTGGACTTTTCTCAACACAAAGATATATCGAAAGATTTTAATCTCACTGGATATAAAAAACTTACGATGTTTACAATATCCCGGTAAAATTCACACATTAATATCAAGGCTAGAAAGCAGTATCTATAGTACGAATGAGTTGGAGACAACAATATCAAGTGACAATGCAAGCACGGGTTCACACGCTCCTGTCTTTACTTAATTGTTTTACTTTCACTTCAAGTAAAAGTATATTTCGAAGAACCTACACAAATCACTTTTCAATAAACGATTGTTCAATCATTTTAAAAAAGAATGCAAAGAAAACGCGTGCTAGTGCGTGCGGTCTCTTGTATCTGTGCGTAGTCTTTTCCTAAACGACCCGGTGCCATATCAAAGAGAATACTCTAAAATATGGGGAATTGAAACAATATGTGGTTTGCAAACTTAATTGGGACACTGAAACACGGCGCATCGTATGTAGCAGCCGTCGACTGTACTACACAAAACATATAGCACACATATGCGTCGCGTTGCAGCGAATCATTTTGCGAACGTTCACCATGTGCTGCTAAATGTCACCAGATGAAGGAATTGCTCACAGATTTGAGAAAATAAATAATGTTTGACAATGATAAATGAATACGACTTTGCTTATAAAATAATTTTCTTTCAAGAAAATTATTCACGGAAAAAAATATTAACGGTCTAATAGCAGACAGTAGGGCACTAAGTATTTATTTACAAACATAAGACAAGCTTTCATCCTCAGAGCTCTTAGAATAGAATATAAGAAAATAATTTTCCCGTTTAAATAGATCGCTCCAATGAAGCTGTTATTGTCACGCCTTGTCTTTGACTAAATGAATGAATAAATATATTTACCTAATGAACTCCATTTAAGTGGACACTGAGTCACCACATATTTCTTTATAAATTGGTTAACTGTTCTGGGTGACCGATGCTGGGGTCAGACTGTACCTATAACGGATGCAACGATCTGTACCTACACATGACGCATGATTTAAATAGAACATCTATGGCTGATCTATGAGGAGCTCGTAGCTAGATAATAACAGCCGCACGGGTCGGTCTTCAAGATTAAGCAACGCTTGCCAAGGTTGGTCTGTAGTTGGGTGACTATCTTAACATAGCGAGTTTCCTCCGTGCCTCGGAAAGCACGTTAAGCCGTTGGTCCAGGCTGTCATTTGTAGATCTTTGGTAGTCATTACGGATGACTATCCGTTTTGACTGCCAACTGACTGACTGTTCTGACTAGAAGCCAGTTAATCTGAGTCCAGTCTTGCCATGAAGTACCGTGTTAACCAGTTACTGGGTTGTGGAGGTCTGGTAGGCAGCCGCTCCGTGTAAAATACTGGTATCCAGCTAAATCCGGTTTGTCTGGAAGCCGACCCCAATATAATTGGGAAAAGGCTTGGCAGATGATGATCTATGGCTGATCTATGATGTAATGTATCGCAGTTTATTTATTCACAAGGCAATTACAACAGGTTACAATCATAAAAAAAAAATAGTAAGAAATACACATCATAGGTCTGTCTGTAACACCGTTAAAAATTTTATTAACCAACCGTGACATAAACATAAAGTAATAAAATATATCATAATGTAATCATAAACTTGACAACAAAATATAAAAAACACTACAAAGTATAAAATAACTTTAATTTCGGAAGTCGGTGTTTTTGGTATATTTTGGTTTTTTGACACCGACTTCTATTTTGTTATTGGAAGTAGGTTTATTTTTTTTTTGTAAAAAAGTTTTTTAGGAAACCACAAACACAGCGTACCGGCGTGATGTTATGTTATGAACTGGTGTAAACAATCAACAGACATGTGATTTCAGAAATCTCGATCCATATGCTATTATTGATTGAAGAGTTCCGTAAGCCTACCTCCGAAGTTCTTCATCAATCTTCACCAAATAAAAAAGGGACCAGTCCAGGAAAATACTCTTCCGAACAAAAAAATAATCATCCAAATCGGTTAAAAATTGGCGAAAATATCGCTGAACAAACATTTTTCATGGGATCCCACCATCAGATACTGGCTTATACCTTCATTAATCAGCTCAGTAACATGAGATGTTGATTACCAGGAACAAATATCTGAATTGCGTTAGAAATGTTATGAAAATCATTGTGTGTGCCTGTAAAATTTTAGGGTTTACCTCAATTTTCATGGGATCCCTTCATCAGATTCTCACTTGGTGACAATGGGACCACCTCAGGAGTATAGGCTTTCGAATAATTTTTATCCAGCGCTGTGTTATTTATTTCTAAATTTCGCAGCCTATGCTGAGATAGGGACCTTTTTGGCCTCGCACAGACTAAAATGTGTTTAGACTACTTAATTCTGTTAATTTAATTAAATTTACATCTGTCTGTTATGTGCGAGTCCCAAATAAACATATTTTCTTTCTTTCTTTCTTTCGAATAAAGAAATAAGTTTTAAAATCGGTCCTTGGCGGAGAAATCGGAGAAAAAAAAAAAACTTTGATCATCCTCCTTTTTGAAGAAGTCGGTTAAAAATTATTTATATTCCTGAAAATATATCAAATAGATAAAACAACGATCTTCTAATTTCCTTAAGTACTACAGAAACCAATTGAGTGTATTATAATATTGATATGATTTTATAGTACGTAGGTATCAAAAGGTGTGATTTCACTTCATTCCATATTCGTTGAGAAACAAGAATGGCCTTGATTAAGTAATTCTGCGCCTGTTGGAGAATTCAAGTCTTAAATATTTCATGAATGAGAGACTGAACAAAAAGAACTGAAGGATGCGCTTTAAAAGGAATGGAGTGTTTTTTTCAGTGTTTGCTTCCACTGCTTTTGCTCTAACAATTTCACTGTATTAATTCAAGTGTAAAAAGGACTTTGAGGAATAAAACAATTACCTAAAGAAAATGACACAGTGTTTTACAATACTTACTAGAGATTTTACAATGAGAAAATTCAATGATTTCAATGTAATCGTCTATCGAATTTGAATATGCTTCTGCAGAAAGTTAAGCATGCGTGATTTTGTATCATAAATGCGGTACCGTGTCAATTATACGAATTTCTGTAGCATATTGAGTAATAGAAAGTCCTATTGATGTTCACTTGAACGATATTCCTATTTAAGTATGATTGAGGAGTTATAGTTGCCACATATGGAACACATAGGCTATCTAACTGTACTTAGCCCATGAGGAATCTATAGCTGTCATGGGACACTTTGATGCCTAGTAACCGTATACTGTTTTTCTTTATTTATCTTGACCGACGGTTGGTTAGTGTCCTGCACTAGAGCTGGTGTTGTAAAGACCTGCCAAACACAAACCGCTTGGAGGCAACTTCAACCAATACTCCTGTTCTCTTCATTTTCAATCTTGAAAGTTTCCCGTTTGCTTTTGAAAATCAACGTAGTGCCGAGTTTTCGATTAATTTATCACTTTTAAGATTTGAAGAGTTAATCTGAAAATTGATTTCAGTCGAAAAGCTTTTCTACAGAGTTTTCCTCGAATTCGCACTTTCATGTATTAAAGCTTCTTGATTTAATAAATGAAAGTGCAAAGGTTAGCACCAGGAGTCTGAGACTTAGTAGGTACCGTCCGATGCAACTTTTTTTTAAATGATTTTCTAAGTGGATTTTCTTGAAAGATTAAAAGGTTGCGACTTCTTAAAAATAGAAAAATAAAGGTAAGTACTTCTACCAATGGAGGGTAAATACCTTAAATAAGTAAGCAAAATAATATTATGAATTTTGAGAAGATATGTTGCGATCATAGAGCAACACAGGCCACCGGCGAACCGGTTCGCCGGTGGCCTGTGTTGCTCTATGGTTGCGATCTTTCATTCAATTGAGAAAAAACAAAGCTCGCGTGATCTGGTGCCGGGAATGATACATAACAGTATTTAATAATACAGTGATTTAACACGGAACCAATTATCTTTATTTTCCTCAATGCGACTTTTGTAAATTTCAAAATGAAATGTGTTTTTTAACCGACTTCAAAAAAGGAGGTACCAGTTCGTCTGATCATTTTTTACAATTTTTCTTATGTATGTTTGTTCTGTGTTACTCCAATTGTCAACCGATTTGGATGGTTTTTTTTTGGAAGATTGATTTCCGGACCGGTACCATTTTGGTGAAGATCTGATGAAGATCTTCGGAGATAGGCAACGGAACTTTTTAATAAATGAAAGCAAATCTCCCGAGAATGCTGAAATCGCATGTCTGATATTGTTTGCACCAGTTCATAACTTAACATCACGGAGGAGCTCGTGGCTAAATAATAACAGCCGCACGGGTCGATCTTGAAGGTTAAGCAACGCTTGCCAAGGTTGGTCTGTGGATGGGTGACCGTCTTAACATAACGAGTTTCCTCCGTGCCTCGGAAAGCACGTTAAGCCGTTGGTCCCGGCTGTCATTTGTAGATCTTTGGCAGTCGTTACGGATAGTCAGAAGCCAGTAAATCTGACTCCAGTCTTGCCAAGAAGTACCGTGTTACCTAGTTAATGGGTTGTGGAGGTCTGGTAGGCAGCCGCTCCACGTAAAACACTGGTATTCAGCTAAATCCGGTTTGACTGGAAGCCGACCCCAATATAGTTGGGAAAAGGCTAGGCAGATGATGATGATGATGATAACTTAACATCACGCCGGTACGCTGTAAGGGATAAGCAGATTTGTAGGTAAAAGTCAACCATGTCTTAGGGGTTATCTATTCGGGTATGTATAACTGTACTGTTTATGAACCGGTCTTAATTATTACTTTTACTTTGGAGTTAGTTAAAGATATATTGTATTTGCATTGGACGATTTGATTTTTTGTTTGTTTGTTACGATTTAACTCAAAAACTACTGTACCGATTTCAAAAATTCTTTCACTTTTAGGATGCTACATTATCCCTGAGTTTCATAGGCTATAATTATTACAAGAAAAAAATAAGAACCTTAAGAAAAATACAGCGCGTACGAAGTGCTAGTTTTAACTAATTTTGTTCATATTCGAGCACTGACTATAAGATATGGTACTCCCAACTGATAATACTTTTAAAACAAACTGAAAATTCTTATTTACGTAAATAATTCCTAAACTGTTTGAAGGTCTTTTTCCTAGAAAGAATATAAACGAGTCAATGAATATTGCGCAAACCACAAGAGCAATTTTATTATTCCCCTATTATACCATAAGTATTCTTTTTTAAACCGGACGCCTCGGCCAGCCTTATGGAAATTCTACTGCAACGAATAAATAAGTAATTCGAATTTTCATTGCGAAGTCCATTTTCAGCGTTCATTTCTCTTTTCAATATCCTCGATAAGTAAATTGCTAATATTGAATTTAACAAATTAATCGGAACACGAACGGTTCCGAGCAAAAACAGATTAAAACGAGTAAAATTCATAAATACGAGATATTTCATAAAATTGAAAGGAATGAAAACTTGTTGGATTTAATATTTTTATTACCCTCATGATTTAATAATAAAATACGAAGCGTGAGAAATTGTAATAAACAATTTACAGATTCCTGTTGGGGAGATTATAGTTTGTAGGGTTCCGTACCTAAGCTACGTCCGAATGGGTACACGAAACGTTTATAGGATCGCTCGAGTGTCTGTCTGCCTACCTGTTTGCCATAGTCTTGCTCCGAATCTACTGGATGATAATGATGAATGTGTGCCTCAAAGACAAACGTGGAACGTAAAAAAATAATTTACCTATCGAATACAGGAAAACCTATAGTATAAGAACTCTATGGCTTTCAAGTAACATGTTAAAAATTATGATCCTTTCGGAGCGCCTGTCGCGAGTCTGCGAGTCCAACTCGCACTTGACCAAATTTTTTCAAATCTAGTCAAAAAAAAAGAAGAAAATTAATTTATTTGCACCAAGCATGACGCACACCAAAAATAATAAAAATAAAGCAATTTGCAGTCGCAAACCGAATATGTTTGTATTGTCTACGGGACAAGTGTCCCGGGCTATGACTTGTTTGTAGAGCTGAATGGGTCCGTCGACCCCTGCACCGCACCGCGGGCCTAGCGTGTCGCCTCTATAAGTAGCGGAAGATACCAACTGAAGTATCGAGGGCTCATTACAATTGAGACACCTAAACAATAGCAATATACAGGGCGTCCCAAGACTTTAAAACCTGATTAAAAAAAATAAGGGGACTTAATTTTTATTTTAAAAACAATACGAACTGCATTCAAAGAGTTTTAAATAATTGGAACTGAACCGGGAATCAAACCCGCGAAAAGAACAACCAACAGTCGTTTTCCTTGACCAATCGAAAGGCTTAGTAATCATATACATTTATTTCTTCTTAATAACATACGAGTAGCATTTAAAATAAAAAGAAGACTGAAAAAAAAAATACATAAGAAAGAAGGTAGTACATAAAGTCAATATTGTCACGAGTATATGTATGACATGGTCAGACAAAAGATTATTCATTATTTTGAACACAACTTTAAATTATTTTTTAATTTCATGGTCCTTTTGCTTTAGATGCTATGTTATTTTTTAGAAGAAATAAATGTATATGATTCAACCTTTCGATCGATACAGTAAAATTACGGCATTGAATGCAGTTCGTATTTTTGCAAATAATAAAAAACCAGCCAAGTGCGAGTCGGATTCGCACACGGAAGGGTACCATAAAACCTTAATTTCTATGATTTGTTGTTATAGCGGCAATAAAAAAAACACAATCTGTAAAAATTTCAACTGTATAACTATTACGTGTCTTGAGATACAGCCCGCTGACAGACAGAGAGCGGAGGCTTAGTAATAGGGTTCCGTTGATTACCCTTTGGGTACGGAACCCTAAAAATGGAGCCTATATTCGGTAAATTTTTCTATCTACAATATTTAAGGTACTTTCTCTCCATGTGGCAGTCTTGGGACACACTGTAATAGGTATGTTTTTCTAGAATTCAATTAATGTACGACATTTTTTCTTTTCAATTCTTAATGCGTTTTTAATTAAATTAGTTCCACTATACACGGAATGCTATTATTATTTTCAAACTATAGATATAAGTAGTCGATTGTACAAATGCATAGCTCTGTGCGCCCACAAATGATCTGTTGAGGATGTCTGCTGATGATGGCTGCAGCGCAATGTTCGCCAATTTGACACAGCCCCCTTATTTAATTACCACCTGAACACAATCACTTTAAGTTCGTGCGCGTGATGTGATATTGAATTTCCTCATTCATTAGCGATAAAATCATCAATTAATTTGGAAATACATTTTCATCGACGTCCACCGCCGGTAGTGGTTGCTGTGAGCTTGAATTAAGATTTAATTGGGGATTATTGGGAATAACATGACGTCCCCTGTTAATATAAATTTAAGGTAAAGCGCACTAACAAATAACTGCAGTGAATTTGCATTTTAGGATTAATATTTGATTTTAAAATATTTTCTTTGAACTCTATATTATTATCTATCCTTCTTTCAATGCTATCATGATGCCGTCTTCTCTCCCTTTAAATATGCAAGTATGGCTTTATGATAGGTGACAGATGAATGTGTCTTAACGGTAATTATTACATAAATTTATTTACTTTCTTAATATAACACCGGAGCTCAGTGCGGGCTTCCTCAAGATATTTTACCTCGTCATAAAACAATAAAATAACAAGAAAATTATCAGACATTAATAAAAACAATGTGCAAAGATTTAGTAGATTTTGTGATAAAATGGATGAGAGACTTGTAAGCAAAGATTGTTTACAAGTCTTTCATCCATCTTATCACAGAATCTACATGACGCGAAATACACGGCTACGACCCACTTCCTGTATTCCAGAAGTTAGAACTATGTAAATAGACTGGGGATTTAGGTATTCACAAATAGTGGCGGCGCCTACGGCCTTTTAGCAGACTATTGGTTGTTCGTGCGGTTCCGCTTACCGTCGTAAATTCGCCCATCACGCGGCGGGTATGCGCGCGCGCCGTTAACTAACTCTCCTCCCACGCATCCTGTTTAGTATTGTATTGTCTCATTATGCCGCACGCTAAACCGCTATTAAACAGGAGTCTCGAGCCCGATTTTGATGAAAACTAAGACTGCATCATTGGATTTTGAAAAATCGGTGTTTCTAGCCAGAAATCGAACCGAAAAACACATCCTATATTATACACGACCTAAAAGTATCGCTGTTAAGAATAACATCCTGTTAAGTAATGTCACATGGCAAACTTAAGGAAAGGACTCATTTTACACAAATTACTTTTTTATGACTAGACCTACCTACCTAAACTGTAACAGTAGGACCGGACGCCTTAAAACACGCGGCCGCAGCGCTGCCGCCGCGCGGCACTTTACTTTTATTATTTGTGTAGATTAACAAAGAAGCGCCAGCAGCGCTGCGGCCGCGCGGCACTTTGCGACAAATTTGAAGGCGCCCTTACTTTTTCAAAAATCCTTTGATGCAGTTGTAGAATCTTGGGTCCGATGTTGATGAAAACTAAAACTGCATTATAGATTTTTGAAAACATGGGTATCAGTTAATATTTCTTTTTTCATGTTGTTCAAATATAAATATTAATTATTTTGTTAAAAATGAGCTCTTGCTATGTAATGTTAGTTCCCAGAATTTGATCCTTACTAGTGACACCTTCGGATGATGTAATAATAGGTAGAGGTGTGACTTCCGTCTTTTTTTTTTTCAAAATCAATGGGCCGATTTCATTGGGTAGATTTACTTTTTAATCAAAATCGGGGTCTTCCTTTAGTGTTTTTTGATATTCCTCATAGTTTCGAATTTGGCCATCCACACGCACACTTTAAAAATGCACCATTCACCGAAAATTTATTTATATATTTTTCCAGGTATATATGTGATCTGCTTTTATGAAAGCTGAGTGCGAAATGTGAAATGTCCATTAACGAATTCACTAGAAAAAGCTGAGAGACAATAGAAAACGTAATACGTTATATTTATCGGTACATTTTAAAGTATGGACTCGATCATGCGACCTATGGTATCCCTGCATAAGTAAAGTATTTATAACCACAAGTTATTCCGCCCACACTCTATATTCTACCTATATTTTCTAATAGGTGTAATTGAAATTAATGATAACCTTTCGAAGGGTCATTTTACTTCATCATATTCAGCTTTTACTATCAATTTATTGGAGTTGTACGGAACAACACTGAAATCGTCGAAAAAAATCAGCTTTTGTTTAAATTTACCATGGAATGGAGCCGCTTTTTATTGTTACTTAAAGTGTGGTCCTACAGAAGTTAATAATGATGAACTAAATGACAGCTAAGAGGTTTTGAGGTCTTTTTAGCCAGATCTGTTAACTGATGTATTATTTAACAGGACACATACCAATTACAGAGGCATTTAAAGGGGATAGAACCTTATAAGAATACAGTCTACTTCATTTAAGCATGTGATAAATTATTTTATAATAATTTTCATTGTTCTCACATGGCGATTTTACCTCCAATTATCTGGGCAACGTGACACTTTAAAGTACCATGTTGCTTATATTGTTTGTTTAAGTATCCTATACCCAATATGTTAGCTAGCTCGTGCGCCGCGTCTATGAATAAAAAAATCAAAATGGCGGCAGAGGTGGCTATGCCAGTTCCCATACAAAATGTTCAAACCCCTTAGTGCCCGTTTACGGAGACGCCGGGCGTCAGACGTTTTTTTCGTCTATCGCAGCGGTGCACGCCGCGTCGACCGCCGCTTTGGTGGACGCTTGACACTCAAGCCAGCGTTGCCAACGTGAGGGAAATTCCCCAAATTACGGGGAGTCCCAAATTGATTGGGGTTTTATTGGTGATTGGCAAAAAGTGTGGTAAATGCGGAGATTTGAATATCGATAATCCGGGCCAAGTCAGAACACTTTTTCAAGAAATCTAATTAAACTAAAAGTTGTCTTATGGCGCATATACCTTAAAAGCTGATTTAAAAATTAAAATGAGAATCACGTCTAAACGGCTTGTCGTAATTAGAGAAAGAGAAAATAGTCTATACATAAGACTATTTTCTTAATAATTTGATATATGAAAACTTACAAAAGAGAAAATAAAATATTTTTTTTTTTTGTAATTATGAAAATTAGCGGGGATCAGTAGAATTTTTGTCTCCACATTGGGTACACGCTGTCATACAACGTCATCATATGTTTGAATTTAGTGCGGATCGCAACGCCGCACGCGACGCTCGACGCCTCTCGTCTCCGTAAACGAGCACTTAGCATTTACTTCTAAAAATGTTGCAGACTACAAACTAGTTAGAATCCTCCCGCTCTCTGAACTAGAAACGTCTTCTTAGGTGCCAGCATACGAGACAACTTTAATTGATTCGAATCGACGCAAATTATTCCCCCAATAACCAACATTGGCTGCCAAAACTAGCCGTTTTCCTTTCCACAAGTTCCTTAGTACTTCTTTAGCGGCGTTGTGCACTTTTTTGTGATGGGTAGAAAATGTTAAACTCGCATCAGGACACGTGACCCTGGTCGAAAATTCGTAAGACGGTCACGTGTCCTGCAAACTTCTAAAGCGGCGTTGGCACTTTCTTGTGATGGGTAAAAAAGGTTAAACTCGCGTCAGAACACGCGACCTGATCGAAAATTCGTAAGACGGAGGGAGAGAAGCACGTATTCAAGTTTTCACTTCTGCCGGCACTCCCGGAGTGCAACCCGTTGTTTTTTAAAATGAAGCGACTGCCTTCACAAATTCACAACCTAGTAAATAAATGATATGAGATACCTCTTGGCAAAACTGGTGTTAGATTTTCTGGCTTCTGACGATCCGTAACGACTGCCAAAGATGTTCATATAGCAGCCGTGCTTTCCAAAAACTCTGTATGTAATGTACGGTCGCCCATTCACGAACCGACTTGGGCAAGCTTAGCTTAACTGTCAAGTAAAACCAAAAATTATATCTCAACAGATAATAATTTACTAAACTTTCTGGACGTGTTGTTGCTATTAAATAATTTACTAAATTCAGCAACTTAAACTCAACCATGTTGGAACTGTAACGTTATTAGAACTTTCAGGTTTAATATTTAAGCAACGAAAATGTATTGTGTAAATGGAAACGTCCACGTTCTACGTAGTTTGAGTTTGACTGTAAACACTGAAACTTTGTTTAGTGTGGACGGTGCCGTCAAATTATATGAATTGGTACTTTGTTTATCAAATTCGCTTATGGAACAATTAAAACTTAGGGATGCGCGGGCCTGCGGATGGCGAGCATTGGGTGGCTTGCCGTCTAATCAGAACCAGGCCCGGGTTGACAGCGCTCTGTGTTCCACGCGCGCCTCAAAGAGCTGTCAGCACAAAAGACGGGGCCCGCTAGGGCCAGTGCCTGCTGGGGCTGCGGACTTTGTTCGAAAGAGGCACCGTACCCTGGAACGCAAAGGGCACTAGAAGGAACACGGATGGGTTTTAGTCAGTAAGAATCTGACACTCCCTTCTGCTTTACCCAAAGAAGGAGGAGTCTTTTGATGATTTCCCATCCTTAAAAAAAAGGGATGTTACGGATGACTCCGATATGCTTTAATATTAAGCCAATTCGGTCTTACTGAAAGTAATATATTAGGTAGTTTAAAGATTCGCGACGTCTTAAGTTTCTTAGTGATAACTACACAAATACCTATTCCATAGAATTTCACCAGCCTTTTGTGAACTCGCCGCTTTAATTATTTCACGCAACGACGTATTTTTTCCTGTTTGCGGTAGATACTAGATAAAATAATTGACATGCATGGGAAACATCAGGCCGCCATACTGGACTTGCAACACCGATCTTTTAATCATGTAATCGAAACATGGAAAGTAGAGAGATACTTTTTTTAAATAAGAAATCATATTCTGGCATAGGTTACTACTATGTATTGTTTAATAGTCCAATATATGTATTTCGAATAACCAAAAGAAACTTTTAATCAAAACTTTAAGAGAACATCCAGTCTAAAAGATATTTAATTTTTTTCGATGTTTTTTCTCAGAGTATTCAGCTAGGAGACTATTATTATGAATATTTTTGTGTTAACCAATTTACAAAATAAGTACCTACCATTTAATATTGACTAGCGACCCGCCCTGGCTTCGCACGGGTGAAAATTACATACTAAAACGTTCCTCGAGAACCACTCCATCTATTAAAAAACCCGCATCAAAATCCGTTGCGTAGTTCTTAAGATCTAAGCATACATAAGGACAGACAGACAGCGGAAGCGACTTTGTTTTATACTATGTAGTGATGAGAGGGCTGGAAGAGGCTGGTGTGCGCAGAAAAGAATTTATGTCTTGGAAAAGCCTTTGCTCAGCTGTGAGACTGGACAGTATAATGCACTAACATAAAAAAAATGATATACTGTAATATTTTAGCTGAATTTGCACTTAAATAAAACACAGAATAACGTTATCACAGAAAATATCAGAGCGTATTTCTCCACACAAACAAACATATCATACATTGTTTAGACTATAGTCGTCGCGTAATTTTAATTCATACGCGTGTAGTGCACACTTTTAAACCCAAGAGCTGTACCAGGGCAAAGTTTGAAATGAGTTCGCCGCTGCGGCAAGCGTAATATTTTGTAGCGGTTTTTGCTTAAAGCTCACCTGGGAGCTTTAAACGATACCTATTACAATTCAACAGGTTTAATTGACGAGAGCACATCTATTTAGCGCTATAAAAGTGATAATTAGGAAGCTTGGTTATAAATGCACATTTCAACTGGTAATGTGTTTTGATGCATATTTGTTTCTGCAGGACGATACTAGGCCCAACCGAATGTTCGGTTTCGCCCTCAGTTTCGGCTTCAGCCAAAAATTAACTCAGTATTCGTCATTCTCCTTATCGTGTGTTGTCGTTCGGCTAACTTCGGGAGTGTTCGTTGCCTGTGATCGCTAGTTAGTTGATTAGGTAGTTAGGAAAATTTTAACTTGTGTGTTCTCGTCATTAAGAAAAACGTTTACAAAAAATAATCTGCTGTTCAGTACATTTTGTCGAGTTATGCGCTTAGAAATGTATGGCGCTGTCAATTTTTTTTCACGATTTCAGTATTGATCCTGTAGTAAAATTTGTTCATAGTGATGATTACAATGTGCCTCTGTGACACGTTGCATATGTAAAATATAGTTAACTAGTGACCCGCCCCGGCTTCGCACGGGTGCAAATTATATACTAAAACCTTCCTCGAGAATCACTCTTATCTATTAAAAAAAAACCCGCATAAAGTACCGTTGCGTAGTGTTAAGATCTAAGCATACATAGGGACAGACAGACAGCAAAAGCGACTTTGTTTTATACTATTTAGTGTTATTAGGTCTTATATTATGTCCATATACCTAAGTTTCGGTTTCGGCTGAAAATCCTGTTTCGGTAGGACACTAGTAATAACGTTATTACCGGTTTGCTACTTCAAGTGTTAGGTTGAGAGCAATAACGTAGTTTTGGAGTTTGTAAACTACGTGTGTCACAGAAGTATTAATTCAATTTAGCATCAAAGGGCGTGTTTCGTCCCGAACTTGTGATATCAATATAAAGGAGTACGACCGCTTTGGCTAGTTCCTCGCCACTTCAACTCGACCTTGCATTGGCTTTTCAAGTTTTCATTCGCAACCATACAGACGATCCTGTAATTAGAAAACCTATTTTGTACTAAAAAAACTGACTTGTATCAAAGACGCAAAACACGTCTTAAAACGTCCAAACAAATCAGTTTTCAATCAGTCTCATGTAGGTTGTGGCATAAAATATATGATTCTACTAAAATAAACGCGCCAATTGCATGAGACTGATTGAAACATCGGGTTATTTTATATATTTTAGTGAGGCACATTTTTGACGTTATGCCTTCGAGTCTTTTAACTACATAACGGCATCCGTTACCTAGTAGTTTCAAAATTTATATTTATTTTGAAAATACTACGACTATGTCACTTCGGAACTTAAGATGAATCTAGTGATTCCTCATTTGTAAAAAACTAAACCCAAAAAAATCGAATAAAATACAAAGGTACCCTAAGGTACCGGCAGGTAGGTAAAGTAAGGTACTCTTGAAAAACATTCACCTTTCTTCTGGGACAACCGGGTTAATAACAAGTGTGCGATGTAAGCCGTAACAATATTAACAGCAAATGTGAATGAATGATCGATCCTAAAGGTTATTTATTATGTCATTTATTATGTCTATACATGCCTGCGGTTTTTACCTGTGGCTTATTCATCAAAGCCGGACGCTTTGAAAAATAAGCCACAGGTAAGGCGGAACGTAGGCGGTCCATAATACCATGTGAAAGGTAGTGCATTAGAAAGACGCTTTTATATCATCAACCTTCTAAAATTAGAATGTGATTACGTATAACTCAAAAATATCTTCAATTAAGGTGGAGTTTTTCAACGAGATTAGCGGAACCTGAGTTAGGATAATGGCCGCGCTCATATTTTGTAGAATTGCAAGGTACAAGGAGCCTTCACAGACAGCTGGTGGACACAGCAGCTGCCGAGATACAAACTCTTTGTACAAAAGTTGGTCTATTCACATTCTAGTGACGGTATTTGTAGACCGTCTTGACGGCATAACGCCCGCCCGCGCCCGTTCAAACTATTGTAACCTGACATTCAAAATGTTTGCTTTATATTTTGGAATAATTGTTTTATTTATTTTATTTGTTTGGGACAAAAAACGGTTACATGCCAGGAATAAAAAAAGCGTCTTAAATTAGCCTTAGAAATAAAATTATGCATAACCTATTCCATGTTTATGTTACTACACATGTAACCCACACCATTGTCCACGAATTCACGAAAAAAAAATATTAAAAGAAAACAGACATACAGTATACACCATAAAAGACTATTACGAAGAAGAAGAAAGAAAATATATATATATTATATACTTAAGAATTTAGTAACTCTACTGCTCTTGCCTTTAAACTTTGCTTAGAGAGAGTAAAAATGTCAATCTCTATAAAGTGAGTGTTGTACTCATCAACAAGTCGACGAAGAGGCACTCGCACCCCTGCGTTAGTCCTGCACGAGTTTGTGTGGAATAGCCGAGGGACACGTACCCCACGAAGCATGACAGATCTAGGTACTATATAGTGTAGACTATTTGATAAGGGAATGCAGTCGAATCTATTATTACATATACCATGCAGCATCATTACACCAAGCAGAAATCGTCTAGATACCAAACTAAGAATATTATATCGTTTCATTAATTGTTCATAGGAGTTTCATTAATTGTTAATAATGTAATTTTATCATACTGTGTGGCAGTGTGAAGTTTATGGAGGGCTACAAGGAAAAATACAGTATTAATAGTAATGTAATCATATACATACCTATAAACAAAAATCAAGTAGATACAGGAATAACTTGTTGTTTATTAAATGTGAGTATAAGGTCTCTGGTTTTGTCACTGTCCTTATTGAATTTAATATGTATATTATTTGTAACCTACTTTTAATTTTCTTCATTTTGATACCCTACTCGATAGGTTTGGGTAAAAAATATTAACGACTTACAATTATTAGCACCCAAAATCCGCCATATTGCTTTTTTTTAATCATCTTTCTAAGGGCACTTGGGTTTTTTAAATTAATCTAACGACACCTTAATAGTCGAAATCCATTCAGTCGTTTGAAAGGTAATAAATAAATTTACAAACAAATAAACAAACAAACATACATACAAGATACGCGCGAAAAACATAATCCTTCCTTGGCAGACGGGTAAAAATGGTCAATGTCAATGGTCCGCCTCTGTACAATGTACATTGTGTGTGCAAAGTATTAAATAAATAAACATGGGGCAGTGTCAAAATAACCAGTCAAGAGAGATTACATAAGTAACATTCTAACAGGTTTCATTTTTGCGTTTAGCTTGACATTGTCTGTAATTTCAAAAATTAAAGCTGTATCGCAATCAACATCAAATATAAGCTAACAGTGAACGCAAGATTAAATCATGAGTGGATGCAACAGCCCAGCCTTTGTTATATATATGAACGCTGAACGGCCGACTCGTTCGAATGACAATAATGGAAATGCATTATGCATCAGCTAAATTTATGATGACATTGACGTTAATCCTACTAACAAGGACCGCGTTTTGGCGGGTACTTCGAAATTAATACTTAAATCTCGCTGCGTTCATATTTGGAATAAACGCTCTCACTTGGTTATCGTGTATTGGTTCTTCTTCTTATAGTGTGGGCAGTAAGGTCTAACGACCCCACACACCCTGATGTCAGAGTTTCTAAACCGCCTCAAGGGCCTCTGACATGATTTGACGACCGCCATGTGGCGGCCGGGACCACCGGCTTATACGTGCCTTCCGAAGCACGGAATCATCTTTTTATCAGACAATCAGGTGATTCAAGCCTGCAATGTCCTAACCAAACTTGAAACAACTTCACAAAGTATGCTTCCGTGGGAATCGAACCCACGACCACCGGGTCACAAGGCAAACGCCTAAACCACTCGACCACGGAGGCAGTGCCAGAGGCCAGAGGGAAGTCAAACTAGTATTTTTTAAGATAAAACTTTTTAGTTATCTATTAATTTAATTAATTGGTTTTTTATTTTAATTGATTTTATTTATAAATATCTACACTAACGTTATAACAAAATAAAATATAGCATCAAAAAAATTCATCCTTAACGCTGTCAGCAGGCTGGTAATGTGCTCAAGAGACTGACGGCATTGCCACGTTGAATGGCAATACTTAATCTCTGCCCAAAGTAAAAGCCAGCTCTTGGTTCACGGGAAGTGTCAACCAGCCGTTTCAAAATTTCGTTGAATTAGTTTTGAAGTTGGTTTAGGTTTTTAATTACCATTTATACTTCTTATTTTTTTAATTTCACTTGTAATTGAAACTAATTATGTACCTAAAAAGAACAAGTAGCTATCCCTCCCCTTAATGAAACTTGCACTGTTCCCTAAGTTGCACTATACCTATAGTCCAACTAAAATATATTAATATTGTTTTTAAAGCAGACTTATAGTTTTTAGATATGCGCGGACAAACATACATACATAGACTTATGATATTTGGCACACATGTTTAGAAGCTGATAGACTAACATATACAAAAACTGAAATTCTGACAATAGTACGCACTCTAAATAAATCCGGTTAAATTAGCTCAATTCACTTGATTGTTTTATCGAAAATGGATAGAGAATATCGATATATTTGTTGCCTCTGCATAATTTTAGTATGTGCATGTATAAACCAAAGCAAACCTTCAGAAATGGAGGCATGCTCTTGAAAACAATGGCCTTTGCATCAGTAGAAGCAAGACCGAGTACATGAGATGCAGCTTTTCTAACCAATCAACCTGAATTAGGAATTTATGAAAATGGACATTAATTGCATACTGTCCATTTTCATTTGGATTTAGTCTGACACGTCAGGCGTCATGACGTTCTGCAAATGACATGTGTATGTGACTAAATGGATTTTGAATATTGAGATGTATCGCACAAAGAGAGTTACTCAATCATTTACGGATCTGTCATCCACGGCTGAACATCGAAGTCCCACCAGTCGCTATTATTGTCATAAATGTTGTATCGATGTGATTGAGCCGTCTGCCGTCTGACAGTGCGGCTTCCGTCACACGTCAGCGGTGCGGCAGCGGCGCGATACTTTGAATTAGATCGAGCACGGTATGAGGACGGTGCGTCAGATATCATCGCTGTCACATGCATTTTATATAACCTAACTTTGCTATCTTTCCTCGATTTCCGAACAAAGAAATGGCACGTTGATTTTAATTTTTGTAAACGAGATATTATGTCAAATAGATTAATTCTCAGATATTAAAAATTCGGTCCTCCTATCAGAAGGAGAAATTATTTGTGTATTTATTAGTAGAAATTTTGTCATCGGAGTAGTTGTTACATTCAGAGATTTATCTTGTTAATAACTGTTCCTGTTTAAAATTTGTTTCCTTGATAAGAAAGATACGCTACTGGCCGAGTGGTTTAGGATTTGTTTTATAGTAAAGTTTGAGGTTGTTTCAAGTCAAACAAGTTAGTTTAAAAATAAATAGTTATACATAAATACATTTCTTAAAAAGAAAACATTATTTGCTTAACCTTGCATTACCCATTAAGTCAGTATCGTGCTGTCTCTGCTCTATAACCCACGCCGTTTCTCGGCTAGATTCATCAAGATTTTTATGCAAAATAAGATTGATATCATAACTAATTAGATCCATTACATTAATTAAGAAAATTGTGTTCGTAGATTAATTTGATACAAGGTGCGAGGCATTGCTAAAGCTGGCTATCCGGAATAATAATTAATTAGTGAAAATCTTCGGAAATGCTGATTTGCCGCATAAATACTACTTAATGCTTATTTAAAGTTGGCTTTGTTCGTTCGTGGTCTGCAGTCTGCAGCCGGCTAACTTAAGTACGAAACAAAGTACTACTACTATAAAACTTTTAAAGCCACACATGATTTTCTTCTTATCGTGTGGGCAGTAAGGTCTAACGACCCCACATAGCATAGTGTCAGAGTTTAAACCGCCTCAAGGGCCTCTGACATTGTTTATTTGACGACCGCCATTTGGCGGCCAGGACCAGCTTATACGTGCATTCCGAAGCACGGAATCATCTTTTTAATCAGACAATCAGGTGAAAACCACTTTTCAAAGTATGCTTTCCCGTGGGAATCGAACCCACGATCATATGAGTTCTTCCCCTCCTTGTTTCATCCTGCTTGTACATTTCTACATATTTTTTACAAGCTTGTTTATAGTACGTTATATGTTTTTTATGTATTTGTAAATAAAAAGTATTTATGTATTTCAATTATTGCTGTCCAACCCTTTAATTATAGCACCAGGCATAGCTAAGTAATATCAATATGGCTGCGGAATCTGTTCGAAAGAAGTACCGTAGCCTTGGAACGCAAAGGGCACTAGGAGGAACACGGAGGGGCTTTAGTCAGTATGAGTCTGACACTCCCTCCTGCTTCACCCAGAGCGGGAGGAGTCATTTGATGATTTCCCATCCTTAAAAAAAATAAAAAACTCAATAAAGTTACGTACGTGTATTCTGATTATAAAAAAAAAAATTAAGTATGTTAGACGGTGTATCTATTTATATTTTGTTCCGGAAAAGTTATACATGATTGGCAAAGGTTATTTCGAGTTTTACGATAAAAAGACCGTGGCAAAAAAGTTAAATTCTCTTTTATGGGGACAAGTAAGTATTTTCCTTACACTTTTAGTCTAGTATTATTTTGTTTACCGCTTTTAGTCTAGTATTTCGGGAAAAGAAAAATACTTTTTCTTTCCTTCAAAAAGTATTTATTTTCATCCACCATGACATGATGAACACTTCCAATTAATTTATTTGACTTAGTTTAAAAAAAAAACTGTAACAGAACATACATTCCTTGCCGGAGTCTTGTGAGTGTTTCCTGATAGCTTGAGCCCGTTATGAGTGAAGTGAAAGTAATAGAAAATGCTTAACAATTGGTTATATTCCGTACCATAAACTGAAAAAAAAACCCCTTTAATTTTTATTTGTTACTAGCTGACCTCTCCCGCATACACACAGATAATTTCATAAAAATGGGTCAAGCCTTTTCGGAGGAGTTCGATAACAAACACCGTGACACGAGATATTTATACATTAGAAGATAAGATTTGTTATAGCAGCAATAGAAATACACGCTCTGTGAAAATTTCAACAGTCTATTACCATTCTTGAGATACAGCCCGCTGACAGACAGACATCGGTGGCTTAGTAATAGGGTTCCGTTGATTAGTTCAGTTCAGGTACGGAACTATAAAAAATAAATATGACTGCAACTAAGACTTGTATTTCAGACTTATTTTCATTTCTGGGCGAGACCAATTGCCGGAACCGTATGTGTCAATATGTACTGTCGATTAGTCGTGATAACTGACCGGATGTGCGGTTGACATTTTCCATATTATAGCCTTCGTGCAGGAAATCAGAAAACACTAGTTGCTGGTTGTGTCATATAGACAAATAGAAACAGGACAATGATGAACACGGTCATTTTCTATGCCTTTGTTGCATAGAAGATAACAAAATATTTCACAGGGTGGTGTGGGAGCATGATATTTATTTGTGTTCTCCATCAACCTAAAGCATGTTCCACACGGTTGTAATCCAGCGGCCCACCCAAGGTGACCTTGCGTGTTGCCATCCGTGTAGACGGCAGATGCAATCCAAATTCAAACAAAATTCGCAGAAGGAAACCAAGCTCTCACCAAGGTCACCTTGGTTGGGATATTGGATTACATCCATGTGGAACATGCTTTAAAGCCCGCGTTCTGGCAACTACTCAAATAATATTAAAAAATAAATATATTGCTAATGCTAATCTGCTTCTCTGTTAATTTCTTCTAAACCATGCAACGGATGTTAAAACAGTTTTAACTAATAGAAAGAGCGATAAACAGGAATCTATACTAATATATAAAGCTGAAGAGTTTGTTTGATTGTTTGCTTGAACGCGCTAATCTCAGGAACTACTGGTCCGATTTGAAAAAAATATTTCAGTGTTAGATAGCCCCATTTATCGAGGAAGGCTATAGGCAATATATCATCACGCTAAGACCAATAGGAGCGGAGCAGTAATGAGAATTGTGACGCAGACGAAGTTGCTCGCCTCAACTAGTGACAAATATAGAGGATATTTCAGCTTCTACATGTTTCTTTTTTTGTTTGTTACAGGTATCACTTTCCCCGCCGGCGTTGATGTTCGTGTAAAGTCTGCCCAGAATTATAACGGAAAGAGTCGGGAAGAGGCAAGTATCATAATATCTTAGTAACCTCGTAAAAATAGCAGTAAGCTTTAGGAATTAGACACGTACGTAAGATATTCAGCGAAGTCAAAAATCTAGCTAAGTATGAGTCGGACTCCCACACAAATGGTTCCGTACCATAAACCGAAAAAATCTCGTTTCTTGTACTCCTTTAATTTTTAACTTTATTTAGTTTTCATCTGTGAAAATTTCAGCTATCAACTTTTATTGTTCTTGAGATACGGCCCGCAAACAGGCAGGCGGATGTACGGACAGCGGAGGCTTAGTAATAGGGTTCCGTTGATTACCCTAATAAGAAGAGGCAATGTGGGTCCTAGACGAACTAAATATTTAAATTTGAAGTCCCCGCTCCGCTCTGCTTTATAAGTGTCAAGTACAGCAGCTTCAAAAACAATATTTTATCCGATAAAATCTGATGAAGAAACAAGTTACGCGTAAAAGAGTATGTATCGGTAATTCTGAAGCTCACCATATTTATTGGAGCGAAGCATCCTGTCTGTCTGTCTGTCTGTGTCTCATACAGCAGTGTTATTCTGGTGGTGCAATTCTGTTAACATGTCGAAGTGAAACCGTAGGCGAAGTGAACGACAAGTAAGCTGGAATAACAGCTCACTTGTCGTTCACTTCACGTAAGTGTACACGGAAAGATGTGTACAGAATAGACCGGAACATGACGAAGTGAAGGCTGAAGAATCTTGAATCCATGTAATCAAGATGAAATGACAGCTCATTTCGTGAACACTTCACCCAAGCCTTCATTTCGACATGTTTACAGAATCGACCGGCTGAATCCCTTGCGTTGTTTATTGATGCAGATTCACAAGCAGCTGTCTGTTGACTCATGTTTCGCTGTGACGGCGGTAAATATTAAGCGAACATGCTGAAACAGCGGTAATTTCAGGACACACAGTTGCAAGGCGGTCATTACACTTTGTGTATCCACATAATCGCAGGGAAATCTGACAGACGGTTGTTCTTTCGAGAAAATAAATATAGGGGATATTGACTAAAACATTTTACAATGTTTCGCTAAAACATTTTACAATGGAGAAAGTTTCAGTCAAATCAAGGATCCGATGGCGATTTTCATAGTGACCGAAAACTACTTTAATTTTTTTTCATAGTGACCGAAAACTACTTTAATTTTTTTTACTTTAATTTTTTTTTTTAATTTATACTTACTTTATATTACAAGGAGGACTTGAATCGGATTCGTGAAATTTTTGGAGATTCCAAGACGTTCCGATTTAAGTTTTTAAAAACGGATTGTATCCGATTCGCTTTCCGTTTTGATACATAGCACGTTCTAAGAAGTTACGATGCTAAAAAGCTATCTTACTAAGAATTGTAAAATAGTAACAGGCTTACAGTTTTAGTGTAGGTATCTAACTTTACGATTCTGGATTTGTGAAATGGGATTTTGTAAATCAAGCCCGCAGCCATGTCGAGCAGGAATCATAAACGTCAATTTGAACCTGTGTGTATTGTTGCCAGCCCACTCCGGATCAGTGCCCAGTATTGAAGGAAAGTGTGGCGGACATCGACACTGTCGCCATATACCCCACATTTGAATTCCAGGTATGTAGCCACTGTTAATTAATATTATATTACTAGCTAACCCGTGCAAATTCGTTTGCGTTATATTTTTCATAAATGCGTCGCTCCTATTGGTCGTAGCGTAATATCTACTCTTTCTCGATAAATGGCCTATCCAACACTAAAAGAATTTTTCAATTCGAACCAGCAGTTCCTGTGAGAGGAAAACAAATGGATGGAAGGATTGTGAGAAAGTGGATAAGGGTTGAAAGGAGATGACTGAATAAAGATGCCCTTCACAAATGGTAAGCAGTATGACTGGTAGAACTACGACAGTGCTCAAGTACTCATTAATTTATCTGATAAAAATCATCACAAAACAGGTATTCAAGAAGGTATAATAATCGTTAGGTACACCAAATTGTGAGTTTCAACACCATGAACTTTGTTGGATAATTACGAGTATATCAAATAAACTCATATTTTGAACATGTTTGAAAAGATAATTATTTACCAGTGACATATTCAACCCCACTTCAATACGGCCAATGTTTAACAAGGCAAACTGTATTGACATTCAGTTTGAGAGCATTAATATTGATATGTCTGTCTACTGTTAAAGTAGATCGGCTTTTTTGCCGCCACGAATCAAGTGGGATTTCCTCGCTTCGAACCGAATTGACAATTCTATCTGAAGCGACTGAAACCCGGCCTTATTACAGAGGTCCTTCATGTTTATTCATTTGCGAAACAACTTCATTATTCACTTTAAAAGTTTTCTATTGTTGGCGAAAAATTACAAACAGCTCCGCTGAGTTAGTTGGTAGAGTAAAAAGCCCTCTTTACTTAGATTTAAAGATTTCAATTTCAGACCCTTTACAGAAACGAACGTTTCTGTTATATTTAGTTAATTTGGGCTATATTTAGTACTAGCACTTCTCCCGCGTCTTCGTTCGCGCGAATTTAATTGGTACTCCACGAACTTCATCTCCCTTACTTATTTATAGACTAAACGTAGGGCAGTTTGCTCAAACCGCAACATTTTTCTTACTTAGAGTATTTTTATATCCGTCGAAAATTTTAAACGGAAGGTCCGATTTGAATAATTTAAATTGTAATTTATAAGTTTATAACCAACCTTAATTATCAATCAATTTAAATGGATATGGTTTAACATCATGATGCTAAAATTACCATTATTCTATTTCACCTGGGTTTTGATTGAATAATTTGACCAAAAAGCGGTCATTGTGACGTAACCATGACAGTTAAATGTATACCCTTGCGGACTTTTTTTGAGATATTATGTCTTCTATAAAACTCTATTACATCACTTTGCTCTATTTTCAACTGTTTCCGCTGCACACGCGATATAAGAATCTTTTTGGTGTTCTTTTCACACCCTGGATTACACTATCGAAGTTTTCGTACGGATTCTTTTTTTGAAAATATTCTAAAGCTCATGTTACTCAGTGATAATGTAGCTAACGGCAAAATAATTATTAAAATCGGTCTAGTAGTTTTTAAGTTTATTCGTTACAACAAAATCAAAAGTACATATCTTTCCTCTTTATAATATTAATGTAGATAATGAAGATAAAAGTTTATGTTGGATTTCTGGATTATCTAGGAGCTTTTTGATACAACTAAAAAGGTTGTGTTAGTTTTTTGTAACATCGAGCTCTTTGACCGCTGTGTTTTACTTATCTTACGTTTGCCTTTACGTCCCGTTCAGCCATATTTATGTGTCTTACAAATTCACCCCGTGTTACACATTATCGGTTAAATAATATGTAAGATTACGTATTCCAGTCTACGAGTGTTGCGCGCCAATACATGTGGGGAATGTTGGAGGCACACGCGTCGCGTTCCACGCTACGCAAGTACGTAGCTACGCGAATACGCGGCTCCGCGGCCTACTTCCGATATTGTCACGTAATTACAAAATTTCCGTCACTTCCCTCTATAGATTTGTAATTACTCAATTATGTTTTTTTTATAATTTTTGTAAGTAAACGTTAGTGTTTTTGGTTTGGCTCGTGTGTCGAGATGTACGAGGGTGCGTTTTTAAGTTCGCGGAATGGGAGGGTAGATGATAAAAATAGGTCATTATCGAGGTGGCCACGACTTCAGCCACTCAATATTAGTATAAATACCAAGTTTTGTCTTAATTGGGTCATTAGTCTTTGAACTATCGTCAAGCAAACAACTCAATCGGGAAGAAAGTGTGCATTATGGAAAAAATCGAGTACCGTGCCGTAATAAAGTTCCTTACCAAGCAAGGAAAGTCAGTTCAAAACATACTGGAAGAGATGGAATCCGTTTACGGGGACTCTTGCCCGGGTAAAACCATGGTTTACAAGTGGCATTGTCTTTTTAAACAAGGCAGGACCTCACTTGAAGACGACCCGCGGCCCGGACGGGCGATCGAGGTGACTACTCCGGAAATCAATAAAAATGTCGAAAAAATAATATCGGGAGATGCCAAACTAAAGAAGAAACAGCTTGCAGAAATGGTTGGAGTATCGGATACAACAATTTTCAAAATTCTACACGATCATCTTGGCATGACAAAGGTCAGTGCAAGATGGGTGCCAAGAATGCTCACGCCGCCTCAGAAACAACGCCGCTTGGAGTGTTCTCGCACGTTTTTGGACCTCTGTAACGAAGATAAGGATGGACTATTGAGTCGAATTGTTACTGGAGATGAAACTTGGGTTCATCATTATGAGCCTGAGTCAAAACAGGACTCTATGCAGTGGCACAAAAAAGGTACACCACCAGCCAAGAAGTTTAAAGTGTCACAATCGGCTGGGAAAATCATGGCAACAGTATTTTGGGATTCGGAAGGGATTCTGTTGATCGATTATAAAGATAAAGGCGTTTCTATAACCGGAGAATACTATGCTTCTATCCTCGAGAGGTTGAAAGAAAGTATTAAAGAAAAAAGGAGGGGAAAATTGACCAAAGGTGTCCTTCTTCTTCACGACAACGCGCCTGTTCACAAGAGCCGTGTTGCGTTGACTGCCCTGCATAAGGTGGGCTTCGATATTTTAGACCATCCACCCTACAGCCCAGACCTGGCTCCCTGTGATTATTTACCTCTTTCCAAATCTGAAAAAAGAACTTCGTGGAAAGAAATTTTCAACTGATGAAGAAGTGAAGGACGCGGTTTCAGCTTATTTTTCGGACAAAGACAAAACATTTTTTTATGAAGGTATACATAAGCTAATTGAAAGATCTGAAAAATGTATTTGGGTAGCAGGTGAATATATTGAAAAAGAAAAATAATTTAGTATTTTTATTTTCACTCCTTGCCCTCCTTTCCGCGAACTTAAAAACGCCCCCTCGTAATTGACACGCGCCGCCAACGTTTTAACGTAGAATATTGTCATGTAGTACCTAATTTACTATATCGTAAGGTACGTTATTATTATTACTAGATATTGATAAGTGCTAGATTTTCCTCAGATAGGTTTTATTAGCTAATGTGCAATGAGGTTCTTTTACCTATTTAATTACTTTTTATATTAAGACACACGTTTAACGACTATCTCACCTGATGGTAAGCCATGATGTGGTCGAAGATGGAGCACGGTTGCCTAGAAGTAACCTATCAACTCTTGACTTAAATACTTCCAGGTTGTAAACAGACTCTGACAGAGAATTCCACTCCTTATTTTAAATTCACTGTAGTGCGGTCATATTCAGTACTTCCCCAGCCCGAAGAGTCTAGCTCGGGCCTGCTCCTTATGAAATGATCCACAGTCTATAACAGTTCAAGTCTTCGTAATAACAGCTCTCAAGTGTAAGTGCGCTTGTTAGTTACAGGTTGTGAATAGAACTTTCAGAGAATTATCGGAAAACGTTTAAGGGAAATAAGACGTATAATTAACACGCAGCGTTTTAAATAACGTACGAGTAAGCTAGTTTTTGCGAAGCCAGAACGAGTATTTCTTTAGTTTCACATTTTAATATTTAATCGATCTAATTAGCCCATTAAGTTACTGTTTTTTTAATAATTACCATTTTGTCTGTAAAGTTAGATAAAATCATTATGAGGCCTGAGATATTTTGATCAGAGTTTTAAAAGTAAAATAAATTGTCCACTCTTCTCTCATCATTACTACAAAATTACTGGGCTAAACTTTTTTAACAAAATAACACAATAGTTTTTACTTATGTCAAAAGTCAAAAACGTTTATTTCAATTAGGCCACTAAACGGCACTTTTGAACGTCATCATTACATTTAAAATAACATAGTGACACTACTGTCCATTCAGAAGGGTAGATTCTTATGGAGAAGAACGGACAAGAAACTCCATAGTTACTCTTTTCAAATCAATGTTTTACATGTGCTGTCGTATACAAAACTACAAGAAAACGTATGAAGTAATCGGACATTACGTTAAGCCGTTGGAAAGCCGGGGGGGCTGTATTTGAATTGAACAACTTTGACAGTCATAACATTACAGGTAGTCAGAAGCCAGTATATCTGCACAAGTCTTGCCAAAAGGTACCACGTTACCCAGTAACTGTGTTGTGGACGTCAGTTAGGCAGTTGCTCCATAGAAAATGCTCAGCTGCGTCCAGTCAGATTGGCAACTGACCTACGAGTGATATTAGTCGTGTTACAAAGGCCAATAATGTAGCCGACATAAACTACCGTTAGGCGCGATTATTTTTTTAAATAATTCATTGAATTGATAGGTCGAGGAGCTCGTGGCTAGATAATACCAGGCTCACAGGTCGATCTTTAAGGTTAAGATTAAGCATCGCTTGCCAAGATTGGTCTGTGGATGGGTGACGATATTAACATACAGAGTTTCCTCCGTGGCTCGGAAAAGCACGTTAAGCCGTTGGTCCCGGCTGTCATTTGTAGATCTTTGGCAGTCCTTACGGATAGTCAGAAGTCAGTAAATCTGACTCTTGTCTTGCCATGAAGTACCGTGTTACCCAGTTAATGGGTTGTGGAGATCTGGTAGGCGCTTACTGGTATTCAGCTAAATCCGGCTTGACTGGAAGCCGACCCCAATATAGTTGGGAAAAGGCTAGGCAGATGATGATTAAGGTGATAGGTACAATAAAAATAAATAATGCGTTAGAATTATGAAACAGCCTGTTAATAATTTTAACGCATCAAAACAATGTTGCTGTTCCATTCTGCGCCGTCCTTGGTACACAAGGCTCGAACTGTTCTCGCTCCTGGATGTTTCATACTACGTCAGGCGTCATGATAATGAATAATATTTTTTTTTAATAATTCAAGTGTATAGAAATATCTTTTTTTTTTATGATGACGACTTAACCTGTGATCATCTGGACGCAATAGCCGTTGCGACGCCACAACTATTGAATAGTTTTATTGTAAAAAAATCAGCGGCCATCCGCCATTATTTATATTATATATTAATGACCTCAAAAAATGTTTAAAATATGATTGTATTCAATTTGCTGACGATACTACTTTGACGATTAAATGCTCCAACAAAACTGACATAGAAAATGATACAAACAATGAACTAATTAAAGTGATAAAATGGCTGGGGGACAATAATCTTCATGTTAATATTGAAAAAACCAAAATAGTTCAATTTCAAACATGTAACTTGTCAGTAATACCAACACCAATTAGGCATAATAATGCAATTCTGCAACCAGGACCAACAGCTTTATTTTTAGGTATTGTAATTGACAACAAATTGAACTGGAAGGAACATGTGGAAAGAGTATGCAGTAAGATTGATAAGTTTATATATGCTCTTCGTAAGTTAAGACTAGTGTCCAGTAAAGAAACAGTTCTAAATGCTTATCATGGGTATGTTTCATCCGTATTGCGTTACGGCCTAGTGATATGGGGTAATTCAGTGGATGTGGAAAGAGCATTCAAAGTGCAAAAAAAATGTATCAGAGCCATGAGTGGAGCGGAATATCTTGACCATTGCAGGCCATTATTTAAGGAATTAAAAATTCTTCCGCTCCCATGTCTGTATATTTTTGAAGTTTGTTTATTTGTAAAAAAACACCCTCATCTATTTTTATTGAATGAGCAAGTCTCCGAAAGACTTAACAAAAAAAATGCCGGAAAATTATTAGTACCCGCTCAGAGGTTGCAGTTATACAGTAGAAATGCCAGTTGTATGACTATTAGAATTTATAATAAATTACCACCTGGCCTGAGAATGTTACCAATTAGTAAATTTAAGTGTAAAATGTTTGCTTGGCTCTTGGACATGTGTTTTTATTCCGTGAATGAATTTTTAAATCATAATTTTTGATAAGATTTTTATTAATGACATTAGCACTTTGAAATTATTATGAATTCGTTGACAATGTAATTTTATTTTTTTTTACTCTTTGATTTGACATTTTAATTGTGACACTGTAATTTTTATACTGACATTGAAATCTTTATTTTGACATTATGATTTTCTGTTTTATAATGTTGTTTAGTTTTGTTTTAGATTTGCATGGAATATTTCTCATACATTTAATATTTCTACACCAGCAATGGTAGTGTGTGTGAAACGATGTTAATGTGTATGTAAGATCTCAATGTACCACATACTGAGAAATAAATAAATACTTTACTTTATGTTTTTCGAGTGAATGTATGTATGTAGGAGCCTAAACGGCTTGTCGTATTTTTATGTGAGTGGTTTCAATAGATTCGTCTAAGTAGTGAGAGTGTCACTGGGTACCTACATCAAAATAAAATAAAAACCAAAATGGCCGATTTTTAGCGCCATGCATATTATGCCTTCAAAAAATTTATAATTTTCAAAACCTATCGAGTGGAGTATCAAATTTTTTGGAATTGGCTCGAGGAGTCAATTCTAAAAATGTAGGAATAAGAAAAAAATACTTAATCAAAAAACGACCGCTAAAAACGACTAAAAAGTTCGAAACAAGTCGCTTTTCAATCAGTCTGATGCAGTTCAATCGCTGATCTGACCAACTGCATCAGACTTTTAGCGGTCGGGTTTTTTGATTAAGTCAATTTTTGGTCGATCGGGGGCCATAGGATATTAAACACTACGTTTATAAAAATAGGATGCCATTAAGCGTCCATTCCCGTTGACTCCCAATGGCACACACGTGTGTCGACGACGACTGACAGGTTAAATAGCACCGTGTATAAACTAACAAAAGTAGAATGATAAATGGTCGACAAGTTTTAAAAGTTCACAGTTTACTTCAAAAGTAGGACGATAAAGTTTAAAAAACTAGAGCTAGTTTAAAAGTGGCGCCAGTGGCGGAAAAATTAAAACGGAACCGCTTGTCTTCGTATGGTCATGTGAAGAGGAGGGGAGAAACGCATGTAACTAAAAGAGTTATGAATATAAGGTGGATGAATGGAGAAGGAGAGGAAGGCTAAAGAAAAGATGGATGAGTTGTGTGAGGACTGATAGAAAGAAAAGGGAGTTAGTGATTTGTCAGAATAGAGAAAAAACATGTTGCGCCGACCCCAAGAAACAGGATAAGGACAGGAAGATGATGACAATAAAGTTTAAAAAACTATTGATTTTGGAAGTACTAGAAACGATATGAGAAACCAGGTCAATAGTTTATATGCGCTAATACTTTTTACCGGAGCCTTCGTGGCCGATAATTTGCTTATATCGACCAAGCGGCTAATATATTATTCAGCTGTCTTGTGTGACGGTTCCCGCGGCTAGCTTGGATTTGATATCATTATACATAAACGTTGGCTATCGATTCTGTAAACTGATTTGGTGCACCTAACGTTTAATCATATTGTGTGTTTTCGCAATCGATATTTCTTTTACTGTGTCGTATTAAAACTTAAAACACTTTATTTATACAATTAGGTCTGTCAAATGTGTCAAATCGATGTGTTCTTGACAACGTGTTCTTTCGAGAAATACAGGTAACAAACGTCATGATGTCATGAAAGCCAAACTCTTTTTAGGGTTTCGTACCTCAGTCCCGGAATACTTTGGATAGGATTACTTTGTTATCCGTTTATCAAGACCCCGTTTCTCAGGAACGTGTGGAGGAGTCAAGCTAAAATTAATATCAAATACTCAGGCCTGCTACCCCTTCGAGCATAATATTTTGACACTCGCAAGGAAATCAAAACCAGTCGGGTAGGTTACCCATTGACCTAAACTAGAGTTATGAAATTTGGCAAGAAGATATATGTTACAATACAAGGAAAAAGTCTGAAAACTGGGAATTTGTAGTTTAATCATATACCTTAATTTTCTTTTTTTTTTGCGTTATCAGACTTATGTTTTCGGTCCGTGACGTACATTGAAGTACGGGAGAACTTTTTGTTCTAGTTAGGTTTATATAGTCAAACATTAACGTTTTAATGTTTTAGATACTATTGTGTCCAGTGCTCTGCGCTTCCGTGGTCTCAACTTGGCGGGGGCACTGTCGTGCCCCTAGATATTTATTTTACCTCCGTATGCAAAAGAAAATTCGATTCTCAAGTTGAAAAATTAGAACGAAGCTAGTCGTTAGTTACCAAATAGATAATAAAATAATAATAAATAATAAAAATATTTATTTCATAAAATAAGAAGATAAGATAGGATTAGGTACATATTATCTAAAAGTTAAAAAAGTTGTCATAAAAGTTAATCCCAATAGTATTTTGTAGTAAACCCTGCCCAGTACGATCTTCTGAAGGTAGATTAAATTATATGCGTTTCTGTTATATATATGCGTATTGAAAGGAAATGTCGCTAAATGGTTGTATGATGATAAAAGCACCCTTTTCTTTTTTCCCTTGTTTAGCTTTTACTTGATAAAGTCACATTAGTCACTTCATTACACGGTTTACCAACTTTTCATGAGGATTAATCTCTTCATGACCGAAATTGAATTATTTCACTTTTATTATGTTTTATTTACCATTCAATTTGGTGTCTTAATCCATACTAAAAGACCGTGTGATAGATACCTTTGGTAAAACTAGAGCAACTTTTATATGTGGGTTTCTTTCCTGTTCGATTTATCAACCTAATAAGGTTCCGTCGAGGTTAAGAGCTTAAAGTTATTAATGAATGTGGCACATCTGCCCACGGTCCCCGACTTCGCCCATCCGTATTCGTTATCAAAGTGCACTTTCCCAAAAAACTTGTCACTCGAAGGTCAAAGTAAAACTTTGTGGTAATACGGTTTTCTTCGGCCTTTCGGCTAGTTGACAAAGTTTGTTTTGTTTTGAGACTAGGTCAGCACTACGCTGTCTCTTATTAGTTGCTTGATTGATGTGAGATTCGGCATCAATCATACTATCAGTTTCGATGCTTCAGATTTCATCGCACCCTTTTTAGTTTATGATCGAGGTAGGGCGAGGTTTTAAAAGCAATTATCTCGTTACAGCTCCAGCTGGCTTACCCTTTACGGGCTTAACCTAACGTGAATGTTGATGCATATGTAATTAACTTAGCTTCTAATAGATGAGGTTGTAAAGCAAAACTCCTCGATAGCGGCTAGATGATGTTAATTTACCAATGAAGCGTCTGTTGTGGAAAATTGCAAGCGAGAAAATAATGAAAAGTAATGCAGGACGCTTCATTTGGACAGACGCATATTATCTAGTAACAAATGCAACGCGACTGCCACTCGCTGTACACGCAACAGTTTCGATCACAATGTGGTTTTAACTCAACATAATACCAATGAAAAGAATTTGGAAGCAATACAATTGTAGAATCGAACAATGATGCTTTTTATTACTGGTTCCAACCCAGTACAAAGTTTTTCACAAAAAAAGGTCGCATTCGACTCGAAATCCGGCCGAGTTATTTGCTGGTAACTTTGCTAATTTGTATGGGATGTACTGAACATTCTCGTTGGCGTCACATGAGCGAGCAGTTATATCGAGAGACTTTACAGCGGTGAAAAGTTCGCCGAGAACTCAGGGAACTGTTCCCTTTTTTTACCTTTGAACGTTTGCATCGAATGTGTGGATCGAACAGAATGTATTGATAGCAACTTATGCGAGCGGGCGGTTTCTGTACTTCCCTGGGTAGTATGCCGCTGCCGACTTGGAGTGATCGAGTAACAGGCGCTGGAACAACTTGTAACATCGTACCGATGTAATTATTGCTAGACATTATGTCGGCATTACTTGTCCAGTGCGGATATGCATGCAGTGTAACACAAGCTTAGGCCTTATGCTATTGGCTATTAGAGATATTATTTTTGCATGTTTGGGACAGGTACTATATATGATAGCTAAGAGAGAAATAATCTTCTATTCTGTTCCTTTCATTTATTCTATAACTAGATGACCCGCGCAACTTCGTCTGCGTCACAATTTTCATTACTGATCCGCTCCTATTGGTCTTAGCTTGATGGTATATAGTCTTATAGCCTTCCTCGATAAATAGGCTATCTAACACAGAAATAATTTTTCAAACCGGACCAGTAGTCGTGAGATTAGCGCGTTCAAGTAAACAAACAAACTCTTGAGCTTTACATATTAGTACAGATAATAAAATTCTATTCTTTAAATAATATTATACATAATAATTATAATAAATAAGTAGGTATTAATAAAATTAAAATATAGAAAATTAATAATTGCTTACGAATGCTTTATGTATCTAGGTATAATGTCATACACAACATAAATAAAAGATTTTTATTTCAGACCATAGGATCCATATAGTGATACGATGTCGGTATGAACTTAGTCTATGTTAGTAAAATCAATGTATTAAAAAATACAAAATAACATTAATTGGCTACATGAGCAAGTGCACGCACATTAGCCCAGAGCCAAATAAATGGTCCGTCAACCTTGTCCGACAGTGTAACCAAAATACTGTTAGGGCTGCCCCTGTAAGAGGGTTCTTAAGCGCATGCTTAGAGAGGGGCCAGTTCCCACTTCGTTGGAAGACGGGGAAACTGGTCCTCATTAAGAAGCCGGGGCGCCCCGCGGACTCTCCGTCCGCATACCGGCCCATCGTGCTGCTCGATGAGGTGGGCAAGCTCTTTGAAAGAGTAATTGCAAACCGCCTCGTCGAGCACCTAGTGAGGGTGGGGCCGGATCTGGCGGAAAACCAGTTCGGTTTCCGCACGGGACGCTCGACGGTGGACGCCATCATGCGCGTGAGAGCCCTCTCGACGGGGGACGCGGTTTCCCGGGGCGGGGTCGTCTTGGCTGTGTCTCTAGACATCGCCAATGCCTTTAACACCCTGCCTTGGAGTTGCATCAGGGAGGCACTTCGGTATCACCGGGTGCCGAACTACCTCCGTCGCGTAGTTGAGGCTTACTTGACGGACAGAGCCGTCATCTACCCCGGTCACCTGGGAGAGTGGAACCGGCGAGAGATGTCGTGCGGTGTTCCACAGGGTTCCGTTCTGGGGCCGCTTCTGTGGGACATCGGCTACGATTGGGTGCTGCGCGCCGACCTCCCTGGCGGCGTCAACGTTGTCTGCTATGCTGACGATACGCTGGTCCTGGCGCAGGGGAGGTCGCACCAGGCGGCGACCGACGCTATGACACGCGGGGTTGCGATAGTCGTTGAGAGGATCCGGCAGTTGGGTCTCGAGGTGGCCTTGCACAAGTCCGAAGCCATGTGCTTCCATGGTTCTCGGAACAGGCCACCATCGGGATGTCAAATAACGGTGGGAGGGGTTCACATTGGCGTCGGGTCGACGATGACGTATCTAGGTCTCGTCCTTGACAGCCGATGGAACTTCGTCGAACACTTCCGACGTTTGGCTCCCAGACTGGGACGAGCCGGGGCTGCCTTCAAGCGGCTTCTGCCCAATCTAGGGGGTCCAAATGCCTCCTGCCGGAAGCTTTACGCGGGGGTTGTGCGGTCCATGGCCCTTTATGGGGCGCCAGTATGGGCGCCTACTTTGAGGAAGCGACCTGCCCGTTACCTCAACGCGTCTCAGAGGGTCATGGCCATCCGGCTGGCCCGGGGATACCGCACGGTCTCTGGCGAGGCGGCGAGCCTCCTTGCCGGACTGCCGCCATGGGATCTGGAGGCGAGAGCCCTCGCGCACATTTACGAGTGGCGCGTGGAGGCGCAACGCCGGGGCGAGACACCTCTGCCGCGGCAAATCGCAGCAAGGCGGACGGAGCTCCGGCAGGACCTCATGGCGGTATGGAGACAGCGACTGTCGCAACCCAGCGCTGGGCACGCAACAATCCAGGCGATAAGTCCCCTCTTTGAGGAGTGGCTGGAGCGGCGCCACGGCGTCCTCACCTTCCGCCTGACACAGGTACTCACCGGACACGGTTGTTTCGGGAGATACCTGTTTCGGATTCGGCGGGAGGACGCGCCCGGGTGTCATCACTGCGAGGATCGCCCGGAGGACACGGTGGAGCATACGGTGGAGGTCTGCCCTGCTTGGGCGGAGCACCGCCGGGTCCTCGTCGAGGCGATCGGCGGCGGCGACCTCTCGCGACCGGCCTTGGTTCAATCTTTGGTCCGGAGCGAGGAGGCATGGGAAGCGATCACCTCCTTCTGCGAAGCAGTAATGCTAGCAAAGGAGGAGGCCGAACGTGTGAGAGAGAGGGAAACCTCACGTCCCAGTCGCCGCAACAGAAGAAGACGCCCCAGGCGTCGGGAGTCGCAGGACGATTCCCGGCCGCCGTAGGCGCGGGCCTGCGGACGGCGAGCAGTGGGTGGCTCGCCGTCTGATCAGAACTAGGCCCGGGTCGGCGGCGCGCTGCGATCCCAGCGCGCCTCAAAGAGATGTCAGCGTGGAAGACGGGGCCCGATAGGGCAGGTGCCTGCTGGGGCTGCGGAATCTGTTCGAAAGAGGTGCCGTAGCCTTGGAACACAAAGGGCACCAGGAGGAACACGGATGGGTTTTAGTCAGTAAGAGTCTGACACTCCCTCTTGCTTCACCCAGAGCGGGAGGAGTCATTTGATGATTTCCCATCCTTAAAAAAAAAAAAAAAAAAAAAAGGGCTGCCCCTGTATCGCCGCAACATCGATGCACACCGTTTGCGCATGATGACATGAAAGTCTTCTACTCGCACTTCCGCAAACATGCCCGATGCACTGCAAAACCGAGGCAGCCCCAACAATATCCTCAGCGCATCTTGTACTGGACAAGAACCAACCCTCCTACGGTGCATCATCAATATCTACATTATTGTTGTCGATCAATACATTCGGTTCCAATCGATAGTTGGTTCTCTTAGTAATTCGACGAACTCAGACTAACGGATATATTATGAAAGGCGACAGAAAACGTCTCGAATTGACGGCAGCACTACAGTTTATTAGAAATTTGAAATACTATTAAAGTTTGCAGTTTTGTAGCAAACTTGAAACGTGTTTGCCCTGTTGAAACGAGGCGGTTAGCGGAGGGACGTTAGCGGCGGCGGCGCCAGTGGTTGAACGATCCACTGCTGCGCTGCGTGTCGCGGGTTCGATTCCCGCACGGAAAAAATATTTGTATGACCCACAGATAGTTGTTCCGGGTCTGGCTGTTAGTGCATGTGAGTTCGTATGTTTGTGAACGCACCCACGATATAATAGAAACACGTAGTGTGGGAAAAAGTAAAAAAAAAAACTGCTATTTTGCTAGTTCATGAAAGCTTGTCTGATAAATGCTTTCGTATTTCTATAGAAAATATCTTTGTGAGTCGTAAGTCGGCCGCCGTTGCGTTGCGGGCTGATTCATAAAATTTTTGTACTGTTCCAAAAGACTTGTGAAATATATTTTCACTTTCCGTTGCTTTTTAAAACGTACACCAGGCTCGTAAATCCACTTCAAGTGCAAACTCGCAGGACTTCATACAATTTGATTCTTTAACGAGTACGTTCTGTGAACATTTTCAGATGCTTATTCTGTGGTTGAAAATATATACCCTTTAACCTGGCGTAGCTGCGATCGCCTGAGGCGTTTTCAAGTCAATTTGATCACCCAGTCAACTTCCGAACATCGCGCTTGTGTAATAATCCAATTTGTCGCACCGGAAACTCCTCCCGTTAAAATACTCTTCATATTTTTTTCGAAGCCTACTTGTAGCAAAAATCGAATCCCTGGATCAGCCTCATTCCTCGATCATCAAGGCCCCCTTTACCTCGATTGGTCCTTTGTAATCAACGTAAATGAATTGAAAGGATAAATAAATAATGTATGGGGCATCAAGGAAACAATTTGCCCAGTAGGTACGGCTGCTACAAGTTGGGTTCATTTCAGTATAACGAAGTTGCCCGTTATACAGAATTGACTTTAGTTTCAATAGTCGTCGTCATACTATTTTTCTTTTTTCTTCTGTTCGTGTTGATTGATGTATTTTTATTGTGATGGGCTTCAGAAAGTTGAAAGCGCAAATCACACTCCAGTAAATAAGCCATGAGAGGCACCGAAATTGCAAAGCGTATGCATTAAAATAAATGTGCGAAAAGATTAAAATAGGTACACGCCGAAACGAACAATAGTAGACTTTTCGACATGCATTTAAATTTCATGATGAACTTCCCACATATTTTTGGTGAATTTAAATATTTATAACAATAACCCAAATTTAACTATGCGAGATGCAGGCTGCAAGTAAAATGAGCGTTCCTATTCGCTACGTTCACGTCCTGCGGTTGTCAGTGTGAGCGCTGGTGTGGTGAGCACGCATACTTCGTATTAATGGCGCGCAATTCCAGGCGCCCTCGTAATCTGTTGACGTGCATCGTACGTCTATTCTATACGCTTCGCAGTTTCACATTCGCTTTCTGAAATGTATTGTTTTACATTTCAGAAAGCGAACGTGTTACTACCATGCGACCGCCGCTTCTATCTCGCACCGTTGTTTTACAATTACTTAACGCTACGTCAATCATCTATGAAATTGATATGGATAACTTACCTTCGATTTTATATATTGTTTTTCTATTCCGTTCTAAATCGTCGTAGAACTTTTGTTACATTTAGATCATAACTCAACGTAGTAACACGTTAAATTGATTGTATTACTCGACGTAGTAACATTAAATTGTATTTAAATTTTTGCTAAAGCATTTCACAAAGGAAAACTTTACTGAAAGAGCCAATTAATTACAATGTTTTTTATTTTCAGCCAAGCTGGTTGCGCACAAAGGAGTTTTGGGACAAATCCTTTGAGGATCGCTATGAAAAGATACATAACGATACCACACGGCCTAGACTGAAAGTAAGTTCGATAACTAATTTCCTCCAAAATAATGTTCAAACGCCACTTAACTAGAGAACGTCCAGTATTTCTGTCTGTGTCTGACAGGATGTCTGTCACCTTGAAGTGTGAAGGACAGCTTGAGACTCAGAAGCCACTCCAAATTGAGTTAACTTTTGACGATTGGGATTTAACTACTCATGATCCGTAAGCCCCTTTCGGGACAAAATCGCGCAAGCGTCGTGCGTCGGCTTGTCCCGAAAGGGACTTACGGATTCTGACGGTTGGGGTGTTTTGTCCCGAAAGGGACACGGATCTTGATATGTCCATTTTAATTGGTTTCTTTGTTTGTCTGTAACCTCATCCCATCAGACAGGCCACCTATTTCCTATACATATTTACAAAAATTGTTTGTGTGCGTTCTCACTTAGCTGCCGCTCAGCTTAGCGAGCTGCTTAGCCTCGCAATTTCTATCCATTCGTGAAGTTAAAATGTGTCTCTCCAACAACAGGTTATAGTGGTCCCCCACTCCCATAACGATCCAGGATGGCTGAAGACCTTCGAGCAATACTTCGAATGGAAGACAAAGAACATCATCAACAACATTGTGACCAAACTGAATCAGTACCCGAACATGACCTTCATTTGGACCGAGATATCTTTTCTGAATGCCTGGTGGGAAAGGTCGCACCCCGTCAAACAAAAGGTACATTGTATACGTAAACATACTTAAAGTTGTCTTTGGACACTCGTTCTCGGGGTCACCTATTGATCGCGATTTTGTTTTTGGTGTTGAACAAACATAAAAGGAAAAGGATGATTTACTTACCTACCGTAATTTTTTAACGAACTTTGTTTGAACTGGCTCGGTCCCGCAGTGCGATTCTGTAGACATCTAACTATGTAAACTTAGGTGAAGCGAACGTTAACTTACCTGTGAATCCATACAAATAAGATAGAATGACAGTTCACTTCATACTCACGCAGACCGGCTGTTTCACTGTGTATCGCATTAGGTATACATTCTAAATAACTACTCATCGAAATAAGTGGTACTCATGGCAATCATCGAAACCATACGAGTTTGTGGTTCCTGTTCGAAATTATTTGGAAGCAATTTTTCATTCGCCGCGGATTGCAGCATTCAACGCAGCCACAATAGGATTATAGCAGACGGTGGCTGAGTAGCAATGCAGTCACCTGTAGGCTAATTACATTATAGCGCAATAATTAATCCGATGACTCGGCGCGCGTTGTGGTCATCTCCTCAGCTAGCCGCCGCGTCGTCGCTTGATGTGGAGAGATCAGAATTAAGCTGTTACGAGTATCTTGTTTGACTAAATCAAAATTAACTATATAATGTTGTTCCCTTGCCTTCGTTCGTTTAATCATAAATAGTCATCGAATAAAACGTAAACACGGCGTAACAGGATTATATAAAGCTGTAATAATTGATCTCATTACAGCAATTGAAAAAGTTGATCAAAGAAGGTCGCCTCGAGATCACCACGGGCGGCTGGGTGATGCCCGACGAGGCCTGCACGCATATCTACGCGCTGATTGACCAGTTCATTGAAGGTAACTCACACTTCTCTTCCATATTTGATCGAAAATCTCTCTTTATTGGTATTCTATTTTGATCTAATTGTTCTCTAGGACATCACTGGGTAAAAACAAATCTCGGCGTGATCCCGAAGACAGGCTGGTCCATCGACCCCTTCGGTCACGGAGCAACTGTGCCTTATCTGCTTGACAAAAGTGGCCTTGAAGGAACCATCATACAAAGAATCCATTACGCATGGAAACAATGGCTGGCCGAGCGACAGATCGAAGAGTTCTACTGGATCGCGGGCTGGGCGACTGCGAAGCCATCCATGATAGTTCACAACCAACCTTTTGACATCTACTCGATAAAGAGCACGTGCGGTCCCCATCCCTCGATCTGTCTCAGCTTTGACTTCCGGAAAATCCCAGGCGAATATTCTGAATATACCGCTAAACATGAAGATATCACTGAACATAACTTACACAGCAAGGCTAAGACTCTGGTGGAAGAGTATGACCGCATCGGATCCCTCACTCCGCACAACGTGGTGCTGGTACCGCTGGGAGACGACTTCAGGTACGAGTACGCAGTCGAGTTTGATGCTCAATACGTTAACTACATGAAGATGTTCAATTACATCAATGCTCACAAGGAGATCTTCAACGCTGATGTGCATTTCGGAACGCCACTTGATTACTTCAACGCCATGAAGGAGAGGCATCACACTATCCCGACTTTGAAAGGCGATTTCTTCGTTTATTCCGACATTTTTAGCGAGGGCAAACCAGCTTACTGGTCAGGCTACTACACTACAAGACCTTATTTGAAAATTCTCGCTCGCCAATTAGAACATCAACTCCGGTCTGCTGAGATTTTATTCACCCTCGTATCGAACTACATAAAACAGGTTAGTAACCAAGGGTTCGGAGCTTCTGAGAAGAAACTGGAAAAATCCTATGAACAGCTCATCTATGCCAGGAGGAACTTGGGTTTATTCCAACATCACGACGCGATTACAGGCACATCAAAGTCGAGCGTGATGCAAGACTACGGAACTAAACTGTTCACTAGCTTGTATCACTGCATCCGCCTACAGGAGGCTGCACTCACCACTATCATGATAGCGGATCACTCGTTGCACTCACAAAGTATTTTACAAAGCGAAGTGGAGTATGAAACCTACGGCAAACCAGCTAAGAAACTACAAGTGTCTTTTGTCGACAAGAAGAAAATTGTTCTTTTTAACCCCTTGGCAGAGATCCGAACCGAAGTGATCACCGTGCGCTCCAACACGTCCAACATCCGCGTGTACGACAGCCACAAGAAGCAGCACGTGATGTACCAGATCACGCCCATCATCGACGTGCAGGACAACGGCAAGCGCGTGGTCAGCGACTCCAACTTCGACGTGATGTTCGTGGCCACCATCCCGCCGCTCACCTCCATCTCGTACAAGCTGCAGGAGCACACCAACACCTCCCACCATTGCGTCATCTTCTGCAACAACTGTGACGATGCGCAGAAATCCGACGTATTTTCAATTAAGAAAATGATGCCTGGCGATATACAATTAGAAAATGCCGTACTCAAACTTCTGGTTAATAGAAACACCGGCTTCTTGAGACAAGTTTATAGAAAAGACATCAGGAAGAGGACTGTTGTTGATGTGCAATTTGGCGCTTACCAAAGCGCACAACGCCATTCAGGGGCTTATCTTTTCATGCCGGATTATGATTCACCAGAAAAAAATGTTCTGCATCCTTATGCAAACTCGAATAATATGCAAGATGATAACATAATCATAGTTTCCGGGCCGATCTCGACTGAAATCACAACAATGTATTTACCATTCTTAGTTCACACTATCAGGATTTACAACATAGGAGACCCAGTACTGTCGCGCGCGATTCTTATCGAGAACTTGGTAGATTTCGAGAATCCTCCCAAGAATAGAGAGACTGAGTTGTTTATGAGAATACAGACTGATATACAAAACGGCGACATTCCGGAATTCTACACCGACCAGAACGGCTTCCAGTATCAGAAGAGAGTCAAAGTAAGCAAATTGGGCATCGAAGCGAACTACTATCCGATAACGACTATGGCGTGGCTGCAAGACGAGGAGACCAGGCTGACGCTATTGACGAATCACGCGCAGGGTGCATCTGGATATGAACCTGGACGTTTAGAAGTGATGCTCGATCGACGAACTCTTTATGATGACTTTAGAGGAATCGGCGAAGGAGTAGTCGACAACAAACCAACAACTTTCCAAAACTGGATTTTAATCGAATCCATGCCAGGCGTCACGCGAACTAAGAGGGATACCAGCGAACAGGGATTCAAGTTTGTGAACGAGCGTCGCTTTGGACCCGGCCAGAAGGAGAGCCCTTACCAAGTGCCGTCTCAAACCGCGGAATATCTGAGCCGAGCGTTCAACTACCCCGTGAACGTGTATCTGTTGGACACTAGCGAGGTGGGCGACATCGAGGTGAAGGCGTCTCAGTCGTTCCTGCAGAACTTCCCGGCCGGCATCCACCTGGTGACTCTACGGACCATCACCGACGACGTGCTCGAGCTGTTCCCCAGCTCAGAGAGCTACATGGTGCTGCACAGGCCAGGGTACAGCTGTGCCGTCGGAGACAATCCAATCAGCAAGTCCCCTAAGTTTTCGTCCAAGACCAGGTTCAATGGTCTGACAGTTCAGAATATAACGGCAGTAAGTCTGACAGGCCTAAAAACGATCAAACCTCTGACCGGCTTGAGCGATATCCACCTGGACTCGATGGAAGTAAAAACGTATAAGATCAGGTTTTAAAGACTGTTAGAAGTAATAGGTGTAACACATTTGTAATTTTATAATAATTTACAACTTTATTGTCAACTTACTTGCCAGAACACGCTTCGGCAAAGCTTATATGTAAGAGGAATAAGTAGGAAGATGCAATTTTGAAGGTATTTAGTAATATAGCTGCATTCAACTGACCGTGTAATAGTATACTCGTATTGAACAGTAGAATTATTTTCGATTCATGTTGTGCACTCTTACTAAGTCATGGTAATAGCCCCTGTATAATCTTGATATTATATTTAATTATATAATAATTTATTGTAGACCCAATGGCTGTTTTAGTTCAACAGAAATTTCGACTACTAGATAAATCTACCTCAGGACCAAATGTTATACCTGTTCATCTATTAATTCTATAACAAATGATTAATTATACTAGTTCAATTAATTATAGTCTATTGAATCTCCTATTATTAATCTTTTTAACTTTTATCACTGGCTATTGTAAAATTGTTTTCTTCTATGTTATTGTAAACTACTTCCTGAAGTTTATGTTTTTTTCAGTGAGCATTCCGTTTTGCAGACGTTAACGCATAATATTTCCGTACATTCTTGCTGTGACAGCATGCACATATTTTATATTATTTTAGCTACCAATAGTTTTGGGTTTAATTCAATAATATTTTATTAATTTGAATCCTATATTAAGTATCAATGATTGAATGACGAGCCTTCTCGTAAAGTTGAGTTCTTCCCTAACCAATTCTCATAATTTACAAAAATGCACTATTTTGTGACAAAAGCTTTTAGGTTGTGTTTCTTATGTTTCGAAGTGATTTAAGTATTTTTAAGTTTGAAAGTGATATTTGAGTTACATTTATTAAAGTAAGTTATAATTTAAACCATAATATGCTAGGCATACATTTTAAATAAAAGGGAGGGTGTTAAACTCTACGTATGAATTTCGACGTTTATATTCACCTCTGCCTTAGTTATTACGCCTTATTAATAAAAATTATGCAGTTCTAAAAGAACAAATAAGTAAAACTAATAATATCTGAATTGTCTCAATATTGATAAAGATCTGTATGGGGTTTTTTTAATAAGGCTTATCTTTTAAATTGCATTTGATGGACCAAACATTATTTTTCTTTAGTTGTTATAACTCATTGCTTGTTGTAACTGTGTACCTAGTTAATTTATCTTGCAATTTCCAGTTTGTTGATATTTTTGTATATAATTGTGAAAGTGTATTTTAAGATATTATTTTTATATTTTGAAATGGTCACTAATAATTTACGTTTAGTTCAATTAAATTAACATAGGTATTTGATTATTTATATCTTTTTTGTAATCTCAAAACTAGTTACGTTTTGGATTCTCATATACCTAATAATTATAATAATTTGTACAAAATTATTATATAGGTACTCACATTTTTTTATACAGTAAATAATTATTATTGTGATAAGGTATAACTTGAAATCATTACCATCGATAAATGTTTAGTCAATGAAAATTAGGTCTTAAATGGTACATAATAATCAACACTAATGTTATAAGCTGGCACTGTTTAGTTTATACGATCTGTTTCTCAATTAGTAGATCTGTAATATTTCGTTGTATAATTTGGTTGTACTTGGCGTAATTTAATCATAGACCTAAACTAGCATCATAAATTGTGTGTACAATTTTTGTCTGGAAACTTGTAGATGAAATAAAAATAAATAAAATATACAAGAACGTTTTTATTTATAGTAAAAATATATCTCAGCCATACAGAACAATGGACAATAATCTTGATAGGTCTCTCTTTAGAATATATTTATTTAGACAATTTAATGCAAACAGTTAGTGAAGAATTAGAATTTTATGTAACTTTAACGATACCTATATATAAAATTACTAGTCGAGTGTGAGCGTCGTGTCATTTCTTCTTTATTCTACTGGCGATCCACTCTAGCCCTAAATGTAATCTGGAAAGAAAGACAAAAATATATTAATTTCCTTTTTAAAGCAAAGCTCAAATAATATTCAACAATAAGCATACAAATGCACGTCCTGCAAACGTGTAAGGTTTCTTTGATAGGAACGCAATATTCATAAAGTTAAAATTTATGAATAAATCTGAACCCTTTTAAATTGAAACTAAACAGCAAATGTGGTGTCTCTGAGCAAACAAAATAAAATTATCCAAAGAAACCACATCCGCTACAATGCAAATAGATTGCAAAGTTCGCTACACCACTTATCGAGAACGAATACGACAACTGAAGTCTATTAAACCTATAAAAAACACCAACAACACTATCTTCTATTAGAACTCGAAAAATTAACATTCACAACAGAGTTGCAATATAAAACCCCGAGAAACAGTTCAAATAAAAGTTTTACGGAACTCGAACTTCACGTAGTCATCCGTCACAAAACTTTTCACGTAAACTTTGATTTATGAATACCTGATACACTTAGAGCCATCTAGTGCACTTGCACCGTACTAAATGACGCACGACGTTTGCAAGAGCGCGAAATGCAGTCGCATACAAATATTCAAATATCATTCATTGGTAATTCAAAGCTCTTTGATGTTAATGTACGATCATGATAATAAATATTCACTAGTTATTTTATCATATTAACTAGAATAATGGTAAGAAAATAAAACGCATTGGTTAACAAAAGACTATATTTGAGTGACATGGCAATCTGAGACTAGTTAAGAAACAACACACACCACAAAAACATAAGAAACAAAAAATTAATTACTTGCATTATCTATATGCACCGTGATTTCTTATCTTTTTATGTGCATTTCGTGTCTACAAGGCAAACGTTTTTATCTTTATAGATAGTGTACATGTTGAATAGTTATTTCGTTCATACAGTGGAAACATAGTGGAAATCAATAAATACCAACGTTTTACAATAATTTTGTATTTTCACGATAAAGGGTTAGAAATATTTGGAATCTTATAAATAAGTGAAGAGAATTTTTCAAATTCTCAAAGCTGAAATGGTCACAACTATTTTTTTTACTACTTACGGTGTCGACTGCTGCTTTAAACTAGTACAGTTATTAACTATCATTAGTTAAACAAAGTTTAAGGAAATAAGTCACATACTTATACATATCCAACTCTAGTAACTAGAGGATTTGTAGAAAAAAGTAGTATAAACCTAAAAAGGGTAGGTTTAAAAATACAGCACTTTCCTCTCCTCTCAGACTCTTAAAAGTTGCCACTGATGAAAGGTTGCAACGAATGTATTATTATGTGGGTAATATAAAACTTTATCATCGTCACCCCTGACCTTATATTTTACAGTACAATTAATTTATTAGTGATTGAGGTAATGAGCGATATCTTTACTTACTAAAATATACATATTTTTATGGCCGTCAATGTACAGATATTCTTCAAAGCTTTGATTTATCACTGTATTTTCACTTGAATGCCACATTGGTTTTTTTTTAAATGATCAATCTTTTAAAACTAACATCGATTTAAAAATTGGAGTCTTTAATTGCTGCAAGCAGAATTTAAAGTCAAAATTACCTTTAATGTTTTGTTTCTATTCACCCTGTTTAGCGGTCGTACACATCGCCAAGACTCACTGGCGTGATAAATGTCCAATTTTTATTCTTCTCTGAATGAAAAAAGATTTTTACTGTCAATTTCTATTACGCTGGTTAGTAAATAGACATAACGAAGTCATCCACCAAAGGTCCACAGTTGGCACGTTGGCAACTGATGGCTTTGAAAGGTATACGCCTGCCGTGAAATGACAATACATCTTGATGGAACACTGATAAAAGATTTATTATGGCATGGTAATAGGATGAAATATATCAAGAATCCGTAAAACTCTTCAAAAACGTATGATTCTAAAAACAGATTCACATTTTCTGTAAAAAGCATTCTTTTTCAAATACGGTGGGTTGTCAGTGCACGGCAGATATATTCTTGCGTGGACACCGATATATCAGAAAACAAAAGGTGGAAAGCCCTCAGGCTCGATATAACGAGGACGGCTGGTAGCAGCTGGCTCGCCCAGCGGCTACCTGCTTGTCGACAATCGAGATGATAGAGTACGGTTGAAGAGTTTTATGCCCAGCAGTGGACTGCTGATGAACATATACAATTTACAATTTACAGGAGAAAACTTGATTAGGTTAACGAAAATAATAATACCTGCAACCCAAAAAGCGCATAGTGCCAGGCCTTAGTCCTTAATATAATTCCTTCACTGATGCTGTACATACATCATCTGCCGTAGCCTTTTCTCAACTATATATTGAGGTCGCCTTCCAGTCAAACAGGATTCAGCTGAATACCAGTGTTTTACGTGGAGCGGCTGCCTACCTGACCTCCACAACCCATTGACTGGGTAACACGGTACATCTTGGCAAGACTGGAGTCAGATTTACTGGCTTCTGACAATCCGTAACGACTGCCAAAGATCTACAAATGACAGCCGGGACCAATGGCTTAACGTGCTTTCCGAGGCACGGAGGAAACTCTTTATGTTAAGACGATCACCCATAAACATACCAACCTTGGCAAGCGTTGCTTAACTTTCAAGATCGACCCGTCCGGCTGTTATTATTTAGCCACGAGCTCCTCATACATATAATGCTGTACATACAATACTTAGTAATTAGTAAGTTAACATTTTACCTCTAGTATTTTATCTTTCGTACAGAACCCATTTCGATTGGTTGCCACAGAGTCAACAAAGCTATTTGGCATACAGGCAAAAATATGACTTTTTTCCACTGCACTGCCAATATTTATTTCTAATGTGTGCATAGTAACTTTTAAGCTTATGACATACTGACGAGTGTGGTGTTCAGTAATTGTCTACTCAGCGCACCCACATTGTTTAAAAGTAGTTGCAAGTTAGCTGCCTGCATACGTATATAAGTTAGCTTTGTTGACTGTACAAGGTGAACTTTTCCATTACATTTGTGTTTTTACTCCCAACCCATATTACCAATTAAATCCCGTTAGAGCATATTTCGACTTCACAAGATTTGGGTAGGAATTTGAATGAAATCAATGGGCATTTTTCTACCTATAGTAAGTATTCCGTTCCTCGGTAGAATGTCAGCTCATACAAGATCTAACAAGTACTTATATCTTTATCTTCGAGTAACATAGTTTTCATCATATTGAGCAAAATAGGAACTTTATAGGAGATATATTTAAAATTGCGAATAACAATCATGACATAATTATAATAATTGAGTTTTGGAACCATATCATTACGCGTGTTTTTACAGTAATTTAAACATTCGCTACTTCTATGAAGTTCCTATCACTAGAGCCGATAATTTTGAGCTTATGTTATTGTAGCAACAGGCCATCACCACACTAGCCAACGTTATTATAATACATATAGGGAATTCACAGAAAATGGTTATACCTAACATTACACACGGGTATGTTATCTTGGGTATAACTATTTTAACATACGTAACAACGAACGATATAATTTTCTATTGTTATAACAACTTATGATATACATCCAAGACACAAATTCATTTCACATAAATTTCCGTTGATATATCATACACTTAACTGTTGATTAAAATATAACGTTCATTTTATGTAAGATTTCTTTCGAACCGTCAACATGACATGCACAAAATTAGAAAATGCATCCTGCGTAGGTACTTTAGGCCAAGTTGTCGTCTCGAAAAAGATGACGCATTCGGAAACACTACAGATCTAAAAAAAAAAACACAGAATTAAAAAACAACGCAAGGTGACGACGGTTGCGCAGGATTCTTTTGGGTTATTTCTGCCTGCAGGATTTAAAGGAATCTAACATGAATGGGATCACAGGAGGCAAGTTTGCACGCTATTGCTCCCGCCATGCCATTCGAACCTAACCTATCCGTGTCGGGGTGCCCTAAGTTCTTGAGCTGACGCTTGTTCAGCGGTTAGATCAAATGTCAATTACACATAATTATATTAGATCAAAATAACGTTATTGTAAATAAGAAAATAACGAACGGTAAGTGCTGTTAAAACATTATTTTGTTATATTTACTTAACGTTGTACCAATTAAATAACGTTTTTATTAAGTGTTACATGAAGTAAACGCTGTTATTTGAGCGTTGTAGATTTTGAAAATAGAACAAAATATGTTCTTATATTAAATAATTTATTCACGAGTTACCACAACTCCAGGGGAGAGCTGTGAGAAGAAACAATAATATTTGTCATGTATCCACACACTGTATGACAAATATTATTATGTATTTTTAAAAGATTTTTCATCATGATGTAGGTAACATTGACTTGGACAGTACCTACTTACTAATTAGTGTTGGTCGACCAGCGGTGAGATGGACAGATGACATTGTTGCCATCGCAGGAAAAACCTGGATGAGGCTGGCACAGGAGCGTGGGGATTGGCACGAAAAGAGAGGCCTATGCTCAGCAATGGGCGAAGTCAGGTTGTGGATGATGATGGCCATTAGTACTTGTATATAAAACTAGGACTACTAAGTATTAATGCATCGGAAGGCGGGCGTTTTCGGGGACTGTCTTTATATAGAACTTTGAGGTTCAAAAAGTGCTGGATCTCAGCCTAATTTGAATAAACGACTTTTGATGGATCGAAGAGCTGCCAAAGTATTATTTTAGGGCCAGGGTTTCCGAGTTTGTTCGAAAGAGTCACCGCGGCCCTAGAAAGCAAAGGGCGTTCGGAGGAAAACGGATGCGTTTTAGTCAGTAAGAGTTTGACACCCCCTTCCACTCCGCCCGGTGTAAAAGGAGTCATTTGATGATTTACCATCCAAGAAAAAAAGTAGGTATAACCTTTGGAGTGGCTGCAAGAATTTAACACAGAAGCGAGATTGGTCGTCAGCGGGAAGAATAGCAACAATGTCTACAGTCTGTAGACATTGTTGCTATCACGGGTAGAACCTGCGGGTCTAAAAAGGCAACTTTAGCAGAATCAGAATGCACATCACGCTACCCGTCACTGTCAAATTTTCCCAATCAACCTTGAACCTAATGCGTTAGCGATAAAGATGAAATGTGACAGACTTTTGCGTGAGAAAAAGTCGCAAAAAAAAAAGCAAAAAGTCGCCCTCTCAATGCTTGTGGCAAGCTATTGAGAGGGCGCTGCCCAGCAGTGCTTTTATATGTCTTGTGCGAGTCCCAAATAAACATTTTTCGTTCTTTCTTTCAATGGAGTATGTTGTGGATGAAAAATTCTACTATTGACAATACTACCGGGTGACCTACGAATATAAGGCTCATAAAAAGGCATACCCGGTATGGCTGTATGGTTTGACCAGTGAAGACTAAACCTTTTTATGACTGGGTACTATCATCTCATCTGCCTAGCCTTTTCCCAACTATATATTGAGGTCGCCTTCCAGTCAAACCGGATTCAGCTGAATACCAGTGTTTTACGTGGAGCGGCTGCCTACCACACCTCCACAACCCATTAACTGGGTAACACGGTACTTCTTGGCAAGACTGGAGTCAGATTTACTGACTTCTGACTACCCGTAACGACTGCCAAAGATCTACAAATGACAGCCGGGACCAACGGCTTACCGTGCTTTCCGAGGCACGGAGGAAACTCGTTATGTTAAGATGGTCACCCATCCACAGACCAACCTTGGCAAGCGGTGCTTAACCTTAAAGATCGACCCGTGCGGCTGTTATTATTTAGCCACGAGATCCTGAGTACTATCATCATCTATACTAATATATAAAGCTGAAGAGTTTGTTTGCTTGCACGCGCTAATCTCAGGAACTTCTAGTCCGATTTGAAAAATCTTTCAGTGTTATATCATCACGCTAAGATCAATGGGAGCGGAGCAGACGAAGTTGCGCGAGTCAACTAGTTTACTTATAAAGGGCGTTCCAAGACTTTACCACATGGAGGGAAAGTATCTTAAATACTATAAATAGAAAAATGTTGTATTAAATTTCATGGTCTTCCTTTTATTTTATTTGCTAGTAAGAAGAATTTTTTTTTTTATGATTGAGCCTTTCGATCGGTACAGTAAAGTTACAGGTTAATTTGTTTCACATTTAGCTGGTTTCATTCCCTGTTCATATAGACGATTATTTAAAATTCTTTGAATGCAATTCAAAATTTTTAAAATAAAAATGAAGTCTTCATTCAGACAATTTTTGTATCTACTGTATTTAAGCCTTAAGGTACTTTCCCTTCATGTGGTAGCCTTGGGACGCCCTGTATAGTAAGTACTAATAATATACATCATATTATGCCTATCATCTAGAACTCTTTCTACACACGTCCTGTGCTAGCAGTCTTCAGGTCATGGCATCTGCTTCAATGCAACAATCTTCTATTTTCGCCGGTTATGCTTGTTTGCAGAGCTCACCTGGAAAAAGAAATAACATAATTTATTTAACATTATATTGCCCAACAAACACGAATATGATAATTAAAAAAAATGTAGAACGTGGTTTTTGGTGAGAAAATAAAAAAGCACTACTTATAAAAGAAATAAAAAGGACACAACAAAAAATGTAAAATATTTTATTGAATATCATACTTACGTTAGCGCTAAGTAAACTTTCACGGTCACACAAAATGCTCTTGAAATCGACATTTCACATTAAAAGTGCGCTAGGTAATAAAGCTCTTGGACTTTTGTACGCACAAAGTAATATTCGACAAATCTGTTTAATTCTATAAATATAAATTCTTATTCTTTAAAAATCTTTATGGCCAAACAGGGTTCGTGCCAATAGATTCAGCTATGAATGCAATAACTGCATACCGCACGAGTGCGAGAAAATATTTGAATTTGATTTTAAATATAGAAATGCTCAGTTTTTAAAACAAAAGGTATCTAAAAAATAACTAATTATATTTTATAGACAAAATACTAAAACATTTTCTTTTTATCGAATATGGCGCTTGATACTGAACGTATATCTGAATATTTTATTCATGAAACTGCCAAATTCTTTATAATCACTGAACATGTTGTGTATTGAGATTTGCCGATTATTATTTTATGTCTTTTTAGAAGATAAAAAACGTATTTCACATTCGTAAAAGAGTAATTTTAATTTAGTTTAAAACTTGCATCGTCGTGTTCAGTGATCCATGCAACTGCTGCACTGTAGTGGATGGCACTGCAAATTTTAACTTAACTAAAAGTACTTCAGATATAGTAGCCAGCACGAGTCGTGACCACGGATGAATGCAGAAGGGTGATTTCGCCAATGTACGGTGGGCGAACGAAACTTGCAAGCGCAATAGTCGATGAGCATTGCCTGACGAACCAATAACGTGAAGCGTCAGGGCCTCAAGTCTGCTATTACAATAGTGTCTGAATGGTCTATCATTGATTTCATAATTGTTGATTTTGGCATAGTGACAAATGAATAAATAATAATGTAAACATATTTATATAAAAGAAGTCTGGCATAACTTAATGTTCAAATTTAGTTGTATTTTTTAGAAAATCATTTCTACTAACGGGTTTTATAATAATGGCAATACGAAAATGTCTTTCTACCAGGATTCCATTACAAGACCATTGGCCGACCAATGATCGACAATTATATACAGTTTTCCCAAAGTAAAAGTTGCTTATAATCATGTGTACTTTCACTGCCTAAAAGGTTGCTGGTGTTTTACAAACAACCCTGTATAAGCAGAATACGAAATTTTAGCAAAATGACAAAGGGATCGTGTTGGAATGATGAATTTATAAAAAATAGCAGACTCGGGGCCCAGTGCTGTTGTCGTCAAACCGATTAATGAAGGGTGCGCTCGAGACTCGTGCCGGTTATTATACGAACATTTGTATGCCATCTCCAAAGCGTGTAAGTGTCACAATATTCTCTACTGCAGATACAACAAATAATATTCAAAACATAATAAATTAAACCAAAATATATTTAAGCACACATCATCACAAACGTTGGCAAAGATAAAGCAAATAAGATTTAAAATCAGTTTGTTGCCATGAATTAAATAAATAAACTCAATGATAAGATATTTTTAAGATACCTACGTAGAATGGGCATTAAAATAATTTACTACACAGATAGTAAATGCTGCAAAGGTTAGGCTAAATATTCTTCACTTTCGAGCTGAAGACTTATTTTATGTCATAAACACGATGTTTCAAAAGGACATGGGTCTTTTAGTCGGTCGGGTTTTTTGATAAAAGTATTTTTTTCTGATCGGTTCTTTACTGTAAATATTATCAGTGTGCCAACGAGGGCAATCGCGTTTGAATTCGCCGCTAGAGGCGCTAGTGTACCGTAACATCTTCGAAATATCAAAATGCACTGTTGGTTTGTACTTATTTTTTATGATTTTTTTTATATTTTAATAAAACAGCCTCAGACAGTTTAAATAGCGGTGCTATCGACTACTGAATTGAACTTTTTTAGGTATGTCCTTCTTTTTTCCTTTATGATGATTCCACGTAACACTGCGACGAAAGCTAAGTTATATTAATCGCACGTTTACAGCATCATACATTATTTTCCTTCTAACTTTGTTCACATGCGCGTAATAACTACTTTAATGCTACGATTAAGGACCTTACACGACATTGGCGCCAACTGGTGAGTACAAAAACAGGAGCCCACATTCTACTAATTTTCAAGTAACGCCCTCTAATACAGAACTTCAACCTTTAATATGACCACGGACTTCTGAAATTTAATACCCCTTTTGGCATAAAATTTTAAGGCATAATATAGTTTGGCATAACGTTTATTAGCATAATAATACTTTGGCATAATGCAAAGGTTAGCATAACCATCATTTAGTCTAATATGTTTTGGTATAAGTTGGAGTTGCATAAATTGTAAAGGCATAATTACTCTATTGGAATAGGGCCACCCATGAGCCGCGAACATGTTTGTTTATGCGTTTATAACATTATGCTTTATATAATAATGCTACATTATTATTATGCTAGCAGTATTTATGCCAACAAGCATTATGGCAAAACATTTATGCCTAATAATATTATGCATAATGATATGCTGAATTTCGTTAGGCCAAAGTAAATTATGACAATATATTTTATGCTTATCATTAGTAAACCCTTCTGAAAGATCCTGTACCGTGTGCGTCTTTCGTCACCACTGACAAATAGGAAATAAAATACCAACCATTGCCCGGGGACAAATGACTATGTTCCCAAATGACACCACCAAATAAACGTATCTATTTGATTTGATCATCTGCCTAGCCTTTTCCCAACTATTATTGGGGTCGGCTTCCAGGCAAACCGGATTCAGCTGAAAACCAGTATTTTACGAGGAGCGGCTGCCTACCAGACCTCCACAACCCATTAACTGGGTAACACGGTACTCCATGGCAAGACTGGAGTCAGATTTTACTGGCTTCTGACTATCCGTAACGACTGCCAAAGTTCTACAAGTGACAGCCGGGACCAACGGCTTAAAGTGCTTTCCGTGGCACGGAGGAAACTCGGTATGTTAAAATGGTCACCCATCCACAGACCTACCTTGGCAAGCGTTGCTTAACCTTGAAGATCGACCCGTGCGGCTGTTATTATCTAGCCACGAGCTCCTCACCTATTTCGTTTGATATTATTCATAATTATGGATACTATTTGTACTAACCGTAATAATTTTAGGGCCATTTAAACCAATTCAAACTGATCGCAATCACACCACACACCACAGAAAATAACGCCACTGAGAGCTCGTTACGTGGTTTGTATGCTGATCGCGATCAGTTTCGTTAGTGAAATTCCCCCTCATGTTAGTGAGACTGTTCATTAAGGAAGACTATGATATCACGCTATAACCCACGCGAGTGGAGCAGCAATCTAAACTAATATCTACTCTAATATTATAAAAAGGAAAGATAATTTTATGCTTGTTTGTTTCAGATTAATAAGGTCTGAACTAATGGAACGATTTTTACCTCATTTTACCAATAGAAAGCTAAATTATCAGGAGGTAACGTCGGCTTTAAATTATTACACCATGCTTACGCTTATGAAAAAATAAAATCACGCTATGACCAATAGGAACGGAGCATTATTGAAAAATATGACGCAGACGAAGTTGTGCTGGTCAGCAGGTCTAAAAAGCCACTTTAGCAAATTCAGAGTACGCATCACGCTACCCGTCACTGAAAAATTGTCCCAATCAACCTTGAACCTAATGCGTTAGCGATAAAGATGGAACGTGTTTTTTTTTTCATAATAAAATCTTTTATTGCTAAAAAAAGGTATTTGTAGAAAAAACACATGGTATAGGGTGAGCTATACCCAAATGTGAGGTTAAGCATAGATTGAACATTTGGTTATTAACTTTGACTTATGATCAGACTGAACTACTCTTAATAGTTAAAAAGTAAGTGGTATAATAGGTCAAATAGGTACAATAAGCATTAGAAGGTAAAATAAAGTGTCTAGTTAGTATTGCTTTGTTCATGTTAATGGTAAATTTTATTGACATCATTTTGTATAAGTTCCAGAAGGTTTATGTTTTTTTGTATATATTTTTTTTTGCAATAACTTTTTTGTATAAGTTCAAGTTGTGTCCAAGTCAACAACTCACTAACTCCTATAATACAAGCTTGACTTAGTTTTGGAGTTAGAGAACCCCAAAAACCCTATGCGACAGTGTACAACCTCTAAACTTAAGACTTACGTTGTTATTAGATTAAGAAAGTGTGTACCTACTTTGATGGAAATAAAATATTATTATATATTATATTATAGCTGCTGTTCTCCTCACTAGATTGCTGAGCAACCTGTATTAATGAGAAACAGTTTGCCTCCTTATATAAGGTGTACTATAATTTGACAGATTGTTGTGTGATATTGCTAAAGTGGCCTTTTTAGTCCCGCAGCTAGTATGATAGAAAGTAAGATTATGTCGCCCGTTCTTATTCTTATTAATCTTGTTAGTAATTGGCATTAGTACGAATATGCTATGGTTATGAATTTACGTCAGCATCCAATTATACTAAGCCAACAATAAATTATAATAACCCAATAAGGTTCTTACGATCTTACAAAAGATTAAGGGTTTTTCTTCTTTACCTACTTCAAAGGCGCAGACCCACCGCGGCGCATGCTGTGCACGGCCACGCGGCGCATTTTAGCTGCGTGGATTAATTTGTGTGACAACGTGGTTCTACGTTTCCGCAGCAGTAAACACTACACATCCACAACTATGTACAACTGTAGCGTGGCCCACCACGGCGTACTGTGCTGCGATACAATTGTACATAGTCGTGGGTTAAAATTCGTGTACTGTATACACAGCGTGCATGGCGTTGACAGTGTGTGCGTGTTCGAGATTTGCAGTGGACAAAATCACATACATTTTCTTCAAAAGGGAAGCTTAACACACTTTTGTAGCCTCTAGGTGCGCCGCGATGGGTCTGCACCTTTAAGGCGCCCTAGACCCACGTTGTCAAACAAATGAATCCTCGCAGCTAAAATGCGCCGCGGTGGATCTGCGCCTTCATACGTGTCGCCGATTTGCTGTGACAGCTTCCGAAGAGGATTCTATTTTAAGGTCGGTCGCATATACGTACGGTTTCCTTATATGGTTTTCCAATTCGGAATTTCGTCAAACCAGCGGATACGTTAGATTTTTCATTTTCTGAACCGAAAGCAAGAATTGCTTTCGAAAGAAACGTCAAGTTTTTGACCCATTCAGAAAAAAACCGAACGTGTGCGTCTGGTTGAACGTTTTGTATGTAAAGCAAGCATCAGGCAGCAGTAGCTTTCCGAATCGGAATTCCTTATCACCAAACAGTACGTTTACGGCCGGAGGACGTTCTAAATTGGTTTTTTTTTTACAATACTCGGAATGTAAGATTCTTATTGTAGGAATTTCAATAGGAAATAACAATACCGGAAGTGTTGTGAGAGTAACGGTTGTATCCCCTTAATATTTAATTCAGATGAATTTATAAAGACATTTAAAAAAATGTTCACTTTCTAAGTGACAGGAAATCCAAAAAGATTCCATAAAATTAAGTCGTGTTGGAAATTGCAACGTTTAGTTAGATCCTGCACAAGCAATAAGGATACTTCCTGCCTTCCTGACTAATTCCAAAAAAGTGTTTAAGAAGTCAATAGACCATTACAAACCCCATTTAAACGCGGAGTCAAGTGACATCAGTATGATTATCCTAGATCAGTGGTTCCGAACCTGGGGGTAATTACCCCCGCGGGCGTAAATCAGTGATTCTGTGGGGGTAACAAAGAACCTAATAAACGACCTAATCTAATGAAATACCTACGTAGCTAAATAGTAAAAATATAAATTATAAATCATTGCATAGTAGGTAAGTACCATTCTATAGGAGAGGATCTCACCAAACTTTGCTTGTGTGATGAAGTATTGTTCGTTATTGGTGATCATGTTGTCACGATTAAACAAATATCAGTGTCAAATCAAAGTCGCATTTCAACCATTATTCAACCATTATTTCTAAAATTGAAGAAAGTTCCTAATTAGCAGTCGGTGATAAAATCAGTTTTCCTAATAGGTCACAGGGGTAACAATGTTGAAAAGGTAAGGAACCACTGTCCTAGATGTAACTTTACTCCGCGTTTTCTATAATATGTGGAAATCTGGAGATTTCCTTACATTTTTGAGGATTCATTATTAGTTTTTTACAAGTATATTGTGAATGCTGAACCGTAAACAGAATCTTCTGCTCTCGCTGGACGAGATCCCATCCAACGTTGACTATCAGGCGAGATAGAGGTTAAGAACCGGCTCATCACTACATATTAAAAAGTTCCTCGGCGGCGTCTGTCGGTCTGTCTGTACGCAATAATCTTAACGACTAACCGAACCGATTTTCATACGATTTTCTCGTTTTTTCAAGCATGGCTTAGGTGTATATTTGATAATAGGGTAAGGTAGAGTAATTTGGCTAAACTAAGACGGTAATTGTTGTAAATTACGCAAAAAAAGAAAATGCCGCCGTCTATGAGCTTTTCTACTACCTGTGCGAAGTCCGGGCGGGAATTAAACAAAAACACTGAACCGTACCCTTCGCCGGTGAGGGCGCAACACGCCTGTATGTGCCACGGGTGCTGCTTTATCGACGTCAGGTCCAGCTGCTCAGAGATCTCAGCCGCCGTCATGGACCCCTTCACATCCTGGAAGCAAAGAAACGAATTTGGTTTAATTAATTTTTTTTTGTTAATATCGTCCGCACGGTTCCATCTTCGAGGTTAAATGACGCTTGCCGAGGTAGGTTCTTAGATGGATAACCTTACATTTGTATGTATGTTCCACCGAAGAGCCTAAACTACTATATTTATTTAAGTAGGTATACAAAAAAAAACAATATAGCGGAGGTTACATCCAAATTGCTTTTTTTAAATATATTTTCAATCTATAGTACCGGGAATAGGTGTCAAATAAAGAGGAAACCCGTTTTACAATATTTGATCGTTTATGAAAACTACTAGCCATCTATCAACAGTTCTGAATCTGTCAATATAGGTTAAACAACAAGCTATGATTTTAATTGTATGCTACTTCAAGTTGATATGAACAAGCCTGATTATTTTTAATAAGGCAGCAAGTGCTAGTGCCTAGACATTTCATGATGGAAATTGATAGATGCTTTGTACTATTTAAAGAGCGTGTTCAACATTATCCCTCCGAGATGTTTACTGAATTAAATTAATTCAGTAAACATCTCGGAGTGAAAATGTTGGTGAAGTGAACTTGAACTCTAAATGCCTATTCATAAGCAGGAATTTTCAAAACTTCTAGCTCGCTTCACTTTTTAAGGTAAGATGTTAACAGAATACACCGACAGAAACTGCGTGTTCACTACCGAAAAGCTTTATTGAATAAGACTTCCTTGACAATTGTTTAAGGCACTTGTCTACCGCCGACGAGGAAGCGATCAGCTATCGACTACTTGCTCGCTGAGGAAAGCGACAAAAGATATAGGTCTCGTGTTAGTAAAAGAAACACAGCTTAAACAGTCGAAAGCTGGCTGTTCACATTGCCGGCGAGCCGGCTCTTACCACCAGTTGGTCGCAGCGACAAGAGCTATCAAAGAGTGTACTCGCTCAGCAATACTCGCTCGGCGATGCTCGCTTGGCGGTTAGAACTCAGAAAACCAGAGGTAATTTCTACCTATAGTGCGGGTCGGAGCGAGTGGTGTGAGTAATCGCCCGTCGCACAAAAGCACTCGCTTAAGGCTTGTATTCATGCCTTATAAACGGACCTTGTGCATATAAACGGAGCTAATAATTCTTCTACGCGCCACTCCAAAACCCGATTTTTTTTATAATAAAATAATACAGGTTTTTAAAAAGTAACAAAACCAAATCATTTTCATTTATATTGCAAAGCAGTCGATATTTTTTTTATACTGTTTTGATAAAAAATGAAGGAGTAAAATGGTTTCATCTCAACCATTTGGAGGTGATTTGATGTTTTTTTTTTCTTGTTATGTGATACCGATAGACAAATTCAGGCTAAACCAAATTACGAATTATGTCATGTAGATTACTAACTATTTTCATGATTTATGTGCCAGTGCCGACGAAAAGCTGTTTCATCTACACAACTTTTTTGAGCAGCCTAAAAGCCGAGCTTCAAAACTATCGAAACTTCCCACTCGCTACTCGCTGCTCGACAACTCCATCCGAGGAGTTTCAAGCTTTACTCACTGCTCGGTGGTTGCCGGCAGTGAGACAAGTACCTAAAGAACTACATAAGTTTTGACACGCGTACATCAGTCGATCTATTCTGATGGGAGTAACCACGACGTGAACTGTCATCCCGTTTCACTTGTAAGGATTGACAGCTTACGTCATATTGACATCACTGTAGCTCACACGGTGACATATTTACAGTATCGCACCACGATAACTCGTTAATTTTCTCACGCGTTGCAAATTGCAACTGCGACACATTCTATCAGTGATAACGAGCAAATTGGACCCCTGTCAGGCGCGACCTTGCTGCGGGGACCATTAGCTCTGACGTCTGACGACCGACAGCCGGCTTCCTTGTCACACATTAAACAAATATCGCGGGATATGTGGGTTGGTGGAGTACGAAACATCTGTTGGTACAGCTTATATTCACGGCCTCGAGTATTGAAGATGGAATATTGGAATTTGAAGAAGTGAAGTCGAAGTTTTTTGGCTGTCGAATTCGCGAACAGCTGACATCCTTACATTTTCATTAATTCTTCCCTTGCATCGGCTCGAACTATTACCTACTATAGTATAATAAAAATAAGTGCCATGATAAAATATAGGAGTCTGTTAATAAGATGATAGTTGTACGGCTGACTACGGACTGGCCTGACATCGAAAAACTAAAGTAGGTATGGAAAACTTAGGATTCCATTTTAGTGGATTCTATGTTAGTCCACTAGAGAGCAAACTGCGAAGGTAGGTATCATACTCGCGCAATCCTCATAATTAGCGTATTTTTCGGTTAGTCATAGATTTGGTTTCTAGCTAAGTTGTAGGCATGAAGTGTTTATTTTGTCAGGTTATATGAAGGCAGTCAATTCAGATGTCTCAATGACTCAGAACAGATGCGTCTGGCCAAAAGTCGACCCCTATGGGTAATTCTAGGGAAAGATAAGAACCAAGGAACACTAGCATATTATATTAGCGTATAATCACACAGACTCATCAAAACCTTGACATATGGCCAATATAAAATTACTACTTATAGATCGAATTTCGCTCCCTAAAGAAGTCAGACAGGATTTTTAACTTTCACTTTGATCAGAAAATGCCTTTACCCAGTTATTTTATTGAACAAGTTTGACTGCCTCCATTAAGTTTGCGTGTATACTGTATTTATATCAGAGAATAAACACGCGCGTTCAAGGATAGCAAACAGTTTGGTTAACGCTATTTCAGTTATAAATAATAATGACGCGACAAGATTAACACAGGTGGACGAGACATAATATGATGGCAGTTTTGAGCAACATCTGTGTTTCATATGTTTAATGTTTTCTTGATATAGGTTTTAGACTTATTAACATAAGTTTGATTTTTGCTTAGTGCCTTTTTCTATAACTACTTATTTTATAGTGTCTGAAATACGCACTATACATAATATGTTTAGTTTTTCATTCAAAGTTTAATTTAAATATAAAAGATGGAATTTCTATTAAACAAACTACGTATTGCTTTATTATAGGTTATGTACACAGCGTAAATAAATAACATTGACATTTGTCCAAAGATGGTAAGAGCTTACGTGGTGGTAAGAGCTTAGTAACTTTATTAGTCTTTCTTTTCACTTGACGGCTTAACCTTATTACGTTATTGAGTTACTTTCGTGTTAAGAAATTATGTAAGCCTACTCAACACTTTCAGTGCCGACGACGCATACGTGCCGCTCGGGTCAATCCTTACTCAGGTACCGCTGACGCCTACGTGCCGCTCGGGTCAATCCTTACTCAGGTGCCGCTGACGCCTACGTGCCGCTCGGGTCAATCCTTACTCAGGTGCCGCTGACGCCTACGTGCCGCTCGGGTCAATCCTTACTCAGGTGCCGCTGACGCCTACGTGCCGCTCGGGTCAATCCTTACTCAGGTGCCACTGACGCCGAAATTTCTGTTTTGGATGCCGCTGATGCTTTGGTGGCTTTACTAGATGTATGTGGCACCTGGCAAGGACTTCACGAAAATATACGTGGCAATGAAAGTATCACGCGGTTTCGGAAACCAATTATCGGTGCGTCACAAATTAAACGCAAGTCGAGTGATGCTGTGAGTGATGAGGTGAAGCTGTTGAAAATCCATTAGGTACACTGATCACAACAGCTAACGGTCGTTTGACAATTTGTCACATTAGTTATGCGATAATTTACGTGGCGAGATAATAACAGCCGCACCGGTCGATCTTCGACGTTAATTAAGGCGCAGATATGGCTCAGTAGCTGATTTTAAAATGAGTATCACGTCTAAACGGCTAGTCGTAGTTTTTTGAATAAAATATATATTATATTACATTAGACTATTTTATTAATAATTTGATATATGAAAATTTTGAGCTTTATTCCTGCAACATAGTGTAATTTACTATCTACTTACTACAATTTATTTAACTACATTTAGATATACGGTTTTTTAAGTTATAGAATAATAAGGAAAATACAAGGGTCGCGCGGGTGTGAAACGAGAGCGAGTTTGTTCCTCCAAGGTCGCTGGCGTATGTCGTCGTCTTAAGCGACGCTTTCCAAGGTCGGGCAGTGGATGGGTGTGTTTGGTAAATTAGGTATAGTCAACAAAGCTATTTGGTATACACGCAAAAATATTATTCCACTGGACTGCCAATCTTTTTTATGACTTACTAAAGAGTGTGGTATACATTAATTGCATACCCAGTACCTACACTCACAACAGCTAGTGGCTTCGCCCGCGTGATCCCTAGGGAACATACTCCCTGTGTACAGACTATAATATTTCTGAGTCAAATTTCATGAAAAGCCTATCAGGCGTTCTAACGTACGGAAACAAACATCCGCAAGAGTAACAAACATCCATCCTCACAAACTTTCGCATTTATAATATTAGTAGGATTTCTATTTTTAATATTAACAAAGTCAATAAAATGTATGTGGGTCAATGACCGTTATAGCACATTTATCTGGCGCCTACCATAGGAGAAAGTGTATCAAATCACCAACGTACGGAAGACAACAGCGATCTATTTTAGAAATCCCCGTTCTTATGTCATTATGAATTGAAACATTATCTGTGTACTTTCACATTCCACACACAGATTTGAAGGTTTTATTACTGCGACAGTAACTACTTTTGAATACATTGTTACATTCAAAGCTACCAGTACCCGCCGTCGCTTGCGTGGCCTACTAGGAACAGTCAGGGGACCTTAGTGTTTATCACCTTAAGGTTGAATGTCGTTTAATTTTTTACTTATAAATGAGTAGCCCGCCACACTATACCCGAATACTGGATCTTCTGAGATGCGCCGATTCAACGCTGCCGTCATAAACAAAAGGGACGCAATTACACAAAAGTTAAAGTCGAATGTCGTTTACTCAAATTAGGTGAGAGCCAGCACTTTTTGAACGTCAAGATAGTCCCCCAAAACAAAATGCCTTCCGTTACCACTTCCTCGTCTTTTAGCTGGGAAGAAGAAGTGGCGCAAAAGCCTACCCAGATACATCATATTCATTTATTTGTGTTCTACAAGGTACAAAAGTTGTCAAAAAAAGGCTTACAGCTAAGAACCGTTGTAGACCCTGTAAGGGCACAGCAAAAGGTATTGTTATTATCATAACTACATATTACCTATCACATTATAAAATCTAATATTTAAAAACAATAACATTAATAATACTATATTGGGTCAGGTATTTTCTTTACATACATAAATAATATTTTAAACAAGAGAATATTGTATTTAGGTACCCCAACTATTAAAACACTTATTTAATAAGAGACCACATAAGAATGCAAATACATTATTAACAACGAGATTCTTTTTTCGTGTATCACAATTAGAGATAATTACACACTCAGTAGATAAAATTCTATAGTGTTAAATATTCTTCTTGACATATAACTATACAATAAAAGTATTTAAGTACATAACATGTTTATACTTATTTCAGTCATAGTTTATCATTAAATTTTTCATTTATATCGTAATAGCACTTGTTTAAAATAAATAGTTTTAATTTATTAATAAAATAAATTGTATTTGTTTATATTTCTAATTTATTCTGGTAACTTATTATATACATATTTTAGCGACATATCATTGGAATCTATTTTTATATCTTAAGGGAAATTTGGTTTGTTTATCTTATCTTTTTGTGTAGAATTCCGTGCATTTACGTACAAATTTACAGAGCTCAAAGATGTAGAGGCACGGTAGGGTTAAAATTTCAATTCCTGGAAGTGTGGTTTGCAGCTATCGGTTTGTTCGATATTGACTAGAATTTTAAAAAGTTTCTTTTGTAGGGTGAATAGTGAGGGTGTTTCTGTATTATTTCCCCATTGTATGGACACCGTATTTTAGCCATGCATAAGCATATATGCGGTACCAACGCAGTATTTCGGTCTGTCGTTTTTTAATTTCCCAAAGGGCGTATGAAAATTCAGATAATTTTGCTTTTAATTTTTGAATATGCGACTTCCAATTTATGTGTGTGTCTATATCTAAGCTTAATAGGGTGAACTTATTAACTACTTCAAACTGATAATTTTTAAAACTTAAGTTAAGTGTTATAGGTATTTTTGTCGTGGGTGATATTATGTCATTATTTTTGTTTAACGAAGTACCTACCTAACCGATTTCCGACCTTAATTTATTATCTTAATGTCGGAAATCGGATCACATCCGCAGCCCCGGACGCAAGTGTACGAGGGAACACCGGGGTGGTTTAAGACAGAACAAGTCTGACCAAGACGGAGGACATCAATGAGAAATTCCACCACGTTTAACATTACCACTCCTTTGCGTCGCGCAGTCGGGTAAAAATAACCATTTCATGGAGAAGGTAACTCAACTTTTTTACTACGACATAAATACATCAATATCAAAAATTTATAAAATTCTTCCGTTATGACTGACTGACTGACTGACAGACTGACAGAGCACACAGCCGAAACTGCTGGTCGTAGAAAGCTGAAGTACCTGTAGGTTCCTTGGGCAGTGTAGAGAACGAGATATGCGCGCACGAAGTCGCAGAAAAGAACTAGTATACAAACATATAAGTGAAAGGAAAGATTACCTGCTTATTCGCATAGACCAGGAGACAGGCTCTGGTGAGTTCCTCATGCTCCAGCATCTGATGCAGCTCCTCGCGACTTATGCTCAACCGGTGGCGGTCCGTCGAGTCAATAACCATTATCACGAACTGAATAAACAGAGAAATAAACATTCGAATCATCACACGACAATAAACTTCGAAATAATTACCTCACACGAAAATACTGTCATCGCAAGTCTTTCATGAAAATATATCATTACAGAAGCTGTAGCTGACTTTTCTGTCATTACCTATCCCATAAGCCTAGTTTATAACAAGGTATACACGAAAGAGATTGTTCCTGCTTAGATATTCAAAAAGTGTGTTAATTTAATTCAATTACTCATCATCATCATCTGCCTAGCCTTTTCTCAACTATATTGGGGTCGGCTTCCAGTCAAACCGGATTTAGCTGAATAAGATATTTTACGTGGAGCGGCTGCCTACCAGACCTCCACAACCCATTAACTGGGTAATCCGGTACTTCATGGCAAGACTGGAGTCAGATTAACTGGCTTCTGACTATCCGTAATGACTGCCAAAGATCTACAAATGACAGCCGGGACCAACGGCTTAACGTGTTTTCCGAGGCACGGAGGAAACTCGCTATGTTAAGATGGTCACCCATCCACAGACCAACCTTGGTTAGCGTTGTTTAACCTCGAAGATCGACCCGTGCGGCTGTTATTATTTAGCCACGAGCTCAGAACAGAAAAAAACAGTAGAAGTGCAAAGTAGGCGTGGCACGCGTGCCGATATTAAGCGGAGTTACGGGTAACTCAACCCAGTCGTGTTCTAACATCACGACGTACCGATCGTCTCGCTCACTCTCGATATAAATTTATATTTTCTGAACCATGCCGTATTGTTCCATTTTGGAGTGCAAAAATGATAGTAGGAGAATAAATCTTAAAAATGGCGGTGTTTCATACCATCGCTAAGTACGATTTTATTTGTTTTGTAATAAAATCTTACCAAATTTGATTTTGCCAAAAACTTAACTTCAAGTCTAGTTAAAATCCACCTTATCCAATTAGCATAGTTTATTATTATTTTTTTTTTTTTACTATTGATAGGCACGCGTTTGACCACTATCTCACCTGATGGTAAGCGAGGATGTGGTCGAAGATGGAGCACGCTTGCCTAGAAATAACCTATTCACTCTTGATTTAAAGACTCCCAGGTTGTAGCTATCAGGAAACAGCTATCACGTTACAACAACATAACATATAGCCGTAACATATACGGCTATCAGTTACTGTTTCGTTCTCGAAAGTTCTTCGCTATTCAAATAGTGATTTAGTCGGGTCGGATACTGGATGGATTGATATCGATAAAACATTTGTTTGTAGTTCGTCTAGTAATCTTATTTAAATCACTAAACATAACTTTAAAAATATTTTTAGGTTTCCCAAAGACGCTATCGTCAAAGAAAAATGGATAGATGCACGATATGCTCCGAGCATTTTTTATAAAGCAAATTTTGATTTCAAATAAAAACCGTTCAAGTGCGAGTCGGACTCGCACACGAAGGGTTCCGTACCATGAACCTTAATATTTATTATTTGTTTTTATAGCGGCAATAGAAATAAACAATCTGTGAAAATTTCAACTCTATCTATTATGGTTCTTGAGATACAGCTCGCTGACAGACATACGGACGGATGCACGTACAACGGAGGCTTAGTAATAGGGTTCCATTGGTTACCCTTCGGGTACGGAACCCTAAAAAAGGCTATAGATACGCGAAAACTTTGTCTGCGTTAAGATTCTGTACACAAACTATGTAATAAAGAGTTCACGGAACTGAAGTATAAACAACACCCCTTTTTTTGTCGGCAGTCGAATAAGATAGGCATGATTTTGTTAGGCTTGTGGTATGAAAAAAAATCTGGCCGAGTGCGAGTCGGACTCGCGTTTAAAGGGTTCCGAACCAATTTAATTTTTGTAAGGGTTCCGTTTCTTACGAATGTTCGGAACACTAAAAAATGTATGATGTGTGTTATTTTTATTGATTAATGTGTAATAAGGTATATTTACATAAATACAATAAAAACCTTTGAAATCATGTTTTTTTTTTGTTTATATCTACTTTTATACAATAAACTGAGAATATTTCGCAAACGCTATTTTGAAAGTAGGACTTTATTAACAATATATTACAAAGGAAAACCGAACTTATCCATTTTAAATGGGTAGCTTATTTCATAACGATTCCAACAACAAGTTACATGTATGGCTCCCATACAAAACTCCAACACCAAGCGAGTCACATTTGGAATTAATTTCGAAAAAAGTTATCTTATTTATCGATATCGACAATGTAAGTCAAAGTTCATGTGTCACAACCGTGATCAAGTGGCAACTGTTACTACCCAAACATAGAATAATGAACCTTATTACTATGTCATTTAAGTTTATAATTGCAACCATTGAAAATACCGCCATCTATGGTCGAATAATTCATCGTGGTGAATTATATGATTATCGGTATAGTTGTGTGAGTGTGGCGACACAGGTTCTGATACAAATTTCGTCGCATAGCATTTCCACCTGTTTTTTCTGTTCCGTGGCCACAAGCTCCTCAATTTTAATTCAATTACTGTTCTATTTGAAAAATACTGTCGTAGAGACATGGCCTGAAACACAGGTTCAAATAAACCTAGATCGGGTAACGCAGTACATTATACCTTCAGAATTGTATTTTTTTTGCATTATGTAATCTTATATTTTTCCCACCATAGTTTTTATCCAGCTTATTATAATACTATTATAAAATAAATAAATAATATATTTACATTTTTGTAATTTTTTTTTTGTATTATATTATTATCACTAGCTGTGCCCGCGACGTCGTTCGTCGTGCGCTTAGGTCGATGCCAGCCTATTATCTTACTTCTAATTTTTGTTTACTAATAAATGCGAAAGTTTGGCTGGCTGGATGTTTCTTACTCAATTACGACAATACGGCTGAACGGATCTGGATGAAATTTCGCACAGAGGTAGATTATAGTCTGGAATACCACATAAGCATTCTTATCTTGGGAGTACCTACTTTGGGAGATATTCAAGATTCAAACCATTTATTTACAGGTTAGGTCAGGTTTGGCTTTTGAATTGTTAAGATCAGTCTGTCAAAAACATGAAGCTATTTGGGATTTTTTAAACGTAAGTAGATCACTGTGTAAAAGAACGTGCAAGAAACTCTACGGCCAGTCTTTTATCATAAATCATAATAAGTACCTATTTTAAAAATACTGGTTTTACGGACAATTAACGAATCCATTAAACACAACACAGAGAACAGCGATTTTGGTTTTTAAGACCTTAACAAAGACTTTCAACTTTTCAAGACCTATTAGAGACCGACCGAACCCAAACACCTAGACTGATCGAAAATCGTGTGAGGGTCGTTCTCCAGCAGAAAATCTTAACACCGCAATTCAGAAAAACGCGTCATCAGTGCAACGCCATCTATCGACCAAGTAAGTAACCTGACAAAATGTTTAGCATTGGAAGACGTTCAATAAGGAGCCCGTATGACAACATTAGGGTATTAAAATGTTCACTTTTATTTTGCTATGTATAAAAGTTTCACAAATAACTCAACAATGTGTTTTAGGCTACGTGTGTTTTCAGGCATTTTATTTTTCTCAATAGATGGTGCTTTGCCTTATCACAATACATTAGGAAGTTTCCTACTAAACTTAAAAATTTAATATATTTTGATTTGTGGATCGGTTGTGTTATGATAAATACCGATAAGGAGTTGGTTTACATGTATAGAATAGAAGATATAGATATCGCGTTTGATAAGATCGCATAGGCTTTTTAAAAGGCTCAGCAAAGCTCAGAACTAAAATTTTCAAGATAATCCTTATTATTTTTTTTGCTATATGACATGTCTCCCTTCGTTTCCTGCTAGAGGAGCGACATTCTTCAGGATCAGACAACATGTGGCGCGTTTTTTCCGAAGGTTTGGGCAGAGCTGTATCCAACATTGTGCTATAGCCCATTCTCGTTAAGAAAATAGTAAGTCATCGGCCTAGCCACGCCCTCCGGCCAATAAAAATTAAAAAGTCAAGTTCTCATTGCCAGTTGAAGGCAGACTTTCGTACGAACCAGTTGTAACCTTTTTGCCTTCAAGGCCTAGGTCGATGACTTAGTCTTTTCTTAACGTGAATGGACCATAGTTTTGTTACAATCCCATTTAATAGAAGTGGACGACATTGTTTCCACCGCGGGTAAAACCAGCGGGGCTACTCTCTAAGCCTGAAGTCCGTAGTTTCGGGCTTAGTTGCGGGCGTATTCTACCCGTATCACCTACGGACTTACGATTAGTCCCGAAGCCGACCTAAGAATGAATTACTGTCAAATCGTGTTGTCATTAATTCTTAGTGGTTAGGTAATACGGAGTAGAATACGCCTGCAACTAAGTTCGAAACTACGGACTTTGGGCTTGAAAAGAAGCTCCCCTGGATGCGCCTGGCACAGCAACGTGGGGATTGACACAACAAAAGAGAGGCCTACGCTCAGCTGTGGGCGAAGTGGAGCTGTGAACGATGACGAAGAATAGGGAGCGATTCTATCGCCTGTCACTGTGTTCAGACATAGTATTATCTATAGATATATTTTCGTTACTATTGCAATTAACTCTGAATTCGCGTATGAGTAAACAATAGCCAGAACGCGACTGTTATTGAGGAAAAAACACTCGCAGATATTAATTAAAAGATACAGCGGCCTATTATAAAATAGACACAAAAATGACACAACCAGGCTAAATGGCTAAAATCATAGATCAGATACAGATATAATTTTTAAATTTCTATGGCTAAAATAATACTTATTAAATTGATTTAACTTATGCTAATACATACAATTAAGTCGCATCGCGAGCGGCGGAGTTTACAATTCGCCAATTGCATTAACTTTTTAAAATTAAAACTAAAATATCATGGTAAAATCACGCAGTGTTTATCAGGAGAATGTCTGAACGGCATTAATTGCCAGCCAGTAACATTTTATTACCATAACGGCAGCATTTAAAAAGTTAAGCAGAGGTGTGGTGTACCTATTGCCCACGCGCCACGGCAGCTGTGTTTATTGTGGTCCCGACGGTAGGCCACTAGTAGTCCGTCCCGGTTTCACACGGGTGCAAATCATATACTCAATACAAAGTTCCCCCTTTAGCGGCTATGGACGTTATAAAATAACTATAGAATAGTTATTTCCAATTTCAGATTTTTAGGCTTTATAATTTTGAATGTGCGAATAGTCACTCAGGACAAAAGATTGTAAAAGTTAAGTATAGACAGATAAATAAACAGTTCGAGCTGCTGCCTTTACCGATGGAAAAACCCACTAACATTGTATTGCCCGACACAGGTATTGGACCTGCGTCTACGCTCAGCAGTTGCTAGCGTACACCAGATCAACGCCACAGCGAATTTATTAATTACACTGTTATCTTAATAGCTTGTCTCAGATACGATGCATTCGAGTTATCATTCGCCATGTAGCCATTATAACTACTACTAGATGATAAGACATTTCCTAATATTTTCTACTAAGTTACTCCCGCGGCTTCGCTCCCGTTACCTATTCCGTAGAAATCGTGATCAATACTAATAGTATAAAGCTGAAGAGTTTGTTTGTACGCGCCAATCTCAGGATCTATTCGTCCGAATTGAAAAATTATTTTAGTTTGGGATAGTTAATTTATCGAACAAGGCTATATATTATATTACATCACGCTACGACCAATAGGAGCGAAGGATTAATGAAAAATGTGACGCAGACGAAGTTGCGCGGGTTAGCTAGTTATGGATAAAAAGTCAGCGAACTTGTAGTTTTAAATCGGTCAAAGAATTTTCGTTAAAGGTAACAGAATTTCTAGAGACCACAATTTACAAACAATCAAACATTTTACCCCCTTATTATATATTTTATTTATTATAACTCATACTTCGTCTGCCATGTTTAAAGGCCAGTTAATGAAATGTTGCTAAGATTTATCCTGTTCACGTTTAATTTAGACGATTGCATTGAATTGGTCATGAAACATAGCCACAATGTGTTTTATGATGAGTAATTAACAACAAATAATCCTAAAACTAATAACATTTCCTTAACGCTCGTTTAGGTATTATTAATTTATTAGAATTTCCTCTTTATAATATTAGTGTAGACTTGCTGCCCCACGCAACTTCGTTTGGGTCACAGTCTTCATTAATGCTCCGCTCCTATTGGTCGTAGCATGACATTACATGGCCTTCCGCGATAAATGAACTATCCAACATTAAAATATTTTTTCAATTCGAAACCATTTTCTAACATAAGTATATTTTTTTATTTGTTATGTGTTTGCTCTTGACTCCAGTCATGTCAGACATGACAGAGACAAAGTCTTCGATGGAGCGAGCCTACCCAGAAGGAACCTGTAGTGCTATTCTGTAACAACATTTTCATGTCTCGACAGCGGAATCCGAGGTGAGTAAAAACGTAACACCTTTATGTTGTGTGTTATAAAGTTCACTTTGTGAGCTATTTCACTCAGGTGAAGCTCGATATCGAAATGGTTACTTACAGAATAGACTAGCTGTTCCCTCTCACTTTGAAAAAAAGTTCAGATAATATTGAAAATCTACAAGGCCAAATGGAGTATCAAGGCTCCTACACACAAGGGCAATTCCGCCGGCTGGGCCGCCGGCACTGCCGCCGGCAGCCGCCGCCGCACACACGAAATATTATAAAAATTACAACTACGATGACGGTACTGATCTCTTTATTCATCGTAACAAACGACAAATTATGTGCACTTCACTAGCGTTCTACACGACTGTCACAGCTGGAATGATGCTTTGCGGGTTTATACGGCACGAGCGGATTGCATATGCCGGCGGCATGGCCGCTCGGCACTGTCGCCGCCACTGTGTGTCACAGTGCCAGTATGGAGCCCCTTCGCAGGATATGCCACACCTTTACCCCTACTTCCTTGCCCTTTATGCCCAACCACCATCACTTTCCAGCTGGACCTGGGGCCCTATTATGACGTGCTGATGCAATCATGATTAAGCTGTGAAAAAGATATAGTGTTATGCACCTTGTATAACTCGAAGATCGATCCATGCGGCTGTTATTAGATAATAACAGCCGCACGGATCGATCTTCAAGGAGCTCGTGGCTATATAGCCAGGAGCTCCGCCAAGTAGCCAAGTATTCTTAACGTTAATGTTTTGAAAATGCAACACTAGATGGCAGAGTCAACGCCATGCACATTCCCTATATTAGAAAAGCAAGAACACTTCAATGTTCTAAATATCTAAAGATTAAACAGCCAAGCAACAGCTCATAGTGAATAATAATTCGTACTAGAATATTATAACTTACTACAATAATTTTCATAGAAATATAAAATATCTATGACTAGCTTCTGTCAGCGGCTTCGGCCGCGTGGTCCCTAGGGATCATATTTTATTTATTTTTTATTTTTTTCTTTTTATCCCGGGATAAAAAGTAGCCTATGTCCTTAATCAGGCTCTAGACTAACTGTGTACCAAATTTCATTTAAATCGGTTCAGTAGTTTTTACGTGAAAGCGCGACAGACAGAGTTCCTTTCGCATTTATAATATTAAGTAAGGATAACATTTTAGTAAATTATAATTCCACAAATTCGATTATCCATATTAAGTGAAGGCGTACAAGATCTCAAACTTCGTTAACAAGGTCGAGGTCGGCTCGGCTGGCTGCTTAAGTGTAATTTAAGCTAAAGGAGAAAAATTAAGACATTGCAAAAGCAGCTGATATTAATATTTTGTTTTGCAGACTGTCGTTCGCCATGGATTCACCATCTGCCTAGCCTTTTCCCAACTATATTGGGCTTTCAGACAAACTGGATTCATCTCTATACCAGTATTTTAAGTAGAGCGGCTGCCTACCAGACCTCACAATCCATTAACACGGTACTCCTTGGTAAGATAGGATTATCTGGCTTTGACTATCAGTAACATGAAATGACAGCCGGGACCAACGGCTTAACGAGCTTTCCGAGACACGGAGGAGTTTCGGTATGTGGATGGGTGACCATCATAATGATCACCCATCTACAGACTAACCTCGGAAACCGTTGCTTAGCCTTGAAGATCGACCCGTGCGGCTGTTTTTATTACCTAAATATTTCCTCACAAGTGATGCGATCGGCTGTCAAAAATTTAACAATCAGTGAAGCTAACGCGCGTTTCAACAATATGTCACATCAATTTTCGGTCGAATAACTGGGCATACTACTCTGTCAAGAAAGTACCGGGAAAAGGTCAATAATACACAAAATGTCTGTTATTCATCCAAATTTATTTTATCACCTTCAAAGTATGCTCCTTTAGAAACGATACACTTGCGCCAACGAATAATCCATTCATCAAAACATTTTTTAAACGCTGCTTCCGGAATTGAGTTCAGTTCTCGCCGCGAATTCTCCTTTATGTCTTCTATCGATTGAAAACGGGTGCCACGAAGTGGTAATTTGAGTTTAGGAAAAAGAAAAAAGTCAGCAGGAGCCATATCTGGTGAATATGGTGGTTGCTGGATGGTATTTGTTGAGTGTTTGGTTAAAAATTCGTTCACAATGATAGCCTTGTGCGAAGGCACATTGTCGTGGTGCAAAATCCAAGAATTTTCTTTCCACAAATCTGGCCTTTTTCGTCGAATTTGCTCTCTTAAACGCCGCATAACGCTCAAATAATATTCTTTATTTACCGTTAGACCTTCCGGTAAGAATTCAGAGTGCACAACACCGCGATAGTCAAAGAAAACAGTCAACATGACTTTGACTTTTGATCGACTTTGGCGTGGTTTTTTCGGTTTCGGTTCAGTTGGAAGGCGCCACTCCGAAGCTTGTTGACTAGTTTGCATGTCAAACTCGTAAACCTACATCTCGTTACCAGTAACAATGCGTTTCATGAATGTTGGGTCCGAACTGACTCGTTCTAGCATGTCCTCAGCGACTTTCATGCGATTGAGTTTTTGGAGAAAATTCAGATCTTTTGGGACTAGCCGAGCAGCAACATGTTTCATACCCAAATGATTAGTTAAAATGGTACGGATCGACTCGTGAGATACAGAAAGTTCGGCGGCTATCTCTCTCAGAGTTGAATGGGGATTTTCAGTCACTATTTCCTTCACTTTTGCGATGTTAACTTCAGTTGCAGACGTTGACGGCCTACCAGAGCGAGGCAAATCTTCCATCACATCTCGACCGCTTTTGAACGCTTTGAACCACTCATAAGCACGAGTTTTTGATAAAGTCGATTCACCGTAAGCCTTCTGTAACATTTTCAGTGACTCCGAACACGACATTCCATTGGCGATGCAAAATTTAAGACAAACTCTTTGTTCGATATTTTTGTCCATTATGAAATTCGCAATACACACTATATATGATATTACTAAAACCAGCACTGTTTTTAATATAAATAACCGATGCAACTCAAACTCCGCGCCAAAATTGGAAAACAGTTGTGCCAATCTAACAACTACAAAAAAACAAAAATTTGAATTTGGAACCATAAACAAATCATCCATTCCCGATACTTTTTTGACTGAATGTACATCAAGATAAATATGGATCTATCCATGTATGTAAATTCATTTCAGACTCTTGAGAGAACATTTATGCAAACGCCGTTAGATTGTAATCATCATCATCATCATTTCAGCCAATTGCCGTCCACTGCTGACCGTAAGCCTCCACCAAAGCCGCTGCCACCTTCTTTAAATCAGCGATCTATCGTGTACATGTGTGCAGCTAACTATAAAACCACTTGTGTCCATGAATGAAGAATCACATTATGAAGTGGAACTAACTAAACATAAAATATGACTGTACCATCATACATAATTATGTATTATTGACTGTATTATTTTATTATGTATTTGATTGACTAAGAATAACATAAATCGTTAGTTATTTATTATTTGCATAGAGCGCTACAATAGCATTGTGGTTTGTTCAAACAATAGAAGCAATACTCTCTTATTCATGATCTTGCTTCACAAATATTCAGCCTTATTTACAACAAAAAAATATTGTGTTTAGTTTTAATACTGATTAGAATATCTTTAATCTACTGTCGAATTATATAGTTAGACTAGTTTATTGCCTAATTTGTTAAACCTGTTTTCTAGATACTGAATTATATGTGTTAATCTTTTTTACCCGACTGCGCGACGCAATGGAGTGGTAATGTGTTTATCAGCCTATGTATGTGTTTGTATGTTCCTTTGAAGCACTATACAGACCAAACGCCTGGGCAGATTTTTATGATTCAACGTCAATCGATTCCTCTTAGTCCGGCGAGTGTCACTAAAGACATGACATGTGAAAATTCAAAATGGCGACTACTGGACGCCATATTATGAAAATGAAACTAAATCAAGTGGGGTATCGTTGTTGAATAGGTATTCAATAAAAATAATTTTTAGTTTTTACCCGACTGCGAAAGAAGGAGAATTATGTTTTTCGAGTGTATGTATGTACCTATGTATATTTCTTTGGCACGCTCTAGAGCCTAAACGGCTCGATTGATTTTAGCTTGAGAGGTGTCGTTAGATTCGTATTTACTGTGAGAGTGACACTGGGTATGGATTTTTGGCGCCAAATTCAAATGTTTGGCACGCTCTGCAGCCTAAAAGGCTTGATGGATTTTAGCTTCAAAGGTGTCGTTAGATTCGTATTAATTGTGAGAGTGACACTGGGTATTTAAAAATGGCTTGTATTTAAACACCGCCCAAAAAAGTACCTATTTTACTACCAATAAAGTTCTAAACGGTTACCAAAACGGATAAATGGTCACCAAATAATATTCGAGAAGTAGCGCTCGCCGGCCGCTGCCGCGGCACCGCTCGCTTCGCTCGCTCGGCTCGCGCGCGGTTGGTCACAATTCTAACCTAACCTAACCTATTTTATCCAGTTTGTAACCCCAAGCCTACATTTTATGGCAATCACAGTTGAGTTGGATAGAATTTGGTGACCATTGATCCATCAACCATTTGGTGACCATTGATCCATTTTTGGTGACCGTCTAAATTATACCATTTAAAAATTAAAATGGCCAATTTTTTGCGCCATATTATGCCTTCAATGAATTTTTAATTTTCAAACCTATCGAGTGGGGTATCAAGATATAGGGCTCGAGGAGACGATTCCATCAATGTAACTCACTAAAAAGTAGGAAATAAAAAAAAGACTGTCAAAAAACCCGACCGCTAAAAACAACTAAAAAGTATGAAACCAGTAGCTTTTCAAGCAGTCACCAACTGCATCAGACTGCTTTAAAAGCAACTTGTTTCTAACTTTTTAGGGTTCCGTATCCGATGGGTAAACAACGGAACCCTATTACTAAGCCTCCGCTGTCCGTCCGTCTGTCTGTCAGCGGGCTGTATCTCTAGAACCGTAATAGGTAGAGAGCTGAAATTTTCACAGATTGTGTATTTCTATTTCTATAACAACAAATAAGTAATAAAAATTAAGGTTTATGGTACGAAATCCTTCGTGTGCGAGTCTGGCACTTGGCCGGTTTTTAGTTGTTTTTAGCGGTCGGGTTTTTTGACAAAGTAATTTTTTTCGATTCATACTGATACATTCACTGCTAATAAAATCTTGTATCAAGTAGGTGGTTTTCTTTTGTAATCCATTATTCTGTTTAGCCTTTTCCCAAACATTATTGGGTCTACTTCCAACCTAACTGGATATATTAAATACCAGTATTTTAACTAACTGACCTTCACTAAATGATAATTGGGAATCACAACTGTATTCAGATTTTATGCTCAAATGTGTGCTGATTATGGAATATCGGAAAAGTGATAACAAAATTGACTGAAGTAACTACCTTCAAAATCTTATAGTAGGTAATGAGTTACCTCACCTCACTGTTAGTGTAGTATGTGGTCCAAGCTGATCTCAAGCTCTGCTGGCCACCGAGGTCCCACATAACGAAGCGCAGGTTCCTCCACACAACCTCCTCTACGTTTGAGCCGATGGTGGGCCTGGTGTGGACAGCTTCGCCCAGTAGCAGCTGGTACAAGATTGTGGTCTTGCCCGCATTGTCCAAACCCACAAGGACTAACTTGTGTTCTGTGGATGGATGATCGAGGAATGTAAGTATTGTAAGTACATGCATTGAATACAGTATGATTTAGAAAGTGAAGTGTAGTCAATGTAGAGTAGAAGTAAATAAATTATGCCTTCAGATTCTAGATAGCTACATGGTTTATAATATGTGTAATAGTGTGTAATAAAAATTTCTTAACTATCTTATCTTATTATTTCTAAAATTAAATAAAGATTGGGGAAAGTGGTCACCCTTCGTATGCGGGGCAAATTCGTACAATTAGAAAATCAGAAAAACTAAAGGGCGCACAAACACGCCTTTGCAAGTGTGCGTAGACATAACATCCGCCACGTTGCTAGTGGAGTGTCGCGACGCGACTGTGGCGTTACTGTGTGTAAGTTGAAAAGACATAACGTGTTTTCACGTGCTTTGAGTATTTTTTTTACTGAAGTTTAATTCGCAGTAGTAGGTACAATTTCTATGTTTTTGACAAAATAGTGATGATTAATTAAAGTTAATATTGTTTATTTTGAGTTTTTGTTGTTATATTTTTTATTCTAAATTAGAATTTGTACAAAGTTTTAATTTAATTTGGTGGATGCCTGGGGTACATTCGGACAGACATACAGGGGGTGCATTCGTACGCGTAAGAATGTTCCCTTTTAGATCTTATTTACCACCAATACATCAAATTTAGATTTTTATGAAATAATACCATACCTATCTTTTAAAATTTGTTATTGGCATGCAATAATTACGGCACTTTATTTATATCGATTGGAAACCTTTTATTTAGTTCAGATTTCATTATGTACTTGTTTTATTAATCATAACATGTTTTTTTTTATTTCTTCTGCAGAATTAGAAGAGGGTAAAGATAAATATAAGAATTGGGATGATATCAAAATAACGTTATCGTTCAAACAGCACAATAACAAAATTTTACCTACTGTACGAAAGTACCCCACACGTGGGGTACATTCGTGCAAATATCTTATCGTAGAAAAAGGACTATAACCCTTTAACCTTTCGGCATAACAGTTTCAGACTTTTTTGTTACAAACTACAATATATTTGTTACATTTTGGTGCCGAAACTACATAATTATGACAATAAATCACAGAGAAAAAAAATTAAAATGTAAAAAATTTACGATGGGTGACCCTGTCCCCTACTCTTTCAACAAAATTATTTTGTAATAAACTTGCGTTAATTTCAACATAAAATAGTTTATGTTGTACCTATACTTAATGTGTGTACTTGTCAACTCTTATTTTAATAATAAGATTGACTAAGTAGTAGGTAGGCGAGTTTTCTTCAGTTATATATTGTCCTGTTTTTGCTACTCAGCACAATAAACGTATTTAACAAAATACAGTGTTTTAATGGACATAACAGTGGCGATGAGGATGGGACATGGCTTATATACTGTACACAGATTAGCATTTGGTGTAAAGGCTTGTCCAGGTATTTTCCAGAGATTGAACACGGCATTGCTAGCAGGAGTGCCTGGCGTGGCTGTACTGATTGATGACGTCATCATCACTGCTCGCACTATGCCGGAGATGACACAGCAGTGCTAAAGCAAATAGAGTTGACAGGTACCCACGGTATTAAGAAGGGCCAGCTCAATGTCTTAGTTTGCTGAGGTATAACTAAAATGCCGTTATCCAACGTCTGGTAGATTTATTACTTTTGATGATATATTAATGAGAGAAAAGATATCTATTGATAAGTGTTAGCGAATTTCCAAAGCTATTCAAGTTGTTGAAAATTCGCAAACACATTTCTAAAGTAAGAAATCAACCAGATGTGGATAACAGCATCTTAGCTACACAATGGCAATACTATAAAACAATATAATTTAACCTCGTAAGGCCCAATGACCTAATTTAATGACAAAAATCTTTTGGCACTCCGGCCCAAGACAGTTTTTAAAATCATCAAATTGCGGCCCAGCTACCTAAAATTATGACATGATATTTAAACTTAATTTTTGGTTTAAATAATCCCGCCATTTTAAATCTGCCATCAAAAAATTATTAATTATAAACACATCTCTTATTTTGGCAATGTCAACTTGACAATTTAAGAACCAATTTAATCAAAAGCATTATATTTAAACACTTTTGTACTTTACCAAAGTTCTGGGCCGCAACTACTTGCACCTATTTTTTGTACGTTGGGTCGTAATGTATATCGACCTAAATTTAGGTTGGGCCTTACGAGGTTAAGACAGTAACAATGAATACTGTCATTGATGATTACAAAAAAAGTGTTTGATATCGGCTTATGGATGCGACTTAGAGGTATCTGTATAATGAATTTACATTGTAACTGAACACACTATCAGAAATCATCCACAGACACAAAATTTGGCTTTCCTTGAGCGGTTGGACGTCCGATAGAAACCTGGCTTGTAGGATGACCGCCGACTGTACACACTACTCAGTCGCGTCCATAAGCCATGGCTGATGGACGCATCCTATAATATGATTCCACCTTTAAACAGTTATAATTAGTGCATTGAGGGTACCTATCCATATAAAAAATAAACATTTTTTTTTTACAATAAAAATAGAAAAGCTAGCATCTGGTTTTCCTAGACGAAAACAAACAGCAAACTTAAGTTTAGAAAATAAAGCATACAAAACCATTTTCTATTTAAATTACCATAATTCATATTGTTACTGTAACCATGTACCTACCTACTACCATGAACCATAACTGATTAGGCACAAGTTTACGATTCTTAGCACAATAAATTGCGAATTTTGTAAATAATTGATAAAATATTTTAACTTTGCATTCATTTTACATTGTTTCTTATGTCATCATCCTCTTTCAAATTAATTAGGTCACACTACTGAACAACTACCCTACTTTATCAGTAGGAAGTCTTACTATAAAAGTAAATGAATTTGGGAGCCTCGCAATACATCTTACATTATCTTATCGTCGACGTCAAACAGTTTGTGATGGTACAGTTACTTACCCTCATTCCCGAACAAGCTCCAAATCTTTGATATAAGTAAACCCATTTTGGCCGAGCTGTGCCAGTTCGCAGTTAAAAGAGCTAGGAGACAATGAATGACTCTAAGGTAAACTACTTATTTATTCTCATTGTCGAAGGAGTTTACACATGTACACGCAGTGTTAGGGCTTAAAATTCCACTGCATACTACTTTAAGGAACTCTTTTCACGCTCTAGTTTACATTAATATTTCACTTAATCGCATTTTTATTAATATTTGTAGCAAAAATATGTTTGGTATGCGTCCCCGACCTTTCCTTGTGACGTTACGCGAACATTAAAATAATTGGAAGACAAACAGACGAGACGTACACATCACACACTCAACACACTGAGACCCGCTGCGCTGTGATCAAATGTCTTTATGACATGCATGCATGACATAATGATGACAGACAATTTTTTTTTTTTTTTTTTACCCCAAAGGCAATATGGTCTTTTGACCATATTGCCTAGTCTTACGTCGTTTTCTTGCATGGTAGATTTTATAGATAAAAATGTCTTTCGTATTTAATAATCTAGTCTTTTCATATCGTTGTATCGTAAAAGTGTTGTCATATCCATTTTGGTCGTAGACAGAGAGTCTCTATCTACGATTTTCATCATTGTTTTTCTTTTCCCCAAGACCGAGTTATTCTCAAAGGACACATGACAGACAAGTTGTGACTGGGAGACTTTTTTAAAATATTTTTTTTATTCATGACCATAGATATAAGTCTTTTAGTCGCATACATAGATGGGTTTTTACAATGTGATGTTACAAATAGTAAGACTAATATACAATAATGTTTAGGTACGTTTTCCACACTAAATAACACGAGTAATATCATAATAATCCGTTTTTACATCAATAGTTTTCATTTATTTCATATTGCTAACTTGCCACCCTTTTGGGTTAGGTTATTATTATTACCGTAATTATTTTATTTCCGTATCTACATTTAACGTTATATATATATATATATATTTAATATAAGTGTAGAAGTTTAAGAGAAATATAGGTATAAAGACGAAAGATTTGTTTGTTTGAATTGAATAGGCTCCGAAACTACTGGACCGATTTGAAAAATTCATTCACCATTAGAATTCTACATTATCCCTGATAAACATGGGCTATAGAATATTTTCAGAAAGTTAGGGATCCTTATGAAAACTTCGATAATATAAGCCAAGGTGTGAAAAATACCAAAAAATATCCTTAGTAGACTATTGACAATAGAGCAAAGTGATGTACTACAGTTTTATAGAGGACATCAATATCCACAAAAAAATCTGCAAGGGCATATATCTAACCATTATGGTTAAGTCACAATAACCACTTTTTGTACAAATTATTCGATCATAACCTGGGTGGAATGGAATAGTGGTGATTTTGGTATCATGATATTAATCCTTAACAGTTTAAATGGTTTGGTAATTTAGTTTGGTTATGTGTACGTAAATAAATTACCAATTAAATTATGCAAATCGGAAATTTCGTTTAAAAGTTACGACTAGTATAAAAATACTCGATTGAGGCGGTTTAGAAACACTCGACACTAGGGTGTGTGGTCGTTAGACCTTACTCTTACTGCCCACACGATAAGAAGAAGGGGAGTCTATTAATAAGTTATTTACACGTTACCCTTTAGAGGGAGGACTTATGGAGATCAAGTTTGTGCATACCCTACTAAATCCGCGAGAACGAAGTCGCGGACGAAGTGCAAGTTACAAATATATTTAAATAACACCATAAATTTTATTTACTAGTAAATCCTGAACACAGAGGAGAACACTTTGATGTTCAATATGTTCTATGTTCAGTTCACTGTCATTGTGTGTGTCATAAATTCACTGTTAAAACTTGAACACTATGATCCAAATCAGCAAAAAAATCAGCATCCTCTGCTCCACAATGATGACATCGGCTATTGCTAATTATTCGAAATCTGTTCGGGTGAGTTGGAGTTAAGCAATGTCCCAATCTCATGCGTGATAAAACAGTTATTATTAAAGATACAAAATCAGCAAGTAAACATGCCCATATAGAAATAATGTATTATGTGTTGTAACTTTACAAAAGCCAATATGATGAAAAATTAAACATCTGTGTGAAAATTCATGTTTTTTTATCCAAATAGTTTTTATAAATGTATTTGTTCAGAACTGCAGGTTCAACATAGTGAACATCAAAGTTTATTAAAGCCGTAAGCATTTCATTTATAAAAGACTCATCCCTCCCTACTTATATATAATATCTTCAATTGTGTAAATTATAAAAGTGCAGTACTTTTAGTTAGGGCAGTAAAGCTGTCCTTGCACTTGATATTAATAAGGATTGTTCTTTTTAATACGGCACTTTACGACGGTAGTTATCCTCTCTTGTTGGGTAAATTTTAAGCTGCAATAGGCGAATTGTAGATAATTTTCTTTGGCTGCTATCATCAGTTGTTGAGTGCAAGTTTGATATAGTCTTATAGACTTATTGTTGACAATATCATGAGCATGTTAATGATCGCAGTGACATTCATCAATGGACCTGTCTCAGCTAATTTTGGCATCTCCACATAAGCAATTTTCTTCATGCTAGCTTTGCAGAGTTTACGCTAATATGTGTAGGTGCCGTCGTCATCGAAACGTGCAGTGACAAGGTGTCGGGACTCAAATAGAAGTTTGCTTTTGATTGGGTTTTGCATCAATAATCAAATAAATAAATATTAAAGTATCTTTAGAAATGCAATAACAGAAAAATTTACGAGTATAAAGTACAGACCTAAAACATACTTACCTACCATTGAAAATATTCTTGGATTTCATATTGACTTATGTTTGGAATAGGTGAATCAGCGTTGATGTCTTTGAAAGTTTCAGAAGGCGGACATAAGTACATAATTATGAACAGTATTCTTAAAGATCAAAGTTGACTCCAAAATTTTAATTTCAATTGTATGCCTCCAACCATTGGCGTATTTAGGGATTTTTTCCAGAGGGGGGGGGGCATTGCCCCCAACCTGAGATGCGACGTTCAATAAGAAAAATCGTTGCGGTGTGCCGATCAGAAGTAGATTTTAGGACAGTCATAGTCAGGAGAGCATAGTCATTAATATCTGAATAGAAGTAACTTTTGCCTCATATAGGAAAAGTTAAGAACTGAGGGATTACAAAATTCAAGAGCGAGCGAAGCGAGCTCGAAAGCTTTTGGACCCTTTATCGGATAGGTTCGATTTTCTGTCATTAATATCTGAATAGAAGTAACTTTTGCCTCATACAGGAAAGGTTAAGAACTGAGGGACTACAAAATTCAAGGGCGAGCGTAGCGAGCTCGAAAACTTTTGGACCCTTTATCGGATAGGTTCGATTTTCTGTCATTAATATCTGAATGTAAGTAACTTTTGCCTCATACAGGAAAGGTTAGGAACTGAGAAATTAAATTCAAGGGCGAGCGAAGCGAGCTCGAAAAGTTTTGTGTCCTTTATCGGATTGGTTCGATTTTCTGTCATTAATATCTGAATGGAAGTAACTTTTGCCTCATACGAAAGGTTAAGAACTGAGATATTAAATTTAAGAGCGAGCGAAGCGAGCTCGACATTTTTTGTGCCCTTTATCGGATAGTTTTGATTTTCTGTCATTAATATCTAAAGAATAGAAGTAACTTTTTGCCTCATACAGGAACGGCTAAGAACTGAGATATTTAAAAAGTCAAAAGCGAGCTCGAAAATTTTTGCACTATATCTCATAGGTTTCATTTTTTAAACTTGATAAAATAAACTTTTATGACAAATGCACAAAAGTTCAAGAATTTCATGTTTGAAGTTCTGTATCTCTACACCTTTTTAACCTACAGAGATATGATTTATGGTGAAACTGAATCAAATTTTGTCTACTTTAACAGTATGCGGATTGATTTTTACTTAAAATGCACCGATTAGAAGTTAAAATCTAAAACAAAAACTGGAAGTTTTTCGAGCACCAAGCAGTGTAGACCTGTACATTATTAGCATCTATCCTAACAGGATTGTGCAATTCATTGCTATCTTAGGTGTCTATCGTAAATGTCTGGCTTTTGTATCATGTAGGTAATAATATGATTGTAGGTTTTACGGTGGTAGATAGTTTATATGATTGATGATGATTTTATGAAGTTAAACAAGTGTCCAGCCTAGGACCCGGTCTCCAAACATCCTGGGGTGGGGCTCAGACAATTCTGGCATGGGCACGGCCCACCCGGCCCTCCCCCCAGATATTCACCTATGCCTCCAACCAAGATAAAGAAGAACATAATTATGAGTTTGTTTTAACATAAAAATAGAAGAAATATGAAAGATAACCTCAAATACTTAAAATGCCTACCTCTTAATTAAATCGCTCAGTTCAAAGTTCACATAAAATAAACACAGAAAATCGCAACCACACACTTGATAACAGACGTAAGTAAGCAAGGTAAAGTCGCTGAAAGCGCCATCTGCTTATACCTTTCAGTGTGCCTCCTCATTTGATATCCCATTAGAAACAAAAAAAGGGTGTGAAAAAGGAAGCCAAAAGTTCAATTTTAATAATATCCGTGATTACAGATTTTAGCGAAAAAAGAATTGAGATTTGAATGGGCGCCAAGTTCTGTAGATAATCCTAAAATAAGATATATTATCCGACTTGGCTATGATAGGCGGACTGACAGACAGACAGTCACCTGCGTGGTCCTATTATCCCAAAGAGTATAGTAATATAGTATTATCCTTTTAAAGGCTTCGTTTCTTACGGATGTTTGGAACCCTAAAAAACCCTCAAAGAAGTAATTGGTATAGAATGCGGAAAGTAAAAATTATGTACTTAATTCATAATGCAATGTACGCATCGGCGGCGTACCTATATCGTTTTTAATTGTATGGTTAGAGGAACAAAATTAAATTGAGAATTTAATATCCAAACACCGAGGCTACGTGTTATTTTAGAGCTGGTACTCCTCAGATCATTATTGTTTGTATGTTTCCTCTACCAATATATACACACATAAAAAATTAGTGATCACTAGCATATTTAAGCTTATATATCATCTTCCTGCCCTTATCCCATGTTACTTGGGGTCGGCGCAACACGTTTTACTCTTCCATTCTGTTCTATCAGTCGTCACTCTATCACTAACTCCCGTTTCTTTCATATCGCTCCTCACACAATCCATCCATCTTTTCTTTGGCCTTCCTCTCCCTCTCCATCCATCCACATTTATGTGCATAACTCTCCTAATTATATGCGTTTCATCCGTCCTCTTTACATGACCATACCAAGACAAGCGATTCCCTTTCAACTTTTCCGTCACTGGCGCCACTTTTAAAGTGCCTCTAAAGTACTCATTTCTCACTTTATCCACTCTCGTTACTCCACACATCCATCTCAACATTCTCATCTCCGCTACATGCAATCTATTTTCATCCGTCTTTTTCGCAGCCCAACATTCTGATCTTATCACGGACTTATATATTTTCCCTTTTAATTTGAGGAGCATCCGAGGGTCACAAGTTGTTCCAGTGACCTGTCGCCATTTCATCCATCCTGAGTTGATCCGGTGCGTTACGTCTCGGTCTATATAGCCATCTCCCTGGACAAGCGACCCGAGATACCGAAAATCGGAGCAAATCGGTATAGGCGTTCCGGTGAGAGCTATAGGTATCGGAAATTTAACTTTATTAAGAAAAAAACTTTGTTTAGTGTTATTTTTTTAATAGAAAAACCTTGTTTGAAATTAAATAATAGAAAAATTTGTTTGGTAACGGAAATTGAGTTATTAATCAGAATGTAATTGTAACAGGAATTTGATAGAAAGAAAAAGACTTTAGAGAAGAAAGAAGTTGGTTAAACCAAACTTAAACAACAATTTATTAATAAAATGTTTAAATTCAATATAATGTAACTCCTCCCTTGGCTCGAACACATGCGGAGATCCTTCTGGGCATGCTGAGGATCAAGTTATCCAGCATTTCGTGGGGCAACCTGTCCCATTCTCGAATAGCGGCTTCCCTGGCTCTGACACTGTCTGGGGACGTGGCTAACGGTTCCAAATAGCTAGCTTAAGAGCATCACACGCGTGCTCTGTTCGGTTTAAGTCAGGCGAGCCGGCAGGCCAGTCTAACCTTGTGATGTCGTTTTCTTGGAGAACAGCATTTACTCGTTGAGCTCGATGCATTACAAAGTACAAATTAGTGCCTATGGTTTACTCGGAATGGTCTGACAATTCCATCAATAGCAACTGCTTTATACATGTCTGCTGTAATGAAGCCTCGATACGGGATCAAAGGCGTTCTAGCTGCAATCATAATACCACACCGAAAGGACACCGATTTCCCACCTTGCTGAACTGTTCCAGTGGCAGTTCTTTGGCTTTCACGGTCTCCTGGTCATCTCCAGACACGGACACGTCGTTTATCTGGATGAGTACTGATTCAGAGGTTGTCATCGGGCAGCGCACACCATACACTGTGAGGGTGAGACGCCAAACAAAGGGGGTAAGGCATTAGTTGATTATCTGTTTACAACTAACCTATCTCTACTAAACACATCCAAAATCCAGCTACAAGAAAGGCATCAGATTCAGAAGAACTACAGAATGTCGTAAATTCTGTGGTAACTTTGAATCATGCCAACAAGCAAAAACGGTAAGGAAAATACTGCCGCAACAGAACACACCTGAGGTCGCCACACATAACACGCTGACCACGACACCTGAAGAAGCGCAACGCCTCCTAGTAAAAACTCACTTCCAAGGCAGCGTATTCGCTAGGTAAATGAATGGCTTGACATTATCCAAACACCATCGGAAGATGACTAGCTTTATGCAGAAAAAAAAATTCGTGCTGGAAAAAATTCAGTGGGCCATCAAAAGCTTCCAATCTTTCAAGGCATCAGTCCCGATGGTGTGTTTCCTGCCTTACTAAGTGGGGAGGTACCGCTGTTGCAAAAAAAATGCCCTTAATGTGAGCGTGGCTGGCCTTTAGATACGTTCCCAAAGGATGGGGGAAGAAAAGTCATATTCATTCCGAAGCCAGGTAAAAGTGATTACACAAACGCCAAATCCTATCGACCTATAAGTCTGACCTCGTTCTTACTGAAGATAATGGAAAGACTGTGTGAAAGGGAGCTACGAGATGGCGATTTAACAAAACCACTAATAATAATGGTAACCAACACGCATAGGTACAGCTCGGGTAAGTCGACAGAGTCCGCTCTTCATCTGGTGGGTTAAATAAATTATGTTAAATAGTGTAATTGGCTTTGGCCTTTCGGTATTTAAAATAAATAAATAAATCTGGTGGTGAGCCAGATTGAAGAAGCGATTCATTATAAGGGGATCCTATGGGCACTTTCATAGATATCGAAGGAGCCTTCGACAAGACTAACTTTTCCAGCATTACCGCCGTCCTCTCCAAAAACGGTGTGGGACAGGTACCTACCTACTAACTGACTGGATAACTAATATGTTAAGCAAACGAGTGGTTCGCCTTGAGGAAGAGCAGCAGTTGGCTCTGATAGCCAGAGGCTGCCCACAGGGAGGTGTGCTCTCCTCTCTTCTATGGAATCTGGTAATTAATGACCTTATCACCAAACTCAACGCTCATCGTTACTACAGAATAGGTTATGCAGATGACCTCGCAATCCTAGTGCCAGGGAAAGTGACTGAAACGATCTGCAATCTCACTCAACAAGCACTACGCATTGTGGAAAGATGGTGCGAAGATATGATCCGTCAGTAAACCCCACGTAAACTGAATTAGTCATGTTCAATTGTGTTGGAATTGTCTAAGCTCTTCAACATAGAGCTCCAGTTGTCTAACGAAGTAAAGTATCTAGGCGTAATCCTAGACAGTAAGTTAAACTGGACTACAAACTAAACAGGGCCTGCATTACCTTCTGGCAATGCAGTAAAATGATAGGAAAGAAGTGGGACCCATCTCCCAAAATAAAACTATGGCTGTCCAGCGCAGTAATTTGGCCTATGTTAACCTACGGGGCCGTGGTGTGGTGGCCACGCACAAAGCTAGCTACAGCCGTTAACAAGTTACAACACATGCAAAGGCTGGCCTGCATGGAGACGACGGGCTGCATGAGGACTACTCCAACTGCGGCGCTGGAAGCCATGCTGGGACTCCCTCCGCTACACTTGTTTATACAACAGGAAGCGACGATGGCAGTAGTACGCCTTAAAACACTAGACCTCTGGGGTAAGAGAGAAACACGACACACCGCTCTGCTCGAGGAGCTCAATAATGAACTCCCCATAACAAAAGCAATCAATGACCGGGTACCGAGGTATCAAAAGCAGGTACAGGTACTGGTGCGGGAATCTTCTCAGAGCCCAGAGGATCTCAACATCCACATAGCCACACCACTGGGGGTCCACAAAACAATTCTCCAAGCTGAATGCATGGGCATTTCTCTAGCGGTATCAGCCATTCTAACCAGGGAAGATTAGGACCACTCAATACGCATACTCTCGGACAGCATGGCCATCCTGCAAGCTCTGAACAGCCACACAGTGAACTCTGGGCTGATTCTCGAGTGTCACCAACGTCTCAATCAGGTTGGTAGACACAACAAAGTACCCATTCAATGGATCAAGGGACACAGCGAATCCCGAGTCAACGACGCTGCGGATGAATTCGCCAGAAGAGGTTCGAGTATGGCAGCGATGGGACCTGAACCCATCGTGCCGCTGCCTTTCGGGTACTTACGCAATCTGGTAAGGAAACGCACCGGAGATAAACATCACAAGCTGTGGGTCGACCATAGTGAGTGTAGGCAGGCCAAAGAGGCACTTCCCTCTATAGATGGCCGATTCACAAAACAAGCCCTGAGACTGACTAAACAACAGTTGCGTACAGTCACAACCGTAACAACTAGCCACGGGTCTTTTAATAAACATCTCTATGCTATAGGAGTCACTGATGGCCCGCTGTGCAGAGCCTGCATGGAGGAGAATGAGACAGCAGCACATCTGCTTTTAAGCTGCCCGGCAGTTGCGGGTTATAGGGCTGAGTACTTCGGAAACCCAGGTACCCTCTGTGAGAAAGTTCGTAACACCAAGGCGTTGCTGGCCTTCCTTGGGGAGCTGGGGTGGATCGAATGACACATTTGTCCCACCTGCACACAAAATACGCGTTTAGTCGTAGAGTTACGGAAACAAGCCCGATTTACATATATACATACCTCGGAAAGATGGAGCTGGGTGGAATTGGATCTTAGCAGCATTGCACTTGACCAGATTAACATCGCCCCATTCAGAGAGCCTGTAAGGATAAGTTCAAGCGCTCAATCATAACTTCTCGAAGAGACCGGACCTGCGATTCACTAGCTCGTGCGCTGGACACGTATCTCTCAGCAACAGTGCTATCGTCTGCATACCCAAAAGTAACGGGTTTAAGCAGATCATTAATATAAATGAAAAACAATTTTGCCGAAAGCACCGACCTTTGAGGAACCCTGGAATTCATATCCAGACGAGCAGCCATCTATGACCACTCGGATAGACCGATCTGAAATCTGCGATCCAATCACATAATCCGGCGGGCGGACTGAAGGAAGGAAGCTTACTAATATAATAATATCGTGCCAGACCCTGTCGAAGGCCTTCAAGATGACAAGGGAGACCGCAAGTGCTTCCCCGTGTTTCTCGATGGCCTCACTCCAGATGTGAATGGCATACGCTAGAAGATCCCCAGTTGAACGATTTTGGCGGAACCCGTATTGTCGGTCACTAAGAATATCGTTACTTCTAGGTAAGCCAGTAGCTTAACATTCAGCACGCGTTCCATACTCTTACAGAGTAGATATTGCGGCCCACGTGCATGAAATGTTGTTTCTCAACAAATTCGAAAAAATAAATAAATGGCTCGCAGACTTTTTTCGTTCGCCGACGTCGTTTTCCGTGGAGGTTGACGGACAACCAGTGGGAACTGCCCGTCGACCAGCCTGGTATGATAAATACAATCAATCTGGGGGCACAGAAGTGCCCCCGCCAAGTCGAGCATGAAAAACAGGCTCGGCCGACTATCCTTTTTCCTGAACTGCGTTCAAGCGCTGTCAGTGTCAATATTCCACAGAACATAACGACACCGACAGCTCGTTTAACGTGGTTTGTGATCGCAATAAGTTTCGTTGGTGAATTAGCCCTTAGTTTCGTGCCTAAAAGCAGTGGACTAGGACCCAGTTTTCCAGTATGGTGTTGAATTTATTGTAAGGCAATCTATCTCGGCACTATAATTCGGCAAGCCATTTTTTTCACAGTAGGTATTTTTTTTTGTTAAATTTAATTTAGGTATTTATTTCGAGAAAGAGAAAGACAAACACCCCCTGTCTTCGAAGTAACCGTGTATAGGGCTGTAGGTGTGGCACTCTAGTGGTATGTCTGATAGTCGGGCAAAAATAAATAAAAATACCTAATAAAATAAATAAATAAATCTTTATTCAAAAACACAACCACATACACAACAACGCGAACATGCAACGGCTTGAAAAGGTAGCGCACGCTCTTCGGTAGGCGTACTTAGCTAGACTAACCTAAATACTTTGCTTTTCTTAAGAAAGTGTAAATACGATTCTAAAATTAATTCCTATGCAAGAGTATCTTCATGGCCTGGCTGGATGGTAAGGAAAGTTTGTTGCGACTGATCGGCTCGAGCTCCTAGGCATGGAGTTGAATCTAGTCTCAACTTAGGCGTCACCATTGAGTACAAAGCCCAAACTGCGGCCAAAAAACTGGGCATCCAAAATAGGGTGAAGCGATACTTCACGCCTGGACAGCTTTTAACCCTTTACAAAGCACAAGTCCGATCCTGCATGGTGTATGGCAGCTATCTTTGGGATGGCTGAGCTGAGCTCACTCTCCATTGTCGAATTTATGTCAGTCACCTCTGACTTATTTAGACTAGAGTCAAGAGCAAACCCGTCACCAAGCAACTTCTAAGCCATCGCGTTTGTGAGCGCTACAGCAATGAGTCAGTCAAATAACAAACCTACTGCATGTCTTAGATATTGATAGTAGGAACCTCAGGGTATGAAATAAAACAAAAAATACTTAACTTATTAATTATATTTTCAATTTTTCACATTTCATACAAACCAAACAATGTTTCAGACAGCAACTTTCGTCTACTTATAAAAATAAAATCTAAAGGAACTGACTAAGTCCTTAGTTACTATTTCCACTCTATGCAAGTACCTATGCATACACTGTGTTCCCGCAGCTCGTATGTTAGCGCACCACCTGTGCTCTGCGTATTTTCTTTACGTTTGGAACAAACGAAAAATCGCCAAAGCAGATGCATGAAGCACAAATGGTTCACAAATAAAGTTAATCATTGTACAGTCGATATTGTGGGCTTTGTGGGGTAAAATCGACTGTAACATATTGTAGAATAAAATTTTGTTATTTACTCTAATTTCAAAATCTGTGAGCCAAGCTATTGGGTACGCTATAGTTGCATCTAATGTTGATCAATCCTATCTTATTCTTTCTGGAATCAAACAGTTTCCGTAAAATTCCACCGATTCCACAGACTTAAGATACGGCCTTAAAGTATCCGAAAATCTTTTCCAACAGGATGGGCACAACATCAATGCGAATACCTAACCACATCAAAATTTGGCTGTTTATAATAACAACTTAAGGTACCCCTAAGCTTAGCAATGTTATTACGCATGTTAAGTCTCTAATAATTAGGGACCAATGTAAATTTTTAAAAGTGTATCCTTAAGGTTGTCAGCTCCATGGGTGGAAAGTTGGCGTGATTTATCTCATCTATCTCAGAACCTTCGTCGGTACCCGGCAGATTCGTTTGATACACAGACTTTGCAGTTCGCAATATCTTCTTTAAGGAGAAATTAGGGTCTCCACTACAGTGGTGATTTGCAGAGTTTTCAACTAAACACGAAAAGCTTTGCCGATGCAGCACCATAAGAGCAGTATTAGGAATCGCAGTCAGCAACGTACTTCTATGTAGAATCACTCTGAAATTCACTAGAGCAACATCACATGGAAACGAAGTCTTGACTAATGGTAGAAACGTGTAGTAGCAAAGGTTTGTGTGAGCCTTTTCTATGAGAAATATATCTAGTAAGAAGTCTAATATGTTGGCTAGATAAACTGCAGATAAACTAGGTAATTTCAATTCGTCATGCTGCTGAAGCCGACTTGAAATTTTCAAACCGTCCCCGAAATTTTCTAGCAATAAGAAGTTTCTATGGTATGTGCTTCTACTATCTGCCAAACCTTCATGAGTTCCCCGGCCATCATTAAAGAGGACACGTCTGTCTAGCATGACCAGTAACTGGCCTTCCTGCAAAGCAGTGACACCTTGAGCATGATCTGTAATAAAAGTTAGCCGACGTTTTTTATCTTGTATGAATGCCATACTCGTCATCGGGTACATATTAGACTCGATACGTCTACTAATATTTAATATTCGCCCCGTGTATTGAAAACCATTGTTATCTGTATAAATCTGTGGAGGATTACCATTTCCTATGTCTGTCTGTACGGAAAGAAAAAGTTCCAGTTCCCTGTTCCTCGGAGATACTTCATAATCTACTTTACTTTCAATGTAAATAGCATTTGACAATGGGCTTTTTAAGAGATTGAATATTTTTGTAGTATGTTGTAACAGATGACCGTAAATACATGTCAATTCCGTCGTTATTGGTCCTGAAACTATGAACGTTACTCTCTTCTTGGTTCCCGATCTATACTCGGCCAAAACATCTAACAGAGGTTTGCTGACATTTGTGTTGAATAAGAACATTCCTGAATTAACATCTGAGTCTCTGAATGCGCCGTAGTCAATAGAAACAAATTTCTCGACGTTGGTCTCTTTCTCGGTAACGGTTTTCATAAGACCAGTGAATTCGTCGAATAATAGTCTATGTTTGTAGCTTTCTAGCTGTATATCACCTGATTGTATCGGTTGAATTGTGAACGGGAATGTTGTCGAGTTAGTAGATTCGTCATAATGGCATGCCGAACAATATATGGCAGCAGTATTTTGCGAAGTGTCATACGTTTCTTTGATTTTAAACAACTCGAGCGTCATAGGCGGAATTAGAACCGCAAATATTATTTTGAAGAACGTCTTAGATATCTTGATACTGTTATCCGGACCATATTTCCACACAGGATTTATCTGCACTGTGACGTCTTTTTTCCTGTGATCGACTATTCTGATGTTGGGAAATCTAGTTATGAATTCTACAATTTCAGTCCGCTCATGACTGAGTGAGTTGAAGATGTAAACTTGATCCCCTGGAGAGATTGTTCGAAATAAAGATATGAATTCACCATCTCTGTACACATACTTTTGCAAGTACGATACGTGTTGCTCAGGTTTCAGACTTAAGAGGCTCGCTGTCAGTTCTTGTATATACCAGCAGTCTTTGACAGTGGTCAAAATCTGATTATGAACATATTTAAGAATGTTAGATGTAACTGTTCCGCTTACAACATTGCGATCAGTAAGTCGCGCTACTGTTTCCCTCGCTTTTATTAAGAGATCATATATTTGAGAAACATTCGTGTTTTTAAAGATGTTATAATTTAAAGCAAAAGAAAATAATATCTCTGTTGATCGTAGAGTTGACTGCAGACGCCTTAGTAAAATTTTACTGAAAGGTCGAGATGTAAAATATCCAGTCCAATATGCGGGACTTCTCGAGCTTAAATCAGCGAAATTAAGAAAATCCCCTTTCAAGCTGTGGAAGTATTTATACTTCTCCTTTATAGTACGAAAATAATCTTTAGCTGTTCCGAATTCAATTGTGGCTTTGTAAATATCTTTGTTAGTTGTTACGTAATCAACAATTTTCTGATAATTATTGTACTGAAAATCAAATTCTGACTGGAGTTCATAATGATATGGACCACCAATAGGAGCAATAATACTGTTGTGAGGTGAGATAGTTCCTGTTTTGGAATACTGTTCCAGAAGCAGCTCTGATTTTTCTTTTACATTATAAGCGCTAATATCAAGTTTTTTATTATTAGTGGCAAAATTATAATCTGCAGCACACACAAGGCCATTCGGTCCACACGCTTTGAATCCCGCCGAATTGAATTGAAGAAAGTGCGTTAATACCGCGTGTCTGGGAAATCGATCGTTACCCATTCTGTTCAATGCTTCGTTTAGACTTGTTGGATATGATTTATCATCGTCCCAGTTTTGTATCCAGATAAAGTCACTATATTGATACTCAGCTAGAAACTGTTCCCAAGCGTAGTGAACATTAGTGATGACCAGCTCATTGATGTCTGCTGCGGAGAGGAGGTAAGTCATTGTGGGGCTGTGAGTGACGCTGTTTGTTAGCCAGCCTACTTTTGGCGAATAATTTAGATGTTGTTTCAGCCACTGATGTCCTGAAAATGAATTTATATTATATTTTTAACAAAAACCAAGGGGAAAATGATACTTGAAAAAAAAAACTCAAATTTGCTGACATAGCTTATCCATCAGAAAAAAAAAGGATCAGAATAGGATTTATAATGGCTGCAAAATAAAAATACTTTTACGCGGACAAGTCCATTCTCTCAAATATTAGTAGGTATTATGTTATATTTTATATTTAATTATTTAAGTGGATAAGTCACTTATATATAATTTGATCAAAAATGATACTTTTTTCGTTCATAAATAATTATAAAAGACTAGCTTCTACCAGCGGCTTCGCGCGCGTGGTCTCCAGGGAACATACTCCCGGGATAAAGAGTAGCCTATGTCCTTTATTTATTTATTTAATACTTAAAAAACTAACTTAATAATATTAAAGTAAGGATTAAAAAAAAAAATATTATGGACATAGTCTACCCAACTTATTTCTTTATTCTGTAGCCTATTGTATAAAGAATAACAAAAGGACATTGGATGAAAAGATTATTGAAAATTTGTTCCAAAACAGGTGATGAAACTTTGTTATTCCTAAGTAAGTAATATTTGCCGATGTGATATTGTATCAGGGACATGGCTTGTGTTCTCGGAGAATATCTACAACTTAAATCATTAATTTACCTTCGATGAGTTGATGAACTAGTCCAAAGAAATGTGTAGTTCCTTCATCCGGTTCCACCCAGCCTCCTGTTGTTATTTCAAGTCTTCCGGATTTTAGTAACTTTCGGAAACCCTAAAATCATACACATTAAATCATCACTCGGAATAATCTTGTCATGTTGAGGAACTAAAATCAAGACCATCCCTGCTGGTTTGTTCTTTATGCCATTTCATATTCCTTCTTTTAGGTACTCTTTTTTATTATTTTACTGGCACATCGAGCCAACAGAGATTTGATTTATACGACTGTAGCAGCCTCACATTAGATATTAATAAGTATAATAAAACTCACATTACTTTTGAAGGGTAGTTATATTTTCTCCTTGTACACAGTTAACACGTCCGTCTTCGATGCTGGCCCCGAGCAAATAGGCAGAGTCCATCGCTTCCACCTCAAACGTCATTTCTCAAAGTCATTTGTTCACACTGGTGTTGCCAGTGTCAGAAATAAAATGTCCCACTAAACGACTTAATTAAACCAAAGATTTATTTATTTAATAAAACCTAACACTCGACCATCCTGACGTCGTGCATGTCCTCATGCACGCAATCCATTTAGTTACTACAACCTAACACTTGGCCAACTAAGGTGACAGCATCGAATCCGAACTTACAATTATTAACACGCTATGTCTAAAACATACAGTTTGTGAGTTTCACTCTTTTCACAATACAATCAAAGAGAAACACAAAATAAAGAAAAATAAAATATAGTTAAACACTAGCTTATCGCCATTATGATAGCGACTCTTTTACTCACTAAAAAAAAATATTAAACAAATGTAGGTTGTAAACAATATCCATAAATCATAATGGTTGTGAACCTTCCTTCTCACAAACCATAATGGCATTGCTTGTGATCCCTCCTTCTCACAAGCACTAAATACATAAATTTAATAAAGTATATCAAAAGCCACGGTAGTAGTGAACCCTCCTTCTCACATACCAAGGTGACATTGCTTGTAAACCCTCCTTCTCACAAGCAATAAATACATAAATTTAATAAAATATATCAAAAGCCACGGTAGTAGTGAACCCTCCTTCTCACATACCAAGGTGACATTGCTTGTGAACCCTCCTTCTCACAAACAATAAATACATAAATTTAATAAAATATATCAAAAGCCACGGTAGTAGTGAACCCTCCTTCTCACATACCAAGGTGACATTGATTGTGAATCCTCCTTCTCACAAACAATTAATACATAACTATCGACTGTCAGAATCTATACAATTTTATTATTCATCATCGTTCAGAACTTATTATTAATTACATCATTTATATGAACACAATCAATCTAAATGTATAAATTTTAATTATATATTTTTAAACATAATCCTACACATACAATTACATGTCAAGATCAGTTTATACAAAAGTAAACAGAGCTTTGTTTATTTTTATTATCAAGACAATTATACCAAAACTTATTCGTCAATACTTGGTTTTTATAAATTTACAAATTCAATGAGTGACATTAATCAATTATATTGAACAAACGGTGTCAGTTACTATAACGTTCTATATAATTTGAAGTTAAGTTCAATTTGTATGTTAATCTATTGTTGGCTAACATATTAGTAATGATGATGATGATATTTATGCAACGCCTACGTTAACAACTAATCTCTAAAATAAACAAGGTTACGCATCCGTGTCTTCATCGTTACAGCTATTCGCCTCATCATCATCATCATCACTGCCCTCATTTACATTTAAGGCAGCCACGTGAACCCATGGTAACATGCGATCGGCAGCTACAGTAGTTTTGCGATTATTTTTAGTACTAGATAACCCTGGTATAGCAGCCGGTCTATAACGGTCGTTACCCAACAGCAATCACGCGATAAGGTCCAACATAGGATGAAATTAGTTTTTTGCTCTTACCATACGTTGCAAACGAATTTCTTGTGATCTTTACGAGATCACCCTCACCATAGACCCGTGCAGGAAGCCGGTTTTTGTCATAAGCGGATGTTTGTTTTTCCTGTTCTATGTCAATTTTATCTTTAACAGATTCTCGTAAGATTTCTGGATCTAGTTCCTCCCTACTTTCCCGTACTAACTCAGTAAGCTTAGGATTAATCTCTGCGTTCATATTAAATCCGAACATGACTTCAGCCGGCGTCCTACCCGTGGTCTTTTGTAGAGTATTATTCATACACCTCATTGGAACCTACCTACTTTTATCATTCCAATTCCTCGTCAAAATTAAGATTCTGGGCAGTTAAGGAGTTCAAAATGGTACGGTTGTACCGCTCTACCTGACCATTCGCTCTCGGACTAGCAACTGCGTTCAGAATATGTCGTATTCCCTTATATAAACAAAAACGTTTAAACGCGTGCGATGTAAAGCATGTGCCACGGTCACTAATGACACGGTCGGGGATCTTAAATGTGTAGAAGATGTCTTCAAGAACTTTTACGGCCGTCTGTGTCTTAGTATTTCGCACTGGCTTAATAAAAACAAACTGAAGGCATCCACTATCACCAAAAGGTAAGAATTTCCTAACTTTGAACGAACAAAGGGCCCAAGGTGGTCAACATGTATGGTGTGAAAAGGAACTTCTATTTTGTGATTGGGTGTAGAAGGCCCTCATTAACAGCGTTTTTCTTTGAGTATGCGCATTCAAGACACGCCTGAACGTATTTTGTAATGAATCGAGACATTTTGGGGAACCAATACGTTTTCTTAATGCGTTCTAACGGCTTTTCTACACCAAAATGTCCGATATCATCATGGTTCAAGCGGCAGAGTTGTCACCTTACGCCCTTTGGTACTACCCAGTGTAAATGATTTTTATCGCCGTTTAAACATTTAAAAAGTTTGTTATCCTTAATCAGATAGTTTTCTTTTATATTTTTTTAAACTATCAGCATCCATATCAGCAGTATATTACGAGTTCGACGGAGTTCAGAATCTCCCAACTGCAAAGTGTGCAACCAGTCCTCGCTACTGATCAGCATAATACTTGGGTACTGATCAGTTTCAACTGTTCATCTACTAATTCAACAGGATTTCGCGAAAGAGCATCCACGTGTGCCATTCTAGTACCGGCGCGATACTCTACAGTGCATTGAAACTCCTGTATCAGAAGCCACCACCGGGCTATACGCGGAATCATGTCTCGTTTCGAAAATGTCGAGCGTAACGCGCTACAGTCCGTGACGATTTTAAAATTTTGCCCTAACAGGTAAACTCGAAATTTCTTGAGAGAACTTACTACAGCCAGGGTCTCAAGTTCAATATTCATCTCAGCGACGCTCGTACACCCTAGTTCCTTTAAGGACGTCGCGAAACAATGTTTATACCTATTAAGAATGTCTATCAACGGTCGTCGCTGAGATTCGTCGATTGTGGTACCTATTTTTAATTGACTAACATCAATTATACCGGGTTGGGCTATGGAGAAATATATAATATGATGAGTTGATTTGGTTTCCCTATTACTTTCCCACTTAGTAAAATATCTCCATCTTTAATTGTATCAGTATTTATTCGGGCCTTAACTGCAGCTGGACCATAAATAATAACATCAGAAGCAACCGCCACGGTGATCGATGTACTATATCTAATCGCGGAAATCCTAATTCATTTGTACAGTCAAAGAATTTTAATTATTTCGCATTCTTATACACTACGACATGAGACTGTTCTGTAAACGACTGCCCTATTAGCAAGGGTAAATCAAGAAGTTTGTCCTCTACTACTTGACACAAAACTCGACCTCGAACACCATCAATGCTCAAATCCACATCCACCCCACCTTTGGATTGTATTATGTCACTTCCGAAACCTTTTAACGGTATAGAAGGACTATCGTAGGTTAGGCCTAACGCTGAAGCTAAGGATTGAGTAATGAGCGTGACCTCACTACCGAAATCTACAAAAGTTTTTATTGGAACGTTATTAATCCTACCTTCTTTAATAAACTTTGAATTTGATTCTGACGTTGATATACGCATTGTCTTTTGAACATTCTCAGGCCTTTTGTCGTTTCCAGATTTAACAGTGCAATTTTCGATTTTATGACAAAACTTACGACACTTAGCGCATTGAATTAAGGGTTTGGGGCATTTAAGGTAAGGGTGCCCTTTCTCTTTACAGTTATAAAAGAATAACTCGCGAATAATATTACTATTGGTCTTTGTAGTTCGGTTTGTAGCGTTATTATTTAGCGACTCTGATGTAGACGAGGATTGACCTTTAGAACCGACACGATCAGAATACTGTGAAATCTCCTTATTAGTCATTAAAAAATGTAATAACTGATCGGGTTGGGTACACCGTATCGCATTGCCACTAGACCTCATCGTTCTGTCGCTTAAACCATGTATTATACATTCTACAGCGCGTTTGCCTTCGATGTCACATTTTACACACGATTCATAATAGTAGACCTCTATGGGTTCATTAATTCTACTTTTTCTCCTGAGCATGTCTTCCAAGGATTGGCCATAATTTAGTTGAAATGGGAACGCACTCGTTAATTTATGTTGCCACTCGCTCCAACTGAATAGTATAGAGTTCAAACTTTCATACCACGTTTTGGCCAATGCTTGGAGTTTCTGCATAGCAAAGTGTATGATTGTTTTTTCGTCCCAACCGTAGACAGTGGCACATTCATTAACTTTTTTAAGCCAGATATCAATGCGCTGACCCTTTGAAGAAGGGTCGAAATTAGGTAATATTCTTGTGGTTTGAATTCTGCACCGAAGTTGCCATTGTTAACGGTTGAGACTTAATGTTATTAATAGAATTTATAATATTCATAATATCTTTGGAGGTAAAAGTTGGACTGTCTGGCCTTACATTCCGTGGTGTCAGCGGCGCGATGTTTACAGCATTACGTACATCACGGGATCTCCGAACTGTAGGGCTGCGTTCCCGAGGTAAGCTTCTATCTCGAACCCGCAACCGATCCGGCTAGTTATCCTTCGACACGCAGCGGTTGTTTCGCTCAGCGCCAGTCAGAGGTGTGTCCCGTGGCCTGAGACTGCGCTCCCGGCTCAACTCGTTCTCGAGAGCGCGTAGCCGCTCGCGAAGATGTTCCCGCTCATGTTCCAATTTCCTGGCACTGTCACGTCCTTGCCTTGGGCCTGGAGCACGCACGCGACTGCGACTACGACAGCTGTCGCCTACTCGGCGCGTGCGACTCCGACTTCGTCTGCTCGAGTCAGCATTTCGATCAACTTCTCCATGGGTCGGCGTCCTTAAACGCCTCCATGGAGAAGATTCCTTCGAACGTGACATCGTTATTCTGAAACTTGTAAACGTAAGCGATGTAACTCCTCAATTAAACACGTTGAAACAAATTTTACGGTGGCGGTATAATTGAAATATCTGGAAAACGGGGCTTCCTAGCTCAAAAATAACGAAATTTTGTGCCCCCTTGCACCTCCGAAATAAACAGAAAGTAATCATGTGGACCTACTAATATGGTTTTGAAACAACCTACCTTAAAAAAAATAAAGTAACCGTCACTAAATATTGTTTTTACCGTCACACATTAAAAGATTCTAAGAACTGTTATTGAGCTGATACAATACAAGTTAGCAGTATAGTACTGCACAAGCACTTACGTAGGTTAATACCACTTCTGAAATGTAGCAGCCTCACATTAGATATTAATAAGTATAATAAAACTCACATTACTTTTGAAGGGTAGTTATATTTTCTCCTTGTACACAGTTAACACGTCCGTCTTCGATGCTGGCCCCGAGCAAATAGGCAGAGTCCATCGCTTCCACCTAAAATTTTTTTTTTTTTTTTTTTTTTTTTTTGTCGATGGCCACTCGCAGTTATCAACCCTAGAGGGTTGTCAACTACTAAACCGGACTTGCTTCCACCTCAAACGTCATTTCTCAAAGTCATTTGTTCACACTGGTGTTGCCAGTGTCAGAAATAAAATGTCCCACTAAACGACTTAATTAAACCAAAGATTTATTTATTTAATAAAACCTAACACGACCTTCGTTGCAATGGATTTTCAATGAAACGAACGCTCGATCTAATGACAATTCGAAATTGAGGCACATCGATGCTAAAGAATTTCGGCAATTCGGACGTTCGATCTGACTTCGGGGAATTAGCAATCGGGCATAATTATGAATTTGAAATGAAGCAGTAAATCTAGAATGGATGCGTTGAATCCGTTATGGGCGGTAGTGTCAAAATTATGAAATAGCAAAGAGCAGATATAAATTCGTCATTCCAACACGATCCCATTGTCATTTTGCCAATATGAATTAGCAGATTACGAACTTAGTCGTAATAGAATCGTGGTAGATTTTTTTTTTTTTTTTTACTAATAGGCACGCGCTTGACCACCATCTCACCTGATGGTAAGCGATGATGTGGTCGAAGATGTAGCACGCTTGCCTAGAAGTAACCTATTCACTCTTGACTTAAAGACTCCCAGGTTGTAGCTATCGGGAAACACAGACTCCGGCAGGGAATTCCACTCCTCAGCTGTACGCATTATGAATGTGTTCCCAAAACGTTTTGTGCGTATGGGTGGGATGTCCACCATGAACCGGTGGCGCATCGCCGTTCGTCTTGTGGTCCGATGATGGAACGGGCTTGGCGGAATTAAATTATGCAATTCCGTCGCACATTCCCCAAAATACAACCGGTAGAAAACCGACAAGCCAGCAACTCGTCGTCAATGCTCAAGACTTTGGAGCTTCGTCGCGACGAGCCTCTCATTGCCAATGATCCTCTTGGCTCGTTTCTCAATTGACTCAAGGGCATCAAGCTGGTATCTGGCAGATCCGTCCCAAAGATGAGAGCAGTATTCCATACACGATCGAACTTGCGCTTGATAGAGTTTGAGCAGCTGTTCCGCCGTGAAGTACCGTCTCACCCTTGCTAGGATCCCCAACTTCTTTGCAGCCACTTGAGCTTTTGCCTCTATGAAAGGGCCAAAATTGAAAGTAGATGTTAATGTAACCCCAAGAAGCTCAAGTTGGTCGGCTATCGGCACGGTTGCACCTCGGAAAGATGGAGCTGGCAGGAATTGGTTCCATTTAGCGGAAAATAGACACGCTTGGGTCTTAGCAGCATTGAACTTGACCAGATTGGCATCACCCCATTCAGAGACAGCCTGTAAGGATACATTCAAGCGCTCAACCATAGCCTCCCAGAGAGACCGGATCTGCGACCCACCAGCTCGTGCGTCGGACACGTATCTCTCAGCAACAGTGCTGTCGTCTGCATACCCAAAGGTACCGGGTTTAAGCAGATCATTAATATGCAGCAAGAACAGTGTTGCCGAAAGCACCAACCTCTGAGGAACCCCGGCATTAATATCCAGCAGTCCAGACGAGCAGCCATCTATGACCACTCGGATAGACCGATCTCTCAGAAAATCAGCGATCCAATCACACAAACCGGCGGGCAGACCGAAGGAGGGAAGCTTACTAATAAGGCTATCGTGCCAGACCCTGTCAAAAGCCTTCGAGATGTCAAGGGAGACCGCTAATGCCTCCCCGTGCTTCTCTATGGCTTCACTCCAGATGTGAATGGCATACGCTAGAAGATCCCCAGTTGACCGATTTCGGCGGAACCCGTATTGTCGGTCACTAAGGATATCATTCGCTTCTAGGTACGCCAGGAGCTTATGATTCAGCACGCGTTCCATAGTCTTACAGAGTATGGACGTTACCGAGATGGGTCTATAATTCGACGGGTCAGCTCGACTACCCTTCTTGGGCACGGGTTGCACGTTAGCTTGCTTCCAAGCCTTCGGCACTTTTCCAGTCTCCAACGAAAGGCAAAATAGACGTGTCAAGATCGGAGACAACTCAGGCGCACAAGTTTTCAGAACAAAATTGCCGGTATCCCGTCGGGGCCACTAGCCTTGTTCACGTCTAGGTTACGCAGTACCCTACGGACGTCCTTCTGATGAATGCGAATGTTCGACATGCTCGACTCGCATCCACCAAGAGAAGCAGGGAGCCTCGCGCCACCAGGATCCAGACGCGAAGATTCCGCAAACAAAGAAGCAAACAAGTTCGCTTTCTCTTCAGCGGAGTGGGCAAGCGTCCCGTCGGGTCTCAGCAGTGGTGGTAGTGAGGGGCGGCAGAAGTTCGATTCGACCGACTTAGCCAGGGACCAAAAAGCCTTACTACCTGCTGGGTATGAAGCAAATTTGTTCCCTATTCGGCTGATGTGGTCAAACCGAGCCCTCTGCAACACCTTCTTGCAGAACTTGGCAGCCCTGTTGAAGGCTCTATTCTTCCGAGTCACGTCATTTGCTTTGCGCGTACGAGCGTCGACCCATGCCAGGTAAGCCGCGCGCTTAAGCGCATCAGCGCGATTGCACTCGGCACCAAACCATGGACGAGCTTCGCCAGACATTGTTATGTCAGAGAACGGAATGTAGTACTCCATTCCCCTTCGCAACACATCCGTCACAGCGTCCGTGCACGACGAAGCATCAGTCGAAGAAAAGCAAGTAGGCTGCCAAGGATAACATGCGAAGAAAGATCGCATGCCATCCCAATCTGCTGACCTGTACCGCCATACCCGCCGTGTGCCTCTTGGGCTAGGATCGGGCGGGGAGTAAACGGACACAAACTTTACCAGACAGTGGTCGGAACTACCCAGTGGTGAAGAAATCGAGACCGAATAGCGGTCTGGAGCTGTTGTCAGCAAAAGGTCCAAGCAATTGGCAGTGTGCGAATCAACATCCGGCACCCTCGTTGCCCCCTGGACCAGCTGGGTAAGATTCAGCGCTAGGGGTAGCTTTCTCGTCTCTCGTCCAGCATGGCCTGTGCACTGGTATGGGAAGAGCCAATCCTGACGGTGGGCGTTGAAGTCCCCCAGTAACACCAATAGGGCAGAAGGGTACCGTTGCTGAGCCGCATCCGCCGCCTCACTTAGGTGCTGTGTGAGCCCAGTTGTCCCCAAATCACCAAAGTGCGAGCGGTAGACACAAGCGTAGACAATTTTATCCAGGTCTGTGTCCACTAAAACCCACAGCGTTGAGAACCTGGAGTCCTCAAGATTACGGAGACGCCGATAACAGATGTCGTCACGGGCGTACATACATACGCCCGCACGTGGTTTGAAATGGTGCTCCAGGGTAAACCCTAGGTAGGAAAGGTAAGCCACGTCTGACGGACACCTGATAGAATGACATTTTCGTATTGCCATTATTATAAAACCCGTTAGTAGAAATGATTTTCGAAAAACTACTAGGTACTAAATTTGAACATTAAGTTATGCCAGGTTTCTTATATATACTTATATACATATTTACATATTATTTATTCCTTTGTCATACTTTGCCATTTCTTTCAATGGAGTGTAAGAGGTTGACCATTGAAAAGTCGTAATGACGTTTTTATATTAGTAGATTACCAAACTTGTCAAAATCAACAATTATGAAATCAATTATAAACCATTCTGACACCATTGTAAAAGCAGACTTGAGGCCCAGGATGAATTATTTATGAATTAAGAGCCTATGTTAAGAATTTCTGACACTTCGAAAGGCGAGCGCACCACACACTCTCCTCGTTCTCGCTCATCAAAAGTTCAAAACATCGATTATAGCGACACCCCGTCAACTAATTCATACCGCCAAATGATTCAGGGTTGCTCGCAAGCAAATTATATTAACATATGTCGATACTCTTATTAACAACGTTTTTAAAGATAGAATAAAATAAATATTCAAAGTGGAAAAATAATAAAGTTATTCGTTTTATATCATCATCTGCCTAGCACTATCCTAACTACATTCTGGTCGGCTTCCAGTCAAACCCGAGTTAAGCTGAATACCAGTTTTACGTAGAACGGCTGCCTACCTGACCTCCACGTTCACAATCCATTAAATGGGTAACACGGAACTTCTTGGTAAGCCAGGAGTCAAGTTTATTGACTTCTGATTGCCAAAGATCTACAAATGACAGCCGAGACCAACGGCTTTCCGAGGCAAGGAGGAACCTCAGTGTATTAAAATGGTCACCCAACCACAGAACAACCTTGGCAAGCGTTGCCAAGCCAAGCCTTGAAGATCGACCAAGGATTGCAGTTCAAAGGCCGCCATCTTGTTTTCGACAGTTTTCAAGACATTGATCATTGCATTAACTTCATTCGAAATTTCTTGCTCTTGGCTGATTCCGGAGCCGATGTCACCACTTTAAAACGACACGGCGTGTGGAAGTCCAATACGGTTGCAGAAGGCTATATTGAAGATTCAATAGAAAATAAGTCGAAAATCTGTAAGCGTATAGTGGAAACAATAAGTCTGAATTCGACCTCGGATCCTTGGTCTCACCCACGCCCATCCACTTCCAACGACGCACAGTGTACTATACAGAAAGCCGATCAGAGTCACCAACGTTCACCGTTGTTCATTCTCAATCCGCCACCGAAACAGAAACCTTATACCCAGATAATCAAACTCAACTCAAAGCAACTATAACGTTGCCAAATAAATCTGTTACTTTTAATTTGCAGAATTGTAGTAATTTTACTTTTAACTTATAAAATGTTCCATTTTATTGAATTGGTACCTCTATCTACAATGTTAATTATTTTGATTCACAATAAATAGTTATTTCTATTTGTTCCTGTTTATTATTTTATATCCTAAAGTGTTCTCGCTGCTGAAGTACAAAGTTATGTGTGTTACACGAGAGCAAAGTTGTTTGCAGCTCGTGCCTTTGAATCCCTCGTTACACCCAGGATTCAAAATCAGCACTCGCAGCAAAAACCGACTTTGCTCTCTTGTTGCACAAATAACTATTAAAGCTCAGCGGGTCATTTCGGCAGTCGTGCTCGTGCGTTAGCACTGAGACGTGGAGGCGGTGTCGCTCGCTGCTGCGCTCGCGCTATCGACCGACTACGCGTATATGAATGTGTTAGTGCAAATATTTACGAACTTTAGGATAAGTGTGCGTTCATAGACTAGCTCGTTGCAGAGGAGCCAATTTGATTGAGCGCGTGGGCGCTTTGTACACTGTTTCATACAGCAACTTTTATCAAAATAATATCGGCATCACTCGGGTTTTTATTTATGCCTGAATTTTTTTTTCAAACGTAGCCGACGTTCATTCTTAATCAAACAGTTTTTATATAAAAAACTGATGCCAAGGTACGAATAACGTGGTCTGCTTTTTGTTTGTAGGGTTTATGGGTTCAAAGGGTTCAAAGGGAGGAAATCTTTTTACGATAGGTAGATACTATAAAGTAGAATAGACAGAAACAACAAGTAGTAGGTACACTGGTGACAGTTTGACTTTGAGTTTCGAGTATCTTTGGGATGGCTCAGCTAAGTATCAGCTTGCCGCGCTTGATTCGGTGGAACGCAGAGCTAAGAGGCTCTTTGGCGACGTAAAACTGGTGGATGCCATGCTACATAGCTTGGCTCATCGCCGTAAGGTTGCCTGCTTGTCGGTCTTTTACAGATTGTACTTCGGTGAGTGTGCCCAAGAACTCCACGACCTCATCCCACCGGCCCCCTTCTACCTTCGGACATCCAGACGCACTGTATCTTACCATCCCTACCTTTTAGGTATTCCACCAATTCGCACTAAGCGTTCTCAAACGTCTTTTATAATGCCCACAGCAAAAGAGTGAAACTCTCTGCCTGCGGCTGTGTTTCCAAAAGCTTACAACCCTAATCTCTTCAAAGTTAGAGTGAACAGGCTCCTTTTGGGTAGGCTCGCTCCGTCGTTTACTTTGTCTCTGTCATCTCTGACATAGACTAGAGTCAAGAGCAAACCCATGACAAATAAAAAAAATAAAAATCTTTATATGGTAAGCAGAAAAGACGAAACTGCTTTACAAAATTGTTTTTATGTGACCTCTATTGTTTTACTTCTGTTTACCCATATTCGTATAAAAAATGAGACTAGTGAATAAAAATATGCGTAACGTATGTATCTATCTAAATTAAAAGTCAGTCGTGCAATCGCCATACTCTTATGTAGTCGTGGGCAAAAACCGGCTTGGCGCGCATGTCTGCGTCCTCGCGAAATCTTTGATAATAGTTTTGAGGTAGCGCGTGCGGTACGGAAATGTTTGTGTGTGCGGCGCAGATATGAATGTGTGGCCCAGATGTTCAAGGTTATTGAGCCTACTATGCACCTTAAGATACTTGCTTTTGCCAGCAACTGGCCGCAACTTTGTGTGTAAATCCCGTCGGAATTTCGGGAATTCCTCTCTCTAGTGCTGCTCTACACTCCCCAAGGAACTTACATGAACAATTTTAGCATTCCACGACCATTAGTTTTTAACCGACTTCTTCATAAACGAGGAGGTTCTATGTTCGGTTGTATGTATGTTCACCGATTTCTCCACCAATTGTGGACCGATTTTAAAAATTCTTTTGTTATTCGAAAGCCTATATACTCCTGAGGTGGTCCCATTTTCACCAAGTCAGAATCTGATGATGGGATCCCATGAAAATCGAGGGGCACTCTCAAATTTCATAGGCACATACCTACAATGTTTTTCATAGACTTTCTAACGCAATTCAGATATATGTGCCTGCTAATCATCATCTTATGTTGCTGAGCTGATGATGGAAGGTATAAGTCAGGATCTGATGATGGGATCCCATGAAAACTGTTTCTTCAGCGATATTTTCGATTCTGTTTTTGTTTGGAAGAGTATTTTCCATGACTGGTCCTATTTCAATTTGATGAAAATCTGATGAAGAACTTCGGAAGCAGACAACGGAACATAATAGATGATAGCAAATGGATCGGGATTTCAGAAATCACATGTCTCTTTATTGTTTACATCAGTTAATAACATAACATCACGCCAGTACGCTGTGTTTGTGGTTTCAATTAAAATAACTCTAATTTCGGAGGTCGATGTTTTTGGTTTTCTCGTTATTTGACACCGACTTCCGAAATTAGGGTTATTTTATGCTTTGCAGTGTTTTTTGGAAAAACGATTTTTATGGCTGTGCGTGGTCTACCCGCATTAGGATTAGGTCCCATTACAATGGATAAACAAACTTTTTGAAATCATTCAGACCACCAGAATAAGGACAATAGGTAGTTAAAAAAAATAAGATAATACGAATTAAATATTTACAATAAAAAAAATCAGCTTGCGAAAATATACTAAAATATTGTTTGCCCAATTCATAAAAATACATCCTGGGCCATAAGTCTGCTATTATAATGTCAGAATGGTCTATCATTGATTTCATAATTTTATTGTTGATTTTGACAAGTTTGGTAATCTACTAATATAAAAACGTCATTACGACTTTACTATGGTTAACCACTGACACTCCATTGAAAGAAATGGCAAAGAATGACAAAGGAATAAATAATATGTAAATATGTATTAAACATTAATTATAATTTATTAATTTTTCGAAAATCATTTCTACTAGCGGGTTTGTCTGTACCAAGAGCCCACAAGTTTTTATTACCTAGGTCCGTGTCTTTACAATAAAAAAACTTGTTTACAAAAAATACAACCGACTTCCAAAAACAAAACACTTCAAGGTACAAAATAACTTCGGAAGAAAGAAAAACTTTAATTTCGGAAGTCGATGCTTTTGGTTATTTTTTCGTTTTTTGACACCGATTTCCTAACTCTGAATTGCGTTAGAAAGGTAATGAAAAACATTGAACGTGCCTGTAAAATTTGGGGGTTGCCCTCCATTGTCATGGGATCCCATCATTAGATTCTAACTTGGTGACAATGGGACCAATCGGGAAGTACATATTTCTGATGAAATAAGATTTTATCAAATCGGTTCACAAATGTACCTAATAAGTTATGAGGTAACTAACAAAAAAATACAACGGAATTGAGAACCTCCTCCTTTATTTGAAGTCGGTTAAAAATAAGTAAAATCTGCCCAATATATGGCATAAATCTTGTTATAATTGCAAACATACCCTTCGTTCATACTTGCAAAATAAAACCTGTGACGAAACAGAAAACTATTTAATCTAACCTGAGAGGTGACAAGTTCTCTCATTCACATCTACACAGACATACACACTCTCAAACACACCGTCACACATACATTCTCACAAATAGTTGATTGTAAGTTGCTTATGACTCTATAAGATATTTTGAAAATTTTAACTTACAGCAATTTGTAGCACTTACAGCTTCCAGTGTAAAAATTGTAACGAAATGTAAAGGGTATTGGGACTATTACTCCTTAATTATTATAACCTAGCTAGGAGGACAGTGCATTACCCACCAGATTGAAGACAATCGTACGAAACCACCTCATTGTATTGTAAGGGAACTATTGTACTACAAACTCTGTATATATTAAACTATTATTATTCATTATTCTTCTTACCGCTCGATTTCTGTGTGTAGTTGATTTCCACCAATAACTTAAATGTGAAACCTCATTCCAACTAAAAGTTAATTTGTCGTAAAATTGCAATTTCTTAACGATATTGGATAGAATTTTACTGACGCTATCTTTGTGATATTTTTCGAATGTTTTTTTCCATATTGTATCCACGTGCGTACGGGGTACTAATATCACCTGGAAAATTGTTAAATTAAGTCTTCAACATGTTTTTTTTATTGATATGTTATCCATAATAACAGTTCTACACAGTACCTTAAGAGGGGGCCATTTCGTGTTCATCATCAAAGACTCATAACGGCTATCAAAAATATGATTCCAATACTGCTTCTTACTTATCCAGAAGGGCTGTAAAATGAACTTGAGTTAATGGTGGTAATCGATCCAACGTTTCTATTTTACATCTACCAGCTGCTGCAGATCTTACCTCAATATTTAGTTGAGAAAATTTTTCCTGAGCGTCCAAATTGGCTAACGCTACTTTGATTACTGAGCAAGTGAAAGGATCTGTAGTCAGATTATAAGTAAACATTGTACTATCCATGCGCAAACCTTCAATTAGAAAATCAGCCTTTTCATTCTCAGGATCGACGTCTATGATACTATGCACTGTCCCTCTACGGGCAGCCGGAGCGTCACTTGTGGTTGTTAACTTAGCTTTAGGTATTAAGATACCTTTCACTTGTAACGTTTCTTTTTCCTTGGTTGTATCTGGGGGAATGAGTACAGTACTCTCCTTGCTAGTCACTCTTCCATCAAAACTTTGACCGTTGGGTTCATCTTCTACGGGCGGGAAAAACCTTGACGGTGTTGGTATTTGATAATAGTTTTTAACAGCTACTTTTAAATTATTTTGGTCATCACTGATGTCATTTGGTGATTCTGTAGGTAGTTGCACAGGTGTGTACAGGCCTATATTGTTATCTTTAGGCGTATTCATACTCGTTTTAAGTTCATTTGCTGTCTCTGGTTTAGTTATTTTTATACTCGAATACGATACTTTGCCTTTACTCGCGTAGGTAGTAAGCTTTGGCCTCTGTAGATTATTATGGTACACAGTCTTTGCTTGAGCGACGCCCGGGAAATTAAATGCTTCATTGTCGCGAAATATATGATGATTGGTAGTATTCTTCCAATTCGGAAGAGGACTATTCATTTCACTAAAAGGCCTTTGTACCATTTTTGATTGGTTACGAACGATTTTGCGCAAAGCTGGAAGTAAATTAAATATTTTAGATACTAAAGCTCTTTTGGCATTGTTTTGGATATGATAGCGCAGCGAGTGTAAATACAACTTACTCTTCTCATATCCCAGTGCGGAGCTCGCCAGGAGGGTCACTGCTAGGAGAGCAGCGCACGCGACGCGGAGTGCCCTGGCCATCGCCGTAAGCCGACTAATTGAACCTTTATCACAGTTATTAAAAGATGCACCTCGACTTTCAATGTTTGGACAGCGAAGTGGCTATTTTGTCGTGTTATGCGCCGTGTTAATTCCTTGTTTGAAAACATTGTTAACGCTACAATGCTACCGTGTCATGTTTGGAAAAGAAAGTTGGCCTGATTCCCTGTAGGTATCTTCATTGTTACTTGATCAATGAGTTTATGACTTACACAGTTTTTCATCAATATCTGGTGTGTCACTTCGACATACTTAATACTTTCTTTCATTCTTATGGGTCATTTTCAAAGTTAATGTTCATTTCAATTGTGTTTATTTTGTGTTATAGCGACACAAAAGTAACACGAAAGAAAAGTACTTATCTGAAATCTGAATCACAGAGGTAATTAAAAACCAATTTTGCAATCTAATCATGAAATAAGACGTCATGCATTATTTATAATACAAAAAAGCTGTCCTTTATTTTTCTTAAAAATTAGATAATAATCTTTTCTAAAACCAATAAATGAAATAAATTTTCTTTTTACACAACGTCGCGTAGTATGTTATTTGATCTCAGAAATGGATTTTTTTTTTCATTAGAGAAAATAATTTTAAAACCAAGACAAAACTCCCGCGTGCGAATGTCGTATAGGCATAGGCGTATATAGGGGGGCGTGCCCACCCCTGAATGGTCTGATGCCCACCTCAGGATGTTTGAGGACCGGTTCGAACCTTAATTAACTTCACAAAAACATCATCCTTACTAATATTATAAATGCGAAAGTAACTTTGCCGTCTGTCGCGCTTTCACGCCAAAACTACAGAACCGATTTAAATAAAATTTGGTACAGAGATAGCCTAGAGCGTGAGAAAGGACATAGGCTACTGTTTGTCTCGGGAGTATGTTCCGTAGGGACCACGCGAGCGAAGCCGCTGGCAGTAGCTGGTCCATCATAAAACAATCTAGCACCGAGAAACCTACAAACACATCTATTATGGTCTACCTACATAATAGATAGACCAGACATAAAAAAACGTCTTAGGAAGCAATAAAAACATCTCTCACACAACCAGTTATATAGTTTTTATAATGAATTCTAAATCTGTAGCACTTCTAAGTTACACACTTCTAGTTATAAATTGCACAATCCTGTTTTTATGTTAGGAAAGATGCCAAAAGTGTACAGAAGTATTTTCGCTATGTTTTAGATTGAGCATTGTAGATAATAATCGGCATACTTTGAAAGTACTTAGTCAAAACGAGTTTCAGTTTCACCATAAATCCCATCTCTGTAGGTTAAATAGGTGTCGAGATATAGCACTTCAAGTGCTGTATCGGAAAATTTTCCCAAAAAGTTGAGAGTGTATTTTTAATCATTTCTTTTTATTCTTCGTCCTGGCTTGCGGGGCGGGCAGGCCGCAAGACAGCCGTTAGCTTAGGTGGGCTAGGAGGCCCACCCAGCCTAGGCCCGGGCTCTTACTGAATACTGTTACCTACAACCTACATAATTGAGTTAATAAATTATCCAGGGTGCAATTAATCATTATCGAGCTCGCTTTGCTCGGTTTTGCATTCTACACTCTCCAGTGCTTGAACTTTTGTGCGTTTTGTCGAAAACGTTTATTATATTTAAGTATAAAAGAAACCTAACGAGATGGAATGCAAGCACGTTCGAGCACGCATCGCTCGCTTTTAAAAATTAAAAACTCTCGAGTTTCTTAAACTTTCCTATATGAGGCAAAAAGTTATTTCTATTTAGATATTAATGGCAGAAAATCAAACCTATCCTATATGTTATAAAAAATTTTTAGCTCGCTTCGCTCGCACTTGGATTCTACACTGTCTGAAGTTCTTGAGGTTTCCTGCATCAGTCAACAAAGTTACTTATATCGTTTAGGGGCCCGGGAAAATATGAACATTAAATCTATTCGTGACTGAAAAGTTTTATTTACTGTCCAATGTTTTCGGTGCCATAATCAAATCTCGGTGAAAAAAAAATTATTTTATTGGTTGCATTTTCGAGTTCGCTTCGCTCGATTTTGCATCTACACTCTCAAGTGATTGAACTTTTGTGCATTATGTCAAAAAAGTTTCTTCTATTAAAGTATAAACCAACATTTAAAGTATGAGTCTGTGTGAGGCTAAAAGTTACTTCTATTTAGATATTAATTGACATTGCAACTTTGACTGGTTTTGACGTTTTATTGTAACTATTTGCTTCATTAAAATTAAACTTATCCGAGGTTACAACAATTTTCGAGCTCGCTTCGCTCGCTCTTGTATTTTACTCTCTCTGAATTCTTGTGCTTCCTTGTGTCAGTCAACAAAGTAACTTATATCGTCCAGGGCCCCGGGAATGTGGGGAGCAACCTGGGCCTTCTAACTGACTGACATAAAATTTTGATCGTTCAACGATTTTTCTTATTGGGCGTTGCATCTCAGGTTGCCTCCCCCCCTGGAGAAAATGCCTAGATACACCAATACGTATAGGATGTTATGTCGATATTATTTTTTATCTAATGGTTTACAAGCCCTAACCCATTCCATTGTGTTCGTAAATACACGTGTCTATCACCTAAAAATAACAGTATTGTTGTAATTTCATCCTCAAGTGACTCATAAAATATGCATTTGACTAAGGTTTACTATTATCTACAATGACGATAATGATATGATGCAATGTAAAGTATAGTTCTTACCGAATTCACGCTATTTGACACTTTTTAACTAGATTTTAACTGTCTAAAAGGGCGACGCGCACGAAGTCACAAAACACACAACGGTGTCCTAAGGCAACTAGCGCCCCTTCGATGTAACTCTCTTGATGCATGGATTTGCCAAACTAAATTGGGTATTTATTTCTTTTAGTATAAAATACCAACGTAACAAGAAAGAGTAACACAAAGTAGAGAATGAAATATGAGACACATGTTCATGAGCAAATAAATTAAAAAGTTTATTATAAAGATTTAAGCAATATTTATAAAACAATGTAAATTGTTTTATAAATATTGCTTAAATCTTACTCATTTACCTGACAAAATATGGTTGAATCGGGTTCCATAATGCGGAAATTATTATTTATTTATAACTGCTACATTTCAAAATACGCGCGACTGTGGACATTGTATTTTTGTATGGGGAACAAATTACGACAAAAGTTAAATTTAGTTTATTGTCTAAAAAATATTCCTGTGTGATAATTAAATTTGAATTACCACACAAGAATATTTTTATTTATTCTTTTACTATTCTGAATGGTGGTTCATGTGGTTAAATTTTGAGCTGTATTTTATTTTATTTGCCAATAAGTTAGATGGACACAAAATTGCAATAAAATGTACTATTGTATATTCCTATAATGTTACGGATGTTTTTCAAATCTGTGATACGTCCAGGGCAGGGCAAAATACATGCTTTGCTTTAATTGAAATACAAAATACTATCTCGCAAGTATTTAAAATACAAAACATCTTTAAGTAATGTATTTGAAATATCAACACAAAATACAATTCATAAAGTAATCCAGCGGCATGGGTTTGCCTCATACGGAAAAAGTTAAGAACAGAGAGATTCCAAAATACAAGAGCGAGCGAAGCGAGCTTGAAAATTTCGGCGCTCCATTTCATTAGTTGATATTTTATACCTACTTAAAAAGAAGAAACTTTTTTACAAATGCACAAACGTTCAAGCTCTTGAGAGTGTAGATACAAAACCGAGCGAAGCTAACTCGAAAAGTAGTGCACCCAGGTTAATTTATTAACTTAATATGTATGTAGGTTGTAAGTAACAGTATTCATAAGAGCCGAGTCCTAGGCTAGTTAGGTCATAGGTGGGTCTCCAAGCCCACCTAACGATGAAAACGAAGAAATGCTTAAAACTACTATTTCTAACTTTTTGAGAAAAGTTTCCGATGGTTTTAGTGCTGTATCTCGACTCGACACCTATTTAACCTAAAGAAATACGATTTACGGTGAAACTGAAGCAAGCGTCTACTTTAAAAATATGCGGATTGAATTTTACCTACAATGCACGGTTTAGAAGTTAAAAGCAAAAACCGACTTCCAAAGACAAAACAGTACATAAAAAAATAACTTTAATTTCGGAATTCGGTGCTTTTGATTACTTTTTTTTGAACACTGACTTCCGAAATGAAAGTTATGGAAGTCGGTTTTATTAGTAAAAAAGTTTTATTTTTATTTTTCACTTTTAGTGATACGCAGGTGCCACTAAAAAGTGAAACCACAAACAGCGTGCCGGCGGCGCCGGCGTGATGTTATGTTATGAACTAGTGTAAACAATCAACAGACATGCGATTTCAGAAATCCCGATCCATTTACTATCATTGATTGAAGAGTTCCGTTGCCTACCTCCGAAGTTCTTAATCAGATCTCCACCAAATTAAAATGGAACCAGTCCGGGAAAATACTCTTCCAAATAAAAAAAGAATCATCCAAATCGGTTAACAATTGGCGAAAATATCGCGGTACAAACATTTTTCATAGGATCCCATCATCAGATCCTGACTTATACCTTCCATCATCAGCTCAGCAACATGAGATGATATTTATCAGGCACAAATATCTGAATTGCGTTAGAAAGACCAGATTCTGACTTTGTGTTGTGTTGTGTTTGTGTCTTTGTGTTGTTGCGTTTATAACTTTCGGCTCAGGCGGAACGTGACACATTTTCGTGCGTGCAGCCGGCGTTCATCGATTTATAAGACAATTTATCACGTTAAAAAAAGAAACATTCAACATCACTTCTAATTTAGAACAATAGACTAGGTACCCAAAATGCAAAATTCGAAGCGCATGCGCGAGCGACTGTGGGACATGAAGTTAGCGATGACAACCGTTTCTACCAACCTACGGTTAAAAATGGGCGGGTTGTATTATCGATCGCCTCTCGACCCCCAATGAGGGGTGACTGGGGCGAGACGGCCGGCTCCACACAACTCGCGACCACTGCCAAACATAAATATCTTTTTTAATAAAGTGACAAAAAATGGTAAGTTTAAACTACCTTTGCGAGTATTTTGATAACTTATTTTTCTTTTAGTTATTTACGAGTATGTTTATGTATCAGTGCAGTATTTACAATGATTTTAATGTGTTGTGTTGTTGACATAAGATGTGGTTATATTCTCTTTGCATAAGATTAAGCAAAATACTTGAGTTGCTTGTGCTTCCACCAATATAATACTTTTACAGTTTTGTGAACAATAAAAAAACAGGCCAAGTGCGAGTAGGACTCGCGTGCAAAGGGTTTCGAGCGAATTTTTTTTAACATGTTATTTTAACACTACGTTTTTATTATTGATTTTCCTGTAATCTATAGGTAAAGATCTATTTACTCCATTATTTCAAAATTTTAGGCTCAATAGTTTCGGTAGATAAGGGTTTAAAAAAATAACCATTCCTTTCGTCTAATTTCTTGAATAACTTCAAAACCATTAATTATAAAATTATGAAAACAAATATAAACAAAACCCTCACAGTAAGGCTCTTTCATTTGATATGTTACTCGATATTGTTCAAAAAACTTTTTGTTTTTTAATTTTCTAGTTTGACCCCCAAAAGTGACCCCAATACTAAAAATTTAATACGTATTATTTACGTAACACGTCCGTGTTAGAGTCCATATGTGTAAGTACCAAATTTCAACAGAATCGGTCCAGTGGATCCGGAGAAAACTGGCTGTGACAGACGGACAGACAGACAGACAGACAGACAGACAGACACCCGAGTGATTCTATAAGGGTTCTGTTTTTTGTTCGGAACCCTAAAAAGGACATGTCATTTCGTACAGTATAAAATACACGTTTCTTGTTCATTGTTTCGAAAAGTAAACTACGAGTAGATACTCCCACGGTAGACATTGATATTCTAAGCGGAAACGTATCTACATAAGTAAGTACCTATACCTCTATAAAGGGAAGTTAACGAGAACCACCCGATTTCGTGGAGCTAATTAATAACAGAACTGTAGGAGCCTATGTACAATTTGTACAATTATGTATGTGACCATAGTGTATAATAAACAAGGTGACACTGTAAGAATATCAGAAACGGAAACCTAGGGCTCCAAGGGGCATTTGATTTGAGAATAGTTACCGATTTATTGGAATTATAACTTTGTAGGCTGAAAATAAATCTATACTAGTTTACAGTCTGTTTCCTGATAGCTACAACCTGGGAGTCTTTAAGTCAAGAGTGAATAGGTTACTTCTAGGCAAGCGTGCCCCATCTTCGACCACATCATCACTTACCATCAGTTGAGATAGTGGACAAACGCGTGCCTATAAATAGTAAACAAAATAAAAAAAGTACTAATATATAAAGCTAAAAAGTTTGTTTGCTTGAACGCGCTAATCTCAGGAACTACTGGCCGGACTTGAAAAATTATTTCATTGTTAGATAGCCCATTTATCGAGGAAGGCTATATATCATCACGCTAAGACCAATAGGAGCGGAGCAGTAATGAAAATTGTGACGCAGACGAAGTTGCGCGGGTCAACTAGTGCTTAGTATAAAATTCTTCCGTTACTGGCCGAGTGAATGACAGATAACGCACAACCTGAAATTTGGCATGTAGGTTCCTTGGAGAATGTAGCACTAAAAGAGGATTCCTGACAATCCTACGGGAACGGAAAAAAACGGGATATTTGCATACGAAGTCGCGGGCAAAACCTAGTAATCTGTTTACGCACAGTCGAAACTACAGGCTCTAGAAACATGACATTTTGCACAGGGTTTCCTTTTATTAAATGTGCGCTGAGAAACCTGCGGCCGATGCGCTAGTAAATAAATAATAATAACCATTCTTGCTGCTCATTTTCAGGATCCGAATGTTATGACAACGTCTGGTCTGCTAGAATGGGAGTTCTCCTTACCATCAGACCAGATCATCTCGCACGGCTGGTACCACGGAGCCCTCAGCCGGACTGCTGCCGAAAGCCTGCTGCAGCAAGACCGCGAGTTCCTGGTGAGGGACTCGTCGTCACAGCCAGATAACTATGTGCTCAGCTGTCGGTCCAATGGACAACATTTACATTTCGTTATACAACGGGTAAGTAATCCTAGGTGTTTCAACTTATTTTAATCTATAACATCATTTTGTCAACGCACAGGCTAAACTACTACGCACAGACACTTGAGATTTGGAATTTAGTTTTATTTTACAACTTCACCGTTCGCTCAGAAAGGATTTTTGGAATTTTCAACTTTAAAGTGGTGAAATGGGGGGTATGCAAGATTTTATTCTTCCAATGTGACATCTACGCTGACGAAGTCGCGGGAGTCAGCCAGTTTGTTTGTGAATATAACATTGATGACTGAAGAATGCTTCTTTCCAGATCATTGTCCACCCCGACACGGTGTACGAAAGACACCAATATCAATTTGAGGACGAAGCTTACGACACCGTCGCTGATCTCATCACGTCCTACGTGGGATCTGGAAAACCTATATCAGCCGCATCTGGAGCCCGGATCCAATATCCAGCCAATCGAGTAACGCCTCTGACGAATTATATCCAGAACGATGACATCAATTTGGTCGTCTCACCGGTTGGAGATGGTTCCTACGGTAACCCATACAGTTTATACAGCCATTTTGCAGCAAAGCCGGGAATGCAACTTAGAGTGCCTTTCAAAAAACAACGATCCCACTCACTCACCCCTATCGACATGGGACAACATGTCACTCACGGCAAAAGCGCCAGCGCTGACGGAGTCATTCAGAGTCAAACTCACATGCATGGGAAAAACTTCTGCAGTGAGTCTAACTCGTGTTCGAGCACCTGGGATGCCAATCTTCCAACCAGTCCTCCAGCCAAGCCGGCCAGATACGATGGACCGAAAGCAGATGAAAGACGATTAGAACTCCAACGACTCTACCAAGTATCTGGATCAGATTCAGGCAATGGATCTGGAGATTCAACTCAAAGTTCAGCGCACAGTGATCCAAACAAATCAAGAATGGAATCAGATTATAATTTGGTGACACCGACCATAAAGCAGCAGTTTGATTATGAACTCACTGAGGCAAAACTTTTGCAGTCGGAGAATTTGGATTACGTGGTGGATTCAAGAATAAATTTAGAAAACTTTCAATCACAAATTATACCGACTGGTTTATCAAAACCGCTTGAATCTGAAACGTTGCACACTATAAAGCTATTGTTACGTACGTCTGGGCCAAGGATTTTAGCGAACCACATGACAAAAGTAGATTTGTATTTTTTTTTCGACGATGCCATCCAAATTGAAGGTCTTGAGAAAACTGCATCAGGATTAGAACTCTTATTTTTACCTCAAGGGCGACCCCTGCGCTTAGATGTTATAGAAAGGTACATTCTATCAGCATGGCTGATTCAAATTATCTTGAAAAGAAATAGACCGTGATTTAAAGTGATATCTTTCTATTTTCAGGCTTGAGACATTTCGTTTGCTGATAGCTGTGACTATTCTGACCTGCCAGACAGACAGACAGCGCGCAGATACCATCAACGACTGGATACTACTGGCAGTTGAAACAAAGACTGCTTTGGGGAATTTGTACGGGTTTTCAGCCATTATGTTTGGATTGTGCATGCCTCAGGTATTAAATATTGTATTTTATAAAATATCATTCGAACTATGACGTTCGGAATGTTCGGATACACACTCTTGAATATATTATCTACATCTATACTTCTATACTAATACATAAAGCTGAAGAGTTTGTTTGTTTGTTTACGCGCTAATCTCAGGAACTACTGGTCTGATTTGAAAAATTATTTCATTGTTAGATAGCCCATTTATCGAGGAAGACTATATATCATCACACTAAGACCAATAGGAGTGGAGTGGAGCAGTAATGAAAATTGTGACGCAGACGAAGTTGCGCGGGGCAACTAGTCGATGTACAAAGCGTAACGTGATCGGACTCATGACACGCGGCATGCAGCTAGAAAAATGGTGTCTGCGATAATTGTGATATTCACCTTAGCAATAGGTATACGATTCTGGCAGTCGCGGGTTTTTTTTTTTTTTTAGGCTGGTCTTCAGGCTTGTTACAGACAGTGTTTGTCATGTACGCGTATCCAAACAGAGAGGCAGTTGTATTGCAATGCATATAATTATGTCGAAATCAAAAACCACACAAAGTCAATTAAGACACATATTTTTTTGGTATTTTTTGTCGCTTGTTCTAGAGAAATGTAATTGTTGCGATTTATTTTAGTTTATTTTACAAGTACTTTTCACATATTAATAATTGCTGTACATTTATGTATTCTGAATTAATTCAGGGCAGAATCCGGCCATGTCTTTATATGTGGATATTTAGTAATAGATAGTATTTTATTTTTTTCGTAGGTGGAATGCCTGGAGAATGCATGGAACATTTTAAGAAGGGTTTACACGGACAACGCATTTATGTTCGAGGCTAAACTAAGGCCGTGCTTCAAGAGTATGAACGAAGGCACGAATCCTCTGCCTCCCAACACGACGACGCCCTACATCCTGCCACCAGTACTGTGCTTCCATTTATTCGGTGAGTAGTGGAAAACAAACGCAAACTTGTAGTTGACAGTAGCTTTACGAAATTTGATTCATTTATTTACATCCGATCTTTTTAAAGTCTTTAAGTTAAATAGGTACAGACGATCCTCAAAACAACTTGAAGCCCACGAAGCTCGCGTCAAAACTTGTTGGTGTTTAATGAGCTAAGAAGTTTCGCCAAGTAACATAGCATTAGGGCAGGAAAATGACGATGAAGTTTCGAAGGTGTGCCATAAACTCTCCAGCAAAAGTTGACAGAGATTTATTTTTCAGACGGCGAAGGCGGAGGCCTAATGCAACCAGACGACACGTTCCCTGGTAGCCTGATGAATAGCCTGGACTTCGACTTCAACGCCACTGCAGCCCATTTAGACGCGGCGCGACACTTCCCCAACCAGATCGAAATGTTCAAACGGAACGCCAGGACTGTGGTACAGGAGATGTCCTCCTTAGGACCTGTTCTAGACCCCACTCTCCTCGAACTATTCAGAACAGAGTTCCACATTAACTTTCTTTGGGGAGAAAGGGGAGCTTTGACCACGCCAAATCAAAGATTCGCTCGACTAACTGATATTTTAACTGCAATGGCGAATAAGCTAGCCAGTCAACCGCCTGATTCAGATGACGCTGTTTAAGAAGATTTTTACAACTTGTTACCATATCACCGAAGTAATTAAAACGCCAATTTATATAATTATATTGTTTGAACCTAGACGCGATGTTAAATATGTAGGTACTGTGTATGGTCTTGCGAATTGTTCTAAGCGGTATGAATCGTGATCAGTCTACATACTTTTTTTACGGGTTTGATAAGAATTAATGATCCATGTGATTAGGTAACTGGTTTATGAATTTTAATAGTAATTAAGCCAATAAAAATAACCCTATACGAGTATTTATTTCTTAGTAAGGTGTAATTTGCGTGAAGTCTAGTCTATATGTTATCGGAAGCAATGCGAGTATTTTTAGCCCAAATTTTTTAAAAACGTTTAATTACCTACCTTATTGCGGATCTCAAATTGTATCTACCTACCTATTATGATATTTGTTATACATTTGTAAAAAGTGAACATAAGTATACCAATCTGAACAAAATCAACATCGTTTCATTTGAAATTTCAAAGTTATATAAGTAGTTATATAACTCTTACTAGAGGAAGAAGAACGGCGCCTTGATAGTGCTGTGATTTTCTATAACATTTTTTATTAACGTCTATGGCAGATAAGATACAATGGTCAGTGCCATTGTCATCATAACAGCCAGACATCTAGGTACTAGTCCTACTGGACATAGGGTAATGGCTCCAGTGAATGGACACTTAAGCACTTTGCAAATTTCAAAAAATTATTACTGCAGCATTGATGCATATGGCCCTTAGCTAGTTTTAAGTCTAAAGAATACATTCAATTCATTCATTTTTGGGTGCTTTTTACTATTTTAGATGCGTAGTTTTTGAGAAATTAAGCAATAAATCGAAAAATACCCTAAATACCCTACCCAGTGAATGAACGGCATTTTCTAGTAAATGAACACAATTATTTGTTTATTCATTACACGAATCTACTATTTTTTTAATTTTTTCGGTGTTCTAAATCCTAATGGATACCCTCCATCTAGGAAGAACGCTAGAGAATAAACATCACAGTTCGTACCACTAATAAAAAGTGCGTTTTGTTCATTCACTGGAGCCATTACCCTAGGTTACCTTTAAGACTTAACGACCGATCCTGTAGCGCTATTCTGTAAACACCTCACGGTGAAAACGAACGTGAAATGACCATGAGTGAGCTGTTTATTACAGAATCGCAATGCAGAATATTGGCTGATTATAATCGGCCAGTCTATTCAGCAGTGCGATTCTGAATAAGATGGTTTGAGAGTGCTTGAAGTGAATGTCAAACCATCTTATCTTATTGGTATATGGATTGACAGCTCACTTCACCAAAGCTTACACGGTGAGAGGTTCACAGAATTGCTGAATCGCACTGCTGCTGGTCAATCAAGGTGGGAGGACAGTTCACTCCATCTTTTTAGGGTACCGTACCTCAAAAAGAAAAAGCGGAACCTTTATAGGATCACTTTGTTGTCCGTCCGCCTGTCTATCAAGACAAGAGGTATCGATTAAACCATATACTCAGGTCTACGGTACCTTGAAACTGTAAAAAAAAAGCTTGAGAGGTGTCAAGGGACACCCGGATGGAACGAAGTTCCTACGCCGCATGGCTTACAACTATAGCAAAAAGTGTCGTTACAACTTTTGGTCTTAATTTTTTCCGTCTAGCCCCCTTTCACAACGCGCGATAAGGAACTTCGTTCCAAAAAGATACGGCCGTTTATGCCGCAAAACACTCTCGAGGGAATCAAATTTCATAGGGTATTTCCAACTGACCTAGAACTATGAAATTTGGAAAAATACCGTCTTATATTATAGGGAGAATCTCGTGGCTAAATAATAACAGCCGCATGGGTCGATCGTCAAGGTTAAGCAACGCTTGCCTAGGTTGGTCTGTGGATGGGTGACCATCTTAACATACCGAGTTTCCTCCGTGCCTCGGAAAGCACGTTAAGCCGTTGGTCCCGGCTGTCATTTGTAAATCTTTCGCAGTCGTTACAGATAGTCAGAAGCCAGTAAATCTGACTCCAGTCTTGCCATGAAGTACCGTGTTACCCGTGTAGGCAGCCGCTCCTCGTAAAATACTGGTATTCGGCTAAATCCGGCTTGACTGGAAGCCGACCCCAATATAGTTGGAAAAGGCTAGGCTGATGATGACTATAGGTAGGTAAGTATAGGGTAAAATCTAAAAACTATACATTTGTACTTAATTAAATCATAAAAAATATAGTCTTTTATGGGTTCACTTTCTAAAAGGCCTTGAAAAGTATCTGCTATGGTCCAAATTCGTTAAGTCTCTGATTTGTTCTGTTTCGTTAACCGTGCATTAAGCTGCATTTATCGTAAAAACTGCCCAAAACTAATTTGGTAGGTACTTGCGAAGTACTGGACAGTTCTCCTTGCGGATCAGCTCATCTATTCTGTAAGTAGCCATTTCGATATCGAGCTTCACCTGAATGACAAGTCTCACAAAGTGAGCTTTAAAATAACTCTTACTTATAGGTGTTACGTTTGACGTAATTTGATACTCACCTCGGATTCCGCTGTCGAGACACGAAAATGTTGTTACAGAATAGCACTACTGGTCTGTAAGGTGCTGACGGTACTACTATATTTAGCTTCTGCGATAGGTTCGTAGCTCGGGAAAAACTGCGAGATTTGATTCCTGAACTATTTATAATACTTACGTAAATTTGTACGGAAGCCGTTCAGATGAAAAAAAAAAAATCAAATCGGTTCATAAATGACGGAGTTATGAAGTAACTAACACAAAAAAAAAATACAGTCGAACTGAGAATCTCCTCGTTTTTTTAAATTCGGTTAAAAAGACAGTATTTTCTTACGTTGGGATGTCATTCCTTCGCAGAAACACAGTTACTGTAGCCACAATAGCAAAAGTTATCAGTGCCGGAACCCATGAGCAAATTAAGCAATTGCTTTGGGCATCACCATAAATGGATAAACTACAGGAACTACAGGTACTCAGTTGTTTTGGTCAAGTGATACGAAATTTCGTAAACCCTCCGAAAAGTCAGCAAGGTGTTGTAATTAAAAGACCCAACAGTCACATTTCGTCAAAGTCGGCTGGTAATTTTTTAAGTGCTCGTGGCTCTTACAAAATTACGAGCCGACTTTGATTATTATAATAATTTATTTCAGATTTCTCCATATAAACACATTCATAATGCGTACAGCTAAGGAGTGGAATTCCCTGCCGGAGTCTGTGTTTCCCGATAGCTACAAACTGGGAGTCTATAAGTCAAGAGGGAATAGGTTACTTCTAGGCAAGCGTGCTCCATTTTCGACCACATCATCGCTTACCATCAGGTGAGATCAAGCATTGGACAATCCCACCTGTCCGTCAATACGCTCAAGATATCTACTGTTGAAACTAGCTAGCACGCGAGTTAGGGTCGAGGTGCAACGTTTGCACGCATGATTGTCGCAAAACTGTCGACGTTGGCCTCGGCAAACATGCCGGAGGCACTGCAATACCGCGGCAGTCCCATCAGCATCCTAAACGCATTATTGTTAAAGACACCAGTTAAAGAAGTAAGCCGTATGGTGCCGTAAAAGAATAATACCATCCCATCAATTCCTGTGGGTGTCGTAAGAGGCGACTAAGGGAGGACCGTCACCAGAGTATGGGCAGCAGCGTTCTCTGTAAAACGCAACACCATTCACTGCGATCGCCAACCCGCCTGCCAAACTTGGAGATTATACAAACCCTCCCTTTGGGGGAGGCCTATTCCCTGCAGTGGTCGTCTTTTGGCTGTTCTGATGATGATGAGTTAAAGAAAATCCTAGTTATAAGACAGAGTGTTAAAACGTTTAAGCTTGCTTTGGTTGCTCTTGCAGCGTAAGTTCTTATAATTTTTTAAATTTTCTGTAGGTAATGAATGACTAGGCCAAGTAACTTACTCTTATTTCTGAATCAATCTGTAAATGGGGAGCTAAAATTTACGATACGTCGACGCTGTTTATCAATGTTATAAGTAAAAAAAAAAATGTTTTGATAGTTTGGTTTTTAGAGTTTCGTACCCAAAGGGTAAACAACGAAGCCAATTACTAAGCCTCCGTTGTCCGTCCGTCCGTCTTTCCGGCCGTCCGTTCGTCTGTTCGGTCAACAGGCTGTAGGTATCTCAAAAAACGTAACAGGTAGACAGTTGAATTTTCACAGATTGTGTATGTCTATTGCCGCTATAACAAAAAATAATAAAAATGAAAGTATATGGTACGGAATCCTTCGTGTGGGAGTCTGACTCGCACTTGACCGGTTTTTATTTTAAAGATCGGTACTAGTTGACTAGCTGATAGGGGGCACCACAGGCGCGGAGTGCTTAGGGCGTCATGAAGTCTTAATCCGGCACTGAAAGTTATAGAAACCCAAATAAATCCAGTAGTCCCAACGGTTTTTGTCGCCCAACTGACAGTATCAATGAAGTTATCCCTTAAAAACTAGTCAAGTGCGAGTCGGACTCCCGTGCAAAGGGTTCCGAACGAATGTTTTGTTTTTTTTTTACATGTAATTTTTACCCTATAGACTTCTTATATATTTTCCTATAATCTTTAGGTAAAGATCAATTATCTCCATTTTTATCAAAATTTTAGGTTCAGTTGTTTCGGAGAAAAGGGGGGGGAGTGGTAATTTTTCGCCTAATTTCTTGAATAACTTCAAAACCATTTATTTTAAAATTATGAAATAAAATAATTAAAACCCTCACAGTAAGCCCTTTCATTTGATATGTCACTCGATATTGTTCAAAAAACATTTTTTTAATTTTCTAGTTTGACCCCCACACTGAAAATTTAATAATTTACGTAACACGTCCGTGTTTGCGTCACAAAAATCCATATGTGTACCAAATTTCAACAGAATCGGTCGAGGATCTGAAGAAAACTAGCTGTGACAGACGGACAGACAGACAGACACCTGAATGATCCTATAAGGGTTGCGTTTTTTGTTCAGAACCCTAAAAAAATGAAAAATATATTACCCTAATAACAAATAGTTCATACCAAATTGTAGAAAACGAGAAAAAAGTAAGCAAATCGGACATATTGTAATTTAAACGAAATAAGCAAAATTGGGCATGGATGGCAAAGTTTAGCGTTTCACGGTATGCAATTCCGTTGCATATTCCCCAAAATGCAACCGATAGAAAACCGACAGGCTAGCAACTCAGCGTCGCGTTGATGCTCAAGACTTTGAAGCTTCGACTTGACGAGCCTGTTAATTATTGCTGATAATCCTCTCAAAAAAGCTATCAATTGACTCAAGGGCATCAAGCTGGTATCTGGCAGATCCGTCCCAAAGATGAGAGCAGGTACTCCATACACGATCGAACTTGCGCTTGATAGAGTTTAAGCAGCTGATCCGCTATCTATCTAAGTTTCCACGGCACGGCGAGCAGTCAAGTTTTTACAGATGCGAGCAACGCAGCCGGCGTTGCTCGCATCCAGAGGGTCCCCGAGCATTTCAATAGGTTGGTACACCTGTCTATATGTAAACGGAGGAGCTCGTGGCTAAATAATAACAGCCGCACGGGTCGATCTTAAAGGTTAAGCAACGTTTACCAAGGTTGGTCTGTGGATGGGTGACCATCTTAGCATACCGAGTTTCCTCCGTGCCTCGGAAAGCACGTTAAGCCGTTGGTCCCGGCTGTCATTTGTAGATCTTTGGCAGTCGTTACGGATTTTCAGAAGCCAGTAAATCCATAGAATCTGACTCCAGTCTTGCCAAGAAATACCGTGTCACCCAGTTAATGGGTTGTGGAGGTCTGGTAGGCAGCCGCTCTACGTAAAACACTGGTATTCAGCTGAATCCGGTTTGACTGGAAGCCGACCCCAAAATAGTTGGGAAAAGGCTAGGCAGATGGACCTGTCTTTATGTAAACTATACGCACATACTACCTAGGCACGTTACGATATAGTGACGCACGCTACATATTCCGGAAGTTGACTTGAATTACCCAGCTTCACAGGCGCAGTCATTAGCGAAGACTTTTAATTCTATTGATGGGAAATCATCAAATGGCTCAAAGGGTGTGTCACGTCCTCACTGACTAAAAACTAAAAGGCTTGCCTTGTACCTAATCTATACATGTAATAAAACAGTAGGTAGAAATCGTGATTTCTGTACATTAAACAAAAATACCAAAAATCGAGAAGGGGTGATGAAGAAAAAGCTGTAGAGCACAAAAAGAGTATTTTTATTTTTTTTGTCTGTCTGTTCACGATAATCTCCGAAAATATTGAACAGATTTTTTTGGCGTTTTCAAAGTTAGATTAAGCTCATTTCTGAGCATTATTTAGTGATTAGTCTTTGTTTCATTCAATTGGGGTGCATGGGGTCTGTTACCATCTTAAGACCCAAGCCAACCTCACCTGCTAGCGGTGCACCCTGCTGTCCAACGGACGAGGCTCTGGCGAACCTGGTTTCCCTCTCGTAGGGTTGTCGGCTGGTCGCCCCACGTAAAACCAACTTCAGCCAAATATTAAAATGGACAAGAAGTTGAAAACGGGTACTCGGGCTAGGGCGTCGCCGCATAACGACGCGCAGGCACATCGCCCTAAGCCTGCGATAAGTGGGCTAGGGCTACCGTGTCGAGTACGGGCACGGCTAAAGAGGATAGTACCCAAGAAGAAGTTCCGCTTTGCCACCTGGAACATTGGCTCCCTAACCGGACGTTGCCGAGAACTCGCGGACGTACTTGCGAAGCGTCGGGTCCAGTGCGCCTTCCTTCAGGAGACGCGCTGGAAGGGAAATAAGTCACGTGACATCGGGCAGGGGTACCGGCTAGTGTACACCGGATCACCAACGGGCAGGGGCGGAGTGGCCGTGGTGCTGTCTAAGGGCCTTCAGGATGGACTCCTTGAAGTAGACCGATGCAGCGACCGGTTGATGCGAGTTAGGGTGCTGATCGAAGGGTCGGTAACGAACCTAATCAGCGCCTATGCTCCTCAAACTGGTTGCTGTGAGTCTGAAAAGGAGACCTTCTGGGATGAGTTCGAGGACGTACTACGCGCTATTCCGAATTCCGAAGGTGTTTTGGTTGGGGGGGATCTCAACGGTCACGTAGGTCAGTTTGCTGGAGAGTACGGACGTGTTCACGGTGGTTTTGGATATGGCCAGCTAAATGCAGAGGGAGTCAGTATATTCAGCACCTGCGCTTTGTCTGACCTAGCCATCGCGAACACGTTCTTTCAGAAGAAGCCCCAGCATCTTATTACGTACCGTAGTGGTGCCTACTCAACCCAAATAGATTACCTGCTAGTGCGACGGTGCCACATTGGCAAGGTTACCAACTGCAAAGTCATCCCAGGTGAAAGCCTAACGGCTCAACACCGCCTCCTTGTCCTGGACTTTGCGGTTGTACCGAAAAAGAAAGTGACCGAAAAACGCAAACCCCGCACAAAGTGGTGGTTGCTTGATGGTCCTAGGCAGTCGGACTTCATCGCGGAGGTCGAGCATCTCGAGATCAGTGCTCCGCATGAGTCCGCTCAAGAGATCTGGAGTAGGATCCATTCAGCAATCACCGATGCGGGTAAGCGCGTCCTTGGCACTTCTCGTGGTGGCCGCACCATAGAAAAGGAGACGTGGTGGTGGGATGACGGGGTGCAGGAGGCGACTCGGAAGAAGAAGGTTTTATTTAAACAGTGGCAAGGGTCCAACTCTCCGGATGACAGAGAGGCATATGGAGCTGCTAAGCGCGCTTGCAAAAAAGCTGTAGCCAGAGCCCGCAGCAAAAGTCTGGCGCCCTTGTACGACAAGCTGGAAACTGCGGAGGGGCAAAAGCTTATTTTTAAGCTGGCGCGTGCCCGGGAGAAAGCTACACGGGACATTAGCAAATGTCTCTGTGTAAGGGACGCCCAGGGTAAGCTGCTCTACGATGCCCCCTCTGTTAAGGAGAGATGGTGTACATACTTCGCGGAGCTGTCTAACAAACAGCATCCCCATAACCTTCCTCCCGAACCGCCTCCTAACCTTGGACTTATTTCCCCCGACGAAACCCGCATTGCTCTTCGCCACATGAAGAACCGGAAAGCGGTCGGGCCTGACAATGTGCCAATTGAAGTGTGGAAGGCGATGGGCCCACATGGCGTGGACCTTCTGACGGATCTTTTTAACCGCATCCTGATCACCAAGGAAATGCCGAACCAGTGGCGATTTAGCCTGATTATCCCTGTATACAAAGGCAAAGGTAGCGTACAGGATTATAGTAGCTACCGCGGTATCAAGATCATGTGCCACACCATGAAGCTCTTCGAGCTCATCATTGACACACGGCTCCGTAGCGAGTGTACTGTCTCTGAGTGTCAATATGGCTTCCGGGCGGGTAACAGCACCATGGACGCAGTATTCGCCTTACGGAATCTGAATGAGGCTTACAGAGAGAGAAGGAGAGCTTTGCATATGGCCTTTTTAGACCTGCAGAAGGCCTTCGACTGTATACCTCGGCAGTCCATCTGGTGGGCACTGCGCTTCAAGGGCGTTCCCGAGGCCTATATTGACATTATCAGAGACATGTACCGCGATTCCGTGTCCTCTGTCCAGACTGCTGTTGGCGAATCGAATGGCTTCCCAATATCTGTTGGCGTTCACCAAGGCTCGGCTCTTAGCCCGTTCTTGTTTAACGTAGTGCTCGATGTAGTTACGGCAAACATCCAAGATAAGCCCCCATAGCTAATGATGTATGCCGATGACATCGCCCTCGTTAATCAGAACAAAGCCCATCTTGAGCGCAAAGTCAACATTTGGAAGGACACGCTTGAAAACGGTGGTCTGAGACTAAATGTGGAGAAGACTGAGTACATGTCCTGTGGCGGCACGGATTCAAATAGGTTCATCCGAATAGGTTCGGACCTGATCAGAAAGTCCGATACGTTCAGGTACCTTGGATCCGTGCTGCACGAGTCTGGCAACGTGGACGACGATGTCCAAGCACGTATAGGCGCGGCTTGGGCGAAGTGGCGCGAGGTAACGGGCGTTGTATGCGACCGCAAAATGCCTCCGAAGCTCAAGGGGCAGATATATAAATGCATCATACGGCCTGTCCTACTGTACGGCGGTGAATGTTGGCCAGCACTAAGCAGACACACCCAGGAGCTTCGCGTCACGGAGATGAAGATGCTGAGGTGGATGAGTGGCGTAACGCGATCCGATCGCATACGCAACTCTTTCATCAGAGGTAGTCTTGGTGTCCGTGACGTGGGGGAAAAACTGCAAGAGTGTCGTCTGCGATGGTATGGCCACATCATGCGCCGCCCTATGGAGTACGTTGGTCGGGGATGCATGAATATGGCTGTTCTTGGGGCTAGGTCCCGTGGTCGCCCTCGCAAGCGCTGGTTGGACGTCGTTAAGTCCGACATGAGAGCCAATGGCCTAACTGAGAAGGATGTTCAAGATCGGGCAAAGTGGAGGAAGCTAAGTAGGAAGGCGGACCCTGGCAATAGCCGGGATTAACGCCAGGTAGAAGAAGAAGAAGAAGAAGTCTTTGTTTCATTCCAATTGGTGGGCGAAAAAAAAGTTAAGGACATTTAAAGATTTTAAAATTACGTATCATCGTTTTTCGACCACTTATGTTCAACTTACTTATCTATTCATAAAACTAGCCTTTAAAAACATATCTTTAAAAATTATAATCATCACGCTATATCTTTGGGGAGCTAAGCAGTCCAAAACCGTAACATATGATAAGATCGGCTATTTAATCTCAACGTCAGCTAAATTCATAGACCCGACGGCGGTACAATGACTGCTTTCAGAATGATTCGGTGTAAGTTCAAATCCCAGATATCGGAACTCTTTTAAGTATTGTTGATTTATTTTTACTTTTTCATGTACCTGCTCTTTAATATATTTGCTGGCCGCGACTTCGTTTGTTTGTATGTTTAAAAATTTTGGAACAGGATGTGCCGAAGTACTGAAACTCCGGATAAGTAGGATTACTTACTGAACCTATTTTTTGTATTTTTCTGTATAACATTGAATTGTAAATCACGATAAAAGGTACAAAACCAAAGTAGATAACTTTTACACATAACCTGGTAGGAATTTGTGGCAATGTCTACTAAGATGGAATCAACTTCTACGTAATACAGATACCTGCAATGCCATCTATTGGCCCAAATAGTACTTTTGACAGCGTGAGCTTATTTTTGGTACTTCAACTATTATGCATTTGATCTCATATTCGAGGTGTTAACATTACACAGGCGCGCGCTTACATTTGCTAAGCTAAAGCTGCCCAATACCACCTGTACTTTGGAGGATTTTATAAATGCCACCGAAGTTGCAATTAACGTAGCCACCTGCTGGGCCAAAAGAGAATAAAGAGTAATCCATCTATTTAAAACAAGAAGAAGAATGAACCTTAACAGGCCCGAAGCCAGGGGTCAAGTCAAATCAACCAAGCTTTGCTTTAGTTGCTCAATACTGGACCTATACGGGCTTGGAACCAAGGGAACCCACGAACAGGTGGCGAAGTCCCATGATAGAGGAGTCGCAAAAAGAGCTGAATTAGCTCGGTTAACTTAAGATCGTTATGATTTACGTTCCTGTGCGTGAAGTGTCGACATACTTACCGATCGCCTAGCGACCGAATACGTTAAGGGCGCCTTCAAATTTGTCGCTAATTGCCGCGCGGCAGCAGCGCGAACACATTCCACAGTCAAAACCAATGGTGTGATCCGTGGATCGCGTTCGAAATTTACTGTGTACGGGCGGCCTTAGGACTTAACGACCAAATTTGGTCCGCTACGCGATCGTTATCTATGTCGAGACTGCAGGCCTTGGTTCGAAATAAATGAAGTTGTTTCCTAACTTGGTGGTTTGAAGAACAGCACCATTCATATAGGGCAATATACATACTATAAGTACCCATATAACCATTTTTGGTCGCAGATTTGTAAAAGATGTAACAAGTCGCATCAGTTTCGTAACTGATACGACATATTGCGACTGTGTGGGAGTGCACTTTTAATTGTCGTAACCGTTTAGTAACAAAGTGACAGAAAGTAGTTTTAGTAACTTTGTGTTGTAGCTGTGTCGACTTGTTACAGACAAATTTGTGTACACACGTTTTACACACTTTGCGCATTGTATGTAACTAGTGTACAATATTGGTAACAATGTGTACTAACTGAGTGGTAACATGTGTAGTACCGTTACGTCAATGTTCCGGAACACTTATAACACTAACTTGGATAAATGGAAATCACTAGATCCAGTCATTCTCAAACTATTGTCTTATGTTAACTGCCGGTTTACCGTTTAATTAAAAAAAAAATGAGTAAACTACCCAAAATATCACGTAGATTTCGATGGACTTCAACATTTTACAGGAGAGTTAATGAATTAACGAACCAAAATAACACAAGTACCTACAAGTAAGTTAATCCTATCCTACTTACTAATATTAAATTTATAAATGCGAAAGATTGTCAGGATGGATGTTTGTCGTCACGCAAAAACTACTGACGTTTTTTGATGAAATACAATAATATAGCTGATACATCAGAATAACATATATGCTACTTTTCATCCCACAGCTGGGCATGGGTCCCTCGCGATATATCTAAATCCTACTCGGACGAAGTCGCGGGCACAGCTAGTAATTAATAATATTGTTTGATGTTGTGTTGTCCCTATTGTGACAGATTCATCATTCTGTTGAACTTTCTAGCGAATTCACGACCAAATCCAGAAAATAGTACGGAAGTATCTCGCACTGAAGAACTTAGTGCCGAAGTATCAAATTTCGAACACCAGAACCCAGTTGCGACTTCTTATAATATAAATAATACCAATGAGGTACCAAAAACTTCCAAATACGCATCAGAAACTGAAGAATATGACGCAAATACACTTGATGGATCATCTGATTCTGATAATGAAACACACGCCATAAACGTGAGATACCAAATTCAGCAATGGGCGTTGAAGTACCAAATTCCACATAATGCGTTGAACGAATTAATTGGTATTCTACGAGATCATCCAAATAAAGATTTCAATATTTTTTTACCAAAAGATAGTAGAACTCTTTTAAAAACGCCCAGATCTAACAATATTTTGCCATTGGGCAATGGAAAATATTGGTACTATGGATTAGAAAATTGTTTAAAAGATGCTTTACCCCAAAGTATGTCAAAATTACCAAGTTGTATATTTTTAACATTTAATATAGATGGTTTACCTATAGCCAAAAGTACGAAAAATGAATTTTGGCCAATTTTGTGCAAAATAGATGGCATGGGTATGCCTCCATTAGTTATATCAATATACTTTGGAAGTACTAAACCGCCTCTAGAAATGTTTTTGCGTCCATTTGTAAACGAGCTATTAAAATTACTGAAAGATGGATTATTAATTCAAAAGCAACTTATTCTTTTAAAAATTCGTTGCTTCATATGTGATACACCTGCAAGATGCTTTATAAAAGGTGAGTTCAAAAATACATTAACGGTTCCGAGACGTGAACTACGGAACCCTTAAAGCGATTACCTCATTTCAATCTAATTATGTAGACCTAGTGTAGGTATAGCTAATTATAAAATAAAAGTTAATGCAGCTGTTGGTTATTATATCAGGTCAGATTAATTAATAATATGCCCATTGCTCTTTTGACTGCAGATACTGTGGGATTTAATAGTTACCATGGGTGTATGAAATGCACAATCATTGGTGAATTCGACAGAAGAGGTCGACATATATTATGAGTTTTCCCAGAACGGATATGCCTTTGCGTACCGACCATTCATTCAGAAATCGACTTGATCCAGATCACCACAAAGAAAGAAGTGCAATTGAAGATTTACCCATAAATTTAGTAAATGATTTTACGATTGCAGATGCTCTTCATCTGTTAGATTTGGGTGTGATGAAAAGATGTTTACTGGGGTGGAATAATGGGAGTTTTAATTTTCAAACGAAATGGTCAGCAAGAGAAATTCAGGATGTTTCAAGAAAAATGATGGATTTAAAATTAACAACCCCAACTGAGATACAACAAGGAAGGATGAGAGAACTAGATACCCTTCACTTTTGGAAAGCCGCTGAATTTAAAAACTTTTTGTTGTATTTCGGTCCAGTTGTGCTTAAAGAATATTTGTCATTTGAAGTATATCAACATTTTTTGACATTGTTTTGTGCCACCACCATATGTTATTCTGATGCTTATATATCTTACCGGGACATAGCTGAAAAACTTTTTAATAATTATATCGAAAAATTTGCAGAAATTTATGGTCTAGACTCTGTAAGCAGTAACATTCACAATTTATGTCATATTGTTAATGATGTCTCAAGATTTGGTTCTTTACCTTCTCTAAGTGCATATCCATTTGAAAGCTTGCTATTTAGAATAAAAAATCTGTTACGAAAAGGCAATCAACCATTAGAACAAGTAGCGAATCGTATACAGGAGCTTTCAAAATTAAATAATGAAAACCAAAAATGTAACCAAACCTATCCCGCCGCCAAATATGAAAGTTTCTTGGCAACAGGTGAAAAAGTATTTACTACTGTCAAAATGAATGGGAATTACCAGTTGTCCAGAAACATTTAAGATAAATGGTTTTTAAGTGTACATAAAGATATCGTTGAAATGATGTACGCAATTTCTGTCAATGACAAAATTAAAATCGTTGGCAGGAATATCAAAAACAAATTTGATTTTTTTGAGCGACCGTTCAATTCTTCGCATATCAATGTATATGCAACATCACTTGATTATGAAGCAGAAGAATCAAGAGAATACAATTTGGAAGACGTAAAATGTAACCTTTATGTATGCTTTGCAACTCCCAAATGGTATTTATTCCTGTATTGACAACGTTAGGGGTAGTAATAAAATGAAAACATAAGAAGAAACGATTTTTATTTCGAAATCACAAAATCATCACTGACACTTAACGCACTATAACTTTACTAGCATTAGCTAGCTACTTGCCACTAATAATCTACAGATCATTTTAAAGACCTGCATCAATCTAAAAAAGCTACTTAATAATAAGTCTACCTAATCAGTTTAATATACATTCATATAAAGTGGTATCAAAAATAGTATACTGAGTAAACCTAAATAGAGCAATAATAACAACAAAATTGTATAATTTTATATCCTGTTCACTGTCGTCTCCATCATCTATCAATCATAAAGATAATTTGTCAGCACATTCGTATAGTTAATCACTGTTTGTACTTTTGCAGCACAGTACATTAAGTAAGTTATCAGAACTGATATTCATAATTTTGGTTTCATCTTTTAGATCCAAAATCTTGTTTTTTATTTTCACGTCAGAGAGTACCACTATTTTCGATGATTTGTCGGAATATTTTTTTGTGTCTGGCGTATTGTCGTCTGTAAAAGAATAAAGTTAAAGAATATTAATTTCGTTTGAATAAAGAATTTAACTGTATTCTCTACAAAGTTAGCAAAGCATTGGCTCTCCATACCTACCATACTTTCGTCAAGGTACAAGGGATATTAATTGAGAAGAGCCTTCTTTAGTTAAAACAATGCAATATGGCATTTTATCTGGCAAACTAAAGTTTGGGAAACTGTGGACAAAAAATCAAAGAGAGACCATTTTAAAAGTTCAGTTACTTTGTGACGACTTTACGTAACATGTCCACACAATGTCGACACATTATCGTAACTTTGTAACTTGTTGTGACGACAATATTTTTCACTTAACAAAAAACATTTTTTCATTATTTATCGATAATACGGTTTATTACTGCTAAAATAGTTTGTTATTAAATATTTAACTTTATTATTGCATTCAAATAGAAGCTTTTGAGAATAGAAAATAAAAATATCATTAAAATTAAACAATGTGTATTTTCGTCGGAATGGTTAAATTATGATAATAATGTGGCGCGTTGATAAATTTCAACCTTTCCTACGAAATTACACGATGAATTTAATTTCCCATTAGGATTTGAGTACATGCTGAAAACCATAATAATCAATAAAAAAAAACTCTTTGTTTACTTACCTAGGTGATAAAATGGCTGTTTCTTATTTTTTTAATAATTCACGTCACTTCACAAGTCAATGTCAACGAATGAGCTGTTATGAGCGATTGAATGAATGATTTGTGGGAACTCTGGTTAAAATATGGTAACAGTGTTACGACACAGCAACGTAAATTAGAAACCGAATGTTACTGTGTCGACTCTTCCCCATTTTTAGTTGCAGCGACTACTCTAACACGGAACGGCGACGAGATTATGTGTCGAGAATCAATCAGTGTACACACTAGGTGTGGAAACCGTTACGTCATGTTCCCAAAAATGGCTATATGGGTACGTTATGGCAAGCAAACAGATGTTCTTCTTTATGGTCCGACACCATAAAGAAGGCTGTTGGAAGTAGCAATGCATAGCAATCGACACTGCAGAAGACTGAATGGCTTGGAGACGTATGTGGTTGCGATCCTCAGTACTTAGTGGGGAAACGACGAAAAAGCCACCAAAATGCGCATAATTATACTCGTACGAATACTGTTAAAAATCGCTGACGACACACCACCATCAAGAGGGTGGATAGGTTGTCTTAGAAGATAGCCCTTAGGTGTCATCCCGTTGCTTCAGCATTAATTCATTTTTTCTGTGTACAGAAAACCCACCCACCAAGCAGCAACCATCAATATTATGCATAATATTGACAAAATATTTCCATGAAATCGGCCATGGAAGAAAAGTACACATCATCCGATAAAGTTAAACGTTTTTTATTTACCTATATAACATTTTATTTCGATACATATATATAGTTGACCCGCGCAACTTCGTCTGCGTCACAATTATCATTACCTACTGCTCAGCTCCTATTGGTCTTAGCGTGATGATATATAGCCTATAGCCTTCGTCGATAAATGGGCTATTTAAGCAAACTAACAAACAAACTCTTCAGCTTTATATATAAGTATAGAAGTATACATACCCGCCTGCCAAACGTGGCTATAATGACAACCCCGCCCCCCCTTAGGGGCCTATTTGCAGCTGTAGACGTCTTCCAGCTGTTATGATGAGGATGAAATTTTGCAAAGGCACTCGGCTGAAAGTCACACATATCCAACAAACTGTTATAACCCCAGCAACTTTCTTAAACATCGCAAACAGAAGTTTCTCGTTAGGAAAAATGACTAAGTGGACGCCATTTTGAACAGAAGAGATGATATAACCAGTGCCTTAAATAAGTCTTCCAAATTCTTAGAGGTCAAGCAATGTTAGATATTGACTGTTTGCACATCTTATCTTAGTGATCTTATAAAGCGACATAATTTGGCGTTTGCCCTTTTTTGCTTTACGCCTGTATGTCGCGAACGAAGTCGCGGGCAGCAGCTAGTGTTATAGTTACCATATACGAAAATAATAATTCTAATTAGTTTTTCCGTTAGATTTTAATAAATTATAATTATTAGACACTATATTAAAGTCGTTAAGTTTTCAAGAAATAATCAACAAAAAAAAAACAAGTGTAAGAATGCGCGGCCACTCGTAAAATATTGATCGCTTATAATTATTTTTTCGTAAATTTTTGACAAATTCAGTCCTCAATTTTTGACAATAAGAATTAGATCTCTAACCCAAGTAGATGCTGTGATCTCCATGGTCGCGCAATCGTGCACGTCTTGTTCGCGCGGTCATCTACTTTGACAAATATTAGGTTTGTTCGCTTCGATTTTGACAAATTCCGACAAATTTTCTCGTTTGTTTAATTTGGTGGAGCAATCGTAGGTAACGCACACCAAGAGCCGGATTTGGCAGCCTTCAATTCCAAATGGGACTCAGTGACTTTAGATCAATTGACATTGTTTCGAATGATCTTTCGGTAACAGCCAAAACGTTAGCGATTGATTGCTTAACATTTCGGTATGTTTTTGAAGAAAAACATTCAAACGGTGAAGACCGTTTGTGTGATGTGATAATTTACTTAAATTATTTAAAGCGTCTGGGTCATACCCGCGACAGGATCCGTAAGGCCCGGACTCCACCAAAGCAGAGACGAGACGAGCGGGGCGGAGAAGTCTCGAAGGCCTTCGACAAGGTTTGGCACGATGGCCTTATTAGTAAGCTTTCATCCTTCGGTCTGCCCTGATTGTGTGATTGGATCGCGCCCGATTTCTTGAGGGATCGGTCTATCCGAGTGGTCATAGATGGCTGCTCGTTTGGACTGCTGGATATTAATACGTAAGGGGTCGGTGCTTTCGGCAACACAGTTTTTGCTGCATATTAATGATCTGCTTAAACCCGGTACCTTTGGGTATGCAGACGACAGCACTGTTGCTGAGAGATACGTGTCCGACGCATGAGCTGGTGGGTCACAGATCCGGTCTCTCTGGGAGGCTCTGGTTGAGTGCTTGAACGTGTCCTTACAGGCTGTCTCTGAATGGGGCGATGCCAATCTGGTCAAGTTCAATGCTGCTAAGACCCAAGCTTGTCTGTTTTTCGCTAAAAGGAGCCAATTCCACCCTGCTCCATCTTTCCGGGGTGCAACCATGCCGATAACCGACCAACTTGAGCTTCTTGGGGTTACATTAACATCTACTCTCAATTTTGGCCTGTTCATAGAGGCAAAAGCTCAAGTGGCTGTAAAGAAGTTGGGGATCCTAGCAAAGGTGAGACGGTACATCACGCCGGAACAGCTGCTCAAACTCTACCAAGCGCAAGTTCGATCGTGTATGGATTATTGATCTCATCTTTGGGACAGATCTGCGCACATCTCTTTAATTCTTTATTGTACACCAAAACAGCTTATTCAAAATACAGTAATGAAAGTTCATGTACAAAGGCGAGCTTAACTCAGAAATGAGTTTTCTCCCAGCAAACCTTTGAGTGATAGAGAAAGATGACAATGGAGGGTAGGATCCAGTGCACATAATTACATATATTTAATTACTTTTTATTATATATATATAGATTAAAACATAAACCTACATACATAACTATAAATATTCATACACATACATATATACGTATATTATGTCAAAAGCGAAAAGAAATGCTCTTTAACTTTCCTCTTGAAGACATCAAGAGAAGGGCTGTCGCGTATGGAGTGTGGGAGCGAGTTCCAGAGACGTACTGCAGTAACAGAGAAAGAGCCACCATATCGACTAGAAGTGTGACGCGGGGTACGAAGGAGAAGAAAAGTGGCAGTTCGACATGATTTGCCCCTCGGGACGAGGTACTCAAAGCGTTCACGAAGGTATTGAGGAGAATTGGGATTGTGAAGGATAGTATAAAGAAGGGATAAGATATGGGTATCTCGCCGACGCCGAATCGGCAGCCACTTCAATCTGGTCCGAAACTCCGACACGTGGTCGTATTTCCGGAGACCAAAAATAAACCGAATGCACAAGTTCTGCAGTCGCTCGAGTTTGGTCAGGAGTACCTCTGTAGCATCTAGGAAACAGACATCCGCGTAGTCTATAAGTGGTAAAAGAAGCGATTGAGCAAGACTGACCTTTGTGTGAAATGGTAAGAATTTTTGAAGACGTTTAAGAGACTGAAAAGTGTAGAATACCTTCTTACTAACATCAGCAATATGAACCTCCCAAGAGAGGTTAGTATCAATATGGACGCCTAGATTTTTAGCGCTTTTTGAGTATAAAATTGGCACTGAATCATACACTACTGGTGGCGGAGACTGGTGATCCAATAGGCTGAGCATGTATCTGCCACCCACAATAAGCGCTTGAGATTTAGTTGGGTTAAACAAGAGTCCAAAAGATTTAGCCCACTTGTTGATATTTTCAAGGTCATCGTTGATGGCAGCCACAGCCGCAGCCAGTTCGCCTACTTTAAAATGTCGATAAAGCTGCAAGTCGTCTGCATAGAGATGAAAGTTAGAAGTAAGGACCTTAGTGATAGCGTTTATAAATACTGAGAAGAGAAGAGGAGAGAGGACGCCACCTTGAGGAACACCCGCAGCCAATTCACACCACTCAGAGGAATCCCCATCAGATCGAACAGACTGCGAGCGACCCCGAAGATAAGATTTAAACCACTCAATTACTGGTGCGGAGACATTGAGGGAGGAAAGGATACCCAAGAGAATGTCAAAGTCAACTGAGTTAAAAGCACTGCTGAAGTCCAGTAGAACCAATACTGTTAGACATTTGTTCTCCATAGCCAGCCTAATGTCATCAGTAATTTTAACTAAGGTTGTTACAGTGCTATGGCCAGGTCTGAAACCAGATTGGTAAGGACTTAGCAATGAATTAGAGGACAGATAATAAGACAGTTGCTTCTGAACAATACTCTCGAGGACTTTGGAGAGGACTGGAAGGATGGATATTGGACGGAACTGGGATGGTGGAACATTTGGAGCTGGAGACCATCGTCACCTACCGCCTTAGTAGAGATGGATAGGATACATTTCTTAATGTCAAGTTCAGTAATTGGGTGGAACGAGAACGAAGTATTTGTAGGCAAAGTAAAAATAGAAAGATCATGGAGAGAGGAAGATTTAGCAAGAGTATCGATTGTAATAGGTGACTTAGAAAAGTGCGCATTAAGGGCATTGAGGTCCATTTTATCTGGGGAACTCTTGCTAGGTGATTTACCAATGCCAAGAGACTTTAAAAATTGCCATACTTGTGTTGGATTAAAGTTTTCAATTGAGTTGTGAATGTGGCGCCTTTTTGCATTCCTACACAAACGACCACAGCGATTACGCAACTTCTTATAATGATCCCAGTTTTCCTCAGTGGGCCGCCTCCTGTACCGCCGCTTGGCCTTGTCACGCTTGGCCATATGGTTTTTTATTACTGGGGATAACCATGGCGCAGGAAGGTGCTTCACTTTCACCTTTTTCAAGGGAGCATGTGTCTCGTACAACTCCAACATAGATCTGCTGAAAACTGACACCATAGTATCTACATCCCCACAGTTGAACACAGAAGACCAGTCAATGCCACCAGCGTCGGCTCTTAAACGCTCCAAATTAATGTTTTTAAAACTACGAAGAATGAGAAATTTGGCCTTGCGTTTAGGAGGTCGAATCTTATAAGACACATAGATGAGATCATGGTAGGAAAAGGGAGCAGGAAGCTGTCCATGTGTGGCTACTTTGTTAGGATCAGAAACTAGAATGAGATCTAAGAGAGGAGTTGAGTGAGGAGCCCTGTGAGTAGCATCTCCACCCTAGCCAGCACATGTCTCCGCTACAGTCTAGCCAGTACGCATCTCCGCAGTTTCGGTGGGTACACCCCAGCTGAAAAACATCTCGTCTCCGCTTCGAACATCTCCGCTTTGGTGGAGTCCGGGCCTTAAGCTGCTGCAGTTTACTGCTGGGCCACTGCTGTTCTCAATTGCATTTTATTCATTCTCATTCGATTTTGGAAAAAATATAAAATGGCGAAACCGAGACGAGGCCACCGTCCATTCAAAAATTTAAGAAGAGAAATCGATAGTGAATTCATTGAAACAACTCTTGAATAATAAAAACTAACTTTATTCATGAAAACATATAAAATATTAACTAAATTAGGTATAAAATTATCTCATGCAATATTACTTAAGTTGTATTTCCGTTAAAATAAGGGAAGTGTAGATTCCCTATAAACCAATGGTTACCCAAACAGGAACATTTTGAATTTCATCGACTCGCGAGAAAATAGGTCTGCTGCATCGAGTTAAAATGTAGGTTCTTCACCAAATTAATAAATTATTATTAACGCCTGATTAGAGAGAAGATGGATTGCTAAAATCTTCTGTGGATAATAGATAGTTATTATTCTGAAAGGCAGGCACGTGTGTTCAAACTCAACTACACTTATTTTACTACATTAAATTAACATAATTATATTCACCAATAGCTAATGTTACTATTGCTTTTCTTTTCTTTTCTTTCTCTGTGACTCACAAAATAGCGTCAAGTGACCGATAGATGAATCATATGTATCCAAGTCTGACTACCTTAATATTAAACGCAATTATTGAACTAAACGCCACCAGCATTGTGATTCCACAATCATTTTATATCAATTCATATAACACCACTGTATATCGTGCAAGTATGCCTCGAGTAGGCAGTTTAAAGCTTGCAGTCGAAGTTATATAAAACTATACACAATAATCTGTGTAACTTTATAAGCAAGTCTTACAAATGCGAACGCCCCAGCATAAGCAGTAGCATCAGTCCGTACACATTTCGCTTCGTACATCACGTGATGATCAAAGGATAGCTTAAAATCACCAGTAGGTGCCGACGCCGCACTATATTTACCTAAAATTATCCATAAAATACAATAAACAAAGAAATAATTTTGAAATTATCTAAAATAAACATATTTTATCATAATAATGGTTGTTTCTCTTGACAGTCAATAAATTTGTGTGTTATATTCGTTGCACTAAGAAGTCGGCTTTGACAGCAGGATACAACATTGCTTTATTAGTAAGTATGAAAGAGACAAAAATAAATTTTATTCGCACTTAGAGTCTTCTTCTTATCGTGTGGGCAGTAAGGTCTAACGACCCCACACACCCTAGTCTAGTGTCAGTTTCTAAACAGCCTCAAGGGTCTCTGATATGGTTTATTTGACGGCCGGGACCACCGGCTTATACATGCCTTCTGAAGCACGGAATCATCTTTTTATCAAACAAAACTGGACAACTCAACCATTTTTTGGCCAAACTGGAAAACCACTTTACAAAGTATGCTTCCCGTGTGAATCGTACCCACGACCACCGGGTCACAAGGCAAACGCTTAAACCACTCGGCCATGGAGGCAGTTACACGGAGAGGACCCCGTGTTGAGTGGAAAGGGATAGAAAATTGCTTTACGCTTATGTGTAGTGGTAAAGCGATCTTCTATCCCTCTCTAGTCAGTTTTCAAATTCGACTTCTTAGATTGTCACGAATATAAGTTAAACGTCGTCAGTATGTGTAAGAACAGGTCGACAGTCTGTGTGTGAGGCTTGTGAGGGCAGCGCTGAGTAGATCAGAACTTGAGGGACTTCGCGAAGAGTGCCATGGTCGCCTGGGTCTTGTCGCCGTTGAAGCGCCGCAGCTCCACGATAGCCTAGAACGAAAAAGGGAAAATTGATTACATCCCACTTTAGCTATAGTTGCTCCGTTTTAGAATGGCAATAGCGCTCAATGACTATCTTTCGTATTATCTCTTCATAGGAACCGGAACCAACAAGCACTGGGCCCACGTGGTGGATTATAGCCCACTCACGCTCGAAAGAGAGGCCTGTGCCCCAACAGTGGGAACAATATAGGCTGATTATGTATCATGTGTATCATGTACCATATGTTTATACATATACATTTCAGGCTGGCAAGCGTACAAAATGTTGTTGAGTCAATGACCGCAACGAAAATGGTATAGTTGCATTTCCATAAGTAGAATATGGTTACTACAGTGCAGGTGGAGGCGCATGCGTTGGATCATTTGGCTCCGTTCAAAATGGTTGAGCCGAATGGTGCTAGCGCATGCGTTATGTTCGTGAGCGGGCGCCGTCAGTTGGGACTGGTCATTTCTCAGCTGCCACGGGTTATTTTAATTATTTTTTTAACTATTTATTTTTTACTCCAGACGCTTTTATCGTGCACGTCTTTTAAAATCGTTCTCAATTATGTGTATAATTTCAACATGAATGATGTAACCATAACTTTGTAGTCAATTATTATTTTTAAAAGTGTGTCCGTGGAGTATCTTGCACGTTCTTCTGCATAGATATCAACGCTTTGGAATATGCAAATAGCTTTATCTCTGTAACCAATCGACCTTCAATCGAATTCAAGTGTCTGTAAATAGTTTAATTGAAATAAATGCTCAAGATTTTTTTGTATTTACTTTGAGACAAGCAACTGACTGTGTCTTTATCGCATATTTAGGGAACTACAACATGTACCTACTGGGATATAATTAAAATCTTCATAACATATGTGCCTGTTATTTTCTGCTTTCCTCTAATATTATGAATGTTATAAAAAGTCTGTAGGTTTCGAAGTATTTCATTCTCATGGGACAATATACGACTTCCAAGGGGGCGAAACCGTTAAGAAAATCTAGTTTATAGTATTAGAAAGAAATATTAGAAGGATCATATTAAATTCAGCACTATACCTGTTCCCTAGTGAATCCAAGGGACATTATTTCTTCTACTTCAACTTCGCCGAAATTGTCATTCGGCATGATGGTCTGCCCGGGGTCACCCAGAACTGAAAAGATATAACAAAAAGTTTTATTTACAATTTCCTTTAGAAATAAACGGTATACTAGAAAGACTATATGGTAAGTTGAGGGGGATATAATTTAGCCGGGTAAGTAAGATAAGTAATGTTATATCTACGTATAAAATGTGTAACAGAATAAAAACAATATTTGTAATCATCATTATGAACAAATTTTACAAAGGGAACAACGCCCAAATCGCGAACAAAAAACTCAGAACTTGTCTCACCGCCAGGGATCAGCGAGTAGCGAGCAAAGCTTCAAACCCGAAACAAGTTGGCGAACAGCTAGTAGCGAGTGAAGTATCGATGGTTTGACGCTCGGCTTCCAGCGAGTGCTTTTAAGCGAATGTAGGTAGAAATTACCGCTGTTTGGTGAGTTCTGACCGCCAAGCGAGCATTGTCAAGCTAGTGTCGCTGAGCGAGTACAATCTTTGATAGCCCTTGTCGCTGCGATTAACTAGAGGTAAGAGCCGCTCGACGGCAGTGTGAACAGCCAGCTATCGACTATGAATGTATGTGTCTCTTTTACTTACACGAGATCTATACCTTTTGTCCCTTTCCCCAGCGAGCAAATAGTCGACAGCTACTCGCTTCCTCGCACAAGGCAAGTGCCTAAATGTATGAGGGCCGTCGATTTTTTTTGTCGCGACTTCAACGTTTTTCCCATAGTATAAGGTGTTAATAATGATGTTAACAATGACCCTCTTCCATGTATTCCGTTCAATCTGTTACATGTTGTACAATACTTACCCATTCTCTGGTTATTGAGCTGATTATTGATTTGCATTGGCACTGATGTTGATTGGCCGCTAGTCGTCGGTCTAAGGTTGCCGCCGGACTCTGTTCAATGTCAAATATGTTACATAATTATCAGAAACACACCAACCCAATTGTGTCCAAATGTGCTTGTAAGTCTAGAGGCTACGTGTTACACAATGCAGACCCGCCGTACCCGCTCCACTTGTGCCGACTTTATTTGAAGATGTAAACGTACAGTCAACAAAGCTATTTGGTATACAGGCAAAAATATTATTTTCTCCACTGCACTATCAATATTTATTTCTAATGTGCGCATTATAACTTTTTAAGCTGAACACATACTTAGGAGTGTGGTGTACAGTAACTGTCAACTCAGGACACTCACAACATTGTTTAAAAGAAGTTGCAAGTTAGTTGCCTGCATGCCAAATAGCTTTGATAGCTGTACATAAAATTAAAAAGTATTGTATGCTATTCTTCACTTTGTTACTATAGGGTAGATAACAAAAAAAAATCGTTTAAGTCCGTCAGTTAGAACTCCAAAAAATATCGAACACGTGTTTTAACTTTTTTCACGTAAACAAAAAATGAAGACGATACAGTGCGTTGAAAACTCGTGTGACGTCACTACTTGTAAGTACACTTTTTACTTGATAGTTACTTTCCAAGCCTTCTGATCTTTGTTACTATAGGGTAGATAACAAAAAAAAATCGTTTAAGTCCGTCAGTTAGAACTCCAAAAAATATCGAACACGTGTTTTAACTTTTTTCACGTAAACAAAAAATGAAGACGATACAGTGCGTTGAAAACTCGTGTGACGTCACTACTTGTAAGTACACTTTTTACTTGATAGTTACTTTCCAAGCCTTCTGATCTTTGATGCGTTTTATCTTCGTTAATTTTTAATTATTACAATTTTAAATTAATTTCTAAATACATTTTAAATTAATTAATTTTTTTTCGTTAATTTTTTTTTTTTTTTTAATACGGGTCCAACATTTTTGGGTATCTATTTGGCGGACTTATTAGATTTTTTAGTCAACTACCCTATTGTTGCATAACACCTTGAATATATATTCTTTTTAAAATATCTTGATAGGTTATTGGCGAGAATCGACGCGTATACAGCGGATTTGCAATTGTACCTTAAAATAATTATATTTAATGATATTACAAGATGTGTGAACTTTCTATAAATACTAAGCAGGTTGAATCAAGAGACCTTATTCATGTTAGTTCAGCAAGCACCAACAAGCAACATCTTTTTGTTTACCTTTCTTCATTGAAAAATACTTTAGATACCACTAAACAATAGTATTTTTTTTAAATAATATGTTGGTTAGTTGAATACCTGAAATAAAGTCAGAAGCCAACAACAAAAAGCCAATGATGTCTACCCTACTCGAAAAAGTGCAGTCAATGAAGATATGACATAATGAAATAATCTAGAACAACAACATACCGGAAATATGTGAAACATCCATAGATTATGAACGCGATTAAATTCTTGTACAAAGTAAGGAAATTATCAAATCGTAAAATCCCCATGCAGCGTCGGGCCGAGTCCCCCATGTTTCATTCATTTCCCAACTTGGTTTCATTACCGTTTCCATTCACTGACCCAACTTTCCCGACAAAAATGCACGCGTTACTCGGCGTTACCGACAAGCTGTTAGCTACTCCGCACATGCAATCAACTATACAGAAACAAGGCATTAGTTTAACGATTTTTATTGTTTTAAATATATTAACGTTACTATTTTTATTACGGTGCAAGAACGAATCCACAACTTTCCTTATTTTATCGTACTTGTTACTTCTTTTTGGAACGCCCACCTTGCTTTGACTTCTCCATTGCTTCTTTGACTTGCCGTTCCTCGTGGTCCCTCGCAGATTGGTTGACGATCTCGTCTTCCGAGTAGCCGGAGAGCCGGGCGCACTCGGGCAGCTCGGACTCGGGCAGGAACGGCGTCTCGGTGCCGGTCGTGCCGATACGAAGAACGTTTCGTTTCAAATCTATGTTACACTATGTAAAAAATCGTGGATTAGTGAACTTGAACCCTGATCTGCAAGCAGCTAAGTATCAGTCCAAATCTTCTTTACCTGATGTCTTTTGAGCATGTCTAAGCCAAGCAGCATGTCCATGGGCTGCTCTTCAAGCACGGAGAAAGATGTGGTGAGGAAGTCTTTTTCGATTCTCATCTGTACCATATGAATTCTGCCTATGATTCTCTGCACTCCAACGCCTTTCGCGATGCCTGCCCATCTAGGGAAAAATGTAGGAAGTATAACGCACTGTGTATTTATAGAATGAAAGATAGCGCACGCACAAGTGACCTGCGTCTCAATGAGCTGGCAGTGTGCGCGACTCAATGAAAACGTTGGATACACTTCGCTCGCTGGACACACAAACGCATCCTTTAGGCGACAACGCGAGCTTATAATGTTCTGTTGATCTTTCTATGCGTTTAGAGAACTACATTGTCGATACCTAAGTGTTTATTAAAACAATACGTGTGCTAAATTTTACATCTAAAATGGTGGACTCACATCTGCCTATTCATAACGAATTTCAGTTATATATTTAAGCTTTCATCATAAAATAACTCATTAACTATATTATATACCATATTATGATATTATATGGCAGATAACGCACATGATACCATAATCTATACTAATATATAAAGCTGAAGAGTTTGTTTGTTTGTTTACTTGAACGCGCTAATCTCAGGAACTACTGGTCCGACTTGAAAAATTCTTTCGGTGTTAGAAAGCCCATTTATTGAGGAAGGCTATAGGCTATATATCATCACGCTAAGACCAATAGGAGCAAATCAGTAATGAAAATTGTGACGCAGAATAAGTTGCCCGAGTCAACTAGTATAATATACAGGGTTATTTGTAAAACACCAGCAACCTCTTAGGCAGTGAAAGTACACGTGATTACAAGCGACTTTTACTTTGGGAAAACTCCGAAAGCTCGAGAAAAATATTAGCTGTTCCATACATTTTTATTGGCTAAATATTGCATTTTTTATGAAACAGCTGATATTTTTTTCGAGATTTCGGAGTTTTCCCAAAGTAAAAGTTGCTTATAATCATATGTACTTTTACTGCCTAAGAGGTTGCTGGTGTTTTACAAATAACCCTGTATAGTCAAGAAATATGAACATTTTCATAAATGCGACGTGTACCCCGTGCTGCTCCGCAGTTTTGATTATATTATTAAAAACATTTAACAAAAAATTAAACCTCCGAAAAAGAAGATCCAAAAAGGAAAAGCAAATCCGGTTTGACTGGAAGCCGACCCCAATGTAGTTGGGAAAAGGCTAGGCAGATGATGATGATGATTTTCGTCAACATTATCTACACAGTCTCTTGCAAAAAAGCTTAATGAATATGAGGTTTTAGAAGTAGAGATAATTAAATTGGTATTCACGACATGTGGATGTACTCGTACGGGTTGAAAACTCTATTAAGTCAGCTTCGTAGTACGTGCATACTGATAATGCTATTCAGCCTGTTTAAGTATATCTTTTTGATAAAAACGTAGCAAAGAGCAAGTTGTTACACACTGTAGTTAGTTTCACAAATTTTAGAGTAAATAACTTGTTCAGTAGCAAACATAAACAAAGCCACATTGAGAAAAGTAACAAGAACATAAGTGTATGAAAGGTCCCAGGTTTGAGATCGTTAGTTTAGATTTTATTGTTAACTATTTGACCCGGTAGATATTGTCTTATTTAAATAGTTCAAACAAAATGTACCTATTTCCTACTTAACGCACACAAATGTGTCCGTGTCTCTATGACACGGACTTAGGTTAGTGCAAAGTCGAGTATTTAAGATACAAGTAACTTAGTTGCAACCTTAAAGGGCTGATATGTAGTGACAAAATTAGGTGTTTGTTAATTAATCACGGTTCAACGGAAGTACGGATTTCGGTGTAACGTGACATATGAGTAGACAACTAAGTTTCTCTAAATGTTTTAAATTGTTGTACTTATAATGGAAAGTACGAATTTGCTCCTCAGTCGCAATCTGTCACAAACGCCTATAATTTTAAGTTACAGATAAATTGCGAATGCGTACATTCCTATGAAGAGAATTGGCCTCTCTAAATAAATGAAAAATTAGTAAATAATACAAACCGAGGTCATCAGGTCAAACAATAAGTTTGGATAAGATTAGGAATAGGATTTATTTTAATGTACCGTTGACGCTGGTGTCTTTGGGGTATTTTACCGGGTTTTACCTAGTAACTACGGGTATCATATGAGCACATTCAGAGAGTTCTGCTGAGCAATGGCAATAAGCAATGACAGTTTTTTTTTAAAGAACTGTTGCTGTTAACTGGTACCAGTAGCCCTGGTTGAGTACTACATGAGGTGGTTCGTGTGCGTTTGAATGGCTGGTTGTACTGAAATAAAACTGAAGGACGTCCATAGATTGTTGTTCTGAAAACTTGTGCGCCTGAGTTGTCTCCGATCTTGACACGCCTATTTCGCCTTTCGTTTGAGACTGGAAAAGTGCCGAACGCTTGGAAGCAAGCTAACGTGCAACCCGTGCCTAAGAAGGATAGTAGAGCTGACCCGTCGAATTATAGACCCATCTCGGTAACGTCCATACTCTGTAAGACTATGGAACGCGTGCTGAATCATAAGCTCCTAGCGTACCTAGAAGCGAATGATATCCTTAGTGACCGACAATACGGGTTCCGCCGAAATCGGTCAACTGGGGATCTTCTAGCATAATTATGCCATTCACATCTGGAGTGAAGCCATAGAGAGGCACGGGGAGGCACTGGCGGTCTCCCTTGACATCTCGAAGGCCTTCGACAGGGTCTGGCACGATAGCCTTATTAGTAAGCTTCCTTCCTTCGGTCTGCCCGCCGGTTTGTGTGATTAGATAGCCATCTATCTCTGCAATATCCAGCAGTCCAGACGAGCAGCCGCTCGTCTGGACTGCTGGATATATACCGGGGTTTCTCAGGGGTCGGTGCTTTCGGCAACACTGTTTTTGCTGCATATTAATGATCTGCTTAAACCCGGTACCTTTGGGAATGCAGACGACAGCACTGTTGCTGAGAGATACATGTCCGACGCACGAGCTGGTGGGTCGCAGATCCGGTCTCTCCAGGAGGCTATGGTTGAGCGCTTGAATGTGTCTTTACAGGCTGTCTCTGAATGGGGTGATGCCCATCTGGTCAAATTCAATGCTGCTAAGACCCAAGCGTGTCTACTTTCCGGCAAAAGGAGCCAATTCCACCCAGCTCCATCTTTCCGGGGTGCAACCATGCCGATAACCGACCAACTTGAGCTTCTTGGGGTTACATTAACATCTACTCTCAATTTTTGCCCTTTCATAGAGGCAAAAGCTCAAGTGGCTGCAAGGAAGTTGGGGATCCTAGCAAAGGTGAGACGGTACTTCACGCCGGAACAGCTGTTCAAACTCTATCAAGCGCAAGTTCGATCGTGTATGGAATACTGCTCTCATGTTTGAGACGGATCTGCTAGATACCATCTTGATGCCCTTGAATCAATTGAGAAACAAGCCAAGAGGATCATCGGCAATGAGAGGCTCGTCGCGACGAAGCTCCAGTCTTGAGCATCGACGACGTGTTGCTGGCTTGTCGGTTTCCTACCGGTTGCATTTTGGGGAATGTGCGACGGAATTGCATAATTTGATTCCGCCAAGCCCGTTCCATCATCGGACCACAAGACGAACGGCGATGCGCTACCGGTACATGTTCGACATCCCACCCACGCGCACAAAACCGTTTTGGGAACACATTCATAATGCGTACAGCTAAGGAGTGGAATTCCCTGCCGGAATCTGTGTTTCCCGATAGCTACAACCTGGGAGTCTTTAAGTCAAGAGTGAATAGGTTAGTTCTAGGCAAGCGTGCTCCATCATCGACCACAGCATCGCTTACCATCAGGTGAGATGGAGGTCAAGCGAATGCCTACCAATAGTAAAAAAAAAGTGACAAAAAAACAGCCTTAGTTTTGAGATCATTATATAGACAGCAGGAGAGAAATACTCTAAAAAATAATTAAATAGATACCTAGGTTATAGATCTTCCGATAACTTACTGCCACTGCAGCTGCTTAGAACCTCAAGCGGCGAAAATATAACAACCTTGTGGGCAATTATATTTTTGAGCCGTTAAGGGGTTGAAACTCTTGGACCGTGGGGTCCGAGTGCTCATGCCTTATTTAAAGATCTTTCTAAACGCTTAGTTGACACTTCGCGTGACCCAAGGCTGGCTCTTACCTCGGACAGAGGATAAGCGTTGCCATACAACGTGGCAATGCCGCCAGTCTTTTGGATTCACTTCCAGTGGACAGCGATGCGGGCGAATTTTTGACGCCTTATTTTAGTTAGGATTTCTTATTTTAAGTGTAGGTATATATTTTGTTTTAATAAATATTTTTTATTTATCGCAAGTAAGAAATTTTGTTTTAAGTATTTAATTTCTCATACATAAATCGACTGTTCAAAATTATTTTTATTGTACGTTTATAGATTGCCCGTTGCGGAATTTGTTTCAAATAGTCATCGCGGCAATGGAACACAAAGGCTATAAACAGGAACACGGATGGGTTTTAGTCAGTATGAGTCTGACACTCCCTTGCGCTCGGCTCGTTTTTTCCCGTTCCCTCAGGTATTTCGGGAAATTCTCTCTTACTGCTCCCCTACGCAGTGTAGGTAAGCTAGATGCCAAATTTCAGCTTTCTACGACAAGTAGTTTCAGCTGTGCGGTGTCTGTTAGTCAGTCACTCAGGAACGGAAGAATTTTATATATTTGGATATTGATATATCGTTGGGCATCTCCACGCGCCAGTGGTAGTTTTGTTCACATTCTACCTTCCAGCTCAATGTCAATTTCTTTGTTGATACACTATGCTTAGTGTATCAACAAAGGAATTGTACACACACAGTATGATCTCAGCATAATTTGCAGAGACGTAGAATGTCGTGTAAATGACCGGTCATTGACAGATAGCTGGCTGACTGCCAGGTGAAGCGCCTGACGTCTTTTTGTACAAAGGGATAAACGTAAACAGTTGTAGAAAAGTACTGGGTTTGACCGTGACGATAATGTCTAAGCGCAGCTAGTAATGTGGTGGAAGATTCGCAGCGAGCCCTGCTAATTTGGCTGGGCTCAATATGCACATCTTTAGTTGCAGTGGTGCAGCAGCATAACCATTTAATCATGATTTTTAACTAAAAGAAACCAATTCTATCAAAACGAATTAAGCTGATTACCAGCACTCAGCTGAATCCAGTTTGACTGGAAGCCCTTCCCAATATGTATAGTTGGGAAAAGGCTAGGCAGATGAACTACAAGAAATCAATAACAATTCAATCTGACATTGTATAGATAATTTAGTTATTCCATGTATATTATTAATGAAAGTTGAATGTAACATTTGCAATGCTAGGATATTGTTTGGTAATTTTTCGCTTTGCTTGTATGTATAATGTAAAATGAAATAATGACATATAACAAAATAATCTCTTATTTACCTAAAGTACATAATCTCAGACAATGGCATAACATAACAGCACATTACACAATTCTACCAAATTTATACATTTAGAATTGACACACGCAGTAATAAAGAGCATGAAGCACTAATTCATGGGTTTACGTGATTCAATCTGGTTGCTACGTACACAAAGAAAGGCATGAATGGACCGAGTTTACATACCTTGTGTCCACCAGTCGCATGATGTTACACCGCTCAGCACACGCCGCTGACATGATAGTTGTCTGAGCACCAGAGTCGATAAATGCTTTCACTGGAAATCTGAAACAAAGAACCAGTGTTCATAATTTCCGTATAGCCCTTGAAAACCCATTGCTGACATGGGCGGCGCTGGCAGGACCATTTTCAGGGGGGTCCATCTTCAAAAACCCGCCTTGAATAGGATAGGTTTTATTTAGACCACAGCTAAAGAAGACGCATACCAGGCCAAAAGCGAGGGAGCTTGAAGTACCTTTTCTCGGATTTGCTAGGTCTCTATTACTACATTCTGCTTGTCTATAGTTTTTTTTTGTACTTCATGTTTTCGTATGTTTTTTTAAAGGCCAGCCCGGCGCCCATGATTGCTGCAGGATCAAGGGTTTGAACATAACAAAAGTATGTACTTTTAACTGTGAAAGTACTTATTTTTAAAAGTGTAGTATATATATCTTGATAGAGAGATTGTATACAACAGTGTGATAACAAACAAACAACAGTGTTTCCAATAACAGTTTACTGATACTGGAAAAATTATAAGCTTACCCATTCACATGGCAATTGATGTACAGCATCACAACGGTGCCAAACGTTTCTGGGTTGTACTCCATGGCTGCCTCCATGTTGGCTTCAATGTTCTTCTGGCGAATCTCCTCAGCAATCATACGCTGCGCTTCTGTATCAAATGGATCTGAATTCATCATCCTGAAATAAGTCTAGCTTTAAGTCATGTCTCCCTATTGACACCTATCTCACGAAACCAATCTGTAATGTTTTTCACCTTATACGCTGTTGCTGACGTTCCGTTCTAGCTAAGATTTGTTCGCGAAGCACAGAAGCAAATGTATCTATGAAACAAGATTTAAATTTTCAACATTATTTTTTAAGGGTTTAGTTATTGATTAAAAATTATTTTGATAAAAATTAATACTAACTGTTAATGTTATTCCAATCACCGTTATTATTAATAATATCTGCATTTCATTTGTAAATTCTATGAATTTGGTGAAGTTATATATTATACCTTCCATCTGAGATGTTTGAGAATATACAAATCAAAATATTTCCTGTTTAATTTGGTTTGGTTAGGTTAAGACTTTAGTTTTACTAAGTAAAATAAGTGTGTATTGTTCTTGCATGGTTTTATTTACTAAACTGGTTGAAACTTAAAACTTTTACTAGACTTATTTCATTGTTTATATTGAGTATGGTTCAAAACAGATGTAAACTGGTAAAGTAATTTTAAAAAAGCACTAGATGGTATACAATCCTATAACTGTCCAACAACGAAAACATGTAATAATAATTTCAACCATCTAATTAACATTGCAGGGAATTTAAAATAAAAAAAGCTTTTATTACAAAAGCAATAAAAGTATCTTGAAAATAACTAAATCTCTAACCTACTATGCACAGGTAATTAGGAACATGCATTAACACTTAGCTTTTGGTATAAAAAATGAGGTTACGTTATCACCTCTACATTTTAGGCATAACAAATACTTAAAAGTGGTTACCTAAGTTTCCACTGAGAAGTGCATCAGCTAATCTTGGGTTATTTTGCTTCAGAAGAGCGAGTTGATCTGGATTAGCCAAGAACATTTCCCTGATGATACGTGGGTCCTCTTCAACTGGTGGGTTTCTAGCTGCCATTGAAGTGCTTGCAGTAGCTGGTGGGACTCTGATGCCGCTGAAGTCTAAACTGGCCAAGCCAGTCGGCAAAGCTGGAAGGATGATGAGGTTTATAATTTATTTACAAAAAAAAATAACTCTGCCTTTATATAAAAATATATTTATTGACAGTTACTGTCATAGTTTTTTTTTATTGAAATATATTAGCTCTCTTTGTTTGCGTTTTGGCTGCCAGTAACAAAATTTGACGAAAATACATTCTGTCATCAATGACAATAGGCATGACAATGCAGTTTTAAAATGCACAGTGAGAATGTAAAGTGTGTTATCAACATGCATGTACCTTGACTGGAATCAGTCTGATTGAGGTTGGAGGCTGTCTGCAACATGTGGAGAAGCACGATGACGTCCCCGTCGTGAACACCGTGCTCCTTTAGGGATTTCTTATCGTCCAAAAGCGGCTTTCCATTGTAATTCAGTATGATATCTTTCGCAGGGAACCCGGATTCAATTTCACAAAATGCTTTAAAATTCTCCAACTCCAAATCTTCGGATACGTCCAAGACGAAGATTTCATCGTTCAGAGTTGTAATTGTGACTTTCATTGTGAAATTTGGGTGATACGGCTACTGCGATAGTACTGTGTTCACTGAGGTAAATACGTGTTGTTTAAATTAAACTCTGGGGATGACTGGCCAAAACATTTTAAATCTTGTGTACGCCCCTTGAATATGCTTGATTTGTATACACTAACACAAGCACAACTAATAAATTGGAAATGTTCCCTGCGATTAATCAATTTGTACAAAAGAAAGCTAGATTTTCACACAAAAAATTTATTTCACAAAAGTGGACTGGACTATGTTGCGGCTAGGGTTGTTTCGGTGGCAGTGTTGCCAGACGTTTCGAGTACAAAATTGGCGAAAACACACAAATAGCCTAAATTCGACCAATTAAAAACAAAACGTTAAAAAAGTAGCCTAGTAGTCTAAAAACGTTGCCTAGTAGTCTTTTTGAGCGCCTTACTTTATTTTTAACCTATTTCAAAAATAAAGTTTTGGTTAAGAAACCGTCCGTTTTCCGCTGATATTAAAAAATAAATCTACATACAGTAAGTAATATATATATATCAATTTAAATGTATCTATCTAAGAAAATCAACCCAGCAGCCAATCAGTCCAGTTCCAGCTATAAAGTGTTATTTTTTGCGCACTTATAACAATTTCCTTAAACCAAAGGCCATGGTAATTTTCGAAACAGCACCCACCATTATTTACGTTCATGTGCGACAGCGACACGAAAAAATAACCTGCGTTTAGTTGTGTATGTTTTTCGCACGTATCTTGTATGTATGTTTGTAAATTTTTTCCAGGGGGGGCCTGGCCCCCAACCTGAGATGCGACGTTCAATTAGAAAAATCGTTGCGGTGTGCCCGATCAAAGGTAGAATTTTAGGACAGTCTTAGTCAGGAGGCTCAGGTAGCTCCCCACAGTCCAGTACAGGCGTATATAGAATGTAAGAGCGAGCGAAGCGAGCTCGAAAATTTTTGGACCCTTTATCGGATAGGTTCGATTTTCTATCATTAATATCTGAATAGAAATAACTTTTTCCTTACACAGGAAAGGTTAGGAGCTGAGAGATTGCGAAATTCAAGAGAGAGCGAAGCGAGTTCGAAAACTTTTGTACCCTTTATCGGACAGTTTTATTTTTCTGTCATTAATTTCTGAAGAAATTTTTTGCCTCATACAGGAACGGTTAAGAACTGAGATTTTGCAAAATTCAAAAGCGAATGAAGTGAACTCGAAAATTTTTGCACTCTATCTCATAGGTTTCATTTTATAACTTAAAAGAAACTTTTTTGACAAATGCACAAAAGTTCAAGAATTTCATGTTTGAAGTGCTGCACTCCATCTCTACACCTTTCTAACCTACAGAGATATGATTTATGGTGAAACTGAAGAAAATTTTGTCTACTTTAACAGTATGCGGATTGATTTTTTGTTTAAAACGCACCGATTAGAAATTAAAAGTCAAAATCTCAAACCGAAAACCGGAAGTTCTTCGAGCACTAAGCTATTGGCATCTGTCCTAACAACATCAATATGAGTGTAGGTTTTACGGGTAGATAGTTTATATGATTGATGATGAGTTTATGAAGCTAAGTGTCCAGCCTAGGACCCGATCCCCAAACATCCTAGGGTGGGCCTCAGACAATTCTGGGGTGGGCATGCCCCCCCTATATACGCCTGTGCTGACAGTTGTTGGCCCCCGTTTGGGCTATAGAGTGCCACTCGGGCGCTGCGGTACAGTGCAGCGCCGCACGGTTCATGACGCAGTTCGCGTTCGCGTTCAAACGCAGGTCTTTACTGAAATAAATTAATTCGGAAATCCATTCCAATTATGCCACGACTCATAACAAAAAATAAAAAACCAGCCAGGTGCACTCGCACTTGGACTCGCACACAATCTCTATAAATTTCAACTTTCTATTACAGTTCTTGAGATACAGCCCACTGACAGACAGACGGATGGACGGACAGCGGAGGCTTTGTGCTATCACAAAGCCTCCGCTGTCCGTCCATCCGTTAGTTACCCTTCAGATACGAAACCCTACAAAATTTTAAATAATTGTTGTACACATTTATGTTCGATACATTAACACTATTGTGGTGCGCGTGCGGCAAGTTGTCATTCTAGCGCTACAGTGCATCAATCACAAGTAGCAAGTCCACGCTTGCCGCGTAGCAGTCCAACGCATTGTGTATAGTGATTTGTACTCAGTAGCATCGACCTAGTGCCGCACTGCATTTTCGACACATCGTGTAGCTTCGCCCTAATTAGTGACCAATTGCTGATCGTAATTTAGTCGCTCAGTCACCCTTCCTAGTAGCCTAAATGGCGAAAATTCACTTTATCTGACAACACTGTCTGGCTTCCTCCGATTGCCTCCCTGCGCTTTACACTTGGATAGCGGTATTTTTATTTTTCACACCCATGTTGTCGATTTTAACTTATAAATTTTACATTACTTTACTTTTACATTTGATAGTACACTTTTTTATAATTTTATTTTTAAAATATTTTTTTCCAATCGATGACAATGTGAAATTAAATCGAGTCAAGTTGTTTTAATGTATCTGTGGCACGCAGCGGACAACTCTACGTCAAAGGAAGGTAGGTAGTCGAAGAGAAAACTCGGTCGAAATCAGTGGAAACGTCTGCTTTGTTACATATTTTTCTTTTACGTAGGTAGTCGCGAGTGTGGAATTAATTTTAGAAGCCCGTTTAGGGTCCAATGTTAGTAGTTCGTGATCCTTGTAATGTTCTGGATTTTGTCCATTTACAGTGTGAAATCGACACAAGATAAGATGTTTGGCGAGCTTATTGGTGAGATATTTTTTGTTACTTACATTATTTATTTCACTTGTAAAAACTTTAACAAAATCCTGGTTTAATGGATTGTATTCTTTGAACGATATCTATATTTGTCATTGAATTTTTTTCTTTAGCGAATGCTTGTACACGAAACAAAGCGAAGCAGTTGATGTCAGAATCATGTTTTTGTTATTGACTCATTTCGGGCCTTTTCTCACGCTTTCGTATTGGTTTCTTTTAAATCTATGCAGTTGCTGGTTTATCATACGACTGCTGTTGTAAGAAAATAATTAAAGTCCGAAGAAGTATAAAATACTGTGCAAACGAAAGACCTACGTACATGTCGTACATCAATTTCAATTTTCGTATTTTTAATTTTTATAACAAAGAAAATATTTTTTTTTTCTTCTTTGCGATCTGCAATCAGTGCTCTACTATAAGCAGATGGTTTGTGAGATTTTGTCAGGTCAGGTCAGCTACTCATAATACTTATAGTATAGAGAAGTCTTAATGCAGTATGTCTTTTCTCTTGAGACGTTTTTGATAGCTGCGCGTGAGTAGATTAGCCGCAAGTACATTCGGATGTTTTTCCAGCCGCTTTTGATATTTATTGGTTGAGGCCTGAATTTCCTCTTTGATAGTGATCATATTTTGATGTGTGTGGATTTCGGAATTAGTAACCAGCCATGGGACATGAACTATTTTTCTTAATATTGCATTCTGCATTCTTTGCAATATTGCTATTTTTTAATTACTTGCACTGCCCCAAAGTTGGATGCCATATTTCTAAGTTATTGTCAGTATAGCCTTGTAAATTAGTAGCTTGTTATCTAGCGATAGCTTGCTATTTCAACCCAGCATCCAATAAAGGTTTCAGTCCCATATATTGAGTTCTTCTCTCTTGCATTTGATATGCTGGTTCCACGTAAAGCAGCGATCCAGGTGTATGCCCAGATACCTTACACTGTCTTGGTGTGGTAATGAAGAATGTTCAAGCCATGAAAACTGCCCACCGAAAGGTGGTCAGTTTTCTCTCTGAAGTGTAGAAGTAACTTGCACTGACTTTGTTGTGCTTGCCTTAATCTTGCATTTTTGAAGCCTTTTCATAATAGTGTCAAGGCCTTGTTGTAGCTGCTCTGTGGCCAGCTCAGGCTGCTTATTACTCGCTATTATGGCTGTGTCATCGGCAAAAGTAGCAGTCATGACTCCGTCCAACAGTGGTTGGTCTGAGGTGTATAAGGTATACAGAATAGGTCCCAAAACTGCTTTTACACTATAGAATTTAGAAGTCGACTCAGATTCCTTCACCTAGAAGATTCTCTATGTAAGATAGGATTTCAGCAAAATGTAGTAGCTGTGCTGAAGACTTGTTTTTATCTTACAGAGAAGACCCTCATGCCAGACCCTATCAAATGCCCATTGAATGTCCAAAACAGCTAACAAACAGTACACTTTTTCCTCTAGAGATTTTCTTATTTTTTCAACTACTCTATGGACTTGTTCGATAGTGGAATGTTGCTGCCTAAATCCAAACTGGTGATTAGGGATGGAATTATTGATGTCTCTATTAGATAATTCGATAAAGTATCAATTTTTTCACAGACTTTTGACAGATGGACCTATATGAGGTGGTCTGGTTTGCCGGTTTCCCTTCCTTGTGTATCATTAGAATTTTTGACACCTTCCAAAGGTCTGGAAAGTGTTGGACCCTTAGTACTCCATTATACAACATAGTGAGGAAAACTACTGCTTTTCTTTTAAGTTCTCTCAAAATTTCCTTTGTAATAAATAAAAAATAAAAAAAGCCTTTATTAATCCATTTGCATGTACATTTGTATGAATTGTAATGGGTTACTATGAATTATATTAGTTACTCTGATATGCATGCTGTCTGGACCCCTCTTCGGGTGAAGGCCTCCTCCAGGGATTACCACTCGTCACGATTGCTTGCGAGGTTGGACCAATTTTGTGTTCCCACGGTCTCTATCTCGTCCTTCCACCTTGCCTTTGGTCTCCCTCTGCTTCTGTAGCCATGAGGTCCTCTCCACATAGTCACAGACTTCGTACGTATTGCCCTGTTCAGAGTTCGTACTCTGTCTGACAATTTTATTTTTACTGAGCTGCGTTTTAAGGCTCTTTGGCATGTTAGCTTCCTGTTGGTTGTTGAATCAAATACCCACGTTTGGCAGCCATATGTAAGACAGGGTAAGAGGCAAGAATCTGTCACTTTCTTTTTTAATTTTAAGTCCATGTCAGACTTCATAACTTCTTTGTTACTGCAGAACTTTTTCCATGTGATTGATATACGCCTATCTATTTCTTCTATGTCGTTACTTTTGCGAAAAGATACCTGTTTGCCTAAGTAGATATATTCATCAACGTAATCTATGATGTTATTATTTATTTGGATAGGAGTTCTGTGGTGGTTTGACATGACCTTCGTTTTTGAGATTTTCATTTCCAGGCCGACGTTTGTGCTTGCATTATCAAGTTCTGACATCATAGATTGGAGCTCTGCAGGGCTCTCTGAGAACAGCACAATATCGTCTGCGAAGCATAGATGGTGAAGACGCTCATTGCCGATTTTTAATCCCTTTTTGTCCCAAGATAAATTTTTCATAGCGGTTTGGAGGACTGATATGAATAATTTAGGTGACAGGGGATCGCCCTGTCTAACTCCTCTGTTTATTTCTATTTTTTGTCCTAAACTTTCTAGTTTGATTTTGCTTGTACTGTTTTCGTAGATGTATTTAATGATTCTGATATATTTGTTGTTTATATTTTGTTCGTAGAGAGCTTTCCAGATGCTTTGATGAGATATAGAATCAAATGCCTTTTTGAAGTCGGTGAAAGCGAGAAATAAATGGTCTGCGTATATGGTCGATGGTGCTGAATGTTTTTCTAAACCCTGCTTGCTCTTTTGGTTTATGTATTTCTATGTCGTTGTTAATTCGTTCCAGTAGGCAGCTAGCAAAGAGTTTATACAAACATGGCATCATTCTTATTTGTCTGTAATACCCTACGTCTGTTGGGTCTCCTTTTTTATACAACAGTATTATTTCTGATTCTGAGGTTATTAAGTGGGAGCGAAATTTGTATAAGCTGGATTAGAATAGATTCAACCTCTATCTCAGAATATGTGTCACTGATATGATTCGGGCTGAACACATTCGAAAAATGTTCTGCGAAGAAGTTTGCCTTTTCTTGTACGGGCCCAGCCATTGTTGTGTCTCAGTGGAGGTTTTGCCAGCTGTGGTCTGTCATACGACTTTGTGTGGCTGCAGTAGGTGTAAGCGATTCCAGTTGGGCTTCAAGGGTCTCATTTTGCCATACCTTTAGCATTTTCCTAAGACGTGATGCTTGCTTGTTAACTTTGTTTTATCGTTTGTGTAAGCCTGTTCAGTTGCCAAACACGGCGCAACCTCCGTCTTTCTAAGATCGCTTTTTTATTTCAAAGGGGTAGTTATTTATCCGCTTTTCAGGGTCTAGTAAGGGAATTATAATCTATAATCTTGGTGCTGAGGGTGAGCAGTACTGGCGTGTGGTCCAACGAGCTGTCGTAACAAGACTCACATTTAATATAGTGACGGGAAAAACCTTTAATGACAAAGAAATCAAGCAAGTCTGGCATTTTAGAAGTATCTGCTGGCCAATAAGTGGGTTCACATGAAGAAGCTAGATAGCTTATTGGAATCTATACTGAGTTTGAGTTGTCTTCCTCTGGTGCTAGTCAACCTAGATCCCCAGTGCTTGTTTTTGGAGTTCCAATCTCCGCCTGGTAGAAACCGATTGCCAAGTGTCTCAAACAATAGGGTATTTTAATAAAAAAATGTAATTAGTCCGTCTGCTAGAATTTCAAAAAATATTCTACTCGTATTTTTTATTTTTTCACGTAAACAAAAAATAAAGGAGATACAGCGAGTTGAAGACACGCGTGACGTCATTAGGCTTGGTAAATTTGGTACATTTTTACCAAGCCATAAAATCAGCGGACGACAAAATAAAAACTACTTGGAAAATAATAAAACAGGTAGGAAGAAACAACGTGAAATTAAATACTGTAAATGGCCCAATAAACTGAGGTAGCTCAGGAATTTGAAAACTTCTTTACTTGCATTCCTCTTAAAACTACAGAAAGTCTCAACTCGTCTCCAGCGCTCGCTGCTGCATTACTTAGAAATAATGTAAAGGTATGCCCATCGGAGTTTAAGTTTCAACATACAAACCCCCAGGCCATTATAAAAGTTTTTAAAGATCTTAAAATAAAATCAACTGAAGATCTTTAGGGAATGTCTGTAAAAGTTTGTAAATCTGTCATTGATACTATTGCCCCCTACTTAGCTGTCATATTTAATACTAGTGTAGACAAGTATTACGAGTAAATATGAGTAGAGAAGGAGTATTTCCCGATCTTATGAAACACAGTAAAGTAGTTCTTTTGTTCAAATCGGGTGATAATCAGAACCCAATAATTATAGACCTGTGTCAATTCTGCCAGTCCTCAGTAAGATGTTTGAAAGTCTTAATCAGATGTTACTTCACTTTAATAAAAAATCCATCTTTCATGAAGAACAGTACGGTTTCACCAAAGGGCGTTGTACAACTGACGCCCTTGTCACCCTCATAAAGAACATCTTTAACGGCTGGGAAGAGTCGCACTGTGATCTCTCGAAGGCGTTTTATTGCGTTGATCATGAGACACTTTTGTTGAAACTTGAGCACTATGGGATCGGAAATACAGCCTTTGAGTTACATAGGTGTCATCCGCAAATAACACCATTATTTGCGGATGACACATCATTGTTATTTAAAATAGAGCGACGGTCACGAAATCTTAACGTCGTCAATAACTATTCTTCAAGTCCAAAATTGGTTTACGGCAAACAACTTGGTGTCGGTTGAACACGCCATTGAATTGTCCTGTGTCGCTAGATAAGCATGTTGTGGTATGCGTTTACAGACCTCTATGTCACTAGAATCTATCTGTCTTTGATTCTGTAATGGAAGATGTGCTGGAAAAAGTTAGAACTTCTAGTAAATCAATAATTATATGTGGCGACTTTAATGTTAACTTATTAGATTAGAAGAAAACTCCAATAGTATCAGGTTATTGAGTATTTTTAAATCATTTAATTTATCAAATGTTTTTGTTGAACCAACTCGTGTGACAGCTTCTACTGCGACTTATGCAGACAAAATATTTTGTAATTGTGATTACTTACATATAGAAATTCTAAATAAGTTGCCATCTGATCACAATGGACAATCAATAACGTTTTGGACTTATATACTTTTAGAAAACATCCAAATAAAATTTAGACCAATAATTACGGATAAAATATTGCAGGAATTTAATAATGCTTTAGATAGTAGACTAGGTGCTCATAATTTTAATAATAAAACTTATATTAGCTAGTATCTCACAATTGGAAAAAGTAGACATACATTTGCATTTTGTACCTATTATAGAAAAACTTCTGCCAGCGGTTCATCCACGGGCATTACTGAAATTATCCCTTATGCTACGGCTACATTACCGTAATATGGCAATAATTATGACCATAATTGAAACAATACCTAGGTGTAGCCACGATTTAAGGCCATAATTTTGCAATGTCAATCAATATGGCATAGAACGGTAGGCAATAGCTCCGGTGGCGATCTTTTTTCGCACATCAAAGACGATAACGCGGTAGTTTTTGCGTGAGTGGCCACACTACAGTTTGTTCAGTGTGCGATATGAGTTTAATGGAAACGCATGCGCCGCGTCACAGTCCGAGTGCCATGTTGCCGAACGACATGGAGTGGTTGAATGAAAAGGTACTCGAGTTTTTGGAAGCATTCCCGTCGTCTATGGGATAGCCGACAAAAGAATCATAAAAATCCTGGTGTAAAAACTGATGCTTGGTATAGAATTAAACAATGTTTATCATTTCCAAACTATACATGATTTGAGGAAGAAAAAGAATCTTTGATGATCCCGGCGCAAATGACGTGAAAATAATTATTAGGACGATGACGCTGATAGACCCGATTTAACGATTTTTTTTTAAGAAATTTAGCAAGTCACCTTAATTATTATAATTACTGTTTATTAAACAGGATTCTGTCTTTAGGTAGTAAAATTAAAATAATAAGAAAAAAGTCTAGATTTATTTATTATTTTTATTGATAACCCCGGTTGTTCCATGTGGATTCGCGTAGGACCAACGCCGCCCGGGGCGCGAGTGCCTCTTCGACAGCTTGTGAAAACCTATAACACACTTCATGGATATATGTAGATATCTTCTCTCTCGCACTAGTAGAAAATTTCAATATCTAGCTATAAAAACTTTAACACAATAATCAAAGAACTAGTAACGCGATGAACAATCTCCTAACTCTTCCGTTTTCTATTTTGCGCATAATTAATCCGTGCAATGGTGTTGGTTATTTGTTTACCAATTCATTATTTTACTCATAGTTTTACTTCTGATAACGTACTTACGTTACTGTACGTGCAGATGAAGCAATTTTTCTTCGGCATTTACTGAGAAAAAATAGATAGTAATTTACATGATAATTATGGTACGTAATTTGGTTTGGCCAGAGTTTATGTATCGGTATCACATAATAAGAAAAAAAAAATAACCAAATCACCTCCAAATCGTTGAGATGAAACCATTTTACTCCTTCATTTTTTAACAAAAGACTAAAACATAATATCTACTGCTTTACAATACAAATAAAAATAATTTTGTTTTGTTAGTTTTAAAAAAATATACCTACACTATAGAAAAATAAAAACATGGGTAGCGGAGCCGCGCGTAGAGGTGTAGTTATATAAAAAATATCAGCTGTTTCATACAAACTGCAATATTTAGCCAATGAAAATGTATGAAACAGCTGACTTTTTTTTTCGAGTTTTCGAGGTTTTCTCAAAGTAAAAGTTGATAATTGTGTGCACTTTCACTACTTAAGAGGTTGTAAATTTCAGTAAGTAATTTTAAATAATTTTTAGTAAGTTTCGGTTTCGGCAGAAACAGAGAGCAAGGCCAAACGGTTTCGGCTAAAAAACCAGTTTCGTTCAGACTCTACTCGTTATAATATTAGTATAGATGTTAAAGTTTGCCATCAAGTTTGTGATCAAGCAGAAGCGCTGATGCTTCTCCGCATTTATTGATTAAGCGAAAGTGTGGAACCCTCTGCCAGCTTCTATGTTCCCTGGGATATATTATATCCCGTCTGCCTTCAAAGCAAGAGTGAACAGGCATCTTCTGGGAAAGCCCGCGCCATCATAGACCTCATCCATCGCTTTCCGTCAGTTGTGATCGAGGTTAAGAGCTAGCCCATTCATTAATAAAAAAATGAAAAAGAATATTATTTTGTAACATGTACTGCTTAATAAAGCAGAGAAAGAGTGATCGAGAATATCACAAAAATTGGATTGCCAGATATTCGAATGTCAGGGCTTATGAAATTGACCCCTGAATGTCATTGTTACGATTGCTGCTCTTGACATCGAGTGTCATCCATTTCAAATCATTGCCCAATCAAATTATTGTATTACAGTTTGGCCACAGCTTGGTTTTACTGTTTTTAAAAATTGTGGGAATTGTACTTAATGTTACGTAAAAGTAAAGTGTATCAATTCTATTTTATTTAAATTATGTTGCTGTTCTCTTCAACAACATTTCAACTATTTTACTAATTGAACCACAGCCAAATATATCGAATCTGTTTAGCTTCGCCTCTATTATCAATAGTATTTACTTCGACACTATGTAAAACAAACATTTGTTTAAGATTCGGAACTATTTCGTAAAGTACAAGAATACAATCTGTTGATGTAAACCAGTCTCAATAGATTTTCTGAAATACGCTTAGTAAAGCATTCTTAGGGTACCGCCAAAATGCTTACACATAATTTACCTATTACAAACAAACATGAATAGAAGGTACGTGCGATATATATAACATAAAAAAGAACCCTTTTGGTGTGACTTTTCTGTCTCGTCTGTCAAACCTGCTTGTTTTTGGAACTTCTAATACTATCGATATACAAGGGCATTGAACCGTACTGACCTAGTGGCTTGTCACTATTTTGAATTCCCTACAAAGTTGCTTAGTACAATGGAGTTCTACGCAACTTTACCCATACCTGGAAATATCATAGGTAAAGGACACATAAATAAAAAAGGTGGCCTTGAAGTGCCGCCTATTTGGAAACAAAAATCTTTTGAGAACTTCCATCTGTCCTCAGAACTCATGGCTAAAGTTATTACAGCCGTACATTGTGAATCTTCGATGTAAAGCAACACTTGCCAAAATCGGTCTTTGGGTTAGTGATCCATCCATCACAAACTGGACATCTACGTGCCCAGAAAGCACGCTAAGCCGTTGATATTTAAATCTTAGACTGTCGTTGATGTTGCAAAAATATTTTTCCAAGTCGAGTTAACTCAAGTTTCAAAGTCGGACTTGTCCACCGTGGTTCCGTAATGCCTCAGTAGGCGAGTCCGACTCTTTCTTTGCCTACTTCTCTTACATAAATATTAAAATAAAAACACTCCTGAAGGAAGGCCAAGTACCTACAAAGTCGCACTGATAAAATATTCGAGTGGAACAAGACAACAACCACTTACATTAAAGTTGTTCATACAAGAGTCTTCTCGTCGCTGCGAATCTGCGATACACTAATATAATAAGTATCTGCTAGCTCCATCCAATGGGCAATTTGTTTTTAGTGATTTATGTAGGTATGACATATTTCAAAAGTCTATAGAAGGTCGTTTTGCAGTTTTCTTTTTATACTCAGTAAATAAACTATGTCCAAAAGATACTTGTGAATAGGATCTCAATTCTCAGTGCAGATAGCGATCAGATCTTACACTATTACAATGTCTAATTAGTCTTTAAATTTGTTCTAAATTACTAATAATTTAAGAATACGTATTTTGTAAAAATCGTGAAATTGATCTAGTCGTTTTGGTGGTTTGTCAACTGGTGGTCGTGTCAACTCAAACTAGCAAGTAAGCGAATGTTCAAAGTACCTACTCGTACATACTAACACTATTCTATTCCACACATTTTGTTACTGATAAAATAAGTAAGTTCTGGAAGCACTGGGATCTTGCTCTATGACTTTGAATTATGACAGTTCTTGACCAGTGACAGACATGAGTGACGTCATCGTCCGTTTTGGCGCAAAAATTTAAACAATCTATTTAATAACGCAATTTTAGCAGTAGAGTGACTTTGTCATGAAATAACCATTATATAGGGCTTCATGAACTTAGAGGGCTATATTGATGATTAAAATGGTTATTCTTTAGATAAATACGCGTTACGTTATAAAAATATTTGACTTTCGCGGACTACCCTGGCGCAACCACCTTTAAGAGACAGCATGAGATTTAGCAGGGGCCAGCTAACACGAATAAAATTATGTTGCTTTTGAGAAGATACTGACTTGTACCTTTCTCTTACAGAGCGCCATTGCTGCAGTCAATAAGCTGGCATGTCGTCAGTGGGACAGTTAGTTCCTCAGGTGACGAGAAGTCCCCCGAACATGCCGATCCAATATAACGGCCCCCTCGTCGAGGGGACTTTCTGCACTACACTCAACTACAACTATGACCCTGTACTAAGTATGCTATGCGCTATGTACATAGCATTTGGCATAGTCTATACATTATTTGGTGAGTGATTTTCTCGGCACCGTGATGTTTTTTTTTCTTTATTTCCGATGGGATATAATAAATAAAAATGCCATTTATTTTATTTTCTCATAAATTCTGACCAGATACTCCTTTCTCGCGCCGACTTAAGGTGAATGCTCCAGGGTAGCCCGCGAAATTCAAATATTTTTATGTTTTTTGCAATTTGCCGGTCAGTGTGAAGCTGTGAAAGAATGAATATTTCAGAAATAATCATTCTTTCGGACTACATGAACTTAGAGGGCTATATTGATGATTAAAATGGTTATAATTCTTTAGATAAATACGCGTTACGGTCGCGGAACGCATTTGGTCCACATACAGCTTCACACTGACCGGCAAATTGCAAAAAACATAAAAATATTTGAATTTCGCGGGCTACCCTGGAGCATCCCCCTTAAAGCAATAAAACTTTTGAAAAAGTACACACATAAAAAATAAATTGCGATCACTAGTATAAGCTGTTATATTTTTTAAATTTAACTTTATCAATAAAAAATCTTTGTGGTGTGGTTTCTTTAAACAGAAAAACCCTGTTTGAAATTAAAAAACAAAACTGTTTTGTTAAACAAAAATTTAGTAATTAATCAGAATGTAATTAATTGTAACAGGAATTTGATAGAAAGAAAATAACTGTTGTTAACAACAATTTATGAATAAAATTTTTATATTCAACTAGTCGACCCACGCAACTTCGTCTTCGTCACAATTTTCATTACTGCTCCGCTCCTATTGGTCTTAGCGTGATGATATATAGCCTATAGCCTTTCTCGATAAATGGGATCTAACACTAAAATATTTTTTCAAATCGGACCAGCAGTTCCTAAGATTAGTGCGTTCAAGCAAGCAAACAAACTCTTCAGCTTTATTGTATATTAGCATAGCTATAATATAACTACTCCCCTGGCTGGAACACATGCGGAAATCCTCCTGGGCATGCTCAGGATCAAGTTATCCAGTATTTCTTGGGGTAACCTGTCCCATTCTTGAATAGCGGCTTCCCTGAGCTCTGGCACTGTCTGGGGACGTGGCTAACGGTTCCAAATAGCTTGTTTAAGAACATCCCAGGCGTGCTCTATTGGATTTAAGTCGGGCGAGCCGGCAGGCCAGTCTAACCTTGTGATGTCATATTCTTGGAGAGCAGCATTGACTCGTTGAGCTCGATGTGCGGGCGCATTATCATCGACCAGTGTGCGTATGTGTCCAGAAAAAAATAAACGCATTCTGATAAAAAAAAGTTAGGTACTCAATTATTATTATGATAATAACTAACCACCGGTAGCTTGGACCCTGCTCCCGTCACCGGCGGACTACTGCTTTTTATATTTTTAAATGATTTTTTATATGTTTTATTGTTAATAAATATTAAAAAATGTAAATGTTTATGTACAGTAAAGTGAATAAACTGAATAAAAATTACATAGCACCAGTTTTTCGTTAAATGCATATAGCAGTAACGTTCTAAAACTATCGGAAATAACAACACAGAAGGTTCCCGTCTGCGTACGCGCACAGATAACTGACAACTCATTAATATTTATGGCATAAATCTGCGAATAGTCAGTGTGCTAATATTGCTTTGGTTTACCAGCACTTTTTGGTTGAACACGCTTGTAATTCCTTAGAAAAGAAGCAGTATGCGGCCGAAAGAACACTAAATTTTTAATTCTTCTCTGTTCTTTAAATCATGCCGAGTTTGAGGTAATCTTTTCATCCCGCAAATGAATAATAACGAGGTTTACGAAAATACATGTTTTATGATTTTTTATGGATCTACTTGATTCATGTTGGTTTTCTTTCCTTTGCCTATGTATTGACTAAAAAATTAATTTCAGGCTATCGATGTTTTAAAGCAAGCATGTTCCTGACGGGCTTCACTTTCGGCGCAGCGATAGTCTATTTAATTTGCCTCCAGGAATACCTGATGCCGCCGTACGGGAACGTTGGTAAGTCAATTTCCTTCTCTCTCACAGAATAGCGAGCCCGTCTATCAAAAACCAAAACCTCATAAAACATTCCCTGAGCAATATCATTTCCACGATGTGCTTAATACATTAATAGCAAGTTTCCAGTAGCTAATAACTTATTTAGTGATTTAGTCGTACCAAGCGTGTCTGGCGGTGCATTCATGTCAGCTAACAACTACCTTAGGTAATGTCTTTACATAAATACTTAACTACTGTTTTAGGTGCATTGCACTTAAAAGGACTTTCTATTTTTATAAAATCAATACCATTAGTTTAAAGAAAACTCTGATGTTGTCGCTTCAGCCGGCATCTGTTAATGAAAAGATTGTTAAGTTTGATCGATTGACCGTAGGTGTGGCGTTTTGCGCCGGGCTCCTGTTCGGCCTCATCAACATGCTGATCCAGTACGTGGGGCTGTTCATGACCGGCTTCCACACCGGCGTGTTGCTCGCTATCCCCGGCCTGGCCATCTACGACGCCTTTCTGGTCTCCCGCCCGACTACAGTAAGTGTATTTGCATATCCTATGACGGTAATGTGTATTCTACCATACTTTGTGGGTGATCTATCGTGACCATGCTTATGTAGGTCACAAACACTATGAATACCAACTAGAAGGACGCCGTATCTTTCCGATTGACGGATAATTCGTTATTTCTTACATTGTTGCCAATGAAACAGTTATTGCAAAATGATAAAACACTTCCTTGTTTAGAAGTGGACTCTGATAAAGAATACTAATTGATACTTAATGTAGTGAAATGGAATTAAAATAATTTATACTTGTTAGTTAATATTCATAACTGGATGACGAGTGTATTGTGACTGCGTCGAGGAAGGAAAGATAGTGTCTTTACAGTATTTTATAGAATGTTGGTTACTCGTCGTTGGCGGCGCGTCATCGAACTCATCGATTCCTTGTAAAGTGATTCATTGGTATCTCTTGTCAGTAGGTGCGAACTCGGCCGTAGTTTGACATACATTTTGTTGCTGAAAATAAAACTTTTTGTTTCGAAAAGGAATAAAACGGAAAGTTGACTTATACAGGACACCGGCCCTGCAACTCGCAATATTTGTTTTTGGGTCATACACGATGGGATGACGCAGTCTGTTAATCGGTCCCTTCAGTCTCAATAAATGTAGTTTGGGGATATCAAGTCCCACGTAGAATACACTTGTAATTACATTTATGGAGCATAAGTAAACGAAATTTGTTGCAAGTAATTGCAAGCGAGCGGTCTTTTGAATTTAAGTCCTATAAACGGTTCTGCGAAATGAAAATTGAATACGGCACCGTAATAGTCTCCATGTATTTTGTATAACTTGTGAAACGGAATATCTGAATGTGCTACAGACGTGTGCTCGGAACTAACGATGCTACTTTGTTGCTTTTTAGGGTTCCGTAGTCAACAGGGAAACTATAGTTTCGCCATGTCTCAGAGACGCTTAGCACTAGAAATTGGAATTGTGTATGGTTATATATTTATGTATCTTTGCGTGTCGGAAACCTGCCAAGTGCGAGTCGGTCCCTCACACGAAGGGTTCCGTACCGTAAGCCGAAAAAAAACACGTTTTATGTGGGAGCCCCACAGAACCCTAAAAATTAAGTTGACAACAGTACTAATGAGATTTGACTAAATCCAAAAATGGTGGTGAAAACTTAATAAACGCTATAAAACTTGTTCAGTACTCTTTAAGCGGCTTCTTTTCCACGCAGCCCACAATGTTGATACAGTTACTTATGAAACATGTCACTACTCAGCTTTGATCGAGCTGAGTTTAAGCGAACTACTCTTAAACTCAGTTCGTTCAGAGTCATAATCCGCTCCCCGTGCGTGACTTCTCACGGCTTCGTAGGTGTCTGAATGAAACTACTTTGATCTTCTGCAAAATACAGACTTGCAAAAATATTGTTACGCGGCATGTCTATTCCACCATCCACGTCGCGTGAGTCCAACTTAGTTTCGTTTTCAGCGAAAATTCGGCCATTTTCAGTATTTGAGCGGGCTACTCTCTAAGCCGTCCGTAGTATTGGGCTTATATCAAAATATAATTAATTCTTAGTAGTGATACGAAGCAGAATACGCCCGTAACTACGGACTTCGGGCTTGGAGAGTATAGCCCCCCAGATCAGTTATTTTTGACTATAGCCGAACGTCAGTGTCGGCAAATCGAATTTTCATCAAAGTAAATTAATTTTTGCGACACATAAAAATCGTGACAAGTGGAGAAAAAAAGGCTTTTCTTGTGTATTTATGAGTGCAATATCGTACGTTCTCGACCGAAAATAAAAGTCAGTCCAACATTTTTTAACGGTGGACAAATCAGTCGGACTCAATTTACCTATAAGTTACCTGTTGCAATATTCTGTTCACTCAAAGAAATTTTACAAACATCAGAGTTATTTAAAGCTATGCAAAGAGAGAAAAATGTTTTTTTCACATTTCTTTCTCAAACCATTAGTCGTGCAGCTGACACATTTATTATATTGAATGATAGGAACCGCTTCCCGGTGAATTTAATAGCCGTTAAATCAATAGGATGCGTCGAGCTATAGTTGCATCTAACAATAAAATGTGACCTCAATTGCATGCTCCGATGTGTTTTACTCTCAGACGCATATACGCACATCCGCGAGGCACCGCTAGCTATGCGCTCTCCAACTAATCACGTATCAGGCCTAAGTTGATGTTAACTCGATGCCTAACGGCTTTCCATTAAAATATTCGATAGCCAAATGGCCAATTCCAGTAATTCTTAAGCAACGTTCGCAATTGGTTCTCAGTCAAAAATGTAGGGAAATTAGACGTGTTTTTGTCAGATTGCGAAAGCTGCTTAAAAACTAGTTAAAACTTCCCTCAGAAGGGTTTGGTTTTAGAAGTATGTGAAAAACAAATCAAAATGGCAGCGGAGGGGGGGGGGGGGGGCTATGCAAACCCCTTTAACAGTTGATATTTCCCAGAAATCTAGCAACAACGTTCAAACAGCTGAGATGACCATCGATTGTGGTCGAATAGCGGTTCTTTTAACAACTAACTTCGCTTAATTTTTATTGGTTATTGTAGTGGTATGACTGTTGAGCAGAACAAATAAAACTGTTTGGCATCACACGTGAACGGCCACTTATATTAAAAACATTGAATAAAGAATAATAAAAAGACACCACGTATATCCAGTTGAAAAGCATTATTTTCATTTCAAATCCAAAAAAAAGACCAAGTCTTTGTGCAATCCCCTGTTAGAACCAGTTTCAATCGAGAGTATCATTATGAATATCATTTGATCCGTTTTATGAAATAAAACTTGTTATCTTGCTAAACTTGTGCCGTGAATGATTCTCCAATAGTGAGCCGATATATGCGTATACATACGTAATTGATTCATATTAACGTGGCTAGTTAGTTATTAGTGAAAGTACAGTATAGTAGCCGCTGTTGTAAGAAGGAATCGATTGGCAGTCACACAATAGCGAATAAAGTTGCTAGTAGCAACAGTTTTTCACTGTAACTCTTTTGAACAAAAGCAAATTACACGGGATTATTGACATAACAATGTTGATAGCTACGATTGGAAACACAAACATGATCCAGTTTCGATAATAATAAAGCAGCCGGTTCAGTGTTATTTTCCTAAATGTCTTATTTGGTAAACAAACATTGTAAGAAAGCCACGAGTTTTCGTATCAATAACAAACTGTAAGAAAACCAATTTTTTTTTGCTTTATAAGAAACATTGTGCGACTTAGATAGTTATTATGTTACCGATAACACCGTAAGTTGGTATTGTGCAAGATCACAAAATCCCGATATATCTATATTATACTAATATATAAAGCTGAAGAGTTTGTTTGTTTGCTTGAACGCGCTAATCTCAGGAACTACTGGTCCGTTTTGAAAATTTGTTTCAGTGTTAGATAGCCCATTTATCGCTAAGACCAATAGGACCGGAACAGTAATGAAAATTGTGACGCAGACGAAGTTGCGCGGGTCAACTAGTTATGAATTATATTTCACATTTACTACTGTAAATGTAAACTTCTTATCGAGAAAGAGAGTTCACAGTCCTACGCGATTTATTATAGGTAAAACTAGCTTTTGCTTACGACTTCGTACGCGCATATACCGTTTTTCCCGTTCCCGTAGGAATTTCTCTCTTCGGGAAATCCTCTCTTAGTGCTCCTCTACACTCCCCATGGAACCTACATATACCTGTAGTTTCGGCTGTGCGTGGTCTGCCAGTCACTCTGTAACGGAAGAATTATTATTTAAAGATTACCGGGTTTGGAGAAACCCGGTCCCAGATGCATTCAAACTGTTACAATGATTTCTCATTCTAATTGAAGTCGCCATATTTGTTTACTAAATAAAAGAAGTAGTTAAATAAGAATACATTTGAAACAGTTTTTCCACAAGTCTAGATAACGTAGGTAAAGAACAATCTAAGCATGTATGACACAGGAGGTGACTAAACCATTACGTCAGGTATATAAAAAGCCAGTGACCGTATCGCGGCTCATCACCAATAATTACGGTAATTATCTACAGAAAAGGCTTATATTCAACAGTAGGAGAAGGATTAAACAATTTTTCTGCTAGGATTGCGGTTGGTTAAGCCCTCGGCCGGCCCGCTCTATACGAGTACAATAAATTGTCATCCTGGTATTTTGATGGACTTAAAATTGAAGAGCGGACAATAATACAATAAAGTTTCACAAAATTGTTATTATTTATCAATGAAAACATTTAAAACTAGCACTTTCCCCGCGAAATCTATCGCGAATATTTAATAGGCACTCCACGAACATCAACTCGGATACCTCTTAATTGGGTAATGTGTAAATTACTTATTAATAGGCTCAACGTAGGGCAGTTCACTCTACTCGCAACATTTTTCTTACTTAGAGCATTTTATACCCGTCAACTTTTAAACGAAAGGTCTTATTTGAATAATTTTAAGTGTTATTTATATGTACATAATGAACCTTAATTATCAAACCATTTAAATGGATAAGGATTAATATCATGATACCAAAATCACCACTATTTCATTCCGCTCGGGTTGTGATTCAATTATTTGAATAAAAAGCGGTCATTAACCATAATAGTTAGACATATACCCTCACTGACTGTTTTATAGGTAATAATGAGCACTTCAATTATGTAGTACATTTTTTTTATGTATCATCAATAGTTTTCTCAGTGCACACCAAATAATGAATTTTATAGGCAAATTTTGCTACTTTGGGTTACATTATTGCAATTTTCTTAAGGATCTCAATATTTTTTTGAAAATATAATATAGCCTATGTTCATCAGGGATAACGTCGGATTCTAATGGTGAAAGAATTTCAAATCGGTCTAGTGGTTTTGGAGCCTATTCATTTTAAACAAACATACTCGTACAAACAAATAAATCTTTCCTCTTTTAGTGTAGAAGAACACGTCAAACTTTAATATTAACAACGACGGTTTCCGACAAGTGAACTAAAAGTAGTTGACTAAGTAGCAAGAAAATGCATTTGAAACATAGTAAATTGATTTTAAAAATTCTTAGTATAGAACGAACGGTCTAAATGGGCAGTCATTCAGTCGGCCTGACGTTTCCAAATGAAGGCTTGCATAATTAGTATGAATGCCCACTTACGTGTCCGCTTGGTGCCACGTCGTCAGTGCCTGAATACAGTAGCTTGTAGGTACTAGCCAATGTTTAAAATGGATTATAAACTACAATGGATGGTGATGATGTTGGTAACTTATTATAATATTATGGTTAATCTTGTCTTATATTGTAGTGGTTTTGTTTTAGACTTAATATCAGTTATTGCACTATTCTCTAATAAGTATCTATGTTTAAGAAGGTATCCGAAGCACATCTATATCTTTCGTTTTCAATACTAAAAATTTGGTAGCTGATGCCATCTTAAAACGAAAATAGTAAATCGTCGGTCCGATGCGTTTACCGAAATGCATTGTCCACTTGGAACAACAGGCTTGTCCACTGAAAAAAAAAACAAAAATTGACCCGTTTTTTTTCCTTTTTTGTTTACCAAAATTGATCAAGATACAACGCTTTTAAAATTCTCAATACGTCACGCTGTAGTATAATTTTTAGTGCGTTCTGACGTCCCGAGTTTTGATGCGTTTTATCTTTGTCAATATTCATGGATTTACAAAAACAGAAAATACGTGTCCATTATTTTTCAATACTCTTAACTGACGGACTAAATAGATTTGCAATTTATTGATGATGGAAACTAGCCTATTTCGGACAGACCTCAAATGTAGGGTTATCGTGAAAAACAATAAATGTATTTCCGTCGACGTCGTTACGTTACTAGTACGTTTGGAGTATTTGTTGTTTCGTTCTTAACAAGGTGGTTTAAAGTGGCCGCTTGACAGTTTAAGTGTATATTATTCACGAGTGCGATTTCGTACTGGCCGAGACTAACGAAAACGCACTCGGTGTTAAAAATTTAAAGGTCTGTAGTCATTTTTGTTACTATTAGTGTAGTGCACTACAAAAAAACCTTTTTACATAAAAATAAAACCGACTTCCATAAACAAAAAATAACTTTAATTTCGGAAGTCGGTGTTTTATTTTAAAATAAAACCGACTTAGGCCTGTCTTGTCGAACTGTCTTTTGTGAAACTTTATTGTATTGTTGTCCGCTCTTCAATTTTAAGTCCATCAAAATACCAGGATGACAATTTTATTGTACTCGTATAGAGCGGGCCGGCCGAGGGTTTAACCAACCGCAATCCTAGCAGAAAAATTGTTTAATCCTTCTCCTCCTGTTGAATACAAGCCTTTTCTGCAGGTTAATTATCGTAATTATTGGTGATGAGCCGCGATACGGTCACTGGCTTTTATATATAGCTGACGTAATGGTTTAGTCACCTCCTGTGTCATACATGCTTAGATTGTTCTTTACCTACGTTGTCTAGACTTGTGGAAAAACTGTTTCAAATGTATTCTTATTTAACTACTTCTTTTATTTAGTAAACAAATATGGCGACTTCAATCAGAACGAGAAATCATTGTAGCAGTTTGAATGCATCTGGGACCGGTATATGCGCGTACGAAGTCGTAGGCAAAAGCTAGTTTTACCTATAATAAATCGCGTAGGACTGTGAACTCTCTTTCTCGATAAGAAGTTTACATTTACAGTAGTAAATGTAAAATATCGAAACAATGAATCCCATCCTAGGATTCATTGTATTTGAAATTTTCTATTCATACGAGTAACTAGTTGACCCGCGCAACTTCGTCTGCGTCACAATTTTCATTACTGTTCGGAATTTTATTTTAAAATAAAATCGACTTCCGAAATTAAGGTTCTTTTTTACTTTGTTGTGTTTTGTTTTTGGAAGTCGGTTTAATTTTTTTGTAAAAAGGTTTTTTTGTTTTTCACTTTTTAGTTGTACTAGGTACCACTGAATGAAACCACAAACACAGCGTGCCAGCGTGATGTTATGTTATGAACTGGTGTAAACAATCAACAGACATGCGATTTCAGAAATCCGGATCCATTTGCTATTATTTATTGAACAGTTCCGTTCATCTCAGCAACATGAGATGATGATTACCAGGCACAAATATCTGAATTGCGTTAGAACGTTTATGAAAAACCGTAATTGTGCTTATAAAATTTGAGGGTTTCCCTCGATTTTCATGGGATCCCATCATCAGATTCTAACTTGGTAATGGGACCACCTCAGGAGTATAGGCTATAGAATATATATATTTTTTTTTATTTCGGTTCAGAATTGGCGGAGAAATCGGAGAACACGCATAAAAAAAATACATACAGCCGAATATAGAATACGACGGAGATGAAGATGCTGAGGTGGATGAGTGGCGTAACGCGATCCGATCGCATACGCAACTCTTTCATCAGAGGTAGTCTTGGTGTCCGTGACGTGGGGGAAAAACTGCAAGAGTGTCGTCTGCGATGGTATGGCCACATCATGCGCGCCCTATGGAGTACGTTGGTCGGGGATGCATGAATATGGCTGTTCTTGGGGCTAGGTCCCGTGGTCGCCCTCGCAAGCGCTGGTTGGACGTCGTTAAGTCCGACATGAGAGCCAATGGCCTAACTGAGAAGGATGTTCCAGATCGGGCAAAGTGGAGGAAGCTAAGTAGGAAGGCGGACCCTGGCAATAGCCGGGATTAACGCCAGGTAGAAGAAGAAGACAGCCGAATATAGAATCTCCTCCTTTTTGAAGAAGTCGGTTAAAAATAAAATAACGCGTCAAAATAACTAATAATGTGACTCCGATAATTATTTCACACAATATAGTAATTTACATTTACATTTACCTTGGCAAGCGTTGCTTCAAGGTTAAGGAACGCTTGCCACGGCTGGTCTGTGGATGGGTGATCATCTAAACATAACGAGTTTCCTCCGTGCCTCGGAAAGCACGTTAAGCTGTTGGTCCCGGCTATCATTTGTAGAACTTTGGCAGTCGTTACGGATTGTCAGAAGCCAGTAAATTGACTCCAGTCTAGCCAAGAAGTACCGTGTTACCCAGTTAATGGGTTGTAGAGGTCTGACAGTCAGCCGCTCCACGTAAAACACTGGCATTCAGCTGAATCGGGTTTGATTGGAAGCCGACCCCAATATAGTTGGGAAAAGGCTAGGCAGATGATAGTTTTTGCATTTCGGTTAGTTTTTTTTTTGTGAAAACGTATTTAATTTCAAACCAGAAAAAGAGTAGGTAATGTTTTTCACACATGAGTTTACACTGGTTCATGGAGGCAGACGCATTCAATTCCAATCACTTTTCCTGTTTACTTATTGCCTCGCTCGAGGACGTTTGTTTATTTTTCCCGGGCCGTGCATCTGGTGTTACTCTGTTAGCCGTTTTCCATTGACATACTCGAGAACACTTTAATTTCCTGTCCGAAAACACACCTACCTACATACGCTGCTAAAGTCATGCAGGTGATTTAGATTTGAAATAGTAAATATAGGGTCATTTGAACATGGCGCGGTCCGCCGTGCCTGTTTAATGACATGGTTAGGTAGTTGGCTTCGACTGATTTCCATGCGTTCAAACGATTTGGCACTTCATGATAACGGAATTAAATTTTGCTCACAACTTAGGCCCATTAATATAAGTGTGAATTTTAATATGTGGTGCATGGCAACTGGGATTAACCCAGCTGTATGGTCTCTCGGTGCCTATTGGCCTCCTAGTTCTGTTTTGTCTCCTGCTTGAGCTACTGCAAAGAATTTAAACAGAAAAGAACATCGGAGGAGTAAGTAAATAGTACATTGTTCACCGAGAGGAGAAAGTGACCGATTACCGTCGAGTACGGCTCGGGCTTTAAAACACCCGAGATCGGGAATCGCACTTTCTCTCGAGTGATACATAGTGCTTTATACTACACCTACGAGGAAAATAAAAAACTAAATCTTTACTAATTGAAATTTATATTGAAATTGTTGCAGTTAGTGAAGCTTAATTTGAAAATGGCGCCAATGGCGTCTGCAATTTTCACATGTTCTTTTTTCAAATTGTTTGACACCATCCAACACACAGCTAGTGGCCAGTGTCATTTTGCGAACTTGGAGATAAAAACTCACTGTAAAAACTTTTTGGCTTTTGATATTTAGGTTACCAGCGCATAGTCTTACCCAAAATTAAAAAAGAAAAACCACGTAAGAAATGGATTTTCATACACTTTTCTCTCCCGCTCAGATGCGTTTTCTCGCCGCATATTTGTTCGATATGCAATGACGTACTTTCTACCGTAAATTTGATAAAGTATCAAGGTACTTTCCGAGCAGGTGTAGTATAAACTAAATTTTCACGTCCCATGGAGGGAAAGTTATGTTTTTCTCACCTTTCTGGGTCCAAGGCAATTGAATCGTTTCTGCGCGACTCGTCGAGCTTCATTGACTCGGCGTTTTTCTGGTGGTCACCACTGTTGATCCTGGCTCTCGGGAGGTGCAGTGGTTAGAGAAGGTGTTGACAAACAACAAAATAAAAATAGTAAGGTGGCGGGTACACTCTTTGTAATTACATTTGTCTATTTCCAGGCATCTGTACAGCAGTACTGTACAAAGGCTGCAAAAATAATCCTGTTGCGAATTCTATGAAAACTGTTTCTATTCAAAAGTTTTGCGAATGACATAGGGGACAGAAATGTTTTCTCGATTAGGATTTATATGACAGAAAGGTACTCGGTTTTTTCCTGTTTTAATTACTTTTCTTACTCCTAGTATGATTTTTGTTTACATAAGAATTTGTTTGAATAATTAAAACAAACGAGATGGGTTAGCTCATCGCCATACTAGTATTGATCGTGATAAGTTTACATAACTGAGCAACATGGATTCAAGTTCAACACATGCAAATAATGCTTCAACGAGTTTGATTGTCTAAAATTCTACGAATCGTATGTACATATAAAACTTCCTTGTAACAAAAAAGTTTGTTTGTTTGATGTTTTAAAATATCGGTAAGATACCTACTTGATGAGTTTTTGTAGAAATTACTGTAATGCCAGTTATGACAAAAAATACTTGAAACTTAGTCGTACACCTGATAAAGGTGTATCAATCAAGTCAGGTGAAAGGAAAGCTAGCGATAGTGAAATCCAAATGATGATTAATTAATGAACACGTTTTAGCGACGCGACTAGCCGGATACATTCATGTGCGGGCGAAAGTATACAATGCTACTGCGATTGTACTTTGAAGATTAATTCTAAAACCCAGGTAAACAAAAACCAAATGGATTAGACGCAATCAAGCGATGTATTCTAAGTAGTATGTAATCGGGACAAAGTGAAATTGTATAAAGGTATTCAGTATTTCGATTTCTCCGGATCGATTGGTCAGCTTATCTTTGGAACTGATTGGCTTTGCACCAATTACGTCGATTGCACTGAAGTGTGTGTCGTCGGGATTGGCTGGAAGCAGTCAAATGCAATTTTACAATTCAATGACTTGTGTCAGTGCAGCGGGTATGTAATGGCAGTTAGCAACTGATCCGAAATAGCGCGTCAGAGATGACCGGCGGCGGCGCTGCCGGCCCTAACTTACTCAGAGGTAAATTGACAGGGAGCAAGGGAGCAATGATTGATTTTGTCTTATGATAATGACTGTGCATCGTGTATGTAGTTTATTGTATATTAGTAAGTATAGTAGAATGTCGTAGATATTGTGCAAGTATAACCACAGTTGTTGAAGAAAATAAGCTACGCCCCCCCCTACCTATTTATTTAAAACTTGAATTAGCAACGTGCTTTGTTTTGTCATAAAACAGATGTGAAAATTCTTGCACGCGGAAATTGTAGCATTGAATCGTACTCACACAAATTGGTGGACGCAGTCCACGCGACATTGTAACAACATAATAAACAAGTTACGAACCGATGGCTTCATTAATTTGTGTCGCTCGGAAAACAAAAGTTGTTAAAATTCATTATAGTTCACTGATGCGTTTACTGTGGCACGCAGTGTGCGGTTGTGGGCTCAAAACAATAATATATTCCCTCTCATTGTATGCTTGCGCAGCGAATACACACACATTATCATAAATTGTTCAATAACCAAAATAATTTAACGAATCTGAGTAGTGTGTAAATAGAGTGGTTTTCAGTACCGATTCCATGAAATGAAAATAGTGCGTAACTAAATTCGGTGGCATCTATGAGTTTTCATAATATTATATGTCTATTATTATGCCTTTCAATGGGTCTGACTGCTGATGGATCGTAGAAACTACATTAAAAACTTAGCTATGCAAGCGTTCGTTATCAATTTATGAACATATAGATGGATGCTTTTTACTATATTAAAACCCCGTCCATCAAACCATCGGTGTAAAAAGGGGTTATTCTATTTTTAACCACAGTTGCGGCGTACGGCTTTATCTCTGCCTCGCGAATGAAAAAGAAAACTTTTTACAATTGTTTTTCCTGTTCGTCGGTTCACATAATGTCTCGTAAGAGTCATTTTACTTAACTGATTACTTAATGACGTTGGCTTTTAATGAGGTAACATCGAGTTTCTACGTAACACTGCTTAAAAGTAACACCTCGTTCCTCACGCACTTATCGCATTGTTCAGAGCTCTTATTTCATTCAGCACCTCAAAGAAGAATGCTTGACCGTCGATACTAAACCGATAGGGGTAAAATATCATATCATGTATAACATTATCCTACTGATCAATCTCAGGTGAACCGTGATTGAGCGGGCTGACATTAAAAAGGCACGTTGAGTGTCGACGCTTGCCATTACCAGATCTAAAAATGTCTGTTTAAAGTTAAACTGACCTGGTATTAAAATGTTGCTGAGTGCTATTTATTAAGCTGCCGCGCGTTAAGCTAGTTCCCTCAGATGCTTAATTGGGTCAAATAAAGATCTGGAGTGGATCGGCACAAATGGGTTTATTCCGATACAGCTGAAGCCTGAAGCGAATTATGTATTTTACATTTTGCAATAGCGCATTTTCTTGTTGTGATTGTGTACTTTAAGTTGTGTATTTTAAGTTCCTTTTCTTAATAAATTGTTCATCAACTAGTTCGATGCCGTATTGTCAATACTCGTGTTTAAGTAATGTTTCTAATTGATGTTATTTCATTTGTTTCAGTTGCTCTGTTTGGTAGTGTTGCTCTGTTCAGGGATATTCTTCGCTGTCATTAATCTATATTGGAAGAAAGGTAAGACCGCTATCTTATCTCCACAGATAACATTGTGATAGTACTCACACTACATCATTGTACCTGTTTTATGTTCATGTAAGAAGGAAATAATAAGCTGATATCATGTCGTAAAACATGATCGTCATTAGTGGTCTGCGACTAGAGAACGTACCCTGTTCTTAACAGACCGCAACATGGTGCGCACAACATGTAAACTTTTAAATAAATATACCTACTTAATACCATTACTTAGTGACCATTCTAACCATTTTAATGGAATATTCTAAGTACCGAGAACTTAGAACTAAGTGAATATTGAATCTAATTAGTCGACGCGATCAAAGCTATTGCAGTGTAAAATATTAACAAAAATATATATTTTTGCTGTAGGTACAAAGTTATTTTTTCCAAGTCGATGGTGGTGACCCTTAGAGAGATACTGCCCAGTAGGAGGCCACGTTCGTAGTGGCATTCATTAGGAAGATGATTAAAACCCCATAAAAATTCACGATCATAATGTAGTACCTTGGTACGAAAATCTTCTACCTGGCGTTAATCCCGGCTATTGCCAGGGTCCGCCTTCCTACTTAGCTTCCTCCACTTTGCCCGATCTTGAACATCCTTCTCAGTTAGGCCATTGGCTCTCATGTCGGACTTAACGACGTCCAACCAGCGCTTGCGAGGGCGACCACGGGACCTAGCCCCAAGAACAGCCATATTCATGCATCCCCGACCAACGTACTCCATAGGGCGGCGCATGATGTGGCCATACCATCGCAGACGACACTCTTGCAGTTTTTCCGCCACGTCACGGACACCAAGACTACCTCTGATGAAAGAGTTGCGTATGCAATCGGATCGCATACGCAACAGAGTATCTTTCAGAGTATCTTTTAGAGTATCTTTCGGAGTACCTTGGTACGAAAATAAACACAAAGAAATAAATACCTACCAAGTTCGAGTCCGTTCATAAATTGACCATGTTCACGCTTCAGAACGCATCGAAAGTTTTTTTAAAGAGTTGGAAATACCTTGAACGTGGCAAACGGTGATGTAAACTGTAACGACACTTAGCGGATCGTGCGTACATAACCGTGAACCTGAAACTTTATATTGAATGAAATTATTTGACTTAGTTGAGAAAAACTTGGAAGAATGATTTGACTTCAGTTCCTCAAATGATGGAGCTGTTTTATCAAATGCGTAGATATGTGTCGTTCCTGCCAGGGTTGCGGAAAGATTCATCGCGGCCCTGGAACGCAAAGAGCACTAGGAGTAGGGTTACCATATCTCAGGATTTGTCCTGAGATTTCAGGATTTTTGGACTCTTCTCAGGATTGCGGCTGGATTTTGCAAATCTCATGAAATCTCAGGATTTTTTTATTTTTCCATAAAATACAGCTTACATTTTAAAGATCTCTTTAATAAAAAGTTAAACAAAATAAAAATAATCTTCCTTTGGTAATAATTGCACAATTCAAATCAGTACTTATTTATCCAAGTACTTAGGTACCGTCAGTTTCAGTTTTATCAGTTTTATATGATACATTTTTAAGTAAGGTTTTTTCCTTAATTATGGATTTATGAAAAATTCTCAAACTGTAAAAAATCTCAGGATTTTTCAATGGAAATCAGGCTTTTTCTCCGGACTTTTGATTTTTTTATCTGGTAACCCTAACTAGGAGGAACACGGATGGGCTTTAAGCAGTAAGAGTCTGACACTCCCTTCTGCTTCACCCAGAGCTCGAGCGGGAAGAGTCATTTGATGATTAGTTGATTACCCATCCTTAAAAAAAAAGGTATGTGTCGTTGACGCGTCACTTTTCAAATCTCAAAGTTCTAACTATAGAAAGCTTAATCTATCTTTTACTCAACAAGTTATGTTGGCTTCCAGTGTAACGGAATGCATCTGAATACCAGTTTTTCGGATATTGTTTAATGATTGAAAAGTTTTGTTATCCAACCTACAAATGCCCAAGATGTATGTAAAACCATTTAATGCCACTTCATAAAACAGGTAGCTTATACAAATACCTAAACTATGTGAAGTATGTTATGATTTTACTCCATTAAGGGTCCCTGTCCACTAGCGCGGGGCGAGGCAGCGGAGCGGAGAAACGGACAAATATTAACCAATCATGTCAGTCAAAATGTCAGTGACCCACGTGGTGCGGAGATTTTATGCAATCCCATTAGTTAAAATTTCTTCATTTCCCTGCTCTGCTGCCTCACTAATCCGCGCCCAACTTAATTAAATTTCGTGGTTTGAATGGCTTTTAGTAATCAATTCTATCGGATGCAATTCTGAATTCCCTGTAATACTAATAAGTGGTGATGTCGGCTTTTCGCGGCGGGAAATACAGAAGCAATACCTGTTAAAGTTTGTTATGGTAGTGCAATGAAGACCAATATATCGTGTATCGTTTTTGCAGCGCTGGCTCTCAACTGAGATGGTGTCTGTATGGGAAATCATCAAAAGAATAGACTCCCTATTCAGACTCTTACATACTCAAACCTACCCTTGTTCATTCAAATGCCCTTTGCTTTCCAGGGCTGTAGTAACTGAAACTCTTTCGAAATATAGAAAACTAGTTGACCCGCGCAACTTCGTTTGCATCACAATTTTTATTACTGTTCCGCTCCTATTGGTCTTAGCGTGATGATATATATCCTATAGCCTTCCTCGATAAATGGGCTATCTAACACTGAAAGAATTTTTCAAATCGGACCAGTAGTTCCTGAGATTAGCGCGTTCAAGTAAACAAACAAACAAACTCTTCAGCTTTATATATTAGTATAGATGTGCATGAAAAAAATAATTATCTATCCTCGCCCGCGACTTCGTTCGTGCGGATTTAGTAGGTACTCCACTTCATCTCCATAAGTCCTCCCTCTATAAAGGGTAACGAGTAAATTACTTATTAATAGACTGCCCTTCTTCTTATTGTGTGGGCAGTAAGGTCTAACTACCACACATCCTAGTGTCAGAGTTTATAAACCTCGATAAAAACCTTTATAAAGTCTCAGTCGAGTATTTTTATACCCGTCGTAACTTTTAAACGATAGGTCCGATTTGCATAATTTAATTTAACTGTAATTTACGTAAGTACACATAACCAACCTAAATTACCAAACCGTTTAAATGGTTAAGGATTAATATCATGATACCAAAATCACCACTATTCCATTCCGTATTTGTACGTGATATAAGGATCTTTTTTGGTATTTTTGTCACACCTTGGGTTACATTATCGAAGTTTTCAAACGGATAACTAACTTTTTGAAAATATTCTATAGCCCATGTTCATCAGGGATAATGCACAGACAGCGGCACAGAATCTTGACCAAGCGCTTATCTTGTAAATACTAGCGACAGTAATCGATAGGTCAAATAAATGTTAACCCTTAATTCAATAGGGTAATTCGTTATGTTCGAGTGCACTAATGCACTATTATTTCAGTGTGAAAAGTGCATTAAGTATGAATTATCGACTAATTTACACGTGGGCCAGTTTTCGTGCCGCTGAGTGTGTCTTCATTCTTGAAAGAGCGGTAGGTGAAGTAGGACGAAGTATTGGCTGGCTTTTGACTTCTCTGTCATCATCAGCATCATTAACATCACTGCTGGGCCTTGTCTTCAGGGTTCTGCGCGACCCTCATCTGGTTGTTTCCATGACTGGACATTTCTGTAGAGAGTTCACAACTGCCCAGTGCTCCGTCGTATCGAAGACTTTAACGTAATCAATAAAAGCTACTGCTGAGGGATCGTTCTCTATCACTTAAATATTCGATTTCATGAAGAGGCTTTTGGCTGAATCACTGATGCACACTTTGTCGATTTTTAAACTTAATTTCGGTAACCGCGATGTTCAGTCTGTAGCCGTTGAACCATTTTTAGGATTCCGTAGTAAAACTAGGAATCCTTATAGTTATGCCATGTCTGTCTGTCTGTCCGTCCGTCCGGTCTATCAGCTTGGTTTTACTTAGAGACTATTGATTTTGTGGTGTTGTATTTGGGGGGGCTATAGAAATTAATCACGCCTAAAAAGTTGTAAGTAAAATGTTTTTTATTTTCTCCCATAAAGTTAAAGGGGTATGATTACTGTTTAGTCGCTATTTTTAACCGACTTCAAAAAAGGAGGAGGTTCTCAATTCGGTATGTATTTTTTTTTTTTTTGGACGAGTAACAACGGAACCCTGCGCTATATGTGGCGCGACACGCACTGGGTGGTTTTTTCAATCGACATTTCTAGCTTCTTTCACGACACTCTTCATAGAGTTGGTCTCAGTTTTTTTTACCAATCGTTTTGTTGTGTTAGTGTAGTCCTCTGACTAGCCTTTTCCCAACTATTGTATTGATTGGGGTCGGCTTCCAGTCAAACCGGATTCAGCTGAATACCAGTATTTTACGTGAAGCGGCTGCCTACCAGACCTTCACGACCCATTAAATGCGTAACACGGTATTTCTTGGCAAGACGAGTCAGATTTACTGGTTTCTGACAATCCGTAAAGACTGCCAAAGTTCTACAAATGACAGCCGGGACCAACAGCTTAACGTGCTTTCTGAGGCACGGAGGAAACTCGTTATGTTAAGATGGTCACCCATCCACAGATCAACCTTGGCAAGCGTTGCTTAACCTTGAAGATTAACCTGTGCGGCTGTTATTCTTTAGCCATAAACTCCTCTGTTGTGCTAGTGTAGTAATTTCTTCTATTAGCGAAATAATTTATTTTATCTATGTATGTAATCTTACCAATTCTTTCTCAGTTTCCCCAATACTAAACATAAAAACAAACTAATGTATTTACCTGAACTATTTTTAATAGTTACGATAGAGACTCGTGTAGAATCAAGTTGCAAAACAAAGGAGAGATTTTTCTATTCTAGAGAAATTGTCTGTTATGATGAGCAATAACATGAATTTAAGTTCAGTACAGTCATGACGCGCTTCTGTGATATTGGAAATCCGATCCACCTGATGTAGGTTGAAGAATAGATGTCCTTGCCTCTTGTGTTCAGGTATAAAAGTTAAAAAGAAAAATATAATAGCCCCTTCAGTTTCCACCTACGAGGGTTGTCGATCGTGTGACAGATACCCTGAGTGGGTGGTTGTTTATATGATATCAAATCTCTTTGTGTTACTTTAGTTTACGTCTTTTCACTCATCGAATCGCCGCTATAATATCGCCGTATGGAGAATCCTTCATAGTGTTGTTTTTGAAATACTTGGCACGACGATAATATTGCCGCGATTCTCTCGCTTGTGGAGACGGTTCTGCAAGCCCCGCTTGCTCACACCAGAGTTCTTTATCCTCTTAACTCCGAGTTAGTTATTAACACGAGGTCACTACGTATGATTCAATTAAGTCGCAGTTACTTATTTTTATAATCAGGCGAGTTAAGTTAAGACTTGGTTATGGAAATCATATCATGAGCTCGCGTGAGCGTCTGTCTCCAACCATTAAGTGCATATCTAAACTGCTCCGAGCCATAGAAAAAACCTTTTTTAATGAGACCACTCGCAGTTCAACTCGTTAAGGTTGGATACTGCTTAACCAGACTTTCCTGTGGTGACCTTAAACGAATTAAGGGCCCCGAGCCAGGGCTATTGATCCCGGCTGTCATTTGTAGAACTTTTACAGTCGTTACGAGTGGTCTGGCCGATCTGTCCCCAGTCTTTCCGATCCACGCAAAATATTGGTATTCAGCTGAGTCCGGTTAGACTGTAAGCTGACTCCAACATAGTTGGCAAAAGGCTAGGCAAATTTATTTGGGCTTGGATGTAAATATTCGTTGGAATGGTTTAGGCTCAAAACGTTCAAGTTGCAAAACATCTCATGGTTGCAAAACGTTCAAGTCTCATAACATGCAAGTCTCAAAATCTCCAAGTTGCAAAATATCTTCATCTCAAAACGTGTGAGACTACTCTCCAAGCCCGAAGTCCGTAGTTTCGGCCTTATTTGCAGGCGTATTCTACTCCGTATCACTTAACCACTAACAGTTAATGACAATACCATTTGACAGTTACTGTGAAATCGTGTTGTCATTCATTCTTAGTTCGGGTTCGAGACTAATCGTAAGTCCGTAAGTGATACGGAGTTGAATATATACGCCCACAACTGAGACCGAAACTACGAACTTCGGGCTTAGAGAGACGCCCCCTAGTTCTGGGCAGTTTGTGTAAAGTAATTTATTTTGATACGTTTGAATCGAATTTGACATAACACATGAAGCATCATTAATTACATAAATTCAGTCTGTCCCAGCAGTATCAGGTTCAGTTCTCATCCTGAATTTTATTCATGTTCATAGATATTTTTTCTGGCTATTTGTTTGTGTCATACTAACATCCGTCATAAATAAACAAAAATAGCGTATCAAACCAAAAAGAACAAATAGGAGAAAAAAAAAACTCGAGTTGTCATTAGGGTAAAACCGCCCATGTTTCAACGTGGTTGAAAAAAAAGGGATTGTCCCGCTTTGCTTTTCCTGTTTCCGAATGTGTAAATTACTCAATTTCTCCTAAAAGGACAGATGCGCTACTTTTGCTTTAGCGGCTATCGAAGAAAATATACGTCTTGTATTGACTCCTAAATCATACCAGTCAGATATATATTCACTACGAACATTGATAAGAGACATACTCCGATATACTGCAGTAATTAAGATCCTTTCAAATTTGACAAAGGTTAAATGCAGTAGTGGTACTGCGAAAGGGGATGGAGTTGCGAGCCAAATTGAGTTTCCTGTCCTGACTATTACTGTTCTACGAAAACACGACTAGGTATACTGTACCTAGTAGCTTGTTGCTTTGTGGAACATAATTCACAAAGGTTTCGATGACGCTAGAATATAAATTTAATTACTTTTCGAGTATCTCGTCGGTTCAATTACTTTTCGTAGTATCTCGTCGCTGCACTTCCATGTATGAAACAAACAAAGTCGCTCTTCGTAGCTCCGCGTGTTCCCCTTGATATTCCAAAGTGCACTGACTTTATTGCAATTTTTAGAAATACGAAGGTTTAAATTAAAAAAAAAATAAACAAACTTTAACTTTATTTAATTTCAAATCGGAAATTTTCCGGGGAGGCATAGGGGTATGAATTTCGTAAAAAAAAAGGTCGCTCGGCGCCCTATACCGCATGGCTCTAACATGGATCTCCCAATAAGTTTGTTATATCTGGATTTTAAATAATTATCTCAGTATCTGTAAGATAAATGCAAGACGAAAATATATTTTTGTGACTCCCGTTGTTGTCGTTTAGGAAAGAGAACATAAATAAAATATTTTACTCTTTCATTATTTACGTAGGTACTTCAAAGAAGGATAATATGGGGAGTGATATGAAAGAAAAGGGAGTTAGTGATAGCGTGGCGGCTGACTGGACATGCTGAATGGTAGAAAAAAAACGTGTTGCTCTGACCCCAAGCATGATGATGAATTAGTTCAAAGAATTTGACTATGTTTAATTAAATAAAGGAGCTTTTCCAAAACTTCGGATTAACAGGTAGCAGCTAAGTACACTAGGCAATAGTCACAATTTTCCGGACAAAATATAGTGCATTTGGTAGAAAATGATGTCACGAAGAGAACAAACGGGGTTTCCATATACATTAAAGCTGAAGAGTTTGTTTGTTTGCTTGACCGCGCTAATCTCAGGAACTACTGGTCCGATTTGAAAACTTCTTTCAGTGTTAGATAGGCCATTTATCGAGGAACGCTATATCATCGCTAAGACCAATAGGAGCGGAGCAGTCATGAAAATTGTGACGCAGACGAAGTTGCGCGGGTCAACTAGTTTCTAATAATATCAACTGGAAATAACATGCTCTGTTCTATGGACAAGTAAACACAACTTATCGGACAGGGAATACTCGAGACTCGAGAGTACTAATCTTTTGAATGCGTGTAGTGCGCACTCCAGTCTCTCTCTCTCTCTCTTTCTCTCTCAGTGCAACTTACCACTGGTTTCAGAAACCGTGCAACGCATTCCAAGCCCCGGCAAACACCCCAGGGGTCAGTTTGCGGCTAGTGATACTTCTTTCGACACCTTATTGTGTGTACCTTCATCAAGTAACTCTTACTGACTAAAACCTATCCGTATTCCTCGTATTGTAATGCCAATGCCCTTTGCGTTCCAGGTGACTTTTGCGAACAAATTCTGCAACCCTGGCAGGCAGTGTGCACATGCATGCAGAGTTGCGCGGTGTGAATATTTAGCAAAACAAAACTTCAAGTCTACGTACCTATGCTGCATGTCGAGCTGTTTTTAATATTTGACTTAAGCATTATACCTAAATGATCGATGGAACAGGAAGGGTCGATGGCAACAGTGCTATTTACGTTTAGGTTGTCCTTAAAATTATGTGTTCGACTAAAGGGTGGGTACAAATTAGATATGAGAGCCGCGCCACGTATTTTAAACGGCGCGGCGCCGCCGCTAGAATGACCCGCCGCGCCGTATTTTTTTGTATTAAGGTGGATGCTCCAGGGTGGCCCGCGAAATTCAAATATTTTTATGTTTTTTGCAATTTGCCGGTCAGTGTGAAGCTGTATGTGGACCAAATGCGATCTGCGACCGTAACGCGTAATGAATATTTCAGTAATAATCATTCTTTCGAACTACATGAACTTAGAGGGCTATATTGATGATTAAAATGGTTACAATTCTTTAGATAAATACGCGTTACGGTCGCAGATCGCATTTGGTCCACATACAGCTTCACACTGACCGGCAAATTGCAAAAAACATAAAAATATTTGAATTTCGCGGGCCACCCTGGAGCATCCACCTTAAGGTATTCTGTTTTATCTTCTTATGATTCCTAAGACTTCTGTTTGTTTTAACCAGTTCAATCTGAGTAAACAACTACAGCTTGACGGTCCAGAGCTCTAGGACCATGACGTCTCCGTCCACCGTGTGTAAGGATATCTCGATACAAAGGACCTTTGTTAGCGCATCCACCACCTCTCCGTTCAACACGCGCTTCCTGTCCTCCGTCACCCCGGGTTCGTCGGGAATCGATAAGTTGAACTGAAACAACAAAGTGAACATTGGGACTACAGACGATTTCATGTTTTTAACCCTCGGCATATCTGTTAGGATCCGACAAACCATATATATATGTTACATAAACCATTGTATTTTATTCAATTATGATGTTTTTGCGCCACCACTCTCAGAAGCTGGGAGTTATCAATCAATCGATGTCTTTTGAGATGGTGTAAAGACGCAAGAAACCCCTGGCCATACCTGTTGATGGAGTGACAACGCCTAGCGACTGGAGTTTAATGGAGTTTCTTTATCCAGCAGTGCATTAGCTACTCTGTCAATCCAAAAACTTTTCATAACTATTGAGTGACAGTGAAAGATGGCGAAGTGCGGTCAGAGTAGGTAATCCAGAGAAAGTTTGATACAATCGTGTTATGGTTGATGCACCAAACCAACGCCTTTTTGTACAAAACTTTATAAGCCGTTCATTTGGGAGTTCATCTGTGGTACGAAGTTCGAAGTTCGTTTGAAACATGAAGTTTACCGAAGCGCATGCTTTATCCGTTTTTAACTATGCTTACGCTATAAATATGTACCTACCTATACATTTTGAGTGCGTCATGCACTAAGGAGAAATAGTAAGTTTTCAGTTATTTTTTCGCGCAATCCTTAAACACCGAATAAAAAGTTTAGACAAACAATGTGATTTATCCGTGCCTGTTTTTGGTTTTTGTGTATATTTTGGTGGTTATAATGTGCTTAAGTTCATAGAGTCTACAAACGCTAACGGGAGACTGGTTTGTTCACGCGCCGTTCAGGATCTGACAGGAATCGGGTCACTTCTGAGCGAGATGATCGATTTATTGTAACAACTTCTTTACGAAATCGACGCCTCAATGCTTTTCAACTGCAGCAGCAGCTTCATGTTGTACGTAGGGTGGCTGTAAGTGACTCTACAATTATAAGAAGGTTGAAGGGCCGAAATTAACTGCAAATCATCGAAGAGCGCGCCTTAACTTTGCACGTGAGCACCTAAATGGGTCATACCTCCAGTGGAACAAAGTCCTCTTTTCTGATGAGTGTCAAATTATGCTGTATGGTAACGACGGAAGGAACAAGGTCTACAGAAGAGATGGAGAACGCTTTGCACAATGCTGCATTGAAGAAAAGGTAATAACTATGGTGGCGGTTCGTGGACGGTTTGGGGAGGAATTAGCGCCGGTCGTTAGATCTTACTGCCCACACGATAAGAAGAAGAAGCGCCGACGGTAAGACAGAGCTTGCATGGTGTCTGGGCCACGTCTGCCAGCACTAAACAGTCATCGGTAAACCGAACAGTGTCTTGACCCTCACGTGATGCCCTATGCACATTTTATTGGCAACGGTTTCATATTTATGTACGACAATGCTAGGGCTCACACCGCTAACGTCGTAAGAGATTATGTTACCGAAGTCGGTATGGTCAGCAAGGAATCCACTATGGAATGGCCAACAAAAAGCCCGGACATGGATCCGATTGAACATCTATGGGATGAATTAAAGGAGACGAATTCGTGCAAGAGATCCTGCCCCAGAAACACTTAGCCAGCTGCAAAATGAAATCCAAGAGGAATGGAATGCCACAACATTTGATCGTGACTCTCATCCGATCGATGAAGAACCGTATGAAAGCAGTGGCCTTAGTGCGAGTTTTTTAACGTTCTCGATCGCGTTAGCGTCAACGTCGATTTGTATTGAAATTGAATAAGCGCCGTCTGGTGACAATAACGGAAGATGTTTTTTTTTTTTCTACACAATTTGACATAAGCGAACGTTTACGTTAACGCGATCGAGTGCGTTAAAAAACTTGCACTAAGCCCTCTGTAATAAGTGCTCGGGGAGCGGATACAAGATATTAAATAAACCTTTCTTAGCTTTTTTTCATTTACGTGTGTTGTCTTATCAATTTCCTTCATATTCCATACAGGGTAAAAATGACTTGTTAAACAAAATAAGAAACCTATGAGAATTGAATTTGAATTTAGAACATTAACATTAGGATTTGAACAGCCGCACGAGTCGATCTTTAAGGTTAAGCTACGCTTGCCAAGGTTAGTCTGTGGATGGGTGACCATCTTAACATACCGAGTTTCCTCCGTGCCTCGGAAAGCACGTTAAGCCGTTGGTCCCGGCTGTCATTTGTAGATCTTTGGCAGTCGTTACCGATTGTCAGAAGCCAGTAAATCTGACTCCAGTCTTGCCAAGAAGTACCGTGTTACCCAGTTAATGGGTTGTGGAGGTCTGGTAGGCAGCCGCTCCACGTAAAACACTGGTATTCAGCTGAATCCGGTTTGACTGGAAGCCTACCCCAATATAGTTGGGAAAAGGCTAGGCAGATGATGAACATTAGGATTTGAAAACCTCATATTATTCACTTTAAACGACATTTGACGTATATTCCTAAATACATACATATTTTTCAGTTTTTTTTACTATTGATAGGCACGCGTTTGACCACTATCTCACCTGATGGTAAGCGAGGATGTGGTCGAAGATGGAGCACGCTTGCCTAGAAATAACCTATTCACTCTTGATTTAAAGACTCCCAGGTTGTAGCTATCAGGAAACACAGACTCCGGCAGGGAGTTCCACTCCTTAGCTGTACGCACTATGAATGTGTTCCCAAAACGTTTTGTGCGTATGGGTGGGATGTCCACCATGTACCGGTGGCGCATCGCCGTTCGTCTTGTGGTCCGATGATGGAACGGGCTTGGCGGAATTAAATTATGCAATTCCGTCGCACATTCCCCAAAATGCAACCGGTAAAAAACCGACAGGCTAGCAACTCGTCGTCGATGTTCAAGACTTTGGAGCTTCGACGCGACGAGCCTCTCATAGCCGATGATCCTCTTGGCTCGTTTCTCAATTGACTCAAGGGCATCAAGCTGGTATCTGGCAGATCCATCCCAAGATGAGAGCAGTATTCCATACACGACCGAACTTGCGCTTGATAGAGTTTGAGCAGTTCCGGCGTGAAGTACCGCCAAATTTATATTTAGTAATCCTTACTAAACATAAACTTGCAAGGTGTTTAGATTTTTCTGATGACAAGTGTAGTGAATACAGTTGGAGTTGCCAGGAATAAATAATCTGACAATAATCGTTTATCAAGAAAAAATACATACTAATAACTTGAATGTTTTATGTTATAATAATGACAATGAGTATAATCTTCTCATGCAGTGATCGGTACTCGTTTTGCAGACACACACTGTTTTTTGGTTACCATAATTGATTATCCAATCGGTTTAGACTGAAATTGACGTTTTATTTCCGTGCTGGTAACACTGCGTCAAACAAATGGCTATGTTTTGTAACTGGCAGATACGTTTTAAATACTATTATAATTCGACTTTTGTGTGTGTGCAAAAATATTTTTTCAGAATGAATAATGTTGTTTAATATCAATAATTTTTACCGGACATCTTGTCCACGCTTGGCCGAAACTGGTGATTGTCTTTATGCGTTAATCGTGTTCTTGATTTATACCAAATGCTTGAAAAAATTGGATGGTGATAAGAAAACCAAGTTGTATAATAAAATGATGTCCAGGATGTGTGTTGTAGACGTTTTCCTCATGTTTCAGTTCTCACCATCTTTGGTACGAGCGTGTATGGAGGCGCCGTTATCGCGACGTCTCTCGACTACTTCTTTGAACGGTTGATGATGCTGAAATGGGTCAGTAGCTATTTCAGTAGCAACCCGCCCCTGCTTCGCTTTCTTGCTTTTATCATATGCTACCAATCGCCATGCTTTTTCCGAAATCTTCCACAATCATCGTTATATTTTAGCTAATTCACACAAAACCTAAATCTGTTCCATGAATTACTCTTTATTTTGTTGATTTAATTCATTGAAAATGCATTTTTTCTTCAACGGGTCATCCATCTCCACATCGTCATTATTAATTGTGGATATTTTGGCTGGGGAAGCTTACGCTTTCTCACAATGACGCTTCCTCGCATCCGACGGCTATTTGCAACCTTAATCAGGACATGGGTCCTCGTTGGGTCATCCCTAACGCATTGAGGCTTTAGGTACATGGATGGCGGATTTAAAAATTGGGACAGTAAGTATAGACAAGTGGCTCCAAATAAAAGACAATTAAATGTAATATAGATACTTGGTAAACGCACAAATATCTTGCCTTCCGGTACGCGGTTGGCACTCCTTAATGGGACCTTATACAGAGTTGATACGACAGAGGGGCATTAAATTAAACTACGTATACTATACGTGTACAGTATTAATTCGATACGGTACAAAAACAAAAAGCGCCATAAATGAGAAAATATTTTTTTCAAACAAACTAAATAGCTTGCAAATCCGAATAAAACGCAACCACCCTTTGTAAAAAAAAAGACACTGACCTTAGATACCGCTAGGTAACAAAGCGGCAACGTCGCGCGCGCGCCGGAGCGCGGTGTGCGGTATCTCGTGTGCTCGGTGGGGGCCGGGCCGGGGTGGCGGCCGGCGACTTAGGCCTCCGCTGGGCTCCGCTCGCACTGGCTTTTATGTTAGGTAACGTTTCGAAGTACGCGCACAAAAACAAACACACTAAATTTTTAAATTTTCGATGTGTCCTCCATTCACATTGATGCACAAATTATACCGACGGAGAATATTGTTATTTATTTTTCTAATTAGATCACTGTCCGTCGCTAAGCACTTTAATTTGTGAAATGCTAAAATAATCCTATTTTTTAACTCATCAATAATTTTATTTACCTCTGAGGCATACACTTCACCCTTAATGTAACCCCACAAAAAGAAATCCATGGGAGTGAGGTCCGGAGATACTAATACTAAATAATAATAATTCCAAGTTACGTGTCCTATTACCATAAAAAACAGTCAATCACAAAAAAAACACTAATACTAAATAATAATAATCCCAAGTTACGTGTCCTCTCACAATAACAAAATAAAATTACAATTGTTTGCGCGCGAAGTCCACAAACCGTACGTTCCGAAAAACAAGCGTCGGCGCACTGAGCTGAGGGACTTACCGATCGCAAAAAACAAGGATGCAACAAACTGACCTATCTCTATTTCTTTCGCTCGCTTTATGTTAGTCGCTTTCGTAGTGAAAGTGCAAGTGTGTGTGTATTGATTGCTTCCTTGTTTGCATTGCCAATTTTTTGTGAATGTCCTTCGACATGCGTCAGAGCGGCAACAACGCATCGTAGATTTATCGTTGTAAGGTGCATGACCTATGCTTAGACGATAATCAACTGTTAGAAAAGATACATCGTGTTCAAACCGTGCAAAAACTTTAAAAATCATTTGCGACTAAACTACTGCTCCTAATTAATTTATTTTTGGTACAGAGCTTGAAAATGGTACCTAGTATAGGCAGTTTAAAGGAAAGCCCCTCTGTCGTATCAACGTTGTATACCCCAGCAACCTTAGCCTGTTTCAAATTTAATTATCCAGCATTGATCGTAAGTTATAATCTATGCTGCACCGATACCTTGGGTGGCCAACACGGTCGGTATGTTCATACAATGCGGAAAGTATATTAGGATTGTGAAATATGAACTGTAAGTCCACCTTATTTATGGTTCAATTGGTTGAGATAAGGATAGTAAAAGAACCAATTTAATAACACTACGCTATTAACGCGTTTGTCGGGGATTCTGCGTAACTTTGTGTTTAAAGCTATTAATCCCTTATTTAATTACTGCCACAGAGTATACCAAAATACCAGTGTTAAATGTACAGCATTGAAAAGAAAAAGACTGCATTTTCCCAAAATAGTTCCAATAGTCGTTAGTGTTTTGTAAGTTACTCTGTACTTTGATGCAGTTTCAGTATCCGTCAGTGAAGTTTTGTGACGAGATTTCTATCTTCATATATCATCGTTATCTACAATCGTCACACATACCTTAAAATTTAAATGCATTTAATAGGTATACATTTTTAGCATTTTTAACGGTTTGTAAATAAAGAACATAAATCTCTAAATAGCACAAGTTACAACACCAATCAAGATTAACATTGTAAAATTATTTCTGAAAATCAAATTTCTGCTATACATTGGTCGTGTGTTTTAGGAGATTACACAAAATAAGAAAAGCGTAGGTACCTTAGGCGTACTACGTATTTTAACTTTTCATGTCATTTTGTAATAATGGTTTGCGCAAAGATTTCTCTCTCTCTCTCTCTCTCTCGACATTCAGGCGTATGAAGTCGCGGGCAGAAGCTACACGTAGTTGAGAAATCAACATGGTTTGTCCTCATGACCCACTTAAGGGATAATAGGCCATCTGGGGTGGACAATACGGTAATTAATAGTTACCTAGGTACGTTAGTTCGGTTTCTGCCTGTTTAGGCAGTTTGGTTATTGGGCCGCGCGATTCCTTCTTGGAACTATTAGGCGTCGTCCTAATTAGCTAACGTTCGTACGAGTTAATGATGCGATTTCGACGTACGACGAGATTATACACACATCATCATCTGCCTAGCCTTTTCCCAACTATATTGGGGTCGGCTTCCAATCAAAACGGATTTAGCTGAATACCAGTATTTTACGCGGAGCGGCTACCTACCAGACCTCCACAATCCAGTAACTGGGTAACACGGTACTTCATTGCAAGATTGGAGTCAGATTAACTGGCTTCTGACTATCCGTAACGCCTGCCAAAGATCTATAAATGACAGCCGGGACCAACGGCTTAACGTGCTTTCCGAGGCACGGAGGATACTCGGTATGTTAAGATGGTCACCCATCCAAAGACCAACCTTGGCAAGCGTTGCTTAACCTTCAAGATCGACCCGTGCGGCTGTTCCTCGCGAGCTCCTCGACGTGATTAACCACACATATAGTGTCCCAATTGCAATACATCGCGCGAGCACGGGATTCATTTTCATCGCGCGACAATATCGCATCGTTAACTCGTACGATCGTTAGCCAGTTAGGACGCCCCTTAGACAACGACGTTTCGGTTTTAAATGATGTGAAAAAGAATTTTTCCAAGGGATCCTAAAATTTTGAAAAAAAAATGTAGATAATAGTTCTATACCTAAAGATTACAGGAAAACCTATAAGAAGTGTGTAATGTTAAAATAACATGTTAAAAAAACTATAATGTTTCGGAACCCTTTTGCACGCAAGTCCTACTCGCACTTGGCCAGTTTTTTGTTTAATTTTATTATAGTATATCGTTAGTCTTGTGCAGTGCAACTCATAAGATTGGGGTCCCACTAGTTCGATTCCCAAATCGGGCATTTTTTTATTAAGTTTTACTATTAGAAATTTCTGTGGCAATCCGGGGTTTTAACGATGGCAGTATAATATCTCCGTGCGTTCGAAAAATACTTTAACTCTTTCAGTGCGTGCGACGCCTACGTGCCGCTCGGGTCAATCCTTAGGATCAAGTCACACCGAGATGGCAGCGAAGCGGCGAGCAGTTTCAGTGTCATATAATTTTAAACTTTACCTTCATTACTGTAACACATATTATCGCGGGAGTCGTCGGAATGCTCGCGGCGCCGCGGGCGGCCGCGCGACCTTTTCAAGTTTCTCAAGCGACCAAGCGATACTATGTGTTACTGTGATGAGGATTAAGTTTAAAATTATATGACACTGAACCTGCGCGCCGCTTCGCTGCCATCTCGGTTTGACTTGAGCCTTACTCAGGTGCCGCTGACACCTCGGTGGCGTTTTGAAATTTCAGTGTTGTTTGCCGCTGACGCTTTGGTGGCTTTCTTCACGAAATTCGTGAATGCACGTGAACACTTTCGCAAGAAGTTGGTAGAATCATTACAGCGTTGATTTACTGGATTCTTCTATTTATCACAATAACATTGTTTATTTGCATGTAGGTATCTAATACGTATGTATTGCTTTCTTTTTTCAGTTTGTCTTTCCGTGAAGTTACACCTGCCATTTGCTGCTTCTGCACCACCCTAACTATATACAGTGCTTTTCTAGTGCATAAAATTTTAACAAATAATTTTCGGTCTGGAGGACAAATAAATGATGGAACCAAATTGCAATGTTTCAGTTGTGGGAGCGCGCGAAACTGGAACCGCCCGTCGCTCCCCCCTGCAGGTTCTCGTGGCTAACTCTCGCGGCCTGGCCTGCGGCTGCTATTGTTGGTTTCACTGCGCAGTGCGCACTTACTGCAACCGGTATCTATCACGAACAGAGTAAGTATCATCTACTCTGAAGTTCAGTAAGATTTCCGTGGTCATTCGTCGGGAGTATTCGCGTGTAATGTCACAGTGCAAGTATCTATGGGATCCAGGTAGATAACTGCAAAAATCCGGTTCCATTGAACGAGCGAAAGGCTACACACAGAAAATTCGTTTGACGAATGACGACTTCAAATGACTGTTTCAAACGACTGCCAGTCGTGTGTGGTGCATTCGTTGCTGTACGTAGATGCGTCTATGAACACAAGAGATATAGGCGACGTTCTATTAAAATGTGAAGTTCGGCAAAACCCTCTGTCGGCGCGACGACTCGTTCGGGTTTACCGTACAAATGATAACATCATCTTCGTGGTAGGACGACGCCTAAGAGTTGGTATTTATTAGTATAAACAGAAACCGCCCAGAGAGGATAGGAATGAGAAAGAGGAAAAGCCTTTGCCCAGCAGTGAGAAACAAGTGCAGGAAAACGAAAACAAAAAAAAAAAAACAAAAAAAATCTGCTCTCGTCACAATACTAACTAAAGACTTTGTTCTTCAGGCATAACTGCGCAGAAGAGACACTTAAAGGTCCAGCAAACTCGGCCGATCAGTTGCGAGCAACGGACCGAGATGCGCCAGCGCAAGTACCGATATCTGTATCAAGTTCGCACAGCTCATGGAGATGTAATATCACAAGTATGCAATCTTACTTATACCATAGTTAACGGCCCCGTATAATGATATATTTGTTATTTAACTTTGCGTTATCGTAAAGAATTAAGAAGTTGAGTTATTGTTTCAACATTTGGAGGGAAATCTCTGTACCACAGAATAGGCTTGTCCACTGAAAAAATCTATTTAGACCGTCAGTTAGATTATCAAAAAATATTACCTACAATAAACTAATTTTTGTTACGTAAACCAACGCTTTTAAAATTCTCAATACGTCACGCCGTGGTATAATTTTTAGTGCGTTCTGACGTCACGAGCCCCCCCACTCCTGAGTTTTGATTATTGAGCGTTTTATCTTTGTCAATATTCACTGATTGACAAAAACAATAAATACGTGTCCATTATTTTTCAATTACTCAAACAGACGGACTAAATAGATTTGCAATTTATTGACGGAGAAAACTAGCCTGTTACTTGAAAGGAACATTATTCCAGATGGACATTCTTTTTTTGTGATGGGTTGCTCTTGACTCTAGTCTAGGTCAGAGATGACAGAGACAAAGTCTACGATGGAGCGTGCTTATCTAGAAGGAGCCTGTTCACTCTAACTTTGAAAAGATTAGGGTACTTATGTATTATCATACTTTATAATTTACAGAAAACTGATCGATCCGAGCAAAACTGGGGCGGGCAACACTAACAGTGGCTTCTCAATTAAAATTTTTGCATCCAAAGCGATGTTTCGCTACAGTTATTGAGTTCTACTTTCAAATTACAACTCGAAAACTTGACATAAAATGAGGGGCAGTTCCCATATTCTTTAAAGAAAATTTTATGGGAATTGCCCCTCAAAACGGCTGTCAGTAGTGTTTATGTTCTCCTACAATCTGTACACAATTGGGTGTTAAAGATGGCGATTTCTTCTTCTGTAATTCTTCTTGTTAAGCATGTACCTCTTTTTTTCCTGAATAAACTAACCTAAAACACTTCGACAGTCTTACGTACAAGCTCTTCAAAAGAAGGCTCAGTGCGGCAACTGGAGCGGCGAATGCAGTACACTACAGAGCGACAGTACGCATTTAACCGTCTTAGCAGGATCAGAGGCCGCCCCACCTACCGACAGCGACGATGACCTGAACCAGATCCGCGCGGCTAATTAGACACGGTACCTACACGCCTTCTTTGCAAACTTTTCTAGGGTTCTGGACAAAAAACGGAACCCTTATAGGAGCACTCTGGTGTCTGTCTGTCTGTCCGTCTGTCACAATCAGTTTTCCCCGGACCCACTGGACCGATTTTGTTGAAATTCACGTATGGACTTCTGTAACCCAAATACGGCGTTACGAAAATTGACCATTCCCTTATCTCCGAAACTACAACATCTTTACCTATAGAGTACAGGAAAATCTATAAGAATTCAATAGTGTTAAAATAAACTGTTTAAAAAAAAATCGTTAGGAACCCTTTGCACGCGAGTCCGACTCGCACAACACACATCGAAACAACACACATCCAATCAAGCTAAAACTTGATCGCATGACGCAGGGGAGTTGCGGGGGAGGGGTAAGGAGGAACGCGTTCCACGCAAAAGCAGAGTTAGGGTGGCGGACCAGTATACAACTTTTCATCAGCAGGAGATCATCATTTAAATGACATATTGTTTTTCTTTCAGAATCATCGGATCTGCATTCTTGGTAAACCGGCCAAAATTAACCATTTTTTTTTTTTAATTTTTTATCACTAGTTATTTATTTGTTCAGGAACCATCTGACTGCGAAGTTTTGCTAGATAATTTCATTTGGTCCTGTTATACCCAGTATTATCGTAAGAGGAATCCACTCATATATTAAAATTATTACATGTAATGTCTATCATTAATGTTAATTGTATTTAATGTGAATTTATTGTTGTATTATGATAATTGTTGAATGAGTCAGTGACGGAGTTCAAGGCCTACATTTATTATTTATTGCCAAATATAAGTTAGTTTTAAGTATAATTTTATATCAATCTTCGGCTGAATTTTTGATGACTTTATCTTAGAAAACAAAACCGTCTATTTATATCCGATTTTATACTTAAGTTATTTATTACTGAACATTCCAAAGTCAGTTGATTATATTAGTTAGTAATAAGAGTTAAAAATGTGTTGTTTTGACGCGAATTGCGAGATTTTTCTATTTTTCGTATGTCTGTCAGAGCTGGACCGTAGAATTGAATTTTATAAAGTAGTAGACTATTTGAATAATAATCAGGTCTAAAGAACAGAATCTGAAGGCCAACCACATTAACAAGATGACCAAACGTCTAATCTCGAAGCTACGGAGCATCGCAGCAAATATATACCTTATTTCGATCGTATAACTATTAAATTCAATTGATAAATTTAAAATACTATGTCGTCCCATCCGCTAGTATGCTTAGGCTTTATCAGTTACATTTTTCATAAATCATTTGAAGCAAACATTCTAAATAGCCCCTACTCTATAAAATTATCAATTAAACGGACCAGTTCCGATATTAAATCCAATCTCACTGCCAATGGTACAATACATTCTGTCCTAATTATAATATGGTCTTGGACTCCTTATGATATGGTTGGATTAAGTTGAAATATTTATTTTCAAGCACTGATTACGTCGGCTTCGTATGCTACCAATATTGGTTTTAATGGCTAACATAGTTGGCGCACAAATGCTGGCATAATGTTTGGTGGAAGCCTGTAAGGTAGACATTCCATTGAGAGCTATCTATAGTTCGGATTGGATGCTTGTTGTTTTTATGCGAGGTAAAGGAATTTTGGCAAAAATAGCTATTTGGCTGTAATACTTCAGATCTGCCACTTAACTGAGATGGTGTTGACGTAGTTGCGCTTTGCTAACTATTTGTACCAAGTTTCAAGTTCCCATATAGAAGGATGTGTTTCCTAATAGCTACACCATGGGGTCTAAATATCCCGTATGTTCCCTTTCCACAACAAATTGTTTGACACGTTTCCATTGTTTTACTTTTTAACCGATTTCTTCAGAATGGAGCAGGTTCTATGTTCGGCTGTATGTATTTTGTTCACCGATTTCTCCGCCAATTCTGGATCGATTTTAAAAATATTTTTTTAATTCGAAAGCCGCCAAGTTAGAATCTGATTATGGGATCCCATGAAAATCGAGGGAAACCCTTAAATTTTATAAGCACATACAATGTTTTTCATAAAATTTCTAACGCAAATCAGATATTTTTGCCTGGTAATCATCATCTCATGTTGCTGAGCTGAGTTGGAAGTTATAAGTCAGGATCTGATGATGGGATCCCATGAAACATTTTTGTTCAGCAATATTTTCGATAATTATTAACCGATTTAGATGTTTTTTTTTGTTTGGAAGAATATTTTCTCGGACTGGTCCCATTTAAATTTGGTGAAGATCTGATGAAGTACTTTGGCGGTAGGCAACGGAACTCTTCAATAAATGATAGCAAATGGATCGGGATTTCTGAAATCGCATGTCTGTTGATTGTTTACACCAGTTCATAACATAAAATCACGCCGCCACGCTGTGATTGTGGTTTCACTTTTTAGTGGTACGCAGGTACCACTAAAAAGTAAAACCGACTTCCAAAAACAAAACACTACAAAGTAAAAAACTAACTTTAATTTCGGGAGTCACCGACTTCCGTTATTCGTTTTTGAACACCGGTTCGAAAACGAAATTACCAAAAACACCAATACGTTTTGTTTTTGCAAGTCGGTTTTACTTTTTTGTAAAAAAGTTTTTAGATCTACTTGATCAACTCTTTTCACCCTTTGCCGCGTTTCAATATCATCAGACTACGCATTTAAACGCTACCATACAGACTTTTACATCGTCTAAATCCTAAATCCAAACTTTGTGCTGTTTCGTGCCAAGTTTCGAGTTTATTAAAAACCCCTTCAGTAAGGAGGGTACATTTCAATCAATCCTTTCTTCGTACACGTCTATACATCAAGATATCCACGGCTTCCCAATTGCTGGTGTCTACAAGCAGCGGCTTCGGCTGTGCGTTGTCTACCAGCCCCCTCCCGCACCGCGCAACTACTACCGGAACCTTCTCAGTTAAACCGTAGGTCGGAGAGCAGGCAATACAATATTCATCGTCGGGTGTATTGAGGTCCGCGATATATATAGGGTCCCATTCAAATAGATGGATAATTTTTAATAGCGTTTAGCTCCTCCAAAGATATCCAAGCAAAATACACGAAGTAATAATTTGCTTAATAAATTAATAATTTATAATTAATTAATAATTTGCAATAGGTATTAAACGTCACAATTATCATCTCAGTACGGAGCCGTCGGCACCCTTCTAACATCACTCAGTGGTAACCAGTCATGTTTTATATATTTTCTTGCCAAAATCTTAACCGTGGGAATATGAAAATTGCATCAACTGTCCAATTCTAAAAGTATTTGTAAACATTTCCACGTGATTAATATTCTTGTGCACGATGCGATTTGGATGTGATGAACGGGTAAACTCTTGTGAAGAGTCTAGGCTTAGGTTAGGTTACAGATTATTACTAGAAGTGTATAAGTAGAGATCGAATTTCTTATAAAATATCTTGTACTGTTCGTTTTTTGCTCATTCCTTGAACGGCTTTAGACGCCAATGCAAAGCATACATTTTTTAACATAATGCTAAACTATAAATGATTTATTAAGATATACTTGATCGTTTGAGCGCTCGCAGAAGAAAATGCGGAGCTAATGTGATATCTATTATAACATAATATTTTGTTACGTACAATATGTTTACAACATCACCAGTTTGCTCAAAGCAAAAAACGCAAAATTGCTCAGATGGTCAGTAATATCGTACATTCTACGCACAGTGTGATAATTTAATTTTTTGGCCAAATATAATTTTAGTTGTTACATGGTGGCTTTAAAGCATAAGTTTATTTTTTATATTATATGTTATTATTTTGTCTTATATTATTCGCATATTATTGTTAAACAGGTATTTAACATAATATAATATTAATTGTCAAGATTTAAACTTGTAATTGTAACGGGAATCGTCATTGTACTGAAGGGAATGTGAATGTTTTTTTAATGTATGTGATCGGGTCTCAAGTGTACATTATAGTGCGTAGCCTCGAGACTGGGAAACTTTGTGTACATTATTGTTTTAATATTTATAAGCAGGAGGGTTAATTTAATGTTAGAGGATGAACCACCACGTGAGTATCTAAGATAATGTTAGTAACTCGGAATCATTAAATAAAAAAAATACCTCAGATCACAATAGTATCGAAAGATATATAGAGGTTATTAAAGATGAAGCAGCTATTAATATTTCACAATTTGATCTTGTATGGCAGCGTTGTAAAATATTGAGTGAAAAAAATCATTGAGTCCCCGCCTCGGTGTTACAGCAAGTGTGATTGAAAGAGATAATTGTAAGCATTGTAGACATAAAGTAAGGTTTATATAGCTTAGAACATGTGATGCATTTCAGAGACATGGCTACCTACTATTCTTTGAACTTTCTGTAAACATCGTCTACTTTGACGCTCAATTTCTAGTCTTATATTTTATTAAAATTTCGTTTAAAGATTTTTAAATAATATATTTTGTTTAGTTGTTAGTTTGTTGTATATGAGTTGTTTTTGTTTTATTTTGTCCCCAATCCCGCACAACATGTACAATATATACATATACCTTAATATTACTCAAGCCATTTCTATATACCTAGTAACTTAACACAATTGAGAGCCTTCACTTTAATCTTTTGACCTCCACAGTCATCCTATGATGATCAAGAATTGTAGGTAACGTCAGTAATTAGTGGTGACGAACATGTTGCATTTCACATGAAATAAACAGTAGTAAGTCAGTGGTAAAATGTTAATAGATGTTGAATTTTAATAATTAAACATTCAGCTTTCGTGCAGTAGTAGTAGTACGCCGATGTTCTCAGTGTTTCATTATTGTAGCGGTCAAAAGGTTAAAATATAATATAATGTTAGACACAGTTCGAAATAGTCACGTACATTGATTCATAAGATTAACAGTAATAAATACCTACTTGCCTTCTGTGTGTCTGTTCGCACTCTGCGGCGCAATTTAAGCTGTACCTAACGTTAGTAAACTTTCCTTCTTCATTCTGTGAAAGTTATTTCTTGCTATAGCTATACTAGTAGTTTCTGACTACACACACAGGCCTCTACTGGTCACCTCATCAATATTTATAAGAAAACTGACCTATATATTATGTGACAATCTAAAGATGGGTACCGACCAATGTTACGGGGTGTAATGCAACATGTTACAAAGCGAGCATTCGTGCAGTCAGTACTTGAAAACGAGCCCGAACGTGATGCGTAACTACGTATTTTTTGTTTTACACGAATTTAAGGATACTGCGTAACAAAACATGCTCGTTGCAAATGTTACATTACAGCCCGTAACCCCAGTCATTAGTTATGATGATGTCAGATTATGATGTCTGATTTGACAGCAGGATACAACATTGCTATACTAGTAAGTATGAAAGAGACATGAAATAAATCTCTTTCAAACTTAGTGGTGGAGCAATCTTCTATCCCTCTCTAATCAGCAGTCAAATAGGACTTAGATGCAACAGGTGAGATAGTGGTCAAATGCGTGCCTATCAACAGTAAAAAAACAACTAGGTACTAACACGAGTAGGTATAATTACGAACACTGCCGAAATATCAACTGAACAATCTTATCTTGACTGAGTTTAGTCACGCACAAAGTTATAAATGACACTGTTTTATTAATTAATTTAGTTCATAATATCAGAAATTAAACGTAAGATACACATACTTCGTGCCTAGACGTACCTACATCAGCCCAAGACGTCTGTTCTATGTACTGCTCGATATACAAGTTTGCACTATTTTATTTGGAGTCAACACGGCTAGGACGATAAGGTAGGTTAGTTACCTCATGGGGTGGGTTTAGAGAGTTTCAAACAAAGGTGTTTCATAAGATATCTCACACATAGGTATACAATGATAGGGTCGGGTCGGCACGCTAAGGTGCACCTCACAGCGTAGCTTCACTGGGCACCAAACACATAGGAGATACGCTCAGTGGCACCTACCTCGGACGTCTCCTGACATGTTCTCATCTTGTATGATCAGCTATAGTATTTGGTTCGGAAGTTTTTGAACGAATCGTCCTGATATAATTTTATTATCTTTGATAGTAATATTATTACCTGTAATGTAATCCCTTATATTTAATAGAATAGTATTTATTCAAGTATCCATGACAAAAATGGTTAGCACTATGTTAGTAAGCATAGCACTACACAAAATTAAATAAACAACAACACTGCTGGGACAACCCATGAGTAATTGCACAATAGCAACCCACGTAAACACAGACCACGCGACTCGCAATCATACTTAGGATACTGTTGGTGCTGCCCCACACCACCAGCCCCAAAAAAAGTCCGTATGCACGTCTGCGAAAATCCCCGACGAACAACAGAAACAGGGTAGACCCACCAGTACCCCAAACGTGTTGTTATACTGAAGGCGGAGAGCGTTGTGCGATCTTTGCGTACATCTAGCTCACAGGCTGCACGTGTATAAAGTACAGTAAGCTCGATAACGCGTGATTTTAACTGGAAGTGAGCATCGTAAAAACCTGTGAGCCAATATGTTCGCTCCAACCAACGCCCTCCGCTCTCGTTCGACGCTATCATCGTGTTTAAGGTCGGGCATGACCAAGAAATGTAAACTTCTTCAAAGACGCGCCATAAAGTAGAGCAGGATGTACCTTATCAGGACCTCTTGGTAAGCCATGTACCTTAGCATACGCCTCACATTGAGCAACCAATCTTAAGCCATAGACTGACGCGCTCAGCAGCACCATGACGTCCGCATAACTTAACGTGTTATTTACACTGATATCTACCGTCTACATAACATCCAACCAAGGGGCCCTATTATGATTTGCTAACGCCATCATGATAAAGCTGTGAAGAAGAGAGTGTTATGCGTCTTGTATAACTCCGTCTCCCTCCCACACAGTTATCATGATGGTTTTAAGATGTCTTATTAGGTTCCCTGGTCGGTACTGCTGATATACTCATCACTTAGATATTTTGAGTAAGTATTTGTAAGATGTATATTTTGCATTAAATTTAACGTAGGTATACCATATTTATGAATAAGTATTTATTTACCTATATTCATTTGGTCTTTCTTTGCTTTGAGGTGTCAGAGAGGGCCTATCGCTCGCACTGAGCTCATCGCAGGACTTGTGCCCGGTTTCTGAGGTACTTTATCGGTAGTTTATCAGTCCGTTAACTAATGGCGTTATGACAAATAGCACTAACGAACAGATAAACGACCGATAAAGTACCTCAGGAACCGGGCATAGATTTTAGAAATGAACTTTTAATGCTATTTTTGTACAAAGGTAACGAATAAAAAAAATATTTTCGAAAAAAAAAATCGGTCAAATATTGCGAATTAGGTCCACAAATCAAATATTGAATTTCATTTATAAAGATGGTATCGAAATTATCATTAAAGTTTACTTTTGAAGACTATTGGACTTATTTGACATGCATAAGGAGGTATTCGAGTTATTAGGGTTGAGTCACACTTGTCAGTATTCAGTCTCACCACTTACATTTTGAACTCGTGTTTTGACTGGACACAGCGAGCTCCAACAGTTTCAGTGTTGACAAGTAGCATAACTCGCACCTTATCAGATGTCCAAGCCCAGTGTCGTTGATGGAGAGACCCTGTGTGGTCACATTAACAGATATTCGTTGTTTTCTCACACATTGCTACGCCTTAATAAAACTAAACTCGTTTCGCTCAAACGTTATTCTAAAGATTTTGTAGAAATTTTTGCTAAATACATATAAATG